>CM046863.1:43930116-45427432 GCA_025617745.1 Heliocidaris erythrogramma
TTCCAATCTTGGGAGTGTGACTTTCTTGAGAGGAGCTAGGCGTGACTTGGCCATAACTATGTTGCATGAAACTTGTCCTAGCTGTTCTTCATGCGAAGATAAGTAACAACTCCGTAAGCCTTCTCCGAAGCATCACAAAAATGATGCAGCTGATACTCCATCACTCGTCCAAAGTCGTATGGTCTATAGCATCTGCTCACCTTAAACATCTTCCATAAGAGGTAGCTCTTCCTTCCATCTTTGCCACCTGACACGATACTCATCAGGAATGGGATCATCCCATCCTAACTTTATTGCTGTTAGTTCCTGAAGTAACATCTTTCCATACAAGACAAATGGTGCAGCAAATCCGTATGGGTCATATACTGAAGCTACCCTCACTCAATAGCCCTCTACGAGTCAATGGCTTGTCTTTGGGCGTAATCTTGTAGGTGATGTAGTCTAGCTCTGTATTCCACTCAGTACCAAGGGCTCGCTCAATAGGTAGAGCATCACGATTTAAGTCCAACCCTTTAACCTTCTTGGCTCTATCCTGCTCAGGAATCGAGGCAAGGACGTCAGCATCATTACTAGTCCATTTAGTCAACTTGAAGCCTCCCTTCTCTAGCAGACTTCTCAATTCAGCCACAATTTCTACTGCCTTTTCTTTAGTCTCACAGGAAATTAAGCAGTCATCCACATAGAAGTTGTGGGCTACAGCACTGACAGCATCTGGGCTGAATTCATCCTTGTGGTCCTCTGCTGTTCTCTTCAAGCAAAGCTACAGGAACTTGGACTCCACGTCCCACCGAACAAGTGTACACACATACGGTACACCTGGGGTCTTTGATCCAACGCTCCATCAGGCCACCATAGAAACCTTAACATGTCACGCTCTTCTGGTGGTACACGTACTTGGTGAAACATCGCCTGGATGTCGGCCATTACAGCAGTGGGCTCCTGCCTAAATCTCAACAGTACTCCCAACAGTTTATTTGTCATATCTGGCCCTGGCAAGACGGCATCATTCAAGGATTTGCCCTGACATTTTGCAGCACAATCGAATACTATCCTAGTCTTGTCTGGCTTGTTTGGGTTCAGCACAGGGTGATGCGGCAGGTACCATGTAGGATGGTCTGTGTGAACTTTCTCCTCATCCACTTCTTCTGCATAACCTTCTTCCAGAAGTGACCGCATCTCTTTTGTGTATTTCACATGCAACTGTTCATCCCGCATGAGTCTCCTTGACAAAGAATCAAGTCTGTTGAGTGCGACTTGGTAGTTGTTTGGTAGTGCTGCTGGATCATCTCTAAATGGAATAGAGAGCTCATAATGTCCATTCTTCAAATTAATGGTGTCATTCCATACTGCAAGTGCCCTCTTGTCATTCACTGACAAACCTTTTGACTGATCATGCAACATTTCTGTAGAATCTAATGACCACAGCAGCTTCAACTGAGATTCCAGCCCATCATCGCTTGAAATGAAACTGGTAGTATGGATAGATTCATCGAGGTTACCAGAGTCTCTTAATGGACCATTTAGAGTCCATCCCAAGACAGTCCTGACTCCATACACTTCATTAGGTGGTCCACTTCTCACCTCAAGAGGTTGCAAGGCCTCTGGTACATCCTGACCTATTAAAAGGTCAACATCAAGAAGGTCACTGCACGAAGAAGGAAAGTCCAAATCCTGAAGATGTTCCAATTTCTGCACATCTGCTTTCGTAGCAATATTCTTGCTGCTAATGTTAATGGCCTTCCTAGTGTAAACTTGGGGTAAATCAACTCTCATAGGTTGCAGGATTCTTGACTGAGAGACTGACAACATTACAGTCCATACTACTGTGGGCATTTTCTAACGTGGAAACAGATAACACCTTCCTTCGACCCCTTGCACCAAGCCTTTCAGCAAGTTTCTCTGTGCAGAAAGAAGTAGTAGATCCCGAGTCCAGCAAGGCATAGGTGTTAACAACAGTAGTTACATCAGCATACACAGCCCTAACCTCTACTGGAACTATTGGCAAGGCAATCCTGAAGCTGCCGGCCCCTGTGGCATTACTACTACTCTCAGCAAAGGAATTGTGTGCTGTAACTTCAGGCCCCTTCTGCTCAGGCTCAGGCACAGGCACAGCAACATCTTCTTTGGGCTTCTTACCAATATGAAGAAATCGTGTATGTTTCCTGTTGCATCCCTTAACAGAACATGTCCGATTAAGATTGCACTTGCCCGAAACATGTCCTCTTTTCAAACAATTGAAGCACAGACGCTTCTCCTTAGCCAAGGTGAATCGTTCCTCTGGCTTCATGGCTTTGAAGTCTTTGCATCCGAACAGCTCATGATCTTGACTGCAAAGCACACATTCTTTCACTTGGGTGTCAGATCTAGCAAAATTGACATCATGAGAAGTAAAGGATCTACTGCTCTTTGACACTGCACTCTTAGGCTTTTGCGTTTCCTGCTTCTTATCTTCAAACAGTCCACCATAGACTGGGTCATTAATTTCCTCAGCAGCGTCTGCTACAAATCTCACCACGTCATCAATACTTGGTGACCATTCCTGATGACGAATGTCCTTCACATATCTCAACCATCGACTTCTAAGATGGTAAGGAAGTCTTTCTACAATCCTAACAAGCTGATGCTGACTTCCCATCTCGTTCATCATATGAAGAGCCTTCAGTGTCTCATTGCATATCCGCAACTCATCAGCAAATTTCTGGAGACCTTTCTTGTCGTTGCCTCGCAGACTTGGTCCAGAGGTCAGCTTTCTCACCCAAGCTTCACAAATCTTAAACTTGTTACCAAAACGCTCTTCTAACAAGGCCCTTGCCTTGTTATAACCTTCAGAAGGATCCATGACCATACAGCTCTGAATAAGATATTTGCTTTCTCCTTCACAGCTGTGATAAAGCTTGAGTAACTTCGAGCCATCATCTAGGGAGATGATCCAATAAGGTTGTCAAAGGAGGTTCTAAACTCGAAATAGCGCAAAGGATCACCGTTGAACCGAACAATGTCAACATTGTTCAAGCTAATAGCTTCTAGCAAACGCTGATTTTGCTGATGGACCCCTAAAGTCTGCTGAGGGGAAGAAGTCATCTGACAGTCCTCTTTAACAGCAGGTCTAACTGGAGTTGAGCGTGACTGGACAGTAAGTGGAATCGTAACATCTTGTTCCTGGACTTGAGGTCTGCTCGTCGCTTGCCAACGTTGATAAACAGCTCACTATCATGACTAACCTGTGACTTCTCTTCCTCAAACAGGCTACTATAAACTACCTCTTCAGCTTTAGCAATATCTAACTGAGTCTGCAACTCAAGCTGGTGTCTTCTCTGCTCAAGTTTAAGTTGCTCAATCTCCAGTTCCTGTTTTAGGCGTAGAGCCTCAGCTTCAGCTGCCAACGCTGCTCTACGAGCCATGGCCTTGGCTCGTAAGCGGGAACTGGAACTTGAAGATGCACTGGCACCAGACTTGATATTGCTGACAGAGTCTTCTGGTTTCACACTTTCCATTTGGTCGACAACACTCATCTTGACCTAGTTGAAGAGATGACAGAGTCACTGAAAACCGTTGTTGTTGAACTGTAAGTGACGATATAGCTAATCCCAAAATTATCTTAGTGGACACCGTACAAAAGCCGAGTTGTGAGACCATAGCATAGTTGGTACTGTGTAAAATGCAAGCGGTTCAACCTGCAATTTAATATAAGACAAAAAATAAATCATTTTGAATGAACTGTCATGTAAAAATTAAATGCAGGCTTGTTCACAGTACATGTACAAACATGTGTATCAATTAAATATAAGCTTGACCAGCTTCACCTCAAATAATATCCTTGTTTGCATAAATTTGCATATCAAAAATTCCTTCGCAATAAAAATAATCTAACATTGTCCTTTTCTATTAATTTGTCATTAACTCTTTAACCCAACATCTATGCATGAATCATTCAAATAGCATGGTACAGTAAATGTTAATGCTTAAGCTTAACTGTAAATATAGTACTCAAATGTCCTTACATGAAGTGGTTATAAATGAATACCAAGCAAACCCAAACTTGACTCAGTGTACCCTTTCTTTGAATGACCTAATTATATATGCATCAGTTACTAGATAGAGCTACAGTGCATGTACAACCAACATACTTGTGTGCACATTCCTTATTGTCAATTTCATCACTATCTCATACCAGTCTCATTATTTCTTTCTTTAAAAACGATAAAAACGTCCATTACAAACAAACTAGCTTATAACTTGTAAATTGTCCAGTATAACAACTGGCTCATAAGTATTAATTTTCACATACATTACGTTCATCTTTATACACAATTTCCTTATCATCTTGGTTAACGTAAGGTACATACACTATAGCACGTGAACTGAGTGTGCAATACAAATCTTTATAAGTTCAGATGTTTATGCTCAAAATACAAGAGTTTAACTTAATATCATTCGACATCATCAACATATAAGTGATATCAGACTTCAAAGTTTTGTAATATCTTATTATTTTATACTTACAACATTGGGCTTATCACAAAAAAGTACAAATTATCGGTGCATCCACAAGATGACGTCTAGAAAAGACACGTGTGTCTATAAGCAGCAAAATTACAGGGCTCCCTCTATCTACAAATGTAATACACTGTACACGGCTTCTCGCCTCTGATGTCATTTGTTCTCTAAGCAAATCAAATTATGGGTAAAATATATGTTCGACCCTGGTCTAGAATAAATGAATATTCATAACCATCTACACCAAGTATGTACCACAGGCTACTCCTCTGCAGCACCACAGGAATCTGTATGGTATCTCTTACAGCCTTGTCACACTGTACAACAGTACAGCACTGTTGTATGATATTTCTGTGGTAAATTTTCTTTGTAGTATTTCCTGTGGGTAAATGGGTACCACATGGGTACCACGGGCGACACATACCACAGGAATCTGTGTGGGCCTTTTCATACCTGTGGTATTTTTAGTTCCAAGTATGTACCACAGGCTATACTCCTCTGCAGTACCACATGAATCTGTGTGGGCCTTTTCATCCCTGTGGTAGTTTTAGTTCCAAGTATGTACCACAGGCTATACTCCTCTGCAGTACCGCAGGAATCTGTGTGGGCCTTTTCATCCCTGTGGTATTTTCTGTGGTATTACACTGTACTATATAAATACCACAGCACTGCTGTATGGTATTTTTGTGGCATAGTTTTTCTTTGTGGTATTTCTTATGGTATTTGTCATACCACATGGGTACCACAGGCTACACCTCTGCAGTACCACATGCTTATGTGTGGTACCTCTTCATCCCTGTGGTATTTTCTGTGGTATTATAAAGTACCATAGAAATACCACAGGAATACCACAGGATATTTTTGTAAGGGTTATTTCAAGCTTCAACAAGAAAGATACGCGAGCCTAGTATATTTCAATAAATGTTGAAACCATGGGTGCGATCTGGGGAAGGTTGGAGACCGTGACGCACCCCCTGAAATTCTGAAGATTGTACAGCAACTAGTAAAAGTCATTATTGTTTTGATTTTTTTTTAGAACTAGATGAAAAACAAGTGACGTGACGCGCCCCCTGAAATTCTGAAGATTGTACAGCAACTAGTAAAAGTCATTATTGTTTTGATTTTTTTAGAACTAGATGACAAACAAGCGTCCCGCAAATAATCACATTTTACTGCACTTGAGAGAGCATCTGGTCCGGGGGGGGGGGGGGGGGGGGACGCGCCCATAATTCTGAAGATTGTACAGCAACTAGTGGTAAGGCTAGTCACCCCCCACCCCTGCCGTGACAAGAAATCGGTGCTCATGGTTGAAAAAAATCACCTCCGTCTATTGTAGGTTCCAAAATTTTTAGCTTTCATTACTGTGAGAAACAATTATTGCAAATTGGAAACAGTCCGTTTAGATGAGAAAGTGTGCTTGTTTTAAAGTTCTATTTTATGGAATGAGAAGAAGAAAAAAAAAATAATAAGTGAATGAATTCTTAATCTTTTGCAGGTGTATATCTACCAAACCAGCATGGACCATGTGACGAGAACAAGACTCCACTGCAAATAAACCCAGGTATGATTGGAACATAAGGCAACGAAGCACATAAACATATTTTAATTTAAGTCTTGCTTATCTTCCTCAACACGCATTTCATAGTGTGGAAATAGAGTTTTCATGCAGTGTATATGAATTCGGATATCATTTTCGGAAAAATGAACCATCGGAATAATTAACTCCTTTCCCATTTCTTTTTTAAATTACGAACCCTGTTTCATTTTTTTGAATTATGAACCCTATTTCACTTTTAGAATTATAAACCATGGGAATAAGAATACGAAACTTCGGAATAAAGAACTTTTTTGGAATTTTGAACCTTTGGAAAAACGACATGTAACATATTACTTTCGACACCTATGCTTAGCCTTTCCTCATGTAAAGGCTCAAATAATTGATCACTTATCGGGGAGATGGAAACGTGTGGAACTTGCGAAATGTTCGTTTACTTGTACACATAGCACGCCCGCTATGCGTGTCCGTCGGCCTAACGCAATAAAAGTTTAGATGGCACGGACTTCACCGAACTCAATAGGATGGTTCGCTCAGCTTTTTACTACTTCCATATCTACAGAATTACAGGTTGGTTAGACTACTTTTTGCTCCTCATTGCCCCTTTGCATCGTCGCCAACATTGATGGCACAATGATTTTTTTTTTTTCATATTTGTTTTTAATTGGATTTTCATTGCGTAAAATTAGAACTAGATGACAAATACCAGACAAAAATTCTTCAGAAGGGTCCCAGAAATAATCACAAGTCTGAGGGCACTCCCAGTACCGAATAGTTCTGAAGCTCCGATTCTGCTGCCTTCTATCATATCGAACCGGCTATAAACCGGAAAACAATATTGTTGCACAAGAGAATCAAACTATTCACAGTCTTTTTTATGAGAAGTGTAGCCTGTAAATGGAAATATGGTTTTGATGCAACGAGTGGTTAGTTGGTATCTTAGTTATCTGAAGAAAAAAAAAACATGTATTATAACAGAGAGAGACAGAGAGTCGAAGAAAAAAAACAGAATTGCATTTCGTTAGTTTTATGATAAGTTGTTTTATGATAAGTAAGAGAGCTATGTCGTACCCTATGATTCATTGGTAGGGGGATTGAAGGTCCTCATTTGACCAACTTCTTCACACAATATACTCATCAGGGGTTAAGACGAAAATGTGAATGGTTTGTCTTTTGTAATTGGATCATTTCAGATAGCTACAGAGTGAAGATCTCAGAGTCCTTGACAGTCGAGCGATGTCGTGAAAAACTGGCGAAGAAATACCTCAATTCCTCATGCAAAATCCATATGGCTCCATGGGATCCAAATGACTTTGCTGAGTTTGAGGACATGCACACGGTTGTCACCATAGTGAAAAAGGACAAACATGGAAAAGACACAAAAGAGAAGGAGACTCTGTCGGGGTCTGTTGCTGAAATACTTTCAACGGAAGTAAACGGCAGGCCACCAGAACGAATCCTCATTTCGGCCCCCGCTGGACGCGGGAAGACAACAGCTGTCGCTAAAATGGCTTACGACTGGGCTAACAGAGTGCAGAAATCACCCCATGAAAACTTGCCTCTGCTATTCGCTGTTAAGCTACGAAAAACCAGCAAGCAGACATCAATCGCAGAAGCAATCAGATCTCAGTTATTGAGTGACATTGCTGATCTAACCCAAGATGGACTACACAGATTTATCAAAGAAAATCAGGACATTTGTCACATCATACTAGACGGGCTAGATGAGTATGCCGGTATTTCCGCAAACAAAGGATTGGAAGCAACATTGTCAGTGTGATCAGCTGGGAGGAATATCCAGAATGCAGAGTCCTTGTAACAACAACGCCCTCACCTAGAGAACTTCTTCAATCAAGGGGAACTTCCAAGGGTGTACACAAAGATGTGGATCGAAGGATTCTCGCGAGAGAGCTCAAGAGAGTACGTTGACAAATATTTTGCCTCGACTTCGAATCCTTCTAAGGGGCATGGTCTAAAGGATTACCTCGATGGCCAACCCCTGATTAATGAACTTGTTAGGACACCTCTGTTTTGTCTCATGGTCTGTCATTTGTGGAATAAGGAACAACTGGACACGGATACCACAACCCAGACAGAACTCCTGGACAAAGTGAATGCATTAATGATGCACCATGCCAACGCCCGTTCACAGTCAGGGGCACAGTTCACAACTGGTGAATTAAGCACAATAATTTGTAGCTTAGGGGAGATTGCTCTAGCTAGTTTACTCGACGATGCTAAAAAGCTAGTCTTCACACCACATGATTTCCGAAGAGTTCCAGCTATCCTTGAAAGTGCATGTGAGCTTGGGATAATATCCAAGACGACTGTTACTTCAGAACACCTTTCTCAGTCCCATGAGACCACTTCTACTATCATCGAGTTTTATCACAAACTCGCGCAGGAGCACTCAGCTGGAAAATATCTAGCTGCTGAATGGAAGAAATGCAAGAAGAGATTTTGGCCATGGAAGACTTCTAAGTTAGACACAGTACTGAAGAAGAAAGAAGCAAACATCGATGACTATGAGCATCTCATCAGATTCGCTGCTGGCACGGATAGAAACCTCTGCATTAGAATAATGGAGGCTCTTCTTGCCAACGGATACTTGGATGAGAGCGAGCGATATCGTATTCTCCTTGACTGCTCATCAGAGACCAAGGGTACTGAAGGAAGCGTGTCTTCGTTGGTTCAAAGATGTGTAACTGCACAAAGTATTGTTCTGAAGTCCCCAACTGTCTACACAGTTGTTGGAATGCAGAATCTTCCACAGCAACTGAAGCTTCAGGTATGTGGTGTGAAGACTTCCACCTCCCGTCACTTAGACAAATAATTAGCATGATATCACATGTAAATTCCTTTAGGGGATTTCAAGTATTAATTTCTCATTTTTTTTACAGCACTGCGATCGTCTACACCAGTGAAATGAATATACATGTATACGTATTTTAAATCACAAGACAGATATCCGTAGAGAACGTGCAAGAGTCGACATATATATCGATTTTACTTATTTAGCTTTAGATCCTCCTGTGCCGTTGAGCACATTGGGCAGCAAGCAAAATACTGGGTGAGAAAAATTAAATGGCACACATTTAACGAATATACTTCGGAATGTACACGCGTTAAGGACAGGACTGGATGGGCAATATCCAGATGGGAAACTACATGAAACGTAATGTCTAGAAGGAATGCACACTATCATCACTAGCCGGAATTTGACACGTTGACTACTGATTTTTCTAATTCCCGTAGGATTAATACATATAGCGCACACTGTTCCAGTAGCCAATGGGTTAACGTGTATTCTCTGATTTTGGTTTTCATTACTATTGATAAACCGCGATTAGAACAGGCTGCAAAGAAATATCCTTCCATCAACCTTTAGCGCAGACAATAATCTTTCTATGCTGCTCTCACCTAACCCCGTTATTTCACAAAGGTTAAACTTGATAAGCACTTTCCTATTATGTTACTTCACTTTATTAAAAATAAAACCCAGTTAATTCTATTCTGCCGTATCTATATCTAAATCAAAACCAAACTGCATAATGTTTGTTATCTCTCATTCTCTATCAACTATTAAACACAGGTTAGAGAAGTTAAATTCGAGGGGTCTACTATGACTACAGACGTGACGAGTGGGTTATGGTCCTGTCTCGCATCATTTTCGATGCTTCATACTATTACCATAACCGACTCCTCTCTCAGTTTTCAATCATCTCCTCCTAAGCTTTCATCCGTCACAAAGCTGATCGCCACGAAATTGATGTCACAGAGCTACGAAGGCCTGATCTCATCGTTACCTGCCTTGAAAGAGATCGATGTCACTATTGATGATGTAGAGAGAGACACAGCTCATATTACGGCCTCCAGGCCTATGGAGCACAACAGGGATGAGCATCTTGCTGTACATATCAAGCTACAAGCCTCGTCATCACTTTCAACAGAAGAGAAGACTGAATCGGGAGCGACGATTGCAACGGTGGGTCTTCTGGTCAGGGAACAAACCCCAAACCAACAATGCCTACGTGTGTGCGGGCTGAAGGGCAGGGATGAGGAAGCCTTGGTTGAACTCTTCGGCAAGTCAACACAACTATCTTCATTGAATTTGGAGTAAGTAAATCTAGCCCTACAGACTATACACTCTGAGTTTTTAGACAATAATTAGTTCTTATGAAGGTCAGGGTCAAGGATTATGCTGATATATATAGGAACCAAAGCCTTCTCATTTAGGTCTGTTTTTTGGTGAAACAATGTCTTGTTCATGGAGCATTATTATAGTTTTGGATCTAGGCCCTACGTTAATTTGTTCAGGTTCAATTTGTTCAATTTGTTCAATTTCAACCCGACCTTTTCTAATCGTTCATTTTTTAGGTGGGCTGTACTTCAAGTACAGACCACCTTCTGTTTGTGTACGACATTTTCTTCATTTATTATTATTATTTTTATTATTTATTTTTATTTCTACCCACTTTTTTGTGTCCGCTATATCTCCAAAACTGCTTGGTCAAAATGTAATGAAGTTCGGTACGATGGTAGATATGGTTATTCTCTTGGCACACGAACATTTTCAATACAGTCATAGAGTATCGTGACGTCATCTAGGCGCCATTTTGTAAAATTCCGACCTTTCTAATCGTTCATTTTTTAGGTGGGCTGTACTTCAAGTACAGACCACCTTCTGTTTGTGTACGACATTTTCTTCATTTATTATTATTATTTTTATTATTTATTTTTATTTCTACCCACTTTTTTGTGTCCGCTATATCTCCAAAACTGCTTGGTCAAATGTAATCAAGTTCGGTACGATGGTAGATATGGTTATTCTCTTGGCACACGAACATTTTCAATACAGTCATAGAGTATCGTGACGTCATCTAGGCGCCATTTTGTAAAATTCCGACATATGCTATAGCTTTACAATGGAAAGTCATAACATAACCATATTTGGCATGATGCAAGTTAATTAAAAAGAAAATTAATTGAACATAGGGTGCGTGCGCGTACGCGCGTGTCAGAGAAGTTGAGCTTGCGCAAAATCTGAAAATGCTCAAAATGGTCTACAATTGATTTGGGCATGTTTCAGGCCATTTGAAACATTTCAAAATTTTCCGCTCGTGCGCGGGCATTGTGGCGTCATCTAGCCGCCATTTTGTAAAATTCTGACATATGCTATATCTCTGCAATACAAAGTCATAACATAACCATATTTGGCATGATGCAAGTTAATTAAAAAGGAAAATTAATTGAACATAGGGTGCGTAAGCGTACGCGCGCGTCGGTGAAGTTACGCGCGCGCAAAATCTTAAAATGCCCAAAATGGTCTATAATCAATTTTGGGGGTAGCTAGAAGATTTGAAATGGGGGCCGAAAGAAATGCTGCACCCTAATCCCCCACAAATAATAATTCAATAAAATCACATGTGTAGAGATTTTTATCTTACAGCCCTATTTTTGCAAGGAGAGGGCTGACGCCTTTTGCCCGAATATCAACTTTTCATTTTTTTTTTACTTTTGTAGAGAAAGTGTGCAAAAGTAGCATACAGAAGTTACATGTACATGATTATCTCGGAACCTCGCTGCCCAAATATTTGGATGTTCTTTCCCCTCGCTGCCCGAAAATGAAGTGGTGGTTGCCCGAATATCGGAACTTTGAAAATCTTCGGGGTGGGGGGGGGGGGGGGACGTCTTTTGCCCGGATATCAACTTTTCAATATCTAAAGCGAAGCGAGGGAGCAAATTTCTTTAACTTTTCGTAGAGAAGATGTACAAAAGTTACATACCGAAGTTACATTTTGGTAAATACAAAACAGCAATACGTATCATTTTTAACGCGCATACACGGGCTCACACGGGCCCTCTCTTCTTTGAAAGGCGTATTCTGAAAGTTCACATTTTTAGTCAACAGCTGGGTTCTCTAATGTTTCAACTGAACAATAGCGATTTACCTCAATCACTCAGTTATAATAAAATATGTTTACAAAAAAAAACCCAAATGCATTACTATCTTACGCGTCAAACATTTTCATACCGTCTTTCAACATCTCCAAAAACCAGAACACGGTTTGCCTATAATACTGTTGTCTATTCAGGTCCCAAATACTGGAACCCTCTAAATCCTGAAATAAAAAGATCTGTCAGTATATTTGTATTCAAAAGAAAGTTAAATCAGCCACTGCTGAGGGGGACGCCTTTTGCCCGAAGATCAACTTTTCAATTTCTAAATGCAAGTTAGTGAGCAAAGCGAGCGAGATTTTTTTTAATTTTTTAAAAAAAATTTTTTTTTACTTTTGTTACACAAAATATGCAGAGGTTACATACAGAAGTTACATAATTATCTGGAAACCTCGCTGCCCCCAAGATATATGTGGGTATTTTTTCTCCTCGCTGCCCCCAAGATATACATGATATATGTGGGTATTCTTTCTCCTCGCTGCCAGAATATCGGAACTTTGAAATCTTCGGGGGAGGGGTGCTGCAGTCATTGCCGAGCGGGGAGGGGGAGGGGGCGGCGCTTATTGCCCGAATATCAACTTTTCAATTTCTAAATGTTTGCCAGCGAGCAATTTTTTTATAAAACTTTTTGTAGAGAAAATGCACAGAAGTTTCATACAGAAGTTACATGATTATCTCAGAATCTCGCTGCCCAAATAATGTGGATGTTTTATCTCTTCGCTGCCCGACTATGAAATGGTGGTCGCCCGAATATCGGAACTTTGAAAATCCTCGGGGCAGGCGGGCTGCTTCCATCGCCAAAGAGGGGGACGCCTTTTGGCCGAATATTAACCCATTGACAACGGGGACCGGGTTGCTTCTGTATTGAGCCTATGAGAGTTAATGAATTCACCGACCGAGTCCCCCCCCCCCCCCCCAAAAAAAAAAAAATGGTCAGTTTTTCAATCTTTTTCTTTCTTTTTCTTTTCATTTCCTTCTTTTCTTTCTGTTTTTTATTTCCTTTCTTTCCCTTTCCTTTTTCTCTTCTTTTTTCTTCTCCTTTCTCTTTTCTCCTCTTCCTTTTCCCTTTTTTCCCCACTCTCTTTTTTTGGCCGACAGAGATGGCGCATTTGCCGACATCAATTTCGAGTGGGGGGGGGGGGGGGGAGATAAAAAATAGTGTATACATTTGCTGTATCCTATATATCCATATGCGTTGTTTTTTTTTTTGTTTTTTTTTTTGCTTCTATAACAGACTGCATAGATCAATTACCCTTATTTTTTTTTCTTCAAACACAGTCATTGTTCATCATAATAATGTCCTTATTAATATATTTTCATTGTTATTTTTTAATATTTATCATCATTATCATTATCACTATTATCAGGAGAAGTAGTAGTCGTAATAGTAGTACTAGTAGTAGCAGTAGGAGCAGTAGTATATCACTTTTATTTGTTGTAGGCTTACATGTGTTATTATTGCTGGTGCTTCTTATAATTATTCTTATTACCACGGTGCAGATGTAGATTTCATTTTTTTTTCTGTATTGATTTATATTTTTATTTCCCAATAATTTATCAAATCATATTCTTTCCGTCATTTCTTTTTCAAATATATTTTTAGGAGTGAAAGTGGTTCTCTACACTACGACATGCATGCCGTCCAAGTAAGTAGACTGATGTTTGCACATGCCTTTAAAATAACGGAGAAAACGATATTCTCTGCCTGGTGGGAAATGACCCCAGAATAGCATATTGTCTGTCTTATTTCGTTACAGAAATCTAGGCTTGAGATAAAGCACTGCCAGCTATCTACTGAGATGACCGAAAAATTGTGGTCCTGCCTCCGATCCGTCGCTTCTATAAAACATCTCTCCATCTCAGACTCCTCTCTCAGTTTCCCGTCATCTCCTCCTGAGCTTCCATCCATCACAAAGCTGATAGCCGAGAGAGTGACGTCACATAGCTACGAAGGTCTGTTCTCTTCTTTACCTGGCGTGCGAGAGATCGATATCACTATCGATGATGTAGGGAAAGAAGACGTATCTCAGATCCAGACTGGTCTTCGTCGACGTCTGACGGGACAGGAGCTCACGCGCATAAGCCTTAAAGTACCTGAATCACTCCCTAGGACTAGGCCTAGGCCATCAGAGAAGAAAAATGTATCAAGCGTACCAAGAGACACGACAAGAGGACTGGGTCTCTTGAATGGAACATTCGACAGTGACGAGGTGATATTGTCCTGGGTAATTTCCGGACCCGAGGAGATATTGATTGATCTCGTCGAGCCTTCAACGCGTTTGATATCATCTTGTCTGTATATAGAACAGTGAGTAATCATTCTAAGTTTCTTAATCTTACAGTAGGCCTAGGCCTAGGCCTACTTATCGGTTTCTCAGCCCGCCTCTGTGCTTTTTTCATGTTTTGTTCCTTGACTTACTTCATGTAGACCTATTTGACATGAAATGGGCATCAGAATTACTTTCTTGGTCAAGTTAATGTGTTGACAAAGTATCGACCTAAATTCCATTTAACTTTGACATAAGATTCAAGGATGATATTGATATTGGGTAGGCCTAGGCTAGGCCTATAATGTTTAAGTCAAGACAAAGGACCAGTAACGTTAAGGTTCAACATATTCAAGAAGATATCACAAGAATGATACGACTCGCAGAAAATCAAACAAACTGTGAAAGCTTTTGTAGGAATTAAACATGTGATGAATCAGTTGAAGTTGAAAATATAGAAAGTAGCCTAGGCCTAGCTCAAATTTCCATCATAATAATTATAGGGCCTAGCCTATAACAATGATAAATTATGACATAGGATATTGTCAAATCTTATTTTGAATGCTGTGGCCAAAGAAATTGATCATGTTTATACTCATGTTTATTTCGTACTTGTCCAGTATATTTTTTACATGCCAGTCACCCTCCATTATACCATCTCCATTCAAACCGCCTGTTCATTGTTCAGACTAGGCCTAAGTTAGGCCTAGGCCTACAGTAATTTCTTCAATTGTCATGTTTCATGCATACACTCAATGTTCAGTCAGTGTGACTACGCGTGTACATTCACTGTACAGTTGTACATGCCTACATGGGCATTATTGTATTCAAACTCTACATGCTACAATGTAGGCTACTTGTGTCATGTTCATTGCCAAACGCATCAAAATATTTTGTCATATCTGAAACATGTCATACACATGTCAAGATATTCATCTATGTTCGCCACTGTTATTACTTTTATTGGTGTTTGTTCAGTTATCAAGTTGAGACATACTGTGACTGCCCAATGCGATACTTGTAGAGGAACTATTGACAAGTTCCACTTGCTTTTTTATGGCAGTTGTTACCCAAATTTTGAGAATGATGCATCACCAGTAAAGTTGAACCCTAAATCACCTTAATAAGCCACCTGACTTCTAGTAGACACCAGTGTTGTAGTCAAGGCCCAAAGCCTCAAGACCAAGGCATTGACTAGCAAGGCCAGGCTTTACCCACAAGGCCAAGGCCAAGCTAATGCCAATTAGGCTTTACCCACAAGGCCAAGACTAAGGCTAAGGCTTTACCAGCAACGCCAAGACTAAGGCCAAGGCTTGAACCTTCAAGGCCAAGACCAAGCAGACTGAGGCTAAGGCTTTACCCACAAGGCCAAGACTAAGGCGAAGGCTTTATCCACAAGGCCAAGACTGAAAGGCCATTTTAATGCGTGAACTTTAAAGGCCAAGACCAAGGCATCAAAAAAGAAAGGAGGGGGAAATGGAGCAATCAAAGATGGAGGCGCACACACAAAGAAAAGAAAGCAGGCACTGTCTTCAAGAATCATCATGACAGCAGGGGTGGTTGAACATTTTTAGAGGGAAAGGGGTGGTCATTGCAAAAAAAAAAATCTTTGAAAGGGGGGGGGGGGGGCACCTACAAAGACATGGTGGGGAAAATTGCATAACCCTAATACATGACCTTCTTTGGTAGATGTAGATGTATCATTCTTTCTTGACATACTAAATGGTAATTTATTTGCAAGCAAGTACGTGAACCAACTATTAAAGGCACTGTATGTTATTATGATTTTATCAGGAGATATGTCACTGCTCACAAACCCACAATGCCCTTTTATTCAGCTGATTTTCATGTTCACGATGTTAGGCCTCTTGCCAAAATAGTGAATATGAGGTCTCATCCAGGTTGCATAACTAGTGGTGTATATTGGGATTACATGTATGGCTCTCACAGCATAATATAATGAACCCCCCCCCCCCCCAAAAAAAAAAAAAAAAAAAAAAAAGGAAAAAGAAAGAAACTTATTAAGTATGTAACTTTAAAACTAAGCAGCAATTTTTTTTGTATTTATTATCTTCAAAGATGCAATTTCTATGCCCTTTACCCAAGAGAATTTGCACAGGAGCAGTGCAATCAAGCGATATCATATAGAATTTCGAAATTATGAAATACTGATTAACAGTTTCCTCGAATGGGGCGTCAAATTCATAAAAATCCAGGAGAATTCGTGACAAGAAATTTAGCAAGTCAAACGAAGGTTATGATTTTTTTCAAAATTCGAAGTGCTATTTCTAGCTTTATCCTGTATGGGGTAAAATACAAAGCAACAAGGATGACAGCTGGTATATTGATTGAACCCTTTAAAAAGCCATTTCTAAACTGTATTGTAATTGTATGTATATTCATGCGTGAAAAGTTGGCGATATCCTGAAGAACGTTATGTAGGGAAGCAAAGCAAACAAGCTTCAGAAAATCAGTCGAATTTTATACACTAAAACGACTGCATGAACTGCCATTATTTACCTTGCTTACTGGGGCTCGATTAATCAACAATATAATAATTTTCGTCTTCTTTTTCTACCCTTTCTCTTTCTAAAATCATGTCTTTTGCTCCCCATTCAAGTGCCCCCCCCCCCCCCCTGCAAAACAAAGCACAACAATAAAAAAAAGTGGATTTTATATATAAATAAAGATTAGTACAGTTTTTGCATATGACTACGGAATGAATAAAAAACTACAAAATAGGCATATATATGATATAACAATATGGATGGCTCTACTTTCGGTGAATGTCGAAAATACTGCCCCTAAAAGAACCATATATTGCCCTCGTCTTGGACTCTGGGCAACATATTCTGTTATATCCCCCTCAAGGCCAGTCAATATTGTAAAATTATTGATTACATTATAATTAGCATTATCCCCATCATAGTAATTAACATGATTGTTTCACTCTAGAGTCTAGACACTGAAATTATTTATTACCGACTGCCAAGTTTTCCCTCATTTCTCTTTTAATTCCTACAGGTTTTCTGGATCGCTGCCCTCGGACAAACGCGTATCAAATGTAAGTAGGCCTGATAGGCATTATTCATTAGGAACGTTCAAGAGAGCAATTAGTGCGTTCCTCCTTTTGGAAAATGCAGCAAAATAAATGATATTTCTTCGATATATTTCAATTAGTTAATGAACTGTTTTATACTACAATTATATACTTATTTGTTGTATTTATTTACTACAAATGATATTTTCCGAAGTTATTATTCAATGAAAAATTGCAAATGGATATGAAGTTACTTATAGTTCGAACACCAGCTGAACAATATGACATGTCATTTTATGTGATTTATTTTACGTTTTCATAATTTTGTGTACATTTTGCTTCTCCAAACTACCGATATACAGCAATGAAATATGTTTTCTCTCGACATGAACATTTATAAAAACAACTCAAACAAGCTGTAAAGCGTATATTTTTTCCATGATAGCTAGAGCAAGAGATTGTATTTAACTCCCTAAATTGAATATGATGTAAAAGGCTGGTCACAATTGTCCGATAACGAAAACGAGATTTTTCCTTTAGGGATTCACCCTAGATTCGCCCTACGATTAACATACACGAGCATACTCACACACTTTATAGTAGGGTGCAGCTTTAATTGAAAATCTCGTAATCGTTATCGGACAAATGTGACCGGCCCTTGCCGCATGTATGTTCCTGTATTTCATTGCAGAATTCTAGGCTTGAGATAAAGCACTGCAAGCTATCTACTGACATGATCAACAAGTTGTGGTCCTGCCTCCGATCCGTCGCCTCTCTTTACCATCTCTCCATCTCAGACTCCTCTCTGAGTTTCCCATCATCTCCTCCTCAGCTTCCAGCCGTCACAAAGGTCATAGCCAGGGGGATGACGTCACAGAGCTCCGAAAGTCTGCTCTCATCGCTCCCAGGCTTGAAAGACATCGATATCACTATCGATGATGCAGAGACGGACATATCTCAGATCACGGCCTCCAGGCCTATGCGTCACACCGGGGATCAAGCCTCATCCTCATTTTTAACAGAAGAGATGACTGGCTCAAGAGCGACGATTGCAGGACTGGGTCTTGTGATCAGCGAACAAACACCAAATCAACAATGGCTAGGTATCTCCGGGCTGAAGGGCAGAGACGAGGAAGCCGTGGTTGGCCTCTTTGTCAAGTCGACACACCTAAAGTCATTGGAGTTGAGGTGAGTACAGTGGCGGATTTAGGGAGGGGGGCACATCCGGCCCGTGCCCCCCCCCCCCCCCTTGGAAGGAAATAGCATAGTGCCCCCTTTTTAAAATGAAAAACCCTTTTTTTCTTTCTTTTTTGTTTGTCAGAGAATTATGGAGGGGTACTGGACCCCCACCCCCTACTGAGCGAATTTTGGAGATCTGGCGGGGGGGGGGGGGGGACTGTCGCCATTTGCCCGAATATTAACTTTCCAGGGTTTTTGCCAGGGACCAAAAATGGGCTAGTTTTGCCTTCTTTTTCTTGCATTAAAGTTTTCATTTCCATCTTGTCTTCCTATATTTGTTTTCCTTTCCGTCGCCTTTTCTTTTAACTTTTCTTTTTTATTCTCCTTTGTCTTTTCTCAGTTTCCTTTTCTCTATATATTTCTCCCTCAATATTTCTCCTCTTTTTTGGCCGATAGATATTGCACATTTACCGAAATTTTCTTTCTTTTCTTTTTTTTTTTTTTTTTTTTTTTTTTTTTTTTTTAGGGGGGGGGGGGGGGGGGGGGGGGGGGGGGAGGGGTTGTGACCAGTGGCGTATCTGGGAATTCTGGCGCCCGGGGCAAACTATTAAATCTGCGCCGCCCCCCCCCCCCCCCCCCCCCCCCCGCCCCTCCATGCCCAAACTCAAATTAATGAGCGTTTTTTAAGTTAGAAATGATAGCACGACGTGAAAATTAGTTTGATGCACATAACCCGGGGTTGTTAGCCCAAATATGTTTAGTAAGCGAGGGAGCATCGAGACCGAGCGGCAGGATTTTGTTTTTCCTTTTCCTTTCACCCCTCAACTTGAAATTTATCATGTATTTTTGCCTTACAAAGAAAAATCAAAGGGAATACAGCTACCTAGCAATATATATATTTATTGGGGGAAATTTTAAACATTCCTATTTTATGGGCGCAAAATGAATGAAAACCCTGAAGAAATATATTTGAGGAAGGCGATTTCAAGGCAAATGTTTAATCTCTTTCGAATGTTCTATACTTTGAAGGTGCTTTTAATGCACTTATATCCCATCTGGGGCGCAAAATTTAACAAGCTCCTGTCTTATGCGGGGGGGGGGGGTGGGCGGATGGGGGGCAAAACAACTAGATTAAATTAATTGTTAACGCTTTAAAAGCGCCATGGGGCGGGGGCACGAAATAGATCTTCAACATAATTATGCGAGGGAGCAAAACGACCGACTTTTATGAAAATTTCGCATTTCAAACCCCATAAAAAACCATTTCTTACGCATTTTGTCCTTGATTTGGGCGCAAATAACGCTCAAAGACTATAACATTTCTTGTATTTTTCCCCATTTTCTTTCTCGCTTTTGGGCTTTTGCGCCCTTTCAAGTGCCGCCCGGTGCACGTTGCCCCTCTGTCATCCCCCCCCCCCCCCCGTAGATACGCCACTGGTTGTGATACCCCATCCCCCTCTAGCGACGTCCCTGTTGAGAATTATAAATATTTGGAGTTTTCCATTTCGTGTAACAAATGCACAGGCAAATTGTAGTAAAATTCTGATAGACTGCTGTGTCTCTTATCAATTGTTAATAACCCATACCCATTTTTGTTCTTCACTCAGAACAGACGATATGTTCATTATAATATATATCCTTTTAATATTATTGCTATAATTGTTGATTTTTATCTTCATTATTATTATGCTTACCTGGCGTAGGGGTTGCATTGAAAGAAGGATGCACCCCCAGGGCGAGGATTGTCATTGCTCTACGGCTTGATGAATCTTGCGATTCCCTCAATCGTGGGGATTATCATTATTATTATTATTGTCATTATTATTATTGCTTTTATTGCTGTTACTTTTTAATTACTACCGTACAGACGTAGATTTCATTTATTTTCTATATTGATTTCATTTCTTAGTAACGTATTGAACCACATTTCCTCATTTCTTTGTCATATATCATGTAGGAGTGAATGTGGTTCTCTAAACTACGACAGAAACGCTGTTCAGGTAAGTAAACTTTGAAATACTGATTGGATCTGCCTGATGGGAAATTAGAGCTAAAGTGCCACTGTTTGTTTGAAACAAATAAATCATTTGCCTGATTATCACTGAAGGAAGAGTTTGGGCGTTCTTTTTAATATACTTTCATTACCTACATCTATTGTCATAGTATCCCGATGCGTGTGAATGTGACAAGTGGTTTGTTTGCATTTCATTGCAGAATTGGAGGCTTGAGATAAAGCACTGCCAACTATCTACTGAGATGATCGACAAGTTGTGGTCCTGCCTCCGATCCGTCACCTCTCTTTACCATCTCTCCATCTCAGACTCCTCTCTGAGTTTCCCATCATCTCCTCCTATGCTTCCAGCCGTCACAAAAGTCATAGCCAGGGGGGTGACGTCACAGAGCTCCGAAGGTCTGCTCTCATCGCTCCCAGGCTTGAAAGACATCGATATCACTATCGATGATGCAGAGACGGACATATCTCAGATCACGGCCTCCAGGCCTATGCGTTTGACCGGGGATCACGCCTCATCCTCATTTTTGACAGAAGAGTTGACTGGCTCGATAGAAACGATTGCAGGACTGGGTCTTCTGATCAGCGAACAAACACCAAATCAACAATGGTTACGTATCTCCGGGCTGAAGGGCAGAGACGAGGAAGCCGTGGTTGGCCTCTTTGTCAAGTCGACACACCTAAAGTCACTGGAGTTGGGGTGAGTAAGTGGCGGATATAGGGGGGGGGGGGGCACATCCGCCCGTGCCCCCCCCCCCCCCCCCTTGGAAGGAAATAGCATAGTGCCCCATTTTAGCTCACCTGAGCCTAAGGCTCGAGTGAGCTATTGCGATGGAAATTTGTCCGTCGTCCGTCGTCCGTCGTGCGTCTGTTAACTTTTTACATTTTCATCTTCTTCTCCAAAACCCATGATCGGAATTCAACCAAACTTGGTAGGAATCATCCTTAGGGGTAGGGGACCCAAAGTTGCTAAAATGGTACATGTGGCCCCAGGGGGAGGGCCCCCAATTGTAAAAGCTATGTAAATTTCAAACATCTTCTTCTCCAGAACCAGGCATAGCTCAGACTTGGTTTTGTGTATGGAGATAACTCTATAGATGAAGAGTGAATGTTGTTCATGAAATTTCTCTGAGTGGCCCTATAGGTGCCCTGTGGGGGTAACATACTGGAGGGGGGGGGGGGGGGGGGCGCTGCCAGGCAAAATGTACATTCTGATCTTCTTCTCCAAAACACATGATCGGAATTCAACCAAACTTGGTAGGAATCATCCTTAGGGGTAGAGGACCCTAAGTTGCTAAAATGGTACATGTGGCCCCCAGGGGGCCCAGGGGGAAGGCCCCCAATTTTAAAAGCTATGTAAATGTCAAACATCTTCTTCTCCAGAACCAGGCATAGCTCAGACTTGGTATTGTGTATGGAGATACCTCTATAGATGAAGAATGAATGTTGTTCATGAAATTTCTCTGAGTGGCCCTATAGGGGCCCTGTGGGGGTAACATACTGGAAGGGGGGGGGGCGCTGCCAGGCAAAATGTACATTCTGATCTTCTTCTCCAAAACACATGATCGGAATTCAACCAAATTTGGTAGGAATCATCCTTTATAGGGGTAGGGGACCCAAAGTTGCTAAAATGGTACATGTGGCCCTCATGGGGCCCAGGGGGAGGGCCCCCAATTGTAAAAGCTATGTAAATTTCAAACATCTTCTTCTCCAGAACCAGGTCAGACTTGGTATTGTGTATTGAGATACCTCTCTATATGAAGAAAGAATGAATGTTCATGAAATTTCTCTGAGTGGCCCTATAGGGGCCCTGTGGGGGTAACATACTGGAGGGGGGGGGGGGCGGCGCTGCCAGGCAAAATGTACATTCCAATTCTCCCAAAACACATGATCGGAATTCAACCAAACTTGGTAGGAATCATCCTTAGGGGTAGGGGATCCAAAGTAGACCATGGGGGGTGGGGGGGGGGGGGGGGCGGGGGGGAATTATACTAATTTCTAACATCATCTCATGTACATCCTCCTAGTTGTTTCAATTTTTAACATTTCTCCTAGTGGTGCTAGAGAGAACATGCACCAGATGTGAATTGATCCACATCAGGTGAGCGTTGTGCCCCCTTGGGCTCTTGTTAAAATGAAAAACCCTTTTTTTCTTTCTGTTTTGTTTGTCAGAGAATTATGGAGGGAGACTGGACCCCCACCCCCTACTGAGCGAATTTTGGAGATCTGTCCGTTGGGGGGGGGGGGGGGGCGACTGTCGCCTTTTGCCCGAATATTAACTTTCCAGAGTTTTTGCCAGGGACCAAAAATTGGCTAATTTTGCCTTTTTCTTGCCTTTAGTTTTCCTTTCCATCTTGTCTTTCTATATTTGTTTTCCTTTCCGTCGCCTTTTCTTTAAACCTTTCTTTTTTATTCTTCTTTCTCTTTTCTCCATTTCCTTTTCTCTATCTATTTCTCCTCTTTTTTTCTGTTTTTTGGCTGATAGAGGTTGCATATTTAGCGACATTTTCTGTCTTTTGTTTTCTTTCTTTTTCTGTTCTTTTTTTTTCTGTTCTTTTTCTTTTTTTTTTGGGGGGGGGGGGGGTGGGGGTAGGGGTTGTGACCACTGGCGTATCTAGGAATTCTGGCGCCCGGGGCAAACTTTCAAATCTGCGCCGCCCCCCCGCCCCCCCCCCCCCCCCCCCCCCCCCCCCCCATGCCAACTCAAATTAATAGAGCGTTTTTAAGTTAGAAATGATGGCACTACGTAAAAATGAGTTTGATGCACATAACCCGGGGTTGTTAGCCCAAATATAATGATTTAGTGTATAGGCGAGGGAGCAACGAGACCGAGCGGCAGAATTTTGTTTTTCCTTTTCACCCCTCAACTTGAAATTTCTTATTTAATTTTCCCTTACAAAGAAAATAATTCGAGGGAATACAGCGACCTACCAATATATGTTTTGTTTTGTTGTTTTTTTTTTTGGGGGGGGGGATTTTGAACGTTCCTGTTTTATGGGCGCAAAATGAAAACCCTGAAGAAATATATTTGAGGAAGGCAATTTCAAGTCAAATTAATGATCCCTTTCGAATGTTCTATATTTTGAAGATGTTTTTTATGCACTTATATCCCATCTGGGGCGCAAAATTTAACAAGCTCCTGCATTATACATGTAGGGGGGGGGGGGCAGAGCAACTACCCTGATAGCAGAAAGTGGTAAAAATTACGTGATATTAACGTCGTAATTTTCGTCTTTTTTACGTCCTGTAATTACGTCAATAAGACGACAACTTGCACCAACGCAAGACGTCAAGAGGACGTCTTATTTTGACGTCATCTGTACACTGTAAAATATAGCACTTTTTGAGGGCATGCATCGGGACTGCACTCAGAGTGCTATTGAATGCACACAGCGTGCTATTTCAGCACTTTCACGGGAGCTGGACCGGCTCCTTAAACTGCTAAACATTCATAAAAAAAAAAAAATGATTCGGGCGAGCTTCGAACCAGGGTCCGCTGATCCAGAATTGCTGGCATTACCGCTAGACTAACTCACATTGTACGATTTAGAGCAGATCATATTGTTACATAGTGAATTTACGACACCACATAGTTCATGTTATCTACTTGACTCCCATGACTAAACTGCATTGCAAGAAGCATTCGTTAGTCCATCGCTAACGTCAGCGCCTCTCAATCAGCGGAACCTGGTTCGAGGCTCGCCACGGTCACTTTTTTTTTTTTTTTTGCTGGTAAATTAGCACACTACAAGTGCTATAAACAGCAATTCAGGTGCAGTCACTGTACATGCCCCTAAAAGTAGCATTTTAGTTTTTACAGTGTACAAGACGTAGAGATGACGTCAAAATAAGACGTCCTCTTGACGTCTTGCGTTGGTGCAAGTTGTCGTCTTATTGACGTAATTACAGGACGTAAAAAAGACGAAAACCACGACGTAAATATCACGTCATTTTTTAACACTTTCTGCTATCAGGGTAGAGTAAATTAATGGTTAACACTTTAAAAGCGCCATGGGGGAGGGGGCGCGAAATAGATTTGAACATAATTATGCGAGGGATCAAAGCGACTGAGCTTTATGAAAATTTCACATTTCAAACCCTATAAAACACCATTTCTTACGCATTTTGTCCTTGACTTGGGCGCAAATAACGCTCAAACACATTTCTTGTATTTCTCCCCCTTTATTTTCTCTCTTTTGCGTTTCTTGCGCCCCTTTGAAGTGCCGCCCGGGGCACGTTCCCCCTTTGCCCCCCCCCCCCCCAATAAATACGCCACTGGGGGTGACACCCAATCCCCCTCTAGCGACGTCCCTGTTGAGAATATAAATATTTGGAGTTTTCCATTTAGTGTAACAAATGCAAAGGCAAATTGTAGTAGTAAAATTCTGATAGACGACTGTATCTCTTATCAATTGTTAATAACCCATACCAATTTCTTTTCTTCTATCAGAACAGACGATATGTTCATTATAATATCCTAGTTATATTATTGCTATAATTGTTGATTTTCATCATCATTATTTTTATACTTCCCTGGCGTAGGGGTCGCATTAAAAGAAGGATGCACCCCCAGGGCTAGGGTGAGGATTACCATTGCACTCCGGCTTACTATTATCGTCATCTTTATTATTGCTCTTATTGCTGTTACTAATTACCACCGTACAGACTTCATTCATTTTGTATATATTGATTTCATTTCTTACAAACGTATTGAACCACATTTTCTCATTTCTTTGTCATATATCATGTAGGAGTGAATGTGGATCTCTAAACTACGACAGCTGCGCCGTTCAGGTAAGTAGACTTGCAATACTGATACGTCCACGTAGCTCTAAAATATACCAACAAATGAAATTCTCTGCCTGATGGGGAGTTTACAACAAAGTGGTGGCACTTTCTGTAAAAAAAATGAAATAAATTATTTGCTTGATTATCACTGAAGCGGGATTTCGGACTTTCTTTTCAATATACTTTCATTCCCTACATATATTGTCATGCATTGTAGTAGTATCCCGAAGCGTGTGAATGTGACAAAGTGTCTCTTTGCATTTCATTGCAGAATTCTAAGCTTGAGATAAAGTACTGCCATCTATCTACAGAGATGAACGAAAAGTTGTGGTCCTGCCTCAGATCCGTCGCCTCTCTTTACCACCTCTCCATCTCAGACTCCTCTCTCAGTTTCCCGTCATCTCCTCCTGAGCTTCCATCCATCACAAAACTGATAGCCGAGAGAGTGACGTCGCAAAGCTACGAAGGTCTGTTCTCTTCTTTACCTGGCGTGCGAGAGATCGATATCACTATCGATGATGTAGGGAAAGAAGACGTATCTCAGATCCAGACTGGTCTTCGTCGACGTCTGACGGGACAGGAGCTCACGCACATCAGGCTTAAAGTACCCGATACACTCCGGTCAGAGAAGAAGAATGTAGAGACGATGAGAGGACTGGGTCTTCTGATCGGGGACGAGGTGGTATTGTCAGGGGTAGTATCCGGACCGGAGGAGAAATTAATTGATCTCGTGGAGCCTTCGACACGTTTGATATCATCTAGTTTATATAAGGAACAGTAAGTAATTACTACATCTTTTGTTTTAAGATTCTTCTAATTACTTCCATTTTCAAAATAACATTTTTACAAATAATCAAGTTAAGATAGCAAATCATATATCGTGTGTTGAGAGCCAGAAGGGCGTTAACTCTGTGTTAAAACATATGAGTTAACGCCCTTCTGGCTCTCAACACACGATATGCAAACTTATATAATTACATTTATTGGTACAATGATTATCAAACCAACTAATATGAGTCAAACATTTTATAAGCACGATCATGCACGTGGTATTATTATTGAAATAAAATTTACATTTAAAACATCTTTCTAAAATAATGAAAACAGAATGTAGAAGAAAAGGAAAATCTCGTAAAAATCTATCGCGGGTTTCCTTTTTATTAGCATGCCTTTGTGTGTCCTGGTTCATGTATTTTTAATCCATACATTTGACATGAAATGGGCTAGTTAATATGTTGACTTTTAATTACCAAAATATCCACCTGGCCCGTATTCTATAAACTACTTAAGAATGATATTTATGAACTTTTTCTCATCTCTTTCTTAAGAAAAAAATCTTCAAAATGCTTATTCAATATAAAGATATTTGGTAAGAACTTTTTTTCTTAAATTAAGACTTTTTTCTTATCCGATTTTTCAGAGTAACAGTAGCGGATCCACGATTTAGTAAACGGGGGGGGGGGGGGCACACACAAAAAAAAGGCCTTTTCCCTCAAAAATTCTCTGACAAGCCCCCCCCCCCCCCCCCCCCACACACACAAAAAGGTCCTCAGCATTTTAGTGTGTCTCCTTTTCACTCCAAAATTCTTTGACAAGCAAAAAAAAAAAGTCCTCAGTATTTTTGTGTCTCTCCGGACAAGCAAACAAAAAAAAGGTTTTTTTGGGGCCGGGGGCACGTGCCCCTGTGCCCCCCCCCCCCCCCCCCCCCCAGCATCCGCCACTGAGTAAGGTATAAATCTTAGATTTTTTCCAAGTCAAAATTCTTAAAGTAAAATTCTTAAGTATTCTACCCTATATTTTAGCATGCTATACTAGGGAGGATGCTTAAATGGTCCGCTGGGCTGCTGACAGCGTTGGCTATGACTATGATAAAAACATACGAATACACCTTCCATGAATTCACGTTTCGCAGGTTTTAGACTTTAGTTGACCTATTTATAGATCTATGCGTGAGCTAGCTGTGCGCGCCGCGCCGTGAAGCGCAGTCGCGCGTCGACAGTACAGTCGGCATACGCGCATTGTGGAATTTTGTACACAAAATGATATGATATAGAGAGCCGCGCCTAGGCCCTATAGCACCGGTCCGATCGACCCGACATACCGACATAATTATAACACTGACTGCCATATCAAGAGGTGAGATAAAAATGTGTTTAATCGTTCGGGCTTCGTGGCAGCGTCCCGGGGCTAGACTGAGACATGAGGCTGAGGCTGAGACCTGAGGCCTGAGGCTGAGATCTACAGTAGATCTAACGCCAACTTTTATAGCCGCCGATGTACTTAATTAATTATAGTGCTAGCCCTAAGTTAGTCGGGTGATCAACGGGACTAGCTAGCTTCGTGGAGCCTAGCCGAGGCCTGCCTAAAGGCTAAGTCTAAAATAGCAATTTAGGTATAGCCTACAATGTAGGCTCTTCTAAATTGTGAAAAGGAGAAGTACAGTGGCCTAGAGTAGACTCTAGACGGTGGATATAGGTCCAGGAGAGGGGGCTTAACTGCTCCATAGCGCTAACCTAGGCCTAGCTCTAGGGCTAGGCTAACTAAATCTAGTGCAGTCGGTCAAGCCCAAAATTATGAGCATAATCATTTCTGTTCGGTTCCCCCATATGTTTTATGTATAATTTTCTTACGGTACGATTTTCATTTTAAAACGCAAAATGCATAGGCAAATTTTGGCTGCAGTCGTGTCACTCGACTCTGCTATCTGACTAGACATAGTGATGTCACTGAATCTAAGAAATTTGTTTAACCTGTCGGGGGTTAAAGTAGAACACTGATGATTTTAAATATTGGCTTAATACTTATTATTGCATAGATGGCATAAATTAAACAAGGTTATCCAAATTTAAAGCTTGGAAACATTTGAATTAATGATTATCATCAATTATAAAACGGTAAAATACAGCCCCGATATAGCAGCTGAAAAGCTCCTTGAACGCTGCTGAAATGTGTGACGACACAAGAGGGGTGAGTCCTGTCTAAGCAGACGATGTCCCATAACATTATACACATTTTTCAGTGCCTGTTTTGTCATCTCCTCTTCACTTATTTCTCTTACTTGACTAGCGTCAGTCTTAATGTTAGTCTGTTGCCTCACTCTTAACTTCGTGTATGGTATTATTTTGATGAAAAATGCAGCGTTAAAAAAATAAAGGAATCAGTCACTTGTAAACAAAATAAGACGCCATTGTATTTTCAGCTGCTTGCACCGCGGCATGTTCGGCGTTTCAAGAGGGAACGAATACCATCCAGCTATTATTCGCAGGGCTTTTCAATTTGAAAATGGGGTTTATTTCATTGATCATTGACCCTTCTCCTGTGTATTTACAATCAAACGGTTTTAGCTATCAGAATCAGTTTCATTTTCCATTTATAATGGTGTGAAATAAGGTCATGTTTAAATACACCAAACTCTTTATAATTTGATAAATAATTGCATTGCAATTACGTTCATTCATTATAGGACGTCGTCTGCTTAAGCAGGATCGATCCCGAGTGTGACGACATCAAAACATCGCTCTATTTCTGGCGAATCCTCGGATATTCCAGATGCTGAGAAGAGCTTTTATTTGTGTTGTTTTTATAATCATCAGATACGCAGTTGACATAAAACTTATACGATTGCCATCTGTAAGCTTCCCAGTTTCTAGTGATACATTAATTGCCATATTTGTGATTTTCTTTGAATGTCTACTTTAACGTTTTTAGATTACGGCTAGGGCATATTTCTTTAACAGTTTCTTAGAATTTTTTCTTAAACTTAAGAAAAATGTCTTAGAAGTTTATTGAATACGGCCCCTGAAATCCATAAACTTTGAAGAGCTACAGAAAATATCACAAGAAGAGTACTATAAACACAATCGCAAAAAGAAATGAACAATTTTGGAGAAACTAAAGTCTAAGAGATTATTCTGTTCAAGTTTTTAATAGAAGAAATGAGCTTACATTTTCATTGGCATTATATTTACAAAGTCAAAGCAATGGGCATGATATGCAGTCGTGAAATAGGATATCATTTCCCATACACTTTGTCATTGTGTCAGAAAACTTGGTCATGTAAATGCTCATTTATTGGATGCTTGTCCATTACATTGTTCACCTGTCAATCACCCTCCATACCATCTCCATCCAAACCACCTGTTCATTGTACATTTCATCCCATTGTCATGTTCCATCCATACACTCAATGTTCAGTCAATGTTCTATGTATACACTCAATGTACATTGTATTCAAGCTATACACACTACGTGTCATGGTCATTGTCAAACACATTGCATAATGCTATCACTCTCTCACATACATACACACTTCCATGTCTCCTCATGACTTCGATTTTAATTCGTATGCTTTACTAATAAGTTTTATCTTTTTCTTCTTCTCCTATTATTATTATTATTATAATTATAATTATTGTCATTAACGTGATTCTTATTATAATTGTTACCATCTGTACTATCACTCTAGAAGTTGAAATATTTTATTACCGACTGTCTTGTTTTTCTTCATCTTTCTCCTAAATGCTATAGGTTTTCTGAATCGCTGAACTCGGACAGACGCGTATCAAATGTAAGTAGGCCTGATAGGCCTCATTGTTTAGAAATGTTCAACAAAAGCAATTTATACATTCCACCTTATGGAAGTTATAGCAAAATAAATTATATTTCTTCCTTATTTATTGCATTGTGCAAATGGCCTAATTCATACTACAATTAAATGGCAATTTCCAAAAGACGTCAGTAAAAAAAATTGTGAATGGTTATTAAGTTACCCCTCCCCCCCCCCCTAGAATAAAAAATAAATAAATAAAATAAAATAAATAAAACAATAATAATTCATACAAAATGACTTTAAAAAATAATACGATCTAGTAGTTGTAAAGCGTATGTTTTGTCCATGATAGTGAAAGCAAGAGATTGTATGTAACTCCCTAGATTGAATATGATGTAAAATTGATGCATTCATTTTCTTGTATTTCATGACAGATCCCTATGTTAACGATTAAGGACTGCCATCTATCTGCTGAGATGACCATCAGGTTGTGGTCCTGCCTCAGATCCTTCACCTCACTGTCCAAGCTTACTATCTCAGACTCCTCTCTCAGTTTCCCTCCATCTCCTCCTGAGCTTCCATCCGTCACAGAGCTGATAGCTGAGAGAGTGACGTCACAAAGCTACGAAGGTCTGCTCTCATCGATACCTGGCTTGAAATGGATCGATATCACTATCGATGATGCAGAGAGAGACATATCTCAGATCACGGCTGGTCTTCGTCTGACCGGGGGACAGCAGCTCACATGCATCAGGCTTATAGCACCGCCATCACTCCCATCAGAGAAGAAGAATGTATCGAGAGAGACGATGAGAGGACTGGGTCTTCTGATCAGAGAACAAACCAACAACCTACAGCAGCTGTATGTGTACGGGGTGAAGTGCACAGACGAGGAAGACTTGGTTTACCTCGTCGAGTGCTTCAGACATGTGAAGACGATGGAATACGTACGGTAAGTTATTGTTCAACTCATAATATAAAATAGATTGTATGAGATGATTCTATTCCGTTTTCTACAGTACTAACGCGTATTATGAATGCATAAAGCGATGAATAGTTTCGACGTGGATGTAGCCTCCTAGTTTTATGTTGATTTTTATTTATTACAAAAATAAATTATTTCTCCGTATTGTTATATTCTTATTTCAATGTGCATTAGTATTAGTATAATCTGAATGTAAATTGAGCAAAATAAACTTACATTTAGGTTACTATAATTAGATCTATTATAATAATTTTAATTTAATTTTATTGTTATTATTATTATCATTATCATTAAGAGTATTACCATTATAGGTTTTCCGTTCAGTGCAATCATTTTGGACACTCAAATTTATAATTCAAATTAACGGAAATGTCGCTCTTGGACGAATTCTGTAATTGAAATTAAGAATGCAAACATTCAAATTCAACGAGTCAACCAAACATACATTCAGTTTACAAATTCGTGCATGCCGGTCTTTTGAGATCAGTGCATGCAAGTTAACACGTTCGGTTTACTGTGTTAACTTGAATGCGCAGATCTACTATAAAGTGATCCGGTCCGGATTCTTACTTTGAACAATTCTTTCTTGGTCGACATTTACGTTATGTTGAATGCACGAAATATGAATGTGAATGACCAAATGATTAAAGTGGCCGGGAAAACATATACATTTAGTAGTAGTAGTAGTAGTAGTAGTAGTAGTAGTAGTAGTGTTATTATTATTTATGTTTCCACGATTTCTTTTGTAAGCGCAATGTTATTCTAGTCTACATGTGAACGATCTAACTAAAACATAATCCCCGAGTACAGTACATTATTCAAGCTCTTTTAATATGGCTTCAAAGAAAATATAGGTCACTTTTAAAGGTCATTCGCCTGACGCTCTGAGATTAGAAAACGATAAAGGAAAGAGAAGTGCATGATATAGATCTAGACACTGTAGATCAGCACTGTTGATCAGCGATGTTGATGTCATGCCCTGTGAGAGCGAAATTTGCGGAAGCAACACCAAATGCGAAAATCTGATTGAAAATTTCCAGTATCCACGTGTTACATTCACAACTGATAACCTAAAATCATGATTCGATGAAGATACACGTAGACCTATTAAGAAAGAAGAAACTCAGTAATTATACAATAATAAGATTTATTATCATCATTTTAGTTTTATTTTATTGTTATTATTATTACTATTATTATTTTAATATATTTTCCGGTCAATGCAATCATTTGGTCACTCAAATTTATAATTCAATTTTAACACAAATGTCGCTCTTGGACGAATTCTGTAATTCAAATTAAGAATGCAAACATTCAAATTCAACGAGTCAACCAAACATACATTCAGTATACAAATTCGTGCATGCCGGTCTTTTGATATCAGTGCACAGTAAACGTTCGGTTTACTGTGTTAACTTGAATGCGCAGATCTACTATAAAAGAGCTCGCATTTGCAAGTTGAATTCACATTATGTGAATTTGTTTTCCTGTTGTTTAATTTGAATGCTCGGCCCGGATTCTTACTTTGAACAATTCTTTCTTGGTCGACATTTAAGTTATGTTGAATGCACGAAATATGAATGTGAATGACCAAATTATTAAAGTGGCCGGGAAAACCATATTAATATCATTAGTAGTAGTAATAGTAGTAGTGTTATTATTATTATTATCAGCATCATCATACACATTATCATTATTATTATTATTTATGTTTCCACGATTTCTTTTGTAAGCGCAATGTTATTCTAGTCTACATGTGAACGATCTAACTAAAACATAATCCCCGAGTACAGTACATTATTCAAGCTCTTTTAATATGGCTTCAAAGAAAATATAGGTCACTTTTAAAGGTCATTCGCCTGACGCTCTGAGATTAGAAAACGATAAAGGAAAGAGAAGTGCATGATATAGATCTAGACACTGTAGATCAGCACTGTTGATCAGCGATGTTGATGTCATGCCCTGTGAGAGCGAAATTTGCGGAAGCAACACCAAATGCGAAAATCTGATTGAACATTTCCAGTATCCACGTGTTACATTCACAACTGATAACCTAAAATCATGATTCGATGAAGATACACGTAGGCCTATTAAGAAAGAAGAAACTCAGTAATTATACAATAATAAGATTTATTATCATCATTTTAGTTTTATTTTATTGTTATTATTATTACTATTATTATTTTAATATATTTTCCGGTCAATGCAATCATTTGGTCACTCAAATTTATAATTCAATTTTAACACAAATATCGCTCTTTGACGAATTCTGTAATACAAATTAAGAATCCAAACATTCAAATTCAACGAGTCAACCTAACATGCATTCAGTTTACAAATTCGTGCATGCCGGTCTTTTGAGATCAGTGCATGCAAGTTAACACGTTCGGTTTACTGTGTTAACTTGAATGCGCAGATAGAAGTGCTCGCATTTACAAGTTGAATTCACATTATGTGAATTTGTTTTCCTGTTGTTTAATTTGAATGCTCGGCCCAGATTCTTACTTTGAACAATTCTTTCTCGGTCGACATTTAAGTTATGTTGAATGCACGAAATATGAATGTGAGTGACCAAATGAGAAAAGTGGCCGGGAAAACCAATATTAATATCATTAGTAGTAGTACTAGTAGTAGTAGTAGTAGAAGTGTTATTGTTATTATCATTATCAGCATAATCATCATACACATTATCATTATTATTATTTATGATTCCACGACTTCTTTTGTAAGCGCAATGTTATTCTAGTCTACATGTGAACGATCTAACTAAAACATAATCCCCGAGTACAGTACATTATTCAAGCTCTTTTAATATGGCTTCAAAGAAAATATAGGTCACTTAAGGTCAATCGCCTGACGCTGTGGGATTAGAAAACGATAAAGGAAAGAGAAGTGCATGATATAGATCTAGACGGCTTGTCTCGAATGGGTGGGTTGCGGGAGCGGGATGGGAGCGGGAACGGGCACACCCTTTCGAGACAAGCCCCCCCCCCCCCCGGTTATCTCGAATGGACGCGTTCCCAGCGAAAAGTTCAATGAACGCGCCACTTCGAGACAACCGGGGGGGGGGGGGCTTTCCTCGAATGGGTGTGTTGAGTAGACTTTTGTAACAGACGTTTTAGAAATTTTTGAAAAATGTACTCTTGCTGGTTTTTTCGTTTTTCTTTTGTCTAAGATGTAGAAAATATAATAAAACAGTATCTAAAAAAAGCTTTTGACAAGGAAATCATTATTTGTGCAAAATAAATAGGAGAATAGAATAATTATGCATTAAAACACACGGGGACGATAGGGCAAGTGCCGTAGCTAGGATTTTTGTATTTATTTATTTATTATTATTTTTGTTTGGCGTGACCTGGGCCCCGTAACATAAAGAGTGTTTAGCGATTAATCGCTAAACTCCGATCAAGCGCTAATGGTAATCAATTGCTAAAATCCGTAACACAAAGCACCCCCTTCAATCAAACGCTATTAGAGCTTGATTCATAGCGATCGATCGTTATTAATTTTTGCATACATACACCCTCAAGCTGTTTCTGAATAAAACATGGACAAATGTTTCCCATTGTTTTGTCTGTCGTTGTAATTGTACTCAACAGGACATTCACAGACACCATACAAAATACTTGTTAGTCTTTGTTTTTGGTTAGAATCAAATGAATGTATGAGGTTGCATGAATTCATAATGGAATGTTCATTTAAAATTCAAAGGTCTGGTCGGGCAGACAGTCCAGAATAGAATGTTAATTCACTGCGGCGTATTTTTTTTTACGGGGGGGGGGCACAAGATGGCCATGCCCCACCCCTTATTGGTGGGTGATAAGAATATAGGAAGATGAGTGAGGAAGATGAAAAAAGAATTCCCGGGAAAATGTAAATAGGGGTCAAGTTTCGCAGACTCTGGTGGTTTCCTCCCGGGGATAGGGGGGGGGGGGTTAATTTCCTAAATTGCCTGGATAGGGGGTCCAATATCTCAGAAAATTCCCCGGGATAGTGGGGTAAAACAAATTCCAAATTCTCCGGGATAGGGGGTCACTTTTGAAAAGGAGGTACGAGCATAGGCCTACCCCTTGTATGGGGAGTTGGGGGGGGGGGGGGGTACAAACGACCTTTTGATATGCGTTTTGACTTTTGATAGTGGGTATTGATAGAATGATAGTGGCATTAAAAGGTGTTTCTCACTTTGGAAAGATAATAAACACACCTTGGCTTAATATGTCAGCACATGTCTGTAACACAATTTCACAATATTTAACAGGTCACGCCAAAAAAATAAAAATAAATAAATAAAAAATCCTAGCTACGCCACTTGCCCTTTCGTCCCCGTGTGTTTTAATGCATACTTATTCGATTCTCTTATTTATTTTGCAACATTTTGACCGAAATTTGTCAGTATGGTTGTACATTAAAAAGGTATAAAACTGACCAAAAATCCATCGGGAAGAGGGCGTAACACTTCCCTGAAAACCACCACAACAACACTATACCAAAGTGCCCTTTGACCAAGCCTCGCTGGATGTGGAGAAAAGACTTCTTATTTTACATTCCAACCTTAATACGTCAAATGTTCTTTATTCAATTCCAATCAAACTTATGTAGTTCAAATTTGAGTATTTTTTCTTTCCTAATGTGCAATTTGGTGCAAAACGATAATTGCAGTCATGGCAGTAGTAAGTTCTTAAATTGTGAAAATTGTATTGCTCTCTCAAAATAGTTTACGAAGCAATTTCAAGATTTTGTAACACACCCATTGTCCATCTTCACCGTCTTGACAATTAGGCATAATAGAAGATCTCGCAAGGTATTTGTGTAATTAACACATGAATGGTAGATTTCAGCATGGCAGTCACGTATAGTAATATAGCGAGCTGCTTTATTATGTCTTCTCAAACAGTTGCAGTTGGACAAAAATGATTGAGTTTACAAAATCCTCTCAACATTTTTTGGCTACTTTTCAGAAAGCAATACAATTTTCACAATTTTATAACTTATGCATGAAATGGTAATTTCATATCAAATTTCACCCCACTTTGTAAATTCGACCTGAATTGAATTTAATCTTTTGAGTTATTATTAAGGTTGGAACATACAAAGCCTTTTCTCTACATCCAGAGCAATTTAGGGGCAACAAAGCTTGGTCAAAGGGCATGCTGAGGTTTTTTTTTCTTGCAGGGGAACGTTTACACCGCCTTCCTGATGAAAATATGTGTCAGGTTTTTTAAAAATATTTTTCTACTGTACAGCCACATACCTCTCCCATCTGGCAATTTTTTTGTTTATTGTAATCCCCCCCCCCCCCCCCCCCCCTCCTTGTAAGGAGAAGTTTGAAAATAGCCCAATACTGTAAGGGTTGAATTAGCATAAAAAGTTAGGAAAATAAAATAACTTTTATGGAAAATACTGATTTATCTTGAAAATTTACAGTTGTAGATGAAATAATGGGAGAAAAACCCTCGAAGTGTCTCTGTGCAATGCCAAAATGGAAAGCTGTAAGGAGTGTTATATACGAGTGGGCGTCCCGGCATGATTTACATCAGAACTGTTTTATCCTAATAATAAACTTTTATCAACTTTAATTTTGTTACTTTTCTTCTTTAATGGCAGCCATTGGTGGTGCCAATGAGCTATTACAGATCTCATTGGTGCCACATGCTTTAGAAGGGTTGCATTTATAAGTTAATTCCGTTACTGATGAATTGATCGGGGGAAAAAATCACACATAGACTACATCGCTGCCCGAATATGAGGTGATTGTTGCTCAAATATCGGAATTTTAATACACAGGATTGTGCTGTTTGTATTCTGTCGTATTTCGGGTGGATCATCTGAATAGCATGATGTCAACAGTGACAATACCAGTAGGTGGCAGGGGTGCCCCAATAACTCCCTTTCCCCTACCATCATCTCATGGACTAGGATCTAAAGATTTTTTTGCTTTGAATGATAATGAAATGACTACTTTTCCGGCTGTTTATTTTTCTCTCCCCCCCCCCCCCCCCCCCCCCCCGAACATACCGAAGATGTAACTACTGTTGATAAACTTAATGTTGTAGGAATTATCTGTCTGTTTCTCTCATAGTCTCTCTGTCTTTCTGTCTATCTGTCTGTCTGTCACTCTCTTTTCTAATCCTTAAGTCTGACACCCAGCGCACCTTACTTCCATCTCTCTGTTTTCTGCAAATAGGCTTTCCTTGTGTGGGACTAAAGAGGGCGGCAGACTGGACTCTCATCTCAAGGGTCTTCGCACATCACGCGGAGGTCTCAAAGTGCGGGTTTACCATGTAAGTTAATTCTTCCTTGCTGTGTGCACTGTTAGAGTACACTTTCACTGATTGTTTATTTTATGTGTGTCATAGCCACGATGGCGATACGTTTCTTTTGTTACGGTTCTCCGTCTTTTGCTTCTATTTAATTTTCTTTCTCTTGGTCAATTTTTCGGTGGCAATGTTTTTTTAATCTCTTTTTTGTTTTACTGTTAATCATCTGTTTCACCACTTTTCATTCTGTTTTCTCATATTTTTTTTTGTTTCCATTTTCGACTCATATTTCTCATCTACTTGTTTTCTTAATCCATTTTCATATTAAATATGTGTTTCCCCTGACTCGATTTGCGTTATGCTCTTATTTTCGTCATATCGAATGCGCTTGCGTTCTTTATCTTTGTTATATGTGTGTGTGTGTGTTTGTGGGGGTTTTTTCTGTTGCTTTAATTTTCAATATGATTGTTGTAATTATTAACGCTATGCATTAAACAAATGTTTATTTTTTTCAGCTCGTTCTTTGATTTGCTGTTGTATGTTTGTGTTCGTTTCGCTATTACATACACTCACTCTCTTAACTTTCCTTTTCTGTCACCCGCATAGCCAAGATTTTATTTTGGTAGGGGCGGCCGGATCGCCCAAGAGAAGCGTTCCCCCGGAAGTGGGGGGGGGGGGGGCGTTTGTTCTATATTCGAAAAATTATAAGTATCCACTTTTCGATGCATAATTATTATTGTTGTTTTGATACCCCATTTGATTTAGAATGGATTTAATAAGTACTACTGGAGCTCATTAAAAAGTTGTTCACACTCACAAATCCTGATTTGAAAAAAACAAAAAAACAACACGATTCTATCTTTTGAACATAGCGCATACGATAAATTTACAACCTCTTACTTTACAATAACAATTTGAATAAGACATAATGGGAGCACTCATTCCTACCGGTTTAAGCTAGAAACATCTACTAGTAGAATGTATTCAAGAGATAAAAGCAATCTTACAGAAACTAAACAAAAATGGTAAGGTATAAAGCCAGTTGCGGCGTAGTCTTCCCAATGTTATTACATCGTAAGCCGTGTTTCTCCCACGTAAACAAAGAATGTTCGTATGAACATTCACATTTTCTTATTCGACATAAAATCATATTTTCAAAGAGTTATGGAAAAGGACGGTTGTTTTTCTTATACAGATATTTGTAAAGGGTAGCCCTACATTATACATCAGATACATCTACATTTATCATTGCTGCTTCTTGTCCGTTTTCCAAGAGATACCTTTCACTAGTATTAGGAAAATGAATTTGGCTTCATTTCCTTTCTTCCCTTTTGTGTCTCTTTCGTTTTGAGGCACCTTTTATTTCGTCTTGCTTTCCTTTCTATTTCATGTTTTATACTCTGTATCACTACTACCGTTTTGTTGTTAAAGTTTTCCCCAGCATTTTGCACCTGGCTCATTCATGGAGGATGGTCTATATGCATACTGTTACTGGCTTTGTTTACCACCGCCCCTTCTCTTTCTCTCTCTCCCTTTAATTCTTTATCGCTTTGAACTTTGCTTCCAATCTGCGTCATTGGTTTCTGGTTTACATGTATTTGTTTGGTCATTATACGGTACTCTAATTTATCCTGTCTCCTATGATTGTTTTCTGTCTCTTATATTTATCCCTTATCTCCCGTGACGGTACCCTCGATTTATGTTAAGTACTTGTAAATTGTAAATTGATGATTACTGAGAAAAAGAGCTTTCAGGCAATTATTTCAAGAGAAAAAAACCCCGATATGCTTAGTTCTGCTCTAAATCAGAACAACCGACAATATATATATAATGGAAGGAAAGTTGGTTTTTAAGTCCTTGCAGCATTTTAAATGTGTTTCTGTCCTTTATGTAAGGCAGTGGTGAAGCTTTATGAGACACGGTGCCCCGATAACATGGTGAAAAGCAAAACAAAACAGAAAAGAAGAGTCAAATAAAGAAGGGGGAAGAAAATGAGTAGAAAAATGAAAGGACCCTCTCCCCACCACCTGTTATTGCGTGCCCTGTTAATTCACATTTCATTCATTTGGTGAGATCGGTTTCCCCCAAATAATTGTCCTCTCAACGCCGGTACCCACTCCACGCCATTGAAGTTAGGCCCCATGGTTTCCTATATAAGCTTATAAAGGAAACATAGATCTGTCTTCACAAGTATTAGCAGTCACCTTAATGCAATTAAGCGTTCAAAGATATCAATTATATAATACGTAATGTTAGAAAAGATCTCTATTAAGAGAATAGTGCTAATACGCTCATAACATGCAATATGATGTACAGGTATGTTAATTATAAAAATCGGGGGGGGGGGGATTTGTAGATGTCATTTTTTTTTTGCTTTCTGGGAAGCGACTCGGTCTAACTATCATAATTCATATAGAACATGTAAACTAATGATCAACTTCAAAGGTTATAAGCAAGAACGCTTTCCTGATTCATAACAGAACCAGGTACTGATGCAATCGAGATGAAGTTTGGGTGAGAAAGAGAGAAGGGGGAGGGCGCTGAATTATAAACCTTTTTTTGTTTTAAATCTAGAATCCCCCTCCCCCATTTCATTCTTTCTTATACACCACGTATGTCTATACCTACTTCAAATCAATTTCTCTCTTTGTCCCAAGCTGTCTCTCACTCTCTATGAATATTATTCCTTTTCAAGCCTTTCCTAGCTTTCTCATCCTCTCTCTTTCGTGCTTCATTTCTTTATCCTTCTTTTCAACTCTTCTCATTTTTACTATGTCTTACTCTTCTCATATTCTTTTGATCTCACTTTTCTATAATATGGGACCTGCCTGCATCTTGTCTCCCCCCCCCCCACCCCTCTCTCTCCCCGCTCTACTTTTGCATGTCTCACTTTTACTTCCTTATTCCTCTCTGTTAATTTTCATCATTCTTTTCCCCTCTTCCATTTCTTGCCCAATCTTTCTCATTTCCTCCTTAATAACTATAGCTACAGGCCCCTCTCTCTCTCTCTCGTTCATTCTCTCTTAATCCCTTATTCCCTTTACTCTCCCTCCCCTTCCCTTTGATCGAAGTCAATCTTCCAGCATACACGTCGGCATCCTCTTTCTCATGTACCCTCGTCCTCATCTTCTAGTTCTCATCCCTACCCAACTTGCTCTCAGGACTGTGTCTTATGACTGTTAAAAATATATATAATAGATCTTTGGTGTAAACGATGCATGTACGTACCCTTTTCCCGGTTGTAAAACAGCCCAATTTGTTGTGTAAATCAATATTATTTTCAGACAAGGTACTTTTCCTCTCAATTGATATAACATACAGCACATGATGAAAATGGTTAACGTACTCCGATGCAAAATACACACGCGCTGCAAAACATCGGATACAGGTTTTGGTGGAACAGTCTGCGTTGTCTTGCTACTGCCATCCGATTGGGCTCACAGTCTCAGAGCAATCGGATCGCAGTCAGATTGTGCAGTGTGCGCCGGGCTTTAATGTCCATAATAGCGTTAACTTTCTTTTTTCATGGCTTTCAGTATTTTGCTTCATTTTTGATCGGTCTATTTTCGTCGCCAGTGTTTCCTTTATCTTCTTCTTTTTTTTTTCTGTTAAATCACCTTCACCTCTTTCACCATTTTCACCATTTTCAATCTGTTTCTTCATGTTTGTTTTAATTATTATTATTTTAGGTTTTAATTTTCGGGATTTTTTTTTTAATTTCTACTCATTTTCTCATTCCATTTCTTATTTTTATTTCTTTGTCATTATAACCGTTATGCAAAAAATGATTTGTCTTAACTCATGTTTTGACTTATTGCTGTACAATGTTAGTGTTCGTTTCGTTATTACATGACCTCACTCCCTTCACTTTCCTTTTATTTTTTGGAGGGCGGTCGGATTGCACAAGCGAAGCTTTCGGGCTGGGAGGGGGGGGGGGGTGCGAATAAGAAATTAAATTTTAGAAAAGGGGAAAAGGAATTGAAACAAATACGAAATGACCCTTATAGCTAACTCGTATTTTGGATTTAAACAAATAATAATCGTGTAATTCGGTGAAGGGAAGTGTCAGAGATTATCTGTTTCAACATTTTTAGAATAATGCTGGTATAGTTTATTCGTAATTCCGACGTTGCTTAGATATAATTATTTTGCTTTCGCAGAAGTGACTTCATACCATCGGCCCATTTATGGATAATATAGCAAATGAAACATCCGGATAAACTGAAAGAAAATAGCCCAGCTATGTTTCCTTATTCATACATATTCATTAGACACGTGCAGGGATAGATTATTTGAATTCTATATAAAATGCGCCTAGGGAAGAACTTTTCATGAACAATATGCAACGTTACCATGTGATTTAAGATGTCTGTTTCATCATTAATGGGAACAGCCATTGGATTTCTAAATTAGACACATTTTCCTCCTTGTTGATAACATGTCAGTCTCATTGTAACATCATCCGTCTTCTTTTGCAGGATAATGCCTATCATGCGAAGGAGTACCACATTTCTCACGTTCACTGAGCTACAATGATGACTACGCACTACTCTGGAAGCTGACATGGTACATTGCCATCAAACCATACCTGACATACATCACGGTGAATATTAACTACAAGGATGAATGCATTTGCGACTATTTTACCACAGGTTTGCATCATGATGTACTAAACAGGAATATGCATCGCTAACGACGTTTAATATGCCCACAATCATCTACATTATTGGTAGTATATAGTTATTACTATTATCATTTACTGCATATCATCATCATAACAGTAGTAGTAGTAGTAATAGTATAAGAGTAGAAGAAGAAAGGAATAAGTAGGAGTAGCAAGAGGAGGTGGAGAGGGAGGATCTAGTAGTAGTATAGCAGTCATGGTAGTAGTAAAGTAGTAGTAGTAGTAGGAGTAGTAGTAGTATGGTAGTGGTAGTAGTAGTAGTAGTAGTAGGTAGTAGTAGTAGTAGTAGTAGTAGTAGTAGTAGTAGTAACAATAATGAGTTGTTTTTTTATATAGTAGTCATGGTAGTTGTAGCAAATGAGTCATACTTACTTGGGGACCTTACTCTTTTAGTGCAATATTTCAAATATTTTGTCTCACTTTGGTTATACTTTCTAAAATTTGATATTGTTCGAACCGACATATAAGTCATACGTGCTTTCTATTGATTGGTCGTGTACATGGTTAGAAATGGAATTGTAATCATTGTCACAACTTCTACCAATATGCTATTCACCAGTACTCAACAACAATACGTGTGTTTATATAATAAAGTTCATTAGATGAACGGGTGTTATCTACTAATGTATATGAATATGTACATGTATAACAATGCAGCTACGTTTACATGTATAACAGTCTGTTTCATTGTCATCATCATCGTCATAAATGTGTATAGATTTTATACTTGAATACCGCTAGGTATTTAGCGTACTGTAAATATGTTTGCATTCATTTCACTAAACAAAAATTACAGAGTTCTTTTAATAAATACAAACAGCGTTGTTGTCATCTCATAGTTATGATTTTAGTTTATAAGTTTTAAAGCTTAATTTAATTGTGATAACATCTGGAGATCTATGTATAAGAACAGTGAATAAACGTTGATCATGCGGTCATTAAGTCCTTAACAGTGTTGGTATGAGATTGAGTTCTTAATAATGGATCAGCTACACACCAAAGAGTAGAATGTACTAATCAAGATATAATGATAGTGAATTATCAAATGACAGGTTTAGTGACCCAGTCAATTTATATGACAAACGTCCCAATTTCATATCTCCGTATCCTACTGCTTCAACTGTAAATAAACGTAAACATATAATTATGTAGGCCTACATGGATATGATGGATGTTTTCCTTTTAATAAAATCATGTAGATTATAGCCATATACCTCTTTTAATTTATGCTGAAAACAAAGTCATCAAATATAATTATGTACATGTACAAGACCATACACAATGGGGTATGCAGCTCATTGTATATTTGGTCAGGATTACAATTGTAAATAAGCAAGAAGAATTAAGTAATGATTTTTGTTCATCAACATGTATTCAAAATTAGTCTTTATAAAAACATGCAGGGTAGATAGTACATATGAAACACATTTACCAAAATCGTTGGGTAGATGACATTAACGTGTAGTATTGACAAATCAATGAAAATCTCGTTTCATTCTGTAAAGATGACATTAACGTGTAGTATTGACAAATCAATGAAAATCTCGTTTCATTCTGTAAAGATGACATTAACGTGTAGTATTGACGAATCAGTGAAAGTCTCGTTTCATTCTGTAAAGATGACATTAACGTGTAGTATTGACAAATCAATGAAAATCTCGTTTCATTCTGTAAAGATGACATTAACGTGTAGTATTGACAAATCAATGAAAGTCTCGTTTCATTCTGTAAAGATGACATTAACGTGTAGTATTGACAAATCAATGAAAGTGAAAAAAATAGTGTGCGTGATTATAGGCCTACGTAATCATATGCAAATTGAAAATGTATTCCATCTTGTTTTAAAGAGAGATATTTAAGACTTTGTCAGAAATGTCACATACCCCCTACCCCATGAACGTCATATGGGGGAGCGGAATTTGAAAATGTAATATAAATATATATCACATAATGAGTTTATCTTTGCCATGTCGTTAAAGATATCGAATGTACACTTTTCAAGTTTTTATGCTTTTACGTGGGAATCCCATCATTATGATATGTTTATAATCAAAACTTGTCTCATGTATTTATGTATTTTTAAACTGAATGATGACAAATAATTTAAATTTTTTATGAATTGAAATAATGATGTACATACATAATGTTAAATAGTAGATGAACAACGTCGAAAATACATATTTTGTTTCTTATTAACTGGTTCATGGTCATCTTAAGATTTCATTTCATCAATAAGCAAGGAATTAGATATTCAATACATAATTATGTGTAAATGTTTATAATAAGAGGTTATACTGTTTGCAAACTATACATTAGTCGCCTGATTTTCTTTTCATGTTTGTCTCCGCCGTTCATTTACCCAGGTCTCGGAGACCAGTGAAGGAAAGAATACTTCGTAAACTGTGACGGGAGTGAAAAATATCGTGTTTGAGATTGGGTTATCCAGATAATTGAAAAATGATTTGAAAAAAAAGAACATTGTTTCTGGCCAAGCCCTCTCCAATGTTTGCAAAGTATGTGTTAACAATTTCGGCTAGACGGTTGGGTTCAGAAATGACAAAACCGCTTTGTTCAATTTCTGAGATATGAGCTTTAGTTGAGCCTTTATTCAGTCCGTTGTTGATGCGTTTATTATCTTTACTGGAAGGTATTTATTATACTGAGCTGTTATGGTATATGTATTATCTTTTGTATCATGGCATTTGTATATACTTTTATTTTGCTTTCTCATGTACATAATTATGTAAACCTATCGTGGAAACAAATGAAATAGAAATAAAAAAAAAATCAAATCAAAATCAAGAAAGAAATGAAATAAATAATGTGAAACTAAATGAAAAATGACGGCATTTTACGAAGCAATGAATTCAATATTTAAAATTTGTTTGTTTTCTCCTCCCCCCCCCCCCCCCCCCCCCCCCCCCCCCCCCCCCCCCCCCTCCCGATTATCACTGTGAGAAGATCACTGGGTGAACTCTTGGAAAATTACAGAGAGAAGGATAGACGGAAAGAGAGAGATACAGAGGGAGAGAGATACAGACAGACAGACAGAGAGAGAGAGAGACGGACAATGGAGTTCAGAGTATAATGCAGATAGAGAGACAGGGTGGGGGGGGGGGGGTAGAGCGGAAAGTATACGGAGAGAAAGAGCAGAGAGACATAGCGAGAGCTCTATCAAGATAGAGACGAGAGAATAATACAAAAGAAACTCAGAGTGGGAATAGAAGCAACAAATAGAGATGGAGAAAATAGTATTAAAGAGGGAGAGAGAGATGATAGAGACGAGAGAATGATATACAAAAAGAGACTCAGAGCGGAAATATAAGTAAATGATACAGATGAATAGATAAAGAAAACAATAATTAAGAGAAGGAGAGGCAAGGTAGAGAAGAGAGTAAGGAAATTTAGAGCAGGAAAACATATACAGAGAGAGAAAGAGAGAGAGTTATCATGACAGAGTGGGGCGAGATAACAGAGACTAGGAGTGGGAACAGAAGTAAAATAAGACAGAATTATAAAGAGATGGAGAAGTAATGGGAGAGAGAAAGAGAGGGGGATTCAGAATTACAGAATTGAGGAAAGAAAGTAAAACACCAAGAAAGAGACTCAGTGACACAGAGAGACAGAAAGACATTTGAAAGAGCTGATAATAATCAGATAGGAACATGCTACCGAGAAAGAAAGAAGAAATATAAATTATACGAAGAGTGAAATTACGAAGATGGACCTAGACAGACAACAAAACGTTAATCTATAAACAGAAGAAATAACAGTGTTAGGCCTCTACTTTGCTGGTAATATATGATATAAATCTCTTCTGTGTAGTAGTGCAACTGACACTATTCATAGTGTAAGATAATAAATTGGATCTTCATCAGTCAATCGTAAATTTACAATAACTTAAATGAATGGCAAGTGAAGAAATATGACGTAACAAAGTCCTACATGTACTCACCTCCCTGCGCGTTATATGATACATGAATGGAAATGTTTATCCAACCTAACAACGCATGATACATGCAATTCACATTCTGACTATTGAACAAGAATAGCTTTTTATAGGCGAATGTAATAGTTTGTTACTGGGCACATAATGTATGAAGTTGAATACATTACGAAAATGGCCTATATATTAATACTATCCTCCATGCATTCTGTCTCCTTTAATCAATGGTGTCTTTACAATAACTAGTAACTTTATTATTCAATTTATATAGCTGAAAGATACAATGCATGGTTAGATACAAATTCATTGCAACAAGACTGGAGATAATTTATCATAATGGTCATTTTTGGGGTGAAACGATCATTTGCCTTCTCTGTGTGTATAGCGAAACGCATGAGCGAACATCACGTCGCTTGTGTGAGAGATCGGTGCGGGCTAAAACATTTCAAGTGAGCGGGGGAAATCATGCACAGAGGGATCAGGGCTAGTGTTATTTCACGTCTTTTTCTCCTCTGACATCGTACGCTCACATTTTCGCACATCACTCCTTATTCTTTTGTGTGCACAAAGATTATGTTTGTTGTCGGTACTTTCTACATTCCGCAATAATTGACCCTTTATGTAAACATTCACTCATCTCGCATTCTCTCTCTCTCTCTATCACACGTACATTGTCATTGTTAGTTGCTTATTCACATCACATTATGTACGCACCTATAATGATAGTGGTAGGTCCCAAACGGATGATTCAAATGATATCATATACGCCAGCAGAATGCACTCCTTCAAAAAGACATACAATTACCTAAATCAGATATTTTATTTATTATGAACCTTAACACTGGTACGAATAATTATCAAGAAGTAATGTCGTCACATTCAAAAGATTTCAGGCGATACAACGCACTTCAAAATTTGTTTTAATCTCACCATCTCCCGCAAGAAAAGCTCGTTTTGTAGTTGGGCGCGGAAGGCGAACGCTGGTCACGTGACTCTTGACTAGAAATTTTTGCAACATTCTGCTTGATTGATCTAAAACTTTGCCAAAAAAATGATCACTGGATTTTGGACCAATCACATCATGTCTTATATCAGGATATAGGTAATTTATCCAAGCTTCTGAAACCAATCACCCTTGACATCATTGACCCTTGGAATATTTTCAGTCGAAGAATAATGGTGGCAGTGTCTATAATTTATGTGGGTTTTGGATGGATTGCCATAGACAAAATATTGAACATTACTAACTTTCAGGAAAAAATGATCACTGGATACTGAAGCAAAGTTGACAATATATACATCAAATGAAAGCTATTGAAATGAATTTTCATAAACCGATCACCCCAGAGTGATTCATTCACCAGTTGTGAATATACGTCCAATTCTTTGCAAACTTAGGTACATTTTGTGGTGCTATTCGTGTGTTGAAGCGTGTGTGTCAACTTTCGGACACCCAAATGCGCGCTACTAACCATTATGAATAAACTGGAAGTCGATCTTTACAGGGCCCTTAAACTGCTTGTCGGAGATAAATTAAGAACTCTAAGCAAATTGGCTCAGATTTCTGTAAATGCGCGCTCATGACCATAAACGGGGGAGGGGGCACTTGAGGGGGAGGGGGCGCCAAATTGTCTACAGCTCCGTCGCTTTGCGTCCTCGCATATTATGTTTGCTGCATGGAGCAATCCAGCCAGGCGCCATTTGATAAGCACACGTGAAACTCCAACCACAACTCGCATCCTATCGAGTACTTATTTAACGCCTGGGTGGAGAGGAGCAATGCAGATAAAATGCCTTGCACAGGCTGCGACATAAGTGCCATGCCGAGGATCGAACCCATGACCTTCTCATCTCCAGTCAAGTGTTTATACCACTCGACTACGATACTTCTACGCAGTGTGCAACTGTTTTATTTCTCCCTTTGTGCTATGTACGTTTCTAAATTGGTGTATATGGCTGCTGATTTTGTTATCAAGAAAGAATGATTGTGTTTGTTTCATCTTAAAACAAAGAGATCTTTGCAAACTATTTTTTTTAAATGTCTTTGTACGTTTGTCTCTGTCATTCATTTATGCCATAGCATGTCTAAGAGAGCATTAAAAAGAGAATAAATTACAAGAAAGAAATCCCATAAATAGTGTGAAATTAGATACTTTTGCGACATAAGAGATTTTAGAATGTTCAATTACAGGAATTTTCAGAGCAAGCAGTTTGGAACTGCCGTGTTATGAGATATAACGATTCGCCATCTTTGGAAGATTCTTTCTTTACAGCACAATGCAGCACCCCCCCCCCCCCCCCCTTTCATTGAGGATTATCAATCAGGAGACAGGAGATTAATAGAAACGGACCAACCTATTCACATACATGTGAAAAGACGGCTCTGAAAAGAAACGTGTTCGAGCGCCACCTAGCGGCAAAGGCGTTACAAACGAGTTCTGTGAGAAGAATTTTACACTGATTGGCCCGTATTCTGAACTCTGGTTTAACTTAAACCATGGTTTAAATCTTTGGTTTAACTATGGCAGCCAAAAATGTCAATACTTTGTTTACACTGTATGTTCTTTATGTTTACTGGATTCTGGTCTCATGCTTTAGTGGTCAAGAAAACGATTGTACTCATCATTCCCAGTTATTCAAAGTTTGAGTACCAAATAATACTGATAAATTGTATATCTACTGTTAAAGCGGAGTTCAGAATACGGGCCATTGAGTTTAGAGAGAGAGAGAGAGAGGCGAACAATCGGAGTGAAAATAGCAATGCAGATAGTTAGGGAGAATGGGGAGAAAAAAAACAGGGAGAGGAGAGAGAGAGAGAGAGTTTTATGAAGATGGAAACGAGAGAATACAAAAAGAGACTCAGAGTGGAAACAGAAGCAGATAATACAGGGGGGAGGGAGATGTAGAAAATACTACTAAGAAGAGAGAAAAGGAGAGGCAAGGTAGAGTAGAGAGTAGAGAAAGAGCATTGAGACATTATACAGAGAGAGAGAGAGAGAGAGCGATTTATCAAGACAGAGGGAGAGATAACAGACTGGAAGTGGGGACAAAAGCAAATTAAAATAAAGAGATGGAGAAGTAATGGGAGAGAGAGAGAGAGAGAAGGAGAGATAGATCAGAGTCAAGGCCGTACGCAGCGGGGGGGGGGGGGCAGTTCCCCCCCCCCCCCAGAAATTTCAAAATCATACTTTTTTTAATCGGGTTTTAGACTTTTAAATGATCCAATATTGAAAGCGATCATCTTGCCCCCAGGAAAAAAAATCTGCGTACGGCCTTGATCAGAGTAGAGCATGAGTAGGGCGATTTTTAGAAAGAGAGAGGGGGAGGGGGGGGGGGGGTCGAGAGAAAGGAAGGGGCGGTGTCCAAGAGAGCGGAAAGGAGAGAGATAGAGAAAGTGAGTGAGAGAGAGTGAGGGGGGGGGGAGGGGGGGGGGGGGGGATGGTAGAGGGGGAGGGGGGAGAGAGAGAGAGAGAGAGGGGGGGGGCGGTAAATGAGTAAAGTAGAGAAGTCTTCAACTTACAAACTATTGTTATTAGCAATGGGGGCACATTAGTGATAAAATCAACATTTTATTCGGTAATCCCATAACCTTCCTACATTCATCATCATAACACCAAAACGCAAGCATTTAGATAGTGTACTTAATTGTTCTCAGTAACTGTTGTGTTTAGTTCTGTTGTTTATAGCAGGGAGATGGGAGTTTCTATGATTTACCTACATACATTATTGCGTGCTTTCCTAAAACTTTGTGTTTACGATTTGAAACAATGTGTTCCAAGAATTCAAAACGCTGTAGGCCTACATTATAATGGCCAGTACTTTGAACATCAGACAAGTTGTAGAGGATGGATACAATTAATTTCGTTTGGTAAATAACTGCGTGTGACCGGGACTATATCGAAAGTCAGACTGTGGCAGAGTGTTGTGATATGTGAAAACTCTACGCGCACGGAATAATGATGTTCTCAACTGCAGGCCTGCTCTTCTCAAACTCGCACCCTTGTATGATGTTGCAATAATCCAAGGTTCGTTGAGGTAAACCGTTTATTATTACAACATCGAGCTTCGTATATTTATCAAGGAAATGCCGACTACCAGTTCATAAACGCGACTTGAATTTCAGCCAAACAGGAGCACGTATTTGGGTTTCCTGTTCTGTGTTGCATATCTCCTAGATATGACATAGGAGTCTTTCGTTTCATTGATAGGGCTAGATGTTCATAATGGCGATGATGATGATGGCGAGGATGATTTTCCATTATGCCATGTTATTTAAGAAATTTAGATTAAGAAGAGAACTCCTTTTTGATCATTTTAATCAAATCATTGATAACTTTGAAAACGTAAACAATTTGCCAAATTGTCAGTGAGTGAGACGGCTGATGAAGGAATGTCGGCATGCTCACTCAAAAGGGAGTGCTTTACCACTCAATTTCGAGTGAAAATTCCTTCGCTCTTAATGTCGAGTGGCAAATTCACTCCTCTACATTTAGAGAGTATAATTGCAGATGATTTCATATGTCAAGAATCCTGGAAGCCCTTTCGGATCCTGTTCAGCGGGGAGGGGTTATTTCTTTCCCCTGGAATATGATTTACTTGATAATGCTACTGTCCCAATTTACGAACCCATGGTGAAAGTAGGAATTTCTGTTCTTTTGTTGGTTATAAGGGAAAGGGCTATATTTTCCTCGCATCCAAAATAGAACAAGCAGACAAAGATGGAAGAAGATTGTGACGCCACTACATACGTGGCAGCCATCTGTCCAATCAGGGACTAGTATCTGCGTAACGTGTTCAGTGTAACAGCTATAATGAAAGCGACACCGGTGAAACAGTCTGCACAGCAAAATCTAGTGACAACTTCACATTTCGACTTGTCGAGGGGGAACCTCAATGTTAAGCTTGAATAGAGACAGCTAGCCAGGGATATGAAGAGGTAGAATGCGGTGGGCTTAGCCATAAATTTGTAAGGTGGGGGGGGGGCGGGGGGGGATTTACCTACTTACTGGATGCCGAATAGAGTTCCACATGCTCTACATAGATTTTAAGTTAATTTCCCCGTATGTGGACTACTGTATGGACTATTTGTAAGTGATAACAGTGTAAGCAGACTATTTTGATATATAAATACGTGAACTATTGCTGCAAGTGATTATAATATAATAAGGCGAAATAAGCAATTTCGGCTTTCATGGGCTATCCTGTCATGGTACCTGGTTATGTTTGTATTGCAATATACCTGACAAATAAAATCAAATCAAATCAATCAAATCAAATCAAATCATATACGTGGCTATTTTTGTGAGTGTTTTTTTTAAAATTCAGTTGCTTATCTAGAAATTATGGTGTCCGGGCAAACAATGAAGTTGCGCCCCTACCACCCCCCCCCCCCTCCCTCCCTCCATGTCATTGTGATGCATTTCAATCCCCAAAACGCAATTTCTTCTACAATAAACCCTGTAAAATGTTCAGTTGTGGGTTTTTTATTCACTCCTTCGCAGATGGGCACAACATTAATGGAAACCATTAAGAAATAGTCGAGGAATTTAAGAAGAAAATTGACATTTCTTTTAAATGTTGGACCTTTGCAAAAACAATTTTCTACACTCGATCTTATATTGGGCCTGGGGCGCTATAGTTATCAAGAGGATGATGCATGAAATCCAGAATGATCGCAATTTTCTTCATTTTCTCCTCATTTTCTTTCTCTCTTTTACGTGTTTAGCCCCTTTAAAGTGTCGTCCAGGGCACGTGCGCGCCTGTCCCCCGTATATATACTCCACTGATATTATTAAAAATATTTTACTAAGTCCTTGGCAGGGGGGGGGGGGGGAGTGAGGTGTGCAGACCCTGAAATAAACTTTAAATCGCCATGAGTTTTTAAAAGAAAATCACAAATTTGAGTAAAAATCAAAGAAAAAAAAATCGTTGATTTTGTTGAAGCGACATAACAAATTCATTCAAAAATCATTGAGTTTTCTCATTTATTGGCTGAAAAACTCATCCAAGTGAGAGTTAATATATTAATTTTGTATTAAGGGCTATAAATCGATTTAAATCAAATACAGTCAAACCTGCTTTAGTGACCACCTGTCCATAAAGACCACAATTTTCCTTTCCCTTGAAAAGTGTTTCTCATCGAAACGTGTATTAAAGAAACCTGTACATAAAAACCGCCTGCTCATAAAGACCGCTTTTCTTGTCTCCGTTGAGCGGTCTTTATAGACAGGTTTCACTGTACATGTAAATACGATCTATTTGTTTCAACCCTGCAATACACACAATTTGCATTCTTGCAGTTACATGTACGTGGAAATAAGGAAGGAAATCCGTTCATAACCTGACAAAATGTCTTTGTGCGAGTGTGCTAAGAGCGAGAAGGGGGCTGATTTTTTTTAGGTTCCAAACTTTAAAGGCACTTTCTGTATCAGTGCTCTATCGGCTAAATCTGAAATTGCCCCACCCCACCCCTTTCCCATGATTGCAAGAAATTGCGATGGAGCGTAGCGACCGATTGGTAATTATTTCTGGAACTTTTAAGCCTGAAAACAACCCCCCCCCCCCCCCAAAAAAAAAAAAAAAAAAAAAAAAAAAAAAAAAAGGAAGGTCCACCCTGATTACAAATTTGTTTTAAAATTAAAGAAACAGATCACTGAAGGTTCGAGCAAAATCTGATGAGAAATAAGAACGTTATGATTTGTTTGAAGTTGCAATCAATGAAACACAAATTGCCGACTCCGTGACATATCCCTCTAATTCCTCTCCCATTTTCTCTGTAGTCCCAAAATCATTAATTTCCATTTTTTTTTTAGTTTCTGATGAAGGAATAAATTTGTTTCATAGAGGTTTTGTGTAAAAACATATGAGCAATGGTTATATCCAAGGTGCATGGATGTTTGAATATTTACTTTAGAGAAAATGGAAATAATGATTTTGGGTGTCAAGGGCAGATGGGAGAGAGCTCGCAAGATACGTCATGTAGTTGCCATTTTGTGTTTGATTGATTACTTCCTATTTTTGTGGTATTTTGCTCAAACCTTCACTGAGCTGTTTTAGTTTTTCTGCTCCTTTTAAAACCAACCTGTAATTAGGTTGGACTTTCCCTTTAAGATTTTACTTACGGATAACATTACAAGCGAGCACTGCAGTTTCGAGTTTGGGAATTTGATAAACTGGCTTCCTTTCAATTATTCCCTATTGGGGTAGGCAATTAACGAAAATTCAGAGAAATTTAGTCGACGAATGTAACATTAAGTTACAATTTCTTTCAATTGTGAATCTTTGAAAATACTATCTTATACACTTATTTTATATATAATATATGTATAGAGAGAGAGAGAGGGGGGGGGGGGACGCAACATTTTTCTTTTGCAGAGAGACTGATAAATAAAAATAGGGGGGGAAAAGAGAGTAACATTTTTGCTTCAATTGTTAACCTTTTTAAAACGCTGTTTATATAGCCAATATCGGAATGCGAAAATAAACCCTGGAGCAATACATGCAAGGGAGCAAATCGACCGAACTTGAGAATTTTTCATATTTTGAACCTAGGCCTATATAAGAAAAACTCAATTTCTAATGCAATTTACCCTATGGATTGGGGGCGAATAATTAATAGAGCAAAAGTTTCTTCCCTTTCTCTCTTTTGCGTTTTTCCTTCCCTGCGCCTGGGGCAAGTGCCCCCATAGAAATCGGGTCCCAGGGGCCTGGACTATTTTGATTACACTTAACGTTGCATTGTTATAGGTGATGACAACACATGTTGACTATTGTTGTGATGTGAACTATTGTAAGTTATTACAATGTATATTGTTGTCCATTGTCGAAAAGCGATTACGCGTGGACTGTAGTTGTTGTAAGTGATGGCAAAGTGGACTCCCGGGGTGGGGGGGGGGGGGGGAGCAAATCGACTCAGTATAGTATGCGGTGGGTATGTGCCGCAGAGAAGACCCCCATTTTTACAATAACATGTCCACTCCAAAGCATATATTTTTTTATCAAGAAAAAAATGGTATGCTTTGGTATGCTTTCCTCCGGGCTTTCCCCATTGCTTCCAATCCGGTTCCAGTCCACCCCATGCGAACTAACCCCGGCCGCACACACCATAGGCTTGCCATGATACGTAGCGTATTTACATTGTAGCTAATTGGAGCTTGTAGGAACCAGTTCCGTAGCATTATATTCATATTTTAATCCAGTTCCAAAGACCCCCTTTTCCGAAAATGTTAGTACATGTAGTTCCGAAGACCATCCTTTTCATGAGACGTTCGTTACGAAACCCCCTATATTTGTCTTGCCAGCGGCACATACCTACCACTTTTGTGGTCGAGTGCCCCCCCCCCCCCCCCCCCCCCGTGAGTGGACTATTGTTGTGATCACAATATATATGAACTATTGTTGTGATTACAATGTACGTTTATTATTGTGATTACAATGTACGTGAAATATTGTTGATTACAAAATGTTCGTGAACTATTGTTGTCTACAAGACTATTGTTGTGATTACAATGTTCGTTAACTATTGTTGTCTACAATGTATGTGGACTATTGTTGTGATTATAATGTTCGTGAACTATTGTTGTGATTACAATGTATGTGGACTGTTGTTGTAAGTGATTACAATGTATGTGGACTATTATTGTGATTGCAATGTATGTAGACTATTGTTGTGATTAAAATGTTCGTTGTCTATTGTTGTAAATGATTACAATGAACAATAATTTTACAGTGTTTTTATAGTGTCAAAAAAAATATGAAAATTATTTCTTATGTGTTTTGCTCACTGCAGCCCGTTTTCCGCCTCTCATGTATTGTTCTGAAAACATTCGATTGCCTCCATCCCTCTTCAGGGCGGGCACAATTTAAATCAACTTGATTTAAATCGTTTTGTAGTGAGCTATTTAAATGAACATGATTTAAATTGCGATCTAGATCGCCGTATATATCCTATGTGATAAATATATATCCTTTTTTTCATTTGTTTTCCAACCCTGTCCCCCTCTGAAATATATCCAAACAAGGTCATTTCTACCTAAAGGCCAATATAAAGACAACTTGTGAATGAAACAGACTCAACAATTCATATTTTATGCATATTTCATATATTTCATATTTTGGAAAGAATAGATTCATAATACACGTTTCTTTTTCGTGAATCATATTGGACATACACTTTTCACGCTCTACATATTTGTTTATGTTTGAGGCAAAATACAGAGAATTATTTGATCACTTTTCAATACAATATTGATAGTGCATTGTAACTAATCTGTACATTAATAATTAGGGGAAATTTTCTTTAAATCTCAGAACAATAATATATGGTTTGTACTCTTTATTAACATGCATTATCCAATACACTTATTCGCTTTCTGATAAGCTGTTTCGTGTATTGAATTACAATAAATTCTGTGATTCAACTGAATGAATGAAATAATAAAGAAATAAATGATGTTTAACAGACCTGTTCACAAATATATTTAAATTTTATGCATACTTTTAAAACAAGGGTTGTTCTTGACATCCTGAAAGCTTGTCAGAGGCTTGTCAGCCATAGCAACCAGTAATGTATGCAAACTGGATTCCCAGTATTGTACATGTAGTTCATTCATTAAACACAGGTTAATTGAATACCTTGTTACTAGGTCCCAAGGAAAGAAACATCCATAAATTTGAATGACTTTATGAACAGGAGAAGAATTGAAAATAATCTGTAACAAAACCTGATCTTGAAATTCACGCAATAAAAGAACTACCCGGGTTTTTTTTTTTTATAGATTTAAGGTTATGTCAAAAATTAGCAAAACAGGCATTGACAATATTACGAGTTCCTTTAAAATCATTTCAATTGAATAAATATAAGACATTTATTACTATGGGTTATACATTCACAGTATCAACAGTATCCTTTTCATTACAGAAAATCAACATGAATTTTCCACTTCAGTTATTTCTTCTTTTCATAAAGGTAAGACAAATTAATGACAGTTCATTCCCAATTATTAAAAAATAATCTATAGCCGGACCTGATCTTGATGAGATTCACATATTAAAGAAACTATTCATCTTTTGGAATTACAGGTTGAAAATATATCGGACTTGATTGCTATGATATTGATGATTGTAGGAGTATATGTACCATTTATGAATAGGTTTCTTTTTATTCCTACAAACAAATCATGAAAATTAATGTCCAAAAACCAAAGATTTGTCAAGGCTTTTGGTTTTCCCTTCCATTTTCATAACATAATTTGACAGATTACAAGGCATACCACACTTATATCTGTTCACTAGTATAAATATCTTATTATAAAACAGTAATTACTTTTCCCTTCCGAAAAGTTAAATTCAACTATACTTTTATGACCGGGTCAAATTGTTATTTAGTATCTTTAACATAACAATGTACATGTACACAAGATTATCATCAAGGCACAAAGTATACATCACAACATGTAGATCCAGGGAGGTCCCCGGTATATCCTAATGCCTTGCTTACACATGAAGCAGTAAACCACCTAAAGTTACTAAACGAACGGTATTTTGTGCGTCATGAAAGAGGGATGTCGCTTAAAAAGTGATTGTAAAATATACAGTGTGAACAATACTTTTAATAACTGGTGTATGGGTAAATTTCCTTCACAGGGGTGATTAGCGGGAGGTAATGACACAATAGAAATAACATCTCGCGTGAGCCGGGCTTTGTATACCTGTGCGTTACAAGATACACAAATGTAAGTGCTCGTGTCATTCAATTTTGCAGGAACATTTCTTTTTAGGTGGTTTAACATGTCATATGTGAACAAGGCATTTTACAATATTAACCATGAAAAAAAAGAATGCTGACGGTACAAATAATGTTTTCATAGAAAATGATTGGAATTGCAGAAAATTGATGATTCAATATAAAAACATTGAGAAATAACATGTCCAGAATTGCTAATAACTTTGAAGAAGGAACCATCAGTCCAACTTATGGAAGGAAATGATTGAAGGCAACAGAACATTGTACTTTTTTTTTCTTTTACAAATTTTTAATAATAGAATGAAAAGTGCTTTAGTGACCACCTGTATAGAACGACCATATTTTTAAAGATTCCATTGAACTGTGTTTCTCATTGAAAACCTGTATAAAGGGAACCTGTATATAAAGCCTATGAAGACCACCTGTCTTATCTTCTTTGAGTGGTGTTTATATACAGGTTTCACTTACAAGTATTAAACCCACAGACATGAAGATATATGCTAATGAATAATAAACATCCTGCAATTTCTTTCCGGTTAGCTATTGCATTCGTGAATGATAGACCAACTGCATTCTTAACTTTTCATTTATTTCATTCATCGCGAATTAAAAAAAAAAAGTCAAGAATGATTTTCCTATTCTAGTTCCTATTTACCCCCTTAAAAAAATAAGGAAGGGGATGGGTAGCGATGAAGCCACATACACCCTGTAGCAAAATGAAATGATAATCTGCAGCAACATAAATATATGTAAATATCTATACAATGTAACCAATACCTTCTAATCTTTAAACGAAGGAAGATTTGCGATTTGTCCAATGAATTGTAATGATCCACATACACTGCAAAAGGGTGTTATCTTGTACAGTTTTATACACAGTTAACGCCCTTCTCACTCTCAGCTGGCGATACATTTTGGCAATTTGTATTTGTCCAATAAATCCGGTCCGATTCAACACCTTGTGGTTCCCAATAATCAAAGAATACAATTCACATGTCATCTATATTATAAACTGATTCCCACATAATAGTACAACCACAATCAGGGTGCAACTCATTGTGAACTTGGGGGGGGGGGAATGAGGAAGGGGGAAGCCGTTTCTATGACTCCATTTTGGTTAGTACATATCCCAAGTTTATCATTCTACAATATCTGTAAGTACACTACAATGTATTTTGGTAAAATTATAAAGAAACTAATGTAAAGGGGTTGACGAGTGTTGCGGACATGACATGAAACATGTTAAATGAGATTTCACGGTCTTATTTCACCCGATGTAATCATTTCACTTTTCCCGGTATATTTGGGGACATTCTGGAAAATGAAATCTAAAGACACCCACTCGAATTCATAAACTTGGAAAATGACATACCTTGAACAGGCATGACGAGGTCAAAGAAAGGGGAAGATTGACTTGTAACATTGATTTAAAAACAGTTGCACCCTGACTGAGGTAAAAAACAGAAAATATTGAGAAAAAAAAATTAATATGAAGCATTTTAAACAAAATCAATGTATATTATAAACCAACATGTACATGTACAATCAAAATAAAATTATTTGCACTATAATCCTTTTTTACATCTAGCTAGAAAAATAATCTTGGAATTTGCTTAAAGCTCAATAAAGATCTGTGGCATCAAATGTCTCATCAAAATATTTTCATGGGAATAATGAGATATAAATACATATATTTTATAGATTTGAATTGCATCTTATAATTTCACCGTCCACAGAGTAGCATGCATCATTGATGATGTACACAAACCAAGTGTAAACACATTAAGCCTTTTTGATTCAATATATTACATTGTGTAGAATACAAGTATTGCATGCTTGGATCCCGATGTACACGTAAGCGTAAATACACTTTTACAATTACCATTGAAATTTCAAAAACACTGGCATGTTGTCGGGCAACTTATCTTATTTCTGTTTTATTTTCGATCTATTTATGGGATTATTTTAATTTATTCAAGTAGTAAGCAACCAGATGACCTACTAATGAAGTCTTATCTGAGGGAAAAGGTAATTGAAGAATGAACACAAACACTATTAAAAGCACTGTCCTCATTTTAAACTCAATCCTGCTGAGATTCACACAGAAATATGAGAACTACACACAAATGCTCGACCCCAAAAATTTCAGCTGTTTCTTGCCATATTTTAAATGTGAGGGCATATCTACTATGATAATCTTTCAAACTAACATAACAAGAATGAGAAAACTCACAAATCATTTTTTAACCTTTCCCAGAACTCGAACTTTCCCTTTAAACTTATTTTTTCTACCATTCACTGTCCAACATTTTTAGGTGCACAACATAAATACATATAAACATACAAAATAAATATCAACTTTTTCTACAGCATGCATATAATACACTCTTCAATATTTTGCACGACTTGCATGATTCAATAGATTTGGAGGAATGATATGATTGTGTTTGCACTTCTAGAAACCAAAATAATCTAATCACATACATGTGCAGAAAACCAGAATCTTGACAGAAATGCCACATAGTGCATGTACTCGTATCGTGCTAAAGATCTTTATCTTTAAGATATTGCATCTTAATACAACAGTGAAGAAAAGCTGCTTGATTTCAAACATTACTTGACATGCATGTAATATTCCACAAGTGGTTGTTCAATCTACACAGAATTCAGTGTGAATTCTCACTCATTAGCATTTTCCATACAACACTAAATCCAGTGAGAACCAGTTGAAACCGGTGGGATCCGGTTCCAACCAGTGAAACAACATTATCATACGGCATACTGCAGTACACCTGCATACACTCCCTTAATCATAACCATCGGCCTTGTAGTGGTCCTTATCTCTGCCAGTAGGTCACCACTGAGGTCAGAGGTCACTCAGGAGAGGTCGGTGGGGTCGAGAGGTCATGTCCGATCTGCCTCTCCGTTCTTCTTCCACACGCTGACTGTCCTGTCGCTGCTCACATCAGGTAAAGAAGACGCAAAAGAAAGGAATAATCATTGTTTACTGTTACGCTTATATTCATCAGATTTCAAGGTAGAGATTGATTTTTATTTCCATTGAGCTTTAGTGGTTTTTATTTTTCTTTTCTTTTTTATCGGAATGTGGAAAAAAGAGACATTTTAGAAGAAGATTATGCTTTTTTCTTTGTATGAAATGAATAAAACATTTAAGAGATATATTTACCTTTTAGAGATGGACATTTAGATTGAAATGAGTTGCTCTATACACGTACACGTATTATGTAGAATAATTTAACCTATCAATAATTATTATGTACAGTATGTATAGTAATAATTAATACCTGTAATAGACCTGGGGGGTGTTTCATAAAGCTGTTCGTAAGTTACGCACGACTTTACGCACGACTGGTGATCAGTTCTTGTGCTAAATGATTGAGAATCTGATTAGTATAGCACCCAAGAACATGTTCCAGTCGTTCGTAAAGTCATGCGTAACTTTACGAACAGCTTTATGAAACAACCCCCTGTTCACAAAGTTATTCAAATTTATGGATGTTTCTTTCCTGGGGACCTAGTAACAAGGTATTCCATTAACCCTTATTAATGAATGAACTACAATACTTGGAATCCAGTTTGCATACATTACTTGTTGCTATCTATGACAATCCCCTGACAAGCTTTCAGGTTGTCTAGAACAATCTTTGTTTCAAAAGTATGCATAAAATTTGAATATATTTGTGAACAGGTCTATTGGTGTTAGAACGGCCCAGCTACAATCAACCCTCAATCATGCTATAAACCTTGATAACGAGACGGGTGTTTTCAGACCTAGATTATCTCATCCGGTAAGGCCCAACTATATTATCTACATGTACCATTAATCATGCTATAGACCATTAATATCCATGTGTTTTTAGACCTAGATCATCTTGCCCATTATATGTAGGTGTTATTAGTACTGTCCTACTATTAACAGTTCATCGTGTCATAGACTTGAGGGACAGGTGTTTTCAGATTATCTTACCCAGTATCTGTAGGTTGTATAAGCAAAGCCCAACTACATGTATATTATCTACCGTTCTTCATGCTATAGTCTAGACTGGGAAGACGGGTGCTTTCAGACTTTCGCCACAACTTGATCACATCACTGTTTCCATGGCAATGGGATGCATGCCGAGCCAGCAGAGGTCGGGATGATGGGTGATCACACGAGGGCAGCAGACAGGCAGGCAGGCAGGCAAGCAGGGCAAAGCATGCAGGAATGGATGCAAATGGGTTTTGTTTTATTTCAAGCACAGAGAGAGAGAGAGAAAGAGAGAGAGGGAGGGAGAGGGAGGGAGAGAGAGGGGAGAGAGGGAAGAGAGGGGAGAGAGGGGAGAGAGGGGGAGAGAGACGGGAGAGAGAGGGGGAGAGAGAGACGGGAGAGAGGGGGAGAGAGAGGGGGAGAGAGACGGGAGAGAGGGGGAGAGAGACGGGAGAGAGGGGGAGAGAGAGACGGGAGAGAGGGGGGGGAGAGAGACGGGAGAGAGGGGGGAGAGAGAGGGGGAGAGAGGGGGAATAAGGCAAAGGTATCTTCAGTGACATGCAAAGCATGCATAACAATGGTGAGTTGAGTGTGAATAACATATCAAGCAGCATAAGATACATATAAATACACAGAAAGGAGAAGGAACAAGCAACAAGAAAAAAAAGAGAACAAGCTTTTGAAAAAAGGGTGTGGTAAAGGTAGAGTTGGCTAGAAATTTCATTTCAAATTTCATCATTTAAGGAATATAAATGTAAGAGCGTGATATAAAAAAAATATTTGGTACAAAACTTTTTATCATGTAATTTAAAGTTGGATGCATGACTTAAACAACGAATGGAGACAAAAAGAATGAAGTGCAAAATAGAATGAATAGAATAAGTAATAAAAGAGCAGCGATGAAATAGACGTGGAGATTACATGGATAAAAGTCAAGATAGCAGAAGTTTTTAACGCAAGAAATAACAAGTACTCGTAAGTAAAGAAGCACTAAGGCAAAGTAAACAAGTTTTTGTATGATTGGATGAGTCAGGTGACATTTTGGGAAATCATGTGATGATATCAGAAGTCAGGTGACAAAGAAAGATGTATATAAATCATAATATTCGATTGATTTTCAATGTTTATTTACATGCATACAATGTAGGCATATTGGGGTTTTCCGGGGTTGAGGGGGCCAGGAGGGGGGAATCAAGAAAGAATTATTGGGCATATTGGAATCAGAAATTTGGAAGCCCCAAAATGTGAATGATAACATTGAAAAGAACATACGGAATGAATAACTTATTTGTTTGTTTTAGAAGCGTGCAATCACAAAAGTAGATGTACAGCATTAGCAGAACAAAACGTGATTGCCAATGGTGTGATAAATCATTCATATTAAAAAAATGAATGATGGTTTAAATAATTAATAATGGTTTGAATCACAAATGATAGAGTTGAAACATGAAATATTTAAGATGAGACGAAGCATGTACAGTAAGGCAAAACAGAGGGAAGGAAGAGAAAAAAACATAAAGAAATGAGATTACAACACATTTTTTCAGAAAGAGAGAACAATAGACAACAAAACCATACAAGGTTGGCTGGCATCATGGACTATTAACATTTATGTTTTTGTCTACACAGAATTACATGTTTATGGATATACATACTGGGTGGTAATTGTGACTGCCATAAACAGACAGAGAGACAGAAAGAAAGAAAGAGGGAAATATGAATAAGAAAGAAGGCTAATAAAACAGATAGAGAAGACAGAGAAAGAATAAATAGAGAACTATTAGAGAGGTAGTGAAAAGAAAGATGAGCCTGATCGGTTCGTCATGGACGAACAAATTTTGAAAGTTTGAAGGCCTGTTGAAAATAAGTATTTAATTGCAGCGAGTTATTTTCTTATTTTTATGTTTCAGTGTGAAGGGCATCACTGATGAAATTTGACAAAATTTGGTTGCCAGGATCATCTAATTAAATTATCCATAAAATATTCAATGTCACAGACGGACAAAATGCCTACTTTTAACCGATCAGGCTCAGATAGAAAATGGATGTACAGAGCGAGAAACGATGAGAAAGAACAACAGAGAGAGGGAGAGGAAGAGGACAGTCTTTTTAGTGTTGTTTTTAACATCATCTTTTGATCCACAAATGCAAGGAAGTACATGTACACATTATACCATGAGCAGAAAGAGCAAAAAATTACAATTTTGCGTCTATTTCTAATGCACTATATTGTGCCATTCACGCATAAAAGTGATTTAATTAAACTCTAAATTGGCAACACGGTGTGAAATAAATAATCACTATTTTTGTGTAAATCTTTGCATTTTTCTCTCACAATGGTTCATTTAATAAACATTTTTATTCCTTTTAAAACTATGTAAAAGTTGAAAAAAAGAATAATTGTTGCCAATTTGAGGAGGGGAAACTGATGAATACGGACCTAAATGAGACTCCAAGAGACACAGGTAAGGGCAAGAGAGAGAATAAAAAGTTAAAAGCAGAATAAAAAGGCAGAAAGCTCAAGAAAGAAAGAGAGCAGCAAAAGAAACCAAGACAGATGAATAATAACACATGACAGACATAAATACTATACATAATCACTGATAATTAATGAGAAGCACTATAGCTGACAACAGAAAACACAATACACAGAGCAGCATACAACATCCATGCATAGGCAAGCATTCCTTACAAATTTCATATGGAAACATTACATGTATGTACAGCCAATAAAATAAGCATGGATACATGTACTTGTCATTATCTTGACATCACGCCTACATCTAGCTCTTTTGTAGGCTGAAATTTAAGGTAGTTCATAAAATGACATAGCTGCACTTTCAAACGCACCATGTTTTTGATCATTTTTTTGCTTGTTAGCCTACTTATTTTATGAACAATAAAGCCCTGTTTACACACGATGACATAAACCACCTCAACAAAACAACCACAGCAAAATAATGAGATCAGAGAAGTGTGTCTCACAGAAATGACGCCGCACATATGAGAGTATATTATGGGCTTTTGTAGGATGAAGTAAATTAATTTCTAACCCCAACTGAAATTCATTCACACCTTAAACCTTTGCCCTGGCAGTATTTTAAGGTGGTTTGCTGCCTGACATGTTAACGAGGCTTGACTCGTCTGAAGGATATAATCACCTAGATGCAGTGAAGACATGGGTGGAGTTTGTTGCTATCGAGTTGATAGGACTGGTATGAGCTTTCATCTCTCCGACAGGGGTGCAAGTCTCGATGTTCCACAGCTTTAAATAACCCCCTCTACAGCCGCTTAGGAGACAGTTGTAGCTGGGTAAGAAGTCGAGGGCGCAGATCCAGTCTTTGTGGGCGTTGGACATTGCCTGTACAATGAAAATGATAAATGAATGCATAGTATGTCTTTCTCAGGTTCAGATATGGTGGTGTGAGATCCTCTTGAATGGAGACGCACAAAGTCTTAACATTTTCAGGGGCGTATCCAGGATTTCCTAATAGGGGGGGGCGCCAGGAATTATTGATCGCCGTCATGGGGGAGGGGTCTTTGGAAAATTTTGCTTCTGAAGAAGGGCTGAGATGCAAAATAGTGCTATATGCAGAGCTGCCAACCTGTCACTTTCAAAAAACATATTATTCAGCTAGAAAAAAACATATTTTTAGGTGAAAAAACATATTTTGCCGGTTTTATATGTTTTTCGTTATTTTCCTTAAAAATGCTAATGCGACTACTGTACATTTCTTTAATAAGAACGCCTTCAGTTGCATAAAGTCGTTTCATGTGAATGCATTAAAAAATAAAAAATACTGGTCAAAATTGTGCCCCGCACAGTTTGCAACAGGCACTGAACTCGTCTCGTCTCGAAGCAGCTCCATTTTGCTGAGCTGCATACTCGGGTTTGAATGTTTGCTTCCTTCAGCTCCAAAAAATCCTGAAAACCCAAGCCGGAGGTACAGGGGCCCGCTCAGGGCCCCTGATGGGGTCGAGGGGCAAAGCCTCTTTTGAGGGTTCAGGGAGCGAAGCCCCCTGAAGCTGGTACGTTTTCTTGTTCTTTAGAGGGCTAAATTCATTAATCTACAGTACATTGTAAAGAAATATTGACATGATTAACTTAATATTTTAGCCAATTGATCTGCTTTTTACCACACCACATGCAAATTCACCTTGCCCAGTTGCCTAGTAAGATCTAAACTCAAAACCAGGAACTAATTTTTTTTTGATGGAAAATTACTTTATCTTCATTCTATAACATTCCAGGAATTCCCTGATCGTATGTAGTTAACCACAGCTAAATTCAAACACCCCAACATAAAGTTAAAGAGCAGCCTCGGAGGTCGAAGGGACCGCATGCGTGTTCCCAAAATCTCCGGTAAAGGGGTATTTTTAGGGCGACACAATCCGGCCCTTGAATTGTAAAAAAAGGGGGTGTTTTTTATCTTTCACCCGGAGATTTCATTAAAAAGGGGGGTGTTTTTCTTTCTCTCTCTCTCTCTCTCTTCGACACCTGAGAAATTTAAAAAAGGGGGTTATGAAATATCTTGAAAAATCGATCAAATCCCAGGATCAAATTCCTGAAATTCCTGCTAGTTTTGATAGCTCATTCAGCCAGGATTATTTCATTTTGAAAAGTAGAAACACTGGCCCCCATCTCTTCCAAGGTATTGTAATGACAGCTTACTTGGGAGGGGGTTGGTGTCTGTCCTGAGATATGGGGTTGGAATGAGAGCTCACCTGAGATAGGGAGGTACATTGAGCAGTGTTCTGAATTTAGGGGGGTGTCCAAAGCAGGAAAAGCCCGCGCAAAGCCCGCGATAGGGGGTTCAGAAATTTTGGCAGCCCTGAGATAGAGGGGTGCTTTCAAAGGGAGGGAACAAGCATACGCGTACCCTAAATAATACTGAGTGGGGGGGGGGGCGGGAAGAGTAGAAAACAAGCCACAAAAGCCAGGTCATGAAGAACGATTCACGATATGCACGCACTGTACCCACCACACTACCAATTATCTAGGCCGCTGGTGCTGGGGAAGACTTGGCACCTGTATCCTTGTACCTTGATCATAGTCTCTTGAAAAAATCCCTGCTGGAATTCACTTTCCAGCAGGGATTTTTTCAAGAGAATATTTCAACAAATTAACCAACAAATTAGACATTATCTCTCACCTGAATCATGAAAAATAGCGATGATATTCCATTTGGACTCATTTGCAAAATTTAGAATCAGTTCTCAGAGGACAAATGCCGGTTATTAGGGGCTGTGATTTCCCTATCTCGCGATAGCACAATCGTGCACTGCCATCATGCATAACATGGATTCACTGCACAGTACGTTATCTTGTCAATGTACACTGTTTGTTCTCACACCCATGCTTCGTATACACTGTACATGTTAGCACAAACAGTGCACATAGACAAGATAAGGTAGTTGTAGGGTATCTACGTAGTGTAAGTTCGAACAACCATACTCGGAATTTTCAAAAACGGATTTTCGCACAGAAAAACGTACGGACGTATTTTACTCAAAAAAACGTATTAATACGTTAAAAACGTACTACTTGGCAGTTCTATATATGTGACCAATTTTGAAGCCTATTTAATGAACAATATTTTCAATTGGTATGAGGATTTTTTTTTTTTTTTTGCTATTTTTTTTTTTTGCGACGGCCAATAGGGGGGGGCGCGCGCCTGTTGCGCCCCCCCCTGGATACGCCACTGATTTTTGTCAGTTTCAGAGAAGCTGCCACATTCAGTACGAGACGATCTCACATTCTAAGTTACAAATATGATGGTAATGATGGTTAAAAAGCCAAAGTAAATTACACAGATCTGAAAAAAATAAATATTAATCAACCACCTCCCCCCCCCCCCCCCCATCATTCCCCAAAAAATGTTTAATTCCCACAGAAAGGTGTCTAGACCAGGATAAAGATAAGAGAGTCAATATTATTTTCTTTATCAAATATGGAAGAACAAGACCAAGACTATTTACTTTTTTTCTCTCAATTTTTTCATTGTTTCTGTTCTAAATCCCAATTCTAAATACAAGCATTATTACGTCCCTGTGCACTTAAGAGGCGTTTGGAGATTATTACCCCTGCCTGAGCTCTGGCAACTGTTACAAGTGCACAGTGCAACTGAAAGGAACTAGTCGTACCAGGTACCTATTTACATGATGTACCTCGTAAGTACGTAAGTACTAGGACCTCTACAGAGCTTTCTTAATTGTTTCTGGTCCCAGTCCCATATTCCCACTGAATAAGGAACTCCTTCTAACTGTCATAGACAGGACATTCATATCTCTGTTAATTGTTCTGGTCCAAGGCCCACCAATTCCCATTTCTCAATGCAAGCATCTCTGGGCCCACTGAATAAGGAACTCCCCCTAATGGTCATAGACAGGATCTACATACCTTTGTTAATTATTTCTGGTACCAGTCCAATTTCTTAATGTAAGCATCTCTGACCCCACTGAATAAGGAACTCCTCCTAATGGTCATATACAAGACCTACATACCTTTGTTAATTGTTTCTGGTCCAAGTCCAATTTCTTAATGCAAGCATCTCTGACCCCACTGAATAAGGAACTCCTCCTAATGGTCATATACAAGACCTACATACCTTTGTTAATTGTTTCTGGTCCAAGTCCAATTTCTTAATGCAAGCATCTCTGACCCCACTGAATAAGGAACTCCTCCTAATGGTCATATACAAGACCTACATACCTTTGTTAATTGTTTCTGGTCCAAGTCCCATTTCTTAATGCAAGCATCTCTGGACCCACTGAATAAGGAATTTCCCCTGATAGCCATGGACTGGATGCCATCGTAATGAGGGGGGTCAAAGTTGAAAGATGAGGTGAGACAACCCGAAGCAGACGGCTCTACCTCAAACATCTAAGAAGAAGAAAAATAGATGATTGAACAATAATGTTTCAGGATAGCAAGTAGGTGTACACTTACATGAAAAATACTATGATACCAGTAGATGCTGGAAACAATAAGGTAGCTTATTGAAATTTAATGGCATGAAAAAACCAGTATGGAAAACAAAATGCATGATGTGGAAAATCACACATTTACGGCATAGCGGTAGAACAATAGAGTACCGAAGTGTGACGTCATCAAATTTTTATTTTTGTATTTCAGTATTTTTATGACCATATTTAGGTAGAGCATGATGGAAAACGTTCACACATCAAATTTGACATTAATAAGTTCATGGTGGCCCAAGGTATGGCTATATGAATATCTATTTAGCCCCATTGACATCAGTCTAAATTGGCCTGGTTCTTAACAGTTTAGAACCAGGCCAATTTAACACTGACTTACTACATTTGGGAACAATGTGTGTTAATTCTCTAGGCTGGTATTTAGATTTAAATGCAAGTATCATAATGTATCTATAATTAACTTATTACATGAAAATCTGTATTTGATTGGATTATAATGCTTAATATCACAAAATAATGATTGTACCACCCTACCCAAACAAGGTTTCATAACGGATCAGAATATAACACTTATTAATACCATGCAAAAGCTAGCCAATTCTGTTACTGCCTATGTGAAATTTCCCTAATCTGAAAGAAAAACTTGATGAATCAATGTACCTTAACATAGTGATCTTTGGACCCAGCAAAGACCTGGTCAAACTGTGGTGTCGTCTTGACATCCAGACACATTACTGCTGCTGACGGACCGCCAAACAACTTACACATGGACTGGAAACTAGAGAGGAAAGTTAGGAGGGGAAACAACTATTACTTCACAGCAAAGAAAAAAAAGAAGCAGGTGCGTGAGGATCGGATAGACCAATGTCTCATTTCAAAGTCGTAAGATGGTGCAGCATTGGGACTGATAACATTGTATCACTTGCTTTGCTTGCATCAGATTCTTTGTACAAATTTTAATAATAGGATTGAGGAGTCTATAAAAAAATAATTTGAAAAATAATCAAAAGGTTGAAAGAGAAAGCCTCAATTTAGTTGTATTACACCTTCTTTTTCTTTTTAAAGATAAAAGATGAGTTCTGGGCCTTCTTGCATAAAAAAGCTGCGTTTAAATGCAAGTCAAGAAATTAAATGCAACTTGATTTTCAAACAATCAGGATCGCTTATTTTGGACTTTAAAAAAAAAAATTGAGTTGCTATTAAAAGTAACTTTTTAAGCAAGAGGGCCCTGGTCATGCGATTATACATTGTGAAACAAACCGTCTGGGAGCAACTGGGAATCTTTTAAGGGTGATTGCGGAGTACGACTACTGTTATGTGTTGGAATCCTCAAAATCATACATGAAAGTCTAGGGACATAGATCCGTTGATGTCCCAGATCCTGCCCTCACCGATAGCAATATCTAGTACCAACTTTGAACCAAGACAAACTTCTTTCGATCTTATATTTCAAATGAAAGACGTCACATAACATGTTTTACATCCTCTCCTAAGGACAGTAGCTTCTAAGGTTCTAGACTTTAACAATCCCAACAATCTAGTCCTATTCTTGATAATATCTTTGATATCGCTTGATCTTTAAACATAGTGAAACCTGTCTATAAAGACCACTCAAGGGAGACAAGAAAAGTGGTCTTAATGAGTAGGTGGTCTTTACATGCAGGTTCCTTTAATACACATATCAATGAGAAACGTTTTTCAAGGGAAACAAAAGTTGGTCTTTATAGACAGGTGGTCTTTCTATACAGGTGGCCGCTAAGGCAGGTTTGACAAACATTTGCAAACAGTCACAATCTGGATGACACTTTACACATATACATGTACCCTCAACCCAACTAATGAACAGTATGTCATCATACATCCTATCAGAGGGACACATACCTGCTCAGATCCCAGACTCTCACAATGTTCCCTGCAGCCGAGTAGAGCCTGGTCCCACTCTCATTAATAGCGATGTCATTGATCTGTGTCTCACCCTGGGGAAGGGTGACTGTCCTTGAGGAACTGCTTCCTGCAGTCTTATCAAGCTGCATGCCGGAAGAACTGAAACAAGAACAGTTTAATTACACTTTACACCAACTTAGCACTTCATGTGCAATTTGGATTACTAATCAGATTAAATATTTGACACCAGCTAAACAAAGACACTAAACACCAACTTTGCACCAACTTTAATGACTTACCTAAGAGTAGTTACACATTTTGACGTATCTCTTATGTCCCAGATCCGTATAAACGCTGTAGAGACACTAAATACCAATTTCAGCTTCTCACAGTATCTCACTACTCCTACATTGTTGGTATGTCCAGCAAGTGTAGCTATCTCCTTCCCGGTGTCCAATTTCCAGATTTTCACACTTCGATCTGAAAATCAAATGATAAAACGATTGATGAAATGCTCCCAATTTGCTCTCAGCCAATCAGATGCAAGGATTTCAGTAGCTTATAACAGTTGTCGGTAAAAATTACTAACAAAATGCTTGATGAAACGCTCCCAATTTGCTCTCAGCCAATCACATGCAAGGATTTTAGTAGCTTATAACAGTTGTCAGTAAAAACTCACTGACAAAACGCTTGATGAAACGCTCCCCAGGCTCTGAGCGGATGACGATGCTAAGCATGAAGTGCTTACCTTTTGATCCACTAAAGAGAAGTTCTTCCGTAGCCTGAACAGACAAAACAGCTTTACTGTGACCCTCAGCGGTGTATGAACACACGAGAGGGGCACGGGGTGTGGTTGGTTTGTTGATAACAGGAATGATGGAACCCCTGGTGTAAAAAAAATCAAACAAAATTATCTAATTTGGAATCATTCACAAATAATTGGTCTAATGCTGAAACCACACAAATAATTTTGATGCCAGAAAGACTACAACTACTGCTGTCTGTCTTCCAATTTTAGAAGCATTAATTTGTTGTTAAAGCAGGGTGGCATTGGACCTGATACCAAACAATGTCTCAGAGCTCGTCCAAAGTGCTTTCAAACGTTGGTGATACATGTACCTAAGATTTATCCCTCACATCCATTAACGGAACACATCGCTCTTCTAAAAGTATTCTACATGTATGAATTTTTTGAGTCCAGATATATACATGTCATTGTAAATAAAATGCTTTGTCTGAGGATATACCTGTAAGTATTGGTAAAGGATTTGAGCTATTTACCTAACAACTGAAAGTCAAGGGAATAACCTACTTTACCCACACAAGCTCCATATAAACAGCTTCCGTCTTTTTGAGACTGAGCAGGGGAGTTTGTGCCAACCTTGAAAAGACATTTACCAGTTCTAGTAGGAGGGGAATCCATGTGTAGTAGAAGGTGGACGCAGTTACCGTGCAGGGATTTGAATCCCCAACCTAACACCTGATAACCAGGGGAATGAATCACACACTCCTCCCATGGTTCTTCGCGTCCTACTTATTCTTGAACAGTAGCTTACTTCTCCCTTTAGGATTGCACAGGATATGAAATCACCAGGGAGGTATCGACAAAGAGGAAGGTTGACGGTGTGGTTACGCAGAGTATACGTATAAGAATAACTTACCTGTTCTTTTGGGATTTAGCAGGGGAGTTAGTTTGAGCGCAAGCTTGAGAAGACATTACCAAGGGGAGATCCAGGAAGGGTAGAAGGTGCACCAAAATTCGAATCCCCAACCTAATGATTAACTGTTTTCCCTCTACTGTCGACTCCCATAACCAGCGCAGGCTCGCTTCTGTCGACTACAGTCGACACTCCAAATGCCCACCGGGCTGACCGGACCGGACATCATCATGTTTATGCCAAAATTTCTATCTATACATGCAAATGAAATAGCAAATTATACATCCTTGGAAAGCCAAGAATGCCCTTTACAACTTTGCTGTACATACTATTCCTCTAAAATGCAACAGCAAAATGTTATCACAGGGTAAAACATCCATGCATCCGAGTACTGGTTGGTCACATCACCTTTGATAATAATTCAGCAGCCTTGGGTTTCATAATGCACAGGGCAAAGAGTTAAAAGCCACTCTATGAATTTACTATACCACACTATTCCTTTCTCATTCTTTACAAGTAGCTTACCCATCCTTTCGATACTGCTCAGGGGGAGATAGTTTTGGCTAAAGCAGTCAGTATTTGAGGGATAGAGTGGAATAGGAAATAATAATAATATTCCGTTCTTGTATAGCTCATATCACATTATGATATAATGTCTCTATGCCCTTCCAAAGGACTTTGGATATTATTACCCTGGCTTTAGCTCTGGCAACTGTAGCGCTCAGTTCATTTAAGGAATAAATCCTACCAGACACCCACTTACTACACCTGGGTAGAGTGTGGCAAATGAAGATTAATGTCTTGTCAAAGAACATTGGTGCTGCGGCACCCTGATGGTATTGAGGTATTGGAGAGAGGGGGGGGGGGGGGTGGCAGCAGAGGTGGTGAGAATGTTACAAGATGCTTACCTGTCCTTTTGAGCCTGAGCAGGGGAGTTAGTTTGTGCCAACCTTGAAAAGACATTACCAGTTCTAGTAGGAGGGGGTGAACTGGGAGGGGTGTGGTCTGGTGTATGGTCTCTGCAAGAACAAGGATGATCATTCAATTACTGATGGCACATTACCCAGAAAACTCAGAAACGTTTGCGATGTGAAACTTTCGAGAATTGTACACCACAGCCATTTCCACAGCGAGAAAATTTCGTGATTTTTCAAAAAAATTAGTGTTATGTCGATTAGAATTGAATTAATTTTGTGGCTTTAAACTTTTGTGAAGCTGGACCACTTCCCGATTTCACGATCATTGAATGCACGCAACAGGTTCTGGTTTGACAGTATACCATCATTTACAAACTTGCTGAGGGAGAGAAGACACAAAGAGGGGTGTGACTTATGAAGTAGAGAGAGAGAGAGAAAGAAAGAAAGAGAAGAGGGGGAGAGGGGCAGAGGGGGGAGAGGGGGGAGAGTGGGGAGAGGGAGAGAGGGGGGAGAGCGGGGAGAGGGGGAGAGCGGGGAGAGGGGGAGAGCGGGGAGAGGGGGAGAGCGGGGAGAGGGGGAGAGCGGGGAGAGGGGGAGAGGGGGAGAGGGGGAGAGGGGGAGAGCGGGGAGAGGGGGAGAGCGGGGAGAGCGGGGAGAGGGGAAGAGGGGGAGAGGGGAGAGGGGAGAGGGGGAGAGGGGAGAGGGGGAGAGGGGAGAGGGGAGAGGGGGAGAAGGGGAAGGGGGAGAAGGGGAAGGGGGAGAAGGGGGGGGGGGGGGGGGGGGGGGGGAGGGGGAGAGAGGGGGAGAAGGGAGAAGAGAGAGGGGATTTGTGGTTGGGGAACCTCACAAAGAGGGCTGTGGAACCTGTGGACAGAGTAAACATTAATACCGATATGGCAGGAGAGTGAATGGGAACGGGTAGGGGGGGGGGGGGGGTACCCGATACATATCGAGAAGGAGGAGGAAGGGGGAAGGGGGGGGGGGGTAATGTACATGATCATGAGGTACGTGCATAGCTGACATTTCCCTCTTCAATGCAAGTACTACAGACCGTAGTGTAACAAGTTGAACCAGAGTTCCTGCTCAAATTTGCCTTTTCCATGACCAGATAAGTACCATTTTGGTATCGGTTAAGGCATCCAAGCGGCATACGAATACCACGCAGTGTTATATATTATTTTATGTTTGTGATGGAAGGCTGCCATAGTCAAACACGGCCGACACGGACCACACCCACAATCAATTTCCATGACTTCCCATGACTTTGAGATATTTTTTTTCCCATGACTTTCCATGATTGGATGATAGTATTGCCAAATTTTAAACCATCAGGGATGCCACTTAGAATTGATAAAAAAGTAGGAAAAATCATCTAGAATGGGCCCTTGAGTACATTGGTTTTCTATGGCTAAAAATATGTTGAAAAAATAGGAATTCCTACTTTTGTCTGAAAAGTGGCATCCCTGACGATCCTTTATCAATTTATCCCATGACATAAGAATGTTTCATGTAAGTCATACATCTGCACCATGAACATTGGATGGATTACACCACAGTGTGTCAATACATCACGATGACCCAATGACGAGAGAAAAGGAAATTACATTACTGTTTTAATCTTCTTAATCTTGTCTTTGTCATTATCCTGTTAGAAGAGAAAAGGTGACATAATATAATCCAAAAGAACTAAATGATTGGAGGTATATAAGCACTGGCTAGCTGAAGAAAAACCAATACAGTAACATAAAAGTGAATTCACATGGTAGCTGAGTGCATGTAGTGGCACGAATAGACACATCCAGATCACAAAATGCATATATTATCGAAAATCATAATTTTATTGCATTAACTCTTACTATGCCAAGGGGTTTAGCTCTCTTCAAAATTTTCCCAAAATGTGATCAATGCTTTACTTTTCAAATGTCTGCATTTCATTAACCATCTATTATTCACAAAATGTTGAGTAGATAACTTGTAGGAAATTTATTACCACTTCTTATGATACCAAATATTATTACTTTACTCAACTTTATGCATAAGAATTATTGAAAATTACTTTTGAGTTTCCTTTTTGTAAATTATTTTTTGATTTCACATTTGTTTACTATTGATTAATGTTCAAATAAGGTAATATCTTTTTAAAAATCTGCAATTTTCTCTAAAAACTTCTATGGTAGCATATAATTATAATCATATATTTAGAATGCTTGATTTATGCTTAAAATTGTGATATACATTGACAACCATATACTTTTCCTGTGGTCGAGCATTCGGTAAATGAAAATTACAAGTCTATCTGTCACATATACGTGACATCGGCACTGAAAGAGTTAAGGCAGAAACATATCATATAGACATAAAGAAGATAAAAATACTTCTGCCAGCTTGATTAAGCTTAAAAATACCCAATAATTTCACTGTTTAAGTTCCAGATGAGTCTTTTCGAGCCACTCTGATTCACTGAGCTCCCTATACAAGGCTACTATAAATCAAAACACTTTCAAGTGCATGAAACTTGTACAGAAGTTGAAAGGATCGAGATTCACAAAAAAAACTTGCTGCGAAGTAATTGATTACCAAGTGAACATGATCAACGTTAATTTCTTGCAATACGCAAAAACGAAAAAGGCATATATGTGAAGGTGTCTGGTTTAGAGTAGAATTACAAATTGCATAATCCACACTGAATGGCCCAAATTCACACAGAAAGTCTAATTCAGACAATGGTCAAACCATGGTTTAAAGCAAAATAATGATTTGATAATAATAATCAAGCATGTATAAAGTGTGTTTATACTGCCCATCCATTGGACACGAGGATACATGGTTAGGTGGCTTAATATCGAAATGCAATGGTGCATAGAGATGCAGAAAAGATGCAAAGAGGAAAATTGCTTGTTTTGTCTGTGCCTCTAAAATTACAATCAGACTTATTTGAAAAAAAAAAGATCATATTATTCTGCTTAAAAGTGTTCAAAGAGGAAAATTCTCTCCCTTAATCCAAATATTTTAGTTCTGCCAGCTTGCATCAAAGTGTAATCGTTATTGTTTGCATGTACTCGCATACCCAAGGAGGGTGATTGAGTTAATAAACTAAACTAAACTAAACCAGTATATAAAATAAAATTTTGATTTGTAAAAATTTTGTCATATATGCATCTTTCCCACGTTTTTACGCGCAACGACATTACACTATAAAGCTATCTTACTGCGGTTATGGAGGTTTTAAAGGGATACTCAATCGCCGATTGTGGACGTTTTTGTGCCGCGAGAGGGCACCGTGTTCGTTACCTGATCATGCCGTTGCCCCGTGGGGTGAAATCTTCGGACAGACTAGTCGCTGTGCAGCATGCACGCTCCGCCCATATGCTCGAGCTCTCGTGCGAGATTCGGTCGGCTTTGTGCAGTCCGAAATATAATCCCAGTAGTCCAACGGACGCGTTCGACGCACAAACTTTGTGTACGAGTGAATGGGGCTTACGCGATCCTGACTTTCCCCACGGCCGCCTGGTTGCGTATCCCTTTAACCGTGGATTAAGAGAGACCTCATTTGTGAATTTGGACCATTATGTTTACTTCTTGGAAATAAAATGACTGGAAAATAATATGACTTGTGGAAGATGGGAGGTTCCGTTACTTACACAGAGCTAGGGTTAGACAGCGCTTGTAGCTGTGTTATATTCTTTCTTCTAAGGGCGGGTGAAAGTTTCTCAATTCTACACACAGAGAGAGATGAAAAGAATGTTGTTAATACAGTCCCATATACACCGCTATCTAAATGCAGCTTAACCCTTTTGAGACATTTGATCACATTTTGTGGTATGGCTCAATAACTTTTGACCTAGAGCTCTAAAAAACATACCAGATGCATGAGTAGAAAGAGCAAAAATTTGTGCACATACTGTCTCCATTTTTGTTGCATGACCATACTGCGTTTGATAGTAATAATTTTAAGAACAAGAATAAGCTTCAAAATCTTCAAATTGGCAACACATTTAAAGGTTCAAAATCATCGTTGTTTTTTAATCAAAATTGGCAATTTTTCAACTTTTGACAAACTTGCCAAAACATGCAAATTGTTTTCAAAGGCATTACACCTTATTAGAACCATGTAGCACTAAAAGCAAAATACTATTGTTGCCAATTTGAAGAACAAAATGTGATCCATTTAGCCCTTAAATAATTCCTGTCCTGAAAGGGTTAACCCCTTCTGTGCCACAATTGCCATAAGTGAGTTTATAACCCGTTGACTACTGATTTTTCTAATTCCTATAGGATTAATACATGGTCAACCTAGTTCCAGTGGGCAATGGGTTCTGTTGCAATTCTGAACCTGTTATGGTTGTTAGGTTGTTGCATTGGAAATAGAATATATATATTATACCATTGCAATAAACTTCACAATGAGGGCATCCATTTGAAAACATTGTTCAACACATAAAAGCTACCTGACATCTTTCCTGATAGGTACCTGACTAAAACACAGGACCTTATTCAAGTCTAATGAAGTGGGATCAGTAGACGCTGATGATTCGATGACTAAGACTAACCTCTGATCATAATCATAATCATAAATGTAACTTATATAGTGCCAAATCCACTCTGTGGAGTGCTCAAGGCACATCTCACTACAGCACTGTATCTTGTCAAGTTTTATCTCTAAGTTTTATCAAAAGCGATATCTCCAGTCCTACCTGCCATCTTTTCTGATTAGTATATGACTTGAAGGAAGGACCTGAGATGACTACTGACGCGGTATCCGCTGAGGATGATGTTTCATCAGCCTAAATGACTACATAACCCTGATCTATTAAACTAAAGTACCCTCTCTCGTACTAACTGCACATCTAAACTTGTCTAGTTCTATCCAAAGCATTAGCTCTAGTCTTACCTGCCATCTTTTCTGATTGGTATATGACTTGAAGGAAGGACCTGAGATGAGTCCACAGAAGCTGTATCTGTTGAGGACGATGTTTCATCAGACTCGATGACTACACCTACAGCAGGGTCGGGAGTGAAGTCTGCAGGACCTTTGAATCCCAGAAGCTCTTCTGATGTAGCTGTTCGTCTGCGTGCCTGCAGCAGAAAGAAGGAACATGTTTTAATTCACGTTCATATTGAAAGACGCCAGGGTTCTTGCTAGTAACATATATTCGGTGGCTAATGCCAAAGAAGGGGGACTTCATAAACAAATAGAAAATTATGGTAATTTCTCCCCAAAAGCGGTAATGACAAGGTTATTAATAAATCAATCTGTCAATGAAAGTTTATTTTCGACCTGCAAAATTACTTGTCATCCTGAAGATATGTTCCATTTGGCATAGACTTTACACAGAAATCCCATAGATGGAAGAAAAGCATGCATTTTGACCATAGAGGATCCGTCCTTTTGTTGATTGTGCCCCCCCCCTTTTTTTTTTGCATGTCAGCGATTTATGGAGGGAAACTGGACCCCCACATCTTTATTATAAGTTCCACTGTAGCATTAAAAATTTAACACACCATTAAAAGAAAAAAAAAGTTGGGTCAACTCACCTTGTCTTTAGCTTTGGTCTGACTGGGGACTGGAATAGCTGAGACAGCGTTCGCTGGTCCTGTGTGTGGTAGTGTGGTGTGATCAGGCACATTCACTGCTAATGCATTCAAGGCACTGAACAGGGAGCAGCCAAATCCCATAGAGTTGCAACCATGGATAGAATGTAAGGCAGTCAAGTGTGATGCCATGCACGCCGCCATTATTAAAAGATAAAGTAATAAAAGAAAAAAAAGGCAAACATGAGGTTAATGATACAATGTCGAGCAAAACTAATCAAACTATTACTACTACAGGCAAAATAAATGAATATGTGTGCATCGATCATCATTAAATATTCTTTAACACATCGTCCATGAACTCTGGGTACAGGAATGTATATGTGACCCGACACCTCAAAAACCAAAAAAATTACATTTTCTGAAAGTAGAGATTCTCAGCTTTCCAATGGTATATCACTTGCCTAGTTTACTCAATGATAACACCTTTAAATATCACATTTAGAATCAGTATGTAACCAGCAATCAATAACTCCTATTCAGAGAAAATGGCCATTAAAAGTTTGGAACAAAAGAGTGCTAAACCTTCGCTCTCTGTGTGCGTCCAAGTAAAACTGGGTATTCAAATAGCCATAGCAACCGGTATGAAGGGATTATCAAATTAGGCTGCTCCTGGAGGACCTATTCATTACTCACTCCAAAAATCAATTTAATACCTTTGGAGGTACATGCGTAAGTTAGTAATTTGGCATTGAATGAAAGTATTACAAAAGCTCTCCAAACATTCATTAGCTCGACAGGTGAAAAAAAGGAGTCATTTTAAAATGCCCCAAAAACATATTTCTAAGTCGACTCACAAACTTGAGGCATGATAGAATGATAATGAAACTACCCATTTCTATCAAAAACAGAAAATCGATTGATCCAAGCAAATTTACTAATTTGGGCTGTTTGCTACGTTGTGGTCCGTGCGACTTATTGTAGGTTTTGAGGCGGCGGGTCACATATAATACCGGTACACACACGATTTTCAAACACAAAGATCCATGGCATGTGACATAAAATTTACCAATTGCACACCCAAATGGAAATTAAATTTTCCTTGATCACTTACATGTATATCTCGATTCTACTGATTAGCTTTCTATTTGGTTGTTTTCTTCTACGTCACTCGCATAAATGTCGTACTTTTTGCCTCCTTTCTCCAGAGCTTAATCTACCTCACTCAAATTTGCTCTGTCAAGCTAGAATTTCATCTCCCCTTCTTCTCTCGCTATCTCCCTCTCTCTCACTCATTCTCTCTTTTCTATCTTCTACTCTTCAAACGTCACATTTGTCATGTTTTCGTCAACATGAATGTGATATTATCGCTATAATACAGCAACTGATAGCCTCAAGATTATGCCGTAGTAATAATAAAAATAGTTATCATGGAAATGGTAAAGCATTATACAGAGTAAATATTTTTTTTCTCGTTCTCATACAGAATCATTTAATTACTCTGTGAGCATTTGACAATTAACATTTACACCTGTAAACCAGGAAAAGCATGGATACTACAGCTGACTGAAAGTAATAAAACAGCATCCAAATGCACACTAGAAGAAATTACAATACATATTCATATAATAAAATTGAAGCATAATAGAGGTTCATAATGATGTCAGACAAGTCGCACGACAGTCCCTTTCCGGCCCTTTTCCTGACTGGAAGGCCTACAATAACTAGCAATCAACAAGATTTTACTTTTCCATTTTCAATGTCGTATGTATTTACAGTTTCTTTCAAAATAGGCTTGCAGTCTGATCATAAAGACTGCTACGGGTATAAAGTTCAAGTCAAATAATGTTGAAGACGAAAAGTAATCAGTTGTCTCACGATGTGCAAACGAGGAAAGCTACGACGTTTCGACCGCTACTGCTAGTCTTCGTCGGGTAATGAGCATAGACTTTGCTGCGTGCGTGTTATAGCAGCGCGGGGGTCCGGGGAGCCCGGGTGCGGGCTATTGCTTGGCTCTACTTGGGCGCTGGGAGTAGTCTAATGTTGTCAAATCTTATCAAACTACAAAGAAATGCTCTGTTCTCATGGAGTAAAACATGCATACTTTCCTACCCTGAATTTGTAAATGCTTTACAAAAAACAAAAAACATTAGCCATAGCTTACATGTATATATATACAAAATTTCTGCAAAAAACAAAAAACAAAAAAATGTTTAGCCACAGCGTATATGTGATGGACATGCTGTATACATAAATTCTCTGCAAGCATATATTGAATAAATGATGTACATGTATGCACCCTAATTACTGCTACACAAAATAGTGAAGTAATAATATGATGATCTCATGAATTACAAACTTAAGGGTATTCTTTACTAACGTATTGAAGTGTACAAATAGCAAATTGAAGATTAAATCAAATTTTACTTTAGCTCCAAAGAAAGTAAAAAAATGATGATTTCTAATAATATTGCATACAATTTTGTTTGTATCTAACTAATACAAAAATGCTTTTATACACATTTTCCTCTTGTTTAATTAAAACTATAGAACAGTTGGCAAAAGGAGGTTTACCTTTTTCTCCGACTTACATTTAATAAGAGTGAATATCATCAGTTAATATTTTTTTAAAGAATATTCTTCTTTAAATTGCAAATGCTGTTAATCATTTTTTAAACATAACAAATTTGTCTGACTACATGTATAGAATAGCTACCAGGAATAGAATTTCTTTGAACAATCTGTTTGTGTTTTTATGTACTCTTGGGGGGAATTATCACATTGGATACAATTTCTTTAGAAAAGCTACGTTTGTTTCAGAGTGTTCATTTCTTCTTATTATTTTTCTTCTGTTTGACACTTTTAACGATATCTTGACAGAGCTGAAACACAAAGACAATGAGGGCGACAAAGCATGCAATGCCATATAAAACAGGTCTACATGGTATAAATATTCATGAGATGGGAGCGGTCAACATAAACGGAGATGAACCAATCAGGTGAGTGTAATCAATAGAATAAATATTCATGAGATGGGAGCGGTCAACATAAACGAGATGAACCAATCAGGTGAGTGTAATCAAATTATTCGTCAGAGGAGAGAGGAGAAAGAAACCCAATGGAGGAAAACTATTATACATTGACAAGTTTGGTTTGAATTGGTAAATCCCCTAATAGTGAGGGGTCTTTGGCTCTCTTGAAATCTAGCAAGGGTTTAGAATATTTTATAGCTAAGAAAAAAAAAACAGCTTTACATTTCAAAAAGTGGAGCATTGATTTTAATGAATAATAGATTTATTTTTCTTTACCTTTTATATGCTGCTTTGTGCAATTATGTATATAGTTTGGTCTTGATTCTGTAATTGTTTTCTTCTTGATTTTGATTAATAAAAACTAAAGGGAAATAAAAAAAGTTTGGTTTGAATTGTTAAGCTATTGCGTCCGGGAACCGGGTGGCTCCTGTGTTACGCCTATGGGGATGACGGAATACAGTATTAAACCATGGTTTAAATCTTTGGTTTAACTATGGGCAGCCAAATGTGACACAAATGTCCAACAGTAGATATTCAATTTATCATCATTTTTGGTACTCAAACATTTAAAAACTGCCTGGGAATGATAAGTACAATAGTTTTCTTGACCATTAAATCATGAGACCAGAATCCAGTAAACATAAGGAACATACAGTGTAAACAAAGTTTCAACATTTTTGGCTACCCATAGTTAAACCACAGATTTAAACCACAGTTTAAGTTAAACCAGAGTTCAGAATACGAGCCATAAGGTTGAGAAGATCAAAGAATGATAAATACTACGGTACATAAAGACAGATTCAAAGCACATCATCTGGGCCCCGTTTCATAAAACTTACCATCAATAACAAGTTACAGTAGTTGTTCTAAGCTACTGAAATCCTTGAATCTGACTGGCTGAGAGCAAATTTGTCACAGAAATGAGGCAGTTGTTATTGATGACAAGTTTTATGAAAACAGGGCCCAGAACTGTGACGAATCTATCCAGCGTACTGCACCTGTTTGCTCTTATACACTGTCCACTCTGCAGTTTCTGTTGTGACATTCTACCATGTCACAATATGCAACATTACTTCAACTGCAATGGGGTACCATGATAGTACCAGCATTTCCATCAAATGTCTTGTCTGTGATTTTTACTGACAAATTTGCTCTCAGCCAATCAGATGCAAGGATTTCAGTAGCTCATAACGGTTGTCGGTAAAAAACACTGACAAAACGCTTGATGAAACGCTCCCCAGGGTATGTACATGTCAATTGATTTCATGAGGGAGATATCTTGGAGCCTTACCTGATATCAACTGGAGAGGGGGCCCTTGAGCTGTTGCTGCTACTCTCGCTGTCTGTGATGACATTAAATGAAAAGAGTGAAATTTTAGCATAGGAAAGGTTTGATGTCAATCGCATTCACAAGTTACAACATGATAAAAATGATTGCGAGAAACACAGGAAAGGAAAATGTAAAATGAAGATGTGAATTGGTGAAAGAGCTACAGACGGAGAAGGAGAGAAAATGGAAAGATGGGAGAGTTGTAGGAATACGGACTAATGCAAGGAGAGAGCAAGTGAGTGAAAAGAGAGAGAAAAACGGAATATATGAGAAAAAGAGAGAAAGAAAGGAATGATAACGAAAGAGATACATGTAGGTCGAAAGAGAAGGAGAGGGGGAAAAAAAGCAGAAAGGGAAAGGCAAGGAGAAGAGAGAGAGAGAGAGATAGCGAGTAAAAAATTAATAATATATGAGAAGAGGAGAGAAAGAAAGGAGTGACAATAAAAGTGATAGTAAGCAAAATAGAGAAAAGAAGATGAAAGGTAAAAAACAAGAGAGATACAGGGAAAGAGAGAGTGTGACAATGAGTATGAGACTGAAAGACAGACAACGAAAGAGTTGATGAAAGACGGGAAAGAGACAGCCTTAGAGAAAGAGATAGTATGAGATTAAGTCCACATATCAAGAGAGAAAATACACAGGTCGAGTTTAAAGCAATTTTGCTCTGGAAAACTAAAAAAAAAGCTCTGGTAAAATTGAAAAAAAAATCATTTTTTAAAAATGCCTGCAAGGAAATCTCAGTTTACATCGGAAACTCAAAAAAGAGCTCCCGTAGACAAACTGTATCTCTACATTGAAATACATGTATCATCAGGTGAGAGCCAAAAGGCATTAGTTTTATATTATACAATCTAAGGATGTGAGTTAACGCCGTTCTAGCTCCCTATATATGCTATACATCTAAATGTGTATTTTGTACATACAACCTTTTTCTACAATGTAACTTGACTGGTAAGAGCCAGGTTATTTTCTCTGGCCCGTATTCTGAACTCTGGTTTAACTTAAACCATGGTCTAAATCTGCGGTTTAACTATGGGTAGCAAAAAATGTCCAAACTTTGTTTACACTGTATGTTCCTTATGTTTACTGGGTTCTAGACTCATGCTTTAATGGTCAAGAAAACTATTGTGCTTAAAACTGCTTATCATTCCCAAACAGTTTTTAAAAGTTTGAGTACCAAAACACTGATAAATTGAATATCTACTGTTAAAGATTTGTGTCACATTTGGCTGCCCATAGTTAAACCACACATTTAGACCATGGTTTAAGTTAAACCGGAGTTCAGAATACGGGCCACAGAGTACAAAGGATGCGAGTTAACGCCCTTCTGGCTTCCTGCAGGCCAAAGGTCCCTTCTACATTAATTGTACCTTGATTTGGATGATTGAAGAGACCATCTAGTTCCAAGTCTTCCCCTTCTCTCTCTTTCATCATGTGCTGGAGAAGAGTTTGTTGAACAAAGCTGTTCTGTTCTTCATGATGAAGCTTGGCTTCAAGTTCTTTGACTTGAGATTCCTTCTGCGCAGCACTCAGTCCCTGGAATTAAAGGGAAAGAAAGAAAGAAAGAAGAATTATAATCAAGAAGAAAATTAAATCTACAGACTAACTACTGTCAAACCTGTCTATAGCGGTCACCTGTCTATAGTGGTCACTTTTATTGCCTCCCTGTAGCAAGAAATATGTGCCTTTGAACCCGTCAATAAAGGCCACCTGTCTACAGTGGCCACTTTTCTGTTTCCCTTGGGTGGCCTTAATAGACAGGTTTGACTGTACTTCTAAATCTTCTCCTTCTCTCTCTTTAAAAGCCAGTTCGCAATTACAAGTATTATGTGGTACTACTGACGTGACCTTGACATGACCCCAAATTCTACGCACATGCGCATCTGTTTTGGTACACGTGCTACTCTGTTAAACACTATGAAAGCTCAGAAAGGTCAATTGCACTTGGTGCAGATGACCATTATCTGCACATGTACAAAATGTACAAATTGTAATTCCGAAATGGCTTATCATCATGCACTGCTGTTCAGAGGTGGTATTCTGAGTTTTATTTTATCTTGATTTTAGGGAAAAATTTTTAATTGCCATAACAAATTTTAAATTGCAACATTTCATTGCTGTTTGCGCAGATGAATTCCGCGTACGTAGCCACTTTTGCGCTCAATCACAATGGAAAATTGAAGCACCAATCATAATTTTGATGAAATAAAGCCTGAAGCTAATGTTGCCCAACCTAATGACCAATGACCTTAAAACTCATTATTTTCAACACATACTTATGTAGATATGAGTTAATTTGTAAAAAATTTGTTAGGCATTACTCCCAGTAACTAAGTGAGCTTTCGAAAGTCTGATTATGTGATTACGACACTTCAAAAATTGATCATACTGTATGTACACAGATCATAATTTCAATATGGCATGAAAAAGAGACATGATAACGAAGCTTTTCGACCTGCACTCATCAGGGTATCACGCAGGTGTGTAACAAATTACTCGAAATCAACTATATTATACTCAATGAACCCGGGCGCAACCCAAACGCCGTAATTTCAGAACAATCGCAAAGCTTGGACGAACTACTTTTGTCTTTTGGCTTCCAGAAAGCACATGGAAAGTTGTATTAATGAACAGACTACAAAAGCGATTGAAAAAAAACTACATTTAAAAATACTAATTCATTAAGAATGCTTCATGCACTGACCTTGCTGATAGCCAAGTTGATAAAATGCTCCAGCATGTATTTAGCCTCTCTCAAGGAGCATTGTTCAATTACTGCAGCTGCATCCACAGCATCGATCTCTTCCTGTTGGAAATAAATCATACAAAAGCCTGGTGTCAAGTCTAATGTGTGCCACTTTTTTTAGACCCTCTCATTAAGTCATTTTCGTGCAACTAAAATCATTATTCCTTTAATTTCAGAGACATTCCATGGGAATTCTTCAACCCCTCGCATGCCGTGGGCGGCAAATCCTGCCCAAAATTTTGAGTGTTGAACATTTTGTTTAGCCTCTGAATGGCTTGAAAATTCTTCCTCATACAGAAACCTGTGCCATCAGTATAATGTTTAAATATGCAATATAACTTTGCCCAGTTTACTTGAGAAAATACTCTTGAAAGTTAACACTTGAAAATTCATTTTTGACATTTGCTCAAAAGTCTTGTGGCATGGAAGGGGTTAATATTTATAAAGCTATTCATTTGTCAATACAGAAATAGCCACAGCAAATCATATTAAGCATAAAACTGTTTGACAGTTTGAAAATCTGATAACTAAACCCATGCATTACAACAGAGAGACAAAATATCAAAATGACACTGAAAAATGAGCATTTCTTATCATTTTTAGGGAAATCACAATTTACAAGTTTTCTAAAACTGATGGGGGTCATATTTTGAACATTTCTTTTTTTAAAGCAGTTGAATTTTAGGTACTTGTCAGAAAACTGGGCACTAATACAATGCATTTCTGTTATAAACAGTTGTAACAATGACACATAAACAAGCATATTAAGGGCAACACCATGAAGCATAAATCTATTAAATGTACAGGTATAAATGTCTAGAACTAATATATTGATGGACAAAAAAATGTCACTGACAGTTTACAATTTACAGAAGAAAAGATTAAGAGTAGAGCTGCAAATATTTATTGTACACAAAAACATCAATGCCTGGGAGGAGGGGTAACAATATACACATAAATTGGGGATGTAAATTAAGCATTAAATTCAAATAAAAATACAACACCTGCATTGAATACACTGTACAACACAAATGTATCAATTGTCTAAAAAAATACATACCCATTGACCATCCTTGGAAGAGACATTGGATTGAAGAATTTTTAAGGAAAGTGTTACACAGAATTCATGTAATATACAACCATGGAAAAAAATTATTAGACCAAGAATGGTTACTGATAGTGATAGTTTTGTGGTAATAAGGAAATAAAATATCATAAAAGCAAGGTATAATTGCTGGAATTTGGTATTCATTCAATGAAATACAAAGACAAATCATTTTATAATTTCGTTTGCATATTATAGTACCCTTATTACAGAAGCTTGGTCTAATAATTTTTCTCCAGGGCTGTATTTGTGAAAATCCGAACATGTAAATAATCGTTTACCTAGAAAACGTGCAAATGAGATGACTACCAGAATCTCAATGAGCTTTGCGATGATTGCTGACATTCATCTAGGCTACACTGTGTTCCCTCATAAAAAATATCCCTCGTCTTTACCATCCTTCATACTCTCTCACAGTCTGTTTCATTCCTCTATATTAAACTCATTCCCACTTCCATTATCACCCCACCTTCTCTCTCTCTGGCTCCCTTTCACCCTGTCTATACCCCCTCCTCTTACGCTCTGTCTATCTGTTTCTCTGTCTCTCTCTCTGTATGCATGTGTGCTTTGGTGTTCACCGGCAACCGCGGGCACTTTTATGAAAACACATCTTCGAACCGAGGACACACACGAGACCGAGGACTGTCCTTGATTTTATTTACAGTTTGTTGGCTTTATTGTCAGCTTCTAACTACGCAGTTTGGGTGGTCGTGAACTTTTTCGTGGGTATAATTTTTATTTCATTTTGGCTTACGCACTCTATCCAACAGACGGGCACGCCTGGAAAGCATGTTACAATTGAACAGGATTTATTTTTAGTCTTCCAGGAGTATTCTCTTCAAAAACAATTGAAAAATAACTGAATAATTAATTATGAATAAGTCCACGGTTGGGTAATGTCGACACACAGTCCTCATTTTCCGATGAAACGCGGAGGTGTATGTGTGTGTGTCTCTCTCTCTTTTATCTCACCTTTCCTTCCATGACTTCCATAATGCCACTCTGACATTCTGTGATCTGTTCCTGGACGTACTCTATGTTGTCATTCAGACCATCTATCTGTTCATCAAGATCTTTCAGGATGGACGGGTCCTTGTTCCCAGCCTTCAGGGCTTCGTCTCGTTTGGTCAGATACTTCTCAACCTTCTTGCTCAGTTTGTGTCTGTGGTGGATGAATCTCTCCATGTCTCGCTCCATGTAGGATATGGTTTGCCTCCTGGCGATGATGTCTGTGATCTACATATACAAAGATACAGAAGACCTTATCATGAGGATATAGACAGATGGTTTCTTTTTCTTATGAAAGTGTTGTACACTGGCTAGAACCCTGCTGCCTAGAGCTCAGATCAGTACGCCTGTCTGGAGTCAACTACACATTAGAAAGGATGATAAACCTCTACACAACTTCACAAATGTATTCATTGGATATAGATGGTTTATTTTTCTTTTAAAAGTGTTGTACACTGGCTAGAACCCTGCTGCCTAGAGCTCAGATCAGGAAGCATTTGTGGCCAGTACGCCTGTCTGGAGTCGACTACACATTAGAAAGGATGATAAACCTCTACACAACTTCACAAATGTATTCATTGGATATAGATGGTTTATTTTTCTTTTAAATGTGTTGTATACTGGCTAGAACCCTGCTGCCTAGAGCTCAGATCAGGAAGCATTTGTGGCCAGTATGCCTGTCTGAAGTCAACTACACATTAGAAAGGATGATAAACCTCTACACAACTTCACAAATGTATTCATTGGATATAGATGGTTTATTTTTCTTTTAAAAGTGTTGTACACTGGCTAGAACCCTGCTGCCTAGAGCTCAGATCAGGAAGCATTTGTGGCCAGTACGCCTGTCTGGAGTCAACTACACATTAGAAAGGATGATAAACCTCTACACAACTTCACAAATGTATTCATTGGATATAGATGGTTTATTTTTCTTTTAAAAGTGTTGTACACTGGCTAGAACCCTGCTGCCTAGAGCTCAGATCAGGAAGCATTTGTGGCCAGTACGCCTGTCTGGAGTCGACTACACATTAGAAAGGATGATAAACCTCTACACAACTTCACAAATGTATTCACAAATCGTATGCATGTCTCTAGAACAATGGCACTACAGATGACCTCAAATTTGCCAGAGTTTTGTCCAACTTAGCAAATATTAAAGGACGCAAGCTACCTTCTGACTAAAATCATTTGAAACAGGTACAAGAAAGTGCAATATTTTTGTACTAACCAATTGGGGACAAAGCCGCCATAACTCTGCATATTTTTGTGAACAGGTATATTCAAATTGGAAATGGCCAATTAGGACCCTTGTTGCATGCACGTATTGTTCAACAAGGCTGACCATTAACCAATAAGAATCATTCTTTAAAAATTTGCAATTGATCGCAAACGTTTGTGTTAAGGGGCCCTGCTCCAAAAGATTTTCACTGGTTCCAATCTACCTTCTGCCTATCACATACCTTCCTTTCCATCATATTCCATTTCTGTCTGGCCGTCCTGGATGAATATTCACTCGTTCCCTTCCTCTCATGCTTCGGAGGTCGGCCAGTGTCAACCTTAGCCTTCCCTCGTCGACTGAGTGACCTTGGCCCTGCTGGAGCCGTCTCTGTCTGGGCTGTAGAGGGCTTCTTCACAGGTCTAGACACTCGTCCAGCAACCTTGTCTGACATTGGTTTTTGGTTCTTCCTGAGCATTTCAAGCTGGTATGACAATGAACAAAACAGGGTACCAGGGGAGCTGTTATAAGCTACTGAAATCCTTGCATCTGATTGGCTGAGAGCAAATTTGTCAGTAAAAATCACTGACAAAACGCTTGATGAAACAGGGTACCAGATCATCATGATTATTAAAACACATACACAAGTGTGACTCGGGCTCTAAACTAACACATATTGCAAACCTTTTGTCTTGTAAACCCTTGGTCTCCCTCAATCTCTATCTCTCTCCAGGGTCCTGTTTCATAAAACTTGCCATCAATAACAACTGCCTCATTTCTATGACAAATTTGCTCTCAGCCAATCAGATACAAGTATTTCAGTAGCTTATAACAAATATTGTAACTTGTTACTGATAAAAAGTTTCATGAAACGGGGCCCAGGGCTAGAAATTAGCAGTTGCCCTGGTGCAATTGATCACCCAAAACTTTAATAAAAATCTTGTCTTTGTTGCCTGATGGCAACTATAAACCTCACTTCCATCATCACTTCAGATGAATTTTGTACAGTTCACTGTAAATGGCAACTGGAAGTTGAACTTGGCAGTCTATCCAATCTATACACTCAAAGGCAAACCAACAAAGTTAAGTGATAGCCACTGCTCTCTCTTGCTCTCTTCCTCACCTCTCCTTTTGTGAAATCTCTTAGTCTCCCTCTCTTTAATACATGTTCATGTTTTCTCTTGAGAATAATTTCTCTCTGTTATGTGGAAGCTTCTAGAGTTTTAATCTGACTTTCTTTCTTCCTCGATTCCTTCTTCAATCTCTGGATCTCTCTGCTTGACATCAGGGGAGTGTTTCATCACGTGTCTTGTCAAAATCACTGACAAAACGCTTGATGAAACACTCCCCTGATTCTCGTTCTGTCTCTTCTCTCTCTTTCTCTCCTTTCTCACTCTCTCTTTCTAACCACTGTTACATGTAACTCTGTCTCTCTCTCTTTTTATCTCTCTCTTTCTCTCTCTCTCTCTCTCTCTTTTCATCTCTTTTTATCTCTTTGTCTCTCTCTCTCTCTTTTTATCTTTTTGTTTCTCTCTCTCTTTTCATCTCTTTTTATCTTTGTCTCTCTCTCTCTCTTTTCATCTCTTTTTATCTTTGTCTCTCTCTCTCTCTTTTCATCTCTTTTTATCTTTGTCTCTCTCTCTCTCTTTTCATCTCTTTTTATCTCTTTGTCTCTCTCTCTTACCTGTTCGTGTTTTCTCTTGAGAATAATTTCCCTCTGTTTGGCGGAAGCTTCTAGAGTTTTAATCTGACTTTCTTTCTTCCTCGATTCCTTCTTCAATCGTTGGATCTCTCTGCTTGACAACTGATCTTTGTTTCTACCCTTCTGTTGTTCCTCTCGGATCTGTTTCATCAGTTTCACCTATTACAAAAAAAACACCCCATAATATTTTAATGTCGGTGGGGTGATAAATCCTCTTAAAGGGATACTCAACCGCAGATTGTGGACGTTTTAATGCCGCGAGAGGGCACCGTGATCGTTACCTGATCATGCCGTTGCCCCTCGGGGCACAAACCTCGGATAGACTGATCGCCGCACAAACATGTACGCTTCACCTGAGCTCGAGCTCTCGTGCGAGATTCAGTCGGCTTCGTGCAGTCGAAATGTAATCCCACTTAGTCCAACGGACGCGTTCGACGCACAAACTTTGTGTACGAGTGAATGGGGCTTACGCAATCCTGACTTTCCCCACGGCCGCCCGGTTGCGTATCCCTTTAACCTATCGCCTACGGGAACCAGGTGACCAATGCACAAAGCCTACGGGAATTAGGGAATTCAGTAGTCAATGCGTTAACTGATTTGGTGGGGGATGTTTTGCTTCATAATCTAGAAGCCAAGGATTAATATTAAGTTTTGATAAACCCATGTAATCTAAACAAAAATAATGCCACAAGAGTGTGTGTGTGTGTGTAATTGGGTTTTTACAGACGTGTATCAATCAGATATGATTATTTACGTCTGGGACCGACCTTTAACGTCACCATCCGAAAGACGTGACTCAGTCTCGAACCTGGGTCCGCGGAAACAGTTTATAACTTCCACTGGTAGCTGGATTACAGGCGCACGCCACAACGCCCAGTTAGATCTCTAAAAGGAAGGTCATCAATGCACCTCCTGTGTCAATCATACAAAAAAAATTTTGCTCTCCTGAAGATCTAACATATTTGAATTACAGGGTTCTGTCGCCCCAACAACCTCACCTTTAAGTACCTTCATCTGTCTCTCAAACAGAGATTTGCTCTTCAGGATGTTGTTGTGTTCTTTCTGTGCTCTGGTAAGTTTATATGATTGACCTATTCTAGACATTTATTCTTTCTACCCCCTTGGCTTTTAAACTCAGTTCCTACCTTTGTTTCTTTTATCTTAGAAACCTCATATTTAAGTCCATTCATCTGTCTTTCAAACTGAGACTTGCTCTTCAGGATGTTGTTGTGTTCTTTCTGTGCTATGGTAAGTCTACCTGACCTATTCTAGACATTTCTTCTTTCTACACCCTTGGCTTTTAAACCCAGTTCCTACCTTTGTTTCTTTTATCTTAGAAACCTCATATTTAAGTCCATTCATCTGTCTTTCAAACTGAGACTTGCTCTTCAGGATCTTGTTGTGTTCTTTCTGTGCTTTGTATAGTCTATAGGACCTATTCTAGACATTTATTCTTTCTACCCCCTTGGCTTTTAAACCCAGTTCCTACCTTTGTTTCTTTCATCTTAGAAACCTCATCTTTAAGTCCCTTCATCTGTCTTTCAAACTGAGACTTGCTCTTCAGGATCTTGTTGTGTTCTTTCTGTGCCTTGGTAAGTCTATCTTTCTCTTCTGAGAGTTTTTTTAGTTTGATTTCAAATTCCTTGCGGATCTTCTCAGCTTTGTCCTTAGTCCTTGATTCAGCCATCGATCCTGAGGTCAAAGGTCAAATAGGTTTACAAGTTCAATAGTTCAATGATTTTATTTCAACTCGGCTATGTTTTAAAAAAGAAAGAACAATTTACATAAAGAAATATAAAGGAATCAGGGTAACATGAAAATAATACTGCATGAGTATTCTTAAAGGTACTTCATCCCGTTTGCAGCCCTAAATTTTGAAGTTGTGTGAGTATGCGATAAATTACAGAAGAATTATACATGTGTAATTGGAATACTTTTGCAAATGTGAAAAGGATTATAATTTGAAGTAAGTAATTACAACAATTTGGTAACACTTTATTGTAATGGATTTAAAAAAAAAATCATGTATTTTTTAAACTGATTTTTGACCGTTACTAGAAAACATCACCGACCTCTACGACCTGGACGTTTTATTGGCTCAGAAAAGTGAAGCCGTGGTCCGCCATGTTGCACTTCTGAAAAATCAACGCGCGAGAAAGCTGGAATACAGATTTGTGTACAATCATGCGGACGCCCATGGTCAAAACGCGCAGACAAGTACAGATGTTCAGTGCGTAACGTGTAATAAACCACATCGCTCTCGGAAGAGTAACATGGCCGCGCCCACTTCAAGTGCTCGCACGAGCAGGAATGGGCGCGGGAATGGGCGATGATCCGTCCAGGTCGTAGAGGTCGGTGGAAAACATATGTACTTGCGTTGATTTCTGAATCGCTCCCTCTGCGACAAAAGCAAGATATTCATTTTTTGCAAAGGGGTTATAGAACTTGTTCCCTTGAAATTTCTTAGGCGGTATCTACAGGGTGTCTACTAAACCTGAGCAATATTTTGCGGAATTTTGTGTAAGTCTGCAAAATGGTTGAAGTACCTTTAATTTTCTTTGTTTTGTTGTTTTGTTTTTTTGGGGGGGGTGTCTTTATTTCAGTCTATGGCTTTCTATCTGTTTCTATATATATCTATCTCGCTCTTTCTCTCTGTCATTCTCTCTCTCTCTCTCTCAATCAATCAATAGATCAATAATAAATCAAAGGGAAATTTCACCCTGGTATTAAGCTCGCAAGATATGTCACGGAGTTGCCAATTTGTGTTTGATTTATTACAACTTTAAATATTCATAACTTTCTTATTTCTTATCATATTTTGCTCAAACCTTCACTGCTCTGTTTCTTTAACTTTTCTGCTTCTTTTAAAATCAACTTGTAATCTGGGTAGACTATTCCTTTAACCCTTTCGAGACAACTGACTACATTTTGTGGTTTGGCTCAATAACTTTTGATTCAGATCGCTAAAAAATATACCAGATGCATCAGTAGAAAGAGCAAATATTTCTGCACACACTATGTCCATTTTTGTTGCATGACCATATTGAGTTTGATGTCAGGAATTTTCAAAACAAGGATAAGCTAAAAAAAATCTTTAAATTGGCCACATATTGAGAGGTTAAATAATATTGTTTTTCATCAAAATTGGCAATTTATTCAACATTTCGACAAAATTTCAAACCATGTAATATATTGTTTCAAAGACATTAAACCTTATTATAACAATGATCATTAAAAAAAAAATATTGTTGCCAATTTGAAGAAAAAAATGTGACCAATTTAGCACTGAAATAATTAATGTCCTGAAAGGGTTTTAAAGCAATATCCAGTGTCAACCTACCCAGATTCTCTAAGACCTTGTCTCTCTCGCTCTCCGTCTCTTTAATCTTGTTCATGAGGGAGCCCAGCTTCTGTTCATATTGCATCTTCATGGTGTGAAGTCTCTTCTGACTCAGCTCCAGCTCTTCAATCAGTCTTTGTTTGATGGTGATTTCACATGCAAGTTCAGCTAGATTCTCCTGGAGCTGAGCATTCTCTGCAGAGTCAAATGCAAAGAGTAAATTAACTTGTTATCAATGCCCAGTTACGATAACTGATATAAGCTACTGAAATCCTTGCATTTGATTGGCTGAGAGCACATTTGTCATAGAAATGCAGCGAAATAATCAAATCATAATTGAAACGACATAAAATGATTGCAATTCGCAAAAGTTTCTTGCTGCAAAATTGGCCGTCATTAACAATTCGCGAAAGTTTTATCTGGCAAAATTTTCTGGTTTTGCAATATTTGATTTTGATACATCATTTATCAATATTCCCTGTAGGACTAATCTCAGGAGGTCCCTTTGACCAGCCCCCCCCCCACCACAAACAAAACTCAAGACTGCCATGTGGCCCCCACAGATTTCAAAGTACCTTGCAGTATTCAACTGTTTGGCAATTGTTAAAACTTAAGTTTGTGGGTTACGTAATATCCACTTCAATGTCACATAAAAGTCTGTAATCACACGCCAGGCCAAAAACTGAGTGAAAATCAATATTTTACATATCACATGTTTGTGTAGAAAGCACAAAACGTACACCTTTTCGTCAACTGCTCTATTAAAAATCATGCTACTCTTTCTTTTTTACAGGCAAGACAATATTCACCTTCTTCATCTGATTCCGAGTCACTGCTACTGCTGCTCTCCTTGTCGTCATCATCTTCATCATCAGCATCCTCTTCTTCCTTCTCCTCCTCTCCATCCTCCTCTCTCTCATCCTTCCCTCCTTCCGTCTCCGGGTCTTGAACGGAATCATGGCTCTCGTCCGTCACCTCCTCACACGACTCCATGTCCTTCTCACTTCCTCTGTTACAGGAGAGAGAGAGAGAGAGAGGGAGGGAGGGAGAGAGAGAGGGAGAGAGAGACAGAGAGGGAGAGAGAGAGAGAGAGGGAGAGAGAGAGAGAGAGAGGGAGAGAGAGAGAGAGAGAGGGAGAGAGAGAGGGAGAGAGAGAGGGAGAGAGAGAGAGAGAGAGGGAGAGAGAGAGAGAGAGAGAGAGAGAGAGATTACAGCTCATATTCATAAAGATGGACCTACAAACATTTTTTTCATTGAGTGTCCTGCTGTTAAAACTATTTGGGATAAGACTATAAAGGCCATTATTAAAAAAATCCACAAACCACCAAATGTGTCAATTTTTTGAAAAATGTTTGGGTTTGATGATGATAAATTCCTAACATATTTGCTTCTCCTACTAAAATATTATTTCTATATTTGTAAATTCCAAAACAAACCACCAAAGTTTGAAGGTTATAAGAAATACATTGCGTCCAATAACGATATTGAATACCGTATTGCCAAGAAAAACAACAAACTTCCACTTCACTTTCGAAAATGGAGATTTACATTTTGATTTGAGTATTGTAACAGTGGCCATGGCTTTACATAACAAAATATTTTGTTTGTAGAGATCTGATGTAACTGCCTTCATAATTTATACTGTTGTACACTGTATGTAGTACTTATAAAGATTGGTACTCGGCCCGAGGGTTTCTTCTACCTCTACTGGGCCCAAAGCGTTGGGGTGGATGTCTGTGGTTGCCCGTTGGTGCTTCCGCGTATCGATCGGGCGGATGGCTGTTTTTCCCCGTTTCGTGTAATATTTTCGTTTCAGGCAGGTTTCATCTCGGCGTGTATGTCGATGTGCAATGTGTAAAGTGAATACGAATTTCGCGGTGGGGACTCGGTATGGTTGGGCCTAGGGGTCATAACTGGTTCATTCGGTTAATCTATTTTTGGACTATTTGTTTATTTCATTTTCATACAAAACACAGAGATGACATTCCGCTCTGATCTGGCCACTTTTTACCGGGTTTCGACTGTATATGTCATGTGTTCATGATGTTACTGGGGGTTTTTTTCCGAGAGAGAGAGAGAGTGTGTGTGTGTTGTGCTAATTTTTCAAGATTTGCGATCAAATAACAACTATTAATCGATCATTCACAGTTATGGGATCTGCCTTGTATATGTCGCTAGCCATCTGTGGGGCGGGTGATTAGCCGTTGCCAGGTTCGTTTGGTAGGTCAACTGACCCCCTATCACAGGTAAATCTCTACTATCACCTACCCGTGAGAATGTCTCCGCTTCTCAACCTGTCGTATCTTCTCCTGATCGGCTTCCACTTGTTTCTTGGCATCAGAGAGAACGGACGCTACTCTCACATCCTCACCACCGTGATGCTCATTCTCAAATCTATCAGGAGGCAGGAGGGGGGGGGGGGGATAAAGATTACAACAAATGATAATGTGAATATAAAAAGAGTAGTAACATTTGTGAATTTATATTGCATTATTTTTTAGCATTAGAGAGAACAGACGCTACTCTCGCATCCTCACCATCCGAATATTCATTTCCAAAGCTATCTGGAGGCAAGAAGATACAAATAATAATAAGAAGAACACCACCAACAATATAATAATAATTAACATTAATAATGATAACAATACTACAATGAAACCTGTCTATAAAGACCGCTCAAGGGAGACAAGAAAAGCGGTCTTGATGAGCAGGTGGTCTTTAAAGGAGAATTAACCCCTGATTACAAATTTACTCATATTGGAAGGTGTAATATATTCCTACATATTGGCCTAAATCATTTTCTAATAAGATATCAGAAAAGGGTATAAATAAAGATATTCCAACACCCGGTATCGTCTCCTACTCATTTACATGGGGGCTGCCATTTTCTTGCTGATTTGGAGTTGTACATGAACCATTGAGAAATGTTCCAGTCAGGAAGATATTTTGAATCCAAGACCTAAATTGATTTTCTTCATTAACTAAAATCCCATCTGTGACGAAAAATATAAAGTGGGTGTTTACATGTATTATAAAAATTAAATCTTTATAATGATACTTTTAAATTGTCTGGTTTTGCTTTACAAAAATCTATTTTCTTGGGTTTGCCAAACAGAGCAGAACATAATATATGCAGCATGCATTCTGACTTTTCAAGTCCCATTATCCGAAAGCAGGTGAATGCATAGTTTGCCGCTATAGATGCTCATGGAAGAAGCATCCATAAAATTTGAATTAATTTGCTCCGTCCCATACGTCCAGTATCGAGAAAATAGATTTCTATTAAGCGAATATCGATTTTCAACAGAAATATATAAGGAAATCTTCAGTTTAAAAATAAATTGACATATCTATTTTATATTTTTAATCTCAAATGGGTTTTTAATTTTGAAAAAGGCAATTAGGCATTTGGATTAAGAAAATCTTCTTGTACACATAAAAAAAATGGCAGCCCCCATGTATTGCTAGCAGACGATACATATTGCTTGCAGATGATAAATTTTGCTCAGAAAATCTTGATTCGTATCGATCTTGTATATTTTGACGCGAAGCCATATAGTCTAACAAGTAGGAATAAATAACACCTTTGAACACCATCGTCTTTATTGTTTGAGGTTAATTCTCCTTTAAGTACAGGTTCCTAAATAGTACACGTTTCAATGAGAAACATTTTTCAAGGGAAACCAAAATTGTGGTCTTTATAGACAGGTGGTCTTCCTATACAGGTGGTCGCTAAAGCAGGTTTGACTGTACTATGTATAAGGATGATGATAATAATCACAACTTTCTTAGCGTTAGAGAGAAGAGAATGCTACCCTCAAGTCCTTACCCCAAAAATGTTTATTCTCAAAGCTTTCAGGAAAGGACATAATAATACGATGATGATATCAATAGCATTTGTGAATATAATAACAATATTGTGAATACAAAAAGATTAATAACATTTGTGGATTTATATTGCATTATTTCTTGTTGTAAGACCAGTAGAAGGGTAATAATGGATGAACGAATAACAGATGTACAATTCTAGAAATACCCCTTTTCAAATTTTGACTTCTCTTTGATTAAATCTACACCACGCATTTCTGTCAAGATATCATATGAATTGTTAAAGATAAACTAGAGTTCTGGTCGTGAGATTGAATTGTGAAAGAAACTCTCTCGAAGCAATTAGGGAAGATTGATTATATAGCATATAGAATTGGTGTATGCTGTAAAAATGATAATAAATTGACTCAATCCTGCTCAGAGTGACATGCACTGCAACCAGAAATGTGTATATGGGACTACACATAAATGTATGGCCCTATTAAACATTTCAGCTGTTTCTTGTCATATTTTTAATGTAAGGGCATTTGAAGAAAAATCCTTTTCAGAGGTTATTTCTACTATGATAATCTTCCAAAGTAACGTAAAAAGAATGAGAAAACTCACAAATTTTGCTTCACCGTTCCAAGAACACAACCTTCCCTTAAACAGTGATAAGTTATTATCATCTATCCTCCACCTTCTCTCTTTCTCTATCTACTAATCTATCTCTCATTCAAGGATATTCTATAAACATGTCCCATTCTTTCAAGTACTAATTGGCGCTATAAAAATGGCAAAGCTAGGTCTAAGAGGGACAGAGAAGGGTGTATACATGTACATGTGGCTCCTCAAGCCTTCAGCTCATACATGTGCAGGTGAGTCAGTGTTCTTCCTATCTTATTATCTTCTATCAACCACCCCCCTCCCTCTCTCTCCCTCTTTGAAGTACCATGAAGATCAACTCACATTGGTGCAGTAACGATGGCAGAGCTAGGTCTAAGAGGGGTGTGGGATGGACTCATGGATGATCTAGAGCTCCTAAGCATCTAACAGGTGAGTCAACATTCTTCCTCTCTCACTATCTCTCTCACACTCTCTCACTCTTTCTCTCCTCTGGCTACCTAATGCTCTTCTGTCCATCAGTCTCTGTTCTCAAGTTCCCCAATACTCCCCCCCCCCCCATCTCTCTCACTCTCTGTCTCACAACTATTCTAATATGAAGATCTACTCACATTGGTGCAGTGAAGATGGCAGAGCTTGGTCTAAGTGGGACGTGGGATGGACTCATGGATGATCTAGAGTTTACTCTGACGGGTGAATCAACATTCCTTCTCCTCAGTGCAGAGTTCATGCTCTCGCTCTCCACCAACTTGGCTCTGTGATGCAAAACAACAAAAGATTAGAATATGAAATTAATAAAGACATGATTACTACTCCAAAACTAAGATTATATGTTAACATAGACATGCTAAAGTTTAGATATTCTTTGTAATCAGAGAGCATATATAATGCTGATTCTGTTGTAAAATTTTAGGCTGACGATGGAGTTTGCATGAGTGCGAAACATTTAGCATTCCTCCAAATGCTAAATGTATCATTTGTAGTTTTTATTTTTTTTTTAAATTGTGTCGTTCTTTTGGAAATATTTTGATTGCACGCATCAGAGTTAAACAAAGGAAGTAGAGAAAGCTGACGTCAAACAACATGAACTAAAGGGGAACAAAGTACATGTATGAAGCATAACTACAGCCATGGAAAAAGTTATTAGACCAAGAATGGTTACTGAAGGAAATGAAATATCACAAAGCAAGTCATTATTGCTGGAATTTGGAATTAGTTCATTTTCATAATTTTGTTTGCATATCATAGTACCCTTATTATAGAAGCTTGGTCTAATAATTTTGTCCAGGTCTGCACATGTGTAGCTCTAATTGGCTGCCACAATAAGGAGGCACTAGCCCCAGTTTACAATCACAATTTACCAGGCTATAACGAGCTAAAGCATGAAATAATTATTTTCTATTCCATATAAATATAAATATAAATATTTATGTACCTGACATTTTTTTATTCTCTGGCATAATTTTCCGTTTTGGGGACTATCAACTTGTCAAGCCTCAACAGACTCTTAATGATACTCCAGTTGTCTTTTTCTTAATATGGCACGAAAAAGAGACATGATAACGAAGCTTTTCAACCTGCTCTCATCAGGTTATCATGCAGGTATACTCAAAATCAACGGGTTCATCGAGTATACTTTCGTTGATTTCGAGTAATTTGTTACATACCTGCGTGATAACCCGATGAGTGCAGGTCGAAAAGCTTCGTTATCATGTCTCTTTTTTGTGCCATATTGAAATTTTGTAGTACCAGGAAATTATTTGTGTTACTTTTCTTTTTCTTATTCTGTATTGATTCATGTCATGCAACTTGCATTTCCCTTTTGAAAATGTTTGTACATATTTCAATGTTTGTACATATTTCAATGTTTGTATGCTGTTGTTTTTTGAGAATGAATAAAGATTGAATGAAACAACGGCCGTGTTCTGACAAACTCTTTCTGCAAACACAAAACACGGTCAGTGAACTGACTGTCTTGTTAGTTTAATATATACAAATTGATTACATTGTTTTACTGTATGTTTAATCATTGAATTGATATGTATCATGTATGCCTATATTGAAACATAAAAATTAAATCAAATCCAATCAAAAATCAAATGGAGTATGTAACTCTTTCTTACCTCAACTCTTCTACCTCCTTGATATATCCTGTCATCATCACCATGGTTTCATCATCACCGTCAGTACCGGCTAGGACACCAAAAAAATAACAAACAAGACTCAATCTCAATACAACCTAATACAGAGCATTAAAATAATGAAGTAAAGAAAAGAAATCAATAAGCAATTATACAATCATGTAAATTACCAAAAGGATATATCTGATCAAACACTTTATGTTGACAACAAAATATTTTGAAAACAATACACTGTAACAAAAAATATCAACTAAAGACAAAGTAGTCAGAAAAAAAAGTAACATGCTTCCAGGAAATCTCTACATGACATGCTTTATGTTAAACAGGCATATAATAGAAATGGTTCTACTTAATGTATTTCCTATGTGAATTTTAAAAATAAAATAATATGGAAATCGTGGGGGGGGGGGGGGGTTGATAAACAGAATTAGATGCAATTTGGAGGAGCTAAAATGCATCTATGATGATATCATATACCAGAATAGTGTTAGCTTTGAGATACATGTATCATGGGTTGGAGTCTCTGGAAAAAATGCATATTATACGAAAATCAAAGCAGAGCAGGTTAAAGGTCAAATCAGAACAGGTTAAAGGTCAAATCAGAACAGGTTAAAGGTCAAATCAGAACAGGTTAAATGTCAAATCAGAACAGGTTAAAGGTCAAATCAGAACAGGTTAAAGGTCAAATCAGAACAGGTTAAAGGTCAAATCAGAACAGGTTAAAGGTCAAATCAGAACAGGTTAAAGGTCAAATCAGAACAGGTTAAAGGTCAAATCAGAACAGGTTAAAGGGTACCAATCACCAAAAAATATTTTGCTCTTTAGGTTAGGGGTTCCATGTCGCCATATGATAATCAATAAAGAGATATTGCAAGTTTAAACACACTCGAAATAAACATTAAGGCCGCTTGTCAGTAGACTAGTCAATGCACAAATTAGGGCCATCAGGGAACCAAAGTCGGAGTTGGGTTCCGCACAAGGGGGTTTTTTTCTATTTTCTTCATATGAATTAACCGTTAACCCATAGAAGGTCAGGTAAATCGTTTGAGGTTACTTTTCAAAACTCTAGCTGTACACAATTTTCTTTACGTGATTGGTACACTTTAATGTTATAAGATCCTTGTTCTACGTGAGTTAGTGACAAAAGGTTACAAGAAACGTGCAGATTGTGAAAGAGATAAGAGTTACCTAGGTCCGTAGACATAGTGTATCGAGATGGATCTGAACACCACCAACAGATAAACATCACAGATACAGAAGAAAAGAGAACATCATAAAACACAGAGGGTTTCACAGATAGGGGCAAAGGATAGACGGAGTGAGAGAGAAAGAGTGACAGAGTGAAAGCGAGAGAGAGAGAAAGAGAGGGAGGAGGTGAGAGTGAGAGGGGTGTGACAGAGTGAGAGAAAGTGAAAGTGAATGAGAGAGAGAAAGAGAGAGAAAGAGAGAGAAAGAGAGAGAAAGAGAGAAAGAGAGAGAAAGAGAGAGTAAGAGAGAGTAAGAGAGTAAGAGAGAGTAAGAGAGAGTAAGAGAGAGTAAGAGAGAGAGAGTAAGAGAGAGAGAGTAAGAGAGAGAGAGAGAGAGAGATAGTCAGAAAGAGAGGATAGCATGAAAGAATAAAGGACAAAGCATGAAATCATTTGAGAAGAGCATAGGAACGATTGTGTATATTGAAGAATCGAAAACAAAACCAAAAGAAATTGCAGAGAAAAGGAGAGAGTGAGCACGCCAAGAAGAAAAAAGAGGAAAGAAGAGCTTCTTTTTTTTTGCTACTGCTTGTCAAGTTTTTATATCTTCAGCATTAGAAAGATTTTAGGAAGCAGGCATCCTATATCACTGCAATATATACAGCCACGCAGATTGAGCATAATTATATCTGCTTTACATACATATCATCAACAAGCACGCCACAAACCTGTTGATGCGGACATGCCGTATCTGGCCTGCTCTGCTACAAGAAGAGCCACTCTAGCGGTCAGACCATCGATGGTCTCCTGGAGGGCCTTGATGCGTTGACGTAGGTTACTATTCTCCATCTGTAACATGGTGTTCTCGTGGAAGAGGTCGTTGATCTCTTCAACTCCTTCAGAGTTCACAGACCTCTTACCCTGCACAAGAAGAAGATAAATGGTAGAAAAGAAATAAAAATATAAACAGAAGAAGGAAACAAGCAAAGTAAACATGGGAAAAGAGAGGGATATAGAATGAATAAGAAAGACAGATAAAGGGATAGACATGGTGAGTTTGACTCTGTTTGTAGAAGAAGTACCAAAAGCTATGGCAAAAGGACTTTTGCATATGCAGGCCCAGTCCTATGGAACACCCTCCCCCAGTCACTCAGATCTCAAACTAGTCCTGAACTATTTAAAAAACTGAAAACCCACCTATATTTCATGCAGCTTACAACAATTCGTCATTTCATAATTGCATTGTATAATTATATGTCAGTAATTTCCTACATTTACAGCTTGTTCTTATGTTTAGGTAGAGATTTGGGTCCAGAGTTGAGGTTAGGAACTGCACGAGTCAAGAACTCGACAACACAGCAATAATAATATGTCCATTTATATAGCGCAGCTATTATACAAATATACTCTACTTAGGTTTACGTTTGGGGTAAGCGTTAGGGTAGGGTATGGTTATTTGGTAAAGGTTAGGACTTGCATTAGTGTACAAACTAGACCAAGGAGCAAATGCTGCCGTACCGTATGTCCTACCATCTGACTCTTACCTGTTTATATTCATTCAGTTCATCCTGAAGTCGCTTGATCTCTGTCCTGAGCAGAGCCAGTTGACGACTGGCCTTGTCCTGGTTAGCTATGACAGCGTTCTTGATGTTCCTGGCTCGGTTGGCATACCTTAGGGTGTTCAAGGTCTCCATGAAGTCAGGGTCTGATGGACTCACACAGGCTATCATCAACGTACGACTATGATAGGAATGATAATGGTGAACAAGTTCATGAAGACAGTTTAAATCATTGAGGACGAGTTTTATGACACATTAAATAGGTAAATACCTATGACTCTTTCAATGTCTACAGATGAGGCACCAAGGCTGACTCTCTGGACTAGCCACGTCCAGTCACTGCCTCATAAGCTTTCTTATGGACCACATGAATTACTCCCTCTGGGTTCAAGTGAGGCATGGCCCACCTGGTCATGTCTGAATCTTCTACAGACCGGAACAGGACAATGCAAAGTCCTCATGCAGAAATGGGGCTATAAGAAGGATAGAGAAACTACTTGTGACTGTGGGGAGGATCAGACGATGAAACACCTTTTGGTCTGCCCCCTCCTACCAGGAGCTTGCACTGTCAATGCTCTGGAGGGTTTCGACACCAAAGAGAGATCCTGCGTTGTGCACTGGACGGGACTTGTGCAGTGATTCCAGAAGAAGAAGAAGATCTTCCTCAGATGGGTCGTGTCAAACTATCGTTAGCTGAAGTTTTGTCAATCGCCAGAAGATGCTGATTGGAATCACTGCAATATAAACAGACAGAGGCCTATACCATTCTCTGTACAGAATATCAGATGATTTCTTACCTGTTGCCTCCCAGTGAGTCCTGTAGCAGCCTGGTTAGCTTAGAGTCTCTGTACGGAACATGAGAGGACTTCTTGGCTGGATCTCCAAGAGCACTAATCACATTACCCAGAGCAAGCTACATCGAGCAAAAAGAAATATCAATAAGAAAATGTATACATGCATGGCGACATTACTGGCGACATTACTCTACAATCAGAGAACAATTGCGATGTGTACAGTAGATGGAATCAAAGAAACACCATGTAAAACTACTAAAATGTGTACTTCTATAAATGTACCTTCACTAGCCAGGCATCCTTTTGTCCCCTAAGACACACAATATATTTAAAGTGTACCAATGACGTGAAAAAATTATATGTGTACAGCTAGAAAGTATAAAATCAACCTCAAAGAACTTCGTCTGGCCGTCATAGGTGAACAGTTACGGAGTATGAAGGAAATAAAGGATAATACGAAGGTGAGCGCGTAGAACCGAACTCTGAGTTTGGTTCCGCGCGAGCCCATCTTGGAAAGCACGTACGGGTGCGTCAAGTAGTCTACTCATGAGTTGCCTTTACACTCATAGAGAGGGTAATTAAACTTGAAATATCTCTTTATAGAAGTACATTTGAAGCCCATATTTTGAATAAAGTATAACAACATGGAACTTATGACATACAGAGCTAAATCTTTTGTGGTCATTGGTACCCCTTTGTTATTTGTTTTCTCTTTACATGGCATAGCTGAAATGTAAGGGCATAGAAAAACATTTTATTATTTGCTCTATTAACATTTTATAGTTTTGAGGAGTATTGAGTATTGAATATACAGTGTGAATCAATAAAAAAGGAAACCCATATTCAAGCCCGATATCTTAAAAACTAAGTGAATTCGCTGAAATACAATATAATGATGATGTGGTTGATAATATCTTCTTTAATTTGATATGCTATTCACCAAAATCAGTTCATGCATGACCGAGCATTGGCCAATCTCAAAAAGCATGTCAAATTCGCTGTTGCCCAAGTTTGGACTGAGTGGTGCTCAGGAGTAATTTTGAGTGCATTCAGCTGGAATGGAGACCATTCAACCAACGTTCGGTTGACCATCTACATTACTCAAAACTTGGTCAGAGGCAAATTTGATATGAATCAGCAAGAATGTTACTGATCAGCTGTCCATGGTCAGATGGGTCTGAGCCAAAAGTCCTGTCAACGCGACGGGACGGAATTCAATAGGATTTTTTCTCCTTACAAGAAAATAAGAAATGCTACCTGCTGCATACCTTTACTTATGTAATAAGTTTACACTGAAGAACAATTCCACTACAAACACAAGAATGATCGTCATTCCGTTTCCATGGTAACAACATTTTTTGTTAGCGCGACGGGACGGAACGATAGAATGGTGAAATTTTGTAAGACAGATTCAAAGTAAAATTCTATCGAAGTTAAAATTGAAGACTAGCTACGTATCCTGATTTTTTATTAGTATGATAGAGCACATGACATTCAACCATGAAGCTAAGATTTTGGCCCAATCAATTTTTTTAAATTTGAAAATTGATGAATGGGTGTCGCGCGACGGGACGGAATGCGACGGGACGGAAACTTTTGCACCATGTACAAAATGAATGGGGATTTCAAATTTTTTTAAAAATATTGTCCAACTGTACTTTTTTCTTTTAAACTATGGTAGAACTACAATGTTAAGGCACAGGGAAGTGGCAAGATTTATTGTTAATTCAAATTAAAGAGATAAAATCACTAGAGAGGATGGACACTTTTGCACCATGTACAAAACAAATGGGGATTTTGAAAAGAAATTTTTTTAATATCATGAAATAGTTCTTTTCTCTAAAAAAATGTGGTAGAACTACATTGTTCGAGTAAGAAAACTTTTAATCTCTATTGTTTATTCAAATTAAATGAATAAAAACTTGCTCTGGTTAAAAAAATTATACTTACATCAAATGACATACATGGGACTGTACTTTCCATGCAAAATTCCGTCCCGTCGCGCCTAAAACCCTTAAATACCCACTAAATGCGACGGGACGGAAAAAAAAAAGAACACATCACAATTCTTCTCGAAATATAAGGGAATCAATTTTAATGGTACAGAAGTGATGGTACGATAGTTCATTGATACTTTATAAGACCTCAGTCTATAAACTCTACTTTATCCTACAAAAAATAAAAAGGGGCTGTCAAAGTGCCCCAAAATACAATTTTGCACCAAAAAGTTGAAATTTTAACCCAATTTAACAAAAATATTGCCAGAACTGGCATTGGGCATTGAATAGTATTGCATATAGTATTCCAACTCCAAACTTTATTTTTCAAATGCCCTTTCACTTTTTTTAAAATTGCTTTTTCTAGTAATTCCGTCCCGTCGCGCTATGAGGGCGCTCTTTTCCATTTTAAAGGTTATTTAAAAAAAAACGGAACGCAATCATGAAGAGACATGTACATTTACATAAACTACAGATTCTCAGCTTTCATGTGATATACAAGGGCAGACACAAATCTTAAATTGAAAATTTTGGGTTTATGTTGACTACTTTTGGCTCAGACCCAGATCTTATTGATCAAGGTGTCCAATAAAAAGGAAACATGCTGAGTATCATAGATAAAATTTATATGTACTGATCGCAACGATACTTAAGGCTGAACCTGGGTTTCCTTTTCTATTGGCTTACACTGTATACACATTACTAGGATTCTACACAATTCATCTTCCACTTGCTCCTGTAAAACAAGAATGTCTTCATTTTAGGCACAAGAATGTCAGAGTCTTCATAAATTGAGGCACAAAAATGAAACTTATTTGGTGGCAGCGGTGGGATATATACACATTACATGTACTTACCAGACCACAGTTGATTGATATCCCTTCCTTAGCCCTGTCTCCTGTAGCTCCGGTTCTCTTTAACCTCTCTGAGCCAGCCAGATCAACAAAGTGGAATTTAGCCGTCAACATCTCAAATTCGTTCATTCCATCACCCTCTGCTTTCTCAGTCTCCTTCTCTTCTTCACCTTCGATTTCTGCAGTCTGTCCATGAATCAACATGAATAAGAAATTTACAAGCAAAAAATTCAAACGAAAATAGAACATACTAAACATGAATCATAATTCATAGCATTGTGCCACTCAGGCACGTATCCAGAGGGGGGGCGCAAGGGGCGTGCGCCCCCCCGTCTTGTCTGACAAAGTATGCCTCTGGACCCCCTAGATGGCCGTTTGGCTTTGTCAAACGGAGGGTTCCTCAGTGTACGCCCCCCCCCCCCCCTTTCTGAAAATCCTGTATCCGCCCCTGCCAGTGTATGAGTAATTAACTATAGCGAAATGAAAGTCATCATCACTTTAAGAACGTCACTGTAAACATATCAATAAGCATACGTTTACAAACATCTTATCCCAACTCATAAATCTTGTAGAAGCCAAAAGTTTATTGGATCTTGTATTATTCTGACCTATAGGTGTACAGGCACAAAACGCAAAGGGGGCTAACGACTTTTACAAAAATACCAACTTTCTGTTTTCAACACTTTGTGAGCACGCATAATGAGTATTTAAACCAAATCTTTAAAACTCTATTATTGACAATGGAAGTTTGTCATCAAAATATACAAAATAAGATACAGGAGAAAAGCGTTGAACAGAGGTATACTCAAGCTTTTCGTCTCATCAGAGTAAACTGCAAGAATGAACAAAAAGCCGAAATAGAAAAATCGCGCCTTTTGTTCATTTAGTTTCCATTTATATTGTTTGATTTCGGCTTTCTATTTATTCTTGCGGTTTACTCTGATGAGTGTAGGACGAAAAGCTTTAGTACGTCTCTGTTCAACGCTGCTCTCTGATTTTGTACTACCAAGCACATCTTCAAATAAGATATTACCTACAAAATGTAGCTTAAGGTTGCCAGTTTAAAACCCTTGGTGCTGATACCAAGCATGGAGGAATTCAGAAAATAAACCCCGAGTGTAAATTCTCCCGAGAAGGTTACTGACAAGGGCAACAAACATGTCAATGCATACCTGTACATACTTGTAACCTCCAAAATTGTTTTGTTTCTCCCAAACCACATTACCAGCATGCAAGAAGGCCATCGTTCACTCAATCAATTTTGACCAATCACTGTGTCACTGCACGCCTTCAATCTGAATCACCCACTGGGATTCCACAAAGCCATATTTCTTTCACTTTGGACCATGTGTAAACGATTTTCTACCGAGAAGCCTGGACAGAGGATGGATTTTCTTACCACTTTGATGAGTCTCTGCTGTTTGATGTGTAATGTAAAGATGGCATGGGACCTGGAGCTTTGTGAGTTCATCTTGGTGCTTGCTGTTGTTCTGGATAAGGCACCCCCCTGCAAGGCTTGTAAAGTCTGCAATACAATATATACAGAGAAACCTTGACATAATAACCACTCACAGGAGACAGTCATTGGTTAATGATTGCGCAAAGATGGCTGTGCCCGCGTAAAGTTAACAGAGACATCTGCGCAAGCACCAATGATTAGTGCTTATTGCGCGCAATTTCAATTTGTTATGACAATGAACATAGTTTTCCTTAACATAAAAGATAACATAGTTTTCAGAATACCGCCCCAGCACTGAGAAAAGATCGTTTGTGACATTCTATTGCTTTTTTTTGGCCAAAGAAATATTGAAAACGTGGTCCATACAAAGTAATAATAATAATATTATTGGGTATTTGTATAGCGCTCATAACCACCACGTAATAAGGTGTTCAATATGTTCCAATATTCCCCGGCTCAAGCTACGCTACCGAATTCGGTGCTCACAGCATTCAAGGAATTCCTTCCTACCGGTACCCATTTAACACCTGGGTTGAGGGTGGCAAATGTAGATTAATGTCTTGCCAAAAAACACTATTGCCGTGCCTTCATGTAGGTACAAACCCCCAACCTTGCATCGCCAGTCAAGTATTTAAACCACTCGACTACGACACCACTACTTGTATGTAGGTGGTCTTTATGTACCGGGGAGCGTTTCATCAAGCGTTTTGTCAGTGATTTTTACCGACAACTGTTATAAGCTACTGAAATCCTTGCATCTGATTGGCCGAGAGCAAATTTGTCAGTAAAAATCACTGAAAAAACACTTGATGAAATGCTCCCCAGGTGGTAGCACCTCTGGGATATAGAGAACCAAGACATTCTTCAATGATATTTACTGACAAATTTGCTCTCGGCCAATCAGATGCAAGGATTTCAGTAGCTTATAACAGTTGTCGGGGGGGGAACAAAAGCTGAGGGTAACATCTATTGGTGGCAGCAGCAGGATACTGGGAAACATAATATATTTCGGAACCAAGAGAGGTGCAAAATCAAAGGGTATCATATATTTGGTGGCAGAAGTAGTATATACAACAAATCAGGGGATACAACATTCAAAGGGAAGCATTTAATACGATAGGATAAAGGAAAAAACATACCCTTCTAGAATCTAGAAAGCTAGTAATATCAAAATGGTGGGATTTATGTTTTATGTGGAGTTGGTTGAAGGTTTTACTTATGTGGGAGGGGAAGCAGAGAAACAGGTGGAAAGGCTTTGCTAGGCATTGGCTAAAAGAAGCTTGTAACTTTGAGGTTGTAGGCCAAGCTGGGCACTGAACACCTGTGAAGAGAGACTGGCAGAAGCTTGAAGAGTAGATGCACAAAATCAGACCATGCAATCTTTTCTAGAAAGAGAATGTCTCCACCCACAGTGTGTGGGTAAAATGTACATTCAAAGGAAATGATGGTTAAGAAATGACGGTTCAAAAGCGATGGGAAGTTGCACAATTTCCTGTAAAAAGGAGTATCCAAAGATGGGGCTAGTGCAATGTACACTTAACTCCTTAAATACTGACACCACTGTAACATTATTAATGGCACTTCATATTTGCTTTTCTCTTCAGCACTTCCGTAATTGCTGAATGGCGTGGTATGAGTATAAGTACAAGTGTTTTCTGTTTTTGTATAGCCGATATTGCCCATGGCCTTAGACAGAATTTACAGTACATGTACTTTGACTGATTGAAAACAATAAATAAAATTTACAAAAAAACAAGAAGAATCAATACATTTTAACCTAGAATTAAAGTGGAGCAGCATAAAATAAATCAGCGGAACTTGTGTACATATATTTCTAATACATATTTAGGGAAACAGTTTCTCAAAAGAAGATCTGTAGTATACATCACAAATCAGCTCAGAAGAATCTTATTGCTTACTACGTGGCTTACGAAATGTATAGCAGTGGCACGAAATGCCGCGTTCGGAACTCAAAATGCATAAATTGATGGAAAACATAACTGAATTACAATAAGGTAGAAACATATTATTAAGCCATAGATCAGGCATAAATACCTTTACTACAGTTAAACCTGTTTATAAAGACCACTCAAGTGAGATAAGAAAAGCGGTCTTTATGGACAGGTTCCTTTAATACACATTTCAATGAGAAACGTTGTTCAAGGGAAACAAAAATTGTGGTCTTTATAGACAGGTGGTCGCTAAAGCAGGTTTGACTGTACCATGGTATTACCAAAACTGTCATTATAAATGTAAAATTACAACTTTTATTCATCACTATTACCTAGTGATGAATAAAAGTTGTAATTTTACTCTGTGTTCCAGACGCGTCTTTTCGTGCCACTCCGTTTTGCTTTTAAGCTCCCTTACTTAGAGCCAAAAGAGTGTTACCTATGTTTGAAATCATACCCTTCTGATTCTTAGCGAATGTTACGATACAATACCTCTTGCTCTGACGTAACTGTCCTTGTTGTCACGCCAACCACATAGATCCCGCCCCCTGCATCTTCATGGATCTTTATGTGTGATTTCTTGCTCTGTAGAGAAAAATGAACAGAAGCAAAGCAGACTTATCATCGCATACATGTACATAAAAATAATGAAAATACATGTATGAGAGTAGACAAACCCACTATTGACAAAACAGGATAAAACATGATGGATACAATGCATATTGGTACCAGACAAATGGCAATATGCCTCCTCGTCAACCTCATCACAAGACTTCGATATTCTTATGATCCTGCATTGGTTGAGAAAAACATTAGGACAGTATTCAATTCAATGTGCTCCATAATGTTCGTGTATTAACCTTTTAGTCACTAAACCGCCCGGGACCGCCCTTCTTATTACTCACTGAACCGCCCGTGGACTTTGACCCGTGTAACACTGCTACAAATGTATTATAGGGGATATCAGGTGCTGAAACGTTGTGCGTGCTATCTTTGCACATAAGCCATTTGGAATCCGCATTGAAGCAGTGCATTACTGTGGAAAGATTTTGTGGACGACAGCAGACAGTCTATGCCGCACGATGGTTTACTGAGACCGAGTTCAGTGAGTAAATGACTACAATACGCGTAATCCTCAGTGACTAAAGGGTTAAAGAGTTGTCTTACCCTGCTAGACTCCATATCCCTCGTTGTATCAAACAAGTCCAAGATCTCCTCATTGTACAACTGCGGATAAACACAAACATCAAAGTTAATACAATCAAGATAGGATCTATACTGCAAAAGGTGGACTTTTTATTTTATTTCTTTCTTTGTATTAGGAAACTGCCCATTAGGCTTCAGGCCTCAGATTTAATTTAATCTTGAGTTCTTATAATGAAATTCCATTTTGAGAGAAACTGGCTTGAATTCATTCCGAATTGTTTACAATGCAGCAGATGGAATGGTTCACCCGACAGAATATAAACAAATCAACTAAAATCTGCTGGTAATCAAATTCACAGAAAAGCATAAAATATCACTTTACGGTGCATTTTGTAGACCTTGGTTACAAGAGACATCCTCAGGAAAACATTCAGTTTAATATCCACCAACATCACTATGATCACTATCATCATTATCATTTATCATTATCATTATCACACATACAAATATTCAAATTTTATGGGTGCTTTTACTACATTTGTTACTAAAAATACCCTTCAGAGGCTTGTCTGCCAGAGCACTAAATGATGCATCCAACCGGGATTCTGACGACTACAAGATGATGCATTGTAACAGGTAAATGGAATAGATTATATATCTAGGATCTTGGAGAAAAAGCATCCATACACTATGAACACGATGACAGAGAGAGCGGACAATTTATGCAGGTCCTCAGTCATTGTACCCTCCACAATAGCTCTAGTAGACAAAAGGACATCCCTTCACTGCTATTATGTGACACCTGTTCTACATATTTTTACTGGATAGCAATGAATGGATGTTCTTTCGTTAACCAGTGCAATTGTGAAGGGTACAATGAGGAGCTGCATAAATTGTCCACTTCTTTGTTCATCATGTTCATAGTGATAAACATATATACATTTGTGAACTGGTAGATTCCACAATTCCAGTTCTAAGTATTGGTCTCACCTCCATAAATTCAGCATAGATCTTGAACTCTGGCGGAGGTTCGCTCCTCTCCGCTGCGCCCCTCCGTCTCTCCTCGATCCCGGAGAACAGATGACGGACAGCTCGAGGTATGATCCCTTTCTGGTCCTCCGTCAGTCCAGGCTCAAAACCAGTCCCCATGCTGTAGGTCTTCCCTGCACCGGTCTGGCCATAGGCAAACACGGTGGCATTGTAGCCTTCAAAACACCTGGATAAGACAAGACAGACAATATACAGTCATAAAGACCGATTTTCTTGTCTCCCCTGAGCGGTCTTTATATACAGGTTTCACTGTATATCATTACTACATGCAGGCATGAGATCAGGCTGCATTCAATTTCCATCTGTTCAGCAATAATTGATAATAAACTCATCTACATGTAATAAATGGTTCATGAATACTGAAATATTGAGATAACCGGATGGATGGATGGACTGATGGATGGACAACCCCAAAATCTAGACAATTTCATCATGACTGATAACACACTCTTTTCTATCTAAACCCAATATTATCTTTTAATAGATCTTTATGGCTGTACGACACATGCTCCGGCGACAATTGATCAGCGTCACTGTGTAACAATTGATCAGCGTCACTGTGTAACAATTGATCAGCGTCACTGTGTAACAATTGATCAGCGTTGATTGCGTAACAATTGATCAGCGTCAATTCCGTTAACAATTGATCAGCGTTGATTGCATAACAATTGATCAGCGTCACTGTTTAACAATTGATCAGCGTCAATTCCGTAACAACTGATCAGCGTCGATTGCGTAACAATTGATCAGCGTCACTGTTTAACAAGTGAACAGCGTCAATTCCGTAACAACTGATCAGCGTCAATTCCGTAAACAAACAAAGTTCTAAACTACAACCCTGGACCAAACACTGGACCTAAATCCTATACAGCCTAACCCTTAACCTAACCCTTAACCTAACCCTAAACCTAACCTTAAAACTTGATTTCAACACCAACCCTAAATAAAGCTAAATAAAGCCTGGATCAATTGTCACCGGAGAATAATTCGGAACACCCTCTTTTTACTACCGACACCAAACATTACATGTGGGACTGACCCTTCTATGAGATCATGGACTGTCCTTTGATAGATGGTTTCTTGCTGGCTATCCATATCAAACACATGGTCATAGGTGAACATCCGGTCAGGACCGAGGATGATCTGGGGCTCGTCTGGACTGACCGCTGTGCAAACACGGCAAGCATCGATCTTCTCTCTGGCAAGCTGCGGACGAATCCTACAAGGTGGGAAGAGAGACAGAAAATAGCTGTCAAATATCACTTAATTACTGTTAATTATTGTTTTAATGCATTCATTGATCAATAGATTTGAAGAAGAAATGATTCCCATTAATCAATTGACCGATAAATACATATACATGTAAATCAATCAATATAATTCAAAATGGACGGGCAAGAAAAGAAATTTATCATTAAATCAATCATTCATTTTCATTCCTGGGCAATTCTGTGCAATACATGTACATGACTATGTCCCATACGACATGTCCACAATATGTTCCCACACACTGTAAACGTGGAATATTTCACGGTGTTGAAATTTTTGCGTATTTCGCACAAATATGCAATTTGCACAAAAATAGAAACATGCAAATATTTTTAGGCCTAGGGCGTCGGCGAAATTAAAAACACGTGAAATTCACCTTACTTGGCCAAGCGCGTAAAAGTAATCGCGTGCTTAGTTCCACTTTTACAGTATTCATCCAAAAATCAAGCATCTATTGAGACTCGGTACAACAATTTAATAATGGTGCTTTCTGGTATTACCAACTGAATACATGTACATGGTCATACCATGACATATTTCTTTTATGGATGAAACATATGGATGGCGTACGGGACTCTCCGTACGGAATAGCCCTATTCATTATTTCATTTTTACTTTAATACCAGTAAAAGTCACTTGTTTATCATTCATTTATGTACATGTATGTAATTCACACACTTGGCAACGAAAATAGTATCTCAGGCAACGAAAGCTCTGGCATGAATCTCTTTCAGATCATTGGTGGAGAAGGTCTTTACCCTTTCAGGACAGGAATTACCTAAAGCCTATAAAATTGATCACATTTTGTTCTTCAAATTGGCAACAATAATACTTTTCTTTTAGTGCTACAGGGTTGTAATAAGGTGTAATGTCTTTGAAAACAATATACATGATTAGCGATTTTGTCGAAAAGCTGAAAAAATTGCCAATTTGGATAAAAAAACAATGATTTTGAACCTCTCAATGTGTTGCCAATTTAGGGATGTTAAAGCTTATTCTCGTTTTTAAAATTCCTGGCATCAACCGCAATATGGTCATGCAACAACAAAAATGGACATAGTGTGTGCAGAAACTTTTGCTCTTTCTACTCATGCATCTGGTATATTTTTTAGAGCTCTGAATCACAAGTTATTGAGCCAAACCACAAAATCTGGTCAACTGTCTTGAAAGGGTTAAATTTACACCCCCCCCCCCCCCCCCCTCTCTCTCTGTTTCTCTGTCTCTCCTCTCCACTCTCTTATTTCCCTTTCTCTTTTCACCTTCCTTCTTTCTAGTCCTATAATTACTCATCCTTCCCTTATCAACTTTGCTTCCCTCTTCATCATAATTGATACTAATAGTGTTGTACATGTACATGTACATCAGTGCTTTGTAAATGTGTGCATTAGAGCTAGCTCTTTATTGACACAATACAGGTTCTTGAGATCCTTCATAACAACATGCTTCATTACATCACTAATAAAGATACTTTAATCCAATAGACCATTTTAAATAGCTCCTTCAAACACACAATGTAAAGGAGTATTAATCTGAAGTACCTAAAAGCCCCCTTCCAGGCTTTGAAAGTTGCTGGCACTTTTACAAAAGCACAGCAGATCTGCAGGTCCATATCATAAAACCGCAAAAATTTGGTTAAATTTAATGATTACTCTCTAACGATGAACACAAGAGGTACAAGGGTGCCGGAGTGCTTCTGCCTGTTTTTCCATGGTTTGCACACAGTGCTTATTTTATACATGTATTTATCCTTGCTGCTAATACAGCATGCTCATACAAAGGTGTTGCTCCCCTTTAAATACTTTCTGTTGACAAACTGGTCAGCAAATCCTCCAAGTTGATGCATTTTTGAAAATAGTTTTAATTATTATTGGAGGAGAAAAAAAGAAGTGCCCTGTATCAGCAAATTTGTCAACACAATTGCTTGTTACCACCTTCTTGCAAATAACATTAAAGACAGAAGACTTTTTGTTTAATATGTTCTATTGATTAATTTATCTTTTAGTACAGTGTTTTTACTTATTGTATTTACTTATAATTTCTTTAGATTTATTGTTTAAATTATTTTTTGTATTAAATTTTATATTCATACGTATTACGTCTGTTGAGAGCCAGTATAGGAGTTAACGCCCTTCTGGCTCCAAACAGACGATATATTCTTTTTATTTTTAATTTTTATTATTTTATTTTAATAATATACAGTGAAACCTGTCTATAAAGACCGCTCAAGGGAGACAAGAAAAGCAGTCTTTATGAGCAGGTGGTCTTTATGGACAGGTTCCTTAAATACACCTTTCAATGAGAAACACTTTTCAAGGGAAACAAAAATTGTGGTCTTTATAGACAGGTGGTGTTTCTATACAGGTGGTCGCTAAAGCAGGTTTGACTGTACATTTTTTTTTTTTTTTTTTTTTGGGGGGGGGGTGTTTAGCAAGATTTTGCTTGCAGATCAATCAGCAGTATACATGTAATGTACATTTACTGTGGACTCACTATAACCATAAAAATGGTAATGTACAAGGACATACATGTACATTGTTCATTTGGTTTCTAATGTTCTGAAACTATTGGCCGCCTAGAACTTTCACTTCCTCCATCCATTCATGATACAAAGTATATCTCTACTCATGAATGTGGCTGAGTATACATGTACAATGCATGTGTACATGTATACTCAGTAAGAGATGAGGAGCTGTTATACATGTATACATGTACATGTATTATGCACTACATAAAACTGCAATGCATCGAGCCTCATATTGCATTCTGTTTTCTTGTACTTTTCTCCCTACATGTATCCTTCTTTTGCTCTTTTCATCTCTCTTCTTCTTTCCTCAGTTCCTCGCTCAACTGGTAACATGCTTGTACAATTCGATGTTTCATGTACGACTAAAATATCATATCTGCAAATTCAAACGTCAACATACACATGTAATGTAATAATGCTGAATAATACTGAATCGAACCTACATGTATGTACAGAACGGGGAACCGACATTTGCTCCGGCGGCAATTGCTCCTGCGACAAATGCTCCTAAAAATACGACAATTGCTCCGCGACAATTGCTCCGCGATAATTGCTCCTGCGACAATTGCTCCGTCGACATTTGCTCCTGCGATAATTGCTCCGGCGACATTTGCTCCTGCGATAATTGCTCCGGCGACATTTGCTCCTGCGACAATTGCTCCGTCGACATTTGCTCCTGCGACAATTGCTCCGTCGACATTTGCTCCGATCGAGCGACAATTGCTCCGCGACAACTGCTCCGTCGATAGAAATGCATATATGCGACAATTGCTCCGTCGACATTTGCTCCGATCGAGCGACAATTGCTCCGCGACAACTGCTCCGTCGATAGAAATGCATATATGCGACAATTGCTCCGTCGACATTTGCTCCGATCGAGCGACAACGGCTCCGTCGACAGAAATGCTTATATGCGACAATTGCTCCTGCGACAATTGCTCCGTCAACATTTGCTCCGATCGAGCGACAAATGCTCCGCGACAACTGACTGCTCCGTCGATAGAAATGCGACAATTGCTCCTGCGACAATTGCTCCGCCGACATTTGCTCCAAAATATGATTATTGTTCAGTCGTTAAAAATGAATATGCGACAATTGCTCCGCGACAATAAACTCGGTAGACATGGTAGATAAAAAGGAATATGCGACATTTGCTCATCGACAATTGCTCCGCCAACATTTGCTCCATTTGAGCGACAATTCCTCCGCGACATTAGCTCCGTCGAAGAAAATGAATATGCGACAATATCATTGCCTCGAGATATCTCGAATATCTCGAAATACATGTATGTCGAGACAATTACTACCGTACCTCTAACTGCTTATTCCACGAGAGTACGATGACACTGGCGTAAATCCGTTTCGAGGAGTGGGATGGGGAATGAACAAAATATTTTGCCGAAATTTCTTGCTCACATTAATTTGACTATACACACCCCTCACCCACACACCCCAAGACACATACTTTTATTTATTTTGCGAGCGAGCCAAAAATGACCATATCTTGCCTTAAAAGAAGTCTCCTTTTTTGTCAAAATACACTCTGGACATGGACATTTTTTACCCCATTATTAACCACATTTAATGGGGGTGGGCAAACTTTCGTCCATATCACTTTCATGGTGGGTAGCAACTGCCCCCTCCCCCCCCCCCCCCCCCCCCACCACAGGATCTTCGACGCACCTGCTTCATTTCTTTATCTATCTTTCTTTTTTGACTTCTTCCTTGCCCTTTTCTTTCTTTCTTCCTTCATATTTTCTTCCACATGCACAGCCGAATGCATACCGACACGGGCATTGTAGTACTAGTACCAACGGCAAGTTTTGAGGGGGAGGACACACCCCACATCCCCCCCCCCCCCCCCCCCCCCCCCCCCCCCCCCATACGCCACTGGACTCCACGTACATAGGCCTTTGCATGTTTTTATTTTGATTGTTCTTTTACTTTATCATGGTTTATATATTTCCTTTCACTGCCATACGTTTGACGTTTGCTCTGATTCTTGTTTCTGTGTGTGTGTTTTTTTTTATAGTTTTGTTCTTAATAAGCCGACACCAGCTCAGCGCGGCAGGAGCCGGGGAGCTGGTTCCAGGCATAATTATGACCAGCTTAGAGAGAGAAAAAGAAAGCTGTACAGTTTAGTCAATATTTGTTTGTTTTTGTTTGCAAGGCGTTTGTCTTGGGAGACCCGGGAGCGAACACTTAATACCCCGCTTGACCAGTTTAAAAAGTTGAACTTGGCAACCCAGAATGATTGTCGTACTTTCACGTTTGTATTATTTTTGTTTATATATATATATATATATTTAAACCATGCAGTTCTGCATCGGGGAGTCAGGGAGCTAGAGGCATTATTATGATATTTTCTGTTTGATAGAGTACTGCCATATTAATAAGTATAATACATGTATATGTCAATTTGTTTTGTTTGCGAGGCATTATGCAAGCTCCACGTGGCGGGAGGCCCGGGAGCGAACACTTAATTCCACCAATTCCCCATATTTTGGGCGTATATTCCCTTCCCCTCACTATTACAATATTAAATTGAACCTATGAACTTTAGCAATTCGCAACAACCCACATACAGGACTGGCTTGTTTTCCCCACCAGCAAGTGTCATGACTAGTAGATAGAATGGCTATAATTTAGAAATAAATGTTCGCCATCATTTACTCAGTTGTGTTAAAAATGCCCAAGATAAAGAAAGAGAGAGAGAGAGAGAGAGAGGGGGGGGGAACAAAATAATAAAACATATAGATAAATAATTAATAGGTATAGGCAAAATCACAAGGGAAAGTGGTAGAAAAAATCTTTAAAAAGGTTTATTTCCAAATCCCGAAACACCAACAACAGCTATTGTTCTGAATTCGTTGTGTTCGCTTTTGATGAGGATTTTATATAAGGTTGTCGTTGGAGCAATTGTCACATACATAGCATTAACGACGGCCGACGGAACAGATGTCGGCGGACAAGTTGTCGCATGAGCAATTGTTGCGGAGCAATGATATTGTCACATATTCATTTTATTTGACGGAGCTAATGTCGCGAAGGAATTGTCGCTCGAATGAAACAAATGTCGGCGGATCGAGTGCTTTCCGCCGGAGCTAATGTCGCCGGAGCAAATGTCGACGGAGCAATTGTCGAGGAGCATATATTTATTTCTATTTACTGAGTTTATTGTCGCGGAGCAATTGTCGCATATTCATTTTTATCGACGGAGCAGTTGTCGCGGAGTAGGTAATTATCGCTCGATCGGAGCAAATGTCGACAAAACAATTGTTGCAGAAACAATTGTCGCAATTGTCTCATAATTTTTTATATTCATTTTATCGACGGAGCAATTGTCGCTCGATCGGAGCAAATGTCGACGGAGCAATTGTCGCAGGAACAATTGTCGCATATATGCATTTCTATCGACGGAGCAGTTGTCGCGGAGCAATTGTCGCTCGATCGGAGCAAATGTCGACGGAGCAATTGTCGCAGGAGCAAATGTCGACGGAGCAATTGTCGCAGGAGCAAATGTCGTCGGAGCAATTATCGCAGGAGCAAATGACGACGGAGCAATTGTCGCAGGAGCAATTATCGCGGAGCAATTGTCGCGGAGCAATTGTCGTATTTTTGGGAGCATTTGTCGCAGGAGCAATTGCCGCCGGAGCAAATGTCATACATTCTACAGAACACACCCTCATGTTTCACTTTTACATACATACACGTCTTAATGAACAGTGACCACCTGTATAGAAAGACCACCTGTCTATAAAAGACAATTTACATTTCCCTTGAAAAGTGTTTCTCATTGAAACATGTACATGTATTAAAGGAACATCCATAAACACCACTTTTCTTGTCTCCCTTGCCAATTTAATTTAGAAACTTTAATGATTAGTTAGAATTAAATCACTCTCATATGACAATGGAGTGTCAGCAAAAACATAAACAGAGGAAAAAAGGGTGACCTAATGGGAGCGTGAATTTTATCAAATGAATGAACTGATACTTGATTTAATTAAAGATTTAATCAATGGATTTACGATTATCATTTTCCTATCCATCTTTGCTTTCGCTACATGTATGTTATTTTTTGTGCATTTGATCTTCTCTTCCACAAGTTTCCTTATGTTACTCTTAATATCTTTATCCTTCTATCATTTATGCCTCTGTTTTTCGTTATGTTATTTTTTTTATTTCTATTTTTCCATTCGTTTTTATTCTTTGTTTCTTTTCATCATCTTCTCTTCCATCTTTCCAATGCTTCTATCCTCTCTATCGTTGCTATGCTTTTCTTTGCATTATCCTTCTATCATCATCTCTTCCAGTTTTCATTATGTTTCTTGTTATCCTTCTTTCATTTCTCTAGCCGTATCTTTCAATATATTTTCTTTCTTCCCTTATTGTTTGTTTTTAGCCTAAAATCTGGAAAATCATACTAAGAAAAAGTGTCCCCTTGAAAACATCATACATTTCTTTTTTTTCTTTTTTTTTTTTGGGGGGGGCTATTTTCGACCCAGCGCACCAAGCCGGGCGCGGAGACCCGACTGTTCTAAAAGCCTGTACATCAGCATTTGGGCATAATGTAGCAAGAATTATTAAAGCAATTTAGCCTCCATTTGGAGTTCCTTTTTATTTTAAAAACAGTTCATAACATGGATCACGATATACATGTACATGTACTAATGTAAGCTTTTAACTATAAATTTCATTCAAACTTTATATCAACTTTTCAAACAATTCAATCAAAGAATTTAATAATTTCATTACACCAGGAAGAACGGCTCTGCAGTGCTTTTGATAAGCTTTCTTGATTCGAATCAGTTGTAAGTCTTTAGAAGACAACTCCTTGATTTAACTATACTAGCAGCATTGTAAGGGTTAATAGAGACTGGTAACATGTCAAATCTTAATTGATTGGCCTGTCTATCTACAGATCATCACTTCCTGAATAGCAAGACATGATTGGACTGGTTCCAAAACACTCATAGTCATGTCATCACATTAACCATGACTGTACAGGTACACATGAAATAGCAACGGTGATCCTCCTAAGAAATGATCACCACTCACAATGATCATGACTGTACACTCGGGTAATAGCAACCTCCTAAGAAATGATCACCACTCATCTCAGGTGATTCTGAATCTCTGAGCACATAATTGAAGGGAGGCATCATGTTGATTATAAAAAACCAAATTATTTTTACAATTTATGTTCATTTTCCTAATCAAAAGTAATGTGCACTGTATTGGTATAATTTGTGTAAATTTACAAACATTATAAAGAGTACTAATCATATTCTAGTCAACGATTCTGAGTTGAAATTTATGATTTTTTTATCATAGTTAGTTTCAAAACGCAGTGATGATTGAAACTGAATGTACATGTAGTCAAACATGTACAGAGAAAGTCTGCATAAAACCACATTTCTTACATTGTACGTGTAAGGCCATACAGGGTGCACTTTTCTCTTCCTTTCTAACCTCCAAAATAAATTTCTGCTGAACAAATTTCTAATTAATTAACTAATACGATGCAGTTTATAATCACCTACAGTATTTCTATTTAGTAACTCATAGAACACTGATTAAGTTTTGCATTTAATTTCAAGCATCTTACCCCCTACCATGCCATGGGCAGCAAATCTTGTGTGAGTGCTGAACATTTTATTTAGGCTCAGAATGGCTTAAAAATTCTTCCTCATAAAGAAAACTGTGCCTTCAATACAATGTTTATAAACACTGTATTGAAGGCACAGGTTTCAATACCTATAGATGCAATAAATCTTTGCCCAGATTGCTCAAGAAAAAAACTTGTTGAAAGTTAATTTTCCACTCTTGAAAGTTTATTTTTGACAAACTTCTGGTGGCATGGAAGGGGTTAAAATACAATTTCATACAAGTTTCTTTTCAGAGGAGAGTGTGAAAGTGTTTTCAGCTTACAAGGCCACCACCACAAATATACCATCATTGTACTAATAATTGAATTGAATCCTTTCTTTCACTGTCCGTCCATTTGAACATGTGGTATTTTACTGGTAAGAAGTGATCGATATCCCAGTCTCTTGATCACACCTGCATGGGTTGTGTTCACGTTCTGAGTTCTGACTGTACATCTACATGTATCTACTGTAATGCATGAAATCATCTCCATTCAAACTAAATCTTTTAGAAATGTAAGAATGGAAAAGCAATTGATGAATCATGTGTCACACATGTACTATGTGACTCTGAAAAAGGCCAAGTAAATCAAGTTTGGCATAAATTTAGCACTGTTCCTGTAAGGCTGTAACAGAAATATGTGTGCACGACTGATAAAAACAATTACTTTTTTGTTGGCAGGAGCTCTTTTACATTCCCTTTTATAGGCCTGCATGGTTAATTTGTATTCTTTTGATTTTTCTTCACCAAAGCTCTTTTTGAGATTACTAGAGATAGTTTAGAGATTTTCAGAGCTACATGTACTTGTACATCGCTTGATGTTCCCATTTATTTTATTTTTTTCAGTAACTATGGAATAATGTATGATACTGTGATTGTTTCAGTTAAGTTTGCACAGACTACAACATACATATTATACGGTAGTGAAAGCAGACCCACATAGAGAGGCTTCATGTACACATACATGTATATGTAGTGCATTTACACACACTCCATTTTGATAACCAGTACATGGAAACAGACCTAGTGGGAATGTGCCCATTTATAAATGTCCAAAGCAGAGACTGTGAGTGGGAGCTAGAAGATGACTCATACTCAAAACGACTTCAGACTGAAAACAAACAAAAGCATTAAACCCTGTCATATCATTCATGAAATTAATGCTAATTTGGTCTCCTTTTCTCACCTCCCCTCTCTGCTTCACTGGCTTGAATGGAACACTCTTTTCATTTTGCAGCAGTGTAAATATTAGCTATAATGGTTATGGTTCAGAAGAACTCTGTTTGAACCTGTTAATCTAGTATTAAAACACAATACACATGCAGGCCTTTTTAAATAGGATTTTCTTGTGTTGGTGCACAGGTAAACTTGTTTTTAATTTTTCTTGTTTACCATATATAGCATGGAATTCCCGAACAATCTGGGGATCTTTCTCTTCCTTTCTTTCTTTTATTTTTCACTGATCATTGTGAAAGGTATGCCCTATTTGGGAGTAATTTGAGCTGATTGCTGTAAGCTTTTGGTAAGAATTTGTATTCTCCCAGTTTAATAGGGACATGGGAAATAATGTGTATTTTGTAATCATGACAACTACAAAAATAATGTTTCAATTAATTAAATTTTGTCCTCTGGGACTGAAAGGAATTTACACGTAATGTACTGCAACAAAATGGAATTTGGCCTCACCAAGACTGTATCTTCATTTTCACCAATTTCATTATCACCATCATCATCACCATCATCATCCTACTCCTCTTACTCATCATCATCATCATCATAAAATAATGATTCATTTAATGCATGTACATAGCTTTTAAAGTGTAGTGCAATCACCTATTAAAAAAAGAAATAATTTGTGTACGGCTACAAGTACATTGTACAATGTAGAAAGTATAAAATCAACCTCAAAGAATTGTAAGTCTGGTCAACAGTTATAGGGACAAGAAGGAAATAAAGGATAACACTAAAATGTGCGCGCGGTACCCAACTCCAACATGGACTCAGCGCCAGCCCTATACCTTGCGAGCCCATGCATTCATGTAACATACTGTACATGTGCATCAACTGTCTACTTACAAGTCGCTTTTACGCTATTACATTATTAAATACATGTATATAGAGTGCAATTAAACTTGCAATAATTATCTCTTCACAGATATTTGAAGCCAATATATTAGTAGTATAGCAACATGGAATATAGTATAGCTCTGTATTAAAATACAGAGGAACATCTTTTCTGGAGCTTTGCCCCCTTTAATGTGACATGAATGACTAAGAGGTTTTCATCTCAAGAGCCTTGATATGAGACTAGTATCCATGCACCACACATGGAGGAAATAATTGATTTGTTGTGGTTGTGCGTATGGTGATTACATTCCCTTATGTGCCATGTGATGGCTAGGTCTGCTGTTCCCTCCCTAAGAGTTTATGACCTCCAGTTTTTGAAGAGAGTATTAGTAGAAAAAAAGATAGGGGTAATAAAAATTTCATGAGAACTGAAATATGGAATTGGATATAATTATAAGATACATGTAGCTGCAGTGTAATATTGCCTTTTCTAATATGGCTCAAAATAAGCACCTGTATGGGTGCCATACATACATGTACAAATGTATCTTGTCCCAGGCCAACCTTTAACCCTTTCCGGACAGGAATTATTTTCAGGGCTACACCCTGTATCTAAAATTGATCACATTTTCTTCTTCAAATTGGCAACAACAATATTTTTCTTTTAGTGCTACATGGTTCTAATAAGATGTAAAATCTTGAAAACATTATACATACATGTACATGGTTAGGAACTTTGTCTAAAAGTTGCAAAATTGCCAATTTGGATATTAAAAACAATGATTTTGCCAATTTAAGGATTTTAAAGCCTATTCTCATTTTTAAAATTCCTGGCATCAAACGCAATAGGGTCATGCAACGAAAATGGGCATAATGTGTGCAGAAATTTTTGCTCTTTCTACTGATGCATCTGGTATATATTTTAGAGCTCTGAAACAAAATTTATTCAGTCAAAACACAAAATGTGGTCAATTGTCTCGAAAGGGTTTAAAGTAATGCAATAGTTGCCCAAGCGGGAACTCAAAAATTCAGTTGTTATTTCATGTGAATTTTATGCATTTCAAGGTACATTAAATGGCCATTAACCCTTTGGAGACAATTGACCACATTTTGTGGTTTGGCTCCATCAATAACTTTGATTCAGAGCCCTAAAAAAAATACCAGAGGCACGGAGTAGAAAGAGCAAAAATGTCTACACACACTGTATATATTTTTGTTGCATGACCATATTGTGTTTGATGCCAGTAATTTTAAAAACGAGAATAAGCTTTCAAATCCTTCAAATGGCAACGCATTGAGAGGTTCAGAATCATTGTGCAGCTAGCTTCTGAATCTCATCATTCTCAAGACATATGTTTTTCATACATGCTGTACATTACCAGGAAAGAATATATCCACAATAATTATGTCTACTCATGTACATGTACATTACAAGCCAAGCTACACACTACCCACATGTTGTGTGTCCAGACAGGTTGGTTTAATATCCGGACAGGTCATTTTTCAACAGTAAATTGAACAACTTTTCATGCAAATTGTCACAAATCTTTCACAGGATAAGTTGAAAATCATGTGAAGTGCAAATATTCACTGATGTTAATAGTGTTACCTGATGCATATTTTTTGTAAACTCTGAAGGAAAAATTGGCAGGCTAATTTCTGTTGAGTATCCAGACACACCCCCCCCCCCCCCCCCCCATTTGCAATGTATGTAAGTACAACAGATGGCTACACTTGGCAACTTCCTACAACAGGTATGATTTGGGGATCTAGAGCCATCCACTTTAGCCCGGGTTTATGCGAATGTCTTAAAATATCTTGGTTCTACAGTATTTATTCTGAAGTTAAATCACTCAGAAAATCATGACGGACGAATGTCAATAACATTCATTTTCAGTGACAACCAAATAAAGATTTATTTTATAGATTTACTTAGCGTGGAATAAGTCTCTGCTCATTCAGTATGTACATGTATGCACACGATTACGTACATGAATGGAATGCTGTCACCAGCACTGACAAAATAAACGGCAGTGAATGGACTGGTGACAAATTTCACGATAATGCTGATTGACGAAAACGTCATTAAGATCTCGGACGAAGAACTACTGACCAGTTGTCGAAGCAGTTTGATGGGCTGGGGGGGGGGTGGGGACAGATTCCCCCCCGCAATCCCATGGCATGAAAACGTGTTATTTTTGTTAATTTTGATACACATGTTTCAATGGGATGTCGGCGATCTTTACGACGGTTCAATCAAACGATGCCCAGTGTCAATAATTTACACTTCTACAAGTTCCACTTGCAGCTCCAGACAACAAATCATCAACGCAGACATGGCACTTGACAGAGAGTCAGAAAACAGTCATTGAGTCTTTGAGTGAGTTCACACTCACACTCAGTCACAGGATCACACACTCATGGCTGTCATGCTTAAAGTAGCTATTCAAAGAAAATCACAAATATGGCAATTAATGTATCACGAGAAACTGGGAAGCTTACAGATGGCAATCGTATAAGTTTTATGTCAACTGCGTATCTGATGATTATAAAAACAACACAAATAAAAGCTCTTCTCAGCATCTGGAATATCCGAGGATTCGCCAGAAATATAGCGATGTTTTGATGTCGTCACACTTGGGATCGATCCTGCTTAAGCAGACGACGTCCTATAATGAATGACCGTAATTGCAATGCAATTATTTATCAAATTATAAAGAGTTTGGTGTATTTTAACATGACCTCATTTCACACCATTATAAAGGGAAAGTGAAACTGATTCTGATAGCTAAAACCGTTTGATTGTAAATACACAGGAGAAGGGTCAATGATCAATGAAATAAACCCCACTTTCAAATTGAAAAGCCATCCGAATAATAGCAGGATGGTATTCGTTCCCTCTTGAAACGCCGAACATGCCCCGGTGCAAGCAGCTGAAAATACAATGGCGTCTTATTTTGTTTACAAGTGACTGATTCCTTTATTTTTTTAACGCTGCATTTTTCATCAAAATAATACCATACACGAAGTTAAGAGTGAGGCAACAGACTAACATTAAGACTGACGCTAGTGAAGGAAGAGAAATAAGTGAAGAGGAGATGACAAAATAGGCTCTGAAAAATGTGTAAAATGTTATGGGACATCGTCTGCTTAGACAGGACTGGTCCATAGTGTGTCGTCACATATCTCAGCAGCGTTTCGAGGAGCTCTTCAGCTGCTATATCGGGGGCTGTATTTTACCATTTTATAATTGATAATAATCATTAATTCAAATGTTTCCAAGCGTTGAATTTGGATAACCTTGTTTAATTTATGCCATCTATGCAATAATAAGTATTAAGCCAATATTTAAAATCATTAAACTTTAAAGTTCTACAAGTGTACTTTAACATGATTTATGAATATGATTCAGTCCATGACCTATGGGGATGGGCATGCTGGTGCATTGTCGGGCAACTCACCTAACAGCCACTCGAACACTTGTGTCATCTTGTTTCTCCGGCATTTTGACTGCTCGTTTCAGGAATGACGGCAAATAATTGTACTTTGTTCATCGACACAACTTCAATTGATCCATGGAGCACCTTCGATCATGTCGATTGTGTACACAGACATCACGTTATGCTTGAACGCTCTCTGCATAGAATGAATTGATTCCGACGGCTAAGCGCTGGCGCGGCTGGACAAGTCAAGACAGTCCGACGGCAATTACGCTGGTGCTTTGCAGAAGAAACTGAGAATTTATTGCTAGTTATTGACACGTTCTGCCTTAGCTCTTAGAAGAAAGAAATGGACCCCAGCTACGCAGTAGGCTAGCGTTCTGCCTATGAGTCACAGATTAACAGGCTTGAACGGTAATGGGAATGAACCGAATTTCCCGTTTCCTTGGTCGAATATGCATACCGTATACCGCACACAAGAAAAGCAACCACTTGTTAAATTATAATGTTTCTACCGCAAGATGGCGATATTGCACTTTAAATTTCTATTTTATTTCAATTTGGCTTCCAAACTCGTCAAGCTGTATATTATTCTTCTCCTCCTCCTTCCTTCTTCTTTTGCTTTTTTTTCTTCCTCTACTTTATCGTCTTATTCTTTGTCTTTTTTTTTTTACTATTGGTTGCTATTGTTATCATAACTATTATCATTTTGATAATGATCATAATTATTATCATTAGCAGAGCTAGTACTATTAGAATCACTATTAACATCTTTTTATTAAATTAATGATTGCTTAACAAATCCCCTCAAAACTCATTCGTTAAAAGAGGCTTTCTAGCTAGATTTACTTTCACATTGTTGTTCCATGTTTGCATACTTTCCTGTACTTTCTTCTCCATTGCGGCGCCTCCAGCACTTGCAAAGTTTATCTTTTGAATAAATACCTTTATGACAATTAGAATTATGTTTTAGCGATAGTTGATGCTTGTAATGTATTATGCAATATGACTTTGTCTACAAAATGTTCTTTCTTAATTTCATGCTCCCCTCTCTCTCTATCTTCGCCTCCATCCTTTAACCTATCCATTTTTTGTGTAAATAGTTTATTTTCTATAACCTTAAAATTTGTTTAGTTAGCACAGTATTAGACAGTTTCCAGATTAGCTGGAATCAAGTTGTGTTTACCATTCATTGTTTACAAACATTGTTATATTTTGTTTTAATATTGAGGGACCTAATTTACAAGCCCAGCTTTTAAAGGTCTCCTCGTCTTCCTCATTATTATATTACTTTAGTTCGTGATATATTACTTTAGTTTGTTTAACTTTATTTGACACGTTTGCTTTTATAGTTATGTTACGAATATATGTTGATTTTGTAAAGCAAAGGAAGATCAATAAATTCATTCATTCATTCACTTAAGTAGCCCTGCGGAGTTGGTGCATTACAAAATAATAGGCTGTACTTTATATCATTATCATCATCATCATCATCATCATCATCATTATCATTATCATTATCATCATCATCATCATCATCATCATCATTATCATTATCATTATCATTATCATTATCATCATCATCATCATCATCATTATCATTATCATCATCATCATCATCATCATCATCATTGTCAACATCATCATTATCATCATCATCATCATTATCATTATCATTATCATCATCATCATCATCATCATCATCACCATCATTGTCATTGTCATTGTTATTGTTATTATTATATTAAAACTTACCGAACTTGTAGGATGTGAAACCTTTTCTTCTCGCGCATTTGGTACCTTGGAATCTTCCCTCAAAGTTTGTTTTCTCTCTCTATCTCCCTCCCCGTCTCTCTTTCTCCCCCCCCCCTCTCTCTCTATTTCTCCCTCCCCATCTCTTGCTCTTTTCTTTTTTCCCTCCCCGTCTCTCTCTTTCTCGCTCCCCATCTCGCACTCTCTCCCTCTCCCGTCTCTCTCTCTCTTTCTGTGTGTGTGTGTGTGTGTGTGTGTCTCTCTCTCTCTCCCTCTCTCTTCCCTCCCCATCTCTCTCTCTCTCTCCCTTTCACTTCTAATTCTCTCTTTTCCTAATCTTTCTCGGGTTTACCATTCATCATTGCCAATCGGTGCCTTTCAGCATCATCTCATGAACAATATACATTTCACATGATTTTAGGAAGACCTGGGGAGTGTTTCATCAAGCGTTTTGTCAGTGATTTTTACTGACAAATTTCCTCTCAGCCAATCAGATGCAAGGATTTCAGTAGCTTATAACAGTTGTCGGTAAAAATCACTATCAAAACGCTTGATGAAACGCTCCCCTGGGCCCAGTTTCATAAAACTTGTTATCAATAACAAACTGCAATAGTTGTTATAAGCTACTGAAATCCTTGAATCTGATTGGGTAAGAGCAAATTTGTCATAGAAATGGGACAGTTGTTATTTATAACAAGTTTGATGAAACAGGACCCTGGAGAAATGTTATGAACAGAGACATACATCATCAAATGCATTCCAGTTTTCCTCCCTTAACCCTAACTAGGCCGGGGGGGGGGGGGGGCCTGGGAGGCCCCCCCCCTCCCGAATTTTGTACGTGGCCTCGCGGGCTGAATATTTCGCGCTCAAATTTCATGACTTTTTTCCCTGATGTTTCACGCACATTTTGATACCTCATTTATGTGGATCGGTCATACGGTTCTGGTGTCAGATTACAATTATTGATCACATGTCAAGCAAAATGATCAAATTCTCCATTCATGTGTGTATTAGCCTATGGCAAAAAAGTAACCATTCCTACTAATCATTACAATTTCTTGTTTATTATCACAATATTCATTTAACAAATATGCTTTATGGTTGGCAAACAATAGAATACATTAAAACTAAAAAACAAAAAATACATAAGATTAAAAACAAAGAAATACATAAGAATAAAAACAAAGAAATACATTATTGGCTTGTAATACACATGACACAGCTAATTTGCATATTAATGAATATTAATGAATAAAACACCGTTTTACCCAATTTTCTTTCTTTTTATGTATTTGTGAGTCTTGGAGGTCCAGTTACAGCCAATATTCAATCCATTTTCATCTTCATATAGCAAAATTTACCAAAATACCCCGGCCTAGTTAGGGTTAATAACAAGCAAAAAAAAGAAAAAAAGTTTTCAGTTTTAAAAGGGGGCACAAAAGGGGGGGGGGGTAGTTCCAGTCAACGCGACACTATCCACCCTTTCGGAACCAGACCATAATTTGTGCATATTTCTTCCAAATAAAACCTGTAGAAACAACAAAAAATTATAAACACAATGAATAAGTAGTTGAAATTTCTCATTGTAGTGTCTATTGCGAATTTATTAACAATCACAACAAATCAACAGTAATCATTTCTTTAACAGAAGAATACATAAGTCATCTTTCACCACAGAGATGCATTTTCAGCATATTTTCATGCGTAGCAGTTCTATTTTGGTTGAAATTGTTATTTCCAGCAAATGTTGGTTAGTTTGTTTACATCAATCAGCTGCATGATGGATAATTCAGAATAACCTTCAGCCATTCCCTTTTGATAAATTAAGGTCCCATCACATGAACTCACGTTTAGCTGTTAGCATTCTGCACCAACTTATTCAAATATGGACATCAAATATAAGAACGGTAATTAATACTGTTACAATCACACTATAGTAAACAACTGTCCCATTTCTATGACAAATTTGCTCTTAGCCAATCAGATTCAAGGATTTCAGTAGCTTATAACAACTATTGCAATTTGTAACGGTCCAAACTTAAAGAGGTCGAGTTCTGGGAAAGGCGAAAAATAGTTTGAGCTATCTCATTCCTTTATGTCAGTTTGGAAGGACAACATCATAGTAGACATGTTCCCTGAAAAGGATTGCTCTTCAAATGCCCTCATATTCAAAATATAACAATAAATACCTGAACTGTTGGGGCATTCATTCATGCCACATGTTTGTACAGTCCCATATACCCATTTCTGTGTGCAGTGCATGTGCTTTTCACAGAGATTGGGTCAAATATCATTTTAAGGATTCCAAAACCTCACAGTATTAACCAATTCTTACATGTCGGTAGACATTATCAACCTTTCTTAATTGCTTTGAGCCAGTTTTTTTCACAATGTAATTGCATGACCAGGGTGCCATTGCATAGAGACTTACTATTATAGTAACTTTGACATCAATGGTAACTACCATAGTAACGTTGCTCAAGAGCCAATCAAAATCCAGTATTCTATGAAAAGTACTATATTAATAGCAAAGTTACTATAATAGCAAGTTTTACGCAACGGCACCAGAACTCAACTTGTCTCTAAAGCATCATTCCTTGTTCCTGTTACGCACTAACATATACAAATCAATAAGAGTGAATATTACTAAATCGCAGGACATGATTGCAAACTTTGAATAATAATCCAATTAAAGTCCACTCCAAATTTTATTAACCGAAATGGAAATTCTTTTTGCCCAATTGATCGTGGGCCCGGCAGCTACTGCAGCGCCAGATCGACGTTGCTTTATCCCTTCAATTGTTGAACGCCAAACAAGGTAGCAGCAGCTCCCATCTTTTAACGTCTTTTGGTATGACGCGGCCGAGGTTCAAACCCACGACCTCCCGATTGTGAGGCGGACGCTCTACTTACGTGAGGGAAATATGATTTGGCACAAGATTCTTAGTTGGTCGTTCCAAGATTTCTACGCTTATACAGTGGAACCTCATTAGAACAAACTCTTTGGGTCCAAGGAAATAACCCCTTTACATCGAAACCTTATATATCAGGCCCACATAACAAAAGAATACAAAGAAGTGGAGCCAGTAAAATAGCCTTATTAGCTAGTTATAATGAGAGTTTGTTATAACTGCATTCTTTATAACGAGGTTCCACTGAATTCTAATAAAAGGTTTCCATACTACAACTAAATATATATTGTGCAGTGATTTTTTATTCTTTGTGCTTCATGCGTAGTGTGTGCAGTCCTCATCGTTCTAGACAAGAATTATAATGAAAGGAACTACAAAGCACCTTGTATATACTGTATACACAGATCATCATTCTGTAATATAAAGCTCATAATATATTTTTTTTCTTTAGAGTAAATCTTTCTCAGAGATGCATCTTAGACCCCATTCACACTCCCAAAGATGGGAGTGTGTTCTGTTTCTAAAATTAGTTGGGGGTGTAAATGGAGTCTAAGTAACTCCCTGATTATGAAGACTGCTTTCCTTCACATAATCTTTTTGCAATCGTATCCGCACTGAACGAAAACCTTCACGTGTGAATAAAAAGTCTCTCACTGAACAGCTCTCCCATGTACATTGAACAATAGCATCTATAAAATACTTTCTCTAAATAGTTTCAAAAGGCTTTTAAAATATCTCTCAATAAAAAAATATATACTTGGATATGCCAGACTTATAAATCAGAGACGATTAAAATATAATTGGCCTAGCCAGCATAAAAGCGCACATGTATTATTGGGACATCAGAACACCCCATGGTTAGTTTCAGTTTGGCCCTTATAGGACAATTTGTCAGAGAACACTGATTTCAGTTCATAATTATCAAAATACTCACTAATGGGAGCAGTAATAGAGAATACTTAATTAGCACATAATAACTATGAGCGTTCTCTACGCACTTTAGAAGTTGTACAAATAAATCCACACATAACACAATGAAAATATTATAGATATCAGGGGAGCGTTTCATGAAGTGTTCTGTCAGTGATTTTTACCGACAACTGTTATAAGCTACTAAAATCCTTGCATCCGATTGGCTGAGAGCAAATTTGTTGGTAAAAATCACAGACAAAACGCTTGATGAAACGCTACCCAGATCATAGAATATATAAAGAAAACTCGAACCGAAATAATAAATCAATATATTGACTCAAGATTATTCACTTGCAGTGGAGCAAGAAGCAACCTGGAGGGCGTTTCATGAAAGGACTTGTCAGATATTTCATCCGACAAATTTGCTCTCAGCCAATCAGATGCAAGGATTTCAGTAGCTTATAACAGGTGTCGGATAATCCTTCCTAGATCTGAACAGGGGCCTGTAACATAAAGAGATACAATCGATCTTACGACAATATCAATCGTAAGTCTATGGCAAACCATGTACTGAAGAGTTACAATTGATCGTAAGGATTGATTGTATCTCTTCGTGTTACAGGCCCCTCATTGCTAAATCAAAACAGGAAAACAAAAATGACTTTTGGCGTGCCTGTAATACTTGAATTCCATGGATTTCAAATGCACAGCCAATTCTCGCTACCTCAAATTTTCGACGTAGAGGGCAATATTATGCATGGAAATGGTCCGCATCTTTGTCAACTTCACTTCCGGTCCGTATTGAAATACTACGGCTTATGAATAAAATGAGTGCTAAAATGCTTAATATTTGGATCACATGACATAAACCACTCAAGTTTTGAAAATGCAACCAATTGTCTCAACGGAGGTAAATCATGGTATCTTTTCAAACATGTCGGTTTATACTCAAACTCGAGGATTTTTGTAATACCTGTGTACATTTTCAATGCAAAAAGACAAACACTTGTCGACCCAATCGGGATATTGTCAGCACTGCGCATGCGTGGTTTGCATGACAAACGCCATCTGTTGGCGAAATTGCGTATTTGGGGTAGCGAGAATTGACATTTGTATAATAAGGCTTGTGCAAATATGAAGCGGGAAACCATTTAAAAAAAAAAAAAACACCCGTAGGGTTTTTCAAGCATACTGCGCTTCATATTTTGCTACATGTGCGTCATCATCCCCACTTACCATTCATTTAGCACAGCTGCCTTATACGCTGTCATAGTAATTACATGCCACTACATGGCATAAAAAGTGTCCACTTCAGGCAGTGATGACAAAATAATTAGAAATTTCAGGACTAAACTCAAAGAAAAATCACACTGAATGTTCAAAACAAGTCTCTACATCTGCCAAACAAAATCTCATAGAAGATGTAAGCTGTAAAACCAGAAACTTGCGCGAACCGCAATCATTTTATGTTCTTCAAATTGGCAACAGTAATATTTTTTTCTTTCAGTGCTACATGGTTCTAATAAGGTGTACTGTCTTTGAAAACAATATACATGATTAGGAATTTGTCGAAAGGTTAAAAAATTGCCAATTTTGATAAAGAACAATTATTTTTAACCTCTCAACATGTTGCCGATTTAAGGATTTTAAAACTTATTCTCCTTTTTAAAATTCCTGGCGTCAAACGCAATATGGTCATGCAACCAAAAAGGACACTGAGTGTGCAGAAATTTTTGCTCTTTCTACTCATGGCATCTGGTATATTTTTTAGAGCTCTGAATTAAAAGTTCTTGAGCCAAACCACATAATGTGGTCAGTCGTCTCGAAAGGGTTACAGTAATAAAAGCTTAGAATAGAGACGGCAGATGTGAAAAGGAAGCACGGTGGGGGAGACTAGAAAACCAGGTGTGGCCCCTATGTATGTCTTGGTCTTTCGAGGGTTGAGGTTTTGCGGCAAATATTCAAAGTCGGTCCATATTTCACTGGTCCCGATAATCCCATAATATAATTCTTTTTTTAATATACACTTTGCGATCACATAATACATCATTAAATGACTTCTTTCATAACTGAGTTTTATAACCAGAACTCAAGAGTGATGAAAAGCCAGAAACTTTTGTGCAAATTTCAGTGGTGACATTAATCGATGAGGCAACCTGAAAGTTCTGCTTTCCTGGCCCACTAGCATAACTCATGGAAGTTACTTGCCCATGAAAATTTGGGGCTATACAAAATCTTTAAAGTTGCCTTAAACTGAACATCCTATTAATAGCGCCATCTTTTAACAGGATTTGGAAAACATCTGTTTCTTATTTTCCCATCATGCACCATTCTCTCTCGTAGAAGCTTAAATTGTTTTTGCCAGTCAAAAGTAATAGTCTGAAATAAATAAAATTGCTTATTTTCCAAGCGACTTTTTAGTTAAATTTCTAAATAAAATGCAATCAATCTATACTTATAATCTTAAATTAGGAATGTCCCTAAGATGTCGCTGTTCAAATTCTACCAGTTTAGGGCAGCTTTAATTAATACTGTTCCTTCTTTTTGAAGGGAGAATCAGCATTTGTGCAAGAGTAAAAAGTCTACTGGGGTGTTGCAAGAACGTTGGATTGATTGCAAGTTGCAACTGATCCGTACTGACCAATCAAAATCATTGTTGCAAGTGCATCTTCTTGAATGGGCAGACCCTGAACCATTCAGAATGGTTGTTCCAATTTGCTTTACAATTTGCAATTGATTGCAACTTTCTTGCAACACCCCATAAGTTACTCAACACAGCAAGTGGAAGATACCGTTTTTTGATGCACCCTGTAGCAGACGAGACCTCTGCTGTCATTCATATATCTTATCAACCCGTTGACTACCGAATCCTCTCATTCCTAGAGGTTTAATAGAGGCAGCGGGGTTAAGCTTACAATCCATGCTTCAAGACATCTTCTTCCAAGGCGAGAACTATACACACTCTGCTTGGGATGTACACCTAGGTAGGATAGACAAAAACATAGCAATACTCATACAGGCAGGCAGGTAGTAATGATATTCTGGCTTTATATACACCTAATACATCTAATGGGGTGTTGCAAGAAAGTTCCAATCAATTGCAAATTGTAAAGCAAATTAGAACAACCATTCTGAATGGTTCAGGGTCTGCCCATTCAAGAAGATGCGCTTGCAACAATGATTTTGATTGGTCAGTACCGATCAGTTGCAACTTGCAATCAATCGCAACTTTCTTGCAACACCCCATAAGATGTCTTTAGAGTAGCTTAGCGGAACAGGGTGGCAGGAAAAGACGCATCCGGAACGCAAACAGCAATAATATGGGTGATCGTGGTGAATCGAAAGTTGTAATTTGACATATGCAATAAGTTTTGTTAATATGAATCCTCATGCAGATAAGAGAGGTATTTTATACCAGCTCTTTGGCTTGATTCTATGTTTCTATCTTAATGTAATATATCATAATTTTGCAACAACATGCAATTTGCATTTTGGACACATCTTTACATGCCAGTAGATTTCACTAAGTTAAAGGAGAATTAAGCCCTGATTACAAATTTACTTATATTGGAAGGTGTAATATATTCCTACTTATTGGCCTAAATCATTTTCTAATAAGATATCAGAAAAGGGTATAAATAAAGATATTCCAACACCCGGTATCGTCTCCTGCTCATTTACATGGGGGCTGCCATTTTCTTGCTGATTTGGAGTTGTACATGAACCATTGAGAAATGTTCCAGTCAGGAAGATATTTTGAATCCAAATCCTAATTGATTTTCTTCATTACCTAAAATCCCATATGTGACGGAAAATATAAAGTGGGTGTTTACATGTATTATAAAAATTAAATCTTTATAATGATACTTTTAAATTGTCTGGTTTTGCTTAACAAAAATCTATTTTCTTGGGTTTGCCAAACAGAGCAGAACATAATATATGCAGCATGCATTCTGACTTTTCAAGTCCATTATCCAAAAGCAGGTGAATGCATAGTTTGCCGCTATAGATGCTCAGGGAAGAAGCATCCATAAAATTTGAATTAATTTGCTACGTCCCATACGTCCAGTATCGAGAAAATAGATTTCTATTAAGCGAATATCGATTTTCAACAGAAATATATAAGGAAATCTTCAGTTTAAAAATAAATTGACATATCTATTCTATATTTTTAATCTCAAATGGGTTTTTAATTTTGAAAAAGGCAATTGAGCATTTGGATTAAGAAAATCTTCTTGTACACATAAACAAAATGGCAGCCCCCATGTGCTGCTAGCAGACGATACATATTGCTAGCAGATGGTAAATTTTGCTCATCAAAATTTGATTCGTATCGATCTCGTATATTTTGACGCGAAGCCATATAGTCTAACAAGAAGGAATAAATAACACCTTTGAACACTATCGTCTTTATTTTTGAGCGTAATTCTCCTTTAAGGTATCTATTAAAGTGCTTTAAAGACATATTATGACCCCAGTCATTAGATTCATGGCTGCCCCCCCCCCCACACACACACCCACACACACAATATATGCACCTTCTCCACTCCCTGGGGCAGCAATCCAGCCAGGCGCCATTCTACAGACGCTCACAATGCTGATCAAACCACAATGACTTTCACATCCTACCAGGGGAGCTTGTTTCATCAAGTGTATTGTCAGTGATTTTTACCGACAAATGTTATAAGTTACTGAAATCCTTGCATCTGATTGGCTGAGAGCGAATTTGTCGGTAAAAATCACTGACAATACACTTGATGAAACGCTCCCCAGGTACCCATTTTAACACCTGGATGGAGAGAAACATTTTAGATAAACTTTCTTGCTTAAGGACACAACCACTCCACAATGACATCTCTATAGGAATATAGGTAATTGGTGACAATTATGATATTATTAACAATAATAATGGCAATACTGATGATAAATCGGCAACAGGTTTGGGATTGGACAAAGTCAGCTTGGATCGAATGACTATTTACCAAAGCGGCATGCTTACCTGTAGAAAGTTGAGTTTCCCTGCGTATTTATTATTTACAGCAAGGTAGATATTGAAGGGTCAAAATCATAGATGATTTGACAATTGGACAAAGTACTGTAGGGTTGGATAGAATGGCTACTTACAGGGTTCCCACTTTCCAATTTTGCCTTTTTCCATGATCACATAAGTACCATTTTGGTATGGATCGCGGCATCGAAGCAGCATACTTTTGCTTATTTACAAAGCTTTGAATGGTCAAGCCCCAAATTACTTGTCTGAAATATTATCTTTTAAATTGCATCCATATACACATAACTTACGAAGTTCACAAGACAAACTGCTTCTAAAATTGCCTCATGTCAAAATGAAAGCAACTCTTGGAGATTGTGCATTTAGCTGTGCTGCTCCAAAACTCTGGAACCAACTTCCTCTTGCAATTAAGAAAGCATAATCAGTCCCCATTTTTACATCTCTACTGAAGACCCATCTGTTTTCAGAGGCTTTTAAAAGTAGATTAGTTCTGTTGAGATAGTGTAAGCATATAGGAGTCTCCAGCAAAGCACAGTAAGAGTATATTCAAACAGTAGCTGCGCTATACAAATGAATCTTATTATACGAATACCATGCAGTGATAATTCATGTCTGTGATGGATAGCCACACATTAGCCACACATGGCCCACACCCACGATCAATTTCCAGGACTTTCCATGACTGGGAAATTTCTTTTCTTTTTCCATGACTTTCCAGAAGAATTATTTTTCCATGACTTTCCAGGTTTTTCAATGACCTAGGGAACCCTGTAGTTACCAAATGTGGCATGCTTACCTTGCAACAATTTGGTCTTCCAGCATAGCCAACTTCTGCGGCAAAGTGGACTCTGAGGCAAACTGGGATAGGACAGAATGGCTACTCGAGAATGTAAGATGCTTACCTGAAGAGAATTTAGCCTCCCACCATATTCATCTTTCAAGGCAAAGTGCACCGTAAGACAAAATGGGAATTGCACACATTGGCTATGAAAGAAATATAAAGCGTTTTTACCAATGTGACATGCTTACCTGTAGAGAGTTGGGTCTCCCTGCGTATCCATCGTTTGAGGAAAAGTGAACGGCTGAGGGGTCAAGTCTATTGTGACCTCCGAACTCTGAGCTGTCAGAGTTCAGTACCATCTTGTATCTGGACACAGCAGGTTAAGGTTAACCCTTTCAGTGCAGATGTCACATACATGTACATGTATATGTGACAGATAGACTCTTGTAATTTTCATTCACCAATTGCTCGATGACAGGAAAGGTACATGTATATGGTGGTCAATGTATATCAACATTTTGAGCATAAATCAAGCATTCTAAATATATGATTATATTTATATGCTATTTCAGATTTTTAAAAAGATATCACCTTATTTCAACATTAAACAATATTAAACAAATAAGAAACAAAAAAATTATGGACAAAAAAAGAAACTCATAGTGATTTTCAATACTTCTTATGAATACAGTTGAGTAAAGTAAAACTGTTTGGTATCATAAGAAATGGTAACAAATTTCCTATAAGTTTTGTACACAATATTTTGTGAAATAATATCTTAATGAAGTGCAGACATTTGAAAAGTAAGCATTGATCATATTTTGGTAAAATTTTGAAGAGAGCGGTGTAACAGTTAAATGTCACAATGAGTTGAGGCTTTTTACCATATATTGTGAAACTAGAATCTTTGCTTGCTTTGGAACTTCCACAAGTGTTTGTGGTAGAGGTCTGAAGCCGTGAAAGTTACCAGCCGCTAGATGATTTCATTGCACAACGGACAATTTTCCTTCACGAACATTTCTTGCCATATATGAGTTTCATTGGCAATTTCCAACAGTTTCAGGTTGACAATAAAGTACACCTAAGAATAGTGAACTTGATAGATGGGGCAATATAACATAATTATTAATATTTCATGTTTATAATTAATCTTTTTCCTTCTTTTTAAGAATCATTATCTTACTTCATAATTATCTAATATTCCACTATCAATATCATCAATATTATACCATGTGATGTATACATTTTATCATACATGTATGACTTATCTTTTATAATGTGTATAAAATGAGCAGTTTTATTGATATATCTTCTGTGATTTGCATCTTTATAATGTGCATAATAGTCAAAAATGGAATAGATATTGACTGCTTTAATGTGTATAAAATGAGCAGTTTTATTGATATATCTTCTGTGATTTGCATCTTTATAATGTGCATAATAGTCAAAAATGGAATAGATATTGACTGCTTTAATGTGTATAAAATGAGCAGTTTTATTGATATATCTTCTGTGATTTGCATCTTTATAATGTGCATAATAGTCAAAAATGGAATAGATATTGACTGCTTTAATGTGTATAAAATGAGCAGTTTTATTGATATATCTTCTGTGATTTGCATCTTTATAATGTGCATAATAGTCAAAAATGGAATAGATATTGACTGCTTTAATGTGTATAAAATGAGCAGTTTTATTGATATATCTTCTGTGATTTGCATCTTTATAATGTACATAATAGTCAAAAATGGAATAGATATTGACTGCTTTAATGTGTATAAAATGAGCAGTTTTATTGATATACCGTATTTTCCGGAATATAAACCGCGGGTTTTTCCTTCTGGAAAATCTCCCAAAAAGGAGGGGCGGTTAGTACACGGACATAAGGAAATTAATCATTACAAAACCCAACATTTTGACCAGATTTCTCAGTCTAACGATTGTCAATCATTTTTTAATGTCGTCTCTACTTGTCTTTGTCAAAATGATGAAATAAAACTCACTTTTTTTGCATCATGTATCTCTCTTTGTCGTCGTTATTTGTCGCGTTATGCTTCAACAGAATCAGCGCGAGTAGCGGGCACACAGTCAGTGTCTCCGCCGCAGCAGCCGCATGGAAGAAGGCTGGGGTACCGGCTGGTAATCACAACATTTTGCGTGCAAAATTTACGCCCCCTGACCTTACAAAGCCGCTGTGATTTTGTCCCTTTCATTATTAAAACAGCGAGGCAATACCCATGCCTATAGTTTTTAAGAAAACAAGTATTGTTTGCTGACCCAGATTTGTAACTTACGTAACTTCGCAGCTTGAACGATACTCAATAGGAAGCTTAGTAATTGAGCTGATGACGCACATTGAATAGGAGCCCTCTATTGTGCACTAGCTTACAGCCAATTGAATAGAAAATCAATATTTAAAGCCCTGGAGGATATTGTTTAGGCTGTGTATTTATTTATTGAGTCACTTCGTATCCGAGTATGAGCTTTGTCTGATATTTGTACTTTTGTTGGATGACAAGATGTCTTTGATGATGCCGTTATGGCCAAGCTAGGATATAAAAAGTTATTTAACCACCCCCCCTCCCCCCCTCCCTATGAACTTATCGATGAATTTCAAGAAATCACACTTGAAACATAATTCATAATTCTCTTTATTTTGTTGTGTTACTCTTTTTCTCTGTCTTTCTTCTCTTATTTGCCCCTCCCTATGAACATATATCGATGAATTTCAAGAAATCACACATGTAACAGAAATTCATATTTTTTTTTATTCCCTTTTTTCTTCTTCACTCACATCTTTCTCTCATTTTCACATTTAGAACCAAGTTAAAAAATGGTAGTCCTCCATTTTAAATATCAGGCTATAAGACCATGAATTTCTTCTGTATCCAATAATTTAACACAATAATTTATATTTAATATCAAGCTAACTCGCCCCTTTAAATTCCTCCTTAGAAGACCAGTGTTTGAAGATTTACGACACTCGTAAATTACACAATTGCCACTATAGTTGACCTCGAGAAAGAGAGGGAGAGAGCGTGGGAGAGAGTGCCAGACTCATGACCAGAGTAAACAAACACGAGGTCACTGTAGGGCATGCAGGCCATGTGCGTTTATCTCATGCATGAACTGGGTCACAACATGACGCCTCCAGGGCCGGGGAGCATTTCATCATGTGTCTTTGTCAGTTATTTTTACGGACAACTTTTATAAGTTACTGCAATCCTTGCATCTGATTGGCTGAGAACAAATTTGTGGATAAAAATCACTGACAAAACACTTGATGAAAAGCTCCCTCGGTCTATTTTTCTCCCCCCTCTCTCTCTCTCTCTCTCTTCCCTCTTTCCCTTCTAAACGCTATGCGCGCGCGGTTTAATTGGGTACGCTTGATAAAAGGAGGCCAGGGAGGGAAACAAAATTCCAACTTTTCTAGTGACCATTGATCGGGCCGTTGATTCTCTAATAAAAGTACTGTAAATTCTGTGGCATTTATTGGATATAAATAAAGAATATTTTCGGCGTATTTTCTACAGAAAACTGTAAATTGACACAAACAGGTACTTCGTCTGTTTTGTAATTTTTCAGACATTTTGTAGTTGACTGAGATACGAGTATGATCGTGTCATGAGTTCTGCTATTACATGTAGCTGATGGCTGTATGACCAAGCCAGGACTACCTCCTTGGTATCAGTGGTATGACACTATGTTTGTGTGTGTGTGTGCGACGTGATTAGGAAGAATGTGAGCATTGGTTTCTTTCCCTAAATTAAAAATTACAATTTATTTCTCTCGCTCCTTTTTCATGGAGCATTATCAAACAAAGCTGGCAAACTCTAGAAATCAGCGTGCAGTTGAAATCATTGTCAAAAATCTGCTTGTATTTTTTTCTTCTTTTTTTTCCTCTCGATTTTTTTTTCTCTCGATTTTTTTTTTTCCTCGAGATTTTTTTTTCCTCTGGATTTTTTTTTTCTCAATCAAGTGTCAAAAGTTGGGGATGCGGTTTATAATCGGCCGCGGTTAATAATGCGGAAAATACGGTATCTTCTGTGATTTGCATCTTTATAATGTGCATAATAGTCAAAAATGGAATAGATATTGACTGCTTTAATGTGTATAAAATGAGCAGTTTTATTCATATATCTTCTGTGATTTGCATCTTTATAATGTGCATAATAGTCAAAAATGGAATAGATATTGACTGCTTTAATGTGTATAAAATGAGCAGTTTTATTCATATATCTTCTGTGATTTGCATCTTTATAATGTGCATAATAGTCAAAAATGGAATAGATATTGACTGCTTTAATGTGTATAAAATAAGCAGTTTTATTGATATATCTTCTGTGATTTGCATCTTTATAATGTGCATAATAGTCAAAAATGGAATAGATGTTGACTGCTTTAATGTGTATAAAATGAGCAGTTTTATTGATACATCTTCTATGATTTGCATCTTTATAATGTGCATAATAGTCAAAAATGGAATAGATGTTTACTGCTTTAATGTGTATAAAATGAGCAGTTTTATTGATATATCTTCTGTGATTTGCATCTTTATAATGTGCATAATAGTCAAAAATGGAATAGATATTGACTGCTTTAATGTGTATAAAATGAGCAGTTTTATTGATATATCTTCTGTGATTTGCATCTTTATAATGTGCATAATAGTCAAAAATGGAATAGATATTGACTGCTTTAATGTGTATAAAATGAGCAGTTTTATTGATATATCTTCTGTGATTTGCATCTTTATAATGTACATAATAGTCAAAAATGGAATAGATATTGACTGCTTTAATGTGTATAAAATGAGCAGTTTTATTGATATATCTTCTGGGATTTTCATCTTTATAATGTGCATAATAGTCAAAAATGGAATAGATATTGACTGCTTTAATGTGTATAAAATGAGCAGTTTTATTGATATATCTTCTGTGATTTGCATCTTTATAATGTGCATAATAGTCAAAAATGGAATAGATATTGACTGCTTTAATGTGTATAAAATGAGCAGTTTTATTCATATATCTTCTATGATTTGCATCTTTATAATGTGCATAATAGTCAAAAATGGAATAGATGTTTACTGCTTTAATGTGTATAAAATGAGCAGTTTTATTGATATATCTTCTGTGATTTGCATCTTTATAATGTGCATAATAGTCAAAAATGGAATAGATATTGACTGCTTTAATGTGTATAAAATGAGCAGTTTTATTGATATATCTTCTGTGATTTGCATCTTTATAATGTGCATAATAGTCAAAAATGGAATAGATATTGACTGCTTTAATGTGTATAAAATGAGCAGTTTTATTCATATATCTTCTATGATTTGCATCTTTATAATGTGCATAATAGTCAAAAATGGAATAGATATTGACTGCTTTAATGTGTATAAAATGAGCAGTTTTATTGATATATCTTCTGTGATTTGCATCTTTATAATGTGCATAATAGTCAAAAATGGAATAGATATTGACTGCTTTAATGTGTATAAAATGAGCAGTTTTATTGATATATCTTCTGTGATTTGCATCTTTATAATGTGCATAATAGTCAAAAATGGAATAGATATTGACTGCTTTAATGTGTATAAAATGAGCAGTTTTATTGATATATCTTCTGTGATTTGCATCTTTATAATGTGCATAATAGTCAAAAATGGAATAGATATTGACTGCTTTAATGTGTATAAAATGAGCAGTTTTATTGATATATCTTCTGTGATTTGCATCTTTATAATGTGCATAATAGTCAAAAATGGAATAGATATTGACTGCTTTAATGTGTATAAAATGAGCAGTTTTATTGATATATCTTCTGTGATTTGCATCTTTATAATGTACATAATAGTCAAAAATGGAATAGATATTGACTGCTTTAATGTGTATAAAATGAGCAGTTTTATTGATATATCTTCTGTGATTTGCATCTTTATAATGTGCATAATAGTCAAAAATGGAATAGATATTGACTGCTTTAATGTGTATAAAATGAGCAGTTTTATTCATATATCTTCTGTGATTTGCATCTTTATAATGTGCATAATAGTCAAAAATGGAATAGATATTGACTGCTTTAATGTGTATAAAATGAGCAGTTTTATTCATATATCTTCTGTGATTTGCATCTTTATAATGTGCATAATAGTCAAAAATGGAATAGATATTGACTGCTTTAATGTGTATAAAATGAGCAGTTTTATTCATATATCTTCTGTGATTTGCATCTTTATAATGTGCATAATAGTCAAAAATGGAATAGATATTGACTGCTTTAATGTGTATAAAATGAGCAGTTTTATTGATATATCTTCTGTGATTTGCATCTTTATAATGTGCATAATAGTCAAAAATGGAATAGATGTTGACTGCTTTAATGTGTATAAAATGAGCAGTTTTATTGATACATCTTCTATGATTTGCATCTTTATAATGTGCATAATAGTCAAAAATGGAATAGATGTTTACTGCTTTAATGTGTATAAAATGAGCAGTTTTATTGATATATCTTCTGTGATTTGCATCTTTATAATGTGCATAATAGTCAAAAATGGAATAGATATTGACTGCTTTAATGTGTATAAAATGAGCAGTTTTATTGATATATCTTCTGTGATTTGCATCTTTATAATGTGCATAATAGTCAAAAATGGAATAGATATTGACTGCTTTAATGTGTATAAAATGAGCAGTTTTATTGATATATCTTCTGTGATTTGCATCTTTATAATGTGCATAATAGTCAAAAATGGAATAGATATTGACTGCTTTAATGTGTAAAAAATGAGCAGTTTTATTGATATATCTTCTGGGATTTTCATCTTTATAATGTGCATAATAGTCAAAAATGGAATAGATATTGACTGCTTTAATGTGTATAAAATGAGCAGTTTTATTGATATATCTTCTGGGATTTGCATCTTTATAATGTGCATAATAGTCAAAAATGGAATAGATATTGACTGCTTTAATGTGTATAAAATGAGCAGTTTTATTGATATATCTTCTGTGATTTGCATCTTTATAATGTGCATAATAGTCAAAAATGGAATAGATATTGACTGCTTTAATGTGTATAAAATGAGCAGTTTTATTGATATATCTTCTGTGATTTGCATCTTTATAATGTGCATAATAGTCAAAAATGGAATAGATATTGACTGCTTTAATGTGTATAAAATGAGCAGTTTTATTGATATATCTTCTGGGATTTGCATCTTTATAATGTGCATAATAGTCAAAAATGGAATAGATGTTTACTGCTTTAATGTGTATAAAATGAGCAGTTTTATTGATATATCTTCTGTGATTTGCATCTTTATAATGTGCATAATAGTCAAAAATGGAATAGATGTTTACTGCTTTAATGTGTATAAAATGAGCAGTTTTATTGATATATCTTCTGTGATTTGCATCTTTATAATGTGCATAATAGTCAAAAATGGAATAGATGTTTACTGCTTTATCAAGGATACTTTCCAGGTATGTCTACACCAACCCTGTAGTCAGGGAAACTCTTGGAGCAGTGAAAATTGAAGATGAATAGCAGACGAGCTCTCTCAAATACAATGACTTTATCATCCTCATGCTTCCAGCTCACATAGGCCTGCAGTAAAGAAAGACAACACAAGTATTATAACCCTCAAAAGGCTGGGTTATTCTGTTGCTCCATGAGCTGGAGAGGGGTGGATTCCACCTTGCCCTCCGATCTCTGAAATGTAGCACATAAAGAAAGTATCATGTCATGCATAAGCCCATGAAGTTGTATATCTATACCTGAAACTGTTTTGGAATTATCACTGATTAATCATTCAAATAGTAATGTATCGACAATTCTGCATTGTGTACAATACATATGGAGAAATGTCTATTTTGGTTGACGCTGCACGGTACCCGTTTCTTCAAAATTTCATAAATTTGGTATCAAAAGATGTGCAAGACTCTAGGCGATAAAGTCAAGAAAGCTCGTGGCGCCAAAAAAATCATCCGCAAAACAAATGTCACGTGCATGTGTCAGTGGTCAGGGGGTAGATTCTGCCCACCCCCCGCCCCACCAGCCCTTTTAGGGTTATATCCATCCTCCAAAACTTCACAAAAAAGTGTAGGGAAGGGCAGAATTTGCTAAACCAGTTCCAAAGCTTTCTCAGTGGCTGACCGACCTACGGACTTGCAAAAAAGTTGAAAAGTAACTAACCTGGGGACTTGCCAACCAGTCAAACTTCCCATCGAGGTGATTCATGGCCCTGTCAAAGTTATTGAGGAAGCGGTACCTGAGGAGATCATCATCTATCAAGTTCCACTGTCTTCTGGCGTAGTGGTAGCTGTTATTGTTACCAGGTCTGGGGAAGTCTAGCCACTCAGGATGACCAAACTCATTCCCTGAAAGATAACACAGTCTAATACAGTGACAACCTGTCTATAAAGACCGCTCAAGGGAGACAAGAAAAGCGTTCTTTATGTTAGGAACATCCAATGCCAGTGAGACATACATCATTTTAAAGCTGAGAATCTCCTCTTTCACTGTCTTCTGGCGTAGTGGTAGCTGTTGTTACCAGGTCTTGGGAAGTCTAGCCACTCAGGATGACCAAACTCATTCCCTGAAAGATAACGCAATCTAATACAATCAAGGATGAAATAGAGCTGGAAGAACATTCCACTGTCTTCTGGCATAGTGGTAGCTGTTGTTGTTACCAGGTCTTGGGAAGTCTAGCCACTCAGGATGACTAAACTCATTCCCTGAAAGATATTAACACAATCAGTGAAACCTGTCTATAAAGACCGCTCAAGGGAGACAAGAAAAGCGTTCTTTATGTTAGGAACATCCAATGCCAGTGAGTCATACATCATTTTAAAGCTGAGAATCTCCTCTTTCACTGTCTTCTGACGTAGTGGTAGCTGTTGTTGTTACCAGGTCTTGGGAAGTCTAGCCACTCAGGATGACCAAACTCATTCCCTGAAAGATAACACAATCAGTGAAACCTGTCTATAAAGACCGTTCAAGGGAGACAAGAAAAGCGGTCTTTATGAGCAGGTGGTCTTTATGTACAGGTTCCCTTAATACACGTTTCAATGAGAAACACTTTTCAAGGGAAACAAAAATTGTGGTCTTTCTATACAGGTGGTCACTAAAGCAGGTTTGACTGTACAATCAAGGATGAAATAGAGCTGGAAGAAAATTCCGTTCCGTGAACGGTCAATGCCTAGCTTAATTCCTAGCCACTGAATTGCATTTTGGTTTCATTGAATGACAAAATCAATCACATAAATTGTACTGAATTCAATAGGATGAGCTCAATGTCGCTTCATCTTCTCACACATTTAGCTAAAAATACTGGCATGCAACGGGACTGTACTATCTCAAAGTGATCTTTTTTTGTGTGTGTGTAGAAAGCTATTAGCTGAATTCTCTAGAACATGCGCTACATTGAGAATACAAATTAAAAAATTGAGCCAAACTGAATTGAATTTAACTTAGTCATGAAGTTAAACCACGCCTCTACTCCTAATATGTATAAAAGTATTTCTATTCAACAAAACCCTAAACCATCCTATCATACATAATCCATGCATCAAAGATCACAAAACTGTCATCCTATGAAAAACATACCTATGAAGTTCAGCCATGCCTCTCCACCTAGAGCATGCGTGATAAGCCGGATACATTTATGCAATGCCATGCCACGGTCTATTACATCGGTCTGCTGTGTCATTACAGACATGTTAGTGTACATCTCTTTATCCATGAGCCAGAATGCGATCGTCTTGTCGCCCACCAGAGCCTGGTCGTGGCTCTCGGCGTAAGCGATGGTCCTCTCGCCATGACGACGGTTGATGAGGGTCCAGACGATGTCACCCATGTTCCAGTCTTCATCTTTGGTTTCCTTTAGAAGCTGAAACAAAGAGTTGAGGGAATATAATTATAATAAATAATTATTATTATTATTATTATTATTATTATTATATAATTATAACTAGAAATATCACTGAAGATGATGATTGATACCCCCGCCCCGTGACAACAGCCTTTCTTGACTTTTGGTCGAAAACTGAGGAAGTAGTTCGATCCGCAAGATTTTTCCCTGATTTACTGCCATAGATATGCCGTTTCCATGGCAACGCTGATTCCGACACATCCAAAAAATATGTCTTGCTCATATTCCCACCAAGACCAATGTGTGTACCAAATTTCATGGCTTTTGGTCGAAATCTGAGGAAGTAGTTCGATCAGGAAGGTGTTTCCTTGATTTTCTGCCATAAATATGCCGTTACCATGGCAACGCAGATTCCGACTCATCAGAAAAATATGTCTTGCACATCTTCCCACCAAGACCAATGTGTGTACCAAATTTCATGATTTTCGGTCAAAAACTGAGGAAGTAGTTCAATCCGCAAGATTTGCAACGGACCGACCGCAAGATCTGCAACGGACCGACAGCCAGACAGCCCGACCGCCCGCCCAACCGTCGACTGATTCCTATATACCCCCTTCAAAATTTGTTTGGCGGGGGTATAATAAAAACTACTATATAGTAGTAACAATATACCACATTTATATGGCTCGTCAGCAAGTTTGCTAATTCATTGCTTCTATCAAGTCGACATCGCCATCTCTTGCCCCCCCCCATACGATCAGTGACATCCGAGCGTAGCCTTCGCAATTCCCAACACCTTGAAATACCTCGCACCAGAACTACGAGATACAAACAATCTCCAATACCTCACTTTGTCCAATTTTTGAATTCTGCACTGTAATGTAATGCTACTTACATGTATTTTTAATCCTAAAAGTGCAATATGTATAAAATATTGACTGATTTTTTTCTTACATTGTATTTATTATTTAGACTGTTTGCTCAATTCTCGGCATATGTGTTTGTTACATTTTATTTTATATGTATTTATATTAACTTATACCGTAGTACTGGATTCTACAATTCTATCAAAGTTTTTAATTTTCATGACCATAATTTTGGATGCCATTACTACTGGCATACTTCCCTCATTATTGTTTTTCTTCTAATTTTAAGCATTAATAACAGCATTTCCTTCAAAGTTTTCAATTTTCATTATAAACACATGGTCACTACATGTACATGTTTGTCAGGGGTGGAGCCAGGATTTTGTAAAAGGGGGGCACCATTCTGAGGCTATATTTTCAGGTGCCTTTTGGGGTTAAAAATTTGAAAAGGAGGGACTGGCACATTTTTTATCTATTTCTTTGGACTATATATTTATCTTTCTTTTTTTTTCTTTTTTAGAAAAATTATTCATATACAGTTAAGCCTGCTTTAGTGACCACCTGTATAGAAAGACCACCTGTCTATAAAGACCACAATTTTCATTTCCCTTGAAAAGTGTTTTCTCATTGAAACGTGAATTAAAGGAACATGTACATAAAGACCACCTGCTCATAAAGACTACTTTTCTTGTCTCCCCTGAGTGGTCTTTATATACAGGTTTGACTGTATTACCTTAATCCATTTGTCTGGTATAGCCATTCCTAGCCTGAAATCAAATCCATTTCCTCCTTCTTCTACTGGGCGGCAAAGAGCAGGCATCCCTGATACTTCCTACCACACAAAGAAACAAACAAACAAACAAACAAACAAACAAACAAACAAACAAACAAACAATTAAGGTTAAAGATGAAGTTGAGTTCTGGGGAGTGTTTCATCAAGCGTTTTGTCAGTGATTTTTACCGACAACTGTTATAAGCTACTGAAATCCTTGCATCTGATTGGCGGAGAGCAAATATGTCAGTAAAACTCACTGACAAAACACTTGATGAAACGCTCCCCTGGTTGTCCTATTGCAATCAGAAAGAAACATTTGAAAATGGTAGATTATGTAATACATAAAAAATAATTGTCTATTTTAAGGTTTTGAAATCATCAAATGATAAGAAATTGACTAAATCTTGCTGAAAGTCTAATACATAGAGAGAAGCACTGCACGCAAAAATGGTAGAGATGTTTTGGATCAGTGGATAAGTCCCCGGACTGTGAACCACGAGGTCCGGGGTCCGAATCCCACCGCAGTACCAGCGTCCTTTGGCAAGACGTTAATCTACATTTGCCACTCTCCACCCAGGTGTTAAATGGGTACCCGGTAGGATGCGAAAGTTAATGTCGTTTGCTTAGCAATGTAAGCGCCAGGGCCCACTGCTGGAATACTCCCCAGGCAGTGGAGAATGCGCACACATTGTGTGCGGGCAAGCCAGAATCCGATGACCGAGATAATAATATATCTGTAAAGAGATAGAGACATCGCCGATGTATTAGGCGCTATATAAAAGCGGAATATTATTGGTGGGATTAAAGTTTGGTTCAAAACACTTTATAGCTATTTCTTGTCAAATTTTGAAGAGCAATCTGTTTCCCGAACATTTTCTTCTACGATATTCTTTCAAACTGAAATTAAAAGAATGAGAAAGCTCACAAATTAATCCACCTTTCTCAGACCATAACTTGCTCTTTAAAAGTGATCATGAAATCTGGTAATCGAGGATACATGAATTCTCACAGAATCAAATGAAACTTACACTCAGTATAAGTCATTCAATATTATACTTATCAAAGAATTAAATGTAGTGTTTACAAGAGCTGTGATTGGTTTGGCTTACATCGCAAAGAAACAAAATCCCAGAGTAGCATCCTTGAAAAACGTAAACAGACTGTACTATAGTATTGGCATCTTATATTCCCAGATATAGATCTCTGCTACTTGATAGGTTAGACTTACACTACAAATAAAGATAAATCCCTCTTAGTGTCTACCTTGAGCTATGATTGGCTAAACTAGATTACCAGAATAGTATCAAATATTTACCTCAGCTATTGTGACAATCCCAGGGTAGTACTTAATATTTACTTCAGCTGGGATAATCCCATGGTGGAATAGCATTTTACTGACTAGACTGATTCCCAAGGTAGTATTTAATAATTACCCCAGCTACTGTTACAATCCCAGGATAACATGTATGTAGCATGTGATTGGGTCGACTAATTCCTGGATATTATTCAATAATTACCTCAGCTATTATGACATTCCCAGGGAAGAATGTATGTAGCATGTGATTGGCTAGACTAATGCCTGGATAGTATTTAGTAATTACCTCAGCTATTTTTAAAATCTCAGGATAGAATGTACATAGGAATTTGATTGGCTGGACTGATTCCCAAGGTATTATTTACTTATTTTTTTTTACCTCAGCTACTGTTACAATCCCAGGATAGAATTATGTAGCATGAGATTGGCTAGACTAATTCCCAGATAGTATTTACTAATTACCTCAGCTACTGTGACAATCCCAGGGAAGAACGTATGCAGCATGTGATTGGCTAGAGTTAAGTAGGTCAGCGCCTCTGTGTCAACAGCAAGACCAAAGTAATCACTGTAGTCACCACTGAAACCACTACCTAGGGTTAGGAAGTACACAGAGAAAGAGAGAGAAATAAAAAAGAGAGAAAAGGAAAAAGAGAGAGAAAGAGAGAGAGTGAGAAAAAATAGAGCAAGAGAAATAGAAATTAAGAGAAAGAGAAATAGAAATTAAGAGAAAGAGAAATAGAAATTAAGAGAGAGAGAAAGTGAGAGGGGGTGTAGGAGATCGATAAAGGGAGAGAGGGAAGGGGAAAGACAGAAAAAGAAAGAAAATGAGATAGAGACAAGAAAAGACAGACACAGAAAGTGAGGGGAAAGTTGGTCAGCATGAGGAAGGGACAAAAAAAAGATGGGTGTATATTTATGCCCATTTTCCAACAAACAATCAAAAAAGTTGAATCATCTACAAACTTGTTCTTCATTTATAGCTCTCTAAATTAGGTACCACTTCACAGTTTGCGTCTCTAAGTTATCACTTGATTACCGAAACTAAAACTGCCTGTATCAAATTTAAATCCATCAAAACCAAATTGTTCCTTCCATCATACGTAATTGGAAAGAAGGAATCTTACTACATCCCAGTTGTGAACAATTGTTGGCATTGCCAATTTTAAGGAGAATTACCTACACCACTGTGATGATAGCACAATAAACTGACACCATTTTACATACATGTACAGATAAATTGGAAAGAAGGAAACAGAATATCTTAAAGCAGAGAGCAATTGTGACCAGGCACAACAAAACCACCAAAACGTTGCCAGATATGAATTTTTACTTAACCCTTTCAAGACAATTGACCACATTTTGTGGTTTGGCTCAATAAGTTTGATTCAGAGCTCTAAAAAATATACTGAATGCATGAGTAGAAAGAGCAAATGTTTCTGCACACACTATGTCCATTTTTGTTTCACGACCATATTGCGTTTGATGCCAGGAATTTTAAAAAGGAGAGTAAGCTTTAAAATCCTTAAATTGGCAACACATTGAGAGGTTCAAAATCATTGGTTTTGTTGGCACTGCCAATTTAAGGAAACTCACCGATTCCATGATGGTGATAGATCATTGAGCTGACGCCATCGAATCTGAATCCATCAAAACCAAACTGGTCTACCCACCATCGTAGATTAGAGAGAAGAAAGCGTAACACCTCCCAGCTGTTACGATAAAATATAGAATCCTGTAAATGTACCAAGATAATGCAATTATATTTTTCAATACGTTATCCCCCTTTAATGTATGTCTCAATGTGATGCTTGGACAGACCAACTGTTATTGTTTTACCTTCTAAAGTTCCATCCAAAATGCAGGAAACATAACAGAATCATACGAGATGAGCTTAGTCACGTCACATTGATTTGATTGATTTATTACCACCAACAACATTTAATTACAATACATTTTTTTTTACATACAATGATATTTAAATGAAGAAAAGCACTGGTTGCATTGGATACATTGATGTATCTTAGAACAGATTATTAACATGTAAGGGCCCTTGGTGCATTCAGCTTTGTTTTAACCTGTGATAATATCGTCTCTTGCCACTGACTGGCATGCAAAGTTTTGGCACGGCCGTCTTTTGAGGTGGTTCACTGTGTCAAGTCTGAACTGGGGCTTAAAGGTCACTCCAGGTTTACTTCTTCCAGTAAATGGTCTGCAGTCAAACAATATACTCATGGAACTCATAAATGAGACTCAATCAGCTCTATTTCACCTTCAAAAATAACTTTCAAAATGGTAGCAATTTTTTTCAAATTTAAAGGGATACTCAACCGCAGATTGTGGACGTTTTAATGCCGCGAGAGGGCGCCGTGATCGTTACCTTATCATGTCGTTGCTCCGCGGGGCGGAAACCTCGGACAGACTGGTCGCCGCACAACATGCACGCTTCGCCTGGGCTCGAGCTTTCGTGCGAGATTCGGTCGGCTTCGTGCAGTCGAAATGTAATCCCACTTAGTCCAACGGACGCGTTCGACGCACAAACTTTGTGTACGAGTGAATGGGGCTTACGCAATCCTGACTTTCCCCACGGCTGCCCGGTGGCGTATCCCTTTAAACGACCACAGCAGTACTTACTTGTTGTAGTCAAACAGCCTGCTGTCCCATAGCATATGGTGTCCCCTGGTACCGGCATGGAAGTAACAGCTATCGGTACCATCAAATTTATTCAGGCCATCAAGAACATTATTGGCTGCATGACTGTGAACAACGTCTAAGAAGACGAAGATTCCCATTTGGTGGGCGGTGTCCACCAATCGCTTCAAAGCTTCTGGGTTACCGCAGCGACTAGGAGGAGAGAGATTGAGTGATAGACCGAGACAATAATCAGGATTTAATAATATTAATCTAGAAGTATGTTGTGCCTAATACAAACATCTTACATCTCTAAGCAAATTACATATATTATCACCCTTGTCATTATATTCATTTACGCACACAATGTGCAAACCATCTCCACTCCCAAGGGAAGTGTTCTTACAACTTTGTCACCGAAAGGGCACATAGCAAATTCAATCATAACAGCTTTTGTAATCCTACAAGTACCATCTCTCCACTTCAAAATGTAGAAAATAGGTATCGATAGGTGGTGTTCTGGGGGGGGGGGTGTTTCATGAAGTGTCTTGTCAGTGATTTTTACTGACAAATTTGCTCTCAGCCAGTCATATGTAAGGATTTCAGTAGCCGAGTGTGATCAGTTCGCATCACGGACGGACATTTTGAATAGGTAAGTCGGCAGGCCTGTAAAAAATAAGTGATTAGATGTGATGGATTGCTTTATGATATATTTTGGAGGGTATCACTAGGTGTACTGAAAATATAAAATCGGTCGTCATGGTTACTTATTTCAATGGGAATCAATAAAATGCTCCATTTCTTAGAGTGGGAGATAAGAAGTTTGTGTTGACTTCTCATTACTCTTTTTCTATTAATATCAGAACAACATGATCTTGTCTAATACTTTCACTTGCAAATGTTAGTCAGATAAATTGGCTTCCCTATCAGACATTAGGAATTTCAAAACAAGATTTAGATTCCATAAGAGATGTGAAATACGTGCATCACAGATGGAAATTTTGCTAAAAGTGTCATTTTTTTGACAACACCCCTGCGTAAAAATAGAGGTAGTTGTGGATCAGTGGATAAGTCCCCAGACTGTGAACCACGAGGTCCGGGGTTCGAATCCCACCGCAGCACTAGCGTCCTTTGGCAAGAGGTTAATCTACATTTGCCACTCTCCACCCAGGTGTTAAATGGGTACCCGGTAGGATGGCGAAAGGTAATGTCCTTTGCTTAGCATGTGTGCGCTTAACAGGCGACTGGCTGGAATGCTCCCCGGGGAGTGGAGAATGTGCATACACTGTGTGCGGGCGTGCCAGAATCCAATGACCGGGGTAATAATATATATCTATAGCGCTTTGAGCCAGTACTTGGGGAAGGCGCTTTATAAATGCCAGGTATTATTAAAAATAGTTTGGTCCAAGAACTCTGGCACCTTGGAACCCTTTGAAGAACCAAATTTTCAATATCTTTTGATGTATTTCATGGCAGTGATACACATGTATTCTTTCAATTAATTTCATGATGAAATATATTTTGTGTCACGGACGGACAAAAATGCTCACTCTTAACCGATCCTGCTCAGCTTATAACGGTTACAGTTATTGAAACTTGATGATTGATGACAAGTTTTATGAAACAGGGCCCTGATTTAGTTTGCACTCACTATAAAACTAACAATCCAGGGGGGTGTTTCATAAAGCTGTTCGTAAGTTACGCACCACTTTACGCACGACTTTACGCACGACTGGTGATCAGTTCTTGTCCTAAATGGTTGAGAATCTGATTAGTATAGCACCCAAGAACATGTTCCAGTCATTCGTAAAGTCATTCGTAACTTTACGCACAGCTTTATGAAATGCCCCCAGAGGTTGATGGTTCAAATCACAGCCCAGTGCTCTTGTCTTAACTCAAGAGTAATTATCACACCTATAACCCACCCATAACACCATCCAACTTTAACAATACTGCATGAACATCTAGGATCTCGGTCATGAACAATTCACATTCTAAAATGTCTTTAATTTTATAGCAAACCCTGTTGCAATTTCATTCAAAATATCATGGTAGTGCAGTCATTAATTTTTGGGTGGACTTGAAACTCAGCATACCTTGACAGAGCAAAGAAGCTGGTATCTAACGACTGTCTTCCATTGAACCGATCTCAGGCTAAATTCAACTCAGCTCAAAATAAAATTCAATCTAAGATTACGCTCAAAACTTTAACGAAACTCAAAATACTAAAAAAAGTATAAAAGTCCTCATACCTTGATGGAGCAAAGAAGCTTGTGACTTGATACCCAAAGCTGGCATAGAATGCGTGCTCCATCACAGCCATCAATTGGATTGCATTGTAACCTGTAAAGAAAAAGTCATTACCCAATAAAAATCAAAGAATTCTAGATAAAAACTCTGTCATCCCCGGATATATATCCATCAAGGTAACCCTACCCCCAAACAACTGGCAGTTACCTTACAGACAGCCCCTCCCCCAAATTACCATCCCCGGAAAATAATCCTCAAGGGAACCCCCCCCCCCTCACCCCCCCACTACAATACCCTTACAAGTACCTCCTTCAACGGACAAATACAGCTAGGAATATACTCCCTAACCCCTGGACTGTTATCCCCCTGCAGTAAATCCTATACAGGATAAATACTCTTAGGAACATCTTCTCCCACCCCACATCTCTGTTGCATAACTTACCCTAGGTAGGAAGATTCGACTTCATACCTGTGTAAGTGCCGTGGTATAGTGGTTCATTCACTTGACTCTCAATCAAAAGTTTGAGGGTTCGAATCCCACCCCGGCACAGACTTCCTTTGACAACACATTAATCCTCATTTGCCACTCTCAACCCAGGTGTAAATAATGGGTACCCAATATGCTAGCGTGCGACATTTATTTGGCTGCCAAGCTACATGTATGACCAATATCCTTAATGTTGGAGTGTCAGGAGCAGTAAGACGTGATGGACATATGTCATTCGTAGAACTACCCGCTCCAGTGTCTCCTTGCCTAGCCATGCTCTCACGATACCCAGCTCCAGGACTGTTTCTTCCGGCAGAACATTTATCTATGCTGCAGTTGAGGCGTGGAACAGTCTACCAGATGAAGTAGCTGGTGACATTCATGACAGTGGCATCGCGTCCTTCAAGAGCAGAGTGTACAGGCATCTCATCTCACTTGTATGATGCTTTTGAACTCTTCACTCTAGATGTATCTAAGCTGCTGTGAACCATTGATTGGGCCATGAGGATTCTTTTATAGTACCCTTGTGTCTATATTAGTTCAGGACTTTTCTGGTCTATCCTCATGGGCTATTGTTCACAATGGCATTTTATAAATAAAAAACAAACAAACATGAGCACTATAGATACAAGAAGCCATTATTATTTTCATTTTTATTACCCTGGTTTTTAATCCTTGGTAGTACATTGTCTGTGAAATGATCGTAGGAAGCCACCTTTCCTTCCCATGACGAGATCCCAACATGAGCCTCGTAGATCCTCAGTCCTTGACCGGTCCATCGAGGCTTAGGATGCTTGAAACCATAGACCTGGTCCTGTGGTGGGTCCCAGAACACACTCTGGTACAGCATAGTCTTAGGATCTTGGACGGCGTAGCCAGCCCAGGCCAGGTTTCTGTCCACAACCTCGCCAGACTTTGTTTTGATACCCAGCTGTAATAAAAAGATCGTATGAGTTACAGACAAGACAACTGAAAATAAAAAATGCCTTTTCCATATCTTTAGAAACCCCGCAATCACAATGACTACGGAGAAACCCTGGTGTAGTGGTATTCCAGCATTTCAAAACCAGCCATGCCAAAAGGAAACACCAGAGATTCAAAGTGAACAACTATGGTTTCTACACGTACCTTCGAGGCACTGGTGAATTCATTGTATCATACATTTTTCTATTTCAAATAAACACTTGCTTAATATCATTTGACTGTTCTTCATGTTTCTCAATCAGTGAAATATCATTCGTTTGATAACAATAGTACAAATATTCATCATGCTTTGAAAATACCTAATAAGCATTTCTAAGACGCAATAGACCGCTTCGGTAATGTTGGCAACTTTTATGCAAATTTTATGCAAATTTTATGCAAATTTTATGCATTCCTTTCAAACAAGGGTTGTTCTTGACAACCTGAAAGTCTGCCGGGCATAGCAACAAATAATGTATGCAAACTGCATTCCAAGCATTGAGGCTCATTTATAAAAAGCATGTTCATGGAATAGCTCGTCACTAGGTACTCAGAGAATATACATGTATGTGCATAAATTTGTAAACATCACAGAAGAAGGTCTATTGCTTTAAAAATGATAAAGTTGAGTGCTGGTCATGCCATTCCATTGTGAAAGAAAGTGTCTCAAAGTCATTGCAAAAGGTTGATCAGGTATACATCAGAATTGGTGTTTGCTGTGAGGTTTTGGAATCATCAAAATGATAAAGAAATTGGCCCAATCTTACTGGAAAACACATGCACTGCACACAGAAATGGGTATATGGGACTGCACATACAAACTTGTACATGTATGGCCTGAATGTATGGCCCAAACACTTCACCTATTAAATTATTGTCATATTTCAAATATGAGGGCATTTGAAGAGCAATTCTTTTCAGGAGGACATACGGGTCTGAGCCAAAAGTCCTGTCAACGCGACGGGACGGAATTCAATAGGATTTTTTCTCCTTACAAGAAAATAAGAAATGCTACCTGCTGCATACCTTTACTTATGTAATAAGTTTACACTGAAGAACAATTCCACTACAAACACAAGAATGATCGTAATTCCGTTTCCATGGTAACAACATTTTTTGTTAGCGCGACGGGACGGAACGATAGAATGGTGAAATTTTGTAAGACAGATTCAAAGTAAAATTCTATCGAAGTTAAAATTGAAGACTAGCTACGTATCCTGATTTTTTATTAGTATGATAGAGCACATGACATTCAACCATGAAGCTAAGATTTTGGCCCAATCAATTTTTTTAAATTTGAAAATTGATGAATGGGTGTCGCGCGACGGGACGGAAACTTTTGCACCATGTACAAAATGAATGGGGATTTCAAATTTTTTTTAAAATATTGTCCAACTGTACTTTTTTCTTTTAAACTATGGTAGAACTACAATGTTAAGGCACAGGGAAGTGGCAAGATTTATTGTTAATTCAAATTAAAGAGATAAAATCACTAGAGAGGATGGACACTTTTGCACCATGTACAAAACAAATGGGGATTTTGAAAAGAATTTTTTTTGATATCATGAAATAGTTCTTTTCTCTAAAAAAATGTGGTAGAACTACATTGTTCGAGTAAGAAAACTTTTATTCTCTATTGTTTATTCAAATTAAATGAATAAAAACTTGCTCGGGTTAAAAAAAGTATACTTACATCAAATGACATACATGGGACTGTACTTTCCATGCAAAATTCCGTCCCATCGCGCCTAATATCCCTTAAATACCCACTAAATGCGACGGGACGGAAAAAAAAAGAACACATCACAATTCTTCTCGAAATATAAGGGAATCAATTTTAACGGTACAGAAGTGATGGTACGATACTTCATTGATACTTTATAAGACCTCAGTCTATAAACTCTACTTTATCCTACAAAAAAATAAAAAGGGGGTGTCAAAGTGCCCCAAAATACAATTTTGCACCAAAAAGTTGAAATTTTAACCCAATTATAACAGAATATTGCCAGAACTGGCATTGGGCATTGAATAGTATTGCATATAGTATTCCAACTCCAAACTTTATTTTTCAAATGCCCTTTCACTTTTTTTTTAAATTGCTTTTTCTAGTAATTCCGTCCCGTCGCGCTATGAGGGCGCTCTTTTCCATTTTAAAGGTTATTTAAAAAAAAACGGAACGCAATCATGAAGAGACATGTACATTTTCATAAACTACAGATTCTCAGCTTTCATGTGATATACAAGGGCAGACACAAATCTTAAATTGAAAATTTAGGGTTTATGTTGACTACTTTTGGCTCAGACCCATACATGGATCTACTATGATGTTCTTCCAAACTGCCATAAAAGGAATGAGAAAACTCACAAATTATTTTTCACCTTTCCCAGAACTCAAGCTTCTCTTTAACCCTTTCAAGACAATTGACCACATTTTGTGGTTTGGCTCGATAACTTTTGATTCAGACCTCTAAGAAATATACTAGATGTATAAGTGGAAAGAGCAAAAATTTCTGCACACATTGTGTCCATTTTCATTGCATGATCATATTGCGTTTAATGCCACGAATTTTAAAAAGGAGAATAAGCTTTAAATCCTTAAATTGGCAACACATTGAGAGGTTCAAAATCATTATTTTTTATCAAAATTGGCAATTTTTTTCAACTTTTCGACAAATTTTGTTACCATGTAAATTGTTTTCAAAGACATTACACCTTATTAGAACCATGTAGCATTGAAAGAGAAATATCATTGTTGCCAATTTGAAGAACAAAATGTGATCAATTTAGCCTTTAAATAATTCTCGTCGTTTTGTACTGCTTAACCCTTTCACAACGAGAATTATTTAAAGGCTAAATTGATCACATTGTATCGGGCCCCCGTGTGAACCCTTGTCATTGTTAGTGAGTCGTTGTTTTGTTAAAGGGATACGCCACCGGGCGGCCGTGGGGAAAGTCAGGATTGCGTAAGCCCCGTTCACTCGTACACAAAGTTTGTGCATCGAACGCGTCCATTGGACTGCTGGGATTACATTTCGGATTGCACGAAGCCGAACGAATCTCGCACTAGAGCTCGAGCTCAGGCGGAGCGTGCATGTTGTGCGGCGACCAGTCTGGCCGAAGTTTGCGCCCCACGGGGCAACGGCATGATCAGGTAACGATCACGGTGCCCTCTCGTGGCATAAAAAGTCCACAATCTGCGGTTGAGTATCCCTTTAACTTCAAAACTACAAGTCCCGTATGAATGTAGCTGAGCAGACAAAATAGATAAATTAATCAATTAACAAATACATGTACATGTAAATACCATGTAAAAATAGCAATGAATTCAATACCCAAAATACTCTTTACGGTAATCTACTGTTAAGCCCGGTGCACACTGCACGATCTGACTACGATGCGACTTTGGGAAAAGTTGTTATAACATTTGATATGAACCTTCAAACATGTAAAATCTTCGTGATCAAAGTTCCGAATAGTAGTATGAATACTAAAATCGAAATTCCGGGCTACTGCGAGCCCCCTTGTAGGAATAAAAGCGAATTCTATTCCAAATCGTAGTGACGGCATACCTATCTTGCGATCGACTAAGATTTGAAGCCGATTTGGCCTTTACTCTAACACCACAAGAATTGCAGTTTACCAAAATTTCGATATTAGTATTCGTATCATTATTCCGAACTTCCAATGAGATAATTTCACTTTCACTTTTAATGCAAACTGCATTTGTTTTAGAAAATCGGGTCGCAATCGTATCGTATAGTGTGCACCAGTCTTTATGTAATAATAAGACCAATTTTACATTTAATAATCAATAATTTATCAATACTTTATTTAACACCTCTACAGGATGTAAACAGGAAGCTTAAATGTTTGTAAACTTCACACTTCTTCATATTGAAAGTATTACTCATACAACTTCCAGCTAAAGCTATGACACAGTGGTCACTTTATGGTCTTCTTATTCACACCACCGCTCCTTCCAGATAACAGCCCCACTCCCCAATACTGAGTAAAAGTTATGACATACTTATGGTCATTTGGTCAAGGAATCAAGGTTGACCAACTCCCCAAAGAGGGTTTACCCATTATAGAAAGGGTTCACTTCAGGACTCTAGTCAGGCTGCCTTCCAGATTTACTTCAGAGATTATTCCAGACATCATGAGAATATAGTCAGCTTCAGACAAGTTGTTCTAGGGCTGTGACTCATTGTTGTATTCATCTCTATCTTCATGTTATACTTCATCTACAAATAAATGCTACATGTATATGTGACCCTCCACCACAAAACGACCAATAAGTCGCAATGGGAGTTCTGGAGTAAACAGGTGAAAAAGGTTTTTTGGGGTGGAAATATATATTTTAAGTTTTTGGTATTTTCTGAAAGTATAGATATTAATCTACCATCTGACAAAATTTCGGAGTAAAATACCATATTGAAATATGTTTTTACTCTCCTTCAAAATAACCATATTTTCATGGACATTCAAACTTTGTGAGTCAGCTTATTGGGATCGTACTTCACATCGCTTTTCTGGTATAACTCAGAAAGTTTGCATTGCCCGATATTCAAAATCTACAGAAGGAAAGAAACATATCTATTCTGAAGGTATGGAAAGTTTCAACCCAATCCAATGAATACTTCACTGCGTAGGCTTTGGAGTTTAGACTCAACCTTTTATGCGACAAACAATAGGACACAGATTATGCGCTCTTAAATGGTCACGCTTCTTTAGAGCTCGTTTTCTCTATTGTTTTGGTCATTACCCTGTCTGACACTCTGACATTCTCATTGTAATTTATAAGGGTTTGCTTAGTCTATAGAAGACAAGTTGTATATCATTTTAAAGCTTAGAATCTAAGCTTTCAAACTGTGCTGAAATTAAAAAAACAAAATTTCCGACTTATTGGTTGTTTTGTGGTGGAGGGTCACATATGCTCTATAGCTTTCAACAGAAATTGACAGTGTGCCATTATGTACTCTCTCTATACTCGAGAAAGCAAAGGTTTGGTAACTTTAAAATCCGATCCCTAAACACAATCTTACCTTGACAATGCTATTGTGTGGTATAGGTGAGGTGCCATCAGTCTTAATGGGTAGAGTTATCTCCCATTTCCCAAATCCAGAATTCTTAAGAGGATATTCCGTTGCTGACCAGCCATCTGTACGAAAATGCAGAAATTAAGGATTCAAATTTATCTAATCTGTTTCTCTTATTTTACTTCTTTCATTCTTGTGCTTAATACCAGATGGACTTTCCCTTTGAAATTAATCTTAAGTTTTGTGAAAATGTCGTCCTGCCAATACTCGATTAAGAAAAAAAAAATGGGTAGGTGGGGGTGGGGCACAACCACTCCCTTGGAAACCCAATTGGTGTACTTAAAGTACACAACAGGTGTTCTGGTCTAGTAGATACGTCACTGGACAGTGGAACACCAGATTCGCGGTCTGAGTCCCGCTGCGTCACTAATGTCCCTTTGCAAGACATAAATCTACATTTGCCACTTTCCACCCAGGGCTTGTAAATGGGTACCTGGTATTAAAGGAGTTATTCTTTGAATGTTTTCAGCACCTTAGGACAGCTGGGCTAAAGCCAGGGTAATAGTACTACTTTGCAGGTACCTTGAGCACCTCCGGGGATGGATATATGTACACACTCACATCGTTTGGCCCACACTAAAGATTTATTTGTTTAAACTCAATGTACTTACTGTATTTAACATACATGTAAATGACTATCAATGTGCAATTCTGATATTTAAACATGAAAAGAATATTCTTCATAATTCAACATCTTGTATGATCAAGAAAAACTCTAACCACATACATGTAAGTACAATACAAGAAATAAGGATAGATATCACTTATACCCTGCAACTAAAAATTTCACCCTTCAGTCTTTTTGACATTATAAACCTGTAGTATGGAATAATCTGCCAACTGAAATTTGGTCTTACAAGACACTCAATCTCTTTAAACAAAAGCTTAAGAAATATTTGCTGACAGTGTAATATTTGTTAATCTTTATTCAGTGTCTAACTGCATTGTATAGGGGTTGTGTGGGATCTATCCTTTATTCTACTAAATATCTCAACTTTTTCATAATTTTATTTCTATTACATTCATAATATAGTCTTCTACCATCTGGGTAGCCTACTTGACAAGCCACTTGGCTTGTTTTGGCTATACCCAAATTCCTTATTAGTTATGACTATTTCTCTGTATATTTTGATTTGCATCTACTTAGTTTTATTCAATGTCCCTTTTCCTTTGTATTATATGTATGCAATTGGTGTGAAATGTATTTTTATATGGAATTTGAAATAAAACTTGAACTTGAACTTGAACTTGAACTTGAACTTGAACACTTGTGCACAATAAATAACAATTTTGTGTTTCCTGTAAATATTGTGCCCCCCCCCCCTCTCCTTTTACAAAATCCGGGATCCGCTCTTTTTACTCACTGAATTCTCCTTTGAGATAAACTGCTTCAGCTCCCGGAGCCCACTCCTTACAATGTACACCTCCATCTGCTGTCCTATGTAGACCATGAGATGAATACCCACGTGTGAACGCATCCAGTCCACCTTCATTCTGCTCTATAGAAGCTAAGATCTGTTCAAAACAGCCATACCTGCCAAAAAAAAACAGAGGATGGTGGGGTGAAGGCTCATTTAGCCTCGAAGGCTCTTCAAGAAGAGTAAAAACAAAAAAAAAGGCTGAGGCTATGGTGAAGAGGAGATGAGAGGTTCTTTAGATTCTAAAATGGCTATGACACCTGTATGCTGCTGAGATAAAAACACCAGGGGAGCATTTCATCAAGCGTTTTGTCAGTGATTTTTTACTGACAAATCAGATGCAAGGAGTTCAGTAGCTAACAGTTGTCGGTAAAAATCACTGACAAAACGCTTGATGAAACCTCTATGAAAAGAAGCATTGATCAGCTTTTTTTTTTTGCTTTTTACTCTTCAAAGAGCCTTCCACATATGCTGTGGTAAACCGCTGCAAGAAAAACACAATTTTTTGTGTACTAAAATGAATGGCAAATCGGGATGCATGGTGCAACAAAGGTTCTATATGTACATGTACATGTATGCATACTCACTTACCTGTGTATTTAGGGATCACGGAGAAACTCAGGAACGCGTGCAAACCTGTTCCTGTTTCCGAACAATAGAGGCTTTGATTGGGGCGTGCATGAGCGTGCAGAACGATCGAGGGGAAGTACCGTTATATAAGGTCCGAGATTCATTTGCATAATCCGTTGTTAAACGGTTTGCACGCGAGGCGACGGGGCAATCAAAATCTACAGAGTTGGAAGCCATATATCGATCGCTTCTAGAAAAGCCGGATATTTAGTTAAGAACCCACTAGCGCTCCCGTGGGAGCAATATATACGGGCACAGCAGCCCTGTGCGACTATTCTGAAGTTGTTTACGCGCGAATATATATGCACTTCGGAACGTAGATTTTGAAGTCACGTCGGTGAACGTTTTGCCGCCGTCGGCACATAAAATCTTTTCTGGGTAACGGTTTGGAAACACCGAAGTCACATGCTGCTCATGCTCATTTTCATTTTCCAGACGCTGGCGGGCGAAGGCTTTGCTTCAAAATTGGCATAACAAGCTTTAAAAAGATTACCGACTGTTCGGGTAAAAGCGTGTAAATTGTGAAACTGCATAACATGAAGATTTTGAAATAAGTTTCGAATAATTATTAATCTCATTATCCGTCGTTGTAATAGTATTACAAGTTTCTACATATTTGTACCTTTTTTATTCCAAATTACTGTCGGGATTTCTACTTTTGGCGCTGTGAGCAATTCCAGAGCGGGTTTAAGTAAAATCATTTTCTCGCTACGGTCCTAGATTTCCTTTACTCTTTTCCGTCATTATCATTATTTAAAACCACTTTCATGAGCGTTTTCTTGTCTTCGTAATAATTATCGGCAGAAACATAAATGTTACCCGAATAATTTTTAAAGAAGAGAGTTCGTCTAAGGGTAAAATATTACATAAATGTACGCCATCCCGGGCATATTTATGGTTTAATAGTACTGTATGTTTTTACCGATATTTCTACAAACACGTTTTAGGCGAAACTGATACACGAGTAAATATACTAGTAAATAGTGCAACTGTCGGTCGATGAAGATCCACAACAATACAATGTGTCGGGTGTGAACTCTTGAGTCTGACGTCATAAGCGAGAGTTTAACAGTACAAAATTAGTTTGCCAAGTGAGGGCGCTGTCAAGGCGTGCTGCTAATTTTCCTGTGTTGGGAAGTTTTCGTTCCTGCAACGATGCTATTGATTTTTGTGTAAATTTCGATACAAGCCCAATGATGTAAGTAAATGAATGTGTAATATTGAAGTTTAAGAATCAATCCTTGTATATAATCCATTTTCGTTATATATTGTGATTTTTAAGTGCTATAATTTGTGGTGCCAAATTACAACATGTATATCTTGAATACGGTGATAGTGAAAGTGTACGTGAGGGACTACACGTGTGCTATGTAAATTACATGAATAATTAATAGGGTATGAGGGCGTTTACGTTCAAGCTTCGTTGTGTGCCATGCCATGCGGATGGATTATTATGACAAATCTCAGTTTGCTTGAATGTTAATATGAGTAGCTATGGAATTGAAAAGGCTATATATTGTACATGATATAATCACATGTATGCATAACTTTGGGGGTGTATTTATTTTATTTAGCTCATATGACACCAAAAATAAGGAATGAGTGAGAAGGTTATTTAGGTATTTCAAGCTTGAAATGACCCTCTAAAGTATGACAGTGCAGAGATATAACAAATTATGTTGATATAAACAAAGTAATGAAAGAATTTACATAGACAGTGAATCTAAGTCAGGTTATGATATGATATTTAGCAAAGGTGTTAATCACATTTGAAAGGAAGTATTTTAATTTGTTAATGGATGTAAACAGTTCAGACATGCATGACTAAAAATGTGTTTTTTCTTGTTTACATTAAATTACAGACTGAACCTGCATTGCTGCAAGGTATCTATTCATGGTGTTTGCAATAGTTTGTTGTCAATGATGTCTGAGTTGGGGATAGTTCGTCACACAATGTATTAAACTAGATAATTTTTTCTTCAACCCTTTTAATTTAGTCTATTTCTGCATGATATTCTTTTTAAATTTTAGATAAATTTTTCCACGTATGTTTTTTCATTGTCCTAAACTGCTTTTTTATTTTTTGTTATAAATATATAGTCATTCGCTTTTTTGTAATATTTTTCCCCACCTTTGAGTCTCTCTCATATTCACACAAAATTATCAAACTGCACAAAAGACTTTCATTTTCAACTACTTTCCAGCATTTCATCGTCATTTCCCCCAAAACAGCCCTCTCGCACTTTCGTACACCAAGTCGTTTCTATATCCAAGTTCTCTGAATATACTTCTGTTAGGCTTCTTACGGAAAGTTTTGTCACCGTTTTCACCGCGGCCAAAGTTAAAAAGGCCGATTAGCGGGATTTTCTCCCGGATCTTGACATATCCATCGGCGACTCTAAGAAGTCGCCGTTCAGCGGGATTAGCGCGAGCTTTTGTTTACGGCGATCCACCTGCTAAACGAGATAAAAAGAACTTCCGCCGCATCGCTCAGTCGGCGTGTTGAGAACAAAGCCGCTCCGCAGGCGCGCCGAATCAATCGGCGCCGGCGAGGGTCCGCCGATGTAAAAACTTTCCATAAGAAGCTTTACCGAATGCACAACTTATTTATCATGGAACAAACACTGAGCTATAAAGTATGAAAGTATAATTTATTATTTACATTTAATATATAAAGAGAAAAATGAATTTGTATAATGAAATAATAATACAATGAATACGATGAAATTGTGAATAAACATAATAATTAACCAGGTTAACGTCAGGTTAATGATTGCTTGAAATTCCGGTTTGGTGCACAAACTGTCCTTATCTATATGTCGCTGACCGTTGGAAACCCGCCCTCCGTAGAAATTGCAGCGAGCAAGGTCTTCTGCAGTGAAGATCTTCCCGAGAAGCTTAAAGGACAATTAACCCCACATGATATTCTAGATGCGGTATTGTCTGCTACGTCTTTCCATGGAGGCTGCCATTTTGTGCATGACACGGATCATTAGGTACCATATGCATTGATAATAGCCTACCTTTACAACAGATACGTCGCTTTGTTCTGATTTTATTACGATTGTTATTGGTCATGGGCCTAGATAATTGACGACCCATGAGTTCTAATAGCCATCCTGTAATGCAGATTCCTCGCTTTGTTTTGGTATTGTTACGATTGTCTCCGTCCTTGACGTCAATTCTCCGTCTCCACGTACAGAAAGTATATTTTTATGAACAAATTAAGACCTTTTAAAAAATATATAAAACTAAACTTACATTTCAGAATATGTGACTATATCTAATATATATTTGTCCTCTAAAAATCAATTACAAGTTAACGATGAAGGAAATATTACTTGGGATGAAAAATATTTTCGTGTACACATAAAGTAATGGCAGCCCCCTTATTATTGCTAGCAGACAATAACTTGGCTGGAAAATAGTGATTTATATCTATATCCTGTGTTTTTACATGAAATTGCATGTATCAAATAAGAGGCATATACTACACCATTCAAAATAAGCTAGTTCATACGCTGAGGTTAATTTCCCTTTAAGGACCAACTCCTTCGCCGACGTCGACCTGTCGAAAGCTTCAAAATAGGCACTCTTCGTCATTGTCATCGATGATCAAGAAAGTCACGCTCTCTAGTTCTGGACCGTGGTAAAGTTAGACAGGACGAGCCATTTCAAGTAAACGGTCAAGTGATTCCAGGAGTACAGAACAACCCTGTCAAGTTCTTGGGGAGGATCATCAATGGAGATTTGAATGACAAGCAGGCTCGTTTATCTCTCGAGACTTCTTAAGGAAGGTGGCTGAATCTGTTGGACAAATGTGTACTCACTGGTGTCATGAAATGTTGGTGTTATAACTACCTGATTCTACCAAGGGTCCAATGGCAACTGATGATCTACGACATTGCGCTTAGCTATGTAGAGCGCATGGAGACGATGGCGTCAACATTCCTACGAAAGTGGCTGGGCGTGAGCAGGAATTTATCCAGTGTGGCACTCTACTGTAAGCAGGCCAAACTGCGACTGCCACTGGACGGTTTGACGGAGCTTGTAAAGAAAACTTCGGTTAACAGCCTTCTTCAACTGAGAGCAAGTTCCGATGAGGTGGTGCAAAAGATTGAACCAGTTGTTCGTTGCGGGAGAAAGTGGAAACCAGCAGAAGCAGCAGAGAGGGCAGAGAACAGAGTAAGATTTGAGGACATGGCTAGGGGACAGTGTGGCCGTGCAGGTCTCGGTTCATCGAAGTACCGTGCATCGTGGAGCAGGATGTCCAGCAAGGAAAGGCGATCGGAGCTGTGCAAAGCGGTTTCGGCAGAGCATGACGACACATACTACGTTCGAGCGGTTCAACTTGGGGTGCAAGGCAGATGGACGTCTTGGGAAAATGTGAAGAGACGCGACTTGAAATGGAGAACGCTATATGACATGAGTCCGAAGCTGCTACAATTTGTAATTAGTTCAACCTACGACACCATGGCTTCCCCAAAGAATTTGAAGAGGTGGGGACTCTCTCAAGAGGATTCATGTGACCTGTGCGGAGGCGAGGGGTGCACCACAACTCACATTTTGGCCGGGTGCCCTATCAGTCTCCAGCAAGGTCGCTACACGTGGCGACACAACCTTGTGCTGCGAGTCTTGCTACATGGCCTTCGTGAAGAGATTTCGAACGCAAACAGTAATCCAGCAAGAGAGGAAGAAAGGAGAATTCAATTTGTACGACCCGGAGAAACTCTTCCTCCTCGTCCAGCGAAGAGACGTCCCGGACTCTTGCCGCTAGCACAAGACTGGAAAATCGTGGCCGACTTGGACACAAGACTCGTCTTCCCAGAAAAGATTGCCGTGACTAATCTTCGGCCAGATGTGGTGATCTTTTCGGAACAGAGGAAGACTGTGATAATGATCGAGCTCACAGTTTGTGATGAGAGTAATATGCAGAGCTCGCATGAAAGGAAGAGGAGGAAGTACGAGGAACTGCATCTGCAATGTGTAAACAACGGATGGTCGACATCGGTGTGGCCGGTAGAGGTGGGTTGCAGAGGTTTTGCTTCGAATGCACTCCTTCCTTCGTTATTCCGACTTGGTGTTCGACGGTCCAAAGCAAAGCCACTAGAGAAGCTATCATGCAACGTCGCCGAACGAGCGTCATTTCACCTGTGGCTCCATGATTAAGATGGATTGTGACGTAATAGAGGGTGCGCAGATTATCCCTATACACCCAGACAACTGTCAAGACTGAATTACGCGCAGAGAGGCGCATCTTGTTACCTAGAGACGCAGTTGTGATTTTCGCGCACTTCTCAACAGAGAAAACAGGTTAGTTTGAAGATTCGTATTGCCAGGTCCGGTTGTGTTTTTCACATTCGGGTCAGAAACGAATCTTTTTTCCAACCTTTTTCTGCTCCCTGGCAACTGAAGACGAGAGCAGTCTAAACTAACCTGTTTTTAATATTGTTTTTTTTTTTTTGGCTAACTCCTGCCGGGGTTTTTGCCATTTTGGCCAATTTATTTGGTATTTTTCATACAATGAATACGATGAAATTGTGAATAAATATAATAATTAACCAGGTTAACGTCTTGCGTTAAAATCTGCCCTGCGGCACTTAACGTTGATGGCTGTCCTCAAGGCCTTCTGGAATTCCAGGGAGGAGGTGCTGCCTTGGTACACCATCTCAGCCTGAGCGATGATTGCTTGAAATTCCGGTTTGGTGCACAAACTGTCCTTATCTATATGTCGCTGACCGTTGAAATTGCAGCAAGCAAGGTCTTCTGCAGTGAAGATCTTCCCGAGAAGCTTAAGGACCAACTCCTTCGCCGACGTCAACCTGTCGAAAGCTTCAAAATAGGCACTCTTCGTCATTGTCATCGATGATCCAGGAACACCAATCATCACAGTCCCGTCGTCGATGGTGGTCACGTTTGGTGTCTGGTTCCTGTGTCGAGAAGTCTCCGTCTTTTCCCGTAGAGTTCGGTTCTCCTCGGTCAGTCGTTGGTTGGCGTCTCGTAGTCGTCGGTTTTCGCCCTCTAATTGAGAGAGATATATCTCATTAAAGGGCACGTCGGTGGCAGGTAGGATTCTTGCCAATTTGAGGATTCTTGCCAATTTGAGGATTACTGGGCATATTAGCTATAATAGCCATAGACAGCTGAAAACCGTCTGTTCGGAGGAGTCCTTAACATTTTTTTTATTTTTTACCTTCTCCTCCTACATAGACAGTTTTAACCAACCCTCCCGGTACACCGGGACCTAACGAGACAAATCCCCCCAAAAAGGGGGATCTGATTTTTCATCCCTAAACTGGCTATAAGCCATCCCCTTTCTCTAAAAATTCACATAGATGGTGCTAGTGTTCTCATATTTCAAGACAGCATTTAAAAAAATGAAAATTATACAGATACCGGTAATTAACAAAATTTGGGACTTAGTCAGGTTTGAACTCAAGCTTCGCACTATAAATTTGCTGCTTTACTACACAACCGATAGTACGCTTCTGACTACTTCCGGGTCATGTGATTATAACCAAGATGGCTGTCAGCGACTCGCTACTTTCACATATCATTAACCTAAACTACTTCCAGTTCGTGCGATATCAAGACTTTCCTGATATACTCACCCCCTAGGCCTTCATATCGTCACTTTTTGACCGAGGTAAGTCAAAATTTCGCTGTTTTTCTTGTCAAGCTCGTCATATTCTATACTTATTCCTTATTGCGCCAAATTTGGCAGTCTTAAAACTTATTTTATTTCAAAATTGAAATGTTTTTTGAATTTTTGAAACCAAGTTTGGGCGGCCGCTTCCACCCGCACACATCACTTGCAATACACGAAATGGGGCTTGCAATGGCCAGTTTCGGCAAAATTGTCTGCCTGACCCGGAGCGCATTGTACACTAGCGGTGCGCTCGCCGTGCGGTGTCTTCGAGCGCCGCGAGCAGCAGTGCGATGTTTTGCCTCGAATGTCTACATATCCCTGCCACTCAAAGAGTTGGTAAAGTAGTTACTAACAAAGTACGTTCAAAGTTCATTTTTTGCCTGAAAATAATACATTCTGACGTTTTAAAGGTTGTTTTGCCTAAACTGGGTATGTATGAACCCATTCTGAATACTATTTCATATTCTTGCTCAATTCGAAATTTTGAAGGATGAAGCCCATTTGTAGTCCTTGGTCCCGGGTACAGAGTGCGAGAAGAACTTCAGTCTATGTAAGGAGGTGTAGTGAAGCAAGACGTAGTCCAGCGGAACACCCGACGAACAGAGACTGGTCTGAAGCTTTCGGTCTATAATTTTAATTTTTTATAAATAGCCACTGATAGGACTAGGAGCTCGTCGTACAGCTACAAAAATGAGCTAGGGCCTAGTGCATCCACACAAATGAGTGGTTGCCTAAACTGGCTATTTAAAGTAAAAACCAAGATAGAGATCTAGCCCTTTTTTCCCTTTAAATCAATAGAAAATGTCACACTGATCACATAATCCACACCACCCCCCCCCCCCCCACCACACCCCCACCTGCCAACTTCCTTGACCTTGGCTTGGCACCAGTTTAGCTAACCCCAGGTACATGTACAAATATCCAAAGTCGACCTCGCCCATTTTATGGCTAATCGCATCGCTTAATTTCGGCAGGTAAGATAGATTAGAAATTTGTACTTACACTTCAAGAGAATTACTGTAACTATCTAGCAGGCTCTTTGATTTTACGATTTAACGCTTGTTTCATTGAATGAAACGAGCCAATCTTTTCCCCGTACTGTACCGTCGATTCAAATGACTCGATCGGACTGTGTGATCGAGTCAGCGACGGTATACGGTACATTACATTTACACACAGTGCGAATCGACGGTACAGTACGGGGAAAAGATCGGCTCGGCGAGGAAATTCCATTTTTTTCATCGAAACAATCGTTAAATCGTAAAATCAAAGAGCCTGCTAGATAGTTACAGTAATTCTCTTTAAGTATAAGTACAAATTTCTATCTTACCTGCCGAAATTAAGTGATGCGATTAGCCATAAAATGGGCGAGGTCGACTTTAGATAGTTGGAGCTCCCTGGGCCTGGGGCGGTATTCTGAAAACTGTGTTATCTTTTGTGTTAAGGAAAACTGTGTTAATTGTCATAACAATTGAAACTTTACGCGGGCACAGCCATCTTTGCGCAATCATTAACCAATGACTTGTCCTGATTTTAATTTGTTATGACAATTAACATCGTTTTACTAACATAAAAGATAACACTCTTTTCAGAATACGGCCCCTGGATTTACATTTTAGCCAGCTTCGAGCTTCGGCGGGACTTTGCTGGCGAGGTACGCCGACGTGGCTGGCCTGGGAATCTGAATGGCCGGCGATAACTTTGTTGCAAGCGTCTATGAGTATGATTAGGCCTAACTTAAGCTGGAAGAGGCATGATCTAGTTTCTCTGAAATCATGAAAATAATTTAAGACTTTGAAAGGATAGAAAAGTGTTCCATACCTCCTTTTCAGCTCTCGTTGATGATTTGAAAGATAAGGATCCGCTTCAAGCAATTTCGACAATTGCGGGACGATCACGTCGTCCGCTTTCACAAGCATTCCATTCACGGCCATTTTCATGTATTGCATGCACTATGAACGTGACTCGCCCAATTTGGCGGAAAGTAAGCCTTCAAGTGCAGATTTCTCGCCGAGATGGCAAGGGAATGTACAGGTAGTAACGTAAACTATCCCCCCCCCCCCCCCACCCCCGGTTGAAGGCAATACTGGGGGGGGGGGGGGGGATATATTTATACTCGAGGCCTACACGCGTGTAACAACAGGTTTTAAATCAAAACAAAAAACCCATAAATGCAAGCTTTATCCATGAAATTGGTCAAAATCACACCGGCCTTAATATTTTGCAGCTTTTCCTGGGAAAATAACTTCTCGAATATATCCCCAAAACAAGTTCTACCTGAGCTCAATTAAACCTTTTAAAAAAACGTACTTGCTAAAATACCTACTGATTGGGAAGAATCATAGGATAGGTTGATTTTTTTGTTTTGGAGTTCCTTTTCGAGGGATGAGCCGAATTTGATGGTATTTGTTTCATATCATTAATTCTCCAGTGGCGCCATTCTAAAGTCATAATTATGTTGATACAGAAAGTCCTTATAGTAAAAGGTAAGCGGTCTTCTGCTTTCACAAATTGTGTGTATTATAAAATGTTAATTTTAATTTTTTATTTCCAATATAGCTAGGCCTACATATTTTCTTTGTATTTAGAATTAAATCCTTAATGTCCGAAAATGTGTTCATATATTTTTCTGTAATATTACATTGTTTTGTATCATTTATTGAACGCATTATAATAAAATTCAATCAAAGAAACAAACCAGAGAGAGAAAGACGAGGAAAGGAGAGAAAGGGAAGTGGGAGGGGGGGGGGGGGGAGCGGGAGGGAGAGAAGACTGAGAGAAGAAAGAGCTAGAGAGACCGGGATAAAAAATAGTGGAATGGGAGAGAAAGGGAAAAAGGTGTGAGATAAAGGAAGGAAAGATAATGGGAAGAGAACGAGGGGGATAGAGAGTGAAAGAGAGAGAGAAGAAAAAAATCGGGGGGGGGGGCGGGTGGGTAACGGGTGAGAACTTTATTACTGTGAAGAGAAAACACATTTTTGGACATTGGAAAGAAGACATACGCGTATATAGTCCATGGGCCAGTAACCGAAAAGTCCCCCCCCCCCTTAGGCACAATTTTAAATGATATTTTTCTGTTAGCTAGGACCCTCAGCTATCAGAATCTGCTTCGGTGGGTGGTAACGGATCAAGAAAAATATGAATTTTAGGAAAAGTCATATAATTCCAATTCACGAATCTAAAAATACTTGGTAAGCATTCTAATACCTAGGACCGTTACTATGGTAACACATCAAAAATACTGAATTCTAGGAAAATACTAATCTTTGTAATTCAATAGCTATAAAATATATGGTAAGCATCCCATTATGTGTATTTCAAGCTTCCTGGTAGATTGCAATCACAATCTGAGCCATTTACAGTCATAGGCGCGTCAAAAAAGGCCGTTGCTATGGAAACGGTCCAACAAAAAGCTGTTATTTGAGAAAAAAAAATCTATAACTAACCAAAAAGAAAAAAGTGTCTGCACAGTCTTTGATAATGTTTTTTTTTAATATTATTTCTGACCCTCAGCTATCATAATTTGCCTGTTTGACATCAAGGTGGTGGGCGTGGCCGCTAGGGCCGTTACCATGGTAACACATAACGAACTACTGGAATTTAGAAAATACCGTATATTTGTCATTTAGCAGCATAAAATATATGGTAAGGACTCTAATATATGTATTTCAAGCTGCCCCACTGATTCCAACCACAATCTGAGTCATTTGAAGTCATGGGCGTTTAAAAATGGGCCGTTGCTATGGAAACGGTCCCACAAAATGCTGATATTTGTGGAAAATATCTATGATTTATCAATACAAAATAGAAAACAACTGCACAATCCTAAATCATGTTTTTCTGTTAGCTAGGACCCTCAGCTCTCATATTCTTCCTATTTTACATAAAGTTGGTAGTAGGCGTGACCACTAGGGTTGTTACCATGGTAACACACCAAGGAATGGAATTTTAGAAAATAACATATATCTGTAATTCAACATCACAAAAACAAATTGCAACCATCTAACTATATGTATTTTGGGGTGCCCATTTGATTGCAAGTACAATCAGAGTCATTGGAAGTCATCGTCATGTCAAAACATGGCTGTTGCTATAGAAACAGTATGATAAAAATCTAATATTTCTGTAACTAATCAACACAAAACAAAGAACAAGTGTATGTGGGGCCTAACATGGTGTTTATCCGTCAGCTAGGACCCTCAGCTATCATAATCGAAAGCTTCCTAGTAGCCACAAAGTATATATAATATATAATATATAATTAAATTGATCTTACTTACCCAGGATAACCACATCAGTAATATTACTGCCCTGCAACTATCATTGCCTTGTACATATTTCATACATCTGGGTCAAGCAATTAACTAGCTTGTTTAATGAATGTTGTCCTATGAGAAAAATAAATCTTCAAAATAGGGAAAGAATTCCAAAATCTCCATGGATAACACCGGGCTTATTAAGATCAATAAATAGGAAAATATAATCTTTATTTGAAATATAAAGCGAATCCCACTGAAAGTTCTAAATCGAAATATTTGAACTATAAAAATACATTGACAGGGTTGTTACGTAGAGAAAAAAGGATATATTTTTCACGTCAATTTATGAACTGTAACAAAGATGCTAAAAGCACATTGAAATTAATCATTGAAGTTCTGAATAAACAGAAAAAGAAAAGTAGTATTTCTAATATACAAACTGATGAAAAAAATATATTGATGAGTTACAAGATATTGTTGATCACTTTAATGATTATTTTGTTGAAATTGGTCCAAATTTAGCAAGTAAGATACCAAGCTGTGATAGAAAATTTTATGATTACTTACAAAACCCTAACCCTAATTCTATGTTCTTTACTCCTGTAAATGAAGGTGAAGGCCTTGACATCAGTGGCGGATCCAGGGGGGGGGGGGGGCATAGCCGGTCCGTGCCCCCCCCCCCCCCTTGAAAGATAAGTATGAATTTTGACCATAGACGATCTGCCATTTTCCCGATTGTGCCCCCCTCCTGTTAGAGTGAAGACCTTTTTTTTTTTTTTTTTTTTTTTTTGCTTGTCAGGGAATTATCGAGGGAACTGGACCCCATAAGCCCTTACTGAGCGATTTTGGAAGGTTTGGCGATATTTTTTTTCCCCTAAACCCCCCCCCCCCTATATACAGCTCCTAAATTTTGGAATTCCCTCCCTTTAAATATACGAGGCAGTATAAGTCTGAGTACACTCAAACGTAAATTGAGAAAATCACTTATTGCTTTTTATGAACGTTGATCCCTTGATGGTGATTCTTGTTTACCTGTGTAGAAAAATCTATAGATTAAATGAAACCTTCCAGATCCTGCCCCTCCACCCCCCCCCCCCTTCCTCGCCCCCTGTCACTTTGTCCTTTTTCTTCTGTCTTTTGTAAAATTTACTCCTTTCCATTGTTACTATTCCCAGCTTTATTATTTTTCAATGCTTTCTCTTCGATGGAAAGTGTGTTATGCTTATGATTTGTTTGCTTTCCATGGCCATGTATCTGTCTTCTTCTTTTTCCCTTTTATTGGGCATTTTATGCATGGTTGCCCAGACTAGTTTTTTATGTGCTGTATTCATGATTTATCTTTTGCCAGGGGCCAGCGCTTCTACAAGCTATGCTTCTATGCTGGTCTCTGTTTTCATTATCATTTTCATAAAATTAATCTAATGTAGTCTTCATTACTGTTACTTGTTTTCTTACAACTCAAACTTTAATGCACATTATTTTGCTTGTAATGATCGAAAACGTTTCTGCACTAAGTTGTGTTGTCAATATTGTTGATTGCATAATACATATTGTTATATACATGTACTTTGAAAAATGAAAGTGTAATGAAATAAAATCTAAATCTAAAATCTAAATCTAAAAATCGAAAGCAAAACAAATGTGGGCAAAAAACCTTGCCCAGGGATGTAAGCACCGATCACGGATCGAATCCAAGAGCTCTCGTATGAGAGTGAAAGGCCTTCACCAATATACCACAGTGCTTCCACCATGTATTTGTAATGTAACGAAGTACAATGTAGGCATCCAATTATACACAATTGAAGCTGCGCCTTTAATTGCAATCAAAAGCCGGATGAATTTAGTACAGTCATATAAAAATATGCCGCTGCTAAAGGAAAAGAATGATAAGAAAGCTAAATTGATTTTGAAGAAAGGGATATTTATGTATCTAAATAATGAATTATAAACAAGTGCCTGAGTTCATGAATTTGTAACTGTCCTATTGGTTCAAATCCAGATCAAGAATATTTTCCAGGTTGGAGGCCTCAAGTTCATGCCTGGTAGGACACTTGCTATGACAAACAAAGATGCAAATGTTCAAATAGACATGCAAGGCTTCTGAAAATTCATTGCACAAGGCAATTCATATTGAAAAAGGTACCACTGTACTTAGAGATACTCTCATCTACTGTGTTGTCGTATTACAGTATTAACTTTGACTGCTTGGTAGGTGTTGTACTGTGGCTGTGAGCACCAAAAGCATCTTTAAAATACTGGCATTTCAGAAAGTGGCATTGTTTTAGTTTAACATTATTTAAAAAAAATATAACAGTCTACACATGCTAGATATCTCCATTGCAAGCAGCCTGAATGACTGCATTGAAAATGTTAATCATTTAAAGGCCAAGTCCACCCTAACAAAAGTTGTTTTGAATAAATAGAGAAAAATGCAACAAGCATAACACTGAAAATTTCATCAAAATAGGATGTAAAATAAGAAAGTTATGGTATTTTAAAGTTTCGCTTAATTTCGCAAAACAGTTATATGCACATCCTGATCAGTATGCCAATGAGGGAACCAGTGACGTCACCCACTCACTATTTCTTTTGTATTTTATTACATGAAATACGAAATATTTTAATTTTTCCTTGTTATATAATTATGTGAAACAAGGTTTGATTCCTCGCTGAACATGTGTAATTGCCATTGTTGCAACCTATACACAATTCAATGAGAGCTTCCTACCCTGATAGCAGAAAGTGTTAAAAAATGACGTGATATTTACGTCGTGGTTTTCGTCTTTTTTACGTCTTGTAATTACGTCAATAAGACGACAACTTGCACCAACGCAAGACGTCAAGAGGACGTCTTATTTTGACGTCATCTTTACGTCTTTTACACCGTAAAAACTATAGTGACTGCACCTGAAATCCTGTTTATAGCACTTGTAGTGTGCTAATTTACCAGCAAAAAAAAATGTGACCGTGGCGAGCCTCGAACCAGGTTCCGCTGATTGAGAGGCGCTGACGTTACCGATGGACTAACAAATGCTTCTTGCAATTCAGTTTAGTCATGGGAGTCAAGTAGATAACATGAACTATGTGGTGTCGTAAATTCACTATGTAACAATATGATCTGCTCTAAATCGTACAATGTGAGTTAGTCTAGCGGTAATGCCAGCAATTCTCGATCAGCGGACCCTGGTTCGAAGCTCGCCCAAATCATTTTTTTTTATGAATGTTTAGCAGTTTAAGGAGCCGGTCCAGCTCCCGTGAAAGTGCTGAAATAGCACGCTGTGTGCATTCAATAGCACTCTGAGTGCATGCCCTCAAAAAGTGCTCAGCACTTCAGTTTTTGCAGTGTACAGATGACGTCAAAATAAGACGTCCTCTTGACGTCTTGCGTTGGCGCAAGTTGTCGTCTTATTGACGTAATTACAGGACGTAAAAAAGACGAAAACCACGACGTAAATATCACGTAATTTTTACCACTTTCTGCTATCAGGGTAATTGTGAAATCTGCAGAAATTAAAATATTCTATATTTCACATAATAAAATACAAAAGAAATAGTGAGTGGGTGACGTCACTGGTTCCCTCATTTGCATACTGAGCAGAATGTGCATATAACTGTTTTGCGAAATTAAGCGAAACTTTAAAATACCATAACTTTCTTATTTTACATTCTATTTTGATGAAATTTTCAGTGTTATGCTTGTTGGATTTTTCTCTATTTATTAAAATCAACTTTTTGTTAGGGTGGACTTGGCCTTTAAGACAATGATCATATCCAAATATGATCGCTGCTAAGGCCGATTATGATCGAGAAATCTATATTTAGAAAATAAGTGGCATATTTCTGTGATTTCACAACACGAAAGATAATGTTGGTGATGATATTATTTATATAAAATTAATTTCTGACTGTACTGCTAACTGCAATTAATGTGTCGGTATTGAGTTCACGGTCATCTGTGAAATGATAAGTGAGGTACATAGGTGTCCACACCCAGTTGACATGAGTGAGAGCTACATGTATTCAACTTCCCCCCTGCAAGGAGTTCTATAAATGGATGCCATTTTGAATCAGAAGTTAGAGAGCATCCTATTTGGATATAGGTACGGAACATTTTCAGAATTCCTCTTGCAGCAACACCCGCTACTTTGGATGAGGTTGAGGATTACCCGTCAATCAGAGTTATCATGAAGAACAGATATAGAAGGCATTGACAGACTTCAGAACTACATACCAAACTATATACTAAGTAAACTTGAATTCCCTCTAGGGTGAAGTGAGGATTCACTCATCATCTTCATCCTAACCATATAGACATTACTCAAGTATTGCAAAAAAAAATGTATTCTCTTCTAACATAGTGGTGGCGGTATAGATGACACCTATATCTCCATCCTGAGTTCTGACTTTATTCTGCCAAACCAAACCGGGGGAGGGTTGGATAATCTCCTCACCATGACCTTCTTAGCCTGTGATTCAAGCCAGATAAGAGTGCCTCACCATATCAGACTTGTAAGAAAGTCAACCAAGTTTTAATAAGAGAATACTCAGTTCAGGTAAGGCTGCAGAACGCCTTAAAGGTGTAAAAGATAGATAGACAAACCCACTGGTGTTCACTAATTTCACAACATTATGGACTTAGCCACTAAACTCTGCTAAAAATATACCCCCCATCCTTTATCCAACCATGATTAAGGCAAGATAGTATTAGAGGAACCATCTCACAAACTATTGACCATATCTCCTCTAAAGCCAAGAGAACTGCAGCTTACCTGTAAGGGCAACCAATATGTAAACTTATCGGTCTTATGGTCCCTAACACATCAAGTCCATGGCTAATATACATGTACCCCAATCATGCAAGTCATGAGAATGCTGATCTGTAATTGCACCACAGGCCTTCTCAGTGACTCTTTTGAATACCTTCTAGCAAATATAAAAAACTGCAGACAGGTATCAGCACTTTAGTCCTGGACTTGATCTATGATGAGGCACCCAAAAGTTCAATTCTCTGGCCCTGTTTCTGATGAAGTCCAAATCCTATAGACCACCCTTAATGAACATGCAGATTTCTTATAGGTAGGATTAGGGGGAAATTGCTAAATTCTATTCCAATCTCCTCAGATTTATTTCAAGTAGACAGGTTTAGCTATATACAGACCGACAAGTTTATCATCCTATGAATACATTAGTTTCTGTGACTGAGGTGAATCCATCTATTAAGCCTCCATTGCCTCCCTCCCAACTCCAAGGCATAGAGATGGAAGCACAACTACTCCAGTACAGCTAACCAGTTAGGATCAGCTGTTGTTACTGCAACGGCCCCCACATCGACACCCACTTCTTGTCCGGAGCTATCCGAACACGGCGAACAGTTAAAAAATGTATTTGCAACATAATTGCTGCTGTGTAATAACAAAAATCTGTCACCTTTTTTTTTTAATTTCTCAGTTTTTGTAATAATACTACCATGGCAACAACCCTGTTTTGACATTACTGTGATTCCGATTATGACTGTAATAACTCAGGCAGTTTATGATATGTATATCAACACCAATATGTTGTGTTTTCTACTGTTAAATGAGAATATATATGTCATTTTCAAACAATTTCCAATATTTTGATGGTGCGTTGCCATAGTAATGGGGCTGGTGCTCACACCCACTATATCGGCGTCAGTTTGAGACCAAACGGATTATAAGCTATAGAATTATAATTGTTTTACCCGACTGTGACCTTGATAGCACACCAAAAAATTGCACTCAAAAGAGCTGCTTGAAATAGATGTAATGCCTACTAAATATTTTCACGTTGTTGAACTACATATATGTTATTTCCTATCTTATTACCATGGTAACAGCCCGACTGGTCGCCCGACACCCAACTTTGTGGCAGTCAAGGAGGATATGATAATGTGCAGGGGGGGCGGGGCGGGGGAGTTTCTGACGTTTCATAGCAAATTTGAGAGAAAGATAACGGCCCGTAGCACAAGTTAGAACAACGCCCGGACTGTTTTTTTTTTCATTATTTGGACGTAATACTGCACTGTAACTGGGTGCAGGGAGAGGAAATATCCCCCTTCCTGCGCAAAGCGCGAAAGCTCTGACGTTTTAGCAACTGATTTGAGAGAAATATAATGGCTCGAAGCAAACATTTTGTTTGGCGGAAAGTTATACATGAAACCTCAATTGAGAATGGTTGGCACTGATCTTATCATCAAAGCCGCGCGAAAGTCCGCGAGTGATAATAAAACGAACAAACAACACATACAACAACAAAAAAAATCTTTCAACGATGAGTATAATATGTATATACCTAACTTTTCTTTTTATTTCAAAGTAAAACACTTGCAGCTGTTTTCTGCTTCACCCATTATTTGGGTGAAAACGTTTCGTTCTGAACGAATAGCATTTTGTGTTCTGGAATATGATTATTTTGATAAGTCCCCGAATTTCTTCAGGAAAGTGACAATTCAGAGAGGGGGATAGCTGTTTCGCATCACGTAACGCATCACGTGACGTGAAAACACTTTGTTATAGTGCACGATCGTGCACTATAACTTAGATTTTTGCACAGGGAATCCAGTGTTAAATGAATAGGGGATGACATTTGTTTACGATTCTTGTTCTATTTATGCACTATTATACTGGACTATATGAACTCCAAATACTAAATTATCTCTCGTGTAGGTGCGTTTATCAACTCTTTCTTTCGGCAGAAACAGATTTTCCAAAGGGCTTTCAGTGATTTTTTTTAGAGATGATAAACGCAAAGCTGTTTTGATTATGGGGTTCGGAAAGCCTTTTTGAAAGTCGCAAATTTGTGCTTTCCGAAACAGGTCACATAAACAGGTTACAAAAAGCGAGATAAACGCAAAGCTGTTTTGAAACGACTTTATACGGACGTGTTTCCACAGAGTACACTAGCTACGTACGCTGCACTATACTAGCGATAGCCAAAACAAAAAAGCGCGCGCCGTATAGACCCCTTCTCCTCGGGTCAAACTGCGCAATGCATCTACGCAGTGGCAACGTCGGTTTTCGACTTGTCGATGAGATGATAAACGCAACTTATTTTGAAAGCCGTTTGCAAAGGGCTTTGGAAAGGGCTTTTGATAGTGGGTATGGAAAGCCGTTTCAAACTGGGGAAAGATGATAAACGCGACCATAGTCACCTCCGCCTGCGGCCTCGGTGAAACAAAACTGCACTCTGGATAATTTAGTATTTGTCGTGTACATAATCCAGTATAGCGTATGATAGCTAGACCATGCACTATTTATATAACAATTTCTACCTCGGGCGTGAATTACAGTGTCTCGTTTTGTGTATTCTCATGAAGGCCGTACGCAGAAATTTTTTCCTGGGGGGGGGGGGGGGCAAGATGATCACTTTTTATTATTGGATCATTTAAAAGTCTAAAACCCTATTTAAAAAAAAGTATGATTTTGAAATTTCTGGGGGGCAAGTGCCCCCCCCCCCCCCCCCCCCCGCTGCGTACGGCCTTGATTCTCATCATTCTACTGTTCGTACGCGTTCAGTCCGTATATAGTCTGGTTGTTAAATTAAGAATAGGCTAGTCGTTTCGTTAATATATTACCGCCTTGGAACTCTGAGCGCCAATGTTTTCGCTGGTCCTCTACTGGCTATATGTATCGTCCAGGCCAACCCTGCTCCGGAGGAATACCAACATTCCCTCTCCAAACTTCTGTGATCTGCTCAAATTTTTTCCAATGTCCATCACTTCTTTTCCTTTTCCTTTTCCTCTTTCCATTTCACAAGTGTATAATCACCGAAAGAAATCCCCCAAAATAGTCACGTGTAAGCGTTTCAAAATAAAAATCATTCCCTTTCTTTGACCGCGTTTACACAGAGTGAACTCGAGTTAAAATTCGACAGCGAATTCAATTGCGACCTTGGATTAGCATAAATTATTTTTCGGTGGGCTGTTTACACCAAGCGTTGGACGAACTCGAATTCCGAAGAAAAGTGAATTCGACTTGATTACGCCCTCGCTTGGTGGGAATATCGTGATAATCAACTTCCGGGTTAAATTTGTGAAAACCCCGCGAGTGAGTTCAAAATGGCGGTAGCGAGTATTGTAAGCGCAGCCATTTTGATCTGGTTTTGTATGATTTCACGTCGGAATTACAAAATTATGAACGAATATTTGCAGATATGATGAGCGCGTGGTGGATTGAATCAAGCCAGTTCGGTGAATGTGTCGTCGTTCGTTGTGGTTCACTTGTTGAATGACGCTTGTTTTACTGACGCGACGCTTAGCGTTGCTTAGCAATACCGGAAGTGACGTATGACGGGGTCACTGGCTGGATATTTGCTAGTCGACTTTCAATTACGTGTCCGTTCACACAGCAAATAGCGAATTTAAATTCGATAAAAGTCGAGTTTGAATTCGATAAATGTTGCTCTGGGTCGTCATTCGAATTCGAGTTTTGAACTCGAGTTCTAATTGCGACTACCCTGTTTACACACAAATGAACTCGAGTTCAAATTCGACTAAAGTCGAGTTCAGTCTCTGTGTAAACGGGGTCTTTCTCTTATTTTTACGTGCACGTGTTTCCTCTAAACTCCCCCAAAGTGGGCCCCATTAGGTTACCGCAAACCTTTCAATGGCAAATACTCACAATGGAAACCGTACAGAGAGAACATCCAAAGGCTTATTGTGTTCATGCAGGAAGCATGAAGTGCCAGTATGCCTAAATGCTGCCAATAAAAGCAATGCTGACTGAACCGTGACATAATTTGGTATTGTTGAATATATAGCGAGTCCTGATAGATCTAGACCAAAACTACTCAACTACATGTTCAAGAAGTATTGTAATAGGCCACAACTACAAGCAAAACACGACCAGAAACACAGGTAAGACGAAACTCTCGTGTACTATTGACAGCAAATAACATATTAATTAATTGGCAAAGTGCAAATCTGGTTCACGTTTTGATGAATGCGGGAAAAGTTTCATAAGTTATAGTCTTCAGAAATTTTCATAAGGGTATATTAATTGAGCGGCATATATAGCAGATCCGAAAAGCTGTGTTCGCATAGCAGGCAGACCATGGTATTATTGAGCTCCAAAAATGATTGATCTTATTGCGATATATTGTGGGATTTCTCCCAGTACGATGTGCCAGATGATTTTGGACACTACAAGGACCATACAGGACAAATTTTAGAGGTTTTTATTGGTTCAGTCTTGCGTATTTCTGGATGGCAGATAATTTGGCAAGTGTCTCCCATCCGAGTGCCCAGCAAACACAAAACGTTTTCAGAACGTTTGCAAAACGTTTTTATTAGGTCCGCTACGTCTCCGTCTTTAATAAACGTTTACAAAACGTTTTTATTAGGGCTGCTACGTCTTCGTCTTTAATAAACGTTTAAAAAACGTTTACAGAACGTCGAAGTTTTGACTTAATATAACAATTGCCGCAAATTCACAGCTAGTTTTTTGATGACGTCCAAAAACGTTCACAAAACGTTTTTATTAGGTTTGCTACGTCTTCGTCTTTAATAAACGTTTACAAAACGTTTTTATTAGGTCCGCTACGTCTCAGTCGTCTTTAATAAACGTTTACAAAACGTTTTTACTAGGTCCGCTACGTCTACGTCTCCGTCTTTAATAAACGTTTTCTAAACGTTCTTAAAAGGTTTTCTGAATGTTCTTAAAAGGTTTTCTGAACGTGCTTAAAAGGTTTTCTGAACGTTCTTTAAAGGTTTTCTAAACGTTCATAAAAGGTTTTCTCAACGTTCTTAAAAGGTTTTCTAAACGTTCTTTAAAGGTTTTCAAAACGTTCATAAAAGGTTTTCTGAACGTGCTTAAAAGGTTTTCTAAACGTTCATAAAAGGTTTTCTCAACGTGCTTAAAAGGTTTTCTAAACGTTCATAAAAGGTTTTCTCAACGTTCTTAAAAGGTTTTCTGAACGTTCTTTAAAGGTTTTCTAAACGTTCATAAAAGGTTTTCTCAACGTGCTTAAAAGGTTTTCTGAACGTTCTTTAAAGGTTTTCTAAACGTTCATAAAAGGTTTTCTCAACGTTCTTAAAAGGTTTTCTTAACGTTCTTAAAAGGTTTTCTGAGCGTTTTCAAAACGTCTAAAGGTTTTCTGCAGGTCCTTCGACTGGGAAACAAATGCATAAAAGGCTTTTTTATAACGTTTTAAAAACGTTTTAAAAACGTCAAATAAAACGTTTTCTGGACGTCCAAAACCTTCCACAAAAAACCGTCCAAAAAACGTTTTTACGAAACGTCCAAAGAACCAACTTGGAACGTTTTTAGAACGTTCAGAAAACGTCCGATTGTTAGTTGGGAGAACACTATTAAATTTAAGCTTCTTTACGGTACTCATGTCACAAAGCATACTGAACTTTTATTCTTTGCTGTGTGTGCTAGGCGTATATTTATGAACACAGTGCGCGCTTCCCTTGTAAAAAATAACCATGGTTTTACTGTCATAACCATGGTATAACCATGGTTTTACCATCATAACCATGGAAAACCATGGTTTTACAATGGACCAATAACCATCCATGGTTTTGCCATCAAATCCATGGTAAAACCATGGATAAACCATGGTTATACAATGGGTTTGGTTGTATAACCATGGTTATACCGTGGATTTGATTGTAAAACCATGGTTATACCGTGGATTTGATTGTAAAACCAATAGAAACCATTTAATTTGCATATTAAATACTGGGTGCTTGTGTATTCACGTTTTCATATTATTTATTAAAATTTGCAGTACATTTCTTCATTGTTGATTATTTAGAGTACACAAAAACGTTTATCAAATACAAAGATGGGTCAACAAACGATTACTAGAACAATTCATTCACTGGTATCAATTACAGGTAATTAAACAGGAATTAAGGAAACACTAACCAGGAACTAAAATATGTTCATTCAATACATATATATGGACGATTCCCTCACACTTTAAAATATGCAAAGTCTTCAAAATTCCATTGCACTTTGGAAGTGTTGCAGACGTACCAGACCCAGCTAACAATCGGACGTTTTCTGAACGTTCTAACAACGTTCCAAGTTGGTTCTTTGGACGTTTCGTAAAAACGTTTTTTGGAAGTTTTTGGACGTCCAGAAAACGTTTTATTGGACGTTTTTAAAACGTTTTTAAACGTTATAAAAAAGCCATTTACCCAGCTAACAATCGGACGTTTTCTGAACGTTCTAACAACGTTCCAAGTTGGTTCTTTGGACGTTTCGTAAAAACGTTTTTTGGACGTTTTTTTGTGGAAGGTTTTGGACGTCCAGAAAACGTTTTATTGGACGTTTTTAAAACGTAATTAAACGTTATAAAAACGTCCAATAAAACGTTTTCTGGACGTCCAAAACCTTCCACAAAAAAACGTCCAAAAAACGTTTTTACGAAACGTCCAAAGAACCAACTTGGAACGTTGTTAGAACGTTCAGAAAACGTCCGATTGTTAGCTGGGTGGTCCTTCCATCAGGAGGTTTCGATCTTCTCTGTGCGTCGTGGGCGCCGCGAGAGATCGATCTGCTTGCAACGGCTCTCAACCACTATCTTCCGAGGTACTGTTCTCGGGTACGAGGCCCGGAGGCTTGGGTACTCGATGCCTTTGATCCCTCAGATTCTGAGAAAGATCAACGAGGATCGAGCGTGGGTCCTGTTAATTGCCCCGCGCTGGCCGAGGGGACCTTGGTTTCCCCTACTCCTGTCCCTCCTGGAGGGGCAGCCGTTTCCGCTCCCTCTGAGGCCAGACCTGGTGTCTCAGCCTCTATCCGGGATCCTCCATCATCGGCCCGAGGTCCTTCACTTGACCGCTTGGCCGTTATCAGGGGAGACGATAGGGCTTCGGGGCTTTCTTAGAGAGCCTCTCAGTTTATAGTCCAGAGTCGTAGAGATTCCACGAGATCTCTTTACAACTCCCGTCTTGAGGCCTATTTAGTTTGGTGTGAAGATCTCGGGGTTTCGTGAGGCTTCTCTAGGCTGTTGGCTTTCCGGACGGCTCGGGGGTTTCTAACTCCCATTACCTGACTAAGTTGCTGAGATCATTCTTCTTACAACGACCAGCAGATCCGAAGCTGTCTCCTGCTTTGAGCCTTCCTAAGGTTTTGGACGCGTTATCGAAGCCTCCCTTTGAACCGATGAGCATGCCCTTTGATCCGTTGGGAAAGACAAAGTTTTCGTCTTATCTCCAAGCCCTCCTTTGTAGCCAAAAATCAGACGGCTTCCTCCGGATCGGTTGAGGTGTTTCTCAACGCTCTGTGAGATTTCTCCTCAGTCAAGGAAGACAAAGTCTGGTGCCCGGTAAGGGCGCTGAAATGGTACTTAGACAGGACCAAAGCTTGCCGCTCGGACGAGCAGCTTTTCATTATTACTCTAACCCTAACCCTAACCTCTCCCCTGCTTCTAGAGTATCCATTTCTAGATGGATTGTCGAGGCCATTCAGGCCGCTGGCCCTGAGGCCTTTCTCGCGGATAGCAAACCTAGAGCACATGATACCATGCAGAAGAATTAGCACTTCTTGGGCGCCTTTTCAGAGCATTGTCGTAGAAGACATCTTGAGGGCCGCCTTTTGACGGTCTCCCAATTGTTTTACTTCATTTTATCTGAAGGACATTCATTCTGGGGAAGTGCGGTTTGCAACTTCGTCTTTGAGGGCGGCATCTTCTGCTGTTGACCCTCGTTAGCCTCCTTCCCTTTGGACATGCCTCCCCGGATATTTATCCGTGCTAGTCTAGCAATAATAGGTAGATACATTAATTTATTGTAGTAAATCAGAAAAATCATACCTGATTTTATTATTTGCTAAATAAATTGACGTATCTACATATGTCCTTCCCTCCGTCCCCTCTCCTTGTCCAGCAACATGTCCTAAACGCTGTCTCTGGCAGCTCGTTAGAGGAAGATGGCGGGCGTGCGCTCGCGCATGTGACAATGGGAAGGCGTCATACGGGGGTGGGGCGTGTGCGAATGTGACTTTTAGTGTCTCGATGGTAGCGTAGTTTGGACCAAACTAGCAATTATAGGTAGATACATCAATTTATTTAGCAAATAATAAAATCAGGTATGATATTTCTGCTTTATTTCTTTGTTGACATTGTGCTCAGATGGCGTCCCTAGACAATCATTTTAATCTTCGGCCATCACGTCTCTGAGGGCGGTCTTTATCCTATCGTCAATGATCCCCCCCCCCCCTATTTTTTTTTGACATTGTGCTCAGATGGCATCCGTCGACGATATACCTGAAATCTTCGGCCATCACGTCTATGAGGGCGTTATTTATCCTAACATTGTCACCGACACCGCCATAGAGGCACTGAAGACGTTCGACGTCCGATCCGATGACGTGTGGATTGTGGCTTATCCTAGATCAGGTACGTTCTCTTCCACTGCTTGTTGCACACAATGCGTCAGCTACTAGCGCTGTCTTCGATGCGCCAAGTGAGAGTGAAAGCAAATGAGATATGATGCTATAGCGTAAATTACATATTATGCAATACGAGAGTGTAGCATTCACAGTATGTTGTATTAAAGAAATCGCCGTTTAGCAGTGCCTGTACGCAATGGCAGTCTCTGAGGTGCAATTCCACTTAACGGAATTACAAATTAGAGATTTTTTGCTCACATATTTGGAGTTTATGCACTCATTTTTCTTATTGAGTCCCCTTCCTACCATTTAATAATCTGCAGATGTACTTTTACTATTCTTTCACCTGAACTCTTTCATACCCAAGATTTTTCACTTACTTTAACTATATTCTGGTATATATACCGTTGTAACGGAATTACCAGAAAATGGTGGCATTTTAAATCTCTCATTTCCATTCATTATCCTTTGAAATGTACAAGCCAATTATTCCACATTCATATTTGATTCAGCTTTCTGTTTATTCAACTTAATTGTGATAATAACATGACAGATAGGTAGTATTTGCTTTTTTCCTAGATAAGTCACAGGTAACGGAATTACATAATGAAATTACCAAGAAAACTAAAGGCTCTTCAATCCCCTGTAAACTTAAATGTTGATTTTTTTTTTAAAAGCAATCTCAAGTGAATAAAACTATTATTAAAATGAGTACCATAAGGCCATTATGAAAAGGTTTCTGCGAATATACTGGAAATGGGTAAGATTACAAAGGGTTAGTTGAGTTAAGCAGCAACTGCTTGGTATATTTGTGTTTAATTTTGTCAGCTGAGTTGCAGGAATTTAATAATCAGCGTAAATAAAGATGAATATTAAAACAACATTCCATATCACAAATTGGCATAATAGCTATGGTATTGGAATAACGTAATATTTGAACCCAATACTAACTCAATCATTCATTGGCTAGTCTTCGCATATGAAGTTTTATGAAGGTGTTCCTCTACTAACTGAAATCCTTAAAAAGATAGACTTGCAAGTTAGTCACCTAATCTCTCTAAACCATCAAGAGGAGAACCTTTAAAGGCACTGTGAATGATTGACATGCAAAAGCAAAACCGCAAACAGGTGTGATTGAGTGATAGTATGGTAAATTGCATTTTATATCTTACATGTATGTGATAACCACATGGAAAACCGGATTATCTGTAAAGCTAAAGCCAGCTTTAGTTTTAGTGTTTATTCTGTATTAATATCTGCCAGAATATAAATAAAAGAAAATTCAAAACAGTTTGCAGATTTTTGACAGGTACTCTAATGACAGAATGATAAGTAAGTGAATGGTAGGTGAATATTAAAACCGACATATACCAAGACGAAAAAACAAACAAATAAATAAATTAAAAACAGTATTTTTGATGGGCTATTTTTTATAAAATCGATGTCGTCTAAAACTGAAACATTCTCCTTTTCTATAACCATGTGCAAAGTAATGTAAACATACACATAATCATACTGGGTTCGTTGCCTCTTTGTTTTGCAATTAATGACACGTCAGAGCTACTTACGATATATGCATAAAACACATGTTCCAACTTTCCAATCGCATTATAGCCTTTTATGGATGATGGTAATTCCGTTACCACAAATCTGGCCAAAGAGGAAAAGATATTCAAATAAGCGTTATCGGAAGTTTTAAGTTGAAATCAGAGAATTTTCAGTCTCCCCCAAAATATTCACTCTTAAAGCTAGGAGGAAAAATTTTCCCCATTTATGGTAACGGAATTACACCCTTATTGTAGTAGATTTTAAATACGCTTCCTGAAAATACTGGTTTTGATATATGTCTTATACCTTGGAACACATGTTGCGTACACATACACGGTTATAATGAAAGTGAATGCATGCTGCACAAATTGAACAAATGTATTTATTTCATCATAATCATTTCATTGCCCAAAATATTTACTAAACAGTAAGAAAATGTAATGTCAAACATGCATTGTGCAAATTCCGAATGAGATGGGGAAAAGGGGTTTTTTTCAGTTTCTTTTAATTTAAGTATTTGGCAATTTGGAACAATTACAGCGATCTTTATTAGTATAAATCTAAAATAAGCTAATTGCCCTTCTCAGTTGGAATTGCCCTGAGGCGTATACCGAAGTGTTGATCTGCTTGTGAAATAATCACGATAATCTTTTACAATCTATTGTGTGAACTTGTTTAAAACAAATTTAGATTGAATTTGAATATTTTGTTTTCAACAGTAAGGGAGATTGTTTTTGCACGTTGCGTCAGTTCGTATTGCCTTTTCGAGATTATTACCATGGTCTTTTTATCAATTGTGCCAAATTGTAACTATCTGTATAATCAGTAACAGCAGGGAGGTGGAAGAGATAGTACTTAAGGACACAAGGTAATTTGTTTCTTTGTTATTGAAATACAAACAAAAGGAGCTTTGAGTTACTGTGAGTAACAGATATATATATATATATATATATGTTTTGTCATTTACTGTGTTATATCCTTTATTAAGAGGAATCTTGTATCAAAGAAATAAAATCAAGTGATCTTCTAAAAAAAAAAATAAAAAAAAAATAAAAAAATAAAATAATCACGATAATCAGTTTATGGCTTTGCGCGACTCGCTATTCTGGTTTAATTCCAACTTTGTTGTAATGGTGTGCCAAAAAGTCATTACAATATACCGTGCGTCTCAAGTTACACTTTTGAAATGGCTGCCAAATAAAAAATATATGATGCTGGGTGGAAAGGTTTATATGCATGGATAGCTCATGGACTCAACTTTCATATGGCACGAAAAAGTCCGAAAATAATTCATGCTTGGGCGAGCACTGCTCACTTTTGTAAAGGGTATGAAAATTAGGTTGCGCAGGAATTAGCTGATTGAAATAGCTGAATGGTGATTGAATGCTTGATTAATTGATTGAACCGATTGATTGAATGATACATTGTTGATTAAGTTATTGATAGTTGAATGTTGACTGTCTAATTTAGGGTTATTGATTGATTGACTGATAGATTGTGATTGACTTCAGGTGGGTAATAGCAACCAGTCTAATTTGGGAAATGTAACGTAGGTAGAATTCGGGATCAGGGAAGGTGGTCTGCATATTTTGGAGTGGAGACCAACGAATATGAATTGTCAAGATATGCACAAGCACACCCAGGAAGAGAGAGAGAGAGAGAGGGGGGGGAGGGGCATACATGTCCTCTTGACCCTTATCCCATCTACCCAACAAAGTCCTACCCTATCTCACCTCCCCTGCACCATGTCCCATCCTGACTCCCTGGAACACACCACTGAGTCTACCAGGGAAAGTTACAATGCTACAATAATAAATGCAATTCCTGTTCACTCATGCATAAAATGTTAATCCCATTAACAAAAAATTCACTCAGCAAACCCAAACTCATCACAATTCATCACAAATTTTGCATATCATCCTCAATTCCGTAAGCTCCAAAGGACTTTCCTCTCACAAATTGGAAGGCCCATTCCTGCGCAACCTAATTTCCATATCCTTTACAAAAGTGAGCAGTGCTCACTCAAGCATGAATTATTTTGGACTTGTTGGTGTCATATGAAAGTTGACTCTATGAACTTTCCAAACATATAAACCTTTTCCCCAGAATCATAATTTTTTATTTGGCAGCCATTTCAAAAGCGTAAAGTTTTTTCTTGAGACGCACGGTAGAGGGATGATGAAGAAAAGAAAAACGATTTTTCGCCATGTCATACTATTCGTCAGTTCAAATTCATGATCTGTGCATTCGAATTCATCTCGAAACATTCAAATTCACATTTCAGGCAGTCAAATTAACACTCTTTTCATTCAAGGTCATAGGTCACGCATTTATTTCATAAAGCCTTCATTAAATTTAGCATCACGTGGTCACGTGATCACGCAACAAACCCGTTCCTGCATTCGAATTCATATTGGAGCATTCAATTTAGCGTGTTGAGCATTCAATTAAAAGAATTTCCCCAAGAATAGTGATATTTTCCCATTGTATTGTATTATGTGTTTGACACTATAATAATTTGCCATTCAAGATAGGACCTACATGTTTTTTGTTATGGTGATTTTTATAGATCCCATTGTTTGAGCAAATAAAGGTTTGTTCATTTTTGTCGCGTGGTCGTGGATGTATATATATAAAAATATGAAACAACTGTATGTCGCGAGAGAGAACTTACAAATATAATGTTATTGTAATTGGGGACACACTAAATCTTAGAAGAGATTTTAGAAGACAAGAAGACAAACGAAAGCTATTATACCGCTATTTCATGCAGGAGATGATAAATGTATTTCCTTAGATGAGCGAGATTAATCCCTATTTGCATATAGGAAGGTATTTGCAGGTTGAACACAGGTGTGGTGCAAGGGTGAGAAGAAGTGAATCGTCATTGAACTTGTTCGATTCTTCAGCGGCGGACGTTGTTAAATCTGCTCCTTGTCAAATTAACCTCAATCTACATCCATTTAGTTTTGGCTCGCCAAGAATATATAATAATTCGCAAAATTCATCCAGCTTGATAACACAGGTCGCTGGATAGTTACCACAATTAACTTAAGGTCAAGATATTGAATTTGAAATATGGAGAAAGCAGATAGTTCCCGGTGCAAAGAGAGGTTTGTAACTGAGGAGGCTTCGCGGATCTGAAGAAGTGCAACATGAATGCCGAAGGCATGCAATACAGATAAGTCAGAGAGACGTGAAAGAGGCAATAGGCCTGATTGAGCGATGAGTTTGGTGCTTAATTTTGAGAAGATATAATGAATATATAGTGCCATGGTGTGTATATAGTGAGATAATTATGTAGTATGTGTATGACGATAGCAGAATCTAATTAGAAATGAAGAGGAAATTTGGTTGTAAAAACAGCAAGTTTTTTGTTCTTAGATCAATTAAAGGAGAATTAACACTAGAATATTAATGTACTTATGTTCAAAGGTGTAATATATTCTTAATCATTGACCTGTATCACTTTAGAAATAAAATAGCAGAAAAGGGTTTAAATCAAGACATTCTAGCACACGGTATCATCTGCTAACACTTCATGAGGGCTGCCATGATGACATGGAGTTGTAAATGAACCATTGGAGACCGTTCCGGTCAGGAAGATATTTTTAATCAACGAGCTAAATTGCTTCTATTCATTATAAAAAGCCCCATGTATGATGGAAAATACATAAGTGTAAACATTTATTTTTAAATTTGAAAGTTATAGATTTCTTTTTAAATTCTCCGGTTTTGCTAACTAGAAATCGATTTCTTGGTCTCTGACTTTTGAAGTCCATTATCTCAAAGCAGGTGAATGCATAGTTTGTCACTATTGGCGCTCGGGAAAGTCATCATCCATAAATTTGAATTAATTCGCTCCGTCACGTATTTCATAGTATCAAGAAAATAGATTGATATTTAGTAAATCGTAATTTTCAAAGAAATATAAAACATTTTCGTTTTTAGAATATATGCATATAAATATAAATATTTTAAATCTCAGATGGAATTTTGTATCAGGAAGAAAGACAATTTTGCATTCGGATTAAAAATATCTTTATGTACATATCAAGAAAATGGCAGCCCCCTGGTATCGCTAGCAGACGATAAATCTTGCTGAGAAAATCCTGATTTATACCCATCTCGTATATTTTAATGCAAAACTTCGTAGGGCAACAAGAAGGAATGGATTACATCTTTGAATATGAGTACATTTATATTTTAAGGTTAATTCCCCTTTAAGCACTAGCTGAAGATATACATTTATAGATTATGCATTTAGAGTTGAACGAAAATCTATAATTTCTTGACTTAGAAATATGGCACAGCCTTATGTGAATGTAATTTGATGGAAGTATATGTGCTAAGCATAGTTCAGTACATGATGCATATTCCACCGAAAATTTCCATAATATCACATTCTCTTGATAATAGTCAATGCTTGTATATTCAATAAGCCAGTTCGGGGTTAGCGCATGGTACAAATGACCCCAAATATCCACAGATATTTTAGACATGGAGGGTCCCTTTATGTGCACTTCAGAAAAATAACTCTGGGAGTGATAGAGGTGCCTCATGAATAGCTTTTGTTTCCCCCTTTAAAAAGAATACTTCCACCTGGATATCATGGAATGCACCATTAGTGCATAATTGAATAATGATTACATGACATTCATGAGCACATATCGAATATTAGTGTCAGTGGGTTTTAGAATTTGGTACAGATGACCTTTATCTGCTCATGCTCAGATTGCATCCCCGAAGTGGCTTATTACAGTGTCAGTGTATTTTATACGTGTATAAAATTTACAAGCACCGTCTGGCCATCCAAGCCTAGAGGTTATAAGGGTCAGCAATTCCAGAATACTGCCCTACTCGAAATTGAGGCCCTTGAAAATGATGAATAGGCCATGTGAATGTTACTAAAATTACGTAAAGGAACTTGATTGTCAGTATGTTAATTATTGACTGTTGATTTTCGACTGCTTTCAGTTTGAAAAGCTGCAACCTGCCCTTTTCGCTAATGGCATACCCTCACTATGAACACGATGACAAAGAGAGCGGACAAAATATACAGCTCCTAATTGTATACTCCACAATTGCTCTGGTATAGTCAAAAGAATATCCCTTCATTGCTATTATGCAAAATAAGTAGAACGGGCGAATATGCATGTCACACCTGTTCTACATACTTTTACATAATAGCAATCAAGGATGTTCTTTTGTCTACAAAAGCAATTGTGGAATGTACAATGAAGAGCTGTATATTATGTTGTCCTCTTCTTTGTTTGCCATGTTAATAGTGCCTGAAACTCTCGGTGAAGGAATTTTATTTTTTCTTTACAATATGCATGGGTTCAACATTTCTCGGAACGCATTGCTACGTGTTATATAATCGACTGTAAATTTTTTTGTTGTGTACATTGCATATACAAGCCGGAGAAGTTGTCAAGGGCTTTGTTTAAAATGTTGAAATCATTTCAGAAATAATTGATGGAACGTGAATGGAATTGCTTGATTATGTTACCAATAATTCTATTTTTATCGTGAAAGAATGAAGATTCTGAACCCTTTGTTAAAGGGCTTTTGCTAAACAGTCGGGTAACGTCGCGTCGCGTTGGTAGAAATTTTCGAACATTTTTCAGGAATTTTATGTATGGTATCTTTTTTTTAGCAGCAAAAAAAAAAAAAAAAAGAAAAAGAAAAGGAGAGGAAAAAAAAAAGGTGGCCTGATGGCAGCATGAATTAATTATTTGATTTCTTATGCCATGAATAAATCGATTGTTGGATTAATTAATTATTCAATTAATCACTGTTTTATTGAACTTCGGATTGAAAACACAGAGATGTTTAATAATTTTAATAATTTTAGCTGTGTTTACGTTTTCCGGATTCGTGGAATGGCCTGAGCTGCGCATGGCCTAGCCTAGCCTAGCCTAGCCTAGTTTGCAGGCACAAACCCTGGTCAGTCGTAAAAGAGTGCCTGCTACTACTATAGGCCATGTACTATAGCTGCTCCTTCCGACCAGAAGGTAGCTGAATTAGGCTTCTGTCAAGACACAATGATTTTCTGATAAAGTGTCAAATTAGGGTCTGTGCTTGCAGACTAGGCCTAGCCTGCCTATACACGTACGGTACGTGTAGGCTAGTCATGCTCTGGTCGACGCTGCATATCTTTTCATGCGTAAAGTGCTTAGCACTGTGTCACGATCATCGTCATCATCATCATCATCAGACATCATCCGTGAAAGTACAGGCCACCGGGATGGTGTATCATCGTACGATGGCTTCAAGTTCAAGCTCAGCCTCAGGGTCAGGGGAAGATGGTGACAGGTAAGCATTATATTAGTCTGTTAGTAGCTTCAATTAATTTAATCTAGTTTTGTTACCTTTACTTACGTCTACTGACTACCATCGATCGACATCTTCAAGACACGAGTCAAAGATGTTGGCATACATTAACCCAAAATATGAGAACAATTTGTATATAGTGTAGATGCGTTCGTTTTGGGAATTATTATTTTTTTTAAATAAGTTTTCGAGCAACGCGTTTGATCGGCTGATAGACAACCAACTGCTGTATCCACTTATTTTTCTTTCCTTTTGTTGTATTCTTTGTTTCCTTTCATCATATTTTCTTCCATCCTTCCTACCCTTCTATTCTCTCTTTATAGTTTGTTTTTCTTTGCATTATCCTTCTATTGTTTTCTTTATTCCCTTGTTTGTCGTTTTTAGCCTGAAAACGGGAAAAATCATACTGAGATGGACTCTTTTTCAATTTGTCCCCTTGAAGACACCTTCCTGAAAAATGTTCGAAAATTTCTACCAACGCGACGCGACGTTACCCGACTGTTTAGCAAAAGCCTGTTAAAGAGGAGCATGGTTATCACTTTTCGGAATTAGCATATGGGTGATTGCCCATTGATAAACTTTACACCCAAATTGACATAAAAGTTTTCTGAATACTTACGTTTCCCACTTTGAAAAGAATATTTACACCTGCTTATTATGTACTGCATTTTGGTACATACTAGGAAAAACAAAACTGTCAGGAGCACTGTCTAGTATTTATATTTGCTTTATATTTCAATATAACAACTTTGTCTGCTTATATGCGCAGCATGTAAATAATATTCGAACTATATGGCTACATAGAAAAGTGTATTTGAGAAATTAAAATTTAAAATTCTTTCCCATATCACACATTTTGCATCTGATATTATTCAGACTAGGGCAATTAACTTAGATATTTCCCTGTTCAGACTTTTCATTATAAAAAGTCCAGTCTTCCATGTTCTTTTCTAAAAGGAGACATTCTTAATGTAGTTCATAAATAGGATCCTAAAAAGAGCCCAGGATATGATGAGATTGACCCTGAGATTGTTAAATTAAGTATTTGTGCAATACTCAATCCACTCTGTGATATATTCAATGCATCTCTTTCCCAAGGGAAATTTCCCAGCTCCCTTAAAATTGCAAAAGTGATACCTGTGTTTAAACGTGATGATAGAAGTAAACTTACGATTTACAGGCCTATATCTGTCTTAACTGTTTTAGCAAAATATTTGAAAGGCTTGTATATGATAGTTTGATGTCTTATATTTAAACAAATGATATTCTATGTAAAAAAACAATTCGGTTTTAGGCAAGGCTACAACACTAATTTAGCTCTTGATTTTACTGATAAACTTGCAAAAGCATTTGAGAATAAGCAAATCACAGTTGTGATGTTTTTGGACCTATCCAAGGCTTTCGACTCGATTGATCGTTGTATTCTACTTAAGAAATTACAATTTCATGGAATTAGAGGCTCTGTATTACAGTGGTTCAGAAGTTATTTAGAAGATAGGAAACAGTTTGTAAAGATTCATGATTTTAAATCTGAATATGATCATATCACGGTGGGCGTTCCGCAAGGATCCATCCTCGGGCCCCTGTTATTTTTGTTTTACATCAATGATCTCCAATTTGCGACCAATGTTCTATCCATAATAATATTTGCAGATGATACCAATCTATTTTAAGTGGGGGAGACTAACGAGAAATAAATGACATAGTGAAGGTTGAGTTAATTCAAATTCAGAATTGGTTTAATGCCAACAAACTCCAAATAAATTATGGGAAAACTTCTTATATGATTTTGAAATCCAGGAATAGATATATTGATGAAATGGTACATATATATAAAGAGAGTTACAAGTACCAAGTTTTTAGGTGTCACTTATACGGTCTCCATGGCGCAAGTTTTGTCTTTTCTGCAGTTAAGGGGTTCTCGCCTTGTATGTTCTGTGACTACTTTGTGTTTAACTATGTTGTGAACAAATACTTTTGTAGAAATTCGAATGATTTGAATATTCCACCTTGGATATATCGATTTTCCAGATCAACAATAACATACAGTGGTTCTGTCATATGGAATTCTTTGTCTCAGGAATTGATACAATGTCCTACATTTTCTAGCTTTAAAAGGAAATACAGGATGTTTCTTTTAACCATTTATAGTAATACATGATATCAGTCTTGTTCCCTTATATATACCGCCCCCTCCCCCTCACTCATATTTAATTTATTATTCTCCTCTGTATATGTAAACTGTCTTTCAACATGATCTCTTCTTTTATGATAATTCGCATGCATTACATATATATGTATAGTGAATTGATAATATATAATCAGTATAAAGGGGATCAGCCTAGACGGGCCAATGGCCTTTTGCTGATCCCTCACATCCGCTGCATACCTAAGTCTATATTAATGCTGTTATCTTGAATCATGCTCATTCTTCTTTTTTTTCTATGAATTTTGTTGAATGTATTTACATGTATCTTGTTTTTTAAGCGATGTGAAATAAACTTAAGGCTCAAGTTTGATATGAACTATCCCAGTGTGGATGAATTGCCGGCCACTGGGCTGGAGAAGCAGAAGTCTGTAGTTTTGATATGAACTATCCTACTGGGGATGTGTTCGCCGGCCACTTGGCTGGAGGAGCAGAAGGCTCAAGTCTTGTACGGATAGATATTAAGTCGTTTCAGATTGGCATTTACTTCAGTCAGTGATATTTTTCTGAATTCCAAATTTGTTTATTTGATATTTAATTATCAAGTCTAATTTGATAGTGAATTATATAGTTAGCATTTAATACATTAGCAGTAAGCTAAATTGATTTATGACTCTTTGACTTAATACTTTTTGTCCTATATTTCTAACCAAATGAATAGAGTCTCACTCTAAAATCGTAATGAATGATGCTTTACAACAATTAACCAATCGAATGCTTGGCAAATTTTGATTCAGAATGAATCAGTTTAAAATAGCTGAGTAATTATGCAAATATTTTGTTCGAATTTAACTATCCAATTCAGAGTATTTTGATTTGATTTGATTTGATTTGAATTTATTTTTTCCACTTTTTTTTTTTTCTCAACAAATTGAAATACAATATACATGACAATCATAAATGAATATCAATAAAGTACAAAGTAAGAAAGATAATACAAAAATGACATAATTACAATGTTTGTAAAGAATATAACACGAAGGTAAAACATAATAACTATACAAACTAGATCATAAGTACAGTGCAAAGATTCAATGAGATATTCACAAAGATTGTGGAGGAACTTATAATAAAACAAAAGTGGTGGAACCTAAATTAAAAGCAAAGCTTGTATTACTTAGGTCCCAAAAATACGATTGTGCATTTATACTAGCAAATTTATTTAACACAAAATATGAGATTAGCCCAGCACTGGTTGACAACGTATACAAAAAGTAAAGAAGGTACAGGACAACACACACATACAATGAAATGCAAAAAGAAGCAGGGAGGGAGAGAGAGAGAGAGAGAGAGAGGGGGGAGAGAAAGGAGGGAGAAGGGGAATGGGCAGGTCAATCAATATAAGGAACTTTTATAGTTATTAATCAACATTTTCTTCATTTTTTGTTTAAAACTAAAAAGACTTTGTGGCAGCTTTAAACTATCATCCAGTGAATTCCAGAGCTTGGTGCCGGCAAAGGTAAATATTTTTTTGGCAAATAGTGTTCGGGTAAGAGGTGTATGGAAGAAATTTGATTGTTTTGTTGGATACTTGTGAATGGCGCTATTTCTAGTAAACAAATTTGTAAATATATTTGGCAATTCGTGATTATTATATTTATGCATAAACTGTGCAAGATGAAAAAGATATACGTCATGAATTTTCAATATTTTGTTATCATAGAACATTGGATTGGAATGAGTAAGGAAACTTTTATTAAATATGATACGAAGCGTTTTCTTCTGCAGTAGATAGTCTCTCAAGCTGAACTTTCGAAGCGTTGCCCCAAGCTAAAATACCATACGTAAGATGTGGTAGGATTAGTGTAGAATAGAGCATGAGGAGGGTGGAAGGTGGAAATACATGTTTTAATTTATTTATAGTTCCAACATTACGGGAAATTGTTTTACACACTTCGTTTATATGAATTCTCCAAGATAGTTTTTCGTCAATTATTATACCTAAAAATTTAGTAGAGCTGACTTTCTCAAGAGTGGTATTATCAATTGTCAAGTCACCAGGAAGATTATGAAGAGTGTTGCTAAATAACATAAACTTTGTTTTTTGTAGATTAATTGACAATTTGTTAGATTTAATCCATTGAGAAACATTTTCCAATTCGCAGTTTGCAGCTCTGAGAAGTTTATGTGGGTCGGGATCTGACAAGAAGATGTTGGAGTCGTCTGCAAATAAAATGAAGGAAAAAAGTGAGAGCAATGCTGAATGTCATTGATATAAATTAAGAAAAGCAAAGGACCAAGTAAACTGCCTTGTGGAACTCCACAGTTAAGACTTTGCATTGATGACCTTTCGCCATTCAAAATAACAAATTGTTTTCTATCTAATAGGTAGTCTTGAAACCACTCCAAGGCCTTACCTCTTATCCCATAGTGAGATCATTTTTTTGATAATATTTTATGGTTAATTGTATCAAATGCCTTGGAGAAGTCTAAGAAAATACCAATTGTATGGAAGTGGTTGTCAATTGCAGTTGCTACTTTATGAATAAACGTCAGAGTTGCGTGTATTGTACTATGCTTCTCACGGAAACCAAATTGATTATCAGAAAAGATATCATTATTGCGGACAAATCTTATGGTTCGAGAATACACAATTTTTTCTAAAACTTTTGAAAAAGAGGTCAGGAGTGATATCGGCCTATAATTACCTAATTTTGTTTGGTCGCCTTTCTTATATATGGGGACAACCTTCGCTATCTTCATATTTTCCGGTACAATTCCAGATGTGAGTGAAAGGTTAAATATGTGAACAAGAGGTTGCGCGATTTGTGGAATGATATTTTTCAACAATATATTATCAATTTCGCCAAATCCCGAACTCTTTTTGCTAGGTAATTTATTTACAATTTCAAATACCTCTTTTGTATTAGTTGGAAATAGAAATAACGAATTAGGGACGGGATTTTTCAAAAATCTCGTAAAAGGTATGTCAGTTGCAGGGATCTTTTCTGCTAAATCTGAACCAATGTTAAAAAAGTATTTATTAAAAACATCACAAATCTCGTTGTAACTGGTTATTTCCCTATTCATGTGGCAAATCTTATTAATGGTTTGATTATTCTTTTTCTGTTTATTAAGGACATTGTTAATTACTTTCCAAGTCATTTGGATGTTGTTTCTAAAAAAGATCCAGCTGATTGCAATAATAAGATTTTTTGGCATTTCGTACCAGATTAGTCAAAACATTTTTGTAAGATGTATACTTATTACGAGTTTTGTCACAAGGGTTAGACTTATATTTATAAAAAAGATTGTTTTTCCTATTAATTGATCGTAAGAGAGATTTTGTGATCCAGGGTAATTTGGGGTTCTTCTTATATTTAGGCTTGTTTTTAGACAAAGGAATTGTTTTATCAAGATGTTTATGGAAGATATTCATGAAATTATCGAATGAATCGTCAACATTTTTTGAGCTAAAAGCATTGGCCCAATTTTTCTTATTTAACGATAATGCTAGTTTGTTCATATTATTTTCTGTAGTGTGTCGTCTTAAAGAGGGGGCATATCTAGAATCAAATGATTTGTCAACATTTTTCAATGACGAGAAATGTCCAAATATGGGGAAATGGTCTGAAATATCGGAGATAATAATACCAGTTTTTGGTGACGGGTTAACATTTGAGAAAATATTGTCAATGAGTGTGGCGGAAGTGTCTGTCAATCGGGTAGGCCTGGAGATAAGTGGCAAGAAAGAAGCTGCTAAAAGATTATCAAGAAATCGGTGCGAGGAAGAGTGACCGTCAGGCATGTTTAACAAATTGATATTAAAATCGCCCATGATAAAACAATTTTTATTGCTCAATCCAGGATCGTGAATAATATCTTGTAATGAGAGAAAAAATGAATCTAGATTTGAATTGGGAGGTCTATAAATTATGCCACCAACAATATCTTTGGTTCCATTATTTTTTATATGAATAAAAAGTGATTCAACGCATTCTGTTAAAAGAGAGAGCTCAGGAATAACAGAGTACTCATGTTTGTTGGATATATAACATGCAACTCCATCCCAATGTCTGTTTATCCTATGATTGGATTCGAATTTTTAATGTGGCAACGAGAATAAATTTTGATCTTGGTAATCGGTAATCCATGTTTCGGTTATTCCAATGATTGAGAGTGGTATAGCAGAGTTATAAAGTAAAATTTTCAGTGACTCAAAGTTTCTGTTCATACTTCTTATATTACAGTGGAGTAAAGAGAATTCGTCTTTAAATTTTTCGGATGAGTAAGAATGGAATTGGTTTACAGTAAAGTATTTGGATGGGGTGTGATTAGGAGTTAAATCAGAATCTGAATCAAGATTAAGTTTCTGGGTTTTCTCGTTAAGTTCCGTTATTATAGAGTCCTCATAGGAGCGTGATCCACCTACATGTCGGGGAGGAGAATGAGGAGTGTAATTAAAAAAACAGTTCTGGAATTCATCTTCATCAAGCGAGCTGAAAAGCAATTCAGACTGAGCCATACAGAAACATAACGAGAGAGGGCGCGTTCATGGTGTCAAGACGCCATTTTTACCCGCTCTATTTGATACTACGAAATCTCTTGAAATACTATTACTTTTGTGAACTTTTTTGGATTTGTAAATCTTGGAATATCATCCTGTTAATTCCTGGACCTTTTCGAGCGAATATATTTGTGGAATCTGCTGTTTTATGATGGAAGTCTTGCCTGATTCGTATGCAGGGCGTGCCACGCCCACACGAGAAGGTGAAAAGCCCGTGTTCATCCGGCATAGGGACATCCCGAATGTCAACAACAACATGGCAACTGGGGAGGAAATATACGTTTCTCTGGCCAAAGTAGTGGATTTCCAACGAATTGTAGGTGTACAGAAGGTGAGAGGATTGTGGAGAATATATATTGACAGCAAGGAAGCTAGGATTTCTCTGATCAATGGGGGAATCAAGATGCGAGGTTCAACCGTCGCTGTACATGATCGCAATCCATTTTTGTCATACGAATCAGAGAACTTTCTAAGACTTGTCATTAAGGATGTGCCCTTGTCAGTCTCTGATGAGCTCATAGTGGCAGAATTGGAGGGATGGAAGTGTGTGGTGAAGGGGGAGGTCACAAGACAACGATTACGAGTGAATGGTCAACTAACATCATGCCTCAACGGGGATCGGGTGATCTTCATAGACCCACCACGGCAGCCATTAGCCCGCAACGTTCACATCGCCATGTTTAGAGCCCGCATTTTTCACCAGGGCCAGATAACTGAGGCGTCATTAGCAACGTGTTCACGTTGCCTAGCGACCGGTCACCACGCTTCAAATTGCTCTCGGCCTGTTGTTTGTAAACAATGCAAAAAGCCAGGACACAAGGCAAATGAATGTAATGAAGAGCATCATCTAACCGATCAAGCGACAAATGTCAATTCAAAGGAAAAAGACGATGATGTTGTCGCTGTCACATCTACTGAATCTTCACAAAAGGTGGCCACAGTCGAGCGAGCACGCGTAGATGTCCGCCCCAAAGAGAAGAGAGCATCATCATCATCATCAAAGAACACAACAAAGAAACAACAGAATATCAAAGACATGTGGTCGACTGACAACTCTGGTGATGAAGAACAACCAAGGTCAGAATGTGAATCCGATCACTCGCGTAATTCAAGTAGCAGTAAGAAAGAGACCGAAAGAGAACGAAAAAGACCGAGGAAAGGTTCAGATAGGAAATGAAGAGTATGCTTAGTGCATGTTTCGAAAGATACTATCATGATATTCATTGAATATACAATATGGTTATGCATATCCGAAATTATAAAAATGAATGTTAATATAAGTATGAATATTACGAAACTGAACGTATTGCAAGTCATACAAATACTGAAAAATCTAGTGTGAATTTGTTTAGAAAAACTCAATTAATTCATTTTCTATCGCTTAATGTGAGAGGCCTGAGGGATAGATTAAAAAGAAAAAAGATATTTGCATGGGTTAATGCTCAGAAAGCTGACATTGTATGTCTGCAAGAAACATTTTGGACAGAAAACTTAGAAGCTGAAGTTACAAAAGAATGGAATGGTTCTGCATTTTTTTGCAATGGCTCAAATCATGCCAGAGGTGTTTCAATTTTACTACATAAAAAATTACAGGCTAAAGTTGCTGATGTTTATTGTAAAGGTGATGGCAGAGCTATCGCACTTCGCTTGGTTTTTGAAACAAGTTCTTATCTTATTTTGAATATATATGCTCCAACAAAACCGAAAGATAAAATTTCCTTTTTCAAAATATTATCTCCTTGGTTGAATCAATTAAAGAAAGAGGATGATTTACTTATATGTGGAGGTGACTGGAATACACCATTAGTCCCAGGTTTAGATACTCGGGGTATTTCTCTAAAGCAAAAACCCATTCAATCTTTAAAAAAGATTATTCAGAAAAATAAGTTAATAGACATCTGGAGAAAAATATATCCACATAAAAAACAGTTCACATGGCGTCAGCTTTCTTTAGGATTTTATTCACGCCTAGATTACTGGCTTATAGACCCCTTGTTATGTGATTTTGTTTGTACTGCCGACATTCGTCCGGCTCTTAACTGCGACCATAATGCAGTATCCCTTAAGCTAAAAATGTCTAGTTCGCCACGGGGGAGAGGCTATTGGAAGTTAAATATCTCAATGTTAAAAGATGAATCTTACAAAAATTATATTAAGAATTTGATTAACAAAGTTAAGATTGAGTATGCAAATGAAAACCCTCAATTTAGATGGGAAATTTTTAAAATCAAAGTGAGAGAGCTATCAATCAAATATGCAAAACAAAAACAAAATTTACAAAACCAGAAGGTAAAACAGTTACAAAAAGAATTTTCCGATCTCTCTGAACTAGTTGATAAAAATCCAACTAGTAGAAATATTCTCAGAATGGAAACTGTCAAGAAAGAATTAGATGAAATGTACACTTATAAGTGTAAAGGTGCTTTTGTAAGAGCTAGGGAGAAATGGATGGAGTTTGGTGAGAAATCAAACAAGTATTTCCTAAAACGGGAACAGCAGAACGGTGCTAAAAAAGAAATAGACTGTATTTTAGAAGGGGAAAAACATTTATTCTCTCAATCTGAAATATTAGAAAGTATAGCAAAATATTATAGTAATTTATATTCTGACAACAAACCTGTTGATGAGAATGATTTAGATATATATTTAAATGACACTAAAATCGATGAACTGAATGAAATTGATGCACAAACATGTGAAGGGTTGATTACAGAAAATGAATGCTATAAAGCTGTAATATCTATGTCTAATAATAAAGCTCCTGGAAGCGATGGTTTAGGTATTGAATTTTATAAGTGTTTTTGGACAGACGTAAAAGATGTATTACTTGAGAGTTTAAATGAATCATATTGCCAAGAGAAGTTATCTGAAAGCCAAAGACAAGGTATACTTACGCTAATATATAAAAAGGGGGACAAACGAAAATTAGACAATTGGAGGCCTATATCATTATTGAATACAGATTATAAAATAATTGCTCGAGTCCTGTCGATGCGATTACAAAAAATTCTTCATAAAATTATTTCTTGTGATCAAACGGGATACATAAAAGGGCGTTCTGCTTCTGACAACTTGAGATTGATCCAGGATATTATTGATTATAGTAATATTTATAAAAAGAAGGGAATTCTAATTTTTCTTGACTTCAGAAAAGCCTTTGATTGTGTTAGTCACAAATTTATAATCAGGGTTTTAAAAAGGCTTAAATTTAAAGAATCGTTCATTAAATGGATAGAGGTTTTATATACAGAAGCAATAGGTAAAGTAATTAATAAAGGTTATGTGACTAATGCCTTTAATATCAAGAGGGGCATTCGACAAGGGTGTCCTCTGTCAGCGCTTTTGTTTGTTTTAGTAGCGGAAATAATGGCATCTCGAATAAGATCAAATGAAAATATCCATGGTTTTAGTATACCATCACATGAAGAACCTTTTTCATGTGATATTCGTATTTCACAGTTGGCGGACGACGCCACCTTAATTTTAGATTCTGTGGAATCTGGAAATAATGCAATGCAGGAGGTTTTACGATTTGGTGAATACACTGGTCTACAATTAAATTTTAGTAAAACTAAAGTGTTAGGACTGAACCTAGACATTAGAAATAATCGTTGTATTGACACTCTAGAATGGACACAAGAGCCAATAACTTATCTCGGGGTTAATCTAACTATGAATGAAAGTGAATTTAATCTTCTTAACTGGTCAGTTAAAATAGACAAAATTAGGCGTATAATAACTTTATGGAAGATGAGACACTTAACATATTACGGAAAAATCATGATTATCAAAATGCTTCTTATATCTCAATTGAACTATTTGGCAACATGTTATCAAATTCCTGATAAATATTTAAAGGAATTAAATAAAATAATATATTCTTTTTTATGGAATTCAAAAAAAGAAAAAGTTAAAAGGGTTGTGGTAATTAATTCAGTCTTACAAGGTGGTTTAGGGATGGTTGATACGGAATCGAGAATGAAATCACTTGTACTTTCTTGGTTGCCTAAAATGATAAATGATTGTAAGAAACCATGGAAATACATATGTGAGTTTTGGCTTAATAAGTTAGGAGGCTTGCCTTTATGCATGCATTTTAACTGTTCTGCCGGAGATATGATATCTTTATGCAAAGAGCGTATGTTGCCCCCATTCTATATATATCTACTTTCCACTTGGGCAGAAATACATTATGTAAACCTACTGAAAATAAAAGATGCATCAAATGAATTCATTTGGAATAATACAAATATTAAGCATATGAAGAAACCATTATACTTTAAAAATTGGATCGTTAATGGTATTTTGCAAATTAATCAATTGTTTGAAAATGGAATGTGGAAAAGTCATAAACAAATTTGTGAAACGATAGGATCAAATTCTTTATTAATATCGTTTCAATATGAATCAATTAAAAAATCACTGCCAAGAGTTTGGCATGACATATTGTGTAAAAAGCAGAAGAGCAGTAGACAAGAAGATGATGAAGATAACCCTGAAATGTATAAAATACATAGTGGAGATTTAGTTAATTTAGCATCTGTAAAAACAAAACAATTATATTCAATATTAGTTGAAACAAAGAAACGCGATATAAGCGTTATTTACTTTTGGCAAGAAAAGTTAGAAGTTTCTCAATTATTTGATTGGAATGATTTGTTTAGCTTTAAGTTTGGAAAAATTTTTAACAACAACGTAAAACAATATACCTTCAAACTTTTACATAGAATACTGCCTTTTAAAGAAAATCTAGTTAAATGGAAAATCACATCTGACATAATATGCAGAGATTGTAATGATGTAGAAACAATTAATCATGTGCTTTTATTTTGTCCTGAGGTAAAGTCATATTGGAAAAAAGTAATAGATATTATATATTTTCTATTCAACATTGATATTAGTATGGACGAAAAAATTCTATTAATAGGATATGATGTAAATAACCAAAATTTAATTCTTCTAAACTTCATGCTAGTCATTGCTCAATACACAATATATCAATTGTATATAATGCGAAATTATTCTAAGATTTCTATAAGTGCTTATATACTATTGGCTAGATTTAAAAAAGAGGTTATAATGAATTTGAAATACTTAGTGAAAAAGAAAATAATTGACTTCACGCCACAACAATTTTCTATTCTGGAAAGTGCGTGAGCTAGGTGTTTAAAGTGGTACGTTATTTTGTTTATATATACTATGCAAATCAATTATGTTTGTTTATTTTTCTTTGAATGTACACTTTGGAATATAGAATGAAATAAAGTTCCTCGAATGAGGTTTTAAAAAAAAAAAAAAAAAATAAAGAAACATAACAATGGTCCAATACGCTAAGAGAGACCTGCTCAAGGAGATAAAGAAGTAAAGTGAAGGACGGAGACAGATAAACAACAAACACGAAAACACAAGATAAACAGTAGAAGGAGGATAAAGCACACAAAGATTGAGTATAAGATAAAAATAAACATAAAGATGATTAGAAAGGTAGTGCTGGGCTTGATATAGCGTTCTACGGGAGGGAGGCAATTCCATTTCAGTTTAGATTATCTCCGGGTCCTGGATTCAATTAAAAAAAAGAAAATGTGAATAAGCTTAAGATTAAGGAAAAAATAGAATAGCAGTTTCACGATACAATGTGGAGGTAAGAATTTGGAAATCGACAAAAAGTCATTACCAGTTAAGAAGGAAACTGTCCAGGTGATAATGATGTAACACTATGAATAAAAAGGTTAACCAAACTGCCATTAATGACCTGAAGAGACAATCAAAGAAACTGATTAGCGCAGAGGCAATAACTGGCACCATGAACACGACGACAAAGAGAGCGGCCAACCCATGCAGCCCCCCACCGCACCCTCCACAACAGCCGTAGCAGACAAAAGGACATCCCTTCACCGCTACTATATATGTAACACCTGTTCTACATGTACATACAGGATAGCAATGAATGGATGCTCCCCCGTCAACCAGCGTAACCGCGAAGGGCACAATGAGGAGCCGCACAAATCGCCCGCCTCCCCGTTCGCCACGCTCATAGTGTAGGCATTATAAATACATTACGACTGTTGTAAGACATCATTGAAAGTTAGGAGAATGGCTTAAAATACATGAAGAGCATCTACGTCAACATGCAGAATACCAGAAGTGCTTGTTTGATAAGTAGGAACATTTGGCCAGAAATGCATGTACATTCATTGTTATGCAATTCTAATATTATCAGATACAAAAGATAAGTGAGCGAAAATCCAGCCTGTGTAAATATAATGCAAATGAGATGAGCACCGTATACTACCTATTACCTGGTATGCATAGCAGAATAAAATAGGATCTCGCACAAAGACTTTGCTAAAGACCACAGAACCAGAAAAAGTTATGTTTGTACATAATAGATAATAATTTGACAGTTATTTTTGCGTAGATATACAAGTAGTGAAAAATGAATAAACGAGTAGGATGACAATTGTGCCAGACCAAAAATCAATTTGAAAAAAATGACAGACCAAACAAGTGAGCGAGAATCCAGATTTTTGTAAACATAATGCATATGAGATGAGCACCGTAATATAAACTGTTAACTGATTTGCACAGCAGGAAATAATAGAACCTTGCACAAAGACTTTGATAAAAACCCGTTTGAAATTTAACTACATGCATACAAACTCAATTCATTTGTACAAATCAAGAGTTTCTAGACTTTTGGTGTTACGTTTCTTTTCCTAACGATGCTTCAAAAGTGTGAAATAAAAAATTTGATTAAATGTACAAGCAGTTTGAACACATGGGGGCTAGGTAAGAGCAAGACAAATGAGGTACCCACAATCGAGTTTTGCAAGTGCTAATGCAGCTTTCTACGTAATTAGAAAATAACAGCACCAGTAAATATTTTTTGTTTGTAAATAATAAACAATAAATATTGGACAGTTATTCTTGCATACAAGATTTCTTATTATCCTTTTTCCATGAGTATATCTCACTAATGGACTATACTCTAGTTAAGAGGAAAAAAGAACAATCTTTTAAGATTCCTCAGGTTGAAAGAGGTAGTGTAGAAAACCACTCAAATAAATAGATAAATGCAATATAGTCAAGGTAATGCATTACAACATACATGCTTACGTACATACCACTAACAGAGCAAGAGAGCTTGCAGATATATAATGGTTCAATATTTGGCTTGGGAGAGGAGTAAAAAAAAAAAAAAAAAAAAATTAGCAGTTATGTTTTTACCACTTTTTCCTTGCTGTTAAGAGGTAAGAGCAAGAGACAAATGAGGTACCCACAATCGAGTTTTGCAAGTGCTAATGCAGCTTTCTACATAATTAGAAAATAACAGCACCAGTAAATATTTTTTGTTTATACATAATAAACAATAAATGTTGGACAGTTATTCTTGCATACAAGTACGGGTAGTAAAAGAGAACAAACGAGTAGATTAGCAATATAGACCAAAAAATTAATTTGGAGTTAGTCTTTATAGGGATGAAGCTATTCCAAAAGAAATCTTTAAGTTTTATTGACAAGAAGTTAAAAGAAAGTAAGGCAGTAAGAGAAGGCCATTAACCTATCCCAGAGATGGCAATAAACCTGCCCTTAATTCGGACAGGTGGTACAAGAAAAAATGAGTATTCAACACTTTTCACAAATTATTTTCCTTGTTCACTTTGATCATTTGTGAAAAAAACACAAGAAAATGGAAAATTAGCAATTCGCTTCTTTATAAAAGATGCCATAAAGACGATACCTGAAGTGATCGTACTACATCACACAATTTAGATTCAAAGAACTTTCCTCTTCTGACAGAAAAAAGGCTCTTTAAGATTCTTCAGGTTGGATCAGTAAGAACAAACAACAGACAAATGTACATGTAATGTTGTCCAGACAACTCATCATGAATTATGAGTTTATACCATTACAAGTGTAAACAACAACAAAAGAGGGAGCTTGAGATTCATATGGAAAATCATGCGAGTTGAAGAAGGTGTACATGTAAAGATGGCAACAACCGTTGACAAATTATCATTCTCCAGAAGACTGCTATTTAAATTTGGAGACATGTGATAATATAAACTTGGAGACATATGATAATACAAAAAGGGTTACACCAGTCATGGATAATCAACATTTTAACAGTACTTTTACTGGTTCTCCAATCGAAGAGATGAGTGTACAAGTGAAACAAAATCGGTAAGTAGTTTATTATTATTATTTCAATTCTTTATTCTCTCTTTTGCATAAATATCATGCAAGCATAAATGGAAGTGATTATATTACCATCTCTAGTTTTCCCTGTACAAAATCAAATTTAAACTCAGATATTTTTTTTTTAGATTTCTTATTATCCTTTTTCCATGAGTATATCTCACTAATGGACTATACTCTAGTTAAGAGGGAAAAAAGAACAGTCTTTTAAGATTCCTCAGGTTGAAAGAGGTAGTGTAGAAAACCACTCAAATAAATAGATAAATGCAATATAGTCAAGGTAATGCATTACAACATGCATGCTTACGTACATACCACTAACAGAGCAAGAGAGCTTGCAGATATGTAATGGTTCAATATTTGGCTTAGGTTCACTGAATATCACTGCAGTCTTATCCAGGTTAACATGCGAAACTTGTGGTGTATGCGCTTGTTAACGCTCCAACTAAGACTTACCATTGGTACTCCATTCTCTTACGAAGATTCATTCAGCTACATTTTTCCAACCTCCTTGTGATCCCTTCTCCTTTACTTGTAGGCAAAGCTATACGCCAAGTAGTTTGATTCTTGTTGCTTTATTTTCCTCTTTTCGAAGAGTATATGCTTTCCAGCAGGTATCTCTTGCGCTTCAATTTTGATAGCCACTGGGCCCTGTATAAGAGCATTATGTGACTATTTAAGTATTAACAATTGCCATTACTGGTATGTATGATTCAATTCAATTCAATTCAATTTTATTGTTCATTTCATCAGAATCATACAATATTTTATAAAGTATATAACAGACTAAAATACGAGAATGACTTTTTGTTGACATCACGAAATTCATTATATAAAATTATTGTACAAGAAATCAACAGATTTTACCCTGTTGAACATTTTCTGAAGAAATGGAGGGATCCACTGAAAAGCATTGCTTGTAGATTGTGGAACCCTCTGAATAATATTACCTTTAATACTAAACATAGTAAACAAAAAATTACTGATTAAGGATATTCACCAACAGAAACATGACGCAGGACAATTAACAATAAGATCAGAATGCAACAGGATAGGAAAGGACGGGACGGGACTTGACAGGACAGGACAATACAAGAGGGAAAGCTGCATAGTAAAGAAAGTAATGAAGCATATAGGAGAGAGAGACAGTGATTTAAAATGAATATTAATTAGAGATAAGCGCACATATTGTGAGATTAATGAAAAAGGGACAACTTCTAATAAAAAATTATATAGTATACGTTTGCAACAAACTTAGTTTTTTATGTCATCACTTAAACTATTCCAAAATTTGGGGCCCTCATAAAAAAAAGTATTTTGCGCAAATTGAGTTCTCAACCGTGGTAAATGAAATTCGTCGGATTGTCTTGTGGAATAAGTATGTACTTAATCATTTTTCAAAAACAAATCCTGAAAATGAGAGGGTAAATTATTCTTAACATAACTGTACATGAATTGTCCCAATTGAAATGAATATAAATCATCAATTTTTAATATTTTATTATTAAAGAAGAAAGGGTCAGTGTGGGCAAGCCAATGAGAGTTAATTATCCGAATTGCCCTTGATTATGCGGACCTAAAAAATCCGCGTAAGGTTTATTGGAAGGGGGAATGTCGCGAGCTAAATTGTCTCCAATTGAAGTAAAATAATCGTTAAATATATTGGCTATAGTGACAGTGTCATTAATAATTTCATTATTAACTTTAATTAGAGTTACATCATTTTTATTAATACAAATATTCATCGCCTGCTTTTAATAAAGTCTTCCAAGTTTCTTGCATATCATGTTTGTGTAACGCAAGTCGATTTACAAAATATTTCTTTTTTTCATAACGAATAAGTACTAGAAGCATATTTTTATAATTAGTGTATTTTTTTTTCAAATATTTATCACTGCTATCTGATTTATACTTATAATACAATTCATTCTTTCTATTTATTGAACGTAACAGTGCTTTACTAATCCAAAGGAGTCTAGGGGATTTCTTATAATGTTTACTACTGTCTTTTTGCAGGGGGATAATCTTATCTATTTTTACATTTAAAACTTTACAAAAAGAGTCTACCTCATCATTTAAAATAGGGGACCAATCACAACCATCTAGACTAGCGCACAAACGGGCAACACTTTCGTGAGTAACCTTGCGTCGGAGGGGAAAAGAGCGACGGTTATTTACGCATTTATGAATGTAATGAGTCATAATGGGATAATGGTCTGAAATATCAGATAGGATAATATGAGAATTGGGAGGAGGAACGACATTAGAAAATATGTTGTCAATAAGAGTAGAAGAACAGTTACCCGGGTGGGCTTAGTAATGAGTGGCAAGAAACAAGCTGACAAAAATGCATGTTTCAAGAAAATTTTGTGAAATATAATCATTTTTTAACAAATTAATATTATGATCTCCCATGACAAAACAGTCTTTATTATTGAAAATGGGATCATGGACCAAATCTGATAAGAAAGACAAAAAAATCATTAACCTTAGAATTAGGGGGACGGTAAACTCAGTACAACTATTACATTCTTGTTTCCAGGACCTATAACCTCGATGAATAAAGTTTCTACAATATCATTACTAATAGAAATATTGTCATGGAGTATATAATTGAACTTTTTAAGTAAGTGAATGGAAACTCCGCCGCCAACTCTTCCTTGCCTATTATTAAAAATAAAATTATAATCGCTAAGAGCAAAATGGTACATTAGAATCGTGGCTTAACCACGTCTCCGTAAGACCAATTACGGAAAGCTGTCTAGTGGACTGATTCAAATTATTCAATAATAATTGTAAATCATCAAAATGTTTATTTAAACTTCTCACATTAAGGTGTAAAAAAGAAATTGTATCATCTATGAATTCTGTAACGATATTGTGAAATTGCTCATGTGCAATATATGATGTGAGACCACTATTAGCGGGATCATCATCATCAAAGTTAAAAACAAGTTCATCAGAGGAACAATTGATTGTATCAAGAAAATCTTTGTCACTAGTGTCTATAAAATTCAAGGGTGTATTAGAATCCATACTTAAGACAGTGATACCCATTGAATTTAACCAAAACCAATATTAACACGTTAATTGCGAAACTTACAGCGCTGGCTCCAAAATCAAAAGGGGATAGCTGCTGAATATCAGCATAGGAATTGGAATAGAAAATGAGTAACATACAGCTGGAAAACAGAAGGAAAGTACAATGAGGACAAACAATACAACACACACATATACATGTACATGGAACAAACATGGTCTCTGTTGGTAAAAAATGAACCGTCATATAGACTACACTGGCGTCGTGGCATTTTACTGAAGGGTATAATACCAGTCGCGGATCCAGCCCGGCAAGACACAACACATTCTAGGGGCCCGCCATTGTGCACAAACAAAGCGGGCCTGTAGAATGTATCGCGTTCAACCAGGCCAGATCCGCCACTGAATGTCACTGCCCGCTTACAAAGTACTGCGGTATACACAGGAGAGTAATAAACATTTACGGCTCCCGTTGAAAACGAGAATAACTATAATTGAAATAGAACAATAATATTAGATAAATTTCGAAAGGGTTTAGGTACCACAACAAATAATAATCATACATTGTATACATAAGAAAAACCAAAAAAAGGGAGAATTAAATTAAAAAAAAAAAAAATATGATCATAAGCAATTGCGAAATACATTGCAATAACAGTTTAGCGCCAATGAATAAATTCTATACTAAAACACGGAATTATCATATACAGATTGTTTTTCAATGAATGATAATATAACAAACGAGAACGTTTAAGGCTTTTTATTGAAGGAGGTAGGGGGCAATAGTTATAAATTTGGAATCATGACCGTCTGATCATCAGAATTAAGAACTAATCGAATAGTGAGGAAGGTGTATTTATAGAAGGACAAATAGACAATTATATAAACATGATTAAACTGTGACAGGGGTGCATGACTAATGCACGAATTACAAAAGTGGGTATTTATGCAATGAGTAGCACTTGGGGGTACCACAGGGTCTGTAACAGTAAACATGACATACATGAGTAACATTCACACAGTTCAAAGGATGGTAATTAGGTAACATGCATGTGTAACACAAGGACGTAGTAGGTAAATACGACATGCACTTAGTAGGTAAATAAGATCTTCACGATTAACACGGAGATTGCAGAGAAATCAGGACAAGCAGCTCATGCAGGAGTCATGCAAAAATTAAAAAGGTAGGTATGCATGAAAATTGCAAGTATTGAAAGAGGTCAGTAAGACTGGTGTCACAGTGATAAACACATAATTTATGTAAGGGGGGAAATATAATAGATATGTATACATTAGTCTCAATAAAAGGATGGCAAGTGGTAAGAATGAAGGATAGAATACATTTTGTGAATAAAAGAAGTTACCTCTAGTCAAAGACATGACCAAAAAATCTGGAAGCATTCAGACTTGAGGAAAACGATGGGGAAAAAACACGAACCAACATAAAGCAATATTCTCATTTCATCTTCAATAAACATTTCAAAACCTTTTCGATTGATAGAACAAATAGGTAAAGTACATCCACGAGAACGTTGAAGGCTCTTTAGTGAGGGGGGGGGGGGCAATATAGTTATACATTTGGAAATGGAATAGTTATATAACCCTTAGGATCATGGCCGTCCGATCGTCAGAATTAAGAACTAAACGAATAGTGAGCAAGGTGTATATTTATAGAAGGATAATAAAATAAACAATTATATAAGCATTATTTAACTGTAACAGGGGTGACTAATGCACGAATTACAAAAGTGGGTATTTATGCAATGAGTAGCACTTGGGGGTACCACAGGGTCTGTAACAGTAAACATGGCATACATGCGTAACAATCACACAGTTCAAAGGATGGTAATTAGGTAACATGCATGTGTAACACAAGGACTTAGTAGGTAAATACGACATGCATGAGTAACAAGGAGATTGCAGATAAATCAGGACAAGCAGTTCATGCAGGAGTCGTGCAAAAATTTAAATGGTAAGTATGCATGAAAATCGCAAGTATTGAAAGAGGTAAGTAAGACTGGTTTGTTAAACACAATTGCAAGGAGGAAATATAATATAATAGATACGTATACAAAAGTCTCAATAAAAGAATGAAGGATAGACTACATTTTGTGAATAAAAGAGATGTTATACCTCTAGTCAAAGACGTGATCAAAAAATCTGGAAGCATTCAGATTTGAGAAAAACGATGGGAAAAAAAACTTCACAAATAAGTGAAGTAAATCCAGAACTATTCACTGATGACATTGAAGTCAAATTTATATTATGGCATATGTACATATATTATTTATGAGAAATATATACATGTATAGTTCCGAGTTAAAATTCACTTAGTTAAAATTCAATTATCTTGATAATTTGTCCAGCTTGCTTGGGGGGCTCCAGTGGGTTTACGTGTCTGCAGGAATAACTTCATGCCATTTAATCTGATTCGAGTTGCCAGCTTCTGTTCATTGCGTAGTTTATACGCTACAGCTGCTAAGCGGCCACGCTCTCTCTTCATCGTGGGCGGTAGGTCCGTCCGTATGGTAACACGGGCAAACTGCTGGTCAGTTACTTGCATAGGACCGGCTCCGGCAGGTTGTTGGGTTGGCTCATCTCGTTGTTGCTCCGCTTGTTGCTGGCGTTGCGTTGCTGCTTGTGCAGAGGTTTCACCTTGGGGAGTAAGGGGGGGGGGGGGGCAGTGCTGCTGCTGGTGGTTGCGATGGCGTTAGGTGCATGACTCATGGGGCGTCGGCGGCTGGACAGCTCAAAAGCGCTCAAAACACGGTCACGGTCCGACATGTTGACGAATCTGATGATGATGGGGCGTAGCGCTGCATCTTTCCAATACCATGCTGGAGGGGGGGGGGGGGGGGCGGGGATACGATGGGCATCATTGCAAGAATGATCTTCGCGGCCTCGACTGGGGGATTTTCAAGAAATGGCACAAAATTTCGTTCACGGTTTCGTAGATATTCTCATTTCTCCTTCCCCCCACCCCTTACACAAGAAGATTTTGTTTCCGTTGGTGTAATTCTAGCATCAACTTATCCTCACTCTCTTTACCTTTTCGATCAAGCTCTTCTTTCAATTTCGGTAGTGATTCCTTTTCGATTGACTGTATTTTCCCCGCGTTGAAATTAACACTTGATTCCAAGTCGATCACAGCCCTTTTTGATTCAGTTAAATCATGTTTAATCAAATTTACAGTCTCATCAATGGCATCAAAACGATCATTCATTCTTGTTGTTAGCTCCGTAAACATAGCTTTCATTTCTTTGATAAGATCACTTCCAGCCGGGGGTTACGATCTGGGCTTGAGTTGGCGGGTTGCAGGGTCACGTGACTATCGTTGCCGCCAGGGCTGACAATGGGCTGCATGCGTTGAGACTCCGGTAGGAGATGTAGAGGTCGAGGTATTGGTTCTCGCAATTCCTGTCGACTTCGAATATACAGAAGACATTTTACTCGTCCTTGGTGGTAGAGATTTTAGAGCAGTAGACGATCTGAAGTTATAAGATTTATCACTATTCATTTCTCTCGGGTTGAAGATAAAACTTCGAGTTCTACTTCACATAGTCGTTGAATAGCGTTGTGTATTAGCGGGAGCGCGTGAAAAGTACATCCGACGGTTACGATTGCATCGAGAATTCGAGATACATTGATGTGAATATTAATGAAAGAAAGTGGAAAAGTTCTTTATGTACCATTAAAGTTATGGTTTAAGTTACTTGTTTCTGTCTAGAAGAAGAAAGTAAAGCTTGTGGAAATCGCTTTGCTACACATATAGCAAATTACAACAGATGGAAATGATAGAGCAGCTGAGTGACAGACAGATCGTTGCCACTATAATGATGGGTATTAACGCATGTAAAATTTGGCAAGCTGAAGTACATGTATATGCTTATGCTAAATATGATGAAGAGATATCATGTTATATAAAAATGTATTAATATAATATTATAACAGATGACTTGAACTTAGCATTTTTATTAAATAGTATTTTCACATTTTTTACACAAAAGTTTCAAGCAGCCAATCACACAATAAAATGTATTACTCTAAAATATTACAGGAATCAAGATAATGATGGATATTTTTGATATTCAATGAAGTAAATGAACATAACTTTTGTTTACCAAACAAATATCCACATTTCTGATCATTTTGTGCCATGTCAATATCTTATTTCTGTGAAGGGTGTAGGGTCGTTAGAAATAAGCTAAAAGTTTGAGAATGAAATCCCACTGAGAGCTACGCTAATATAAGTTATCGGCATATTAATAGAAAGTTTGAGACTACATCTCTCTAAATTCGTTGTCCATGTTTTCTGGATTTTTATGTTACACGGAAAGAACTAGCCTATTGAGATAAAATGAACACAATGACTGAAATAAATTTAAATTTGTGAGTGATTCAAGCCAATATATCTTAATCTGGATATTTATATAGGATAAGATCGTCATAATCGCTAAATTCAGCTTTCAGGCTCGCTCTTTAATGATTGACCTGGGGATGGCGTTGCCGTAGAAGCTAGGTCCAGTCCTATATATAAAGTTAATGTAAATATTATATGTATTTGCTTTCAAGGTCTTCACAGGGATTAGGGTTGAGTTTTAGGAAATATTTTATTCACGTTTGAGGGACGAATTAGGGAATAAATGTATTTCCTTAGATGAGCGAGACTAATCCCTATTTGCATATAGGACGGTATTTGCAGGTTCAACACAGGTGTGCAAGGGTGAGAAGAAGTGAATCGTCATTGACCTTGTTCGATTCTTCAGCGGCGGACGTTGTTAAATATTAAATTATAACTGGATATTCATATCACAGTGAAATTTACTTTGAAAGCAAAAATATATTGATAAGATGTATGAAGTAAGAAGTAGTATGAAGTAACTAAAAAAAAAAAAAAAAAAAAAAACTCGCACGTGTTTTGACGTCCGTCGTTGCCATCGAAGCTAGGTCCAGCCCTATATATAAAGTTATTGTATATATTATATGTTTTTGCTTTTCAGGTCTTCACAGGGATTAGGGTTGCGTTTTAGGAAATATTTTATTCACGTTTGAGGGACGAATTAGGGAATAAAGCAAATGTAACCTCATCTTCTAAGTAGATATAAAAAAGGGTTTAAGAAGTTACCCTATAATAATTACCTGTAATTAGAGGAGTTAAGGGAATGTTGGTTTTCTGACATTGTGCTGTCTACTCCTTCCTTGGGGGAGAAAGTCGCCTATATGCTTCTATAGGTGTATGACTTTTCTCGTTCAAAGTTTAGGCCTATATTTTCAAATGAACCCTTCATGTATATTCCCCAACTTGCCTTGCTTAGGAAATCTCACAGAATACAGTCCTGACAATCCATGCTTTAAAATTTACAAGTAGCCTATACACAGGACAATAAGGTTAATAACTTGCGTGTTAAATTGAATGAACATGGTCCGAATTTGACCTGCCCATTTGTGAATTTGAATGCCCGCGGTGTCCTTTCGGCAGTTGCCGATGAATTTGAATGATTTGAATGATTCTTACATATATATACGTGCTAATTTGAATGCACGGAAATGAATTTGAATGAAAAAACCGACATCCTTGCGTGAAACGCTAAAATGAATGACTTGAATACACTTTTGAATGACACAAAATGCGGTAAACGATGTTTTTGCTAAATTGAATGAGCGTTTTATTAAATTGACTGACAAAAGTGCGAAATTGGCCGGGAAAACCTATATCCAAAACTGCGTACATTGACTCGCTTTGGGACATAGTTCCTCAAGATCAAGTACCAAAAGCTTGAAAATTAATCTTCTAAGAGAGGTTGATGACTGTGAAAGATATATGTTCAAGGAGTGGGGAAGCACATACAGTACGATCCTCAAGACTTTCGAGATACCAACTCAAGGGTAATCTTAATACCGTATTGTATATCCAATAGAAATCATGTTCGGATTACTTCATACGTCATTGTAATGTTCGTACATATCGATAGGCGGTAGACAGGTCTATTGGTATGGCCTTAAATTAGTTTATTTTTCGGCAGTCTTTGCAATCCTTGTATACGATCATGATTACAACCGCATGTCTCTCCGAATACAATGCATTTAATTATTTTCTCTTTTGAGTCGATTTTTTTAAATGTCCCACGCAAAAGTACTGATAGTACATTTTAGATCTGGGCACGATGAAGGGATATGAAATCTGATCCTACTTAACCAGAAAGTTGAGTTCTGGTAAAGGTGAACAGTAATTTGTTAGCTTTCTTAATCTTTTTCTGTCATTGTAGAAAAAAATCATAGTAGAAATGTCCCCTGAAAAGGATTGCTTTTCAGATGCCCGCGTATTTGTAGAAGAGGTGAAAAGTTTGGACCCAATTAACTTTCATGCCACATGTGTGTAACCAGGATTGAGTCATTTTTAAAAATAATTTTGATTCCAAAACATCAGAGTACACACCAATTCTTCGGTACTTATTAACACCATTTCCCAAGTGGCTGATTGGTTACAGATAGTTTCTTTCGCAATGTAACTGCATGACCAGAACTCAGCTTTATCTTTAATTTTGCAGGAACCCATTGGATGAGTGAAATAGTTGGCTTGATCTTAGCCGATGGCTATCCGGGTAAGATCGACAGGACCATTACTACCTCAGGGGTGTCCATGATAGACATGAGCCAGAAATTCCCTGAAACGAGAGCAGAAGAAGTTGACCTGGCCATCAACATGACCCCGCATTTAGACAAGATTCGTAGTGCGCCATCACCGAGAACGATTTTAACCCATCTCACGTTAGACGTACTACCTTCAAACCTCACTAAGCGGGCGAAGGTTTATTTCTTTTTTAAATTTCCACTCATATTTTCCAGTTTTTACAAGAACATAACAAAAGTATTCACAAATCGAAACGACAAATATCATACCAAAATTCATATATATTGTTTATAATAGTAATAGAAGAATAAATGATATCTATCACAAGAAGTAATACAATTCATCAAGAACTTATGTAATTTCCGATATAAAAGCAATTCCCGCGCTAAAATTCACATGTGAAATTGAACTGTCCAATGCGCTCCCATTTCTCGTCGTTCTCGTGGAGAGAAATGATAGGAAATTTATCACTTCCGTCTACCGCAAGCCCACATTCACTGGGCAATACACGAGATGGGACTCGTGCAGTGCAACTTCATACAAGATTGGGCTCATTAGAAACTTAGTGTGCCGCGCCCTTAGGATTTGCTCGAGTGCAAATTAGCTCCAGAAATCGCGAAAATCAAAACTATTCTCCTTGACAATGGTTACCCTGAGCATGTTATATCTCGCACCATAACACGGAAGCTGGAGGCACAATCCAACTCTGACACCAGCCTACCCTGGAGGGTATCTGACAAATACGCCAGTCAGATCAAACACGCAGTGTCACGTTGCTATTAAGCGGTTTCGACACGCATTGTGTTTTCTACAAACAGGATGCTACCGTCAACTAGCAAGGATGTACTACCCCCCCCCCCCCCCCCCCCCCCTTGAGTAATGTTATTTACCAATTTCGGTGCCGTGCGATGCCAGGTACGTGAGCTGTGTACTCTTCAGCGGTTGGCTGATCGCATTAAACGACACGTCCCCTCGACTATTCGGAACCGTACAACCAATCAGCGCACGCAGCCCGTCCGTGCCTGCAAATCGGAAATGCACGCTAACAGACCAAAGATAGCCAAATGCGATTCATCGATTGGTCTCCATTTGCTGAACAATCCAGCTTACGCACAAAGCTATGCCGACGATCAATTCTCAATTATGTCCCGGGCCAGGAGCGCAGCGCATTTACGCTTTCTGGAAGCCGCCTACATTCAATTGCACGAACCCCTTCTGTGTAGACAAAAGGAGTTCGTCCAAGCTTTGCCATTGTTCTGAAATTACGGCGTCCGGGTAGCGTCCGGGTTTATCGAGTATAATATAGTTGATTTCGAGTAATTTGTTATATATCTGCGTGATAACCTGATGAGTGCAGGTCGAAAAGATTCGGTATGTCTCTTTTTCGTTCCATATTGAAAATTTGTAGTACCAAGAAATTATTTGAATAACAATACTAAAAATAATAGTAGTGGCTTGTATAGAGCGCTTAGGTCCGTCAAGCAGGCGTTCATGGCGCTACATATACAACACATACACACATATATATATATAAAAGAAAATACAACAATATATATTTACTTATTGAACCAATACTAAGGGCATACACATTTAATACACATTAGAATTAGTGTAACCTTAGCAAAAATTATAGTGCGGTAACTTACAATAATTTAAGGATACATAATGGTACAAGGAGAATTGTGCTTAATTTTTGCACTTCTAATAAAAAATAGGCCCCCACCCCCGCCCCCGCCCCTGCCCCTGGATAAAAGGAAGAAAAAATATGAACAACACTACAAAAAATAATTAGTCCATTAAAAGAAAAAAAAACGTTCATAAAAAAAAAACACACCACGATCTCCCAACCCCTGGTTTGGTGTCTGTTATCAAAGAATTATACCAACCATCTGCCTTTTCACTTTTAATTAATGAAATAAATTGCTCTGTTAATTCATTAAATCTATGATAGAATAATCCCTTAACTTACAATATTTTATCACATAATTATATATTAATTATATATTGTCTCTTTATGAATAAATAGATAATATATAATTATGTGATAAAATAATGTAAGTTAACGGATTATGTCTTTGTATACGTTTCCAATAGTCTTGAATCACGCTGTAGAAACCATGTGGGTTAATATATTGGATGTATTTTGTAGAGGTGTTATCCACATTCTATGCGTTTGTAACAGGTGATCTACGTTGCCCGAAATCCCAAGGACGTTTTGAATTCATACTACAACCTAATAAAGTCCTCACCATTTGGCAGCTCCCTGACATGGGATGGTATTTTGGAGATGTTTACTGGTGGAGGTAAGTAAAACCATTACGCTTTACGATTCTTGAGTGCTGTTGGGGTTGCTGGGGGTGCTGTTAGTGAACTAGTAGTGTAAAAAAACCACACCAAAAGGCCCTTTAATATATTATATATATAAATATATATATAAGGGGAAAGGAAATAACATACAACAGCTTTGGCAACTCTCGTGGAAATTATAAAATTAAGAGAAATGAAAATGAGAGGCTAATGGTTTCTCACAATTATACAGTGTGTCCCAGAAAAAAAAGTTAACAGTTGGGAAAATTCTCCCCAAATATATGTCTCAAAATATTTTGAGGAAATAACATACCTGTGAATAGCTTAGGGCCTCTGATCAAATGACACCAAAATATCTCACAATATTTTACACTTGAGTGAGCAAAAGCCAATTTTGTGAAAGGTTGTAAAATCCAGTCTTGGCAGAAATTAATATTGGCTCTGGCTGGTATCAGCCTAGTTGAGAGTCATGAAAAGGCTTAGAAATTTCCACATTCTAATCAATTTATGAAATAACAGGCTTTGTTCTTTGTATCCTTACACTTCCCATCTAAATCTGATGCTTGAGTTAGAAATTATTTGTTGAATGTTTAACAATAACTTTTGGTGAGTCTTTTAATTTCATCTGGCTTGCTCTCTCAACCATAAAGTTTTGATGGAATATATCAGGAGACACATTGAAAAAAGTCAGTTCTTTCATAAATCGTCTTTTACTGACCAGAATATAAAATTTAAAGTCTTTTCGTGACTCTCAACTTGGTTGATACCAGCCAGAACGAAAAAAAATATTGTCGAGAATGGATTTTCCACCCTTTCACAAAAGTGGCTTTTGCTCACTTAAGCGTAAAAAACTATCTCCAGATATTTAGGTGTCATTTGATAGAAGACACTCTAAGCTAACCACATGTATGAAATTTTCCTGAAAATATTTTGAATTATTTAATTGGGGAGACTTTTCTCAACTGTCATTTTTAAACGGTTCTCAAGTTTGTTGATACCAGCCAGAAAAAAAAATTGTCAAGTTTGAATTTTGCACCCTTTCACAAAAGTGGTTTTAGATCACTCAAGCGTAATAATTAGACTTTTTAAAAGTTATTGCATAGGAGGGACCCTAAGCTGTCTACAAGAATTAAAATTTATTGAAAATATTGAGAAATATTTATTTGGGGAGACTTTTTCAACTGTTAAATTTTTTTGGGACGCATATATATATATATATATATATATAATGTGAAAAATCAATTGAATTGAATAAGAGCAATTTTCGTAGCTAAATTCATTGTTCCTCCTCACTGACTTCCTTTTTGTGGAAATAACTGCAGGGGTTGCAAAAAGCTTTTGATTTAATTTCTTGAGGTGAAGTAAGCTTTTGCTATTTTTACATGACTTTATATGCAAGCACAATTAAGGAAATAAAGAAATATTAAAATGAGGACCAGGTTCGTCACATTGTCGTAAGGTTGTTTTTACGACGTAATTAGTCCTAGTCTTAATGTCGTGGTACGGCGGCGAAAAAGCTGTCTTAATGAAGAAACAGTGCAGACATAAATATAAGGTGGAAGTCCAGTCTTTAATAATAATGGCTTTTTTAAATATATATATATATATATGAGTTCAAGTGTGGCTGTTTTACAAATAAAATATCTTAGAGGCTGGGCGGCCTGCAGATAAAGGTTGTATTTAGAAGCACATCCTTCTGGCGTAGCTGACAAAACAAAACTAATGACCGAAACCACCGTGGGCAAACCCAACTTATACGACACCCGAACCTCGCCTTTCCTTGCGACTTCCCAATTACCAATTAAAACCCCGAACACATCCCTTGTTACAGCGGCGTATCCAGGATTTCCCAATAGGGGGCGCCAGGAATTATTGATCGCCGTCATGGGGGAGGGGTCTTTGGAAAATTTTTGCTTCTGAAGAAGGGCTGAGATGCTATAGTGCTATATGTGACCAATTCTGAAGCCTATGTAATGAACAATATTTTCAATTGGTATGAGGATTTTTATATTTTTTTTGCTATTTTTTTTACGACGGCCAATAGGGGGGGCGCGCCTGTTGCGCCCCCCCCCCCTGGATACGCCACTGCTTGTTAAATATAAATAACCAATTGGAGAGTACCTAACTAAAAATACCCCCAAAAGCACCTGCCGAGAGAGCAGAAAGTAGGCGGAGCCTACCCCCCCCCCCCCCCAAAGAATGTGACTGTCCGGAAAGAGCATCCTTTGTCCCCAAATAGTACGCACGTGCCAGCAGAGGGATGAACATCTTACAACACCTGTGATTAACTGTAATTGATTATCTGAAACATTTATAACATTTGAAAAAGCTCCAGCGAGATAAATTTGTGTCCCACTACAATCTCCCCTACTAAAATGATCTTTCGCCTGGAGATTGAAAACAGAAAAGCAGAAGGAAATTTAGTATTACAAATGTTACCAAACCTTTATCTAACATTTTTGTAAATACATGTTCTAACATGAAACATGATATAACTTATTCTGAGACTCAAACCAAAGTCGCCCAACCTACAACTGATATAAACCAATAACCACATATACTTGTAAAATCAGCACTGATTTTCTTATTTAGATAAATCCATATATTGTGCGGAACATAAGAATCTTCAATTCGCCAAAAACATAAGAATATCCCTTCAGTGAACTCACCCAGTCCGCCAGGGGAATGCTTCCGAACAATGTCATACTTTTCATCTCCTGGAGCTGGATATCCCTTGACCTCCATCATGATGTCCAGTATGAGCATTGTTCTTCCACTTCCCCTGCTCCAAAAAGCGGACCGGCTGATTCCACCACAATGGGTATCCCGTTAGTAACCTTTGAATTCCTTCGATTTCATAGAAAGAGCAGCCAAATCTATGTACAAAAACATATCGACGACATTAAAAGTATATTAGCAAAGAGAATAAAAAATTACAAAAACATCACATCAATTTGAAAAGTACCTATCCAGCACTCCTTTCAAATAAAAAAGTATTTCAATACCATTCTATTCCTTTAAACATATCATATAATACTCCAATATCAGTTTTTCTATAGAACCAATTGTCACATTTTCCTAATCCTCTGAAGAATACAAGATTAAGGCTCATAATCAATAAAAAACATTGATTTTATTCATATACAGACAAAAATGCTAAGACTTCAACCCTATAAAAAATATATATGAATACAGATAAATACATATAAACGTAATAGAGTAGCCTGTTTAGCCAGTGATAACAGACCCCAAAAATAAAATTTGTTACCAAAGAAAACCAAAACTATTTACCTACTTGGTAAATATACCAGGGTGGCTTCAAACAAAAAGATGTTCAAAGATAATTAAAATGGTAACAATATACATGTACAAATACAATAAAGATATATATATATATATTTCAGTAATACAGGTATTTCAAGAGAACATCATGCATGACACCATTAGGAGCTGGATATCCCTAGACCTCCCTTTTGCGTACTGTGTATGATACTTCCCGCCCTATAACGTTTAATATATCAGTATAATAAAGACGACACTCAAAATAAATATATTTCTTTAAAAAAAAAAACTTCCTCGCTCAGCAGCACAAGAAATATGGACCCCTGCAAAATCCTGAACACCATTTATTTTTATTAATTTAAAAACAAAAATTTTAGTATTCAAAACCCCACAAAAGCCCACACCTCCAGCGCCACTGAACAAGGAAATCCACTTTTCTAAAAAAATATCTATATAATTAAGAAAAAATGAGATCATGTAGAATTACAAGTATATTAATTTGTACTTAACCCCAGAAATGTATATGAAAAAATGTACACAGCTGCTTTTGTGTACGGGAATAACAACACTGTAACCCATACACGTTCAAGTGTACTCCGTCGAGATTGTATCTGGGGGCCTTGTAAACCCCTATGGGGCCACACCCATACACAATCACGACGGAAGACCTCATCAGAATCCAAAGAGTTCAGAGGGTGAACCCTTTGGTTAAAAACATATAAGGAGATGCCACTATTCCTGTATACCCTGCTCCGTGGGAGCACCGGGAGGATGTGTGTGTGTGTGTGTGTAATTGGGTTTTTACAGACGTGTATCAATCAGATATGATTATTTACGTCTGGGACCGACCTTTAACGTCACCATCCGAAAGACGTGGCTCGGTCTCGAACCTGGGTCCGCTGAATCAGTTTATAACTTCCACTGGTCGCTGGATTACAGGCGCACGCCACAACGCCCAGTTCACCGGGAGGATGACTGTCGCCAAGGGTTTTATACCTCCGCGAGACAGCTCCTCCAAGAACTCCCACAGAGCAGTACTTACTTCTTGCGGTGTATGCCGACAGAGGTCATTGGTCCCCATGTCCAGTATTAAAATATCTGGACAGGAGAGCCGTACCCCCTCGACATAACGCCACAAGTTTGCTCTTATCCTTGTAAAGGATAGGCCCCCTTCTCCCCAACACTCCATATCAATATCAGTTTCCTGAGTCATAAAATGGAGGGTACCATGCTCTGTTCCAGCAACTCTTCTAACAAAACTATGTCCGAACAGTAAATATCTCATGATCTCAAAAAAATCCTACCAGGGGCGCCCAGCCTCTAAGAAAATATTACAGCCCAAAAATAAAAAGATACATTGCCAGTAACAAATTCCCTATTGCAGTCCAATTTTCATTACAAGGGTTCCTAAAATCTTTTTCTTGATAGAACCAAATCTATCAATAAGGTATAACAATTACAATCTAACCGATTTAGGCATCTTAAAGGGATTCGAGGGTTTGCCTTTTGTGGCACGTTGAGAGCGACGAAGAGGCGGGACCTCCCTGGTTGATACCCCACTCCTGGCTTCTACAACATTGCTACTGGGTAACTGTAACCTAACTTCGTATTCTTCAGTGGCGTATCCAGGATTTCCCAATAGGGGGGGCGCCAGGAATTATTGATCGCCGTCATGGGGGAGGGGTCTTTGGAAAATTTGTGCTTCTGAAGAAGGGCTGAGATGCAAAATAGTGCTATATGTGACCAATTTTGAAGCCTATTTAATGAGCAATATTTTCAATTTGTATGAGGATTTTTTTTTTTTTTGCTTTTTTTTTTTTACGACGGCCAATAGGGGGGGGGGGCGCCTGTTGCGCCTCCCTGGATACGCCCCTGTTCTTCTTCCGAACTACTAGTATAAGAACTTACATAATTAACTGCATCTTGTTTAACTTCTTCCAAAATTGACATTCTTAACAAAGTGCGATGTACTACTCTGGAAGCACCGCCAGGAATAGGGCGAATCCTATACATCTTTATCTTGATTGTGCCAAACTACAACATATGGGGTTTCGTCATAAGTATTTCTTACTTTGTGACGATCAGTAAAGGCACACTGCTTAAGATGAACTATTGCACCAACACTCGGGTTGTCAAGGGATACACTTATTTTATTATGAAACAAATTCTTATTACGTTTTGCTACACGTCTAACATTTTGTTCCACTATATTCTTTGCTCGAGTATAAAACTAGGCTTGGGTTTCTACAAAATTCTGTTCCCAATCAATCAAATTCTTTCCTAATAGAAAGTCCAAAGGAATACGAGGGGGTTTACCAAACATTAAAGAATACGGGGTGGCACGAGTAGAAGTATGCGGTGTAGTATTATACACAAAAACTAAATGTGGCAATATCTCTGGCCACTTGCATCTATCCTGAGAATAGACCAGTTCGTAGTTAGCGCATGTCACAAATGACCCCAAATATCCACAGATATTTTAGACATGGAGGGTCCCTTTATGTGCACTTCAAAAAAATAACTCTTGGAGTGATAGAGGTGCCTCATGAATAGCTTTTGTTTCCCCCTTTAAAAAGAATACTTCCACCTGGATATCATGGAATGCACCATTAGTGCATAATTGAATAATGATTACATGACATTCATGAGCACATATCAAATATTAGTGTCAGTGGGTTTTAGAATTTGGTACAGATGACCTTTATCTGCTCATGCTCAGATTGCATCTACGAACTGGCTTATTCAATGACTTAATTAAACCAAAAAGTGTACGATTAAAGCGCTCTGCTTGAGCATTACCCTGGGGGTGATATGGGGTAGTATGAGTTTTCTTAATCCCATACAATATACATAATTCCTTGATAATTAAAGACTCAAAATTCCTCCCTTGATCGCTATGGATTCGATTAGGGATTCAAAACCTAAAAAACCAATGTTCCTGTAGAACCTTCGCTACAGTAATCGCTTGTTCATCCTTGCAGGGCACTACCTGAGTAAACTTAGGATATACATCTGTTATTACTAATACATCTTCATATCCTCCTTTTCCCTTATCTAATTTTACAAAATCAATAGCTATGACCTCAGGGGAATGTCAAAAGATTCCTAAGAGGGGTCCTTAATTTGGGTTGTTTTTTTCTTTTACAATGCGACAATGTTTACACTGGGAAACATGTCTAGCGACGTCTCTAGACATACTTGACCAAAACACTCTCTTGTCGTAACAAAGCATAAGTTCTCTCTATCTCCCTTGGTGCTCCCAATCTGAATGGGCCTTAGTAAGAACAAAATCTGGGTAACCTCTCCCAGTACTGTCAACAAAACGTCTAACTAAAACTCCATTTTCCTCTCTCAAGGAAGGCCATTGTTTCAGGAGTTGTTTCACCCTTGGTGGTTCAGGCGCGGCAAGAGCATAGTTTTCCCCGGGTTGCCAACCATACTCCCTTCGCGCCCAACTGCAACCAAATACTGGATCTTCCCTGTGCATTTGATTTAACTGACTATCACTAAATGAGGGGAAAAAACTAGGAGGGTTATAATTGGAGGTAGAGGGAGATCGGTCTGCACTTAACTCGGCTCTGAAGGAGCAAGGGAACCATATACACCGCTTGCAAAGTAAACTAGCTTCAGAGAGTCTTCGTCACAAACAGGCTGAGTATCGTGACCAGGCATCGGAATATCGACCAAATTCCCCCACAAAGGAGTTTCCCGCGTGCACCTCGGGTATCAGACCAGCTGACTGCAGCAACGAAGGAAAATGGCGCTTGTAACCCAGATCGGGGAACCTCTTAACAGGGTAGTACATCTGATCGCCCTGCAGAAATCCCATACAGGGGCAGTTGATTAATCAATTTGTCGTACATACCCACTGTGCTGGTTTCACGGCAACACCCTCGCGGACGTGGCTAGAAGCTGGCACCTCTCCGGCTAACTCTCACACAGTTTCGTCGATTAGCAGTCAACTAAAAACCTCCAGCCGCCTTATATCAACCGTTGTGGCCTGCGCTGGGCTTCCACAAAACTACAATCCTTCACCGACTAAACAACCAACTCCACCGTGCTGTCCCGAGAAGCTATTAGGGAGGGGTTCCAACTCCCCTTGAGGCCCTATTCGATAGCTTACATCCTTGCTTAGACCACACAAAAAGGGTGCCATCAAAAACGCCACGGTAATCTGTCGCCAAACTTCCGATGAAAAACAGTTCATTGATGTTAAATAAAGTTAATAACGAGTGGTGGGTACAACTTACACCCCATCCGTACTACGCCCCCAAAGAATGTGACTGTCCGGAAAGAGCATCTTTTGTCCCAAAATAGTACGCGCGTGCCAGCAGAGGGATGAACATCTACACCACTTGTGATTAACTGTAATTGATTATCTGAAACATTTATAACATTTGAAAAAGCTCAAGCGAGATAAATTTGCGTCCCACTACATTAATCTTAGATTAAGCGTTGTAAGTAGGAAAGCTTTTATGTTCAGTTTGAGAATCCTAATCCGTACAGCTCATCACATCATAAAACTACACAAAAATTCTTAATCATAAAACATGTAATGTTTCCTGTATTCATGGGAATAACAACAAAGTTGGGTGACATTGTATTCGGATTGAAGGTGTATATAGTCCTAAGAACAGAGAGAGAGTGAGAGAGAGATAGGGCAGGGGAGAAGAGAGAGAGCGAGAAAAAAAGGAGGAAAAACAGGGTGTGGAAGGTAACGAGAGAGGGGCGAAAAGGAGGGAATATTAGCGCAAGAGGAAAAGAGTGAAAGAGAGAAAGAGTGAGAGAGAGAGAGAAGGGAGAGATTGCATGGGCTATCGTTTCCTGGATTATATATTTCAAATATATCAATCTGTTTATATAATTTTATACATGATTTGGATAAAGAATATCGTAGGTCTTAAAGGGAGTGGCAAGTCGTAATCCATGGGCCTGACCAGTTTGTCTGTCTCGGGGAAATTCGGATACAATCGGGTCCAATCGTGCGCTACCGAAGGAATGTTATTGCCGAATTCCTCGCGTGATCGTTAACTCGAATCCCTACATACGTAACCGATCAATGAGATTCAAATACTGGAATAAAGAACGCGCGATCTTGTTTACTCAAATTTGGGTCAATGTGCGAACTTTTATCAGTTGCGCGCGATAAATTGAAGTCGCTTTGAACTTTGATCCAGAGAAAGGAGCATCCAACTGTAAAACCGCCCATAGATTGCGACTTGTCGCTCCCTTTAATATGTACACCACAATGGTGCAACTTGCTCGCTTTCACCAATTGTATGTGGGGTTCCTCAAGAATCTGTCTTGCGACCAACTCTGTTTTTAATATACATTAATGACATCTACCTATTTTAATTTCAGACTATTTGCAGATGATTCAAATATTTTCAATGCGTTTCCCTCCAATCAAGTAAACATTGATTTATCAGACATTACCAAAAATTTGACTTATAAGTGATTGGTGTTATGCAAATAAAATAACAATAATATCAATAAAACCAATTATATGTGATTAAATCCAAAAGAAAACGGGTAAATACGGAAGGTTTGATCAAAATGAAGGGCCACGTTCTGAATGAGGTTGAAGTTGCATCCTTTGTTGGGATTCACATTGATAATTATTTAACCTGGAAGAATCATATAAATAGAACATGTACAGTGCTCCGCAAAAAAGTTGGAATTATGTATCGGTTAAGGAACTTTGTTCCACGTTACATAATATTATTGTTGTATCATTCTTTTGTTCAGCCACACATTTCCTATGGCCTTAAGGTCTGGGGATGTGCGTATAGTTCATTTGTTGACAGAATATTCATGGTACAGAAAAGGATTGTTACCTTTAGTGGATTTACCTTTAGTGGATTTATCTTAGATATTTGCAAGTTTCACAGGTTACATAATATTATTGTTGTATCATTCTTTTGTTCAGCCACACATTTCCTATGGCCTTGAAGTCTGGGGATGTGCGTATAGTTCATTTGTTGACAGAATATTCATTGTACAGAAAATGATTGTTACCTTTAGTGGATTTACCTTTAGTGGATTTATGACACCGTCTGCGCCTTTATTTCTCGCTTTGAAAATCTTAGATATTTGCAGGTTTCACAAGTTTCAAAGGGCTACCTACATGTATAATTTAATAAATCAACAACTTCCCCATTCTGTATATGAATATTGGCAGTTTTTCGATCACAGGTATGATACGAGACAAGATAGCAAAAGTCTCATTTTACCAAAAGTAAAGACTGAACATGGAAAGAGGTCCATTTCATTCTACGGTTCTAGAATATGGAATTCATTGCCCTTAGATATTAAAGAGAAATCATCTCTCAAAACATTTTGTAGGAAGTTAAGATGGAATATCTAGAGTGATGTATCACTTTTTTTGTTTGTTTGTTGTTTTTTGTGTTTTGTTTTGTTTTGTTCCTCCCCCCCCCCCCCTTGGTATTTGTGAATATATAACCTATAGTTTTATAGATACAGGTATTTTGTTTATATACTCAATGAACAAACTTTTGTTTTTGCTTTTATTGGTGTTGATTGCGTGTGTGTATATATACATACTCTTCTTGCCAGTATTTACAGTTTTTACTGATTATTGTAAGACCTTAATTGGTAGAGTATTTGTATTCTTAAAAATTACCTAGTGTTTTACGTAGTGTTTTAGACTTTAATTATATCACATTTACATAATTATTTTCAGGGAACCACATATTCATTAGCCATTTCAGCTATTTCGTGGTCTCTCATTACCATTCACATTTCTAAATGCCTTGTCAATAATGTTTCATATATTGTTTCAGTAATGGTAATTCATTCATTCATTCATTCTGATATAAATCCATTAAGAATAGTAATACATACAGAGGAATACAGAGACATACATTATTTTTTATTATCTTTTTGTTACAGATATCAGAAAATATTAGTCCTACAAAGCATTCAAAGAAAGCATGAATTTTGAAATGAAGTATTTTTCTTTTAGACATCTTTTAATTTTGTTGTCTTCTTTCATTTTGTAGAAAGGTAATATATCAAAAGTTTGGTTCCTGTGAGCCACACATTTTTCGACGGGAGCGCTCACAGTGAGTACAGTCCTGTGTCGAAGTGTGTTCCCTATTTCGCCTATTTCCAACAGCCATGGCAAATTATACAATATATGGGATTTTGTGTAGTACATGTTAAAGTGAATGATATTTGGAACGCTTCATTTTTGTTTCTGAAGATAATATGATTAGTTTCTTTTATACATGGGCAAGCTTTGCATTTTTTATTGGTACATTTTTCAATACCATTTTTAATATTAAGTTGTGATTTCGGGACTGCCCTGGTTAACGATCGTTTTAATTTCAGCTTTAGCGTTTACTGGGGATTACATGATTAAATTTGACAAAACTTGTCCTCATCTGAATATTACTGTATTTCCTTAATTGTACTGTATATAAAGTCATGTAAAAACATCCGAAAGGCTCACTTCACCTGAATATATTAAATCGAAAGCGCTTGTGAAGATAAAAACATGCTCCTCGTGTGTGTATTCTATACGATGTTATGAACTTAATTTTCTACATATCTTTCACACTGCATTTCGTTGGAACTTTGTTCCTGTGAACATTTGTGATATATATATATATAGATATATATGTGAAAGAAATTGCGAGAATAACGTTGCGTAGCTCAATCAAAAAGGGAGGACAGCTCTGGGGAACTTTGATTGAGCTACGCAACGTTATTCTCGCAATTTCTTTCACATTTGTATTTATTTCCACGAGATTTGCCAAAGCTGTTGTATATGTTATTTCCTTACACTTATATATAGATATATATATATATATAATGTGAAAGGAAATGAGAGAATTATGGTTGCGTAACTTAAATCAAAGTTCCCCAGAGCTGTCCCCCTTTTTTCCTTTTTTCTCTTAATGTGAGGACCTTTTTTAAAATGAGAATCCAGAATTTATAGTACAGTAATAATGAATTGGATATTGGTAAACATTAAATTTGTTCATTTTAGCAGATGCAATAATTTTGGCCATTACTCTCTCTCGCTATCTCTCTCTCTCTCTCTCTCTATATATATATGTATAAAAGTGTAAATACAATATGCAGTACACTGAATGCAAACATCTTTTTGATATATTTTTTGTAGCATTGCCATGGGGCCCGTGGCCTGATCACGTGACACCGTTTATGTTCTTCGAAGACATGAAAAAGGTTTGACGCAAAAAACAAAGTTTTCAATTATCTGAATATCAATTTATGACATTTCTACGTTTCATTTTCTAAATATATATATGTGTAATTTTGACAAAATATTTCCTCAATATGAACTCTATATTTAACCCCCCGAAAAAATGTAATTAAGATATAAGGAATGAAGACATTCCTTTCATTGCAATAAAAAGTTTTCACTGTTAAATCGTGATATTATACCTGGGTCTTTTCAGGGGTATTATTATGTCTTGACTACATGTATTCCAAAGATTTCTCATTTCATGTATAGAATAGGAAATAAGAGTGATCGGGGCTACTATTCCTCTAAAAATAATTTAAAATTGTAAATTACGAGGACTTTTTTCACAGTCATCCCTTACTCCTCAATCGACGGATCTGATGTGTATTTGCATATTGTCATCTTCGCTTATATACTTGCCATTGTATTGTTATACATGCATACTATGCGACTCCATCAATTGCTTATATGTTGCAGTTCTCTTCCTTCCTCTTTCCTCCTAGTTCCTTATCCTTTTCTTTCACTCTCTTTGTCTGTCCCTCTCTTTTTTTCTTCTATTTGTATTCTACTTTTGTTTTCAGGCGTACCCGTTACAAGTGTAAGCTTATTGGGTAAACTAATGTAGATTCTTCTCATTCATCCAATCGAGATCGAATGATATATTAATTAAATCAAGAAGCTGGAAATAAACTCACTTGGAGTGACGTTTCGCCAATTATCAGTTGGCTTCCTCGGGCGAATGAAGATCCAGTAGACGGAATGGCCCTTATAAAGTGTGAGATTGTGCAGAGTCTGTGCGCACTGGACCTTGTCCAGCGCGCGAAAGAGAACTTGGAATCTTCTGAGTGGTCCGGTCCCGCGCATGTGACAAATTGAAGCGGAGGCCTCCTTTCTTGTTGAGTGTGGGTCCTTCCACTCGTTCCCAGATAGCTTCCTTGATGCCACGTTCAAACTATGCGGATTCCTTGTCCAAAATTATCACGTCTTTAGTATCAACCGAATGTTTGCTTGAACTTAAATGGGGTGTAGACCACCGAATCCGCAATGCCGTCCGAACTACTGGGTCTTCGATGTTGTTTCATGCGAGCTCGCAAGGATTGTTGAGTCTCATCCACATAAAGGTCATCACACTCCTCTTGATAACATTTAATACCATATACCAAATTCCTCTGCTTTTCTTTTGGAACTCGGTCTTTAAACTTGCATCAAAGAAGCTATCTGGGAACGAGTTTAGTTTGTTGGCGTATATGCTTAATCATGTTAACGCCCCCTTTTCCCCACTCAGTATGGGGAAAAACTTAATGCTGAAAACGTAACGTCACGTGCGAAAGTAAACATACCTCGTGTAGATTATCAACATTGTAAATCCTTGTTTGGCTTTTTTCTTTTTAAAGGACCTTTCCCTCTTGCATCATGAAAATTGCAAAGTTCATGGGACGCCCTCTGCCAAATGAAACATTCAATCGAGTTCTGGAAAATTGTTCACTTTCGGGCATGAGAAAGACATATGACGAGATCGCAGGAAATCTGTTAAGGGCCGGCAAACCAGACCATTTCACCAAAATGCTGGGAAAATACCCCTTCATTAATGACGGTGAGTTAATATATTTCAATATGGCACGAAAAAGAGACACGATAACGAAGCTTTTCGACCTGCACTCATCAGGTTATCACGCAGGTATATAACAAATTACTTGAAATCAACCATATTATACTTGGTGAACCGAGTATAATATAGTTGATTTCAAGTATAATATAGTTGATTTCAAGTAATAATATAGTTGATTTCAAGTAATAATATAGTTGATTTCAAGTAATTTGTTATATACCTGTGTGATAACCTGATGAGTGCAGTTCGAAAAGCTTCGTTATCATGTCTCTTTTTCGTGCCATATTGAAATTTTGTAGTACCAAGAAATTATTTTAGTTAATATATTAATAATAAAAACAAAATAGTATAATAATGATAATAACAATCATAATCATAATAATAAGAACAACAATAATAACAATAATAAGAAAAAAACAGCAACAACAATAACAATGATAGTAATAATAGTAATAATGATAATAACAATAATAATACGTTTAACACTCAAGTAATGCATTTAACAAATTACTCCGGAAGAAGACGTTAGGTGCATGCGTCAAAAATTCGAGTGAGATAATTTAGCATTCGATCGGCTCAAATGCATTATCCGGATGTTAAACTTATTTTCTTCTTGTATGCATGACATTAAAAAATACCATCCCTTAGGACTTTATACACTCAACCAAAAAAGTAAGTTCCCCCTAGCATTTTTGAATATATCTCAAAACGTATTTTACCGATTTTCATAATTCAAACGGGAATGGATAGGAAATTTTATTACTCATAACATGAATGGCATATCATTGCCACCAGATATCATTATTGGTGTGAAAAAATGCACTTTATGTCAAAATACATGGGAAAAAAGTTGCACCTAAGGTTATATGAAGCATATTGTGTACATTTCCTATGCAAGTTAGCAAATGACCTTTTTAAATTGTTATGTAATTCCCAGGAATTTCTTCAGGTACTATATGCTTCCCTATTAAACTGCATGCTCATGAAAAGAAAGAGATAGGAAATATGCAATAACCCATGCTTAAAAGTTCAGAATCATGAGTGATTGTTTGATTATTTGTGTAAAAGTCAATGCAAATCACTAAAGTGCAACTTTTTTTTCTCCATGCATTTTGACATAAAATGCATTTTTCCCACCAATAATGATATCTGTTGGCAATGATATGCCATTCATGTTATGAGTAATAAAATTCCCTATCCATTCCCGTTTGGATTATGAAAATCGGTAAAATACTTTTGAGATATATCCAAAAATGCTAGGGGAGAAACTTACTTTTTTGGTTGAGTGTATATAGTGTGTGTATATGTGTGGTGTAAGAACGCATATAGCCTTCCATAGGCGTACTTGATACTTGCTCTCGTATTGTGCAGGTGTTTCCGGACAGTGGAAGAAGCGTTTCACCGTATCTCAGAGCGAGAAATTTGACGAATGGTACAGCGAAAAAATGGCGGGTACAAACTTCAACATTGTTTTCGAGTGATGTCGACAAGATCTGAAACCTGGGGATTATGTTAGAAATTGTCATAATGTATTTTTACAGAACAATATGTTTATTTACAAAAATAATGTTAATGTTTTCCATTACAGAAAAGTGAAGCTGCAAAGGGCAGCTGCATTAAATACTAAATATGAATTTACATTGAATGACTTCCCTTAAGGCATAGAATGTTATCTTCTTTTTTTCAGATTATAATAATAATTTCTTATAACTTTATATAATTTTTGTTGGCTTTTAATACAAACCCAGTATGAGCCCATTGATTATCTGATTGCACAGTAATTGCATATTCAGATAATTTGCAATATCATTAGAATATCAGTTTGTTATAATATTGTATTACAAGAGGTTACCAGATACCATAATTGGGCCTTTAATAATGTAATCGTTGCATTTGCGTGTTTTATAGCGTTTATACATGTAAAATATTACACACTTTATAGGCGATTAACATATTTTAGGTAAAGTTTTTTTTATAATGTATGCATAATCTTGATCTACCACGTGCAGGGTATTAATATCGATTAGCATTCTGGAAAAAATTCTAGCATAGTTATATTTCTGCATTGCATAGGTGTATAATACATGTACATGTATTTAGGCATACTTTGATATTAGATATCAAATACATGTATAGGCCTACATACAATTCATGTATGTACTTAAGCTCTATTTTGATATGTAGATATGTATTATAATAGTTCAATTGTAAGTTACTTGCTAGTCATGTATTCACTTCCCCGTGATTTTGCACAACTGCTCAGAAAAAAAAATACAAAACGCAGTTTTATGCTTTAAGTTTTATGTTTTATTTTAGAAACTAAGCTAAATGCAAAATTGGTAAAACTGGAATGATAGGCTACTTACCAGCTCGCATAACAAGAGAGTTTAAATACGACCTATGCGTATCACCGACAGGTCTGATCAGGGGCGGGTCCAGGATTTTGTAAAAGGGGGGGGGGGGCACACAAATTTTCCGAATATTTTCGGACAAGCAAAAGAAAAGAAAAAAGACGGTTATCAGCTTTTTAAGGTCCATTTTGTAAAAAGGTTATCAGACGTTTTGGGGCTTTCTTTGGCGTTCAAAATTCTGACAAGAACAAAAAAAAAAGTGTATCAGTTCAAAAAAGGGGGGGGGGGCATAATTTCTAAATTAATGTACATTTTTCTTTCAAATGGGGGGGGGGGGGGCGGCATGGGCCGCAAGTGCCCGCTAAATACGCCACTGGGTCTGATGAACAGGTCTTTCCAACAAGGAGTGGCACCTCAAATGAAAGCGATCTCAAATAACTGCTATCCCTAAATTGCAGCAAGCAACCATTAAAATCTTCGACCCATAGCTTTAACTAGTAATTTTTGGAAGAAAAAAAAAGAAAAAAGAAGAGAATCAGAAGAATTGATTGCCAAATTGCTTTTCGAAGACAATATGGTAGCCTTCACGGTCTATCTACTGCCTATAACTTGATGAAGTTATTATATCGCACTTAATATGAAAATGTTGAAAAGATTAATCTTTGTCTACAGTTTTGTGTATAGACTTTGCAATGACCTTTTGCATTCCTAATCATAACATCGTGGTAAAAAAATGATTGAACTTAAAGTAGGACCATGTCTCTCAGAATGGATTAGCGCAATTCCAAGCAAAACAGGACATGAACCTCCAGATTTCAACTCCGTTTGATCATATCAAATTTGGTGTCAAATTATTTAAATTTTAATAATCTGATAAAATTTAGACATTTTAAACTTATGAATACTTTATGAATACTGAAAATTTGCACCAATAATTAACAATCTTGAAATCAATATTTGATACCAAGTATGATAAATTGTAAAAGAAAGGAAAATTCATTTTAATATAACCTGTTTGCTAGAATACATCTTATAGTAACCAAGAATAGCATTACTTCCTGTTCTGTAAATTTCTCATACTTCAGAAACCTTGGAAACCTAAACTCCAAGGAATTGTTATTCCGTAACGCCCAAAACACATAATTTCATCTTATTTCCGGAAAGGACTATCATTTTGTTCTGAAAGTTTATAGGTAAATCAAAGTACCTTATACCTACAAAATGTATGTGTTTTTAGTGTGAACAAATATTTTAAATATAAATTATGATATGATTATGTCTTTCTTTTATAAAATAATGTTACGGAATGACATTAAATTTGGTTTTGTATAAATTAATTGAAGCCTGAACCTATACATTAGTTCAGCTTAATATATCATAAAATTATAGACTAAAGTAGAGACTATAAACATTATATAAAATTTTACATATTTTGGGATATGTGTACAAAATAAATAGGAACATGACGTTTTCTTGTTCAGTTTATTAATGAGATGTATTTTTTCCTCTACAATTTTCTTGGTTGTCTTGTAGGCTTTTGCTAAACAGTCGGGTAACGTCGCGTCGCGTTGGTAGAAATTTTCGAACATTTTTCAGGAAGGTGTCTTCAAGGGGACAAATTGAAAAAGAGTCCATCTCAGTATGATTTTTCCCGTTTTCAGGCTAAAAACGACAAACAAGGGAATAAAGAAAACAATAGAAGGATAATGCAAAGAAAAACATGAACTATAAAGAGAGAATAGAAGGGTACGAAGGATGGAAGAAAATATGATGAAAGGAAACAAAGAATACAACAAAAGGAAAGTTGGAAAGTAAAAATAAGTGGATAAAAAACATAAAGAAAGATAGAGACATAAATGATAGAATGATAAAGATATTAAGAGTAACATAAAGAAAGATAGAAGAGAAGATGCAATTGCGGCAAGCTGGCGCGCGTGCCGGGCTAGACTCGAGCGAGCTAGCTGTGAGATTCTTTTCACATTTTTAGCACTTACTGTAGGCCTATTACTGGATACTTATTAAGTTTTTACGTTATACAAATAAAATGTGCATCCAATGTTTATCACGTAATGAATAGTAAAATAAAAATCATTCCGAAAATAGTGATTTAGTAATGTGTTTTTTCTGTTTTCTAAAAAAAAAAGGTTTTGAAATATTAAACTATGAATAATTCTAGAGCAAGTCCTAACTTCAACTCTTTTTTTTTTTGGGGGGGGGGGTAGCGTGTGGGTGTGTGTGTGTGTGTGTGTTCCATTTCTTTTTTACAGGGTAATTATTTTGTTTTTCATTGCTATATTGTCCTTTTGCGGTTTACATATATTAGAGAGATATGAGAGAGATAGAACGAGAGAGATATAGAACGAGATAGAGATAGAGAGAAAATGTAGAGATTAAGAACTAGTAGATCAGGTTAAACAACGAAGACAAAGAAGATGATCGAATAACAATAACAAGGGGAAGAAAGAGAAAGCGAGAAATGGAGCTTCAGTGCACAGAAGGATATGGGGAAAAAGAGAGAAAGAAGAGATTGATCAGGTAAGAGTGAGCATTTTGTCCGTCCGTGACACTTGTGATATCCCATGTTGAGAGGCTTTACCTAACTTGTTCGTATCTTGGTAAAATGATTTGTTAGAAAATTCTGATATGTCTACTTATTTGGGCCATACAATTTTCAGCATGGGTGTTGTTAAAAATTGCCATGTTTAGCAAAAATCCGTTACACCCTCTTTAGCATTCGCTACAAAATCAGGGGCTCGACATAAACTTGACAGATGATTGTAAACCCTGTTTATGTAACTAACATTTAATAAGAAAATATTTGACAAGTTTAATTTATTTGGATTGTAATTACAAAGGGGGACGAGGAAGTCAAGCAATCAATTTCTATCTCGTCCGTCCGTCACAATGAACATTTTTCCGATTTGCATATCAGGCCCCTAGCCAGGGGGTCGGAGGGGTCGGACGACCCCCCCCCCCCCACCCCCACCTTCTTGGGATGATATCTGCTTTTTCATGAAAAAAAAAATATTGGCAACACTGCAACTCACTTCACCATCATTCACAACCCCTAAATTTCCCCTCGGGGGGGGGGGGGGGGCATGCACCCGGACCCCAAGCAAGGACCTTACAAAAAGGTCCACTTTACCAACTTCCCCTTTAGAAACCCTGACAACCATGTTTTTTTTCATAATCCTTTGTGATACTCTTTATGATAAACCCCGAAGTTACCCATGTTTATTTGTTAATTAATCTTCATAACCCCCCCCCCCCCCCCCGCCCCACCATGAAATTAAATTTTGTTTTCCATCTTTCATAATGTTACTGTTTATATTTGTTCTTTTTATCTTCTTTTTTTATTGCTTTCCATCTTCACTTTGTTATTCTTTGTTCCCTTTTATCATCTTCTCTTCCACCTTTCTTCATGTTTATATTTATCTTTTTATCATTTTTCTCTCTATCTCTCGCTTTGTCATTTCTTGCTTTTATCTATCTATCAATTATCTTTCCACCCTTCCTCTCGTTATGATATTCTTTGTTTCCTGTTATCATTTTCTCCCCCACCTTCCTCACGTTAATCTTTATCCTTCTATCATTTCTCTCTGTCTTTCTTTATATAAGTTAAACTTTTTTTTTCCTATCATTTCTCTCTTTTTTTTTATATTATTCTTTTTAAAATCATTTTCTGCTTCCCATCTTTATTTACTTTCCTTAAAACATTCTTTGCTTTTATCCTATCATTTTGTTTTCCTTTCATCTTTTCTTTCGTTATGTTATTCCTTTATTCAAATTATCATCTTCTCTTCTATCTTTCCTTATGTTACTCTTAATATCTTTATCCTTCTATCATTTATGTCTCTATCTTTCTTTATGTTTTTTTATCCACTTATTTTTACTTTCCAACTTTCCTTTTGTTGTATTCTTTGTTTCCTTTCATCATATTTTCTTCCATCCTTCGTACCCTTCTATTCTTTCTTTATAGTTCATGTTTTTCTTTGCATTATCCTTCTATTGTTTTCTTTATTCCCTTGTTTGTCGTTTTTAGCCTGAAAACGGGAAAAATCATACTGAGATGGACTCTTTTTCAATTTGTCCCCTTGAAGACACCTTCCTGAAAAATGTTCGAAAATTTCTACCAACGCGACGCGACGTTACCCGACTGTTTAGCAAAAGCCGTCTTGTATTGGTTTGTTTGTTTGAGTTTATTTTCTTCCGCAAAAAAATAATACATAGATACTTGAAATAACATTTGTTAACATAATGAACATATAGAGAAGTGTACATTTGTCCGTTAGAGTAATTACCAAAATTACATTTGATATATATATATACAGAAGAAGGACTGCCACTATAAGCATTTGCTTGAAAACGTGACAGCCCAACAAAAGAGCATAAATATATTTATTATGCAAAACGGAGAAAATGAAATATAATAACCTTTTTAAAAGGCGTCGATGATGATGATGATGATGAAACTGATGATTGGTGGGGATGAGGATGGTGTATGTTTAAATGATAATGATAGGTATTAACAGAATAGTAATCACAGAAACATGGTTTATAGTATGAAACAAAACGGTTTTAATTGTCAAAATTTCAAATGCTATACTCTGATAGTAAAATTTTCTTTCCTTCTGTTTTAAAACAATTAAGAGTTCTACAAGATCTAATGTTATCAGGGAGTGTATTCTATAAGTCAGGACCATGATGCCTTATTGATTTATGTGCAATCAGTGACTTAGGATTGACTAAATGAAAATTTAATGATAAGGATACGAATGAATAGTATTATTTAGCATACAAAAATGTTGAAACGATTGAGGCAATAAATTATTAGAGTATTTAAACATAAATGTCAGATTTTGCATGGTATTTACATGAAAAACTTTAAGTGTTTTTAATTCATAAAACAATGGGTTTGGATGAGCTAAATACTGCGAGCAAGTACAAATGCGTATAGCTTTCTTTTGTAATAAAAATACAGGGTTAATGTTGGTCTTTCCGCAAGTGGCCTATACCAAATTACAATAAGTAATATATGGTAGTATTAAAGAATTGTAAAGCATGAAAAGAGTATTTCTAGGAACATAATATTGTATCTTATGAAGTATACCAATGTTCCTAGAAATAAAAGTAGATATATGCCGTACATGTTCACTCCAATTTAAATTTTCATCGATGACAACACCTAAAGATTTTGTATATTTTTTACGTTCGAGAGAAATATTATCAACTTTTATATTATAGGGAAATTCATCTATCTGATTACTAAGTTTGAAATGTATAAAATTTAAGTTAAGGGACAATTTATTACATTTAAGCCAGGCAGATATTTTCAGTAATTCTAAATTAAGTATTCGAACTAAAGTTTTCATGAGAGTGAAAAATATTAGTATCATCGGCAAAAAGGATAAATGATAAAAGGGATGTAGAGTTGGTTATATCATTATTGTATAAAATAAATGGAAGCGGACCTAATATCGACCCTTGAGGGACACCACATGTAATTGCAAGAGAGTCAGATTGAATTCCATTATATACTACATATTGTTCTCTACTAGATAAATAATCTTTAAACCTGAAAGTGCAATGCCTCTAATTCCATAGTTTTGGAGCTTTTTAAACAGAATATCATGATTTAGAGTATCAAACGCTTTAGATAGATCCATAAAAACCCCTACTACATGTTTTTTGTTGGCCATTGATTTTGTTATTTTATCATATATTTGAACTAATGCTAAAGCCATATTGATTTAGATTTAATACATTAGTATTCAAAATAATTAAAAGCCTAGTATAAATTAATTTTTCAAGTATGTTTGATATGCTAGGAAGAATTGAAATGGGTCGATAGTTGCTAATTTCATGAGGATTACCTCATTGGATTACCTTTAGCAGTCTTTAAAGAGTTTGGGCATTCGCCCACAGATATTGATAAATTAAATATAAAAGTTAATGGGGATGCAATAACGTGTATTATTTGTTTCAGAAGTGATGTACTTATTCCATCATGACCACAAGCTTTACTAAAATTAAGACCAGTCGTTAAAGTTATTATTTCATTTTGATTTGTTGGATTAAAGAACAAAGATGAAGATGTAGGTTTAGGAAGAAAATTAAGGAAACTTTCATTTTGCGCATTGATTCTATTTGCTAAATGAGGACCTAGATTAACAAAATACGAATTAAATGCATTTGGTATCTCATTGTTGTTAATATTATTACCATCCAATGTGAAATTTTCCTTCGGTAAATATTGTTTTTTCTTTCCTATCAAATCATTTAAATCATGTTCCAGGTTAATTTCATATTTGATTTTACTTTGTTTAATTTTTCTGCATAATGAAGTTTACGAGACATGCGAATAGTGGTTGTTAATTTGTTTCGGTATTTTTTATATTTATTTAAATTGTCATCTGCTCGATTAATATGTAAACAAATCTTGTAAAATCTATTCCTTTCATGTATATATCGTAAAATTGCTTTAGATATCCATGGCATTTTTTAGTTTTAACAAAAGGAAAGTTATTATAACAAAATTGCATTTTTTAATTTAAATTGTCATATGCAACATTTACATTTGTTTGAGTATAGACATATCATTGTTCATGGGCTAAGTCGATCTTGTTTCAATATTTTGGGGTGTTTCTTTTCTATACATTTTATATTTAAACAAATGTCCAGCATTGGTTTTATCGTCACTAATAACAAAAATTGGAAGATGATCTGATATATCTGAGTATAATAAACCACTAGTAATATATTTATCATAAATATTAGAAAATATACTATCAATCAAGGTTACTGAATTATGACATATTCTTGTGGGTTTGTTTATATGAGGGTAACATGCATGAGAGTATATCGGCTGAGAAAAATTTCAGTTATTACTGTCATCTAATAAATTAATAGTAAAATCTCCCATTAAATATAATTGATTATTTTCGCGTGAGATTGTTCGAAAGCAATTTTCCAAATCTTCATAAAATGAATCGATATTACTATTAGGGGTCTTTAAATTAGTCCAACAATAATATTTTTTCCTTGTAAATTTTGAATTTTTATAAAAGATACTTCAGTTTCTTTAAAGCAAATATTGGATCGAATTTTAAATTGCAGATTCGTATATACATAAAATGCGAAGCCCTCACCTCTCTTTTTGTCCCTGTCCGTTCTAACCATATAATAGTTATTTAAATCAAATAAATTGGGTGAATTAGATTGAAGCCAGGTCTCTGTAATACCAATAACTGAAAAGGGGAGATTATCGAGTGTATAAAAAAGTGTTAAAAGAGAATCAAAATTTTTGTTTAAACTCCTAGAATTAATATGAAGTAAACTAAATTTACCATTTGTATTTTTGAAATTTGAGTTGAATTCCGTAGTCGTATACTAATTGCTATCAGAGTTTACATTATGTATATCAATCTGATCGAGTTGAATCAAACATCATGTATACTTATATATACACACAGTATAATGTAAACCTGGTATCAAAAGTTTCTGTGTGAGAAAATAATGAAATGAAATATGATATAATAGAGCAAAAAATGATTGAGTGGAACAAATAAGAACATATGGGGTGGAGATGATATGGATGGAGATGATACATGAAAAGGGTGGAAAATACTCATTGAAAAGTTATAATAATACATTCAGAGGTCATCTTTGCCACCTTAATAAATTAAACTAGAACCAAAATGTGTATATCCAGATTAATAGTTCAATACAAAATGGGATATTAATAATTCTTTTTATACACACAATTTAGATTTTTTTGAAGTGTATATATAGAAAAATAAGATATAGCACACTATTTGATATTAAAATGAATATGGGGTGAAATGATGAATTGATCCATGAGTTTTCTTTCTTTCCTTTTTTTCCAAAGAAAATTATTTTACAAAGACAAAAAGAGAAAAAGCTTCATCCCAGTTTATATAGAATAAGTTATAACACTGTTCTCTTTTTTTTTTTTTTTTTTTTTTTCTTCCCTTTCTCTCCTTTCCAGCAATAATCGCGTAAAATTAGAATCGATGTAGCTCATACGGAATTCAAAATTCTCTATACAGATACATATACCAGCAGTGTATCGATCTTCTTGATAAATTAATTGAATTGTTGCCAATTCACATAGTAATTAAATAAAGTTTATGACCATATTTTGATTTAAAATATTTAACTTTAAGGACTTAATTTTATTAAAAATATGCACTATCGTTGGGAAAACTCAGTTTTATGTCAGCATATGTTGAGGTAAGTATAAACATACCATCTTGTTTGTCATAATTTAGCGAAACTGTTTAGGTAAATTTTTTAACCGAAGTTTCCCAAGAAGATGGGCTATTAGATCCATATTTCTTTGGAGGTATTAATTATCTATTTCTTTTTATAGGGTCACTCTTTTTTTTATTTTTTAAAGGCAATAATAGTATAAAATAAGAATCGATGTGGCTAATACAAAACAAAATTTCAAATTCTCTTACGTTCAGAAATATGGTTCTTATATTCATCTTCAAAACCGGTGTCGTTGGCTGTAAATACATACACACTCATATAAAACACATTCAGATATATACATCCAAAATACAAATTACATATAATTGCTTATAATCTATCAGGTATATCGATCTTCTCGATAAACTGAATTGTTGCCAATGCACATGGTGAATGAAATAAAGTTTATTAACATATTTTTATTTATAACATTTAACTTTACAGGCTAAAGTTTATTGAAAATGTGCACTGTCGTTGAGATCTGATTTGATTTCACTATTTCTGATTTCACTAATTAATGACAATTTTGGAACTTTATATCCCGTGATTTAATAAACATGTCTACTCAAAAAGTATGTGTGTGAGGGGGGGGGGGGGGGTGGCTGCAGCCCCAGCCCCCCCCCCCCCCGATTCCGCGGCTTATGCGTACGACTTGCTTTCTTCTGGAACGGGATGGAGGCTTACATCGTCTTGTATACCAAAATCCAATAGATTTCCCATAAGCAAACCATTAAAATTCTACACGAGTTAATGCAATATTAAAAACGTAAAATTTAAAAGGCATATCACTGAAAGTTTAAGGAAAAACGGATAAAGAATAAGGAAGTTATGCAGATTTTAAAAACCTAACATCGCTAAATGAAATGGGCAACATGTTAATTATGCTAATGAGATGCTTTGACGTTTTTGTACTCTCTCTTTATAGGCAATAAATAAGAAAATTATCAGATTTCAGCTTGAAATATATTGTGAGGAATAAATTTATGAACACCAGCTATAAAACAGAAAACAAATTTTCTGAGATATATTCAAGGAGGTGGATTTTACCAACGTTATTTGTAAAAGGCAATTGGAAAATATAGCACTTTTACATCAATTTCAGATCTCCATTCGTTTAGCGATTTTTAGGATTTAAATATTCATAACTTTTTTATTAGTTGTCCGTTTTTCCTCAAACTTTCACGGATATGCTTCTTTGTTTTTTTTTCTCTTTCTTTTAAAATGCATATATTTTAGGGGTTTCATTCTACTTTAACATACACACATCACATTATGTGAACAGACACATTCTGCTAGCAGACATGTAGGCCTACCGCGTCATGTTAACAGACACATATCATATAATTTTAAGATTCTTAACACATTAAGTTAATGGACACATACCACACTGTTAACAGACATATATTCACACAACCTGCACATATCACATGTCGTTACCATAAACATACCACATTTTGTCAACAGACACATCCCTGATAGCAGAAAGTGGTAAAAATTACGTGATATTTACGTTGTGGTTTTCGTCTTTTTTACGTCCTGTAATAACGTCAATAAGACGACAACTTGCACCAACGCAAGACGTCAAGAGGACGTCTTATTTTGACGTCATCTGTACACTGTAAAAACTGAAGTGCTGTATATAGGACTTTTTGATCGCATGACGACATGCATAGGGACTGCACTCAGAGTGCTATTTCAGCACTTTCACGGGAGCTGGACCGGCTCCTTAAACTGCTAAACATTCATAAAAAAATTATTTGGGCGAGCTTCGAAACAGGGTCCGCTGATCGAGAATTGCTGGCATTACCGCTAGACTAACTCACATTGTACGATTTAGAGCAGATCATAATTATTGTTACATAGTGAATTTACGACACCACATAGTTCATGTTATCTACTTGACTCCCATGACTAAACTGGATTGCAAGAAGCATTGTTAGTCCATCGGTAACGTCAGCGGAACCTGCTTCGAGGCTCGCGACGGTCACATTTTTTTGCTGGTAAATTGGCACACTACAATTGCTATAAACAGCATTTCAGGTGAAGTCACTATACATGCCCCTAAAAGTAGCACTTTAGTTTTTACAGTGTACAAGACGTAGAGATGACTCTTGACGTCTTGCGTTGGTGCAAGTTGTCGTCTTATTGACGTAATTACAGGACGTAAAAAAGACGAAAACCACGACGTAAATATCACTTCATTTTTTTACACTTTCTGCTGTCAGGGATATCTCATTATGTTAACAGACACATTTCACATGTCGTTAGCATAAACATACCACATTATGTCAACAGAAACATATCTCATTGTGTTAACAAATACTACATGTTAACAGACACATATTACTTAATGTTAATACACATATCACGGATAAAAGAAAGCACAATTCTATGACTGATATTTGCTTGCTTTATAACCCAAATATATTTAGATTATAAGATGAAACCACACCCATTACTGTCATAAGCACAATGACGAAAAAAGCAAAGAGCAAATACTACAAATTGAAAAACTTTATCATTATCGGTCGTTGAATATATCCAATTATTATCTGTATCATACATCTGAGCTGTGGTTTTAAAATGATATTCCCCTCGTATTTGGTGAAATCCGGGCAAAGAGGGTAATATTTCTTATATCACCCTCTTTCACAAAAGCCTACGTCTTATAAAACCGTGGAATTATGCTTGTATTGCCTAGTGGTGCATCGTGCAGTAATTCAGCGGACACTACAGTTGCTGGCTAGGATCAGTGCAATTAGAATTGCGATATTTGACAAAAGGGGATTAAAATGATTCTGGGATCCATTTTATGATAATGATACGACTAGTTTGCTCCAGATGTCTGATGTGGATAATAATAACAATGTTGACTGGCTCCTACTTTTGGGGGATACGATATATATTGCCCTTACTCGATAGATATTGCCCTCGTATTTGACTCGGGCAATATGAATCTAGTTCAGGGAAATATCGCTTATTACTGTCGAGGCCAGTCAATAATAAATATATATATGAAGATCGGTTCACTCAGTGCAGTTTAATGTCTCCTTTTCTAGTGACGTTTTGTATAGTCCCCTGATCCAGAATCCTAGGCGTTCCATATTATACATGAGCAATAATCGTTAAAGTATTTAGATAGGCATTGGTGGAGAATTCAAAATCCAAAATTTTCGAGTAACTGGCAAATTCTTTCTCATGTTTATTAGTAGAATTTAGTATTTTCATTTACATTGGTCCAATAGATATACATTTTCTTTCTTTCTTTTTGACTGCGTAGGATTGGAATATATGAATAATAGGTGCCAATATAATATGAGGAGAGAAAGCTGATTGATTTAAAACCAAAGTAAACTCTAAACTGCTATGAGTTAACAATAACTTCATGATAAATGCACACAATCCGATCAACAACAAAAAAGGGATTTAAATCGATAACTTAAAATCAAATGCTGTATAAACTATAACTTTATATTTTTTAACTATACCCAAATTAAGCCTTACAGGGTAAAAAATCATTTGGGCATTTTGTTCAGTAAGCCAGTTCGTGACTAGTAATTTGTACCAAGTACGAATGACCTCTGTACCTAGTACTACACACTACCATTTTGTGCGCTCCATTCTGCGTATACTAGTATGATTGGTTCAAATAGCGCGTCCACCAAAACACATGCGCGTGCGCGTACAAATTTATGTCATTTCAGGGTCATTTTGGTACCATGTACTAATCCTAATTACGAACTGGCTTATTTGAAGTACCCAAAGCAACTAAAATGTTGGACCTTCAAAGATTCTCCACCCCTCGAGCCTATTCTTTACCACCATTCATCTCCGGTTATAATTCAACGAGGAGTAGAGTACCAAGAGAAATCAAATAAACTAAACAATATAATAAATGGCATTTAAACTAAACAGAAAAGACGAAAAATATAAGTACATATCGCTTCCTTTTAAATAACCAGATTTTTGGATTATATGATGAATTACATAAAATAAATTTGAATACCATAAATAGTATGATAACACTCAAACCAAAATGAAAAGATAAAGTGTCGGGCGAACATTGTTTTATATCTTAACATTCGATTTTTCATCCTATGATAAAATACTTCAAGAAATTGAAGAACATAAACGAACAGAGCAAAGAGGAAAGAAAAAACCCAAAGTCGAAACATGAAACAAGTTTTAAATTCAAAATAGGTTAGTGTCTAAACTGAACATATTCATAAATTATCATTACTATTACTATCATTATTATTGTTATCATTATTGTTAGGGTTAGGATTAGGGTTAGGATTAGGATTATGATTAGGGTTATGATTAGGGTTAGAATTAAGATTAGGATTAGGATTAGGATTAAGATTAAGGTTAGGATTAGTATTAGGATTAGGTTAAGGATTAGGGTTAGTAGTAATGTAGATATCGCTTCCTTTTAAATTTAGAGGTGTCATAGTCTAGTGGATATGTCTCCGGAATGTGAAAGTCCTTTGGCAAGACATTAATCTACATTTGCCACTCTCCACCCAGGTGAAGTAAATGGGTACCCGGTAGGAAGAAATTCCTTGTATGCCTTAGTGCCTACATTAAAAAATTTCTATTCCCAGTTAATTATAATAATGCATTTTTTTACAGATAAAATTTTATGTTTGTGTTTTTAAATGTTGTTAAATGTGATCTAGACATAAGACATTTTGAGCTTGAAAAATAAAATTAAATTGTTGACAATGTCAGAAAAAGTGGGCGCCCTTTAAGTCAGATTCCATTTGCTTGGCTTGCGATGGCAGTCAAATGGCCCTGTTACATCAAACATTTGTCATGTTTTTAGAGATCGTCACGGGGCTTGGTAGAAAGGCGCACATACTGCACATCATCAGCTGTAGCTTTGAGGAGCTTCACCACGCCCATCAGGATTGACACGGCAACCATGGCTACTACCATTCCGAGGAAGAGCATCTCAATCGGGTTGCGAGAGGCTGCATCTATAGAAAAGGAAAAATACAAAATAAAATATTTTAATGAAAAAAACATGAAGCAAACTGTAATGGAAACAGAATACAATAAATTTGAAAACAAAAATTGATATCAGAATATCAAATATCTTATATGCCTACACTTCATAGCAAAAAGCCTAGTTCACATACAGATATAACAGACCGCTTCGGTATTGTAAGCAAATTTTATACATACAAACAAAGCTGAAAGCTTGACGGAGGCTTGCAGGACATAACAACAAATAATGTATGCAAACTGGATTCCAAGCATTGAGGCTCATTTATAAAAAGCAGGTTAATGGAATAGCTTGTCACTAGGTGCTCAGCGAATATATGTGCATCAGTTTGTATACATTACAGAAGCGGTCTATTTCTTGTAGACTACGTGGGGAGGGGGCATGTGCCCATTTTCAATGCCAACAAAAAAATGGGTGATAATATAAAAGAAGAGAGCGAGAGAGTGAGGGAGGGGGTGAACATAAGAGGAAAATATATATTTTTGTATTTTTTATGATTTTATCCGGCTCAATATGACTATTTTGTAAGATTTTGTCATGGAGGCTGGAATTCCCTTTTCAAGAGAGTTCTGGTAAGAGTGAAATATAATTTGTAGGCTTTCTCATTCTTTGTATGTCAGTTCTGAAGATCGCATGGAAAGGATAGCTCCCTCAAATACCTCAATAACGGAAAACGGGATATTATTTCTTTATTCCAGAATTGTCTATTATAGACAATTTCGGAATAAATTTTCACCCCAACATATGTGTGGTCCCATATGCACAATTCTGTGTGCAGTGCAAGTGACTTTCAGCAAAACTGAGTAAATTTTGTATAATTGATCATTACAAAATAGTAAACACCAGTTCTCACGTATTGCAAAATCAACCTATCGTAATTGTTTTTATAGGTGATTACTTTCACTATGTAATCAACTGACCAGGGGGGGGGGGGGGGGGGGGCGTTTCATGAAAGGACTTGTCATATTTTATCCGACAAATTTGCTCTCAGCCAATCAGATGCAAGGATTTCACTAGCTTATAACAGTTGTCGGATAAAATATCCGACAACTTCCTTTCATGAAACGTTCCCCAGGGGAGCGTTTCATCAAGCGTTTTGTCAGTGATTTTTACCGACAAATTTGCTCTCAGCCAATCAGATGCAAGGATTTTAGTAGCTTATAACAGTTGTCGGTAAAAATCACTGACAAAACGCTTGATGAAACGCTCCCCAGAACTCAACTTAATCTTCAAAGCCATTCACAAATGTCAGGTGATAATTATTTTCAAAGGCACTTACGACGGGCTTCCATGTCACTTAAGGAGTGACGTAACACTATGGGTCCATTAGTGATAGTGTGCGTCGAGGAGGAACTTTCCAAAGAACGGCGTTTACGGCGAGCGGGGGGAAGAGGTGGGGGAGGAGCGGGGGGAGGAGGTGGTGGAGGAGCGGGGGGAGGAGTTGGGGGAGTAGAAGGGATAGGATCATGGGAACAATCCAAGTTGTCTCTGAATGCTTGGGCTTCAGCAGCTCCACATACCACAACGGAACAGTGCACGTACACCTATGAAAACGGTGTAAAAAATACAGTGCTTGTAGAATGGTAGGCATGACCATGGGGCACAAGGGAGGCGCTAAAAAAAAAAAAAAAAAAAAAAAATAGATGAATCTTCGACCGCGCGCGGTCGGAATTTATGCCTCCACCATCACCAGATTGGTAATGTATGGCATGTACACTCTAAAAAGGATTGGTCCAACAAAATTACAAATCTTTTCACTTAAAAAGCTCAGGAGACAGAAAATTTATTTCCTTTCATTTTCAAATAAAGAACTTACCATTGATGACATACAATCATCTAATAACCGAGGGAAACAGATATTTTATAGCAAATGGTCCACTGTCCCCTTGAAATTTCTAAAATAGGTAGGCCTAGACTCCATACATCACAAATCATTTTTATGTATATATTGACCTCTATGACCTTTGAACATTGACCTTGAGACCCTAAAATCTAATCAGTTGATCGTCCCTTGCATATGCATACATGGGCCAAGTTAGAGGTTTATCTGTCAAACAGTTCAGAAGTTATTGCGAGCACGAACCATTTTTATGTACATAATGACGTCTCTGACCTTTGACCTTTGACCTTGAGACCGTAAAATCTAATCAGTTCATCGTCCCTCCCATATGCAAACATGGGCCAGGTTAGAAGGTGATCTTTCAAACAGTTCAGAAGTTATTGCGAGAACTAACTATTATTATGTACATAATTACCTATGTGAACATTGACCTTTGACCTTGAGACCCCAAAATGTAATCAGTTCATTCCCTCCCATATGAATACATGGTCCAACTTAGAAGCTGATCCGCCAAACTCATCCTAAGCTATCACAAGAACGAACCATTTTTATGTATATAATAACCTCATGACCTTTGACCTTTGACCTTGAGACCCCAAAATCTAATCAGTTCATCGTCCCTCCCATATGCATACATGGGCCAAGTTACAAACTGATCCAAAAAACGGTTTTTAAGTTATCGCGAGAATGAAAAGGGGACGGATGGACGGACGGACGACCCGAAAACATAATGCCTCCGGCACCACCTACGGCGGGCGGAGGCATAAAAAGAAGGTCTACCCCTACCTCAGGTGTAAGGGTGCGTTTGTGTAATTATGTGACCTTGTGATTTTGTGTGTAACCCCCACCCCATGAGCTTGATTCATACATTGTCATTTATATGCATGTATGCCTATGACATTCCTCGGGGTATTCATTGGCTGAACCATATCTTGAGGGGGGGGTATTGGCTCATTATCTCATGGAAGGTTGCTATTATAGATGCAAATCTGTCCGGCGGTGCTCACTGAACCGGTTCAGTGAATCTCTAATTAACATTTCAAAATGGCCCATCCCACGAAGTGAGCGGCGCAAACATACGTGGAGCGCCTACGTTTTCGCAGCACCCTTGACTGCGCACACGCGTAACTGCGCATTTCTGGTAAAAGAAAACACGCAACGAACATGAATTTTTCGCGTGTATCATAGCGATACACATTCATGCAAAACAAGTATAAACAAGATGAATGCGACTGCGTCTCCTATATACCTCCACCTAAATTCAGTTGATGGCTCAAACTGTTCTTGAAATATTGTGATAACCAGAATAAAAAGCCTACGATTACATGTTAATTGACCTCATAGACATTTGACCTTACACCTTATAACCTAGTCATTAATACAAAATAGTTGAGATACGGTGATACCAATGATTAAAAACATTATTTTCACATAACAACCTCTATGACCTGTAAACTTTGACCTACTTGAACAAAAATGTATTCAGTTCGTCCCACTATAAGTATAGTGATGCATACTAGTTCCACGTTTGAAGTTAATGGCTCAGATTGTTCAAGAGAGAGTTAACAAGGCAAAAACCTGAAATTACATGGTAAATGACCTCCATGACCTTTCATCTTTGACCTGCATTTGCCAAAATCTAATCAGACCGTCTTCCTATGGTGATACATATTAGCGCCAAGTTTGAAGTTCATACCTCAAATGGTTCTTGGGATATCGCGTTAAAGAGGCTATACACCTGCAATTACAGAAATTGACCTCTGTGACATTTGATCTTTGACATACGTGCCCCCCAAATCTAATCAGATCGTCTTCCTATCGTGATACATACTAGCACTAAGTTTTAAATTCATACCTCATGTGGTTCTTGAGTTATCGTGAGAACGACAAAGCATAAAACATAATGCTTCCAGCACCACCTTCGGGGGCGGTGCTTTAAAACATAATATTTACCAATAATATTATATTAATAGTATCATGCGTATAAGCCTCAAAATACGGTGTTTCATATCTAAAATCGCAATCGGGGGGCGGGGGTGGGGGGGGGGGGGCGGGTTTTGGGGGTACTCGTTTATTCGAAGGTTCGTAATTCCGAAACATAAATTTCCCATAGCGGGGGTTCATAATTCTGCACATTTGATGCATTACTCCGAAGGTTCATAATTCTGAAAATGGAATAGGGTTCATAATTTCGAAAATGAAAAAGGGTTCATAATTCCGAAGGCTCATAACTCCGACAATGAAAAAGGGTTCGTAAATCTGAAGGTTCGTAATTCTGAAAATGCAATAGAGCTCTACATAACCTTCGGAATTATGAACCCTATTTCATTTTCGGAGTAACGAACCTTCAGAAATGCAACCCCTTCGGAATTACGAACCTTCGGAAAAACGACATGTAACCGACATGCCACATGGGCACCGCTGTTGCTGCAGTGTAAAAATGACATGGGTGCCTTTCCTTGTGAAAATAATATTGATCTTGCTTAAGTAATCATGAGATTTCCGACATACTTACTCGTAAAAGTATCAGTGGGTTGTTTCATAAAGCTGTTCGTAAGTTACGAATGACTTTACGCACGACTGGTGATATTTTCTTGTGCTAAATGATTGAGAATCTGATTAGTATAGCACCTAAGAACATGTTCCAGTCGTTCGTAAAGTCATGCGTAACTTTACGAACAGCTTTATGAAACACCACCCAGGAATGATATGAACTCGGGCATTAGAGGAATATGAACGATTTTCTTGTTCAATCATGTAAAATCTTAGGTGCCAAGGCGGTGCTCCGACATTATGCTCCAGCGTCAATTGCTCCTTCCTTTTTGTCACAGATATAGAGTTGGGGTGAGGGTTGCAAATAATGGATTTTAGTTTAGGCTTAGTGTCAGGGATGGTGCTTGGTCCAATACTGAAGTTTAGCATTGGGTTAGTGTACAAAGTTATGCCGGAGCAATTCTCGCTACCTTAAATATGCAACTTTATGCATGGAAATGGTCCGCATCTTCGTTAACTTCACTTCCGGTCCGTATTGAAATACTACGGCTTATTAATAAAATGAGTGCTAAAATGCTTAATTTTTGGATCGAATGACATAAACCACTCAAATTTTGAAAATGCAACCAATTGTCTCAATAAATCATTGTCTCTTTTCAAACATGTCGGTTAATTTATACTCAAACTCGAGGATTTTTGTAATACCTGTGTACATATTCAGTGCAAAAAGACACTTGTCGACCCAATCGGGATATTGTCAGCACTGCGCATGCGTGGTTTGCATGACAAACGCCATCTGTTGGCGAAATTGCGTATTTGGGTTAGCGAGAATTGTCGCGGGAGCATGTATTGTATAACCGCGCAGATTATAGGGCTTCTCATCACAGAAAAGGTACGTACAGGTTATTGGTATTCTCTAAAACGGGTTTTCATACCTGCGTGAAATCTCCAATAAACGCGAACGCGTCGAAGGAGAAGCCCTGGCGAGTCAAGCCTAGATTGAAATCAGTGAGGACTGAATCTGAGGCAACCGGACAACTGTGAATCAAATCAAATCAAATGAACCGATCATATAATATAGGTTTTCCCATTCAAATTCATCAAATCAGCAGATAAACTGATGCACAGTCGCTCGATTTCATGGGACTATGCATGCTCATCGAGATCAGCATTCAAATGCCTGAAATGAGTATTCAATTTTATTTTGGGCAAACGATCGCATATTTTGATCGTGCACTCTTTTTAGAATAAGCATTCACAATAGAATTTTACCCCATGAGCATTCTAATTCAAGGGAGTTCAGGTCACGAACAGTTAGGAATTCGAGTTCATCAAGAGACAAGCGCGTTTGCAATTTAAGCAATGGATTTAACAATATACCGTAGGCCTACACGTACTCCTTCCCTTCGAATTTAAAACAAGAAATGTGTTTACATAAGGTTTATACACAATAATCGTGTCCTTGCTACGTCATAGATCAAGAATAAAATGATAATGATGAAAAAGTGATACATACTCCACAAAAATGTAAATCATGGAAGATAACAAAGTTGATAAACAAACGCAAGCGCTGCGGAATGATTTCTATGAAGGGGGTTGCTGAAGGCAAGCCCCGTTAGCACCCCACCTATTTCAGGGGGTCCGGTGATTATATAAAGCGAATGATCAACTTCCAAAAAAAAAAAAATATTAGACGAAACAAAAGAGACAATGACGTGAAAGGCTACTTGGATATGCTGTACACATTTGAAACCATATTATGAAAAATTAAGGGTAGTCCAGTAATTCATTTTTACACCTTACATGTATCATTAGATGACCCCATATTTTGCAACAAAAAATTACATATGAAAACATTAGAATGCTTAGATGATTAAAAGAAACTGGAAAAGTTGTTCATAAAAAAGGCAAAGCCCTGCTATTTTCTCTACTTCTTGTACCTGTTTGAAAATGAATGAACATACTGCTAACTTGACTGCCTTTTTAATGAGAAGGAAAGTTAAACTCGAGCAAGAATCCCCTCACCCAAATCACCTTAAATGAATCTGATTGACGCTTTTGCCTCTTTAAATTGAACGACGATAAAGTAATTTGGTTTGTTTGAAGCACATTTTTGGACCCTGGAAAATGAATTTGAACGACTGGAAACTAATAGGAACCAAATGTGTAACCTGGACGAGGAAATTGCTTGAAACCGAGCGTTTAAAAATGATTTTATTTTTATAACTACTATTATTACCATTATTATTATAATTATGCTGTAGAATTACTTTTACCAACCTGCTTTCTATAAGGTTGTAAGCAGGATTCGCACCAGGGTCTTCTGCAGCTGTAGCCCAGCATCGTTTGATGTACGTACCAACGTCTGCTGTAGACCCCAGATGGACTGCAAAGTAAAGTCTTTCTCCTAGCCAGACAACTGAACTGGTATCCTCTAGCCCGGTGGAGAAGTCATCTGCCGTGTACCGTATCATTTGGAGGTTAAATTTACCACTACCCTTGTCAGAAAAAGACACTTCCCCAAGCTGTGGCCGAAACATTGCAGTAAGGCGTTCCTCTTTGTTGAGACAACACTCTACGCGTACTTGCATATGATACTCCCTTGTGATTATTGTGCCGTCATCAGCATTAGGCTTGTCGTAGGTGATCACATTGCTGAAAGTTATAGTTTCATTATCCTCCTGTAATAATAGCCATAAAAAGATCTCGATTTCCTTCCATTTTATACATTTTTTGATTATTTATATGTACATGTAATTGCATATTCACTCCAATTTCGTCCTGACATTCGTGGGACATGCAAGATTGATGTCATGGTTGATTGAGTCAATTCTCATTCAAGCTGGTCGATTGTTAAATTAATTTCAACACTTTTTCCCCTTCATTTTCGTAAGAATTCATTTCAATTTATCTCACGTTACGATTCGCTTCACAACGTAATAATCGAATTTGTCTTTTTTTCACTCAATTTCAAACAAGTATCATTAAATTTCATCGGAAAAATGCGGAAAAAAGACGTGACGACACACTATGAATGGCGCTTTGACGAAATAAAGAAGTTGATTTCATACAAAAGTACGTTAGCAGCCAGAGATTTTAAAATCATTTTGACTTTGAGGAAACCGGATGCACAATGGTAACATTACACAGAAAACTTTCATCGGTTGGCGGTAATTATACAATGGTAGTTTAAGCTTCTATCAACCTTAAATTTTGTTAGCAAGTTTTCGTCCACTCCTGTGGACTTTCTCAAGCCAAGTGATTAGCCACACTGTTTCTAATTGCTTTAACCCGAGTCCCTGTTCAGTGTAGGATTAATCCTCTTCATACTCTTTCACCTTGCGGCCCAGTGATCGCAAAATAGCAGACAGCAATTAGAAACAGTTTGACTGATCACTTGGCTTGAGAAAGTCAACAGGAGTGGACGAAAGCATGATAACAAAATTTACGGTTGGTACAAGCTTAAAAATACAATAGAATGATAAAATTTATCAGACAAATTCAAAGACTGAATGACCAAACAAGTTATAACTATCAGATTTGCAAGATCACAAAGTTTTGTGACGAAACTGAATGAGAGAATGTATGAAATTAAATGAAAAGAGTGACAAAATGAGGAAGTAAACCTATACCTATGCACACCAGGAAAGAAAAATTTCCCTTGGTATAATAATTTGTGTGATTATTCTTTGATTTTTTCAATGTCACTTCCAAATAATCTACGATAAAACTACATTAAAGATCAGTTTATGAAGGGAAAGTAATCACTTGAAAAATGTTTCACTGTCCACTGATATTCTGTGCCCAAAGATAACAAAATTCCACGTTCACGCATGCGCATAGTATACCCCCAAACGCGTTGATCACAACAGCGATTTCGGGGGGTTTTAAAGACCTCAGCCTGACCGAATTTTGAAATATACCCTTTATTCATCCACGGGGAGCTATATATTTTCTGAACAAATTGAAACCAACTTCATGAGATTCCGTTTCCTGTGGAATGAGTAACAGCGTCCCGAATGTTGAGCCCCGGTGGTTTGGGCCCCGTCTCTGAGCAACGCTACTTTGCGGGGGGGGGGGGGGGGGTGAAAATTTGATGACGACATATCGTGTAGACGCACTCGGAGCTGTATACATGACATGTCGTCACACGTCTAGCGACCCCCTGCAGTGTTACGTCATAGGGAGGGGGCGGACCAAAAAAATTATCTTTTTTATTTTTTATGGATAAACGGAGACGAAAATTTATGAATAACCAGGGTAATTATATTTTTTGTTTACTAAGCTTTACGTCAATATATGGTTGTTTTGGGTCAGGCTGAGGTCTTTAAGGCGTGTACGTACTGCGCTTCATTATTTTAACACACAGATATGCGAGTATAGTAAAACGGGGTGAATAGGAACCTAATTGAAAGGGTGATAATGACCCTTTTTATTTTGTTTATGCCTTATAACGAACGTAGATGGCGTCAATACTTTGCAGTCTTGCTATGAGGAAGGTTAACTTCGCTAAATTTCTGTGACCATCGTTTTCTCTCAGAGAGGTTTTTAGGTAAATTGTAGATTTGAGTTTTTTTCAATTTATACTTTCAAAAACTTTTGAATTAAAATGTTAAAATCAGATGTTATGTTCAATAATACTTTTATAAGATTGTTATAATTTTCAAGAGAAAAGAGATTAAAATTGGTATAAATTTATCATTTTACTTTACGATACAATAATATGTATTTGTGAGGTTGCTAACGTTCTTCTGCTTTATTTCGCTCCTACTAGTACTACATTGTATTTCGATTTCGATCCATGTCCGTGTGCATATGTACAGTGTACATTATAGATTGCTACATACAGTTCTCACTCTCGATCTGACCGCCTAAGACTCAGACTCAGAGTCAGAGCTCGACGATGGATCAATCAAGGTTTGAGTTAACTTATTTGAAATGATGATGAAACAAATTTGGTAATCCAGGGTAATAGAGAGAGATGTTGCTGTTAGCATGCATGTATTGTAACGTTAAATTAAAATTTATTTTAAAAAATTGTTCGGATGCTGGATGGAGCGATGATGATCATGATTGATGGATGGGGTATCAGATTCGGATGACCGGGCACTTAACAAAAATGAAGCCTTCTTTTTGTATTTAGATACAACTTAAAACATGCATTTAATTTGTGATAATCATCATCGATATATTTTTCTATAAATAATCGTCTAAGTTAGATCAAACACTTGTATTTAAAAATTTAAGAAATAGGTCTAGGTCTAGGCCCTAACCATATTGTATTTGTAACTTTTCACAAACTTGAGACAAGGTCAACTCAAAGGCAAGCCTGATGAGGTTTTATTTATTTATTTATTTTTAATTTCAACAGAGAGAGAGAGAGGGGGGGGGGGGGGTGGGGTTCATATTTAGTCTTGATTCTACTATTTGTAGACCAGAATCAAAACACTTTCAATGAGAATTGAGAGGTAATAGTGCATCTCCACAGAATATATGTATGGCCTTTGTTGTTTCACTCAGTGACTTGAAGTTTCAGTAATCACATTCATTAGTCTCATCATGTTGACTTTGATTTCCCTCAGATAAACGTGGCAAGGAACTGAACTTGGATCTACTTGAAGATCTAATAGAGCCTATGTTAGAGGTCTACCTAACTCAACAACTGTTGGAGGTGCCGGATGAAGCGAAAAGTCCTACTATAAAAGACTTTGATGAGACGAAATAAACAGGTAGGTCTAGACCTAACTAGTTAGACCTAGACTTAGTAATATCAATGAGTTACCACAGGGTATTACAGCTAAAAATTATAGGTCTGGTAGTGGTAGTGGATCCAGAATCAGTTTACTGGGGGGGGGGGGGGGGGGGTTAGGTTTACATTGTCCAACCAAAACACGATCATCGTCATCATCATCAGACATCCAAAATCTATTCGCTGATCCATCAAAATGCGGTATCAATGAATGCGTCGTCTGCTGAGCTTGTTAACCACTTAACTGCTATTGGGCTGATTACACATTGATAGCCTGCCCTCTGTGCTACAGCACTTTTTTGGTATTAGAGTATTTTAAAAAAATTTATGTTTTGGATTTTTATCATAAAAATTTGGTTATTTATTGGTTATAACATTAACAATTGTTCTAGCTATTGTTCAAACCCTGATTCGCTGGATATCCACTGGATAATGTTTTCCACGTTGCAAACCACAAAATCATCTTGTCAGATTTATTTGTGTTTTGAGGTTGACAGATAGAAATAGGCCCATGGTTGCAAAAACGTTATCAAACATTAGACTCATTTGAATGTACGAGATATTGGGCTCTGAAACTTTATGTGTGCTATCTCTACACATAAGCCACTTAGAATCCGCAATGAAGTGATGCGTTAATGGGGAAAGATTTTGAGTACAGCAGAGAGTCTATGCCAAAAGATGGTTTACTTAAAACTGAGTTCAGTGAGTAAATGACTATAATACGCGTAATCCTCTGTGACTAAAAGGTTAACACCTCTTCCTTCTGACAACATTTGGTCCCAGGGGGAAATTTTCCCCCAATATTTAGGGGCCGTCTGATACCCGTTCCCGACGGAAAGTTTAAGTCATCTTTTAATGTTTTTATAATGTCCAGTCATACTGCTTCCTACTGACAAAGTTTGGTGCATGGGGGAGATGGGGTGAAATCGACCGAATTTGGGGTGTTATTTTGGGGTCTCTGGGGGCTAAACCCGGCGGCTCCGTTAAGGCTGACTACCTTTTGTCAATGACATAGATGGTCTAAGCAATTTTAAGGGGAAAAACTGGGTAAAATGGTGTGACTATTTCGGGACAGGCTCCCAGACTATCAACCTTCTCCTTAAATAGTCCACGATGACCTTACCGTCATTTCTGTTCCACATTCCCTGTAACGCGTGAAGAGGATGATGTTATTCCCATCTTCATGTCCAGTGCATGATCGATCCTGGAAATGAACCTCGGAGGCGTCATCTAAACCCAGAACTTCATTCAGGTTTACAGTCATTGATGAGCTTGAACATTCGACAGTCACACGCACTATAGAGTTAAAAGTAGAGAAAAATAATTATGAAAACTAAACAATGAATTCTTTTTTAAATCTTAGGAACATGGTAAAACAAAAACATTCAAAAAGCATCAAAGGAAATCAAGAAGCAGTTGAATCATCAAAGAAAGGTCCAAAATCCTATAATAGATGATCGTTTACAAAATGCAAGCCAAGACCAAACAAAATTAAAAGAATATTAAATTCAATGACAATTACGAACAAAAAAGCGATTATCAGATTCAAAGCTTCTTTTGGGGTCTGTTCCAAAGAGAGTGCCCCTCTCATAATATAGTATATTATACCATCATAGGTTAAAATTATGCAGAACAGGAGAATATCGCCTCCCTAATTCAAATATAAATAATACAGCCTAGTTTGATAGAAAATTGACAAAAGTGTAGTAGGGCAGTAGCATAATTCAAGCAAAAAGCAATGGTTCAAGGGTTCAATTTGAATCGCTTTCGCCGAAACCGTTAGGCTGTGGTTAAGGCATTGGTGTTTAAAGCCTGGGACCCAGCTTTGATTCCGACACGTTTCCAACCTTTATAAACTATAAATAAACAAGTGAGAACAGAAATGGGCAAACTTGATTTTGATAAGTTAAGTTACGGAACCATTATTTTAGCAATTTCCTTTTGCACTGTATTTATCTCCACGAGAGTTGCCAGACCATATTATAAGGATTTGGGACCCTTTTTTTGTTCAAATAGGCGCCTCCCTTGGCCCTTCCGGTCCCCACGTTTTGGTACCCACGGGTGGGGATTCGAATGGTTCTTAGAGTGGTGGGAGGCACTTCTTAAGGGCTGACGTGCCGTCCATATTTTATAAATTCATTTTTAAACATTGAATTTCCGGAGGGAGTAATAATTCTGCCAACCCACGAAGCGGGTTTGTAGCTTCATGCCCAACCCATACCCTTTATGTGTGAAGGGGAGAAACCTCAATTGGTGTATTTCAAAGAACAGCGTGAAGTGTACTAGCTCCAAGGCCATATCCGCATGCATGGATGGCTTCAATGTACAGTATATACGGCGCAACAACACACGTGTTATTCGTTCGTACACCGCATGTATGGCTTCAATATACAGGGCGCAACAACACACGTGTTATTCGGTCGCACAGCGAACTTACTACATGTACTGCATGTACTTATGTTTCACGCATATAGATCGAGTTACATCATCATTTTGTAGCTTCACATACACAGTTTTGTATGTACGTAACTCCATGATTTCACGGCGGTCGCCAGGGGGAGGGGGAGGGGCATGTCTCACTGAAGCGCATAACCTGGGTTAAGCGTTTATGGTATCCAAAAAAGCAAAAATAAAGAAAATCAAATTCAGAGATGATAAGAAGAAGATCTGCGGAAGGGGGGGGGGGGGGCGGTAGGCTTTGTAGTTTAGGATTAGGGTTAGTGTAGTAGGGGAGTAGTAGGGAAAAGTAAATCCGTCGGTCCTCCCAAAACCAATATAAGGGGGCCATAATTCCCCTGAAAATAAAATGACAATAAATTCTTTTTTTTTCTCCATTTTTTGCATTCTTTACAGGGGACGTACCGCTAATTATATATGCATGTTATGTTTTCATGGCCTTAATTGCTCTTAGTATTAAACCACAGAAACATGGCAAGATCAAATCGCTTCCTCTAGCTCTATGCATGGATATACATGTACTACATAATTATATCCATATCATTTAGTCTTCATCAAGATGAAAATTTTCTTCAGAACTCATGCAAGATTTGCATAAATAACACATACTCACATTGTAAATACTTCTTGGTAACCAAAAAAATAACACTTTACCTGACTTTTTTTAAAATGCACTTGATTATTGTGACAAATATAAGGTACGGTGATTAATCATGAACACAGCTAGCGCCCGTGGATGTCCACGGGTTGCTTCTGCTATAGTATATATATATTACTATAAAATCTTCAAAAAGGATCTGCGATTCAAGTTTGGCCGTTAGTATCTCTTGTAACTATTATTGAAAAGCCTTTTTTTAATGTAGTCATAGAATGTGCAGTAGACCTGAATACGGGGCCAAGTCACAGGGAAACGCATTGTTATTGTCAAAAGTACATTATCCTTTGGAGGGTGGATTGTGTTTTGAATAATGTTGAAGTGCATGTCATTCATGAATGTGAGATGTTTTCTTCTATTGTTTCGTTGATGAAATTTGCCTTGAATCTGCATGAACACAAACACAGTGATAATCTCACTATCAGTCAATTAAAAGCACAATTCTTCTTATAAACAAATGGTTAAAACAACTTTAATTAAAGTAATTAATCTGAATGGATAAATGGTTTAATACAATTATTTATCAAGACCTTTGACGGTCACGGTAAAGTTGCATGGGGCTATTTGAGGAGCAGGGTTCCCACGTCCATCGACGGCTTCATACGAAAGCTGTATCACTTCACCATTTGGAAAGAGTGCTCCATTGGTCAATCCACCCCCATTAAACCGTAGTGTGTAGCAGGTCGAGAATGACAGCGTTGGTTCATCCCAAGACACCACGACCCCCGAACTACTATTGGCGGTGAGGGTGATATCACGTGGACAGTTCCTGATGCTAGGAAAGCCTTCAGGAGTGGCTGGCGAGTAAGATTATAATAACAATAATGATAATCATGTTGATGATAATAAAAATAATAATAAGAATAATAAATATAAAAGTAAAAAAAAATAAGTCTTTATTTTACCCAGGGTAGTCTCATCAAATACTGTTCTCCCTTCAATCATTATTATTAGTCCGGGTTTAGCCCATCTGCCATAATTATGATGATGAGGCACACGAGCATTTAAGGAATTCGTTAATACTGGGTACCAATTTACTACACCTGGGTTGAGAGTGGTAAGTGCAGATTAAAGGAAACCCCAAAGAATAAGTGTATGTAGATAGCACTAAAAATGTCTTGATTTATATACCTCTCTCATACACTTTGCTGGGGAATCTTGTAGATTAATAGGCGATAATATATCTTAGAATAACTAAAGTTATTTCTTGGGGTAAGGTTTCCTTTAATGTCTTGTGAAAGGATTAATGTTAGAATGATATATTGTTGAAATCTATAACGTCCACGTAATAGGAGATAGTCAGACGGCATGCCTGAAATCCTGGTAAAATATTGCATTTTGACATAAAAGCACAGATTTGGTAGGCCTACACACAATGACCTAGACGAGGGGCGTGGCAAAAGAGAACGATAAATAAAATAGAGAGAGAGAGAGAGAGGCGGGGGGGGGGGGGGGGCAACATAAACATGTAAATCGAAGATGACAGGGGTTTCAGCCCAAGAGACAGACAGCCCAACCACGAGACAAAGTCGGTTCCATTGGCCTTTTAGCCATTTTTCAGAGGGTTCACTAGAACGATCACCAACAAAACCGACATTTTCTATCAGGTGCTTATGTTTTTTTTTTCTCTCGGTCTCCTTGGCGTTGGTCTCGTGTTCCCTCGGTCTGGTGGACCCCTTCTTTTTTGTTTACTTTCTTTTCTAAATCTTCTTTGGTTCTTCTTTGTTTCGTATCAGAGTCTCGTGTGTTGTCGGTCTCGTGAACCGTTTGTAAATGTCGGTCTAGTGGGCTTTTGATCTATTGGGATAACACCGATGACATGATCAACCATGAAGCTACAAACTAATGAATCAACTCCCACAGGAAAGAAAATGACCCTTGGATGGTTTTTTTAATCACAAAGTTTTATATCAACACGTAGGTAATTTATTCAGCATTCCGAATCCGTTTATCACGTCATTTGTTATATATTTTGCCAATGAAAGAAAAGACACAAATAGTATACAATGTTGCTGATGTATGTTTTCGGACAGTTTCACAGAGACAAGATCTATCCATGGATACGTCTGAAGAAAATAAAAGCGGATTCTGTAGTAAATATATATTGATATTCGTAACAGTTGATTGGTAATAAAGTGAATATGCATAAAGTCCATTACCCTTGATTGCTATTAAACCACATAAAGGAAATTTTAAAAATGTGCACTTTTTTTTCAATTATAATGAAAGATTGAGGCTAACCATGTGTGTTAGACCGTTGCACAGCAAAATCATGGTACTTTCCTGGGTTTCGTGGCTGATTCTCAAATTGACAACACTATCTTCCATAAAAAACCGTTCTTTTTTATTGGCCTTTGTTAAGATCGGCCGATTTTTATTTTTAATGAAAGGGGATTAATCTTTTGTAGGTTAGATTCAAATTATTGAAATGTACAAAAAAAGGGCACCGAAAATGTGTATAGCTAGAATGTATAACGTCAACGTCAACCTCAAAGAAGCTTTATCCAGCATTTTATGGGTTAACGGTTTGGAAATATGAAGGAAATAAAAGAAAGACCTAAAGTAGAAGTTGGGTTACGTGTGCGCCCTATTCTATGAGAGAGCGTACTGGTGCATCGACTCTTCTACTCGATCACTGGTCGCATTTTTTATTGATTGCTAGTGTATTTGAACTCCCAATATTCATGTTTCTTTAAATAAACAAGATTTGAAGCTCATATTTTTAAAATGGTAGGAATATATTAAAAATTGGACATAAAATCCCCAATGTACAAAGCAAAATATCTTTTGTTGATTGGTAAACTCAGAGACTCAGAGTGCTATCCATGTAGGTCTACTTACCATTTGATGAGATATAGATGGAACTGGGAATAATGGCCATCGATTCGCCATTAGTCAGCGTTACCGAGGTACGCTTCTTGGGGATCGATGGAGCTGTCGATAGATCGTATTCGTAAAGTTCATTCCGAAAAATTTGAAATCTATCAGTGCCCACCCAAAAGAGTTTGTTGCCATACTTATTGAGGTCTGTTTCCTCTTGAAGTCCACTAAAGGATTTGACGTTCTTGTTTTCACTCCCGTCGATGTTGACAACATTTAATGTATTGTTTCCAAAGATGTAAAATAACCAAGCTGTTTTAACAGAGAAAGAGAGAGTGGAGATTAAAAGTTGTAAATAATTTTCCTTATCCTTTGTTGAATTTCATTACTAATCTTCAAAGATTACTTCAAACTACTTGAAATTAAATGTGCATAACAGCACAGTGTAAATATAATTAGGGAGGAATTCCTATTGCGACGAAAGAAGGATTAAATAGCTTGCTTTTATTTATTTATTTTAATTTATTCACAATATTTAATCAGGAAACCCTATCAACAAATGCTGCAAGCATCATACAATATCCATATATACATATAAAATGCGAGCATTGACAGTGACTATAAGAAAAGAAGAAACTTAATTCAATTTTGCGATCCATTTAGGCGAGTCAAATTTTCTACCGAATGTTTAGTATGTTTGGATTATCTATTATGCTACACATTTTGATTAATCCTGTGAAACTTTTCTCTTTTAAAATAGCGATTTTAATACGCTTATCATTTTCTTTTCAGTTTAACTTGGGAATAGGGACAAAAAAGCAATTAAAATCAACAGTGTACATACTTGAATCATCGGGACACTCCTCAACAGCTATCGCACGACTCGCAGCCCGCAATATTAGATGGTGATTGGCTAGATCAGGGGCAATATTGGTAATATTTGCCTGGATGATTCGTGGTGTTCTTCTCGTTGAAAATATGATGTACCTTTTTGAAAAACAAAATAAAACTACTAATACATGTATATCTAAGGCATCATCACCTAAGCCCAGCTATCTCTTATCCAATTCAAATGATTTCTCACATTATGTAAATTTACCCACGAGAGTTGCCGATGCTATAGTATTAGAACATATTTCTCACACATTGTTTATAATTAATTAATTCTAATACATGAATCCGCCATGGCTTTAGCTCGGCATGCGGCTTTTCATTGTTCAATACTCACCTGTCCCTCAAAGAAATGGAATAAAGGAACTACGAAGGAGCTGCAGGGGCTGCCTGCCGGTGTTTGTACCTGGTTTAGCCGAATACCACTCAACCCACCTCCATGGTCTAGTGGTTAAGGCGTTTGGCGTACAGTGCCAAAGACCCGGGTTCGATTCCCTGCTGAGACAGTTTTAACAACACCAGCAGTTATTTCCACAAAATGGAATTCAGTAAGGTGGAACAATGAATTTTTGCTACGCAAATTATTTCTGTCATTCAATGCAATTGATTTTTCACATTATGTAAATTTACCCACGAGAGTAACTGTTGCCGATGCTATTATTATTATTAGAACAGATTTCACACACCATACACCCCCCCCCCCCCCACACACACACACATGTATGTATGCAGCAATGGAAATAACCACATAAGAGTCTACCCGGGGTAGGGCACCCTGGGTAGACCAAGGAGCTTTGAAGAGCTGAAGTCACAACTCGCAAGGAGCAGCTGCCCCTTTCTAAGGATGCACAAAAGAATCTACAGGTGCGCTGTTCCCTTTGATGTCCGATGTTCGATGCCGCCAACCTCATGGGGAAAGCTGAGTAGTGATTTTTGTCACAAATTAAATATCGGGAATTTTTCACTTTATATTTCAATTTAATGAAGTGAAAACTGAGCAGATGAATACAAAAGCCTAATAGTGTCCAGAAATCGGCTATATTGTATGATAGCAGTTGCAATTTTTCTGAAAAATTGACAAATTTGATAATCCTAATATTCGCAATTTGACACTCTTCCGAAAATAAAAAAATGCAATTGTTCAAGTACAATTATTGATGATGTTATATGTCAGAATAGTGTCAAGACATGTCAGAGTCGCGTAATTTTGATTCATATTTCAGGAAATTTTGCACCATTTCTTTTCGCTTGCCTCCAGTAAAGGTAAACACTGTGAACTGCTCATATTACACTTGTGAAAGCGAAAAGTAATTTACATTACAAAAGCATATTTCCCTTTGAAAATGGCCCGTAAGGTTGCAGCCAGGCGGAAGCAGGGCTACCAAAAGGCCGTTTGGCCAATGATATCTGAATTTCGAAGAGATAATCACATTTCTAGAAAGCTTATTTTCTGCCCTTTCATAATGACACCTCAATCGGTAAAAAGGAGCCAGGGATGACAAAGCTCTGTTCGTGTAAAGTGATGCTTGCATTTACATAATTTATTAAACAAAACTGTTGTTTTATTTATTGTCGACTTTTATCTTTTATCTCAACTGACGCTGGACAATTATAATTATTGTTGTTATATATATATATATATATATATATATATATAGTACAAAAATAGTTCTGCTTCGGAATTGCAAAGTTATATATATATATATATATATTATTATTATTATTATTATTATATCATTTCCATTTACATTGTATTTATTTCCACGAGAGTTGCCAAAGTTACAACCATTATTCTCTCATTTCCTTTCATATTATATATATAAATTCTACCCCACAATGTGTAACCGCACAAGGGTCCCAAGTCCTTGTGTTGCCATAAAGCCATTATGGTAATAGCCGGGAGGGCGCATTGTTATACATAATTTGTATATATATATATATATATATATATATATATATTATGTAATAGTTTTCAATACAAGCCCCCTCCAACTCCCCATGTTCCCACTCCCAAATGTTATTTTAATCCTTCGTCATAATACACCAGTTGTTTATAATCTCCCCTTGTCCTTTAGAAAACTTCTTGATTAATGTATACTTTGTAAGGTACCAGCAGAATTCAGCCCCCTTCATGTGAACTCCGCATTTTGTCCACATGATAGATTGTATCCCCCTATAGTATACTAGAGAGATAAATGGAGCGCCCCAGATAGTTAAGGAAGGGAGTCAGGACTGACCATCCCAGAGAGTAGACATGCTCAACTCCTGCTAGAAATGTTTCCAAAATAATATATGTTGTATGCTACTGAATATATATATATATATATGTCTCTGACTGTAATAAACTATAATTGTGAAACTGCACAATATACCTCTCATCGACTCGTCATTGTTAACTGTATGGACTAGCACCACAAACACGATGCCGCAACACGACATGGTGGAGAACCCGGTTTTCCTCGATTTATAGAGAGGAAGTTTTCTTCTGAAAGCATTTGAAGAGCTGAAAGACAGCATCACAAGCAATAATGTAATAGCCTACTTTGATCCATCCAGGGAGATAATCCTTCGAACTGAAGCAAGCTACCATGATGGACTATCAGCAGGGTTATTCCAGCGCACTGATAGAGGAGTGCAACCTGTTCATTTCATCAGTCGACCAATGACAAAGGCTGAAAAGAGATACAGTCAAACAGAGAAAGATGCTCTTGCAATCAAGTGGGCAAAGAACAGATTCAGAATGTATCTTCTAGGAGCACCACGATTTAAGATAGTAACAGCCCACAAACCACTGATCCCCAAGTTGAACAAGCCTACATCAAAGCTTCCACCAAGAATCGAGAAATGGGTGATGGAAATGCAAGACGTAGACTATGAACTAGTCTATGAGCTAGGAAGAGATGAAGCTGATCCACTGGATTTTCTTTCCAGGCACCCACTTCCAGAAACAGGCTCAGATGATACAGGGAAAATGATCAAGCAGATCATTGAAGAAGAGCATGCAATCATCATTGACAGAATGCGTGAGGAAACGAAGAAAGATCGACAGCTGAAGAAAGTGAAAGAAAGACTCATGAGTGATGATTGGGATGACTTCAAGAAAGACGAAGACATTTAACCATTCTACCCAATACGTCACCAACTCTACATCGCTCAAGATGTTATCTTCTGACTGGAATGCTTAGTGATCCCAAACAATCTACAAAGAAAGGTTATCCAGAAAGCTCACAATATGGGACACTTCGGCATGACAAAAACCAAGCAGTTACTTCGAAGCAAAAAGTTACGAGAGAACGGAAACACAAAGAAACACAATCTGGTTGTTGGAGATTTTGTCTTGCTGAGGCAGACGAAAAAGAACAAGTGGACGACAGCATATGAACCAGCTTTCTATGTGATCTACAGAATCGATGGATCTTCAATTGCTGCTCGCAGAGTCAGTGATGGAAGAGAGATCTACCGAGACACAAATCAGTTCAAACTCGCAACCATGATCGTGAACAACAGAGATGAGGACAGAACACCAGGTCAAGACGACTGGAGAGAGACGCTATTCCAGAATGTAAGACCGGAGAAGGACAATGACAGCGCTACACCAACTGAAACCGCACAACCGCAGACGGACTACTTTGACCATGAAATAGCTACACCCAGTAACCGAAGAAGTGGAACTGAGATGCCTATGTCGAGACCAACAAGGATGAGGAAACCACCATCCTACTTGAAGGATTACGTTATTAACTTTTGAGAAAGAAAACAAACATTTGAAGCAGGAAAACAGAAGAAAGACTTTCTGCGGTAGTTAAGTTTTAGTGAATATTTCGATGTAATGAATGTTAACGTGGCTTGCATACCAACACACCTTAGGTAATTTTGGGGAAAGACTTAGATTTTTTTAAAAATAACTTAAGCATAGTTGCAGCCATTTTTCAATACAGAGAGCACTAATCTTGAAAGAACGGGATAAATACTGGATTTAAACATTTCTCGATTTAGACAAATATGTTATTAGAATACATTGTACACTGTTACTTCTTCAAGAAGGAAACCAGGATTTTTGAAGAAAAGGAGAAATGTAGTATCCTCAAGTAGAAACATATTAATTAAAGTCTGAATCTAAGACTAGCACGTATAAACGACGTTCAGTATAATGGCCACGTTCTATGTAACACTTTGATTTAAGAGACCCAAGTAAAGTCTCATGAAACGTTAACTTTTGGACTCCGTGTGAGTTATTCAGTCGCGTGATCTGAGTAGGATGGATCAGGAAAACGATGGCCGTGATTCACGATTGGATTTGATGTCAGATGTTACAGGTAGCACCTGTACGGTTTAAATTGGGTAATGGGCAGTGTTTGATTTCAGACAATGCGATTAAGTTTCATTTAACAATACAGGGTCATGAGTTTGATATTGCTTCATATGTTGCATGCAATCTTATTGGAATCGATTTGATTTTGGGCACCAACACTCTCTCCGACTTGGACAGTACATTGCACTTTAGGAGTAATGTTGACTGCATAAATGCGACTCTGGACTTTCCAGACAACTTATGTACTAGTCAGACTGGACATAATAATGATCACATAATCAGACAGAGTAACCTTAGGAAATACCCCCATCTTGACCCTAGCGACCCCATTGTTGATATGACCGAGGACGACATTATTCGCAAGCAAGTAGACTCGACTGGTAGTATTCTTTCAGTGACCGAACAACAAGAAGTTGTAAAAAGATAATTAAGGAGAACAGAAGTTCTCATTGTACGGCGAGCTTTCTAGCTGCCCTGACTTTGAAGTTGACGTAGAATTGACTAATGACGAACCATTCTTCATACGACCATACTTTGCAACTGAGGTAGATAAGATGACTATTGAAAAAGAATTGGGCAAACTAGTCAAATTAGGAATACTAGAAGTAGGTCATCAATCTTTCACTTCCCCCGTCGTTCTCCTATCCAAGAAGAACACCTCGGAAAAGAGAGATGTTACTGATTTTCGATTCTTGAATTCCCGTATCAGAAGGATTAATCACCCTTTCCCCTTATTTTCAGAGACCATCAAAAGGATAGGTAATGCTAATACGAAAGTTATCAGTGTAATTGATCTTAAATCTGCTTTCCACGGCATCCCCCTATCCAAATCGGCACAAAGGTACACAAGCATTGCATCTTACCATGGCGGGAAGCACTATTTCTATAAACGTTTGGCTCAAGGACTGAACGTTTCCCCAGCAATATTTCAGGCGAAGATTGATGAAATATTAGGCACTGTTCCTAACTCGAGACAATTTTGTATTGCCCATCACGACGACATTATACTGTTTAGCCCTGACAAGACCTATCGACCAATGGACTGAAAGTGAGCCCAAAGAAATACCGATTGTTCAGAACAGATTTAGAATATACCGGACGTAGAATTACTATTGTTTTCAGCCTATGAATGACAGATGTGCATCTATTTTCAAATTAGCCAGACCAAAGACCCCCAAACAGGTTAGGAGATTTGTAGGAGCAGTCAATTATGTTGCTGGATTTTTCCCTAGCATACAATCCATTCTGAAGCTCCTACATCATCTGACCAGAAGGAAAGACAAATTCAGTTGGACTGACGAACATGAGAATGCCTTTAACAAGATTAAAGATCTCATGACCAACCCCCCTGTCTTGTACATGCCCCAAAGCACTGGACGATTCTCACTCTATAGCGACACATCAAGGACTGCTACCGGTTCTTATTTGACACAGGTTATTAATGGACATGAACGAATCATTCGGGCGAAATCCAAGACCACGAAAAGTGAGAATTTCAGTGGTCATCCCACAGTTTATTAGAAGCATCAAGAATGACCAAGCAAAAAGGAGAGTAAAAATATCTCAGTCGCGACTATAAAAACACCTAGCAATGAGTAGAACGCCTTTGGCAACGATTCGGCTGTGTTTTCCATTGGATTTCTTGGCTGAAATGCAACTCATTTTACAGTGACTGTTATCCAAGCAAAATTTTTGATCTAAGTGAGGGCGCCCTTCACAGATATTATTTTGAAAATCATTTGATGGACCTATATTAAAACAGGCCCTTTATTTTTTAATGATAAGTGATGTGATATGATCTCCACAATTTCATCTGACAACAAATTTATGCTTCCCATGAAATTATTTAACACGAAAAGATTGTTTATATCATATTGGATGGTGGCCATTTTGGATTTTTGCATTTTACTCGACCACCTTTAAAATTCGAGATGGCTCCTCGACTAATATTGATAAGTAGGCCATAAGGAGTGTTCGTGTCAAATATGGTGCTTTCGTCCGCTATGTCATGAAAATGTGACACAGCGGCACACATCAAAAAGAAAAGAAACAAACAAGAAATAATGAGAGGGGAAAGAACTAGAAAAGGGAGCGGGAAGGGGAAAAGATAATACAAGACGTGTTGGACTGCCTCTCTTTTCGAAGCCAACGACAAAACACTAAACATCGTCAGGGAGGTAGTAATGTTTGCCTGCAATGTATGGGGTGGCAAGTGTTCACCGAGTCATTCTGTACAAACTTGCCCCATTTTGTGACAAAATGCACTCAAAACTCTTTTTTAAAATGAATTTTAAAAGGTAATTTCTGTTACAAAATTAACATTACAGAATTATTTTGTCCTATTTTATTTTGTAACGAACATCATTCTGTTCCAAAATTAACGTGGCAAAATTTTCATTTTGTTACAAAAACCATTCCGTTACAAAATGAACATGTCCAATTGTATTTTGTGAAGAAAATTATTTTGTCCATTCTCATTTTGTAACGAAAAAGATTTTGTGACAAAATTAACATGACGGAATAATTTTGTCCGTTCTCATTTTGTAACCAAAATAATTCTGTTACCAAATAAACATGACAAAATCATTTTGTTCATTTTTATTTTGTAACCAAAATAATTCTGTTACAAAATTTCATTTCATTTATTTTCATATTTCTCATGGACATACATTTACATTTCAAAATAGATATACATAAATAACATAAAGGTAAATGGTCGATATAATGTAGTAATTTTCCTGAGAGAAATATGATGGGACCTACATGAAAGCAAGCTTGTAAAGCTGTAGGCCCCTGTGAAATAATTTGTGGCAATAAATGGAGGACGGTTATGAATGAATACGACCAATCAAAGAAAAAAAAAAAAAAATAACATGCAGTGGTGTTGTATTTTCTTTCCCTATCTTACAATGCAGACAAATGTACTTAAATTATTCTGCAATTATGGGTGCTCAGCTGGTAAATGAACATTACAGATTATCAAAAATGACTTCATCTGTACATACATATATACAAATGTAAATTTAAATAACAAAATAAACTCAAGCGAATAGTGTCAGTCGTAGCACTCTCGGATATAAAAAAGTAAGGACGATTTATATATACAGCCATGGAAAAAACATCAGACCAAGCAGGGTTACTGATAGTGTTACTTTTGTGGTAAGAAAAAGTACAATATTATTACATAAAAGCAAGGCAAAATTGCTAGAATTTATCATTCGAATGAAATACAAAGACAAATCATTTTTATAATTTTGTATGCATATTATGGTACCTTTATTACAGAAGCTTGGTCTAATAATTCCTTACATGGCTGTATATTTTCTCTTTAGACTATTTCCAAGAGCACTACAGCCACACGCAATATGCTTGCAGATACAAGTTATTCATTAACAAGATATGTTTTAAACAACATTTCCTTCAGTTTACGTTTGAATGAATATAATGAAGGACTTTCGATTAACTCTAACGGGAGGGCATTCCAGTAACTGGGTCCTGTAAACATAATGGTTTTCTGGGCAAAAATAGTTCTAGTACGGGGAAGGTGATATGCGTTGCTCTGTCGCGTAGGATAAGCATGTAGGGATCTGTTTTTCTTAAACATTTGTAAAAATATTTCAGGTAGGTTATTAGCAGATAGATTATACATAAAAATACTCACATTGAAATAGAATAGGTCTGATACTTTTAGGATTTTGTTTGCATGGAACAGGCTGTTAGTGTGAGACAGGTATCCAACATGATTAATATTTCTAATAGCACGTTTTTGAATGTGAGCTAGTATATTTAGCAAATTTCCACAAGCGTTGCCCCAGGCGAGAATTCCATAGCTGAGGTATGGAGTCATTAAAGTAGAATAAACTGATAATAAAATTTTACTGGGAAAGAAGTATTTAAGTCTGTTAAGTATACCGGTATTTCTTGAGAGGACTTTACTCAGATAAGTAATATGGGATTTCCAGGATAGATCACTATCAATATAAAGTCCCAGAAATTTAGTGCAGTCAACTTGTTTTAGTGCAATATTATTAAAATTGACATGATTAGGAAGTGTTTGTAATGTATTACTAAATAGCATATAGAGAGTTTTAACTATATTTAGGGATAACTTGTTTGCATAAATCCAGGACTGAACAGACGCAAGTTCTTTATTTACAGTGTCCACAAGAGTTTGAGTGTCTTGATGTGTAAAGAATATATTAGTATCATCCGCAAAACAAATAAATGAAAGTAGCTGGGAACAATTTTTGAGATCATTAATATATAAAATAAACAATAGCGGGCCCAGTAGGGAACCTTGCGGGACGCCACATGTAACCAATTTCAAGTGAGAATCATGGCCGTTGACACTTACAAATTGTTTTCTATTAGTTAGATAGTCTATGAACCAATCTAGAGGCAATCCACGTACACCATAGTGACGCAACTTGTAAATTAAAATATCGTGATTAATCGTGTCAAAGGCCTTTGAAAAATCTAGAAAAACCCCAATAGTGTGCGAAACATTATCAATTGCATGTGCTTTTTTGTTTATGAAAGCCAATAAAGCATGAGAAGTACTATGATTCTTTCGAAAACCAAACTGAGAGTCACATAGAATTTTGCTGTTAACAAAGAAATTGAGTGTTCGGGAGTATACTAACCTTTCGAGGATTTTAGAAATGGATGTTAGAAGAGAAATCGGGCGGTAATTATTCAGGGATTCTTTTTGTCCTTTTTTGAAAATAGGGACGACTCTAGCTATCTTCATATTTTGTGGGACTGCACCCGTCGTCAAAGACAAATTCAAAATAAATGTAAGAGGGGAAGTTATTTCCTCAATAATATTTTTAAGAAAGAAGTTTGTAATTCCATCATATCCTGAACCCTTCCTCGTATTGAGATTGGTTATAATATCTTTGATTTCATCCTCTACTACTGGTGTGAAAAAAAGAGACTGGGGATTAGGAGCTTTTAGAAAGTTGCGAAACTCTAAATTTGACTTTGGGATATTACTGGCAAGATTTGGTCCTATATTTACAAAAAAGTCATTGAATACCTCAGCCAGGTCTGAGGGATCATCATATTTGCGATTATTTTTAAGAATATACTTGGGAGGATCGGTATCATTTTTATATTTCAAAGCTTCGTTTATCACCTTCCACGTACTCTTCATATCGAATTTGTATTTTTCAAACTGGCGTGAGAAATACAATTGTTTAGCTAAACGTAAAGACGATGTCAGAACATTTCGGTAACGAACACATTGAGCCCTGTTTCGAGCATTCGGATTTGTTTATAGAAGAGTTTATTTTTTCTATTAATAGACCTAAGGAGAGATTTCGTGATCCAAGGATTTTTGGGAATCTTTTTGTGGTTGGAAAGTTTTGATTTCTGAAGAGGTATGGTTGAATTGAAACTAGATGTTAATAAATGAATAAAAATTTCATAGGAGATATTTACATCAGTTTGACTGTAAACAGGTGACCAATCAACAGATCTTAATCTCTCCCTAAGTTTATTGAGGTTTGTTTCTGACATGACACGAATACTAGAAGTATGCGAACGATCACAATTATTTATTTAAATAATAAATAAATAATAATAGTGGCTTCTTATTAAGCGCTCAGGTCCGTCACAAGTGACGCTCATGGCGCTGTACAGAGTAGTAAACACATAATTATATATTTATATATAAACTACAACATTGAATTTTAAGCTACAGTGTACATTGCATATATATATATATATATTCATCAGAGTATACACGTACGTATAAATCAACTAGTAGTCCAGAGTTAAAGTTTAAAACAGGTAGGTTTTCAACATTTTTTTAAATGAGTCAGAGGACGAAGCCAGACGGATATGAAGGGGTAGACTATTCCAGAGAAAGGGGCCAGAGTGAGAAAAGCTGTGGTCACCCCAAGAGTGTCGAGATCTGGGAACTTGAAGGAGGGAAGAGTCTGATGACCGAAGTCTGCGAGGTGGTTGATACGCATGAATCGAGTTCTGAAGGTAGAGTGGTGAGGAGCCTTTGACTGCGTGGTAGACCAGCAGCAGAACTTTGAAGGTGATTCGCTTTTCAACCGGCAGCCAGTGAAGAGATTGAAGAACAGGGGTTATGTGACAAACTTTCTTAGTGAGGGTAACTAGTCTGGCAGCGGAATTTTGGAGGCGTTGCAGTTTACTAATCTGTCTTTGAGAAAGGCTGAGAAAGAGCGAGTTGCAGAAATCAAGGCGGGAAGAGATGAGGGCATGGACTAGTTGTTCAGTTGCATTCCGGGTCAGGTATTTTCGGACAAAGCTAAGGTTGCGGAGCTGGTATCGTACTGACTTCGATACTTGGGTAACATGATCATTAAATGTCATGTTTGTGTCAAGATTTCGGGTTTTGGAAGATGGGAGGATGCAACTATTTCCAACTTGGATATGGAAATCATTCATATCCACTTTGCTGGTCATATGTTTTGACCCGAACACAATTGCTTCGGACTTCAGATGGTTAAGTTTGAGACCATGAGAGTCCATCCACATATTGATATCCTTTATAAAGGCTTCTAGTTGCCGAGCTGCTGATGACATTGAATCAAAGGTCGGAGGGACAGACAAATACAGCTGTATGTCATCAGCATAGCAGTGGTACCCGATGTTGTGTGCCCTGATAATGCTACCCACAGGCTGAAGATAAAGAGAGAATAAGAGGGGGCCTCCCACTGATCCCTGGGGGACTCCAAACACAAGATGGCTAGCCTCAGATTTGGCATCTCTGATGCCCACATACTGACGACGATTTGACAGATAAGATGCAAACCAACGATGGGCCATTCCGCCGACTCCCAGCGAATGTAACTGGTCAAGCAGAATTTGATGGTCTACCGTGTCGAACGCTGATGACATGTCAAGTAGAACGAGAACTGTGACATTACCTTTATCCATCTGTTGCAATACATTGTCCGTTAAATTTGTGAGAAGCGTTTCAACACTATGATTTGGACGGTATGCTGACTGACAGCTGTCAAGTAGCGAGTTGTCCTGCAAATGTTCGGAGAGACGAGAGAAAGCCACACGTTCCAAGACCTTGGACAGATAAGACAAGTTGGATATTGGACGATAACTCTGCAGAGAGTCTACATCCATTCCAGATTTTTTGAGTGTCGGTCGAACAATGGCTTCCGTCAAATCTTCTGGGACGGTTCCAGTTTCCAAGCTTGCATTAATGATATCTGTGATTACTGGAACTATGGCAGACATGCACCTCTTGAGAAGAGATGTCGGGATTGGGTCCAACTCACATGACTTTGCTGGTGACCCTGAAATCATTTTTCGAACTTCCTCCACAGAAGCAGGAGCAAGTGTGTCTAATACTGCGACAGTTTGACGTGTAACAGCTGTTGGTCGAATGTGTGGCAGACCAGCACGAATAGCTTCTATCTTACTCCTAAAGAAGCTGCTGAAACGAGAGGCCAGATCCACAGCAGATGCATGAGCCGGAAGAGGAGACTGCTGCTTCCTGTCCATAAGATCACTTGCAATTCTGAACAATCGCTTTGAGTCACCGGAACAGTCCTTAATTCGTTTCAAGTTGTACTCTGTCTTTGCTCTTCGAATTAGAGATTGGACTCGCTGAAGATATTAATGAAGATATGAGAGCATAAATGGGATAATGGTCAGAAACATCAGACACCATTATACCAGAAGTGACTAAAGAAGATATATTATTTACAAAAATATTGTCAATAAGTGTACTTGTAACATCAGATATACGGGTAGGTTTCCTGATAAGAGGAACATAAGATTTAGACAGCATGAGATTGAAGAAATCACGGCAGTTATGGTTATCTAGACATTTTAAAATATTAAGATTAAAGTCGCCCATTATAATACACGTCTTATTTTCAAAATATTTCTCTGATAAAAGGGTATGGAGAGATTCAATAAACTCAGCAGGGTTCGATTTGGGTGGTCTATATACTTCACCAACGATTAAATTACCTTTATTTGGAACTTTGATTTCAATAAAAATATTTTCAATAGCTTCAGACATATGGTTAAATTCAACTAACACCTCACAATTCAAATTTTTGGTGACATAAAAACCAACCCCACCTCCCCTTTTATTTGACCTGTTACTAGTTATAAGTCTGTAGCCATGAATATCAAATAGAGAAGAAGGTGACGTTTAATTGAGCCAGGTTTCACAAATACCAATGACTCCGTGACTAAATTTTAAATCGTTAATAAATAACTGGAACTGATCACATTTTTTGCTGAGACTCCTAATATTATAATGTGAAGCAAAGAGTAGGTTGGGATTTGAATGGGATAATGATGTAATTTCGTTTTCCAAACGATAATTAGTAAACAAATGCTGAGGAAGAACCTCATTAGAATCGAATTCAAGCTGTAGTTCAGGAGTTGTTGAATTAAGGTATGTAGTTATGTCTGAGTTGTCACCCTCTTCTCCATTCGTAAATTTAAAATCTGTTGCGGTATCACGAATATCATTCATGTTAAATACATTATTCATCATAGAGAACAGAGACATTCCGGCAAGGAGATTTACTGTAGGCATTGAATAAAAAAGAACGCTGAATAAGAAATCAACAAGCAGGTGATATGCAAATACCTGACCAGAGAATACGTGCAGAAGTAATTCTGACATCTCCGGAAAAAAATGTTATACAAGAGACTACACGTATAAAAGTACATGTATCTAGTACGTTTAACAAAAATACCAGCTGAGCAATTATTACTTTTTAACCTTAAAAAATCAAGAATTTGGCTTATTATGGACATGGTGATGGTGACTACAACAATAAAGAGTGCACACTTGGCACGCAGAAACACAAATTGTACACACCATTTCAGATCTGAGAATGTTGTACTTGTAACTAGAAAAACACAAAAGGAATAAAAGAACCCATTGATCAATGCTTTTGACCACGGCATGCAAAGGAAAATATTTAAGATCGAACAAAGAATTGTCGCACGCTTTGCGAATACGATGAACAAAGTAATTTGCAAACTCTTAATCTGCCTATTGGCCACCCCCCCCCCCCCCCCCCCCCCCCCTCGGTCGCAGATATGGAGTGGTCTGATGCGTAAATACGTCGAACCCTTCAATATTATATATACATGTAGGTAACATTGAAATGCATCCATATAGCTTATACATATAGTTGAACAAATCACATTACTAAATTACCCATATATTATATTACCTATGTGTTCTAAAGATTTGTAAAATTGTTCTGATTGTAAGAGTCAAATTATAACAGAAACCCATTTTAAGTTAAAGCTTAAGGTTAGACGTTGTGATTTTTTTCTTCTTCAAAATACATAAGGTTATAGAAGTAGGCCTACTAATTAAAGACAGAATAACTCGAACATGCTACTGCTATATCATGCTAGGCTAGTAGTACAAGTTTGAATGGTCAGTTCAATTTAGATGAAAATGAGTATGGAAGTATGTACGTGAACAAAAATTTAAAATGATATTGTAAGCCACAACTTGGGCTAGAAATATCTAAGTTTGATATCGTTACATCATATTCATAATAACATAAGAATTTAGTAAATGGGTAATATATGTACACTAATTGTGCTGAAAGAAGTAGGCCTAAAAAAGAAGGAACTTATAACGGTCAGAGGTAGTTTTTGGTAACTTAAAACTATAGACGCTTACCATCTGAGTCCAGAGAACAATCATCCGATCATAAGGTTATGCAGTCCAAAATCTAATCTCGGTGAGCGGGATGGGAGCGGGAACGGGCACACCCTTTCGAGACAAGCCCCCCCCCCCGGTTATCTCGAATGGACGCGTTCCCAGCGAGAAGTTCAATGAACGCGCCACTTCGAGACAACCGGGGGGGGGGGGGGGGCTTTCCTCGAATGAATGTGTTGAGTAGACTTTTGTAACAGACGTTTTAGAAATTTTTGAAAAATATACTCTTGCTGTTTTTTTTTTTCGTTTTTCTTTTGTCTAAGATATAGAAAATATAATACAGTATCTAAAAAAAGCTTTTGACAAGGAAATCATTATTTGTGCAAAATAAATAGGAGAATTGAATAATTATGCATTAAAATACACGGGGACGAAAGGGCAAGTGGCATAGCTAGGATTTTTGTATTTATTGATTTATTATTTTTGTTTGGCGTGACCTGGGGAGCGTTTCATGAAAGGAAGTTGTCAGATATTGTATCCGACAACTGTTATAAGCTACTGAAATCTTTGCAGCTGATTGGCTGAGACCAGATTTGTGGGATAAAATATCTGACAAGTCCTTTCATGAAATGCCCCCCTGGGCCCCGTAACATAAAGAGTGCTTAGCTGATATCGCTGAAAGCATGACTGGAAAAATGAGGTAAGTACCTCCGTTTTATTCATATTATATGACGATGTCAATATTTTTTAATAAATCATAACAATAATTATGTAAAATTCTAATGTAAGTAGCATTCTATGACAATGAATTGTGCATATATAAAGATGAAAGCTGATATTTTACCGGAATTAAGACGCCTTTTTATCGTATCGCGCAACCCTGTTTCAGTGGCAAGAAGCAAACATTTGGGCCTGCCTGTTGCAAGCATGTTGCTATTGGTTGGCTAGTCGTGCGGTTTGCCATGCTTACTCCACAATCGCAATACAAACAAAATCAACGCAATGTCGAGGTAAAAAAACATCAGAATCCGTGATTTTAATAGTTAAAACAACTGGGTGATGCCAATGCGTATGAAATTGCTGTTCAATAGTTTTGTATCAAAAACGAGTTTGAGTGAATTTTGTGACAAAATGAGGCAATTTTGGACAAAATAAGTCGGTGAACACTTGGCGCCCGTATGATCGCCAAGTGTTCACCAATTTCATTCCGTACCACAGAGTCAGTTTTATTTTGTCAAGTTCACCAACTTGTTCTGTACCCACACAATTCATTCCATACCACATTTTTCGTTTTGTGCAATACTTAATTTTTGTAACAAAATCGAGTTTGAGTCAATTTTGTCACAAAATTTGGTCGGTGAACACATAGCGCCCCTATGATAGCCAAATGTTCACCAATTTCATTCTGTATATTCATTTTGTCAAGTCATCGACGTACATATAGCTCAAAGAAGGCTGACTGCATGGCCGAATGATTCGCACGCGGGGCCCAGCCTGCTACATACACACGACCATTCCACGTATTTGGAGAGAGAGAGAGAAAGAAAGAAAAGGGGAGAGAGAGAGAGAGAAATGGAAAGAAAGATAAGTGGCTGAATGGTTCTCGTGCATATATAAAGCCGTGGGCCGGTGCACATGTTTGTATGGAGCGAGACAGAGAGAGAGAGAGAGAGAGAGTGCCACGACAAAGTGGTTGTATTTTGGTTTGGGGGGGGGGGGGGGATGCGAGCTCAAGCACGTGTTCCTCGACCTTTACTCTAGCTATGCTATGTGTTTAATCCAGGGAAATGTAACTAAGTTCCCTGTTTAATCTCCGGACATTCTGCTCTACTAAAGCTAATTTTGAACTGACTCGGAGAGCTGAATACGAACATTTTATTCCTTTGATTTTTCATCCTTTCTTCTATCCTCCATATGTTTCTCTTTATTTTCTTTTTTTTCCCCTCCTTTTCTGTCTTTTCTTTTAAAAAGATAGAATAAGAAGCTAAAAATTATTTTAAAACTCAATGATTTTTTTAATTTTTTTTGTGGCATTCATTCAGGGAGGTTCTCTTCCACTCCTTCAATTCAGTCATGTTCTCATTTTATATTCCGACTTGTTATTATTTGTCTTTATTCTTTTGTAAATTTTTCTTTCTACCTTTCCTCACGTTTTCTTTTGATCTTTATTTTGTCTTTATTGTGTTCTTCTTTATTTTCATTTTTGTCGTATTCAATTGCTTTGTTTCCTTATATTCTTTTTCAATCTCTGTCATCTTCTCTTTCTGATATTCTTTATTTTAGTCAGCATAATTTTTATCATCAATTATTTTGAGGTATACACCTTCCATATTTTGGTTCTATTCGTTCATGCCTCAAACCGTATTCTTTGTACTTAATTGTATATGGCATCTAAATTCTACAAGAAATTGGCAGACTGGACACCAGTTTTATTCACCAGGAGGGTTTTTCTAGCTTGGTCAGACCTGGTAGAACCACATTACATTTGTGTACGGACAGATGCAATGATGGTTTCTTAATTTTTTATCCCAAAAGTGCTTTGTTTATCAGCCACCACAACAAATTAATAAATCTTCATATTGTATTATTCTGTTTGGAAAGTTGAATGGAAATAAATAAGCATAACCCCCATCGTTTATCCTGAATACCAATTCTCTTTTCCACTTTGTAACGTACTTTTGCATATTTTGCAAAAGAAGTGTGGCATCTACTGCTCATTCATTGCATCTGGACCGTCATGCTTCAGTTAATGTACATAACTTCAATTTGAAAAGGTAACCAGTATCAGCTGACATAATTGATTTTAATAGCATGTTTGGTGCCTGCCATTTTTGCCACACCCTTCAACAATCAATCTAAAATTAAAAACAAAATTAAATCAATATTATTATAGTCTCTATAACAAGTGTAATACTCATATTATCTTTTCTGAAAATTCAAATTTGTCTTGTGAGGTAAAAATCACCAAGACACTTGATCCCCCCCCCCCCCCTGAATCGCCCGGGGCGCGATTTTTTTCCCCTGTACCTTTGGGGCTATCCATGTTTTTTTTACCGTACCGCTAATGCGTCAAATTGCTCATAATACGGTTTATTCCGTCAAGACTAGTCGGCATGAATGTTCATGAAAACGAACTGTAGGGATATGATAAAACGAGCAAGGCCATTGAGCAGCTGTTCTGTGTGGCGCAATCGGATAACCTGGTGCGCTATCGATGAAAGAACCCCGAGTTCGAATCTCGGCAGAGGAATATATTACGAAATTTTCTTTTGCTGATTTTAAAAATAAGGGGAAACTGAGTAAGAAAATGCAAGTCCGATACTTGTAGTCTCTTTCAAAGTCTTCATATTGGATAGCCCCAAAGGTACAGGAAAAAAGATTCGCGCCCGGGTCCGCTCGCTATTCATAGAAAACCGCTATTCATTTAACACACGTTATGAATAGCGGTCCTTATGAATAGTGGTCCTTATGAATATCGCGTTAATTTGTCTATGGTTTGCTCGCTATTCATAAAGACCACGTAATGGATAGCGGTCCTTATGAATAAGTGGTACTTATGAATAGCGGTCCTTATGACTAGCGAGGTTACCCCGAATCACCAGCAATGATCTGCTCGATATGGCCAGTCTTTGTATACTTGAGTAACATTCTCCTTTTCCTGCTTCAAGTTGGCCACAACACCCCATAGACCTTTCATTAGGTTATATTGCCCTCACTGTATCAGTCACTCAAGTGAGGGAAGAAGAAAGCATTTCCTCCGATATGAATACCATCTGTCACTACCTGAGAAAGTGGAGGCTCAAACTGTCTACCACCAAAACAGTTTCATCGATTTTCCACTTACGCAATCACATGGCTAGCTATCAACTGAAAGTAAACCTAGACCCTGCTCTCCTCAAATTCGACCCAACTCCTACTTACCTTGGAGTTAAACTGGACCGTAGCCTCACCCTCAAAAACCACCTCTCAAACATGAAATGCAAAGTTTCCTCCAGAGTGGCCCTAATCAGGCGCCTAGCCGGTATGAACTGGGGTGCTTCCTTTAACACACTCAGGACCTCTGCCATGGCCTTGGTACAGTCTGCAGCAGAGTACTGCGCACCTGTTTTTGGACGCAGAGTGCTCACACCCATAGAATTGATGTTCCTATCCATGAGGCTATGAGGCTTATTTCGGGTTCTGTTAGATCCACTCCTCTGAGTCATCTGCCATTCTTGTCTGGGATCCAATCCCCACAAGTCCGCCGAGACATCACCTGCAGACGTCTCCACAAGAAATCCGCTAAGGAAAATCGCCTCCTGCACCACATCCTCTACGAAAAGGAGGCCCCACACAGGCTGCGGTCAAGGAAGCCCCTCCGCACATTCCTTGAAAATCTGGAAGAAGCAGAACCTCCAACTTCAGAAATACCAGAGCGGCTTCAGCCTTACTTTGATGCCTGGACATCTCACCCCCCCCCCCCCCCCCAGGTTGCAATCTACCAAGAAAGCCCTGGGTACAACTGAACAGATTGCGGTCCGGTTTTGGCCGATATGCAGCAACCATGGAAAGATGGGGAATCACAGACTCTGACCTCTGCCCATGTGGACATTCAAGTACAAACCCATGTACATGTTATCAATGAGTGTCCTGTGATGAGACCCCCATGCCCACTCACAGAGGTAGACAACCCAGACCTGGCCACCTACCTCAGTAACTGCCAATTTTGACTGATGTGGATGACATACGAGAGAAGAAGGTTATATTGGATTCGGAATGTTGTAAGGGGGGGGGGGGGCACAAATCTCAATTTTCTGACAAGCAAAAAAAGAAAAGAGAAGAAGGCTTATCCCACACTTTTAGGGGGGTCTATAATGATCACTTTGAATAAGAAAATGCCTTGTAAGAGTTAATGAAAAGAGCGTTGTTGTGATTCAACAAGAATGTGAGTGTGTCTGTGTGGGCATAGTTTGTTAATAGCAGGGCAAAATGAACAGGGAAAGGCTTGAATAGTTTAAAGTGTAGCATTTAATACCTTGTACTGTTTATTGTCGTGTAAAGAAATATAGGAGGGAATGAAAAATAAAAATCAGGCTGAGAATGAAAAAAATGGAAAATAAATAATTTCACTCAAATGGGGCAATTTGTGAATTTGCACTTTCCTTGGCCCTCCCGTGTTCCATTGCAGGTGAATCTAAGCAATACTGGTATCGTATCATAAATTTGGTAATAGTAATTGATAACGTGAGTAGACAAATCATCAATGAGGAGACATTATTTTATTATGTAGTATTGACCTTGCCTTTGATGACACAAAACAAGAGTCATTGTCATTAATTTTGTTAAGCATTATCGACTTTCAATTACGAATGCACTGTCAACTTGAAGTTAGCGGACATTTAAAGGGGTACTCCGTCCTGAAATTAATATGAATTGAATAAATAGAGTAAAATTAAACAAACAAATCACCGAAAATTTCATCAAAATCGGATGAAAAATAATGAAGTTATGGAATTTTAAAGTTTGTGCATTATTTCGGTAAAACAGTTATATGCACGTCATCGTGAATATGCAGTGAGTGAGCTGATGATGTCATATCCCAACTTTTTCTTTTGTATTTTATTATATGAAATTGCAATTATTCAAATTTTCTGCTCCAAGCCTATAACTAAAAGCACCGACTCCTTATTTAATGTGTAAGTTCGTCATTGCTGTAACTTATTTTGTTACAAGGGAGATATGTTTTATAGACATGCATGCAAAAATGAAATAATGAAGATTTCATATAATATAGTTAAAAAAGGAAAGTGGGGACGTGACATCATCAGCTCACTCATTACATATTCATGATGACATGCATAGAACTGTTTCCCAAAATAATGCATAACTTTAACAATTCAGTAACTTCGTTATGAAATTTTCAGTGTTTTGCTTTTTTAATTTTACTCTACTCATTCAATTAATATTATTTTCAGGCCGGAGTACCCCTTTAAGGCTGTTGAGCCTTAATTCTGATGAACATAGGAAATAAACAATAATACGTTAAAGCTGCCTTAAACTGAGCCTCCTGAATAGCGCCATCTTGTAACAGGATTTGGAATACATACTAATGATGACGATTAATAACACCATTTTCACCACCAAGTCGCTCGTGGGCTTTCCGAGGCCTACGCTAAACCAACTAAAGTGACTGGCGCAAATAATCTGAGATTGAAGAGTGCCATCATATCAAGAACGAACCAACCAACCCATCTGTGCAACAAGTTTTCCCATCATGCACCATTCTTCCTTGTAGAAGCTTAAACTGTACTTGCAGGCAATTTTCTACATTTGCAAGTCAAAGGTACTTGACCTAGATGTAGTTTGAAATGAAAAAATGTGCTTTCTTTCCAAAGACGTGGTTAGTTAAAGTTGAAATAAAATGCAACTAATCTCTAATTATAATTATGAATAACCTTAAGATGAAGCCTTTCAAGTTCTACCAGTTTAATGCCACTTTAAAATCGCTCAATATCACATTCTAACTTAAAATCCATTTTCGAGATGAAATCGATGTTAAATATTTGATGAAACATTCCCTCAAACCTAAAATAAAAATCGATTACATATCCTTAAATCGATTTTATGCATTTAAAATCGATCCAATTGATTTTAAGATCAATGTTGAGGCTGGATGAACCCCCAATTACACCCATATAAGGTAAAAGTAGTAAATAAGTCAAATTACCACAAAATTGGCCTTAAGTCGTTTTTCCATTCCACGATTGAGTATGAAAAAGAAATAGTATTTACTCTTTACTCGGGTTGACCAATAGTGAGATAGGTTCCGTGACGGGACGTGATGGCAGACTAGTAACCTGCCTAGCAGACCCATCCAGGTTGGCCCTAAAGACAATCCGTCTTCCCTGTTCGACCCAATAGAGATGTCTTCTTATACCGTCGAGGCCTATAGAAGCCAGACCTGTTACATAAAAGAAAATTCAATAAGAACATAATTATGCATGATTAGGTATTAGTCACATTACCTCTCGAAATAGCTACGAGAAAATTTAGCCTCAGTCCCACCCCCCCCAACCCCTCATTAAGCCCTGTACATCATCCGCGTAAATCACTGAAAAGTGGGGGGGGGGGGGGGCTGAGGCTAAATTTTCTCGTAAACGGGGATTGCAGTAGAAGTAGTTTTGATACCCTAAACAGGGAAACCCGTCTAAGATCTCTAATTTGTATACCCGTAACGGCGATTATACTGTATATTGTACATCCTATTTGAGGATTAAAGAGCTCATATGTTGATTTTTCCGATCCCCAATTGCAAGAATATGGTTTGTACCCTTGATTATTGTCCTTATTGAGCCAGATTTCTCAAACAGACCGAAAAACCTCGAAGCAGGGTTGACCTGCTATGACGTCACTGATCAATTCTTCCAGGTCAATTCATCCGCGATCCGGTGCATGCATAACGCGCACTATTGAAATCGTGTGTAAAACCAACATCAACGAAAGTCGCTTTCTTTTGGGGGAATTTTCTACGTTTTGTGGCAAAATGCCACGAAATTGCGTTGTGGGGGGGGGGGGGGGAGGGAGGGGTGTTACAATTCTTCGAAGAACCCCAGTTTCTTCACCTTTCCAAAGCTCAATAAGCAACGGAATTTGTGGGTGAAGTTTGTGAAAATTCGGCGAAAAGATTTCACAGCAGCAAGACAGAGCAAGCTAGCGTCCTGAGTGGAACCACTACTATTCCGTGGGTCTCACAATTTTAAATGGGCAAATGACGATGTATAGTTGCATCGTAGGTACATATTTTTTAAATGAAATTATTATATATGCAATGCCAGTTACCTAAATAGACCTTCCGCAGATCAGCTCTTCCTCATAAATGTACAGAGTCGATCAAATGTCACTTTTCTTCACTCAATTGTTATCCTCCCTCTCGTCTCTCGCGAGCGAGAATTTGAACGTACGTACCTCAAAACACATACTGACGCGCATGCGTATTTCAAACTATACACCGGCCTACGAAAATTTTTAGTACAGAAGCCGGGAAATTAATAGACCTTTTTTATATCATCCTCATCGAAAAGAAAGACGACAGTTATGCGGAAAGTATTGTAAGTACCTAAAGTAGCTATAAATGAAGTTATGTCATATTTCATGGTATAATTTTGACATACGAGCTTGAAATTTAGAGGCACCCAACCTTTCAAAGGACTGCTGATCGCAGCAGTAAACAGCAAGCATGCACGAATTTGTAGCGACCATTTCGAAAAATCAGCCTTCGAACGTCACTGCAAGATTGACTTTTGAGATGTAGCTGGCCCAAAATACAAGGCTAGGTTGAAGAAGCATGTCTTGCCCACAATACAGAGCATCAGCTATTCAAAAACACCAACAACAAGCCGCAGGAGACCACTGTCGGAAGTCAGACAGACTGAGAACTAAGCTAAGGTGAGCAACTTTCGCCGTATTGTGAAATTGTATTGTTGAATCATTGCCGACATGGTCGTTCTTGCGCTGATTTTGTGAACTCAGTTCGAAGTCATAGTATCTTTTTTTCCAAAAATGTCAAGTGACAAGTTAAAACCAACCTTTATTAGGTGTTTCACTGGATATTTCACTGCTGTGACCAATATTAGGAAGAAAAGAGCGATTCTCGCAGTGTAGCTCTGTTCTTTTCTTCCACAGGACAGTAGTGTATCAGATCTAGCCCAGTTCTCAAGCGGAGCACTACGGGGTTTCACCCTTCCCACGGAAAAATGACCTTTAGCAAATTTAGCAAATTTAGAGAGAAAGATAACGGCGCCTCTTTTTTTTTCTCTCTCTCTCTCACTTTGACCCCCGGCTACGCACCTGGCGCCAGTGACTGTAATGATACCGTCTTTGGCACGTAATGAAAGAGTGATATCATTTGAAACGAGATTGCAAAATGAACAATGCAAACAATACTGTTTGATAACTTGCACATGGATGCATTGCCTCGATTAGCACAGGAAATAAATAACGCAACAGAAACGACGCCTCGTGTGAACTTGGTATTAATAGGGTCTGAGCTAAAGGGTTACATCGGACTATTCTGAAGTTGAAAAAGGGGTTGTTCTCTCTGATTTATTCAATATAGGCTGCCTTGGTGTTTCGCGCGACGGCAGTTAGGAGCTATGCGCCTCGTTAACTAATTTTTTGTTTTCAGTTTATCTTTATTTTAATTTAATTTGTTTTTTTTTCATATAGAAAGAATGATGTACCCTTTAGTGTTGTGATCCGGTAAATTTTGCCCGGTTTAGATAAGATTTAAATAAATACATACCCGACACCGAACCGGTCCGGGTCCGGTCATAATTTTGTGGTAATCAAAACATCATTAAATTATAAGAACTTCACGAAAACCATGAAATAGGAGCCAGAATTCCAAGTTTTACAATTTGCAAGGGATTCAGATTCGAATAGGAACATTGATAAAAAGTTTCCCATTTAATTCTTCCTCAAAGTACTGCAATAATGGGGCGCAAATCCTGGATAAACATAGTCTAGGAATTCAGCAAGGCAACCGAAAATTAAGATATCTTTCAAGTGAGGAACCTTATACTTTATCGTACAATAGGGGCGCAATTTTTAAAGAGAAGCTACATGATGGAACTTACATATAACTGGGACTATATCCTATGGGATACACTATATATATATTTATCTTTATCATACAACAGAAACCCGTAATAAAGTCACGTCGGTCAGTTCCTTTTTACAGATCATTCATACAATACTTCAGAAAATAATGTGTCACAATCAAAAGTCATTAAAATGTAAGTTGAAACTTCCAACAAAATATTCATTAATTTATCAAATATTTTTGAAATGGGCATGTATTCTTAAGTCAATCGAAGTGTTACATAATAAGCGCTGCGATTTTTTTTTCCATCCCTCTTTTTCACTTTTATGGCTTCTTTGTTGTTGGTTTTACGTGGTGTACAAATAAACATGATAAAGGCCCTACACATAGTCCAATTATCTTAAAAACTACAGAAATGTGATTATATTAGCCTCGTCGGTTTTACTGCCCCTTTATACCTCGGCAATGGCGTAGCTATTGTTGGGCACGGGGAAGGGGGGCACATCCCCCATCAAATGTCGGGAAAAATGAAAAGAATAAAGAGACAGGGAGAAAGGGAGAAAAGGAAAGGAGAAGGTGGAAATTAGAGAATGGATGTGAACTCACCGGAACGTCTAGTAGCGATTAACATTTGTCCCGATCCGTTCAAATGTATTCGACCAATATTGCCTAATGAGGTTGCCCAGAACACCAACTGTTCGTCTGGATCATAGATTATATCACTTATATTTTCATTGCCTGAGATTTCGAGCTTAGTGAATGGCATGTCAAGAAGATCCGTACTATCATCCGAAGGCAACTGGGCGTAGAAAATACAACTTCGCGTAGGGTCCGAAATGAATGTCTGCCCGTAACCTGTGGATTAAAAAAAAAAGTTAGAGTTATTTAACTTTATAATAGGCCCTGTAGACCTGCCATTCCGTTATGAAATTTTCATATATCATATTTCATAATGTATCTGTCATTCCTGTGTATAAAGGATCTATCTACACTACCGGGGTGTCGATCCTGTTCATGATTGGGGGGGGGGGGGGGGGGGGACCGGCCGGTGAGGGAGCGAAGTCACAGTGGCGTATCTAGGGATATGCCCCCCCCCCCCCCCCCGAGTGCCCAAACTTATCTACGTTATTGTACAAGCGAGGGAGCAAAGCGACAAATTCTTTGTTTGCTTTTATTTTTGCGTTCTAATAACATACAATAAATCGAATTTTTACATAAGTATTACATAAGTATTACATAAGTAAAAAATCATATACAATAATTAAGACAAAGCATACATAAGACAAAGCATACAAACAAGATTAAGGAATATAATAGACCTATGTAAATATTTTTTCTCCAATAAACTAGAGAGGTACTTTAGAAGGCAGGAGACCGCCATCATGAGCGGTTAGGCTGGAAATCGATGGCGGCCTAGTAAAAAAGATTAGGCGACATAACTCTCTTGGTAAAACTGAGTGATCAAGTGGATGCAGTGCAATTGCAGGTGCGGGTGCAAATAGTAAATACTAATTTAAAGCGTGGGCACGTATGATTGTAGTATCTTTCGTTTAAGTGTAGCTTTTAAGGAGTAGATAGTTGAACAAGATTTTATGTTATCGGGAAAATTATTCCAAATGTCCGGACCAGAATGTCATACAGATTTGTGTGTTATTGATAATTTGGGATTTGTAAGATGGAAATTTCCAGAAATGCGAGTAGGGTAGAAGTGAACAGAACTATTAAACTTAAATATGTTATCAAAGGATGGTGGAAGTTGATTATTAATGTACTTGAACATTATGACTGCTACTTGGATAGTATTCAAGTCGAAAATTTTTAGCGTAAGTTTATGGAATAAGGGGTCAGTGTGAGTTAAGAAATGTGATCCGGTACAAATACGTATTGCTCTCTTTTGTAGTTTAAAAATAGACTTGATTTTTGTCGAACCACAATTAGCCCATACAATGTTACAATATGTTATACGGGAGAACTAGCGTATTATATAACAGGAATAAGGTTGCATAGGGTAGAAGAAACTTTAGCTTGGAAATTATACCAATGTTTTTAGAAATACACATTATTACGTGGTGTAAATGGTCATTCCAATTCAAAGTTATATCTATAATTACTCCCCCAAATTTGGACTTAGTTTTCTTTTCTACTGGCATATCATCGATTTTATGGTGTGTCTGTATTATGAGAATGATGTTTAAAATACATGAAGTGAGTCTTTTTTATATTAAGAGAAAGATTATTGCACTTAAACCAGTTTGATACTTTGTTAATTTCATAATTCAAAGTATTGGTTACGGAATTAAGGTCTTTGTGAGAACAAAAGATATTTGTGTCGTCGGCAAATAAGACAAAAGAAAGAACGGGGGATGTATTAATAATATCATTGACATAAAGAAGAAATAGTAGTGGGCCTAAGATGGAGCCTTGGGGGACACCGCATTGAACTTAAAGGGGATCAGAATCATATCCATTGAATGTAACATATTGTCTTCTGTTTGTTAAATAATCTTTAAAAAATAAAAGTGGTTGACCTTGAATTCCATAACGACTGAGTTTGGAAAGGAGGATAGCGTGATTCAGCGTATCGAATGCTTTACTTAAGTCACAGAATATACCAACAACATGTTCTTTGTTAGTTATGGCATTTGTGATTTTGTCATAAGTTTGAATTAATGCTAGGTCAGTCGAGTAATTTTTCCTGAAACCATATTGATTTGAACTGAGTATATTGTGTTTATTGATAAATGTATCCCAGGTAACAGGCCCATGTGTGGCCCATATGGGCATCATCCGGGCCATCCGGGCCATCTGGGCAAAAGGGAACCCATATAATTCCCATGTGTAGCCCATCCCTTGTGGGACCCATATGGGTAAACCCATATTGAGATCTACTTGGGCCAGCCGCTATGGGAAACATATGGGGAAAAGACTGGGAAAACCCATATGGGAATTACATGTAAATGGCCATATGGGTATCATATGGGAATAAGCTGGGCAAACCCATCTGGGAAACATCTGTAAATGCCCATTTGGGTATCATATGGGAATAAGCTGGGCAAACCCATCTGTGAAACAGATTCAAATGCCCATATGGATATCATATGGGAATAAGCTGGGAAAACCCATCTGGGAAACATATGTAAGTGCCCATATGGGTATCATGTGGGAATATGCTGGGGAAACCCATATGGGAAACATTTGTAAATGCCAATATGGGTATCATATGGGAATAAGCTGGGCAAACCCATCTGGGAAACATATGTAAGTGCCCATATGGGAATCATGTGGGAATATGCTGGGGAAACCCATATGAGCATTTACAAATGTTTCCCAGATGGGTTTGCCCAGCTTATTCCCATATGATACCCATATGGGCACTTACAAATGTTTCCCATATGGGTTTCCCCAGCATATTCCCACATGATACCCATATGGGCACTTACATATGTTTCCCAGATGGGTTTCCCAGCTTATTCCCATATGATATCCATATGGGCATTTGAATCTGTTTCACAGATGGGTTTGCCCAGCTTATTCCCATATGATACCCAGGTAACAGGCCCATGTGTGGCCCATATGGGCATCATCCGGGCCATCCGGGCCATCTGGGCAAAAGGGAACCCATATAATTCCCATGTGTAGCCCATCCCTTGTGGGACCCATATGGGTTAACCCATATTGAGATCTACTTGGGCCAGCCGCTATGGGAAACATATGGGGAAAAGACTGGGAAAACCCATATGGGAATGACATGTAAATGGCCATATGGGTATAATATGGGAGTAAGCTGGGCAAACCCATCTGGGAAACATATGTAAATGCCCATATGGGTATCATGTGGGAATATGCTGGGCAAACCCATATGGGAAACATTTGTAAATGCCCATATGGGCATCATATGGGAATAAGTTGGGCGAACCCATCTGGGAAACACATTTCAATACCCATGTGGGTATCACGTGAGAATAAGCTGGGCAGACCCATCTGGGAAACATTTGTAAATGCCCATATGGTATCATATGGGAATAAGCTGGGCTAAACCATCTGGGAAAGACATGTAAATGCCCATATGGGTATCATGTGGGAACATGCTGGGCAAACCCATATGGGAAACATTTGTAAATGCCCATATGGGTATCATATGGGAATAAGTTGGGCAAACTCATCTGGGAAACACATTTCAATACCCATATGGGTATCACATGAGAATAAGCTGGGGAAACCCATATGGGAAACATTTGTAAATGCCCATATGGCTATCATATGGGAATAAGCTGGGCAAACCCATCTGGGAAACATATGTAAATGCCCATATGGGTATCATGTGGGAATATGCTGGGCAAACCCATATGGGAAACATTTGTAAATACCCATATGGGCATCATATGGGAATAAGTTGGGCAAACCCATATGGGAAACATTTGTAAATGCCCATATAGGTATCATATGGGAATAAGTTGGGCAAACCCATCTGGGAAACATATTTCAATACCCATATGGGTATCACATGAGAATAAGCTGGGCAGACCCATATGGGAAACATTTGTAAATGCCCATATGGGTATCACACGGGAATAAGTTGAGCAAACCCATCTGGGAAACACATGTCAATACCCATATGGGTATCACATGAGAATACGCTGGGGAAACCCATATGGGAAACATTTGTAAATGCCCATATGGGTATCATGTGGGAATAAGCTGGGGAAACCCATATGGGAAACATTTGTAAATGCCCATATGGGTATCATGTGGGAATATGCTGGGCAAACCCATATGGGAAACATTTGTAAATGCCCATATGGGTATCATATGGGAATAAGTTGGGCAAACCCATCTGGGAAACACATTTCAATACCCATATGGGTATCACATGAGAATAAGCTGGGCAGACCCATATGGGAAACATTTGTAAATGCCAATATGGGTATCACACGGGAATAAGCTGGGCAAAACCATCTGGGAAAGACATGTAAATGCCCATATGGGTATCATGTTGGAATATGCTGGGCAAACCCATATGGAAAACATTTGTAAATGCCCATATGGGTATCATGTGGGAATATGCTGGGCAAACCCATATGGGAAACATTTGTAAATACCCATATGGGCATCATATGGGAATAAGTTGGGCAAACCCATATGGGAAACATTTGTAAATGCCCATATAGGTATCATATGGGAATAAGTTGGGCAAACCCATCTGGGAAACATATTTCAATACCCATATGGGTATCACATGAGAATAAGCTGGGCAGACCCATATGGGAAACATTTGTAAATGCCCATATGGGTATCACACGGGAATAAGTTGAGCAAACCCATCTGGGAAACACATGTCAATACCCATATGGGTATCACATGAGAATAAGCTGGGGAAACCCATATGGGAAACATTTGTAAATGCCCATATGGGTATCATGTGGGAATAAGCTGGGGAAACCCATATGGGAAACATTTGTAAATGCCCATATGGGTATCATGTGGGAATATGCTGGGCAAACCCATATGGGAAACATTTGTAAATGCCCATATGGGTATCATATGGGAATAAGTTGGGCAAACCCATCTGGGAAACACATTTCAATACCCATATGGGTATCACATGAGAATAAGCTGGGCAGACCCATATGGGAAACATTTGTAAATGCCAATATGGGTATCACACGGGAATAAGCTGGGCAAAACCATCTGGGAAAGACATGTAAATGCCCATATGGGTATCATGTTGGAATATACTGGGCAAACCCATATGGAAAACATTTGTAAATGCCCATATGGGTATCATATGGGAGTAAGCTGGGCAAACCCATCTGGGCAAAAGGGAACCCATATAATTCCCATGTGTATCCCTTGTGGGACCCATATGCGTATCACACGGGAGTAAGCTGGACAATCCTATCTGGGAAATATTTGTAAATGCCCATATGGGTATCATATGGGAATATGCTGGCCAAAACCATATAGGAAAGACATGTAAATGCCCATATGGGTATTACATGGGAATAAACTGGGCAAACCCATCTGGGAAACACATTTCAATACCCATATGGGTATCACATGAGAATAAGCTGGGCAGACCCATATGGGAAACATTTGTAAGTGCCCATATGGGTATCACACGGGAGTAAGCTGGACAATCCCATATGGGAAACATTTGTAAATGCCCATATGGGTATCATATGGGAATAAGCAGGGCAAAACCATATGGGAAAGACATGAAAATGCCCAAATGGGTATCACATGGGAGTAAGCTGGGCAAACCCATCTGGGAAACACATTTCAATACCCATATGGGTATCACATGAGAATAAGCTGGGCAGACCCATATGGGAAACATTTGTAAATGCCAATATGGGTATCACACGGGAATAAGCTGGGCAAAGCCATCTGGGAAAGACATGTAAATGCCCATATGGGTATCATATGGGAATAAGCTGGGCAAAACCATATAGGAAAGACATGTAAATGCCCATATGGGTATTACATGGGAGTAAGCTGGGCAAACCCGTCTGGGATATATATGTCATTACCCATATGGGTAAGAAATGGGAGTAAGCTGCCAAACCCATATGGGAAAGACATATAAATGCCCACATGGGTATCATATGGGAATATGCTGGGCAAACCCATCTGGGAAACATATATATCCGCCGGATCATATCCGGGTCGCTGTACACACACTTCCTTGACTTTTATATTTTCTTGTATTCTCTCATTCCTGCGTTGTGACCCGATGAGTGCAGGTCGAAAAGCTTCGTCACTACGAATATATATTTGCCCAAATGGGAATCATATGGGAATAAACTGACCAAACCAATATGGGAATGTCATATAAATGCCCATATGGGTATTACATGGGAATAAACTGGGCAAACCGATATGGGAATGACATGTAAATGCCCATATTGGTATTACATGGGAATAAACTGGGCAAACCAATATGGGAAAGACATGCAAATGTCCACATGGGTATTACGTGGGAATGAGCTGGGTAAACCCAAATGGGAAAGACATGTAAATGCACATATGGGTATTTTATGGGAGTAAGCTGGGCAAACCCGTCTGGGATATATATGTCATTAACCATATGGGTAAGAAATGGGAGTAAGCTGCCAAACCCATATGGGAAAGACATGTGAATGCCCACATGGATATCACATGGGAATAAGCTGGGCAACCCTATCTAGGGAAACAACTGTAAATGCCAATATGGGTATCATATGGGAATATGCTGGGCAAACCCATCTGGGAAACATATATATTTACCCAAATGGGTATCATATAGGAATAGACTGGGCAAACCGATATGTGAATGACATGTAAATGCCCATATGGGTATTACATGGGAATAAACTGGGCAGACCGATATGGGAAAGACATGTAAATGCCCATATGGGTATTACATGGGAATAAACTGGGCAAACCAATATGGGAAAGACATGCAAATGCCCACATGGGTATCATATGGGAATATGCTGGGCGGTTCTAGGACACCTACCCCCTGGACAACCACCCCCGGATAACCACCCTCTAAGACAACTACCCCTTAGGGCAACCACCCTCTAGGACGACTACCCCCGGGACAATTACCCTCTAGGATGATTACCCCCCCCCCCCCCCGACAAACTACCCCCTAGGGCAACCACCCTCTAGGACAATTACCCCCCGGAAAACTACCCCCCAAGATAACTACCCCCTAGGACAACCACCCCATAGGACAACTACCCCCGGACAACTACCCCTAGGACAACCACCATCTAGGACAACTACCCCCCGGATAACTTCCCTCTAGGACAACTACCCCACGGGCAACTACCCCCAGACAACTACCCTCTAGGACAACCACCCTCTAGGACAACTACCCCTCGGACAACTATCCCATGGACAACTATCCCCTAGGACAACCACCCTCTAGGACAACTACCCCCGGACAACCACCCTCTAAGACAATTACCCCCAGACGCTTTTTTTTTCTGTCAGGATTTGCGCCACTGACAAGAGAGGGCAGTATTTAAGCGTCAAGAAGCCCCGTTTTGGAGACTTTGAGAGAGAGACTACAACTTTAAGACTTGTATTTTCTCTCAGTTTCACCTTACATTATTTCAGCAAAAGAAAATTTTTTTCAATGATAATTTCCTAAATTCTAACACCCCTTACCCTGCCAAGACTCGAACTCGTGATTCCTTCATGACGAGCACAACGTGAATACGAATGCGCCACACAAGGAACTGCGAGGCTGGTTCGCTCATTTTATTATATCCCTACAATTTGTTTTACATGAATATTCATGCCGACTAGTCTTGACGGAATAAACCGTATTGTCACCCCTCTTGACGCTCAAATACTGCCCTCTCTCGTCGGGTGGCTCAAGTCCTGACAGAAAAAAAATATAGCCCCCCGGACAACTACTCCCTAGGACAACCACCCTCTAGGAAAAGTACCCCAAATTGGACTTAACATCACATTGAACAAGATTGTGCTCGTTCGCTACACTCGCTCGCCAAAATAGAATGGCCTTTAGCAAAGTTTCTGCCCCGACCTGCAACAATAAAGCCCAGATAATATACCAAATTTTATTATTTTTTTTAAATGTGTTTATTTTCGCTTATGCTTGCTTGCTTAATTGTTCATACTCCAACTTCCAACAATAAAACTTAGTTGGTTTGTTTGTTTGTTTTTTTTTTGTTGTTGTTTTTGGGGTAAATTAATTGAAAAAGAAAGAAAATCATGTATACACACGACATAATTTCCCGGAATTAATTTTTTTTTGTATGTTTCACTTTCTGTGCATTATTTCAGTAACTATTATTATTAAGAGGAATCAAAAGACATATTTGTTGGTATTGTAATAATCTTGGATAGCTCTAAAGCGCATACAGCAGTTTTAATTGATTATGCGCTATACAAGTGACAGTTATAATTATCATTTGGGGCCATAGATTCTGTCTGAATTTTACTCGCAGACCGTTGTAGATTGTTATTTTAAGTTCGCATTTTTAGTAGGAAACACGGCAAGATATTGGATTTATTATTCGTAAAAATGCATAGGCCTACTTATACTCACTCAAACTCTTCGTTGTAACCCCAAATTTTCAGAAGATCTTACTGTGGGAGAGCAACCTTTTATACCCTTCCCAATTGTAATTTAATATTGAATATATCATAGAAATTCTCAGAACGTTACCTTTGAAAAAAAAATCACAGAATTTTTCACCCCTATTTTATGGAAAATCTGAACGGATTCTGAATTTCAAGCTTTGAGCAAAATAAAATGCAACACCGCCCCCTCTTCTTCCTTTGCGGTCTGCCCTAATCAACTTATAATTTGACAAACTGAAGAATTCTGATGTAACCATGTTTCACTTATTCCAATGACGGAAAATGCAAAATTATTTAGGTGGTGTAAGAGGTTGTCAAAACATTCAAAATTTCTGTTCAGACTTCTGGAGTTTATATGTAAAAGTGAAATATCATTTGGATGATGTAAAAATGTATCGTTAAATTCTAAGGGGGTGTAATATTTACTATCATGTATATCGTCAAGAAGAATATCGGGAGTGTAAGCGTGTGAATCCATTTATTAATACAAAAATGTAAAGTGCCGGTGTTTTGGAGGATGATCAACTGCATGCGTGATGTCGGTGCGTTTGCAAGTGCATGCTGGTGTATTTGTGTGTATAAGTAGTGCAAATACAGTAGTGCATGTACAATACAAATGAAAATACAATAGGACCCATCTTGGTCAGTTACAATAAATGTTTATGGCAACAGAGCAGAGCCCGACCACCCGAGTAAAGCACCTGAGCAAGGGTGTAATCTTTGACATACAAAATAAAGGGGCGGGAAGAAAGATTAATTGAGCATTAGCTTACAAAAAAATTGAACACTATTTTCCCCTTTTCTTTTACTCCCCTCTTTCTCCTTTTTGATTTCTAACACATAATAACATGTCATTGTTAAGCATTTAATATTTGACAAAGAGGTTGGAACTTGGGCTTAACATTCTCACTCATCGAGACCAAAAAGGTGTTAATTACTTGTCTCCATCCCAATGGACGGTGTACTTAACCGTATGATCCCGGGTAGGTTATAATACATGTAGCAGTTACGACGTATTTCTTTGCTTAAACAGCAAAACAAGAAAATGTGAAGCCTTTTGATACACAAAACGATGGGTGGGGAATAAACATTCTGGTATGTTACCAAATCCAGTAGGGGGTAGACTTTTTAACACATAAAAAGAAAGAAAGTGGCATGGGAATAAAATTCATGTAGAGTAGACCTAGCTCAAAAAACAACTGCCCATACATCGAACTGGATCACAGACCGATAAAGGTAACAAGCAAAACAAAGAGGATTGTTACTAAAACTGTCTGTCAGCATACAAATAGATTTTGCATTACACAGTGAACAACTGGCTATTCATTAGTAACATGTATGATCAACACGATAAAGAAAATTGTTACTTAAACCCCCATTTAACATGTTGCATCATTATTCACTTGGTATGCAAAGGTTAAAGTTAACTATTCAAACGAATAGTTCTTTATAAAGAATAGAAATGTAGTTTCGACGTATTTCTTTGCTTAAACAGAAAAACGAGAAAAATGTGAAGACTTTTGATAGACAAAACAATGGGTGGGGAATAAACATTGTGGTATGTTACCAAATCCAGTAGGGGGTAGACTTTTAACACATAAAAAGAAAGAAAGTGGCATGGGAATAAAATTCATGTAGAGTAGACTAGCTAAAAAAAAACAACTGCCCATACATCGAACTGGATCACAGAACGAGAATTGTTATACTGTCTGTCAACATACAAATAGATTTTGCATTACACAGTGAACAACTAGCTATTCATTAGTAACATGTATGATCAACACGATAAAGAAAATTGTTACTTAAAACTCTTTCAGCATACGAATAAATACTAGTACCAAATGGACGAGTTCTATGAACGTTTTATTATTCGTCTGTAAGACTGGATTAAGTATATAACAAAAATATAACAAAGATGTTGCAGTAATGTTACCGCTTGAAACCTGGAATGTGTAATGAAACAATGTACGAGTACATTTCTTTCAAGGCTCAAATACTTTATGTATTGTATGAATAATAATAATAATATAATAATATTGTATGAATAATTTTTAACCCTAAACAACGCAATTTCTTGTGCATTTTACCCAGGAAATTTTGCAACTGACCACCACAATTGAGCAGTAGAGAAGCTCTAATTTTATACATTGATAAACGGTAGTCTATTTACTCACTTCTATAATCGGGAGCAAAACTAACAAAAACCCTAGCCTATAGGCTTGAGAAAGAGTCGAGAAATTCAGCAAGGCTGCCTGAAGTTGAGATATCTTTCAAAAGTTGAACATTTGCAAATGCTGTTTTAAACACTTTATCCTATATTGGGGCGCAATATTTAGCAGGAGTCATATAAAACTTACATGATATGGCGAGCAAAGCAATCACATCTTTATTTTTTATCAAATTTTGAACCCTTTAAGCTATTTAAGAACTATATACTGGGGGCGCAAATTTACGAGATCCTAAAAGAAAATAATTGTGATTTTCGCATTGAAATTATGACATTTTTCATTTCCTTACTTCTAATCATGAAAGAATGTGATGGTATTTTAAGATCAAGCTTAATGAGCTTGGATAATCATTATTTTTAAGCTAATGCATCATAACTCTTATTTTATCCCAAAATATTGGTGGGGGGATGATCATACAGGCAATCCCCCCCCCCCCGGGATCTACACCCACGCTACACTGCATGGGTAGATTCTTCAACATTGATATTTTTCGAGGTTGTTTTTGCCAAGCATGTCATTGAGATCATCGATCTAATTTTTTTTTCTTGTAACACATTTTTGGTTATCTGTTATGCCCTCGTATTCACTGGCAGTTGGATCGATCTTATCTTAATCCTGTCGTTCACTAGAGCGCCGACAAGATTAGGAAGGGTTGCGGAAGCAAATTATGTCATTTCGGCATTCTTTCTGCGCCAGACGCAGAAAAAGTGTGTGAATCATCGTTTCTTGGCACATTACTACGAAGCTCTGCGTATTGACTGCAGTCATACCTGGGAGTGTCCTAGGAATCAATCAGGAAGGTCGCGAAATGCCGTGGAAAATGCTGATCGTAGCAGGATCACACCAGGAGTGGTAAAATCACGGACTAGACAATCAGGATGATTTTCCGACAACCATTTAGATATGTGGACAATATCAGGAAATAATCCAAGGTTATAAATTCGGCGCCAACTTTTTTTCCCCTCATATGCATGCTAGCCGTCATGGCGATCAAGGAGTTATGATAACTCCTTGATCACACCAGCTGCAATTCATCTTGCTGTATTGCTTCAAATCCAAGCTGAGAGAGATGCTCAGCTAGTCCTGTTGCCTCTTCCGTGTTTTGACCAAAAATGACGGCAGCTGCTTCGCAGACAAGTTGCCGAAGGTGTCAGGACGTTTTTTTTTTTTTTTTATAATTTATAATGTTTTTAATGACGAATCAACAAGGATCACAATATATACAAACGATTTTTACATGATTGGAATACAAAATCAATAAGACAGAATAACAGCAAGATAGCGAATTGATCAAAAGCGAAGTTCCGAGTCAGAAAAAGATGGCCAGTGATACAGACCTTAGTTTACAAACAACCAGAAAATCACAATTTCAGTGACATCAAAAACGGTCAACAATAAAAGGTCAACAACGCGCAGCCTTGGCCGGAATAAACAAAGCCGAACGGCAGGGCAATTCACATAAAAACACAAATTGCCTTTCACAGCCAACACCCAGTCACTCCCCCCCCCCCCCCCCCGTGTCTATCTCTCTCTCTCTCTCTCGCACTTTTTCCTCCCCCCCCCCCCCCCGAGAAGCATTAAATTTTTATCACTTATAAGTACACCGCGCCAACAACATACAGTAAACCAAAAAAAAATCGCTCCACCACTCGACCAGCCCATTCTATGAGAATCCTTAGGAACTCTATAAATACATTCTAAAAATTGTTCACCGACCGAAAAACAATGGTGGGAATTGTAGGTCAGGAGGTCACGCGCAGACGCTCGGTGTTCGCCCTTGAGGTAGCCTTTTGACAAGGCCTCGTGACTTGGCGATTTTCCTCGTCATGCTGTGCCTGAGATGAGACTAGCCGGCGACGAAAAGAATCAACACGGATCGAGCGACTTTAGTCGCAAGGCCTTTTGGAACCTGGGTTTCAATCGTCCGATATGAATTATTCAGGAGTTGACATTCGTATGCTAACACGCCTACCGAGGATTATCAACCAATCACAACAGTATCTGCGGGGCTTACTTTCCATGTGCCGGGTGCCGAGCGAGCTAGCTCGAGATGAAGGCGAATTTGCATACCAAATTTATGCTGACGTCATGCGAAGATACGTTCGCTGATTGGCTCCTACCTATAAGGTAGCAGATCCTCGCTAGGAACAAAGGATAGCGTAAGAAATACAGGCCAGGTTCCAAAAGGCCCTCGCGACTCACGTCGCTCGATCGCGCATTCACCGGGCTGGACGGCTAGTCTTGTTATGCAGCCACTACTAGCTTACTTGCCGAGAAAAATAGGCAAGTCACGAGGGCCTTGTCAAAAGGCTACCCTTGAGGTAAACAAGAGTTTACATAATGGCAGTACATACTTTTCCGCGTCCAAGTTTTGCCCTCTCCCGAAACTGCGGAAACGCCGGGAAGTGTTAGGAATGAAAAGAGTCTTTCAAGAATATGCGGATAGGTTGCTGAATGAATGCAGAATTACTAAATTTGTCCGCGCTCTAGTGGACGCCAGGTTTAACAAGACTGATCCCAGACCGCAAACAGACTGAACAAAAAATAAAATAAATCTGAATGACCAAGAATCAGTCAGTCTGGGGTCGGGGCGGACTTGGGTGGCGGTGTGATTGATTTGCCAACAGTAAAGGCTTCATCCAAAGGACGAAACAGACACCCTTATTTCATAATCGATGTATGTCTCCTGACTTATTGAAAAAAGTAAATACAATCATTTAATTTGCATTTGTACCTTCATTTTTACTTCAACGGTTGTTTTGTCGAATGTCAGGACAATAAATTGGATAAAAATTTTCCATATAGCGAAAGCATAGATGTCGCCTTGACGAAATTGATTAAATGACGATATTGACTCATGCAATCGTACGTTGGCAGCCGGGGAAGACAATCGCACGGTCATGAGCGCAGGAAAGAAAAATGCACGGTCACGTGGTATTATTGGACCAACTAGAATCCCAACATTCTGAAACCCGTTTTATCATGTATATAACGTTCACTCCACCTCTGTTAGAAATCTAATTTAAATTGAACAGTGTCGCGTTCACTGTGTGAGGCAAGGGGGGGGGGGGCACCGGAGCCATGCCCCCCCCCCCCCTATTCAGCCACTAAAAAAAAAGCGAGAGCAAAAAAGCGGGGGAAGTAAGAGAAAAAGGCCTAAAAAAGGCGCCACAGGCCGTTATCTTTCTCTCAAATTTGCTAAAACGTCAGAGCTTCCCTCCACCAAGCCTTGTTACATACAGTGCAGTATTGCGTCCAAAATAACTGAAAAGCAGCCAGGGCGTCCAACTAACATTCTGCCTAAAAAAAGGTGTTATAACATCAGAGCTTTTGCGCTTCGCGCAGGATGCGGCAATCTCCCCCTCCCTGCAGCCACGCCTTTTACGTACAGTGCAATATTACCTCCAAATAACTGAAAAGCAGTCGGGGGCGTCGAACTTTAACTTTCCGCCTAAATAATTGTTTCTTACGTGCCGTTATCTTTCTCTCAAATTTGCTGTAAAACGTAAGAGCTTCCGCGCACCCACCCCTGTTACATACAGTGAAATATTAGGTCCAAGTTATTGAAAAGCAGTTAGTCATAGTCAGTTGTCAAATGGTACTTAGAATGCAATTTGGTGAGGGTTTTTGGAAACATATATTTTTAAAAAGGTAATTTTATAAGTTAAATCATGAACGTTGTTTTCAAATTTTAAAATGGTTCTCTTTTTGTATATTCTTTGTTTTCATGTGAAATGGGATCATGTTTACAATTTTTTAACCAAAATTTTTATGATTCAATACAGTTACATATAATATAAACATCAATCATATGGGCGTGATTACTTCTTTCTCCTTTCCTTTGATTAATAAACAAACTGAAAATAACTAAAGCAATAGGACAAACGACCGGTACAATCATAACAATAGACTAAACTGAACAACTGCAATTATTGATCAAATAAATATATGGGAATCCAGAACTATATCTGTTAGTTCGTAATATCCTGAACATTAACGTAAACAGAGATAATATATAGCATCGGTCTTCATTATAAAACTGTGTAACTCCTTGACCAAATGTGACAATGGGATATAGCCTCTCCTACATATAATACACGATACAAATTAAATATCACTAGTTGCAAAGTCATTCAACATACTGTGCAAAGAAAACACCTTTTCATGACTATCTTCATTTGTCAACTGAATATTGTAAAATGAACCTTTAGAAATCAAAATCATTACTCATTACTTAAAGGGCCCTATGAAATCATCTGCATTATATAAATAATTATGCACACTGTCCCGTTTAGTCCCCTGTCTGTATTACACCATGCTAACCTAATGCAAAATGAAAATAAAAGGACATTGTATTGAAAATTGAACCAATACCAAGTATGCATGTATAGTACGATACAAAGTCCTGACGAGGAATACATCAACGGCAATCAGGAATGGTCATAAAGGCAAACAATTTGCAGAGATAAGCTATTAAACTAGCTACCACACTTGAAAACTCAAAAGGTAAAAGCTATTTAAAAACATGTATATACATATAGATGTACAAGGCACACCTGAAAAGTAGGGCATTAAAAAGAGAGGGGGAACCAGGCAGTGACAAAACAATGCACCCACCCCAAACAACCATGAAGAGTGCACTGTATAACATACCAGTAAGTTGGAAACGATTGCACACAACGTTGCATAACACATGTCACCATACAAAATCATCCCCACATACCGGTACATATAAAAAACTGCATATTTCCAAAACACAAACGGTTCAAACTCTAAACGATGAAATGGGAAGAATGCCACTGTCGATACTCAAACCAGTCACCCAACCATGAGAAAATAAAGTGGGCACAAGGGGGGTGCGTTAAATCATCGGGGGTGCCGAGGGGTGAAAAGTTCATGTGGGAAGCACAAGGAGATGGTGGGTTCCCCTCTGTGTGTTGTCAGAGAAGCCATGGGTAGGGGCCTGGAGAGGACCTGAATTCCTCGGCGAAGTAGACATCAACTGGTGGGAGTGAAGTGCAGCTCCATCATGGGGACAAACAGGCGAACATCCAGTAAGGACCAGTGGAGGGTAAGGGCCGCAGGTCAAGAAGATAAAACTCAAGACTGGTCTGTCGTCGACGCATACAGGCCAGACAAGTGCAGGTTTGATTCGGCCCCGCATTCGGCCCTGGGACTGGTCATTCCACGAGTGCTCGTGAGCGACATCCAATACATGGATTTTCTTGGACAGGAGTGATACCATGATGGAAGATAAAGCACAAACACCAAAGATGGAGGAATCATTGTGAGTTCTGTCGCTCCCCTTGCACGGTTTGGGAGATGGGGCAGCACGGGGTCCAGCCTCATCAGGTGTAAGGGACTGTCCACTGCAGATTCTCATACCTATGCTGTTACACAGGTAAGCAGGAGGCGACGTCATGCTAGGGTTACCATCGAGAACATCAGTATCCAGGGCTACATGTATTTGACTAGCGTGGTTACCAAGTGGGTGTAACGTCGCGAGAGCAGCATATGGGACCTGACCTTCGGTATCATCAGTGCGTCTATAGTAACTAAAGCGAGCTGGGCGAGATGACCATAGTAAGGCAACCTTAGCTGGTTGTAAATCTGTCAGGAAACTCTTGTCCAACGCTGCAGCGAAGGAGCCGTCTGTGCAGTGACAGGCCTCACTACACATATGTGAGGATACGCCACGAACTTGATCGCTACCTAAGCCGAGTGCAAGAAAGCGATCTGTAACGCATGACTTAAGGCCACACGCTCCATCAGACGTGATACCTGTATAACTACACATGGGATTAACAGCGACAGATCGGACACGTTTACGCTCAGTCATGTGGAGTGAAGTAGGGCTGTGCTCGGTCGACTTAATGTCAGCACCTACTTGTGGCTCGGTCAAAGGAACGGGGTGCCACCGCTTAGCTCAGTCCACGGGACACCAGAGCTATGCTCATTCCAGAGAATGCCAGAGCTATGCTCAGTCCAAGACATGCAAGAGCTACGCTCAGTACAATGCAGAAGGAATGCAGAAGCTGTGCTCCGTCCAAGGAACACCAGAGCCACCAGAGCTATGCTCATTCCAAGGAACACCAGAGCCACCAGACCCACCAGAGCTATGCTCAGTCCAAGGAATGATGCGATGGTCAACATCATGTCTGGTACTAAATGACAACTCATAGCACTGACCCAGAGACATACCAATCTTACTATCATGATTGAATTGCTCGCCCTGACACATAACCTGACCACAGTCATTGTTCTCAGATTTGACGTCACATGCAAATCCTACTCCTGAATCAGCAAGATTACAATCATCGGCACAATATCCGAACTGTTCCAATGTTTGCATTTCATCACATTTAAACATGACCAGACTTTCATTCACTGTAGGCTTTCTCTCTGTTTGTACCACCCTACCATGATTACTTATTTTCTCACAACACTCGGTCTCTATCTCATTGCTTTCATCAGAGATCATCCCATTGGCTCTGGACCTAGCAGTCAGACCCAACTCCGTAATACCGAGCACAGGTATATACTCCGAAAACGGCGTATAGAACAAGATGAATATAGAGCCCTCATCGTTCAGTGCCAGGCAGTGTGTACAAAAGGCATGGGGGAAATCGTGCAGTTTCGACCTGCTGTTGATAATATATTTTTCAAAAAGAATGCTGCCTATATATTTATTTCAAATGTTTGTCATTTGAAATTCACTTCATATGACGAATCATTCAAGGATTTTGAAGATAATTGACACGCAGCATTATTTTTAAGAATATGTATATCGTTGGCAGGTTGACTTTGCAAAATTTTCCACAGAAGTCATGCCTTTTGTACACACTGTCTCATACTGAACGATGAGGGCTCTATATTCATCTTGTTCTATACGCCGTTTTCGGAGTATATACCCGTGCTCGGTATTACGGAGTTGGGTCTGACTGCCTAGCTTAGAGCTAGAGAACTGTACTTCAAGCTCACTAACTCCCTGCTCTGTGTCTAGATCTGTATGGTCACACTCTATATCATCATACTTACATGAAACTGTATCTTCATGCATTCTCATGATGTGTATGTTGTTGCTGTTGTGCATGTTAATGTTGTGCACTAATGGATGCTCAGACTCTTTCTCACACTTAACCGCACACTCAACCGCACACTCAACCTCTATGAACATGTCAAAATTCAGATCACCCTTGACATTAATCTCATGCACATGCTCAATCATGTCATCATATCCCTGAGGCTCCTGTTCATATGCCCGAAAAGTTTCATTCATGATGTGTTCACAAACATTCGCACTTACATTTTGAATAGAAGTTGTAGATTTATGTGTAGCTGTAATAGGTCTAACTTTGGGCGAGACATGTCCGTATGAGAAAACGAAGTAATCACCAAACATGATTTGGCGTTTTGAAGGCCGGATGGAAATATCATTCTGCTCCATAAAGGGAGCCCCAGCTACAAAACTGACTTCACTGTCTATCTCAAAGTCCAATGCACTGTCTTCAATGTCAAACCCATCATACCATAACTCATATCCATTGTGGAAAAGAGAGAAGGATGTGAGACCAACAATGCCAGATGGCAATGCACACGATTGTTCAGTATCAACATAGCCATCTTATCCAAAATCATCAATGACAATTTAAAAACCAAAAGCATCAGCAGTTGATTCTCGAATCAAATTCATGGGAGAACCACTGTGTAATTCCACTGTTACTTCGTGGATGCCCATAACAGTAACACTTGGATGAAACAAGGGTATGTCTTTTCCAGATTCTTTCGTCATGATTTCGATACATTGATTCACAGCAGCTGAGCACCTTGGCTCAGATGCCTCAGCTACACTAGATGTAATACGTCGCAGCATTGATGGCTCTGATGCTACGCCGACGGGGGCGGGCTCAGCCGCGGCCGTGCGTCGCTTCGTCGATGCGGCGCGCATTGTAGTATATGGGACTACGTACGCTTATAAATGCACAACTCTGTATACCGTACCTGAATTGTCACACCAAATGACCTGGTGAGCGCCTGGCCCCAATTTTCTGGGCAAGATTTACCCTACTCCGGATTCTTTTATCCTGGTAACGTTAATCGGCCGGAGAATTCTGATCCCACCGCTGCCACCACGCCAGTAGTAAATAAGGAAAATACCAGACGATTCGGATACGATGTTGTTGCATTTATTGGTCGCGGCCGAGTCGCCGAGTCACAGTATCATTTCCATATACAACCAAATTATGGAAAGCCAACTGTGGCAATACAGTTACATATAATATAAACATCAATCATATGGGCGCAGGAACACCTTGTCAGATAAACATAACTAAGTTTATTGCAATACATTATACGAAGGGAAATGTATCCCCTTGTATATGACAATTTTCCCAGATCATAAAATATATTTCCTTCAAGCAATGAAAAAAATGACCCTCGTGTGATGGAAAAGTTGCCCATCATGCCCATCCTTGGGTGGAAAAATGCCATTATCCCATTCTTCTTTGGCCTCATCTGGGCCCTGTTGCATAAAACTTAACATTAACGGTAACTCTGCTATCAATGGTAACTACCATGGTAACATCACTCAACAGCCAATCATAATCAAGGTTTCCATGGGAGTTACCATTGATGGCAAAGTTACCGTTAATGGTAAGTTTTATGCAACAGGGCCCTGCCCTTTATACCACCATTTTGTGGATTTGGTGACAATGGAAGGTGCTTCTTATTTTAATATTTATTGAAGTTGAAATATCACATTGCTGTCCAACCGTATAGCTAGGATTGAATTTGGCGATTGCGAGCTCGCGAAGCGTGCAAAAATGCGGAATGAAATGCTGATGAGCGGGCTTGGGAGAATGGAGTTTCAACCCTTCCTTCGAGGAGCGCGAAAGCTTTGATGTTTCAGCAAATTTTGAGATTCTTGGCACCTTTTTAGGCGGAAAATTGGTTCTGCTCCTTGACTGATTTTCAGATATTTGAACGCAATACTGCATTGTACATGTACCAACAATACGCATGATACATGCACAAGCATAAAATATAGCTGGCGGGTTCTACACGAGTTTCCACAGCGGGGATCAACTCAAGAACGTATACAACGCACGTACGGCAGGACGAGCAGCAAATTCATGAATGAACTTGTGATTTTGTAACTTGCTTTGTTACTTATTTTTAATAATAAAGTCTATCACGCCCCACAATTCATTTTTTATATCTCTTTCATTTCAACGTTCTTTTTTTGTATTTTTTCTCGCTTTTTTCCTCTCACTCCCTCGCTCTTTCCTTTTATTAGTTGGCGTTTGGGGGATGGGACCGCCCCCACCAGTGGCGTATCTAGGTATTCTGGCGCCCGGGGCAAACTTTCAAATCTGCGCCCCCCCCCCCCCCCCCCCCCACACACACACACACACCATACCCAAGCTTAGATTAATGAGCATTTGATGGTGAAAATGAATTTTGATGCACATAACCCGGGCTTGTTAGCCAAAATTTGATGAGTTATTATATAAGGGAGGGAGCAACGCAACCGAGCGGCAGATTTTTTTTTTCTTTTCACCCCTCAAATTGAAATTACTTATTAGGCTATATTCTACCTTTACAAAAAGGGGGAAAATCAAAGGAAATACAGCGACCTAGCACTATTTATATATTTTTTCAACATTCCTATTTTAGGGGCGCAAAATAAATGAAAACACTGAAGAAATATATTTGAGGAATATAGTAAAGTAATTGCAAGGCAGATTTATGATTTCTTTGGAATGTTCTATAGGCCTACTTTGAAAGTGCTTTTTTAATGTGACCCGGCACCACAAACCACTAAAAAGTCGCCAGATATGAATTTTCAGTTAAGGTCTGATTCTGAAAGTGGAGATGCTCACTTTTATAATGATATATAACTCATTAGCGTTGGATGTTCCTAACTCACTGTACAAAGAGTAAAATGCACAGTCCATCAGAATGTTACTTATGAGAAATAAGGGTTCATAGTTTGCAGTCAACTGAAGCACTCTGAGTTGCAAGGTGTTGTGCTAAGGTGACACAAGGAGGATAGAACTAAATAAGAATTTATATGAAGGGATTATCAGACTGTCCGAAAACTTGGCATACTAATTAGGCATATCCTGTTCATCATAGGGGCACAAGTATCAATGCAAGAACTTTCTGTTTTAAACGTTATGGGAGATGAAAATAAGACAAGTATTCAGGGTCGTAAAAAAAGAAAAGAACTTTTGGAGAGAAGACACACATAAGTCTAATAAAAAAACTCTAAAAAATACCACTGTTAGATTGGTGCCTCCAAATTTTTAGATTACTTAGAAAAAAGTAGGCCTATAATCTTTCAGGAAATACCCGAAACTAAAGTTTGACCATGCCAACCAAAAACACATTGATTGAGGTCTAACTGAAAATCACACAGTGCGGCTTTTTGGTGGTTTTGTGGTGCCTGGTCACATATGCAGTTATATCCCACCTGGGGGGGGGGGGGGGAGCAACTAGAGTATATTAATGGTTAACACTTTAAAAACGCCATTTGGGGTGTGAAATAGCTAGATCTTGAACATAATTATGCGAGGGAACAAAGCGGCCGAGCTTTATACATTTTTTTTGGAATTTCAAACCCTATAAACACCATTTCTTAGTAAACGCATTTTGTCCTTGACTGGGGCGCAAATAACCCTCAAAGACCATAACATTTCTTGTATTTTGCCCCTTTTCTTTCTCTTTTTGTTTAGCTACCCGCCTGGCCTGTCTGCTTTCTTTCTAAAGAAGTTGCAGTTCTGGGGGGCGTTTCATGAAAGGACTTGTCAGATATTTTATCCGACAAATTTGCTCTCAGCCAATCAGATGCATGGATTTCAGTAGCTTATAACAGTTGTCGGATAAAATATCTGACAACTTCCTTTCATGAAACGCTCCCCCTGAAGAATGCAAAAATTGAACTTCAGAAGGATGGCAGTTACCGATTCAGTTCAAAATATGTCATTTCAGTATCCCCACCATCGCAAGAAAAAGTCAATCACCCTTTATTTTATGATGAGGTCATCATCCTCCCTTTCATTATTAACTCGTTGACTACTGGATTTTCATATTCCCATGGGGTTAATAGAGGGATCACCCGGTTCCCGTAGGCAATATGGGTTAAAAGAAAAACATGAAAGCAATCTTTTTATTTGGGTTGTATAGTTTGTTTCCTTCTGGTCTTGTTCGCGTGATCCTAACTTTTTAACCAAAATCTGGAATGCACAACTGGGTTTTTACACGTCAATTTTCAAAATGATGCGGCTCGGTAAAGTATGTACGGATGGAAGATATCAAGGTATACTTTGAAAGCAGAATACTTCCACTTTACGGAAAACTGACAGTCTTTGACATAGATCTCATAGTTTGGTCACAATATCCCTTTGTTTCATGATTTCGTTTTTTTCTGGGACGCAATATACAGTAAGCGGTCATGAAGTTCGATGCACACAATACTTTTGTGTACACTAATAGGAAGTAAATATTTTCTAACAAATACAATGAAAAATATGCATTTTCTAGCAGATGATAATTCAAATAAAATAGATATAAACGGTGATGGAATGACATGATAAAGTCATAACGAAGATGCAAATTTGTCAACTTGATTTTCATAGTTTTTCCTTGCTTTTTTATGTTATTAGATAAATCATCACATTTTAGTGGTAGTTTTGGCCAGATTTATATTTCATTTCATTTCCATTTTTTGTCATAAAAGGAACACCATTTTTTACCAATTTCGTCTTTTACTTTGAACACAATCAAAGCATGTCACAAATCTCTGATCCCTCTTCTTTTATTTGATGTATAACTCATGACAATTCGTGAATGATAAGTAGTCTATTCAGTAGTTTGCAAATGAGATGTTCCTGGCTGTTCTTGCTCATTATGTATTCATAGTCAGGCAGAACTGGAAATAAGATATCGCGCTTTTTGGGGACCTGCGGATTGGCTGGACAATTGATCCGAGCTTTCTTTCAACAAAGATAAAGGGTTAGGTTTAGGGTTGCAATTTGTTTAAGGTTTAAGGTTACGATTATGGTAATGTTATAGTGTTTGGTCCAGGATTGAAATTAGAAATTCGGTTAGCATAGGATATACAGCCCTGGAAAAAATTATTAGACCAAGCTTCTGTAATAAGGGTACTATATTATGATTACACAATTATAAAAATGATTTGTCTTTGTATTTCATTGAATGAATACCAAATTCCAGCAATTATACCTTGCTTTTATGCTTTTATGCTTTTATCTTATTTCCTTCTTACCACAAAAATAACACTATTAGTAACCATTTTTGCTTTAATAATTTTTTCCATGGCTGTAGACCAAGGAGCATTTGTCACTGGAGCATGTGTCGTACAACCTTATTTGTGGCTTCATGATTAATTTGCAACGAGAATACCACGAATACAGAACGCCTAAATTAAGCCAGGCTCAGACGAGACGTCATTACTATCACTACTAGAGTCTATGTAAGCAGTTAACCCATACGCCAGTTATTAAAAAGTACTTCTTGCATTTCATGTATATTTTGCAATCATGACGCGCAAGAGACTGTAGCAGTCAAGGACGCGGTCCTAACGTCATCAAAATGCGCCTCGTGTGAGACGGGCCTTAAAGACTTACCTGTATGGCGACCAAGCATTCCTGACGCAAGGAAAGAAAGAACAAGACACATGAAGGATGTCATTTTGGCCATCTTGATGAGCCGATGAGCCGATGAACCACGCAACTAGTATCAGTGGCACACGGTGAACTGGACTTCTGTTTTCAGGGTATCGCAGATAAACGCTTTTCCAGAGTATCATCTATATCGTTGAATTAATAACAGACCAATGGAAACGCCCACTACCCCTAACCAATGGGAGATCAATGTTTTATTTACGTTTTCTGATTGGCTGACAGATCCTGATGAGGTATCAGGTATATGACTGTTGCCATGCATGTTTCGTCTACTATGCTATTTCTGTAACAAGATCCCATAATAAATTAAAATGAAAATATTCTCTGCAATCGATAACGTCTGTTTCACTTTCGCGTTTCCTATTAATTTGTTTACGCCTTTCATGGTAAACTTGTCCATGCGCTACCTATTCAAAGCAAATTTTGCAGTGTTCATTCTGCCTACACTTTTTGTAGGATATTGCTCTAACGGAACATGGCGAGACGAAGGCTGTGTCAGTCGCTGACGCTGTCAGAAAGTGTAAAATCTACATAAACAATATTAATGACAGATTTCTCCCAAAGCTTTCGATAGGATCAGTCACAATGTTCTGGTTCAAAAACTCTCCAACTTTGATAAAAGACAATGCCTTCTGAACTGGATTATTAGTTTTTAGACAATCGACTGCAGTGTGTAAGATGTAAAGCAAAATAAAAATTAAATTGTAATGTTATAAACATGAACACTGGAGTTCCGCAAGGAACAAAACTAGGCCCGATATTATTCTTAGTACTCATGAATGACGCATGCCAAAACTCTAAAATACCTTACTTTGAACACTTTGAAGAAGTGACAGCAGTAGAAAGCAGGAAGGAACCCGATGAGCTGCAAAATAAACTATGTAATTTGCAGGAATGGTCCAATAAGAATGATATGAAACCAAATGCCTTGAAATGTTCAGTATTAATTTTAATATCATTTGGTAAAGAACTAGTACAACTGGAAGCTCTGTCTATTGATGGCATTAAACTAAGAAGTGTAGAATTAAGATACTACGACTGATAATACAGAATGACCAAAAATTTGGACAAACACATTAATGATTTTTTGAAAAGAGGCAACAAAAAACTGTACATAAATAATATAAGACAGGTCGTAGAAAACGGTGCTACTATGTTTAATGGGGCTCTCGCAAAACGGCAAATTAATTTTTGGAATTTAATTGAATTTATTTCAATTTATTTCACATTTCACAACGAAAATATACAAAGGTGTCACGTCTGGACGAAGAATAATTTGTTACGTACAGTTCAAGCATATACATAAAGTACAAGGTAAGAATAGTAAAATATTCATTAAAGTATACAATGCACAAATCAAGTGTATAATTTAACCAAATATATAAGTCCATACCGAAATAAACTGTGAAATGTGTAGGAACCAACTAAAAAGCAAGGCTTGCTTGGTTCCTGTGTAAATTAATTCACTTGAATCAATTCAAGAACAAAAAACTGAATCGTTATGAGTAGAAATCACCGTACCAATTGACATTATTAACATAACCTGATGGTCATTGAGCAATTAAGAGAACGACTCTGGGAAAGAACTTATCTGTTCGAAATGGATAGTCAAAACGCAAGAAAGCCACTATAGTTTGAGAAAAACGTCAAGTCATTGTCAGCACACACTCACATACACATCATTGGTTCCTGTGTAAAGTTATGTACAGAGGGTTAAAATTTGACCAACATCTGGAACCTAACTTTAAAATTAATCATTGATTTAATGAAACTTATTTATTCTTTCATAGTCAAATCACTTCCAACTAAATTGTACACTATTCAGCTATTACTCATATCAATGACAGTGTTATCTGACATATAGTTTTCGAACTATTAAGGATCGAAAGTGGGAAATGTTTTTTGTAACACTAGTATTTAACTGAAACGTAATATTCAAGATAGGTGCAATACCATTTTAAATATTTTGACTATTTCATTTTAACAGGTTTCTTCAATTAAATTTCATTATTGTTCACTTCAATTTCGTCTTGAAAACCTTTGAATGTGCAAATGTCAAAGTTGATTTCGTCATTTGCCATTCAAGTTGGTCAATGGGCAATCAATGTTCTACAGATTCCATTCGAATTCCTCTTACCTGACGATCCGCTGCAGAATGTTAAAGGAACACTCAACCGCAGAATGTGGACGTTTTAATGCCGCGAGAGGGCACCGTGATCGTTACCTGATCGTGCCGTTGCCCTTCGGGGCGCAAACATGTACGCTCCACCTGAGCTCGAGCTCTCGTGCGAGATTCGGTCGGCTTCGTGCAGTCGAAATGTAATCACACTTAGTCCAACGGACGCGTTCGACGCACAAACTTTGTGTACGAGTGAATGGGACTTACGCAATCCTGACTTTCCCCACGGCCGCCCGGTGGCTTATCGCTTTAATGATCGAATTCGCCTTTGTGCAATCAATTTAAAAAGGGTTTCATCCAAATTCGTCGGATAATAATAATAATAGACAATAATAGACAAGACATTGAATTAAAACCATCCAAAGGACAAGACAGGCACCCTTAGTTCAAAATCGATGTATGTCTCCAGACTTTTTGAAAAAAGTAAATACAATCATTTAATTTGCATGCGTACCTTCAGTTTTACTTTCACGGATGTTTTGTCAAATGTCAGGACAATAAAATGGATAAAAATCATCCATTTAGCTAAGGCATAGATGGCGCCTTACGAAATTGATTACTAAATGATGATATGGACTCGTGCAATCATAGGGTTTATTCCGTAAGCGATATAATGACGGTTGCTCCCAGCGTCTTGCTGTGGCGAGATGCGTTAGCGCTCGGAAATTTAACCTGAGGTATGTGGGTTCGACTCTCAGTTTGGACATTACAAAAATAACGTTTTGTATTTTTATTATTACTAAAAGTAGGATGAAACTTTGAAACCCCATCCAACTCCAAGCATTGTAGAGCTATTTCAAAGTTGCGCATGCGTCAAGGACGATAGTGACAAAAGTTCGTGGGAAAAAAATGTTTGGGGAGCTAAATTTTTTTTCCCACGAACTTTTTGTCCCTGTCCTCCCTGGCGCATGCGCACTTTATCATTTCCGATCTAAATCAATTTCGCAATCATAGGGTTTATTCCGTAAGCCATATAATGACGGTTGCTCCCAGCGTCTTGCTGTGGCGAGATGCGTTAGCCCTCGGACATTAACCTGAGTTATGTGGGTTCGACTCTCAGTTTGGACATTACAAAAATAACGTTTTGTATTTTTATTATTACTAAAAGTAGGATGAAACTTTGAAACCCCATTCAACTCCAAGCATTGTAGGGCTATCAAGGACGATAGTGACAAAAGTTCGTGGGAAAAAAAAGTTCGCAGCCGGGGAAGGCAATTGCACGGTCATGAGGGAAGGAAAGAAAAATGCACCGTCACGTGGTATTATTGGACCAACTAGAATACCCAACATTCTGAAACCCGTTTTATAATGTATATAACGTTCACTCTACCTCTGTGAGAAATCTAAGTTAGATTGAACTGTATAGCGTTCACTGTGTGAGAAGCACTGGCGTAGACATGGGGGCACCGGGGGCCATCCCCGCGCCCCCCCCCCCCCCTATATTCAGCCACTAAAAAAAAAGCGAGAGCAAAAAAGCGGGTGAAGTAAGAGAAAAGGGCCTAAAATGCGCTACTAGCCGTTATCTTTCTTTCCAAATTTGCTAAAACGTCAAAGTTTTCGCGCTTTGCACCAACCCCTGACATATACAATGCAGTATTTAAAAAAGGTGCTTAAAATCAGAGCTTCCGTGCTTCGCGCGGGAAGGGGGAACCACCTCCCCACTCCCTCCCTGAACCCACCCCTGTTACATACAGTGCAATATTGCGTCCAAGTGAGTGAAAAGCGTTCGGGGGGTCGAACTATAACATTCCGCCTAAAAAAAGGGTTACGAGCCGTTATCTTTCTCTCATATTTGCTAAAACGTCAGAGCTCCCTCCAACCATCCTTTGCGTCCAAAATAACTGAAAATCAGCCAGGGCGTCCAACTAACATTCCGCCTAAAAAAAGGTGCAATAACGTCAGAGCTTTTGCGGTTCGCGCAGGAAGGGGGGAAAAATTCCCCTCCCTGCACCAATCCCTGTTACGTACAGTGCAGTATTGCGTCCAAATAACTGAAAAGCAGCCCGGGCGTCGAACTAGCTTTCTGCCTGAAAAAAATGATTGCTGCAAGCCATTATCTTTCTCTCAAATTTGCTATAAAACGTCAGAGCTTTCACGCTTCGCATTCACTCCCCCCCCCCCCCCTGCACCAACCGCACCACAAAGTATCCCCTCCCGTGCGAACCCTGAAATGAAATTCTACCTATGCAGTTGGATTCTTCACGTCTGCCCCCCCCTCCCCCTACGCCTGTGGTGAGAAGTCTAACGTTAGATCTAACGTTAACTTGTCATGCCTAGATTATAGTTAGATCCAGATCTACTTATTTTTTGATGAGGGATATAAAGAGATATACCCCACCTTTATTCGAAAATCCAAATCTATGGGAACGGTCTCAGGAAATATACGGTCAATCAGCTATCTCCGCCAGGGGCGGTAACCCCAAGGGAAATAGACGATTGGCTGCAGTTGCTTCAACATTGTCATAGGCATAGATCTAATAGTCTGGGAGCCTGTCCCGAAATAGCCACACCATTTTACATATGAGAATTTACCCCTTAGAGTTACTTGGACCATTCATGTCATTCACAAAAAGCTTCTCAGCTCAAACGAGCTTCTAAGCGCATAGAGACATGCTCCGCAAAGTGTTATGCGCTATATAAGAATTGTTAATTATTATTAAACGAAGCCTCCGGGTTTGGCCCCCAGAGCACCCCAAAAGGGCCCCAAAGTCGGGTCGATTTCAGAAGGAAGGTATGACTATACATGCTGGCGTCATACTGTCCCGAACTTGAGACAAGATGGCCATAAGAATATGGAATTTCCAATTTCGCGCGAAGTTGGCCCCGAACTTGGTCAACAGCCAATCAACAGCCGCAACAAGTACGATGCCTACAGAAGGTCCCATGATGGCACCCGAACCACACACGGAGGCTACACGAAGATGTGAAATTACTTTTAGCAAGAAGTTTACCCGAATGACACACGAAGGCCACACGTTGGCTACACGACGTCGTATTGAGAGTACGATGCGTTCGAACTAGGTCATGAAGAGGTCACGTGACCTCCCGATGGTATAAAATCTTCGGCCGATCGACTGTACTTCTGCCGACCGTACTGTATACGCGTTGGAGATTCAGTCCCTGATGGATACTAGTATTTGGGAGAGAAACACACATTTCAACTTTAGTTAAATATTCTCTCATGGTGCTCCATGTTTCTGATGGAAAACGGGTTCATCAGGCGCTTGTTGATCCCAAAAGCATTGTCCACTATTATGTAGTATGAGACAGGAACGTCATCACCAGGTAGAGACTTCTTTTCAAGGAGATTAAATATGTTGTTCGGACTCTACAGGCCTTTCTTTAGTTCTGACCCACTGTAGATACTGGCATCGTTGCTGGAACCATTAGAGCCGACATCAATCCAGATAAACTTGTAGTCTGCGTCGACCAAGGCCATGAGGACAATGGAGAAGAAGTTAAGAATTTTTTACATTTTTAAAGGGTATTGAAGCATCATCTGAAAAATGTGTCTACTCCATAACTGTATTTCTCCTCTTTCTTTTTTTAGCTTAGAGGGTTTTTTCCTATATTATATGACTTATGTAACCAACGTTCATTATCGATAGTTTCATTATGATTTTCTGTATATAGCTTTTCTTCCGTTGAGTAAGTCTTGTTTTCACATTTATGTAATCTTCGCCTACTTTATAAAAATGTTATGTTTTATTTCGGCTTTCATGGGCTATCATGTCATGGTACCTCGATATGTTTGTATTGCAATATACCTGACGAATAAAATCAAATCAAATCAAATCAAATCAGTCGTTTTGCCTCGCTATGCCAAATCGGGCAGCTTTCTTGTTTCCTTCGTATTGTCTTCGTGAGGCGAAAAATGCCCGATGGCACCGATGATCACACGAAGAAAAGACGAAGATGACACGATTTGACCAGATGCCCTCACGATGGCCTTACGAAGGGTAAAATGGACACACGAATTCAACACGAAAATGAATCTTCGCAAGGTTTCAGGGCAATTTTTTTGGCATGCCAAAGATTTTGCCACCGCACACGAAGTTGCCGCCTGAGCCTGACAAATTCCATACGATGGCTTAAGATGCCCTCACGAATGGCCCGATGTTTATACGATCAGGGCCGAATTTGAACATTTCCTTTACCGTGTGTCCATCTTTGCTCAACTTCGGGACGCCTTCATTACCAAAACACAAAAACTGACAAAATTTTCCATCGGGATGGCTTGTTAGACCGCCCCTAAAAATTTGGGAAATTTGTTTTCCCTTAAGCCACGTGGACCACATTTTGTCAGAAGGAAGAGGTATAGATGAACATTACCAAAATGTAAAAACTGACAAAAATTCCATCGGGAAGGGGGTGTAACACGCCCCAGGAAAAACTAGAAATATCACTGAAGATGATGATTAATACCCCCGCCCCGTGACAACAGCCTTTCTTGACTTTTGGTCGAAAACTGAGGAAGTAGTTCGCTCCGCAAGATTTTTCCCTGATTTATTGCATAGATATGACGTTTCCATGGCAACGCAGCTTCCGACACATCCAAAAAATATATCTTGCACATCTTCCCACCTAGACCAATGTGTGTACTAAATTTCATGACTTTTGGTCGAAAACTGAGGAAGTAGTTCGATCCGCAAGATTTTTCCCTGATTTACTGTCATAGATATGACGTTTCCATGGCAACGCAGCTTCCGACACATCCAAAAAATATATCTTGCACATCTTCCCACCTAGACCAATGTGTGTACCAAATTTCATGACTTTCGGTCAAAAACTGAGAAAGAAGTTCGATCCGCAAGGTGTTTCCTTGATTTTCTGCCATAAATATTCCGTTACCATGGCAACGCAGATTCCGACTCATCCCAAAAATATGTCTAGCACATCTTCCCACCAAGACCAATGAGTGTACCAAATTTTATGAGCTTTGGTCGAAAACTGAGAAAGTAGTTCGATCCGCAACATTTGCAACGGACCGCCCGACCGACAGACCGCCCAATCGGCCGACCGCCCAACCGTCAACTAATTCCTATATACCCCTTCAAACTTCATTTGGCGGGGGTATAAAAACACGAAAATGCCCCTAACCCGAGCTTTTCTGCCCAAAATGCTCTGGATGTGGAGAAAATCGCTTTTTTTTTTTCATTTTCACCTTAATAATATCTCCGAGCCCGCGAGTTGCTAGCCAGGCGATATGGCAGCAGCAGTGTCGTCACCTCATCGTTCTGTCGTAAACTGAATGCATGGCCAAGGATATCGGACAGGGATCCAGCAGGACTGCAAACCTTTGCTGACTTCCTAGAGCAGGTGTTGGCAGCTAAGGCGACAGTGGAGTCACTGGGAGTGCTTGACTTTCCACAAGAAAATATCAAGCTGCTGGAGAAGCTGCCCATATACTTAGAGAGGCAATGGCGTGACGAGGTGATCTGTTGGCAGTCACGTGGCTACGGGAGCTACCCACCCTTTTCTACATTCGTCGACTTTGTGCGGAGGGCAGCCAACAAAGCCAACCTTCCAGAACTGGCAGGTCTGCAACGCTCTGATGGGAAGCCACGGCAACCCCAGTACCAGGGAAAGAGTTTAGGACATCCATCAAAAGGGCGAACCCTTACGACAACTGCATCTCAGCACAATCAGAAGGGCAAGTACACGTCATGTCCTTGGTGTGATGGTAAACATTGGCTTGATGACTGTGAACAATTCATGAAGAAATCTTTACCAGAAAGAAAAAGCTTCTTCTTTCAGAAACGCCTCTGCATGGGATGTAGAGCTGATGAGAGACATCGCGCCAAAGAGCGCCGTTCTCGGGGGACTTGTAAGCTGTGCAAAGGAGGACACCTGACTTCTCTCCATCGTCCCAATAAGACCCCACCAAAGGAAGAAGCATCATCGAAATGCACAAATGTATGCAGTCTGCCAGACCAAGATGGAAAAGACCATGCTCTCATTGTTCCTGTGTGGGTGCGACGCACAGTCGAGCCAAGCAGAGAGTTCTTGCAGTATGCCATCTTGGACGACCAGTCCAACGTTGGATTTATCAGCTCAGATCTGTGTCACAAGATGGCATTGACCGGCCCGGAGACCAATTGGAAGCTCACAACTATGCAAGCCACCGCTGTAATCAAGAGCCAAAAGGTGTCTGGAGTGCAAATTCTTGATTTCAGCAGAGAGCAAGTCATTGCATTATACACCCGAGACGTTGTGCCTGCAAGCAGGTCACAAATTCCTAAGGGCGAAGCAGTCAAACAGTGGCCTCATCTTGAGCCTATGGCACAAAAAATGATGCCATATAACGAGAACATGGAGGTGTCGCTGCTAATTGGCAACAACTGTTCAAGAGCGATCAGACCTAGGGAGGTGATCGCAGGAGGTGAAGACGACCCTTATGCAGTACGGACGGCTTTGGGATGGGGAGTTGTTGGCAGGGTATACCAGACACCTACCGAGACAGAGGACGCCGTCTGTCACAGACTTCAGGCCTCTAATGAGTACCCCCACCTTGTACATCCCTGTGCGACAAAGGAGCTCCTCTCCCCACAAGCGATCCTGAAAGTCCTAGAGAGAGACTTCGACGACACCTGCACGGGCCAGAAATCATACTATGTGGAAGAAGCCAGGTTTATGTACATCTTAGAAAAGGGAATCCACAAACTTGACGAAGGGCATTATGAGATGCCTCTACCAGTGAAATCTGAAGAGTTAAACCTCCCGAACAACAAGCCACTGGCTTTAAAGAGATGGAAGCAACTGTCAGCACGTCTACATAGGAACCCAAAGTTCTGTAGTGATTACAGAGTGCCTGCTAATGAACTTCAAATGACAGATCGTGTCAACTACATACCACATACAGGTGTGTACCACCCTAGAAAACCCGAGAAGATAAGGGTGGTGTTTGACTGCTCAGCAACTTACCAAGGAGTATCCCTGAATGACAAGCTGTTGCAGGGGCCCAACACAATGAACAGCCTCCTGGGAGTTCTCTGCCGGTTTCGGAAGGAAGAAGTTGCAGTAGCAGCTGATGTAAAGAGCATGTTTCACCAGTTCTTTGTTTCTCCTGGAGACAGGGACCTGTTACGCTTTCTCTGGTATGAGAACGGAGACCCAGCGGGGCAAGTTGTGGACTATCGCATGAAGGTCCACCTCTTCTGTGCAGCAAGCTCGCCTGGTGTAGCAACGTTCGGACTCAGAAGAGCTGCAGATGATGGAGAGAAGGACTGTGGAGAGAAAGCAGCCAACTTCATCAGGTCAGACTTCTATGTTGATGATGGCCTGAAGTCAGAGTCAGATGTCACGCCGGCAGTAAAGCTTCTGGAGAACAGCCAGGGCATATGTGCCAAGGCAGGTTTGCGGCTTCACAAAATCATCTCAAACAGCCGAGCAGTACTGGAAAGCCTTCCCAAGGAAGACAGGGCAACAGACACCGAGAGCATGGACTTCGACAGAGATGCACTCCCGCTCGAGAGAATTCTTGGTGTCACTTGGTGTATCTCAAGCGACATCTTCAAGTTCAAGATCGAACTGAAGCACCGACCTTTCACCCGACGAGGAGTGCTGTCGACAGTGAGCTCCATCTACGACCCCTGTGGCTTCCTTAGCCCTGTGATGCTCAAAGGGAAGCAAATCCTGCAGGAGCTTTGCCGCAGGAAGTTAGATTGGGACAGTCCAATGCCAGATGATCTGAAGCTGCGCTGGGAGACATGGCTGCTGGAGGTACAAGACCTGGAAAAGCTAGAAATCCCAAGGTGCGTCAAACCAAGCAACTTTGGTGAAGTCCAAGCAGTGGCGTTTGACCATTTCTCTGATGCTAGCCAAGCAGGATATGGTCAGCGTTCATATGTGCGCCTCGTGAACGAACATGGAAGAGCCCATTGCAGTCTTGTGCTCGGCAAAGCAAGGGTAACTCCACTGCGACCAGTGACAATTCCCAGGTTGGAATTAACAGCTGCTACAGTCTCAGCAAAGAGCAGTGCATTTCTCACAACAGAGATGAAATACAAGAACGTCAGAGAATTCTTCTGGACTGACAGTAAGGTGGTTCTTGGCTACATTAGAAATGAATCCAGAAGATTTCATATGTATGTAGCAAACAGAGTCCAGCTCATTCGGGAACACACAGACCCAAATTCCTGGTTGTACGTAGACACCAAGGAAAATCCAGCTGATGAGGCGTCTCGTGGTATCTCTACCCAGGAGCTAAGTCCACGTGGTTCAAGGGTCCAGAGTTTCTTCGGAAGGATGGAGAGTTTGCACCATCAATGGACGTTCCCTGCATGGTGCATGAATGTGACCCAGAGGTGAAACGTGTGACTACTCTGAAGACAGAAACAGATGAAAGGTCGAGTCACCTTGAATCAAGACGACTGGATGGGTTCTCAAGTGTTCTCGGCAAAGAAGGCACTGGCTCGATGCATTCAACTGAAGAATAAGTTGAAGCAAAGGTCTGCCACAGGTAATCGTGCATCAAGTGGGACGGTCCTGCAACCCATCACCATTGATGAACTCGAGGCAGCAAACTTGGTCATTACCAAAAGCATCCAGCAAGAATACTTCCCGGAAGAGCTCCAGCTGTTGAAAGATCTTCAGAGACCTGGTGAGTTTACCAACAGAGAGGAAGCTCGCCTGAGGAATGTGGCTATCAAGAAAACAAGTGCACTATACAGGCTATACCCTTTCATGGATGCGGATGGAGTCATCAGGGTTGGTGGGAGGCTTCAGCGTGCTAACATCGCCAACAACATCCGTCATCCTCTCATTCTTCCTAGGAAGAGCCATGTCAGCACCTTGCTCATTCGACATCATCATGAGAAGACCCAGCATATGGGTAGAGGTATTACCCATAATGAACTTCGACAGCGAGGCTACTGGATAATTGGGGGTGCATCTGCCGTTTCCCAGTGCATATCATCATGCGTTACTTGCAAGAGACGACGTTCTGACGAACTGCCAGAAGAAAGGGTTTGAACCCTCTCCACCATTCACTTACTGCGCTGTGGACTCTTTCGGTCCGTTTCTGATCAAAGAGCGACGTAGTGAGGTGAAGCGATACGGTGTGTTGATCACGTGTATGTCATCCCGTAGCGTGCATCTAGAAACAGCAAACAGTCTCAGCAGTGATGCCTTCATCAATGCTTTAAGACGCTTCATGAATCGTCGAGGAGCGTTACGGAAGCTGTGGTTCGACCAGGGAACGACTTTCGTTGGTGCGCGGAGCGAGCTAAAGGAGGCTTTGAGGGAGATGGACAACGAGAGGGTGCAGCAGTATCTCCTAGAGAATGGATGTGATTGGATACCATTCAAAATGAATGTGCCCCACGCTTCACATATGGGTGGAGTTTGGGAGAGGCAAATCCAGTCAGTCCGTTTTGACAAGCCAATGTTTGTATACCGCCGGGCATTACAATATTGCCCCCTGCCAAATCTATCTTTGTTTATTAGTGTATACCACCCTACCTTTATATCTCTTGGTATAATTTGCACATGTTATTAGTAAGTGAACACCTATGCCCGTATAATACTACAATTGGTAATAAGTCTAATGGAGACTATGCTGTCTTTGAGTGGATAGAGATATAATATAATTGCACTTAAGTATTGTTTATGATAGTTTTGACGACAACCTTAAATATATCACGATTGGGTTGTCGTCGTTGATTATAGTGGAATAACGTATAAACATTGTATACAGCAGGTTTTAGTAACTTTTAGATGTAACTGCGACATTCATAACCCAGGAATTAATGGAAAGGAATTATCTATTGGTACACAGTTTATACACTACACCTTATGTACTTTGTGTTAATTGGTATTTTGACAGTACCCGAAGTATGCACATTAGCAAGTTTATCACACCACAATATGATTGTATATTATTTGTGAGGTTTAAACATTGTTAATGTCTCATAATTGGATTGGACATGTATTAATTATTGTTCGTTTCACTGTTTTGTTTTACAGTTTTTTATCTCAAGAATTGTGGGAGACATGTGACGTCAAGGCAGATAACATAAAGTTTAGTTATTCTGCTCGGATTAAACAAGTGTTTGAACTCCTAATTGACAAGTCTGACTGTGATTCTTGCGAATAACGGCGAGTGCTTTAGTTCCTGAAACTCCTCGTGTGAGGCAGCCACACTTCGCCTTCAGTCCTCAATCTTCCAATAATCATTCCATCAACTTTGTTATATGATTGAAAAATCTTCTGGAAGGAAGTAATTTCAGTTTGCTTTTTTGTATATATGAACATAGAAATTTCTAGAAGAGAAATCATTATTCATGTTTGAAAATTGAACGTACTCTGTAAACACTGGAAGAATCATCATTACCTAGTAAATAATGTACATCCAGTAGAGGAATAAAATTCTAGATCATTATGTATGATGTATGATAAAAACAATGTAATTACATGTATGTAACCTGTTAGCAATCCTGAACTTTGCATGAACTACTTAGCAAGTGTCCCGTTAAAATGAGTCTATTAATAGATCATTGGAATCGCCTTCTTTTGTTTTTTTTACAACTAGAACTATGTAGAACTTACCAGAGATTTGTAAACCATCATGATCATTGTAGTAGACGGTAGAAAATTCTAGTTAACAAATAAGGGTTGAGATTGTATATGAGCTGGAAGCTTGCATAAATAGGATCAGAATTTATACCCTGACTAACATCGTGGAGCATATATTGCGTAAATTCTCAGTTCACATCATCTAATATTGATCATATTGATATCAACCTTTAGAAATCGTCTTGGACCTCATCTTGGACTTCATGCATCTTGGACATCACCCTTGACATCGTATTCGACATCGTGGTTGACAATATTATCGACTTCGTGTTCCACATCATCGCCATCGATGATTTCCTGAATTATCCTGGAATTCTTCTGCTGGATCTTCTGGAATCTTCTTTTACCATTCAGATTTACTATTTGGGATTTATCATTGTGATGTAGAAGCCAAAGTTACTTTACACTTAAAGAACATTCCGGACTCATACCTTGAATTCATATTCTGTGGATTAGGAGTTCCCTAGCTGAGAAATTAAACCACATATTATCATCTAAAACATTAATATAACATTTTTTTTTTCGATTTTGATCTTTTGTGGAACAATAGAGCCATTACATTACGAGATATGCTACGTTACAATTACTTTACAGATCCCTAATCGTCTTAGAAAATTAAAAACTTTCATCAATTCTTTTCAATATTTCACTCTTCAAGAACTTCCAAATCATTAATTGGCTTTTATAGCTAATATGCCCAGTAATCCTCAAATTGGCAAGAATCCTACCTAGGATATCAAAAAACAGCAGAACGGAGGTATAGATAGGATTTGTATGGAGGGGAGGACTGGTATATAGTGCAGCAAGATCAGATTCGCTGTCAATTGCTTGTGGTCTAGTGGTAAAGGGGTCTGGTCAGATTATCAGAGTATTCTCTTTCTACACTGCACTCGCGTTTAAGGTCCCGGGTTCGAATCCCGCTCTTTTTTGCTGATAATTTTTTTCAGTTATGAATCGATAACGATAGCGTTTATTCCGTTATAAATAACTGAATTTCAACAATGAAACCCAAGAAACTTGACTAATTATTCACTTGTTCAGGCGGATTTAATGGCAGCTGGGCATAATAAAGAATTTTATTAGCCCATTAATTGATCCAAAAAATGTCTACATACAAGGATAAATATACTGAAAATCTACATAGTATAGAACATAAATAAATGTTTGAACTTCCATCTATCTCCTCTGTATAACTAAGGTAAAAAGACTGCAGAGCGGCAATGGAATGGTCATAATATATTGAGTCTTGAATCTCCATTCTGTTTTGGAATGATATTAGGATGAATTTCTAGGCACAAAAATCCCTTAGCCTGACGCTTCTTCACCATATAGCTCAAACCATGTGCTGTAAATCACTTCACTCACACAGTCCTTAGTCCACACATACTTATATAGCCTATATAGCGTTTTGCCTAACTGGCGCAAACTTTGCCTTCACCTGACATAGCAACAATACGCTACTACATGCTTGAATGCGCCGCATTCCTTTTCTAATTACCATGATTGCGGTTCACTAGCCTTGATAACGCGCGCATTTTGACAGTATGTGACAATATTATTTTATTTGATTTTATTTTATTTTATTTACCGAATGTAAACACATATAGATAACAAGATACGGGGTGTCTAAAAAGAAACTTCAACAATATTTTGATTGATAATATCTTTAAAAGTACTCTTTCACATGGGCCGCGGAACGGAGTAGACACGTGTCATAAAACATCGGGGAAAAGGTTTGAACATTGTCATTAATGAGTGAAATAAAATCAGACACCCCTCCTCTTTTAAAAAACGCTCCGCGGCCCGTTTCATCAGCAGCAGGTAATATTGTGGTAACATCACCTAACCTGACTGTGTGTGAATTTTACAAGTCTTTTAAGCTAAAACGAGAAAGGATGTTTGTAAAACCTACCATTTTTCAAATGATACAAGGAGAGCGCTTTAACCAGTATCAGGGCAAAGTAGGCGTATACCTCATGCCTGAACATTTTGTGGCAACGTCTCAAATTAACTTCAATTATTGTTACAAAAGGGTGTCGAGATTAAAGATCGATGTAATCTACACAAATATTAAGGTAAATTAGTATCATGAAAGCTTATCTCTATTGATAATAAGATGTTGAAGAGTTAAACATTTGATCTCGATATAAGATAATTACCTCCGAAATTTTCAGTTGTTCTGCTACAGCCTTCGTCAGCGTTGTGACCTCTGATGTTATGGTCAATTTATTTATTTATTTATTTATTTATTTATTTATTTATTTATTTCTGATATTTATACAGGGTGACTCATTATCACCAATATTGGTGGTCTTCCATGAGGCCCTGATAGCAATAGTACGTAACAATAATAGCAAACAAAATCATGAAAATCAACAAAAAATAAATACGAACATACATAAATATATACATGTATATACGAAGAATATGGTATCCTCGTAATCAACATTGGTTTTTACGAAAATGTTGAAATTGTTGCACATTCCTATCATCTCAATTCATAATGTATAGACGGTGATATTTTCTAAAATCTGTTGAAAAATAACCATTTATATATGAGTTATTTTGAAATGGTATTGTATAGTTTTGAAAGTACATACAAGAAGTACAAAGACTACTTTAGCTCAGTATAGAAACAAAATTGTTATATACATATTTACAAAACATATTATAGGGTAGTATACTTATTCAAAGATTACACAATGATTGCATGTAATATAGTATAGCAATCGAATGTACAGTGTCTGTTATGAAACAATAAAATACAAATTATCTATCATTGATTATAAATGATATGAAATCATTCATACATTTTGAAAAGCATTATGTCATCGTACATTTTTGGGCAAAGAAACAGACCATCAAACATATTTTGCAAATCAGGGCAACAAAAAATGACATATATCTGATGAAGACAAATATAAAATAGCATCAAGCGACATTTTCTAGCAATAAGAATGAATATGACTCATTTACCATGCTGTTATGTAAACGAATCAAACCATTCCTTTGTTTTCACAAGAGAATGCGTAGAAATGCGATAAGGAATGAGAGTAAAACTTCAGCTAAGAAACTGAATAAAATTCCTCTTGCCATTCTTATTGCGAAGAGATATTGCAAGATCTTTTGAACATATATTTAAATGTGTTCACAGAGCTTGCCATTTTTAGTGATCTGTCTAACTGATTCCATGCTATAATTGAAGATACGAGGGGGCTATGCTTAAAGCATTCTGTTTGGCATTCTGTTATACTTTGGCACAGAAAGTAAACCTTCATCTGCCTGCCTCGTATGATACTGATGAATGTCACTTACTTTAACTAAACTTCCTTGTAAATAGGATGGTGCCAAATTGTGTGTACACTTGAACATCATAGTAACACGCTGAAATTCAAATCGTTTCTCAATTGGCATCCATTTCAGATTGCTAATTAATTCACTTGATGGAGTCTTATAACTTTTGTTTGAAATTATTCTAGCAGCTCGTTTTTGAACTTTCTGAAGCTTATACGTTTGTTCCTGATATCGATTTGACCACACAGAGGAACAATAATCAAAGTGAGGCAACACGAGTGCATTATACAGCATCTTTAAAGATATTAATGGTAAATAATCCTTTGCTCGTTTTATTACACTGACATTTCTCTGCGTTACCTTTGTTACTTTGTCAAGGTGTTTGGACCAATTCAATTCTTCATCAATTAATATACCAAGACATTTGGCGACATTAACTCTTTTCAGTACCTTTCCATTTATAGAAACATTGAAGGATGTTATTTAGTTTAAATTAGCACCCGAAGCTATGACCATCACGCATGTCTTCTCCGTGTTTAGTACAAGGCGGTTTAGATTAATCCATACCATTAATTCTTCCAATGCGAAAGAAAGTTTTTCTTCAACCTCAGCTACGTTACTTCCACTCACAGTTAAAGTGGTATCGTCCGCATACATATCAACATAACCATCAGATATACAATTTGGTATTTACATAGATAGAAAATAATAACGGACCCAAAATAGACCCCTGTGGTACGCCCATCAATACAGTTAATGGATTAGATTTTGCACCTTTAAAATGAACACGTTCACGACCTGTTAAATAAAATCTGAACCAGTTTACACATTCATGTGAACATCCAATAGCAGATAACTTTTCTAATAAAATATTGTGATCAACTGTGTCAAATGCTTTACGAAGGTCTATGAAAGCGACTCCAGGGGAGCGTTTCATCAAGTGTTTTGTCAGTGATTTTTACCGACAACTGTTATAAGCTACTGTAATCCTTGCATCTGATTGGCTGAGAGCAAATTTGTCTGTAAAAATCACTGACAAAACACTTGATGAAACGCCCCCCAGAGATCTGTCTGTTTTCAATGTTCCATGACAAATTATTAACAAATTTCATGAGTGCTGTTGCGGTAGAATGCTTTGCTCGAAAACCAGACTGACTAGAGTTCAATATATTATTATCGTCAATGAATTCAGAAAGTTGGCGATGTACAGCCCTCTTGCTAATAACCGAGTCATGGAAGTTTGTAGCGCCCCCGTGAGGGCCCTGATGTAAATAGCTTCCTTCACCCCCTTTTTTTTTAGTATCGAGGTTCCCTATCCAACACCCGTACTTTATTAATGTCCACGTGATGGCCAGGGGAGTCAATGTAAATTTGTTGGGACACCTCTGAAGAAGTGGAGCTGGGGCGTCCATGTTCAAGAAATCCAGTTCTCAGGGAGCGTTCAGTTTCTCCGATGTATGATTTCTGGCAGAATCCTTTGTTGTTGTTTTTTGGTCCTTGACAAGGAAACTGGACCAGTAATGTCCTTCTTTTCTGTCTTATCCTTCGGTGCTACTAAGAATTGTCTCAGTGTCCTATAGTAGGTTTGTGGCATACCCTAATGCCAAACTTGTTGACATTCCGACAAGGTGCTTCGGAAATTTATTTGACATAGGAAGTCAATAGCACGATCTGTCCTTTAGATAGTATAGTACTGTCTTTATTGGCCGACGACTTTCCTTGTCTGGGCTTGTTGAGTTTACTGAAACCCCAAGTACGATAGCCACACTTATAAATATAAATTTTCTTTTTCGAAACGGTTAGAGGGTTGGTGATAACCGTCTCAGCACGGTGGAACAGAGTTTGGATAACACCAAGATTGTGCTTAAGTGGGTGGTTAGAAGAGAAGTTCAGTTCCTGTTGGTTTGCGGTAAACTTCGATGTCCAAGCTGCCATCAGGGGAGCGTTTCATCAAGCGTTTTGTCGGTGATTTTTGCTGACAAATTTGCTCTCAGCCAATCATATGCAATGATTTCAGTAGCTTATAACCGTTGTAGGTAAAAATCACTGACAGAACGCTTGATGAAATGCTCTCCAGGTTGAATTACCGTTAAAGTGTCCAGGGGAGCGTTTCATCAAGTGTTTTGTCAGTGATTTTTACCGACAACTGTTATAAGCTACTGAAATCCTTGCATCTGATTGCCTGAGAGCAAATTTGTCGGGTCAAAATCACCGACAAAACACTTGATGAAACGCTCCCCTGAAAGGCTAGTGATCGTCCATCCTCTTCTTCTGTCGTGAAATTGATATCGGGATGTAGTGAGCTGAGATGATTCGTGAAGGAAGCTATCTACATCAGGACGCTCAAACCCTCTCTCAACAAAAACGGGGGTCGCTACAATCGACCATTCGGACCGTCAGAAAGGTCAAGTCGGGTCACAACCTGACGAAGGCTGTAGTTGAAGAGCTGAAAATTTCGGAGATAATTATCTTGTATTAAGATCAAAAGCTTAACTCTTGAACAAGGTAAATTTGCGTTTTCAGTATCTCTTTTACGGAGGAATATTGGTCGCATAAAACAAAATAATACTGTAGGGAGAGATATCATAGTAAAGGACACGTTTAGAAATGTTCTTGGATCTTCTATCATGAAATCGATGTTTGTTGTTTGTTGCTTAACTTGAAATAAATAATTGAAGAGTTGAATGAGTATTACATTTCTTATTTCCAGTTTCCTACAGTCCCTTCCTCACGACACAATGATTTCAATATGAATGAGTTGAAGAAGTAAGTAAATCACCAGTTTTCATCAAAATCTTCTGGGAATAGTTTCTCTTTGCTTCTTAGTCCTACTTGAAAGATATTTTAATGCATATAAATGATGATGATGATGATGCACAGCACTTGTATAGCCCCATATATCTGTTAAAAACATTCAAAGGGGCTTGCTCCATAAAAAAAAAGTTACTTGTCACACACTTGCTGCAATAGGTAAGTTTTGAGGCCTGATTTAAAACGATCAAGTCCAGTAATGATTTGGAGATCATCCGGAAGCGAATTCCATATACATAGTAATGTGTGAGTAGTGATTTAAAGAAAAAAAGTATGACTTAGAATGACGCTTATAATGCACTGATGCTATTCCCGGGTGGAGCCACCCCCCCCCCCCCCCCCGCAGAGGGGGACGCGTATGACCGCTACCACAAATGCAAATAACCCCCTTTTGCAGTCAATTTCAAGGACATTTTATGAAATTTAACCCCCTTTTTTACGTCAAAACAAGGACAAAATGGTACTTTGAAATCCCCCTATTTTTAAGATTGTAAGGACACTTTCGGAAACTTACCCCTATTTTTCCATATTTCAAGGACAAGACATTTATACCCTTTTTTCATTAACATAAAGGTATCCAAGACCCGATTCCTCAAATTACAATTAATGTAAGGAAAATACATTTTTTAATATGTATTTATTTAAACATAGTTCGGCAATAGTTCATATAAACTCCTGGGGAAAAACCACTGAACTCGATGGTTATTTGAAATAACCACGTCTATGACCACTCACAAATAGGCGAGGTTAATAACCTCATGCCCACTTATACATGTAGAAGCTTATCTGAAGATAACCTTGTACTCCAGACTAGCTTTTACGGGTGAATAGGCTTCAATAGCTTTTGTGTGTATCAGCGTACCTTTTTCCAGTCTAGATCATACACGAGAGGAAAATAATTATTTAAAATTTCACTTTCAGTTCTGAATCTCCAAATTTGTGGCACAGTATCTGAGTAAGAGTTGAAGAGTCCCTGAAAAGGCTGAATGAGGTAATATAGCAAATGGGTGGGCCTTTGCCTAGCGCCTATGTGGGAATGTGTCCAACATTCACTGTTGCAGCAGTCACAAAGAGACAACAAAATTGCTCTAAGCAAGATTCGATTTTCTTAAATTTGCTAGATTAACTGTTTCAGGCACTCTTCAACTCTTACAGTGCCACAAATTTGGGGATTCAGAATTGGATTTTGAAAATGAAATGTTAAATAATGATTTTCCTCTCAAAAAGTCTATGTATGAATTGTCTAGACTGGAAAAGGCCCGCTGATACGTGATAGTACACACAAAAGCTATTGAAGCCTATTCACCCGTAAAGCTAGTCTGGACTGGAGTACAAGGTTATCTTCAGATAAGCTTGTACATGTATAAGTGGCAAGGGCCTATGAGTGCCTCATACCCATACATCCAGAAACTAACATGAAAGCGTATGATTGGGACTGTTACTAGTGAGTGAAACATAACTCCTTTCTCACGACTTTCACGAACATCACGACGATTCGTGCAGTTGACTGCAGCGAGAGACGGCATCTTCTCAGTTCATCTTTGAAGGCAATATGATGATTATAACAGTGAAAATAGTCCTTCAAACTTGGTCAAATATTACATACAGCGGCGACGTTCCGGAATTGTTTTGAGGGAAGCAAGATGGCGCTGGCGAGCTGCCAGTGGTGCCATGTTGCCTATGGCTAATTAGTCTATGGGCCATCGTAGACCCCCCTCCCCCCCCCCCCCCCCCTTAGGCACAATTTTGTGTGATGTTTTCCTGGTAGCTAGGACCCTAGGCTATCAGAATGTGGCCACCAGGGCCGTTACCATGGCAACGCATCAAGGAAATATAGGAATTTACTAAAATACCTAATATTTCTAATTCAGAAATTTGAAAAATGACTGGTAAGCATCTAAATATATGTATTTTGAGTTTCCTGATTGATTGAAACCAAAATCTAGGTCATTTGAAGTCACGGTCATGTCAAAAAATGGCCGTTACTATGGAAACAGTAACATAAAAAGTTTATATTTTGGAAAAATATCTAAACTTATCAGTATAAAATAGACAGAAAGGTGTCTACACAATCTTAGATTATATTTTTCTGTTAGCTAGGACCCTCAGCTCTCATAATCTGCCTGTTTTCCATAGATTTCATGGTGGGCGTGGCCGCTAGGGCCGTTACCATAGTAACATAACGAAATACTGGAATTTAGAAAATACTGTATATTTGTCATTTAGCAGCATGAAATATACATGGTAAGGACTCTAATATATGTATTTTAAGCTGCCCCACTGATTCCAACCACAATCTGAGTCATTTGAAGTCATGGGCGTGTAAAAAAGGGCCGTTGCTATGGAAACGGTCCCACAAAATGCTGCTATTTGTGGAAAATATCTATGATTTATCAATACAAAAAAGAAAACAACTGTCTGCACAATCTTAAATCATGTTTTTCTGTTAGGTAGGACCCTCAGCTCTCATATTCTTCCTATTTTACATAAAGTTGGTAGTGGGCGTGACCACTAGGGTTGTTACCATGGTAACACACCAAGGAATTGAATTTTAGAAAATACTATATATCTGTAATTCAACATCACAAAAACAAATTGTAACCATCTAACTATATGTATTTTGGGGTGCCCATTTGATTGCAAGTAGAATCGGAGACATTGGAAGGCACCGTCGTGTCAAAACATGGCTGTTGTTATAGAAACAGTATGATAAAAATTGAATATTTCTGTAACTAATCAACACAAAACAAAGAACAAGTGTATATACACCCTAAAATGGTGTTTATCTGTCAGCTAAATCTGAGTCATTGGAAGTCACCGTCATGTCAAAACATGGTTGTTGCTATAGAAATGTTATGGTGAATTAATAAATATTAGTGAAAAAATATGTAACTATAATGCACTTTATAAAGTAAGGGTCTCCACAACCTGAAGTGATGTTTTTTCCCCTGTACGTTAGCTAGGACCCTGGATATCATATCCTCCCTGACTGCCACAAAGGTGGATACTGGGCGACCACTCGGGCTGTTACCATGGTAATGAGATAGGAAATAACATATATGTGTAATTCAACAACGTGAAAATATTTAGTAGGAATTACATCTATTTCAAGCAGCTCTTTTGAGTGCAATTTTTTTGTGTGCTTTCAAGGTCACAGTCTGGTACACGATTATAATTCTTATTATCCGTTTGGTCTCAAACTGACGCTGATGGTGGGTGTGAGCACCAGCCCCATTACTATGGCAACGCACCATCAAAATATTGGAAATTGTTTGAAAATTACATTTATATATTCTGTTTCAACAATGGAAAACACAAAATATTGGTCTTGATATACATATAATGAACTTCCAGAGTTATTACAGTCATAATCCGAATTACTTAAGGCCATAGTAATGTCAAAACAGGGTTGTTGCCATGGTAGTATTATTATGAAAACTGAGCAATTTAAAAAAAAAGGTGACAAATTTTTGTTATTACACAGCAGCAATTATGTTGCAAAGACATTTTTTAATTGTTCACCGTGTTCGGATATCTCCGGGCAAGATGTGGGAGTCCATGTGGGGGACCGTTGCAGTAACAACAGCTGATCCTAACTGGTTAGCTGTACTTGAGTAGTTATGCTTCCACCTCTATGCCTTGGCGTTGGCAGGGAGGCAATGAAGGCTTAATAAATGGATTCACCTCAGTCACAGAACCTAATGTATTCATAAGATGATAAACTTGTCAGTCTGTAGCTAAACCTGTCTACTTGAACTAAATCTGAGAAGATTGGAATAGAATTTAGCATAATCTCCCCTAATCCTACCCATAACAAATCTGAATGTTCATTAAGGATTAACAGCATGGCCAAGGTGGTCTAGGATTTGGACTTCATCAGAAACAGGGCCAAAGAATTGAATTTTTGGGTGCCTCATCATAGATCAAGTCCAGGACTTAAGTGTTGATACCTGCCTGGAGTTTTTTATATTTGCTAGAAGGTATTCAAAAGAGTCACTGAGAAGGCCTGTGGTGCAATTGCAGCTCAGCATTCTCATGACTTGCATGATTGGGGTACATGTACATGTATATTAGCCATGGACTTGATGTAAGTTTACATATTGGTTGCCCTTACAGGTAAGCTGCAGTTATTTTGGCTTTAGAGGAGATATGGCCATTAGTTTGTGAGATTGTTCCTCTAATACTATCTTGCCTTAAGCATGGTTGGATAAAGGATGGGGTATATTTTTGGCAGAGTTTAGTGGCTAAGTCCATAATATTGTAAAATTAGTGAACACCAGCGGGTTTGTCTATCTATCTTTTACAGTTTTAAGGTGTTCTGCAGCCTTACTTGAACTGAGTATTCTCTTATTAAAACTTGGTTGACTTTCTTACAAGTCTGATATGGTGAGGCACTCTTATCTGGCTTGAATCACAGGCTAAGAAGGTCATGGTGAGGAGATTATCCAACCGTCCTCCGGTTTGGTTTGGCAGAATAAAGTCAGAACTCAGGATGGAGATATAGGTGTCATCTTTACATTTTTGCAATACTTGAGTAATGTCTCTATGGTTAGGATGAAGATGATGAGTGAATCCTCACTTCACCCTAGAGGGAATTCAAATTTACTTAGTATAGTTTGGTATGTAATTCTGAAGTCTGTCAATGCCTTATTGTATCTGTTCTTCATGATAACTCTGATTGATGGGTAATCCTCAACCTCATCCAAAGTAGCGGGTGTTGCTGCAAGAGGAATTCTGCTGAAAATGTTCCGTACCTCTATCCCAAGGATGCTCTCTAACTTCTGATTCCTAATGGCAAGGGGCAAAGTGGAATACAAGTAGCTCTCACTCATGTCAACTGGGTGTGGACACTTATGTACCTCAGTTATCATTTCACAGATGACCGTGAACTCAAAACCTACACATTAATTGCAGTTAGCAGTACAGTCAGAAATTAACTTTATAAAAATATATCATCACTAACATTATCTTTCGTGTTGTGAAATCCCAGAAATATGCCACTATTTTCTAAATATAGATTTCTCGATCATAATGTGCCTTAGCAGCGACCATATTTGGATATGATCATTGGGAATAAATGATTAACATTTTCAATGCAATCATTCAGGCTGCTTGCAATGGAGATATCTAGCATGTCTATACTGTTATATTGTTTTAAAATAATGTTAAACTAAAACAATGCCACTTTCTGAAATGCCAATATTTTAAAGATGCTTTTGGTGCTCACAGCCACAGTACAACACCTACCAAGTGGTCAAAGTTAATACTGTAATACGACAACACAGTAGATGAGAGTATCTCTAAGTACAGTGGTACCTTTTCAATATGAATTGGCTTATAAAATACAATGAATTTTCAGAAGCCTTGCATATCTATTTGAACATTTGCATCTTCGTTTGTCACAGCAAGTGTCCTACCAGGCATGAACTTGAGGCCTCCAACCTGGAAAATATTCTTGATCTGGATTTGAACCAATAGGACAGTTGCACTTGTTTATAATTCATTATTTAGATACATAAATATCCCTTTCTTAAAAATCAATATTAGCTTTCTCATCATTCTTTTCCTTTAGCAACGGCATATATTTATATGGCTGACCTAAACTAATCCGGCTTTTGATTGCAATTAAAGGCGCAGCATCAATTGTGTATAATTAGATGCCTACATTGTACTTCGTTACATTACAAATACATGGTGGAAGCACTGTGGTCTATTGGTGAAGGCCTTTCACTCTCATACGAGAGCTCTTGGATTCGATCCTTGATCGGTGCTTACATCCCCGGGCAAGGTGTTTTGCCCACATTTGTTTTGCTTGACCCAGATGTATGAAATAGTTGCAGGGCAGTAATATTACTGATGTGGTTATCCTGGGTAAGTAAGATCAGTTTATTATTATCTATTATTCTAAAACTCTTGTTTTTTGGTGCCTTACCATGGTAGCTACCTTGACAGTCTCACCCACAACCAACTTTGTGGCTACTAGGAAGCTTTCGATTATGATAGCTGAGGGTCCTAGCTGACAGATAAACACCATTTTAAGCTGTATATACCACTTGTTCTTTGGTTTGTGTTGAAATATTCAATTTTTATCATACTGTTTCCATAGCAACAGCCATGTTTTGACATGACGGTAACTTCCAATGACTCTGACTCTACTTGCAATCAAACGGGCACCCCAAAATACATATAGTTATATGGGTACAATTTGTTTTTGTGATGTTGAATTATAGATATATAGTATTTTCTAAAATTCAATTCCTTGGTGTGTTACCATGGTAACAACCCTAGTGGTCACGCCCACTACCAACGTTATGTAAAATAGGAAGAATATGAGGGCTGAAGGTCCTAGCTAACAGAAAAACATGATTTACAGGGTTGGAAAAAAGTTTGGAATATTTTTTTGGCGATGAGTATGTCTGATTTTAAATGCTAGTTTCTACTATATTGTGATGAATAATTCATCCAAATCGGATTAACTGTGTTGAATGAAGTCTACTGTTCCATCTTGTACCAAAGATTACGTAATATTGTTAAACATGTTACAATGGCTGACCAATGAACCACATGTTGTCAGATTTGCTCTATTTGTGTTTGAACATCTTGTTATACATTTCTGTACTTCACGTGGAATTTTGAAAAAGCTACGTGCAGTTTGCAGTCATTTTGAGGACTTCGGTATAGCAATTAATGGCCCAGTCACAATGTCGGTGATCTGTCGGGGATTAGTTTTGGCCGAGGGTCGTCGTAGAAAATAAAGAATCCTTGAACAATCCTAGCAATAATCCTAATAAAAGTGGAGCAGTCACATTGTCTGAGATTTTTTCAAGGATTTTGACCCGGTTTTGTCGAAAAATCGTGGGATTAGCCTCCGATCGCCTCCGATTGCATCGGAGGGGATCGGAGACGATATCTGCGAGCGTCTTTTCTTTTAAATTTTTTGCCCCTAGGTATATGAGGGGGAAAAGGAGGGTTTCTTGACCTCGGTCGTCTCAAACTTTTAGCGTTCCGGTCGGAGGCGCCCTTATATACACGGCGATTTACTACGATTCGACCGTACGATTCGTCGGAGACGATCACAGAAAGCGTACGAATCGTCGCAGGGCGCCTCCGATTCAGTCGGAGGGCGCCGGAGACTACTCGCAGACATTGAATCTCAACCTGAATTTCCAATCCCACACAGAATCTTGCGACTAGTCTCAGATTATTCGGAGGACGCCTCCGATTAATCGGAAGGCATCGTAGGTCATCGGAGATTATGTCTGGGATGCCCAAAATGGGTGAAAAATCTTGCGAGCAATCTTAAAATTTTAAGTTCAAAGTTGGGGACCGCGACGGGTGTGGCGATGCCTAAAAATATGCGACAAGCCGCAGGCGTCCGGAGAGCGCCTCCGACGGGTGCAATATCGTGAGATCTGTCTCAAGATTTTGTTAAAATTTCCCGGGTTTTACCCATCGCCGACGCATCGCAACTGATTTGTGACTGGCCCATCATCTGATTATTTAACTTTTTCGTTAGACATTTGCAAAAACAGCAAATATACGCTTCCGAATTCCAAGTGGACCTCTGCACTGTGTGATAAGCCTGATTTTTAATGCTGTGCTTTTAAAGTTAAAATGGGACACATATCTTTTATTTGAACCTCAAAGAAGAACTTAAAATGACGAGGGATATGTTTAAGACAAGAAATAATTCTTGGAATAAAAATATTCCAAACTTTTTTCCAACCCTGTAAGATTGTACAGACAGTTTGTTTCTTTTTTGTATTGATAAATCATAGATATTTTCCACAAATAGCATTTTGTGGGACCGTTTCCATAGCAACGGCCCTTTTTTACACGCCCATGACTTCAAATGACTCAGATTGTGGTTGGAATCAGTGGGACAGCTTGAAATACATATATTAGAGGCCTTACCATATATTTTATGCTGCTAAATACACGGTATTTTCTAAATTCCAGTATTTCGCTATGTGTTACCATGGTAACGACCCTAGCGGCCACGCCCACCACCACCTTGATATCAAACAAGCAAATTATGATAGCTGAGGGTCATAACTAATATAAAAACATTATCAAAGACTGTGCAGACATTTTTTTCTTTCTATTTTGTAATGGTTAGTTATAGATTTTTTCACAAATAACAGCTTTTTGTTGGACCGTTTCCATAGCAGCGGCCTTTTTTGACACGCCCATGACTTTAAATGGCTCAGATTGTGATTGCAATCTATCAGGCAGCTTGAAATACACATAATGGGATACTTACCATATATTTTATAGCTATTGAATTACAAAGATGCAGTATTTTCTAAGAATCCAGTATTTTTTATGTGTTACCATAGTAACGGTCCTACAGGCCACACCCACCACCAACTGTACATGAATTAGGCAGATTATGATAGCTGAGGGTCCTAGCTAATAGAAAAACATACTTTAGGCTTGTGCATACACCTTTTTGGCTATTTCATATTTATAAGTTTAGAAAGTTGTCAAAAATACCCGCTTTTTATGGTATCGTTTCCATAGTAACGGCCATTTTTTGACACGCCCATGACTTTCAATGGCTCTGATTATGGTTGCAATCGATTGGACACCTTAAAATACATATATTAGGATGCTTACCAAGTATTTTTAGATTCGTGAATTGGAATTATATGACTTTTCCTAAAATTCATATTTTTCTTGATCCGTTACCATGGTAACGGCCCTGGTGGCCACACCCACCACCAACTTCAGGGCAAACAAGCAGATTCTGATAGCTGAGGGTCCTAGCTAGCAGAAAAACATCATTTAAAATGGTGCCTAAGGGGGGGGGGGGGACCTTTTCGGTTTCTGGCCCATGGACTAAATCAGCGTGCAGCGAGCGATCGAGCCCATTCTAGTCATAGAGTTCAGTGGGAAAAACTTACCTTCACGTCACGTCCACCATCTTGCTGAGTGACGGCAGTGCGGGTTTTTTTTTTTTGTCAACGATGAGCGCCCCCCCCCCCCCCCCCCCCCCCCCCGGCAGGCCCGCAGCTAGCGATTCGGCTCCGGGATTTTTCTTCACAGGTTTTCTTCCCCCTATTTTATCAATTTCGAGGACACCTGCGCACCCCTATTTTCTATATTTCGAGGAATATTCTGTCCGCGGACGTTCCGTGAAATTCACCCCTTTATCCGCGATTTTGGTAACGGTCATGCGGTCCCCAAGTCACATTGAGTGGCTCCACCCGGTGCTATTCATGCCCTACCCTTGTAATATTTGGAAAATGGTACGTTTTACAAACATGATCATAACTTGCTCGTGTTAGCTAAAATCCTTGTGAAATTCACACAAAAATTAAGTGATGACACAACAATATCACCTACAAAATATGACTGACGATGAATGAGTGCTTTTTAACATAATCAATCAAAATCTCGTTGCATTTTTTGAGACACCCCGTACATGAAAAGAAAAATATCCAGTATAATTTCGGAATGATCCCCTCCTCAGCTGTAGTTGTGAGATCACAGCTAAGGTGTTCAGCTGTTGGGTCGGAAAAAGAGAGAAAAATATGTCACAAAATCAAATCATTAACATATTACTATAACATACAGAGCATAATCTCATTAGGGTCAGAAGGAAGTTTAATTAGTCCGGCCCCAAACAGCATCACTTGGTGAATGGAAAGCAGTACCTTGTAAATGGTGCCTGGGTATCATCGTACGTCGCATCCATGAACTGCTGCTATCTGTTTACAGGTTACATACCGTCATCGATCCACTTTTTAAAATCGTGTTATACATCCAATTTCCTTTCATTGTAACTGAAAACAATGTATATATATCTCTCTCTCTATTCATACGCCTTATTTGTAGTGTATATGCCACACTCGAACCCAGCAGAAAACAATAAACTGGTGTGAATATTTATCGAAATAAATTTCAAGGTTTACAGAATGTCGGCAAAAAAGACATCTGTTTTTTTTTTTAAGTTTAAATAAACCACGCGGTATGAAACAAGTACTCACGTTTCGTCTTCGCTCTCCATCCCTTTTCTATGTCTATTTTGTCTATTTTTTCTATTTCCGGAGTTTTGATAAGAGAAATTAAATTTCTGTGGCTCGTAAATAATCATCCCAACATTTTGGGTTCATTTTCGGCAAAATAAAGTGACACATATAACCAAAGTCAGACTCACACTTTTTAATATAATGTTACAGGGAGGAAAATTGTGATTTGAAGCAACTCTTTCTCACTAAGTTTCACTTATGTTTTGTTATAAATTGTAAACAAGTGACTATAAGCCTGAAATGATTGCGCCGTCCAGCCGTGTCTCGGTAGCTCAGTGGTAGAGCATTGGTACGTTAAGCCAGTGGCCCGGGTTCGATTCCCGGTCGGGGCGCTGCGATTTTTTAATTCCAGTCATAGAGTTCAGTGGGAAAAACTTACCTTCACGTCACGTCCACCATCTTGCTGAGTGACGGCAGTGCGAGGATTTTTTTTTTGTCAACGATGAGCCCCCCCCCCCCCCCCCCCCCCCCCCGACAGTCGCGGTTAGGCCCGCAGCTACCGATTCGGCTCCGGGATTTTTCTTCACAGGATTTCTTCCCCCTATTTTATCAATTTCGAGGACACCTGCGCACCCCTATTTTCTATTTCGAGGAATATTCTGTCCGCGGACGTTCCTTGAAATTCACCCCTTTATCCGCGATTTTGGTAACGGTCATGCAGTCCCCAAGTCACATTGAGTGGCTCCACCGGGTGCTATTCATGCCCTACCCTTGTAATATTTGGAAAATGGTACGTTTTACAAACATGATCATAACTTGCTTGTGTTAGCTAAAATCCTTGTGAAATTCACACAAAAATTAAGTGATGACACAACAATATCACCTACAAAATATGACTGACGATGAATGAGTGCTTTTTAACATATTATCAATCAAAATCTCGTTGCATTTTTTGAGGCACCCCGTACGCGTACATGATAAAAAAATATCCAGTACAATTTCGGAATGATCCCCTCCTCAGCTGCAGTTGTGAGATCACAGCTATATAAGGTGTTCAACTGTTGGGTCGGATGGGAAAAAGAGAGAAAAAAAAATCACAAAACCAAATCATTAACATATTACTATAACATACAGAGCATAATCTTATTAGGGTCAGAAGGAAGTTTAATTCTCGCTACCCCAAATACGCAATTTCGCCAACATATGGCGTTTGTCATGCAAACCACGCGTGCGCAGTGCTGACAATATCCCGATTGGGTCGACAAGTGTTTGTCTTTTTGCATTGGAAATGTACACAGGTATTACAAAAATCCTCGAGTTTAGGTATAAACCGACATGTTTGAAAAGATACCATCATGATTTATTGAGACAATTGGTTGCTTTTTCAAAATTTGAGTGGTTTATGTCAAGCAATCCAAAAATTAAGCATTTTAGCACTCATTTTATTCATAAGCCGTAGTATTTCAATACGGACCGGAAATGAAGTTGCGAAGATGCGGACCATTTCCATGCATAATATTGCCCTCTACGTCGAAAATTACATATTTGAGGTAGCGAGAATTAGTCCGGCCCCAAACAGCATGATTTGGTGAATGGAAAGCAATATTTCGTAAATGGTGCCTGGGTATTATCATACGTCGCATCCATGAACTGCTGCTATCTGTTTACACGTTACATACGTTACATACAAGGCCGTCATCGAACAATTCCACTTTTTTAATGTGTTATACATCGAATTTCCTTTCATTCTAACTAAAAACAATGTATCTCCCTCTCTCTCTCTATTCCCACGCTTTTTTATAGTGTATATGCCACACTCGAACCCAGCAGAAAAACAATAAACTGGTGTGAATATTTATCGAAATAAATTTCAAGGTTTACTGACAATGTCGGCAAAAAAGACATCTGTTTATTTTGAAGTTTAAATAAACCACGCGGTATGAAACAAATACTCACGTTTTTCAAAAAAACGAAGTGTCGATTACAAACACACAAAACGAAGGGTATAGAAAGGCGATAACTGAAAAGCACTTGTTTTGTATAATAATTGTTTTTTACATATTTTGAAAAACATTTTGGGCAATAACAATGTCATTTTCAAAAGAACATGTGATCGTGTCATTTTGACATTGTGAAAACAAACATGCCCTGTGCCTTCGCTCTCCATCCCTCTTCTATGTCTATTTCAAGAGTGTTGACAAGAGAAATTAAATTTCTGTGGCTCGAAAATATATACTTCAATCTAAAATCATCCCAACATTTTGGGTTCATTTTCGGTAAATTAAAGTGACATATAAACCGTGGTTAGCCTCACATTTTAATATAATGTTATAAAATATAATATAGATCAAGAGAATTGAGGGAGGAAAATTGTCATTTGAAGCAACTTTTTCTCACTAAATTTCACTTATTTTTTTCTTCATCTGTAATTGAAAAGATTGCACAAATGTGAAAGTGGAAAAAATTGCTCTTTTCAATAGTAATCAATGACTTCACCGGATGAGAAAGGGGTTAATTTCTTCCAGAGATAAAATCTCACGATTCACGAGATTTTAGGCCTACAGGACGGAAGATTTGGCCACGAGATGATCTGAATGAATCCTGTTTGTTTGCTCATTTTTTAGCACACAGACCTGCCGACTGACTGGGGCTTTTCAGCTAGGTCTGAAACCTGCTTGCTGGGAAATAGCTGTGCTATCCACACCGACTCATCTTAGGACTTGGTCAGTGTCGCTGTGCTATCTTCTAAAAATAATCCAAAGTCGGCCAGCTATGGAGTGACGAAGGTTGGTTTTGGTCATTTTTTTCTCTTTAAACCTCTTTCGAGGATTTTTATTTATATCATCTATAAATCATATATTTCAATATAAAGTGAAATCCAACAGATCAATATATAAACTCTGGAAATCTTTTGATTTATTTTGTATTCCTTCTTTTGCAAACATATTTCGAAGTTAAATAATATCCCATGCAGTTTCATTTTTAAACTTATCCATATGGCATTCACATTAACAATGTATACCTTTTTTTCAAACTCGTTGCAATATAATTCACATTAATAATATATTGGGTAAAAATCAGAATAAGACTGATTAACCAGTACTTTGGGTCTTTAATATTCCATCCTATTATCAGGGTCTTTCATTAATTTGCTATAAAAACTAATAAAATCATATCTTCTACCATTCTCCACAGGGGTTTTACGTTTTCACAGTTTAGTAACATTTGCATTATGGATCCTTTTACAATGACATAAGTCACATTCGTCATCATTTCTGTTGTTATATTCCATTTGAATAAATTTGAATGTGATGGAATTATCATATGTAAAATTTTGAAGTTAAATTACTTAATTTTATTATCTTTTATTTCTTTAAATTTAAAGTAGGCCTACATGACCTTGTCCCATTCAAAATCAATATGAAGTTCTAAATGATTTTGCCAATACATACATACATCTTTTTGGTTCATCTCTATAATCATAATAATGTTTAGCCTTCATGAAATTTACATCAATTGAATCACCATTCAAAATCTACAATAAATTAGGCTTTATAGCCCCCGCTTTGTTTGTTACTTCGTCTTTCTAACCAGGTTTTTTGGAAAAGCTTTCCTTAACTTATGTACCTCAAATCTTTTACCTGCCGGTCAATCTCTTCCTGGTTTTTGGTTCTGTGAATAACCCGTCTCGGAAGTGTAACTAACGGGACCCTAGGGCTTCCCACGCGGACCATTCGGCACCACAACCATTAACGTCACGATGCTACCCAGGTACGTTTATCTGGTGCTCTCTCTTCATTTCGTCATTTGCCCGGCTGTTCAGGGTAGACTATTCATTGTGCCATTCCTCTCCACGGATGAGTGGCAGGTACATAATCGCGCTATTAAAGATCGTACGGCACTTCTTCACTTCGATTTGAATAACAATTTGAAAGAAGCAGCAGTCTCTTTTGTTGAAACTATTCAAGTCTATTTCCAAGATCACGAAGAATTTCTCGAGAGGAAGCAAAGCGAAACTTACATTGAGCATGAACCAAAGTCAATCTCACAAGCTCGGAAACGTAAAAACCTTTTGCGAAAAAAGGCATATGGGAAAAACGGAACGGATGATGACAAAAAAGAGTTTAGGTCAGCAGTGAAAACAGTCTCATATTTGAAAAAGCAGCATAAACAATCACAAGAGGAACGATCACGAGCGCATTCGGAAAAACATTTCCGGGATAATTTCTATGAATTTGCCAAACGGGTATGCAATGGAACGGTAAACGCGTTGCAACCCCGACCTACTTTTTCGTTAGAAGAAGCGAACAGCTACTTTCGTTCAAAATATGAATGTGGGTGCAGCACAGACCAAACTCAACTTAATTGGTTCCCTTACGTTAGTGTACAAGATTCGGATAGAGTCGAATTTGACCAGAGCCCGATTAAACCTCGCGATGTTAAACTTGTTTTAAAAAAGAAAAAAGCGAAATCCGCTCCTGGAAACGATGAACTTCTGTATGGTCTTTTGCGGAACTTGGATACCACGCATCACTTTTTAGCTACGCTATTTAATAAACTTCTGCAATCCGGAGACCCACCCAAATTGTGGTAGGAATCAAGAGTTACGCTCATCCACAAAGCCGGCGATACAGATAGTCCACAAAACTTTCGCATGATATCGCTTACATCATGTGTAAGCAAGATCCTGCACCAACTTTTGGCGGATCGTCTGACTAGCTATGTAATTATGAATAAATTCATCGATGCCAGTCTTCAGAAAGCATTCATCAGCGGTATTAATGGCTGCATTGAGCATAATCAGGTGATCCATGAAGTTATGGCCTACGCGAAGAATAAACGGAAAACGCTTCATCTTACCTTTTTCGATTTAGCGGACGCATTCGGGAGCGTGAGCCACGACCTAATCTCAGTGTCGCTACAACGATTTGACATCCCCCAGCCTATCATTACTTATATCTCTACGCTATATTCAAGACTGAATGGGCGGGTAGTCGGACCTGGATGGACAAGCGATCCATTTGCGTTCAGGAGGGGAGTCTTTCAAGGAGATCCTCTCTCTCCCACCATTTTCATCATGTGTTTCAACCCCATCATTGAGTTCCTACAGTCTCGGAAAGAACGGTACGGTTTTGACCTCAACGGCGAAAAGATCATCACAACGCCGTTCGCCGACGACTTTAACCTAATTACGGCGAACAAGAAACATCATCAAAAACTCATTCAAGAGATTAATGAACTGCTGAAAAGTATGAAACTTTGTTTGAAACCGAAAAAATGTCGATCTTTATCATTTTTAACAGGGAAACCATCACCCATTGAGTTTAAAGTAGATAACGATATCATCCAATCAGTCCAACATGAGGGATCTAGCTGTCAAGTTTCTAGGCTCTTTGGTCACATTCCGACAAAAGACAGGGGAAGTTTACGATTATCTGAGAGATAAACTACAGTCCGTCTTGGAGAATATCGATAAGGTGAACATTGAGTATAAATTTAGAATATGTGTAGAATACGCATTGCCTTCCCTTCGATATGCCCTAACGGTTAATGACCTACATGTCACCCACTTAAAATCCTTAGATACACTGTTGGATAAGTACTTGAAAAAGTGGTCTAGTATCCCTAAACGCGGTGCAAATGTAGCCCTTCTCCACGCCCACAGGGGACTAAATATACCAAATATTTCCGAGCTGTATAGAACTTGTCATTCTCTTGCCTATGGGAGATCCAAGATGAAGGGTGATGAATTGGTTAAGCATGCATTGGATAGTCGTTTGACCAGGGAGGGGAATTGGAACCGTAAATCATCAACTACAAATGATGCCCATGTGGTGTATCAAAAGAGTAAAAAGGACTCCTGGAAAGAGACAAAAAAGTCAATTAAAAAGACGCTTATTGAGGAAAATTACGAAAAATGGAAATTGGTTATAGAGCCACTGTTGGTACAGGGTGAATTTTTGAAGATCTTGTACAATGAAAATACAGATTTGTCTTGGAAGTCGATCATTTATAATATGCCACAAGGAGTCATGAAATTTGCTGTAAATGCCGCCATTGACAGTCTCCCCTCTAACACAAATCTCTATCGCTGGGGTAAGAGATTGAGCGATAAATGTAGTCTGTGTAACGCTACTGGTACCCTCCACCATGTATTGAACAACTGTCAGCATATGCTCGACCGTTACGCATGGAGACATAACAACATCCTCCAAGCCATATTGCTACGGATAAAAGCAAATACGGCAAGCAAGCACGGCCGAGTGTATGCCGACCTGGAGGGTGAGACTGTCAATGGCGGAACCATACCCCTTCCGTACTTCCAACCCAGCAAAGACCCGACATGTGTTATTTTGACGAGGAGAAAAAAAAAAGTGACAGTAATTGAACTCACTGTTCCTTTTGAGGTCAATATACGGGACGCACACAACAGGAAGGAAGACCGGTATGCGGGGCTTATCCATGATCTCCTGACGGTTGGGTGCGTGGCGCCCAAAATTGATTTGTCTTGAAATTGGTTCAAGAGGCCTAATCACTCCAGAAAATAAATCCAGAGTGAAACAAATCATTGAACTGTGCAATATTAAAGTTAAGTACACTGAACTCAGGGATGCTATTGTCAAGTCAGCGCTTATGGGATCATATGTAATTTTTTATAGTAGAAAAGAACCAGTGTGGCACACAAACCAGTACATGAATGCTTAAAACCTGTCTTTTGTACCCATATCAACAGACACACACGCACGTACATACACGCACGCACCCACACCCACACACACGCACACACACCCATTCACTATTCATACACATGCACTCACATCCACCCCCTCACACACATACACACACACACACACACACACACACACATACATATAAATTTCTTCAATCAGTATATTGTGCAATTGCAGAAATTCGATGACATATTCGATGAACTATTTCCTTTTAGTGATTAAGTAAAACCCAACTTAACAGTAATGTGCCTATAATTTGACATATTGCTCTCATTACCTGTGATGCTTGTCTCCCTCTTCTGTTTGTCTACTGCGTCTTTTAAGTTACTGTAGTATTTGCTATTCTATTTGTTATTCTATTCAATTCTATATTGCTTTTTTTTTTTTTTTTTTCTGCCCTACCATTGGCATTACGTATTTTTACGTTTCATGTCAAGGACCTGGGCCGCAAATTTATCATGTTTAATAATTTTGTTATGATTATTTCACAATATGTATTCCCGTCTTTATTATGCCTGTTTTGTTCTGTGTATAAAGAATGTGAATTTTTATGTATTTTACCACATGGCAAATAAAGATGAATTCAACAAATAACAATCTTCTTGATTCAAAATCATTGAAGATTTTATTTAGATCTTTCCATCTTCCTCATCTACAACTTGTTTAACAGTCATTATGTCTAGTTTCTTCCATTTACTAAAATTCAATGTTTTATTATGATATTTGATATTATTACCTATATGAGGCGTTTTAGCGGCGCATTAAAAACGCATATTTTTGTCCGCTTGAGTTGCGCGTGCAAGGAACGCAGTAGTAAACTTGCCGTGCAATACTCAGTATTATGCCGTATTTTGTCCGGTCTGTTGGCGTGCGCGCAAATAATGCAACGCATACACACATACGCACATGACGTCATAAAGAGGTTAAGTTGAACTTGTGTGATCACAATGAAGTATGATGAGGGGCTCTATTAACTGAATGTGGTTGGTTAAAATGATTTTATTAAGTTCTAAATCATTTTCCTGTAGGGTATAGATAATAATAATTATATTGGATGGCTTTATTTCATGGAATATCAGAAATATTCCACTCGTTGGGGCCAATATTGCACTCATCTTCGATTCGTGCAATATTGGCCCTTACTCGTGGCATATTCTTTGATATCCCATTCAGAGCCATTCAATATAATATAATTACTAGTATTCCATAAAGTTTGTTTTTCGACGTCCATTATGTTAGGAAAATTAACATATATTAATATTGCCCAAACATACAAGATATCGATATGAAAATAAGGTAGTCTATGTTTTTTTTCGAAAGATAGAAAATCTTTTCTATCGCAATTAAAACGCAAGCATATTGGAAATCTTTCAATCCTATTTATCCAGTACGCGAAAAGAGCTTTCCATACCCCATATATTCCATTCATATAGTTATAAATCCAAGATAGACGCAGTGAGAAAAGTTTTGCTTTCATATCTACCATACCTAATCCCCCATAATTTTTTTTATTAATACATACATTTCTCTTAATTTTGTCTCCTTTTGATTTCTACAAGAATGAATAATTATAGTCTTTTATTTAATGCTTTGATAATATATTCTGGTACTGGAGTTGCCGATGCAACGTAAACAAATTGTGACGCGATTAAAATCTTAATTACGCTAATTTTTTTCCAAAATAGGTACGATTTCTTATTTTCCATAAATTTAGTATGCTTTCCACTTTCTCAATTCTTCCTTCCCAGTTTCTTTTCTCTACTTCCGAATGGTTTTTACCTATATATTCCGAGGCATTTAACTGGATCAACCGTGAATTACAAATCGTTTAGTTTTATATTTTCATCTAACTTCATTATTTTAGATTTCGATCAATTTACTCTTTGGTTACTCTTTGGCCTGCTACATTTCCAAATTTATTCATCTCGGTCATTACACTTTTTTACAGAATTTGCTGAGTCAGTGAATATTATTGTATCATCTGCGTACTGAGCTATACGAGCCTCCTTTACATTACATTTATCATTCGGTACAGCAATACCCGTGATATTTTGGAAGTTTGTTAATTTTTGCTGCTATAGAACTTACGAAACTATCAACAGCAAAAGAGCCGATAACGGGCATCCCTGTCTAACTCCTCGATCAAAATGAAATTTCTGCGACAACAAACCATAACTCAAAATATTACCATTAGCATTTTTATATAAGGTTTGTATCCAACGAATAAAGGGTTCTTCAAAATGCATTGTACGTAAAGTAGGAAATAAAAAATCATGTATTACGTTATCGAAGGCTTTTTTGAGAATCTATGAACATTATATACCAGGTTGATTCATCACTTTACAATAGTTAATAATATCGTTAATAATATCTTGTACAAGCCGCATATTATCTCATGCTGTTCTGTGTTTCCTAAATCCTGACTGATCATCTGAAATAATATGAGGAATTATTTTTTTTTTTAATTCTCTTTGATAATGCACATGCAGCTATTTTATAATCAATGTTAAGTAGCGATATTAGTCGCCAATTTTCTAACAAGGCTTTGTTTCCCTTTTTAAATAACAATGTTGGTATGGCTTGACTTTGAGAGGATGATATTTGTCCCTTCTCATATCCTGTTACTGCTAGGAGTTGCAATTAACGCCCTCTGCAGAATTTTGTGAACAGAGATCGATGATTTTGTGGCTTGTGAACATGGATGTTTTACCAGTTTTCAACCTTACTTACGCACTTACTTACTTACTCTGTCTACGAAGTGACATTTAAAGTCTATTTTGAGCTTGGATGCACTCATACTCATATCGGTGCTTGTGTGCACATGTTAATCAAATAAAGGAGTCCAAACTTTCAGCCAATAGTATTGTACGTGTATTATACTTATAGCCATAGGAGGATGCATGCAGTTAAATTGTGACGAGACTGAATAATTAATGTGATGGGTTGTGCATTGATTGTACATGCACCGTCGACGTCGTGATCGATATGTGGTGAGTGATCGTGAAGTATTTATGATGAATTGAGAACTAGATGACCACGATTATGATGAATTGAGATGAAGATGAAGTAAGATGACAAGAATCGAAGAACAGGTAACGTGTTTGGAACGAGTGAGCATAAACAATGAATAGCATGAATAGAGACCCAAGCTACAAATTCATAATTCAGTTAGGCAGCAACTTGGCAATAACATATCCAGCATTTAAAGGGCCCCTGCCATCAGAATGCTAGTGGATACCTGTTGGTGTGCAGTTCTACATACATCTCATATTTTGATATTTGTTTACTTCTAAATATGTTTCATAGATTTTAAAATATTTTTTGAAATAATTTTCTACAACCTGCTATAAATCCCCACCCACTTTAAAAAAAATCCTCCAGACCATTTGCCCACTGTGACATCATCTGTCAATCGTCAGTGAGCTAATAGCGATTTTGCGAGAGAAATTGGTATTTAACTTTGTCAAAGCTGACACCTGCTAATGTTTTCCATTCTAGTCCCCTAAAATAATTATAAAACTCGTGTTCTTGATGACATTCTTCTCTATATAAGTTTTTATAAAATCCATATATATATTCAAAAACTTTACACCCTTCATCTATAGTTTTACAATTGATTTCAACACAGTTAATTTCTTTTTTATACCCCTTCTTATTTCTAGTTGTATAAAATATTTCGTACAATTTTCACCATATTCTATAACCGTTTATCTCTAGATCCTACAAACGCTCCTTTACATTTGTATTTATACCAAACATCTGTTTTGATTTATTTTCCCCATCTTTTCAATATCAGCAATTTTGGCATTGACATCAATTTCTCATATCTCTATAGGGCTATTATTTATCAAGTTTGACATAATACATTTTCTTCATGATTTGTATATTTTTTGGCATATTTGATACTGAACTCTTTTATCTTTATCTTATACATTTCCCATCTCAGTTGCTTATCTTAATATTCTTTTCTTCCACTCTGTATAACATTTTTAATCTCTGATATATACTTCACATTTGGTAATTTTATTCAACTTGATTTGCTATCACAAGGGTAAAAAGATACTGGATCCCATGGATGAACTAAATTGTTTAGACTGTGACAGGCTCCCAGTTTCCTATGTAAATATTATAATAATAATATCATCAAGTCTTATATTTAATAATAGAATCTGCATATCAATTGATGATATGATCCCAAGTTCATAATGATAATATATGTCACTACAATTATAGTAGGAGTTAATAAATTTGGTACATCTTGTTTGATCAGTCACTGGCATAGTGCAGACATAGCTTTCCATTTGCATCGAGTTAATCCAACGATAATTTATCTCGATCCAGTCTTGGACAGAATATCATTAACAATTGATATATTTTAAAATTATTATGTAATACAGAACAATCAACATCTGTGGGTTTGGCCTGCTGATTGTTACGGGATGTGTAATGATCGGTGGGTCGAACCAGCAGATGATTTACGAATAACAATACGCTTTCTTCTGATAAAATTTAAAAGTGCATGCCTCAAAGGCTGAGACATTTCTAAAGAAGGCAGTGTTTGCATTTACATGTAACATCGTCCCTTAAATGTTAGGTTATTTATTCCTCAGTACAAATAATTCAATTTCTGTTATAACAATTAAGACATTGAGGCACAATTTTTCATCATTCATGAAGTGATTAGTAAATGTTATTTATTCTCATATCAGAATGGTAAAAAGGTATTTTAGTCCATGGATGAACTTAAGACTGTAACAGGTGATAGGTTCCTACTCCTAGCTTGCTACATAAATCATTAAATCATCAAGTTTTATATTTGATGATGGAATCTGCATATCGGTTATTGGTATGTTTTTTGCAATGCCATGTTCATAATGGTAATATGTATGTACGCATGTATATGTCACTATTATTTTGACTGAAGGAGTTGATAACTCTTTGTACATCTCGATTGATCAGTCACGGATGTGGGATACATTACTCCATTTGCATAAAGTTGATAATATGAAATATTTTGATTCAGTTTTGATAAGAATAAGAAAAGATATAAATAACAATACATATTTTTAAATTATATGAAAAATAGATCAATCATCATCCATGGGTTTGGCCTACTATTGTTGCAGGACGTGTAATAATCGACGGGTTTAACCTACTGATGATGTATGGATTATTACAGACTTTCTTCTGATAAAAGTTGAAAGTGCATGCCACAAAGGCTATGATATTTTTTTTTTTTTTTTTTTTACAAAAGATCATACAGAACAAAAAAATCATACAATAACTTTAAGAACAATTGAGTTCTGCCTTGGTTATCTAAGTTTAACCATACACATCAGACTTGAAGTTTTTAATAGAGACCCTGAGTTTATTCATTTTTATTGGTGTTATATTATTGTATAATTATTATTAGTAAACTACAGATGTTTAATAACAATGTACACTGTATATTCCTACAGTCTCTCTCAAAGGTTACGCATGATGATATTTCTTTTGTTATTTACTATATATTTATATTAAAAAAATACATGTATATATACAGTTAACAACAAAATTATTCATACCCCTCCGAAAATTCTAGTTTTTTGCATTTTTCCTAAAAATTAATGGTTAAATGAAGTTACTTGCACATCACTTGAATACATTTAGTTATCATCTGCAAATGAATGCCGTTTCCAGTTTCACCTCATTTGCATAACAATAGAAAAGGTGAGTTATCCAAACTGGGCGATGTTCAAAATTATTCATACCCTTGGTGATTTATTGACTTTGTCAATCAGTATGAATCCGATCCTTGTGATTAATGCTTGTAATTCACTTTATTTTAATACACCGTCACAAGGCTTCCGGAGGGGGTCTCTGCTGGGATATCAGGCCAGTACCTGTTCTCCAATGGCTCAATCTCCTTGAGGATGTGTCCACACATGCCTTCACCTGACCTTCAGGGAGTTCATTAGATTTCGTGTCCTACAAGGTGATGCAGTTATCGACTTCATGATGACAGGACTATGAAATTGAAATTTTCGGTCATTTATTCCATGCATTTTAATGAAAATTCTGTATCTACTTATGAAGCAAAGCACCATTCCTGAGGAGCCCTTCCCTTTTGCACTGCCTGTGGGAGGGTTCACCTTTATTCATTGGCCCCATTCTTAATCAGAGTGCTCAGGAAGGCCATGTTGGTGATATTAAAGTCATCGCATGACTCTAATGTTAGGTCACCATGAATAACAGTATGTAACCTTTGAGTACCATACACATCCCATATTGACTGTTACTGTATATCAATCTTCATATGGTATATTCTTTGTATCTTTGGTATGAAAGCTACAATCCTTGATATCAAAATGAATGTAAACCAAATTTATACCATATGCCCTCCATGTTACCAGCTGCAGTGCACAAAATGCTACCACTTTGACAGTGCTCTGGAACATAAAGATCAGTATTTTAAGCTTCACTAGAGTACCCACTTGCAGGTGTCCATATAAAAAATGTGTCAATCAGTGTAACTGAATAAACTGATAAAATTGGCACCATCCAACCTTTAGACAACTACCATGGCCTACCTAAACGTTCTTAATAATAATGGAACAAAAGTATCAGGAAATACCTTCCCTTGACAGTGCAACAGTGAATGCCTCCAGGGAAGTCTCTCCAGGAAGAGTGCTTTGTTTCAACTTAGATACAGAATTGTCATTAAAATGTAAGGAATATTAACGAAAATATCAATATCATAGTCCTATCCTTATGACGTCTAAAACTACACCACCTGCAACCACAAAATCTGCTTTAAATCCATCGAATCCCCTGAAGACCAGGTGATGGCATGTGTGGACAACATCCTCAAGGAGATTGGGCCATTGGAGACCAGGTATTGGCCTGATATCTCAGTAGAGACCTCCAGAAGCATTGTGACAATGTGAAGAAAGTGTTACGAGCATTAATCACAAGGACTGGATTCATACTTATTGACAAAGTCAATAGATCACCAAGGGTATGAATAATTTTGAACATCACCCAGTTTGGATAATTCACCTTTTCTATTGTTATGCAAATGAGGTGAAACCAGAAACAGCATTCATTTGCAGATGATAACTAAATGTATTCAAGTGATGTGGAATTAAATTCAGTTAACCATTCATTTTTAGGAAAAATGCAAAAAAATAGAATTTTCCAAGGGGTATGAATAATTTTGTTGTTAACTGTATATATATATTCTAATGTTAATATTCAGATACATCAATTTCATATAAAACAAATAACGATCAAAGTATACATGTAATATATTTATTATTTTGTCTTATGGAAGTAGCAAACATGGCTACATTGTAGCTTAACTCTTACATATAACATGCCATAGAGGTCAATGGACTTTATATGCATTACATGTAAGTGGTGACAGTTGGCGACGTTGGCATGTTGAGAGTTAAAGGGAGCGACAAGTCGCAATCTATGGGCGCTTTTACAGTTGGCTGCTCCTTTCTCTGGATCAAATTTAGTCAAAGCGACTTCAATTTATCGCGCGCAGCTAATAAAAGTTCGCACATTGACCCAAATTTGAGTAAACAAGATCGCGTGTTCTTTATTCCAGTATTTGAATCTCATTGGTCGGTTACGTATGTAGGGATTCGAGTTAACGATCACGCAAGGAATTCGGCAATAACATTCCTTCGGTAGCGCACGATTGGGCCTGATTGTATCCGAATTTCCCCGAGTCAGGCCAACTGGTCAGGCCCATGGATTACGACTTGCCACTCCCTTTAATCAATTAGTATACAAAGTCTGTTTTATGTTTAAATATGTATGTTATAAGTACTCATTAATGAAATGACAAACTGAGTTTTTTATCTTCCTAAAAAGAAAAGTAAAACAGAAAAGAAAAGAAAGTTTTGTTTTTGTTTCAGTTCAATTTCAATTCAATTTCAATTCAATTCACTTTCGGTCTATATAATGCAGTGTTTACAACTGTATATGATTTACTTTAAGTGTTGGTCTACATGTTTACACTTAAAATAATCAAAGTGCATTCATGGAATCTGGAATTTGATAGTGTATGGTGGTGCGGCCGGGAGTTGGACTATTTGGACCGGAACGGTGGAATTTGTACGCAAGTCCCATTGTTCTGGTTTGAATGGTTTGGTCGTGGCTGCCGTCTTGTGTTATATATTATGTTAAATCTTAAAAGATAAAGAATTCTCAGGGTCGAGTTATTTTCTATATAGTGAATCTAGTGTTGTACATGCAAACTTTAATGTGCCTGAAAATTTATCCTTTTTTTCTTTTAAAACAAATGTTGGTATTAATTCAATGTACAAATACAAGTCATTGGCTGGGAATGGGAGGGGCTTTCGGCTCAATCTCATTCTCAGCCGATGAACTTAATGTTCCATTAAGTAGCCTAATGGTAGAGATGCTCCTTGTATGTTTTGTATCTATGATCAAGAATAAGATTTTTTTGTATGATTTGTGTTCATCCTTCATTTCACGTTTCGTCTCATTCTGTCATCCCACTCCTTCATCTGCCACCTTTCATTTCACTTTCCTTCAAAATCATTTTACACTCAGTGACTTCAAAATTCAGTTTTTAACATTACGCATACAAAATTATGGATCCCGACGCTAACCTGCAACCAAACTTTGATTTAAATGATTTCATCTTTAATAGCAATTATTATACACCTCAGGAATTCACTTCTAGTTTCAACCGTGCGTCTAAAACCTTTAGCTTACTCCATATAAACTCTCGAAGTTTGAATAAAAATTTTGAAAATTTTGAAACATTTTTATCTTCTCTTAATAATTTTCCTTTCTCGGTCATTGGTGTCACTGAAACTTGGCTGCATTCTGTTTCACCTGATTTATTTAACTTACAAAATTACCAGATGATTAGAAACGATCGCATAGGAAAGAGAGGTGGTGGTGTTGCCCTTTATATTCAAGAACAATTACAATTTATATTCCGTCATGATTTATCTCTCAAGGAAAGTGAAACACTATTTATTGAAATTAAAAATCCAAAAGAGAAGAATATTATCATTGGTTTAATATATAGACCCCCGAACAGCCAAATCGATTCATTTTACGGGGATTTAGAATCTATGTTTGATACTTTATTGCCAGAAAACAAAAGATTGTATTTTATGGGTGATTTCAATATTGATTTACTAACTCAAAATAATAATTGTGAACAGTTTCTTCAAGTAGCCTATTAAAACGCTTGCTACCCGCATATCACAAAGCCTACAAGAATTGATACACATTCCTCGACTTTAATTGACAATATATTTTCTAACATACAGATATAACTAGCGGCCTCCTATATTCAGAGATTTCAGATCATCTTCCAATTTTTATTATATGTCAAAATAATATTTCGAATGATGATCGGAACAATCCAACAACTTTTCGTAAGGAGACAAAAGAAAATATCGAATCTTTTAAGAATGATCTTGCCACCGAAGATTGGTCGAGTGTGCACTCTCAGCAAAACGCAAATATCGCATACGAAATCTTTAACAACAAATTGCAATTTTATTATGATAAAAAATTCCCCTTAGTCACTTCTAAGAGAAGCCGTAAACGGAGTAAAAAACCCTGGATAACAAAAGCAATTTTGAAATCAATACATACGAGAAATAAACTTTACAAAATTTACCTAACCAACCCAAATAGCCATAACTGTTATAAATATAAGAAATACAGAAATAAATTAACTGATATAATTCGAACCTCTAAAAAAATGCATTATTCTGAAAAATTAAACCAAGTTAAATCGAATATGAAAGCTACATGGGACATTATCAAAAATTTAATGGGCAAGAAGCCACAACAGTTACCCAAAGAAAATTTTACTTTGAATGACAATATCATTCACCCTGATGACACAGCAAACTCATTTAATTCATATTTTGTAAATCTTGGTCCCAATCTTGCAAATAATTTTGATAGGCAAAATAAAGATTTCACTGAATTTCTTCCTGAACCGATTCCATCATCTCTCTTTCTCAACCCGACTAATCCTACCGAAATAATTAACATAACAAAAGAACTCAATTCAAGTAAATCTAAGGGCCACGACAGAATAAGCACATTTCTTCTTAAACAAATTATATACACTATTGCTTCTGCACTAACCCATGTTTTTAATCTTTCAATCGCGAAGGGTATTGTCCCAAGATCTCTTAAAATTGCAAAAGTTAATCCAGTTTACAAAAAAGAAGACCCCCACCAAATAAGCAATTACAGACCCATTTCCATTCTTCCGAGTATATCCAAAATTCTTGAAAAAATTATTCACAAAAGACTTTATAAATTTTTGAACAATCATAAGCTACTTAATAATAATCAATTTGGTTTTAGGAAACAATATTCAACTGACTTAGCTCTAGTACAATTTTATGATAAAGTAACTGAGGCAATTGCCAATAAAAAACATGTTATAGGAATTTTTATGGACCTTTCTAAGGCATTTGATACTCTTGATCATGACATCTTATTAACAAAACTTCAGACATATGGAATTCGAGGTGTAACGCTATCTTGGTTCCACGATTATTTATCGGATAGGAAACAATATGTAGTATTTAATGGTACGTCATCCACTCCTTTATCAATTCAATGCGGTGTCCCACAAGGTTCAATATTAGGCCCCCTCCTTTTTTTACTATATATTAATGACATAAGTAACACATCCTCCTTATTATCCTTCATTTTGTATGCTGACGATACCAATATTTTCTATTCTCATGTTAACTTAAATACCCTGATCCACTTTCTCAATCAAGAATTGCCCAAAGTATCAACCTGGTTCAAATGTAACAAATTGTCTCTCAACATACAAAAAACTAATTTTATTTATTTCAAACATGCCAATAATCGTATGTTTGATTTTCCTTTAGCAATATCAATTGACAATATGCCCTTAGAAAGAAAACGATATACTAAATTTCTAGGTGTTTTCATAGATGAAAACTTGAATTGGAATCATCAGTTAACCCACATAAAAACTTCTATCGCTAAAAATATTGGTATACTTTCTAAAACTAAAAATTATCTTCCGAAAAATACTCTTTTTATGTTATATAATACTCTTATATTGCCATATATTACTTACTGTAATTTAATATGGGCTAACGCTAAAACAAATATTTACCCGATTTATATATTACAAAAGAAAGCTCTCAGAATCTGTTCTGGCTCTCACTATTTAGCTCATACAAATCCCATTTTTAGTCATTTCAAAACATTAAAAGTCTTTGATATTAATTCACTCCAAAGCTTACTTTTTATGTTCAAATACAGAAATAACCTACTACCTGATACATTCAATGATTTCTTCACACTTAATACGAATGTTCACTCATATCCCACCAGTAACTCCCTAAATTATCATTTGGTAAATCCTAGGCTATTTATTGCACATAAGACAATTCGACACCATGGCCCAGATTTGTGGAATTCACTTCCAAACTCTATAAAATCTTGTCAAAATCTTTTTGCATTTAAAGCTCAAGTTAAAACAAGTTTGCTATTAGAGTATAATAGTTCAAATTAGTTACAAAGGTTAAACCACACTTTAAATCAATAGTCCATGTTCTGATAAATAAAATGATCTTTAGTTACCAAATTCACCGAAGTCCTGACTGATACATTTCATCAACTCATTATTCATCAACAGACATCATTTTCATTTTTTCATTTTCATCGTCATTTTATCACTTTCATTCATGTACACACTATACAAAAATCTAGATATACGTATATTTCGTCTGAATAATTCCCTTATTTATTTGACCTCCATTCTGCTTCTACGTATATTACACTGATTTATTTGGGCTGTCATGTTTTCAAACTTAAGTTTATAATGGCAGTCCGTCTTCTGCTCTCTGAACTTCAATGCGTTGAATAATTTATAATTTATAAACTGCAATGTAATTATATTATTATCAATATGTATATTTTGATCACGTTATGTTCTTTTCATTTTATGTGAATGCATTGTTATATTTTCCCTGTTATTGTATGCTCTTATATGATTGCAGAAGAAAATAAATTCAAACAAACAAACAAACATCATTTAGAAGATGATTTTGAGTATAATAATATTCTTGCTGTGCAATTTTGGTGTTAATTGGTCTTTTGATTAATAAGTTATTAAATTGTGAAAAATGTATTGCTTTCTCAGAAGTAGCTAAAAATATGGTCAGGATTATGTAAACACATCCATTGTCCACCTTTCCTATCACAGGAAGGGCACTTTTCATGTGAGGGATATTTAATGATTTATGAAATTTTTGGGGCGTACACCCCTGCCACCACTGGAAATTGATATTGACCCGTGTTTTATGAATGTCTGACTGAATGCATGTCATCACACTAGGGAATTTAACGTATCATATCTTTCAAAGCTGGTATTTCCCTCTAGTCACGTTCGTATATGTGATCCTATATAACGTTTTCACGGTTTTACCCAAATCTGGCACAACTGAGTTTTTACATGTCATTTTCAAAATGTGGCTGCTCGGTAGAGCATACATGTAGAGACGGATGCCATCAAGGTTTCATTTAAAAGCATAATACAATGTCATAGAGCAAATAGTGTTGTCACAATAACCCTTTGGTTTAGGGTTTCGTTTTTTTCTGGGACGCACTGTACTGCTAGTGTAACCAGTATAATGCTTGCCTCTTGTCGAGGCCCTGGCGCTGTTGAAATCCTTGGCGATATGGAGGCAAAAAACCGAGGCGCTTGCGCCGAGGGCCTCTTGACACCCGACCTGAATTATATATTCATGAGGCACGATTTCCTACTGAATTATGCATGAAAACGTGAATAGTTAGATAACCGCGGCGATCGCCCAGCAAATTGGCCAATGAAATCTCAAGGATTTCTTACTTCAGTTCTAATTCTGGACTAGTCTATTATTTTTTTGGGGGGATTACGTAAATCTCTTGCTCAAAATACATTCACAGACAAGCACATTATGAAGAATTCGATCTCTAGCTTACAAACCATGGTAATTTGAAATAAGACAAATGTACATATTTCTCAAGAGATCATCATATATTTACAAATAATGAAGAATGGACAATAAAAGTCACCGTTCAACAATAGATGCATCTCCATCAATTCTGATGTAACCAAGGAGTTACCAGCAACTTCACTGCCCGGCAAGGCCCGGGGCCGGGGGGATCCGCCTGGCCCAGCTCGCGAAGCAGCGCTCGCAGCAGTCTCTCACTCATAGCTCTCACTCTCGATCCCTGGCCCACGGAGGTAATCAGCACAGAGCGATAGCGCGTGAAAAATAACACTTTTTCCATAGCCAGTAGGCAGATTCACAAAAACATCTTGTCCTTTAAGTGCAGATTTGATTGCATCAACTTGCAAATCTTTGAATCTGTCAATCTTCAACATTTTAGCGGCATATTCTAAGCTCTTACAAATATCGTCATCACTCGTCGTGGAAGAAACGTTGAACGCCATTTTTAATTAATATGTAAGAAATAGCGTGCAGTCGAGTCATGAATATTTAACATTACGTCATGGTAGCTCGCGCTTATTGGATGATTTTCACCGACCAAAATTTGGTCGGAATATTCGTCAAAACAATGAAATACAAAAGAAATTCAGATCAGGTGTCAAGAGGCCCTCGGCGCAAGCGCCTCGGTGTTTCTGGCTCGCTTCGCTCGCCAGAAATTTTGCCTCCATATCGCCAAGGATTTCAACAGCGCCAGGGCCTCGACAAGAGGCTAGTATAATGCCTACTTATACAATAAAGGAAGATCCAGTTTGGCGGGATCATAGCTCGTATTAAATATGCTTTATTATGGTTATCGCTTATCATTTGTCATTTTCGTGTTACCAGTGCATTAGTTCATTTTTCCTTTATGGAATGGGTTGGATTCTCCTAGTATTTTAATGTTCAAGTACTGTATTTGTACACACTCTATCTGGTAATGTTATGAAAGTTTGGACGGTATGTCTATTAACCCGTTGACTACTGAATTATCTCATTTCCATAGGCTTAATACAGGGACCACCCGGTTCCCGTCGGTAATGGGTTAAATTGATTTGGTATCATTTATAAACAAATCTTATACATGTATTCCCTGTCAGGATATAACCATTCGGTTTGTTGTGTATCATGTACATGTGTAGACCATGAGGATTTAGAATAATCAAAATGATAAGAAATTGACCCAATTTCGCTGAAAAGCACGCAATGTTCTTGATTACATAAATCAACTGATAAAGAGTTTGTAACTGGTATTTTGCCTATCTTTGTCTGATTTGACCTAGTCGTATAACTTGGCATTGTCGGGGTAATGATAATTGTATAGGGCCTACAGGAAGCTTATACTGATGTGGCTACCCTGGGTAAAGAAGACCAAATAGTTATAATTATTCTTATACAGACACAGAGTTCTATTTTCCCAAAGGGTTATATTTTACCCGAAGTGGGCAGGAGTGAAATTATGCAAATTATGATCCTCGCCATCGATATCACGGGACGTACTGTGGACCAATCACACCTCTGATCAGAGAAAGATATTATTAACTAATTAATACTCATTCTTACTATTCCTGTTATTATTAATATTATTGTTATCATCATCGTCATTATTATCATTATTACTATCTATTATTATTATAATCATCATCATGATATTTATATAAGTATTAGTCTTAGTCTCAGAACTATGAAGCTATAGCTTTTTAGTGTTTAGCGTCCAATAAACACGCGTGGAGCATTTGTGCAGTTTTGGTGTATAACTTCAAGTAAGAGGCTGAGGAGAAAGGAACATTTGAAAAAACACAATCATGCTGGGTCAAATTTCAACCGAGATTATTACATAAATTGATAATTACTATTGCTCATCCCTTTGGAGTGTTACAGAGGGCAATCCAACCTTTGTAAAAAGCTGATTTGTATGAAAAGAGAAACAAAAAGAGAAACAGGATGATGAAAGTTGAAAGAAATGTTAGAAAGAATAAGAAAATAATGAATTTTCGAAAAATTAGATCACTACATCTAGAAAACTTTGCTCATTTTAAGAGGAAATTAAGGGAATAGCTATCATTTGAGAATGAGAGAAGAGAAGCGAATGACATGGTATATGATTGAAATAGCCGATATACCACTTTTCTTTTCTCTTCCAGGTGGATTCATATTTCTCATTTTTTATATATTCTTATTGGTTTAGAAATTATACATGTATATAATCTTTTTTTTTTCCTTTTCTCAATCTGTAAATAATTTGATTTTAATTTAATAGTTTTGTATGTTTGAGGACCTCACTGGAAATACGCTTTCAAGCTTTCGTGGGTTATCCTGCTCAAGCTTATTTCAAATTTTATCTGTTTTTCATTGACTATGTTTTTATGTTTGAAGCTTGGCGAATAAAAATCAATCAAAAGAAAACTCAATCAGGTCTAAAAATGAATAGAACTATACTTCTCATGCAAGCATTTTGTTTGACTTTGACCTTCTTTTATAGATACATTTACGGTCTGTCATTTCTCAGCCATGCCATTGCTCGTACAATGTAATGATATAGCTTTAAAGCATTGTACATGTACATGTACTGAATATTATTTGTAATGACATTATCATATTACCACTGTAACCAGTATAATACGTACTTATAAGGGAACATTGGCGGATCCAGGTGGGGGCAGTTCCAGCCCGTGCCCCCCCCCCCCTTGGAAGAAAAGTATGCATTTTGACCATAGACGATCCATTTTCTGGATAGTGCCCCCCCCCCTTTAGAATAAAGACTTTTTTTTTGGGGGGGGGGGGGGCTTGTGAGGGAGTTATGGAGGGAAATGTACCCCCATAACCCCCCCCCCCCCCCCTGAGCGACTTTTCGAGAAGCTGGCGAGACCAAAACATACGGGTCTACCTTTTCCAAAAGTTGACAAACCTTCATTTGTGTGCCCCCCCCCCCCCCCCTCTTATACTCAATCCTGGATCCGCCCCTGTAAGGGAAGATCAAGTTTGGGGGGATCATAGCTCGTATTTTATGCATTATTATGATCATCGCTAACTATATTTGTCATTTTCGTGTTTAAATACTGTATTTGTCCACACTTTACATGTATTTGGTAATGTTATGAAAGTTTGGATGGTATATCAACAAATTGATTTGGTATCATTTGTAACAAAACTTACCGGTATACATGGTGTACATAAGTAAAACAGGATGGTGAAAGTTTGAAAGAAATCGGACAAGGAATAAGAAAGTTATGGATGTTTGAAATATGACATCACTACATCTATGCCAATCTCAAATTGGCAATTTGGTGAGTCGATTGTGACATACTTGTGGACAACTCTCCTGTTTGTCGTACACAAATTTATCATTAATTTGCGGTTTTCTCTGAAGCGCCTTTACCCTTTGGGGCAGTACTCAAAATATATTGGAGCATATTTTTATAGGTCCTCATGAAAAGAAGAGAGCCTACTGAGTAATACATTTTGAAAGAAATGACATTTTAGTCATTTTGTGTGTTGGAGCGAATGAGGGAGTTGTTCGCAACTACATCACTGGGACTTTACCTATTCGGCCAATTTGAAATTCCCATATGTATAGTGATTACAACTTACAGAAAAATCATAACTTTCTTGTTGCTTGTCCGATTTTTTTCAAATTTTCACCAATCTGCTTCTCTGATTTTTCCTCTTTCTTTCAGGGCAACTTGCCATTAGGGTTGGGTTTCCCTTTAACCTTGTATAAGCCGAACTTTCCCCAAGTCGAATCAAATTATTCTGACCAAACTATGCAAAACATGTGTTATTTACATTTCCTATGTAGAATTCTGTATAAGCCGAACTATTTTTTGTGGTCCCAACAGATTCGACCTACAATAGTATGTATGCAAAGTTAACTGTACAGTTAACTTTGCCCAAGTCGAATCTGTTGGGACCACCACAAAAAAAGAAAATCGACTTAGGAAAGGTAAATAACTGATTTGACTTAGGGAAAGTTCGACTTATGCAACTTCGCGTTATGCAAGGTTACGTGAATATTGCTTTTTAGCCTTCATATAACAAGGTTTTGATCTAACAAGGTAATTAATTTCTGTTATCCCAAGGAGATTTAAAGATGAAGTAGCGTTCTGGTCATGTCATTACATTGTGAAAGAAACTTTCTTAAAGGAAATGGGAAAGGTTGACCATGTCTACATAAGAATTGTTTGATACTGTGTTGTTTTGGAATCATCAAAATAGATAAGAAACTCACCCGATCTCGCTGAAAATCACATGTACTGCACACAGAAATGTGTATATGGGACTACACACACTAGTGGCATGAATGTTGGACCCGAACATTTCAGCCATTTCTAGTCATATTTCGAATATAAGAGCATTTGAAGAGCAATCCTTTTCAGGGGATGTTTGTATTATGATGTTCTTCCAAAGTGACATAAAAGGAATGAGAAAGCTCACAAATTATTTTTCACCTTTCCCAGAACGCATGATTCCCTTTAACCCAAAGCAGTTTAGGGTCTCCGTTTAGTGACCTTCTTTGAGTATCCTTTTCCACAATGCTATGAATTACACATTATACATGAGCAGAAAGAGCAAAAATCACAGAAAGTTTTGAATCCACTTCTAGTGCAGGAAATTGTCCCGTTCATGAGTAAGAATGATTTAACTGTAAGTAATCATTAAAGTCTCCAAATTGGCAACGCAGTGTGAAATCTAAGATCTCTATTACAAATTGGCATTTTTTTTTGTAGAATTTATTAATTTTCATTCAGATTTTTAAAAATTTGATAAACATTTTAATTTTTTTTGACAATGTACGAGTAGAAAAAAAATAGATGTTGCCAATTTGTGTGAAATCTAAAATCTCTATTTTCGAGTACAAATTGGCAATTTTTTTGTAGAATTGATTAATTTTCATTCACATTTTTATTTTTTTTGACAATGTAGGAGTAGAAAAAAAATAGATGTTGCCAATTTGAGGAGAAATAGCTGATGTATTTAGAAGTTACAAAAACGAAAACTCTGAACTGCTATGGGTTAATGAGGAATACCTGTATTTTCAAGCAACTTCCAACCATATGGAAACAGCACAACACAACTCTTTACAAGAAAGGTCAGGGCCCCGTTTCATAAAACCTGTTATCAATAACAACTGCCCCATTTCTATGACAAATTTGCTCTAAGCCAGTCAGATTCAAGGATTTCAGTAGCTCATAACAATTATCATATCTTGTTATTAATAACAGGTTTTATGAAAGGAGGCCCTGGACCATAAACACCAGCACAGATACGACAATTCAGACTAAAAATACAATTTATTACTGTGATTCCTGTATTTATTCAGGTTTTACTTCGAGAATGAACTTATCAAAACCAAGGGTTCCAATCTCATGATGACTATCAGTTTTGGTAAGTATTCCTTTTCCATGGGTTCTAAACATATCGAGAGGTTCAGCTGAACAACCTGGGCCATTCCAATGAACAACTGTAGAAGTACTGGGAGAGTGTCAGCAAGTCCAGATACAAATGTCGCAGAAATGACAAGAACTGCAAGAGTTTCAGAGCGATTGGGGAGATTGCCAGCGACTTGGGTGTCATGACACAGCGATGGATTGCTTGTGAGTGCGTGAGAGATGGATGGATGAGTTTGTGAGTGAGTCTCAAACAGGGAGGGGCTTCTAACGGTATCTCCTGAGACGGAGGAGGTTCCTGCGTTTCCAGGAGGCCTTTCTGGAACCACCAGAGGTCTGCTTGTAAAGATGTCCCTTGCCAAGACCACGGCTTTTCCTGCCTGTAAGGGGAGAATGTGAAATAAACAATCATTAGAGAATAGTAACAAATAGGATGCTAACTGAAGGGGAACAAACCCATCATGTAAACTTGGCTCGAGTAGAAACAGAAAAATCAGAAAAGGAAAATAGTTATGGATCTGAGATCACTAATAATATAGGGAACCTCCTACTGGCATGCAGTCATGTGTGATTTTATACAGGGAGAAATCTCTTATTTAGTGTGTACCAAAAAATTATCCAAAACAATCCCTTTGTCCATTTTTCATGATGGACAAGACTTGTTGCCTGTCCATGATACATTACGGGTAACATATTTTTTACTTATCCTGCCAATAAAAATGTTTGTTTCACCATTACAGTTGAGAAAGGGGATACTTTTTAAATTTTTTTTTTTGTTGTATTTTGTAATAGCATTTCTTCTTAAAATCTAATTTTTTTAAATCTCTCCCACCTCAAGTCTAAATGGGACATAAAATGGCACAGCTAAGAAAAAAAGTTCAGAAGAGATAAAATATTGTGTAGAAGACTTACTTGCTGAGGTGAGTCCACGGCACTCGCGATGCTTGTGGACTGACTTGGTAATCCATTGGGTGTCTGGGTTGCGTCTGATAGCTTTGTGCATTGGATCAACAAGGATGATCTGTACGACGGAGAAAAGAAGATGGACAATATGGGAACGGAACTCTTGACCCCTTCATAAATGGCATAAGAATATCCAGGTACTACGATATCTTTAGATTAAAAGTGACAATTTACCAGGTCATGAAGTACAAGTAGGTATTATATATTATGAATGTGCCACATATTCTTCCACCAAGTTATTGAAAATCTTATGCCTACACCCCCCCCCCCCCCCCTGTTTCTATGACATTTGCTCCTGTGACAATTGCTCCCGTTAACTTTACCATGTTAATCCTAAACCAAAACCTAACCATAACCACAATCCTAACCCTAATCCTAATCTTTAACATTTTCCTGAACAAAAAAACAAATCATGACCTTGTCCTTAACCTTTGACCTTTTGAGATTTGGACGGTGGAGCAAATGTTGTGTCACCTCCCCCCCCCCCTATCCATCCAAAAGGAGGAGCTCTAAATATGCTTCAACAGTGATCTCAGTCTGACAGATACTCCATCATTTTGCTCTGCCAGGGTGGCATCCTGAGAATTATTTTTTTCTTGTGAAAATCTTAGTGAAAAGATTTTATTTGCCATAACAAACTTTAAATTGCAACAAAGCTTGAAATACACTTCTTACCTCAAAGTATTTGTAGGTGGAGTCCTCGCAGATCCAGTAGCTGTTGAGAACACGGAGGGCGCCACAGCGGCGACCGACGCGCTCCTCGGCGGTGGACTGAAGAGACTTCTGGTACTTCAGCTGGTTGACTCCCTGGTTGGTCGGCTTGCCATAGGTGGCCCCCTTTGGCACGGGCCTCTTGCGTCCTCCACGGCGGAGACGGATTCGGTAGATCACGTACCCTGGAAGACAAGAGAAATGAATGTGTGCTACAAGGTAGGGTTCTAGCTCGTGTTTAATAAAAAGCATGGGGGACCTCAGAACAAGAAAGATATCTAGGGAAAATTCAAAAAAAAATTATCAACAAAAGTTACAGATGTCGATTTCACTAGGTAAACAATGTATTGTGATGATGATGATGATGAAAGAGGAGGAGCAGGAGGGGGAGGAAAAGGAGGAAGGAGGAGGAAGAAGAGAGGAGGAGGAAGAGAGGAGGAGGAAGAAGAGAGGAAGGAGGAAGAAGAGAGGAGGAGGAAGAGAGGAGGAGGAAGAAGAGAGGAGGAGGAAGAAGAGAGGAGGAGGAAGAAGAGAGGAGGAAGAAGAGAGGAGGAGGAAGAAGAGAGGAGGAGGAAGAGAGGAGGAGGAAGAAGAGAGGAGGAGGAAGAAGAGAGGAGGAGGAAGAAGAGAGGAGGAGGAAGAAGAGAGGAGGAGGAAGAAGAGAGGAGGAAGAGAGGAGGAGGAAGAAGAGAGGAGGAGGAAGAAGAGAGGAGGAGGAAGAAGAGAGGAGGAAGAAGAGAGGAGGAGGAAGAAGAGAGGAGGAGGAAGAAGAGAGGCATACCTGCCAACCTTTGAGGACCAAAAAGAGTAATATTTATTTGTTGGGGGGGGGACATAATGTGGTCAAAGCGCACATGACGAGCGCGAAGCGCGAAGTCCCTTCCGGCCGGGATCCAGGGCCCGCCTTAGGGCCGGGAAGCTCTGGAGTTCTAGATGCTCCCAGATGCAATCTCAGCCTTATTTTGAAACCATTTACCACGTTTTTGAACCCTAATATTACAAAAATAATTGTTCATTTTTTTTGTTAGATATGAAAAAAGCTAGAATGGTAGGGAATAATTTGCAGGTCTGAATGAAGATCCTATTTCCTTTACTTTAAAAGCAATTTTTGACACTTATTTGATCCCCCAAAAAGGGCCCCGCTCAGGGCCCCTGATGGGGTCAAGGGGCAAAGCCCCTTTTGAGGGTTCAGGGAACGAAGCTCTGAAGCTGGTACGTTTTCTTGTTCTTTAGAGGGCTAAAATCATAAATCTACAGTACATTCAATTTTCAATTCAATTCAATTAAAATTTCAATCTTACATTATAAAGAAATATTGACATGATTAACTTAATATTTTAGCCAATTGATCTGCTTTTTACCACACCACACCATATGCAAATCACCTTACCCAGTTGCCTTATCTTCTGAGTCTTCTGAAGTTCTGAGTAAGAACTAAGATTAAGAAAGTAAGATCTAATTCTAAACTCAAATTCAAAACCAGGAACCATTTTTTTTTTTTGAAGGAAAATTACTTTATCTTAATTCTTTAACATTCCAGGAATTCCCTGATCGTATGTAGTCAACCACAGCTAAATTCAAACACCCCATGATAAAGTTAAAGAGTAGAAAACAAACCACAAAAGCCTGGTCATGAAGAACGATTCACGATGTCCACGCAATGTACCCACCACACTACCAATAATCTAGGCCGCTGGTGCTGGGGAAGAACGTCTCCCATTCCTGTTGGAAAGTGAATTCCAGCAGGGATTTTTCAAGAGAGCATTTCAACAAATTTACGAACAAGTTAGACATTCTCTCTCACCTGAATCATGAAAAATTCCATTTGGACTCATTTGTGAAATTTAGAATCAGTTCTCAGAGGACAAATGACGGTTATTAGGGGATGTGATTTCCCTATCTCGCGATAGCACAATCGTGCACTGCCATCATGCATAACATGGACTCACTGCACAGTACATTATCTTGTCAATGTACACTGTTTGTTCTCACACCCATGCTTCGTATACATTGTACATGTAAGCATAAACAGTGCACATAGACAAGATAAGGTAGTTGTAGGGTATCTACGTAGTATAAGTTCGCACAACTATACATTATTCAGAAAATCGTAATTTTGTGATACAAAATCGTAAGGAGTAATATAGAATAAAAAATCGTAATAATTACGCCCAAATCGTAAGAGTTGGCAGGTATGGAGAGGAGGAAGAAGAGAGGAGGAGGAAGAAGAGAGGAGGAGGAAGAGAGGAGGAGGAAGAAGAGAGGAGGAGGAAGAGAGGAGGAGGAAGGAGGAAGGAAGGAGGAAGGAGGAAGGAGAAGGAGGAGGAGGAGGAGGAATAGGAGGAAGGAGGAAGGAAGGAGGAAGGAAGGAGGAAGGAAGGAGGAAGGAAGAAGGAAGGAGGAAGGAAGAAGGAAGGAGGAAGGAAGGAGGAGGAAGGAAGGAAGGAGGAGGAAGGAAGGAAGGAAGGAGGAGGAAGGAAGGAAGGAAGGAGGAGGAAGGAAGGAAGGAAGAGGAAGGAAGGAAGGAGGAGGAGGAAGAAGAGGAAGGAGGAGGAAGAAGAGGAAGGAGGAGGAAGAAGAGGAAGGAGGAGGAAGAAGAGGAAGGAGGAGGAAGAAGAAGAGGAAGGAGGAGGAGGAAGAAGAAGAAGGAGGAGGAAGAAGAGGAAGAGGAGGAGGAGGAGGAGGAGGAGGAGGAGGAGGAGGGAGGGAGGAGGGAGGAGGAAGGACGAGGAGATGATGAATAAAACCAAAAAGAACTCGGGTTTAAGGCTGGCGCAATGCATGTTGTTTTAACGCCTGTTCCGGTTCATCCGATAAAGCCAAGCCAAGTAAAATTAATTCCTAGTCTCTCCTCCAGGTCAATTTCAACACAAGAGTTTCAAAATTTCATTTCATTTATACATGCACGAGAGAGGCTCAAAAACAAGAGGAAAATGCATTACCAGGTATATTAATGAGATTTGTTTGTCTAGATGTCCCCACTCTTTTTTCATTTCCGATCAAAAAAATCCAACAAAAAGAAAAATAACTGAGGCGGCCTGAAAAATGGAGAAGCTGGGAAACTAGAATTTTTTTTTTTGCAATGAAAAAAAAAGTTCACCGTACAATGACCCTGAAATGACCCCAATTTGTACATGCACACCCATTTGTTTTGATGGACACGCTACTTGTTTAACCCTTTCGAGACAATTCACATTTTGTGGTTTGGCTCAATAACTTTCGATTCAGAGCTTTTAAAAAATATACCAGATGTACGAGTACAACAAGCAAAAGTTTCTGCAACTGTGTCCATTTTTGTTGCACTACCATATTGCGTTTAATGCCAGGAATTTTAAAAAACAAGAGTAAGCTTTCAAATCCTCAAATTGGCAACACATTGAGAGGTTCAAAATCATTGTTTATTAAAATTTGCAATATTTTCAACTTTTTGACAAAGTTTCTAATCATGTACAGTGTTTTCAAAGACATTACACCTTATCAGAACCATGAAGCACTAAAAGAAAAATATTGTTGCCAATTTGAAGAACAAAATGTGATCAATTTAGTATTTAAATAATTCCTGTCCTGAAAGGGTTAACGTAAAATCATACTGGTTTCATAGTGCGCACACTATGAAAGCGTATAGAGGTCAATTGTAATCGGTAGAAATGACCTTTATCTGCACATGCGCAAAATATAATTCTGAACAGCCTTGTGATTCTGAACAGCCTTGTTGTGATTCTGAACAGCCTTGTTGTGATTCTGAACTAAGCCGGAGTCATATCGAATATTTCATAAACCGGGATTCGATGGCTTTGATTCGATCGAATACCGGTTAATCGATAAATGATGTGCGGTGAAAACAGAGTTGCACACAGTTGCACGCAGTGCATGCACCATGCACCGGTGACCGGTCCGCTGGCATCGCGGGCATATATGTATGGGCTCTCGCTGCTCGAAATTAACGATAGCCCGCTAGCCAATGGCTAGTAAAAATCACAGCGGACGAGCCAAAATCTTAAGTTTCTAGTCCGAATGGCTAGCCAAAATGTCACTAGTGTCGCACGAAGCGATGCTCATTGTCGACACACCCGACAATGATTCAAATTCAAAGAATTAATAATCTTACTTTGTCTTTGGAGAGCTGAATGGAACACGTTTGTTCGATGCCAAAAAAAAAAAACAATACGAAATAAACTTTTCGTCGTTCAATATAGACTCGACTTCATTCAGCTTCAGAGATCATTCAGAAGTAATTGCCAATTTGATGAGAGTGTGATATTAGTTATTGCGAATTAAGTAGGAACACTCGTACTCATGCCCGTATTTATCATGTTCAATTATACAATTGTCAAATTAACAATGCAGAGAGAGAGCAAGAAAATTATCGTAAACTTCAGTTCGTAACGACAAAACGATTTTTCCATAGAGAAAGCACAGGTAAAGCGCGACGTCCTCCGCGAGCGAATTAGCGAAAGTTAGCCAACAGTTTGAACTTTGAAGTCGCCTTCACGTTCTCTGCTAGTATATATGCTGTACATTACGGAGTTTCTTTTTTTATTTGATTTTTTCATGGTGGCTACGGTAGTCAAAAATCTGGCGGCCTACAAATCGATGCACCGAATTTGCCAAAACGTATTCGGGATTCGATTTCTTCGATCGAACACCGGCTAACCAATCGATTCGACTCATGCTTATTCTGAACAGCCTTGTTGTGATTCTGAACAGCCTTATTGTGATTCTGAACAGCCTTGTTGTGATTCTGAACAGCCTTGTAACAGCCTTGTTTGCGATTCTGAACAGCCTTGTTGTGATTCTGAACAGCCTTGTTGTGATTCTGAACAGCCTTGTTGTGATTCTGAACAGCCTTGTTGTGATTCTGAACAGCCTTGTGATTCTGAACAGCCTTGTTGTGATTCTGAACAGCCTTGTTGTGATTCTGAACAGCCTTGTGATTCTGAACAGCCTTATTGTGATTCTGAACAGCCTTATTGTGATTCTGAACAGCCTTATTGTGATTCTGAACAGCCTTGTGATTCTGAACAGCCTTGTTGTGATTCTGAACAGCCTTGTAACAGCCTTGTTTGCGATTCTGAACAGCCTTGTTGCGATTCTGAACAGCCTTGTTGTGATTCTGAACAGCCTTGTTGTGATTCTGAACAGGCTTGTTGTGTTTCTGAACAGCCTTGTGATTCTGAACAGCCTTGTTGTAACAGCCTTGTTGTGATTCTGAACAGCCTTGTGATTCTGAACAGCCTTGTTGTGATTCTGAACAGCCTTGTTGTGATTCTGAACAGCCTTGTGATTCTGAACAGCCTTATTGTGATTCTGAACAGCCTTGTTGTGATTCTGAACAGCCTTGTAACAGCCTTGTTTGTGATTCTGAACAGCCTTGTTGTGATTCTGAACAGCCTTGTTGTGATTCTGAACAGCCTTGTTGTGATTCTGAACAGCCTTGTTGTGATTCTGAACAGCCTTGTTGTGATTCTGAACAGCCTTGTTGTGATTCTGAACAGCCTTGTTGTGATTCTGAACAGCCTTGTTGTGATTCTGAACAGCCTTATTGTGATTCTGAACAGCCTTGTGATTCTGAACAGCCTTATTGTGATTCTGAACAGCCTTATTGTGATTCTGAACAGCCTTATTGTGATTCTGAACAGCCTTGTGATTCTGAACAGCATTGTGATTCTGAACAGCCTTACGATTCTGAACAACCTTGTGATTCTGAACAGCCTTGTTGCAACAGCCTTATGATTCTGAACAGCCTTGTTGTGATTCTGAACAGCCTTGTTGTGATTCTGAATTACCTTGCTTGGCCCTGTAGCCCATGCTGCGTGCCTTGTCTGGTCGCATTGGTCTGGTGGCACGGTGGATGGCAGCGAGCTGGCGGAACTGCCAGGTCCTGACACGAACCAGGAACCTCATCACATCACTTTGCTTCTTACGCCATACTTCTTGCATGTATTTGTAGGCCCCCATGGTGTCTTAGTTCAGTGAGTGGACCTGTATTGAAAACAAACATTTATTGCATGCCACCGATGTTACCCATAATAACTTAAATCACAACCTTTTTGAAAAAAAAAGGGAAAACAGTCACCTTTTTTCCAAGTCCAATGGAATTATACATGTGTGAGTTAAAAAAAAAAAGTAAATTTGCACACAAGGCCTTTTACATTCATAAACTTCTGTCATAAAATGATTAAATGAAAGTAATATTAGACTTGAGGCAGGCATACTACATGCACACTCCAAAAGACAGCCAAAGAGGGGAATTACAGTGTGCAAGAAAGTGCTGATCAAGAAAATCACTTGGATTTCCATCATTTTGGAATTTTATTACTCTTAAAATTGAAGACCCCCCCCCCCCCAAAAAAAAAAAACCTTTATATTACAGGCAAAAATTGATATGGATATAGGCATGAACATCAAACATTCTGTCAGTGATTTATACTGACAGACAGCCAATCATATGCAAGGATTTCAGTAGCTTATAACAGTTGCCGGTAAAAACTGCTGACAAACGCTTGATGAAATGCTCCCCTGGTACTTTTTCAAATTTCATTTGGCCTAAAATGTGACCCTTCCACGTATGGGAAAAAAGGGAACAGCTCATGGATTTTGGAGTTGCTTGTCTTGATTAGAATGACACTTAAAGGGAATCGGTAACTTTGTGCACTCGAGGCTTGATTTAATACATTGTTGAATTTTGATATCTGTCTTGTATAATGATGTTCAGAAGGATAAATAATTGCCAGGTATAGAAAGGTTTTAAATATACAATGCTATTATTAAGATCTATGACTGAATACTGCCATTCACGAAAGTGTATGGCCATAAGCTTTAGTCTAACACTGCAGTCGATGGGGGAAAATGAGTCTGGCATTTCCGGTCATTTGTATGTTTACTTTTGTGAAGCACATGATGATTTTGAAGTGCCTTTTTTTACCCCTTGGTCTTCATTTTTATATTACATACACTGATAGCATGTCAGGCCAGACAGCTCAGATTTTATAAAGCCTCTACAAAGTTAGCAAATTCAGTTTAACCCATTTGCTACTGGATTCTCTATTTCACATAGGTTTTCCACAGGGGCCTGCCGGTTCCCATCTAGGCAAAGGGTTTATTCCCTTTGAAATATTTCGGGTCACCTATTAGATACCTGTAATAGGTACAACACAATACCACATGAGCGTGAAATCAGTCTTATTTTTGTGCTGTTGACAATGCCATCTCAGTGAGTGCAACAGACATAACAATGGCAACAGTCACCAAGGCGAAAGGGGGGGGGGGGGGGCCTACGTCAACCCCCTCCCCCTAAGAAAAATAAATTGCGTCTTCAAATACCTTGTCTGCATTTATATTTTTCTGCTCGTTTCAATCTACTTTTTTGGCAAATTTGGTCAGACACCCTCTCCTACCTTCCTGACTGAATAAATGAGTGGATTATTTGGCGGTAGACCTCTAATGCACTTTCCTATCCAGCCCGCATTTCCAGTTTTAGTGAACAAATTTTCGTCAAAATTTCACAGAATTTCCTGCTGTTCCACTATTCCTTGATCATTATTGTTACTAGTATTGTACTTATTTGCACATTATTTTAAACTAGTGACCGTTATTTTTTGAGCAACTATTCTGTACTAGTGATGTACATGGGCCTACATGTATTTTGTACTTTTTTATAATCAACCGTTTTATCCAATAAAAACATTAAAAAAAACAAAATTCACAGAATAATCACCAACATGTATCGCATCTTTCACTTGAATTTGAATCACATCGGACAGAGTGAACCCCCCATTTAGGGCTTCCATGTCGGTGTCGTCGCTCAGTACGGTCACTCCGCTGTGTGCTTCGAGCTCGATACTCTTAAACTGAAGCTAGGAATCAAAATTTATGCAAAATATCCTAGGTGCTATAGGCCTATATGGTATCCTAGTTTATACTATAGCGCCTAGGCCTAGGATATTTTGCACAAATTTTGATTGCTACAGGTGTAGCTTCAGTTTAATCGAGCACGAAGCACACAGCGGAGTGACCGTACTGAGCGACGACACCGACAACAAAGCCGTAATGGATGGTTTCCTCTGTCCGTGTCCGATGTCATTCAAATTCAGGTGCAACTGCAAGATGCGATACATGTTGATTGCGGGTGATTATTCTGGGAAATTTTGACGAAAATTCATTCATGAAAACTGCATTAACGCGGATTATTTTATGTCAAATTAAATATGACGGGAACATATGATGAATAGATTATAACACCAAAACCTTTAACATGAAAGCCAAATGCACAAGAGGAGTCGAGTTTCGCAGCAGAGACGAGTCCGAGAACATGGAGACTGAGCTCCGTTCTCGTCCAATCTGCAATGGCAATGCCATGGCAGTGTGTTCACAACTTCACATTCTGACTAGGGATACCAATACACCGAGGGTGCGTTGGCTACGCTTTGCTTCTAATACGCGCTCGCCTTCGCCCTCGGCCTTGGAAAATAATTGATGACTACAAAATTATTTTTCAAAAACCTTTCTTTGATTTCATCACTGAAACAAAGACAATGACACATACAAAAACATCCCTTAAATTACGATCTTTAACAGAACTTACTCGTTTGAGTTACGATGTTGCAGAATTTGGCGGTTTTGAATCCAATAATTTCCATAGCAGCTCACGAAAAACGTACACACATCGCAAATGCGTAACGAAGCCAAAATTCGGGAGGGCGCTGCAAGTTTGATCACTAAAAATGTTCTAACTGGCAACAAGTAGGCACAAAAAATAAGGGTGATAGCTTCAGTCGAAGAACTTTTGATAGTGAATAATTCATGAGATGTCAATGTACGGTACCCTTATAGACTTGAAAATATAAAGAAAATAGAGGATTTGCTCCTTATTTTACACTTTTACTTTATTGACAAAAAGGTATAGATAGAAGATGATTTTTAAGTCAAACGTACTTTGGTTTGAGCTCCATAGCTATAGCCATCTCAAAAATAGAGGGAAAACTGTGAAATATGACGTCATATTTTCGCGCCGACCAGGTCTCTAACTCATGAATAAAGATAATTATTGCAACGTTATTGCGAAATATCTAGTTTATATCGGTGTGGAAACATGAATATTGATGAGCTTCTTACGTGACACGCAAGGGAAATCATGTAGCCTAGTCTCACACGAAGACCCTATTTCTCATATCAGTGCACACAGGCATCAAGATCGTCCATAGAGTGCAATACTAACCCTATGAGTATTAGAAGTGTTCAAAAGGATAATTTAGTAAATATGACTGAATAATAAGTCTACTCTTACCCAGTCCTGACCTTTGATAGCCGATTCTTGAACCCGTTGTATAGTGGAAGATTGTGTGTGGCTGGCTGTATACTGTATTCACAACAGTCAGACTGCGCACGTGGATGGAAGCGTAGGCCAGAGAGAGAGAGAGAGAGATGCATAATGCATGCGCTGCCTGTCCATTCTTCGCCGTCGATCTCTGAACAAAATTATTGTGCAGCACGTACGGATATAATCTGGATGAGCGTAGGGTATTTTGGGAGAGAGAGGAAAAGAGAGACATGTGTTTTGCATTCGCTCTACAAACACGCAGAGGTCAACAAATTTAGGACAGATAAGGTCCATAGAGCTTTCATTGTTTCGAACTCAAGGATGCAACATTCCTTTGCATCAGTTTACACTTTGAAAATGAGCTGCAGAATGCAAGGGACTTTCACATGATTATACCTGTATAATAACTATAACTTTGTGCAGGTCATGCTCTTCCTTTCTTTATGTTTTTTTCCTTTCGTTATATATATTTTTCTTTGATGTATGTTTGATCTTGTTCTGTTCATGCCAATCTTTTGAAACGTTTGTAAATATTGTGATTATATTTTTATTGAATATACACATAAATTAAAAGAAAAACATTTCGTGGCTGCCTTCTTAAATCCCTTTTTTCTTTTTTTTTCGTCCAACTAATAAATGTTTCATCCTGTTAGCATGTAAAAGCCTATAACTAAAAATATGAGATATTGATTACGATATAATATAAGAAAATATTAATCAAATGATCTGAGAAAAATAAACCACATTAATTATGTACTTTTCAATTCAATAAATAGTAACTGTTTCGAGTATGTTTAAGAAATTCGGTCTATATGAAATATTAAAAAGACGCAACAGACCACTAAATTATTTCAATCATATGATAAGTTTGAATAAATATCAGTTAATAACAATGAGAAATTATCTCTTTCCTAAAACATAAATTTACTCAATATATCAAACATGAAACTCCATCAACAAATGATTCTTTACATCAATGATCATTGCAACAATACATGCCGAATTAGAACACTAAAAATTTATAGTAATGTAATTCTTTCATGAAGGACAAAGAACTCAACTATCCTACACTATCATTACAGCATGCACGATCATGACGATGGCACAACTCCATCTTTGTCTACACCTATTAAGTATTATCATATTCTACGAAAAGTATATATATATTCTTACCGAAATGGGCCTTTGTAGCTGTTCCACCACGTCCAAAAATATCCAGGTATATGCTACAGTATGTAACTCAGACCTTTCAGAAAGCGTCATTTCAACAATCATGCATTCCAGAATGACCAGAACATGTAATTTGGGAGAACAAAGAACTCCCTGTTTCCTGACTCGGTTTCCCGCTCGGTTTACATCGTATAATCTTATAATCTCTATAATCTTAGAGTAAAGATGCTGGTAGTCTTTGAACAGACTCTTGAGGTTGTTTCTGATTTTATTGACTATTGTTTTCATTATGATGTGATCAATCTTGTACAAACTTTGTGAAAATAAACGTCAGCTTCTTAGTGGCAAGTCGTCTTTTTTTTTTGTTGAATAACTTTTGACTTTCCTCTTATATTTTTAAACATTAAACAATGAATCATGAAAAAGGGTCCAAGACGGCAACAAGACAATCAATTATGAAATAGACCTCTAGGTCCAAAACGGGGTAGAAAGACCCATTGCCAAAATGCCTTATCCTTGTTACGGGTATGAGGCTTTTTCCTTTTCGGCGTTGCCGGTTTTGCTGACTGCATTCTTTTACCTGGTAATATTATTTTTGTTAATTTAAAAATAAGTTAATAATAAAAGAATTTAAGCAATAATATATATCTATACTTGTGAATATTATTATTTTATACTTCTCTTTTGTCATAAAATATTTTTGAGAATGCTTACAATCATAATTTACCGACCTACATAAAATCGGCAAGACAAGCTGACTCTATCGAGCGAAGCGAAACCGCTAAGTTCAGTGCGTATTGAACTCTGTATCGTGCATACATGTGATCGTGAGCAAGCGCTAGGCAGAGCAAGCGCTAGGCAGAGCTCCACGCACGACGGCAGAGTCAGAGCGTGAATGACAAGAAACCACAGATAAGGCCAGTAAAATTTCAGATCTTTACTAAAAATTTAGGTCTAGTGTCTGATTATTAGAATGTATAGTCTAATTCTTTTTTTCAAAATCGTTCGAGCTCGAAATCTTCCATTTTGTGCTCGGTCTCACAGTACAGAATTTTAAAATACTGTTTACGCATTCTCCAAGACTAGCGACCGAAATTGAGCTCGCTGGGGCCGGGAATTTGAATTTCATATAGGCACCGGTGTGCCTTTGTTATTGTAATCAGCAATGATCAGCTGACTTTTGGCCTTTCTAATTGCCAACGTAACGACTTTAGAGCATGACGTTGCAGTTTTTTCAAGGCGATATTCTCAAGAAGGCGTAGCTGAAGTTCCCAACTTTGCAGCAAAATATCTCTCTTTCAAGACCATTTCTGAGACAGCAAATTGGTGAGTTTGTTTTGTGTTGACACTGCCTTTCATCAGGGATAGTTTTTAAGGGGTAATTATCTTTAATTTAAAAGTCAGATTTTGGGATTAGTGTCCCTTCACATTCTGACATTAATTTGGTACATTCATCATGTAGATCTCTAGCTCAGCTCTAGTATCATTACGAGCTACATTCAGAGATATTAACACACGATTTACAATCAATGACATCAATGCCAGTGGTAGACATTTTCACACACAGTTTCACTACATTTATTGCACGTTATTCTGTGCAATTTATTTACGTAGCCACAGTACATAACACACGCGCGCAGGATACCGAGAGTTCGATGAAAAAGGCTGACGGCGATACATGTAGGTACATTTCATGAGTCACTCTAGGGGATAAATAAGTGCAATTAGCACCAGTTTCCTTTCATTACTTAATAAATTCATGTATTATCTCTTCGATCATATCCATAATTTTATTTCTAAGGAAAGGATTACAGAAATTTTGACAGATTTTAATGCCAGTTTCCTCACCGACTTGAGACCCCTCTACTGATATTTTAGAAAGAGGCCGAGAGAGGGCGATCGTCATGTTATGTTAGTCTCGATGGAATTTGTTGTTAAAATAAAAAAACAAAATATAATATTACATGTCAATAAAGTTAGGTTTTATTGTTTTAACTACACCCCTTTGTAATTGAGATTATTTTTCTTTTATTCTGTAATATTCAGGGAAAATAGGTATTCATTGGTAATTTTGGTGACAACGTGTCTGCTTATCTTTTATTTTATTTTTAACATTTTTTTTATGGAACGTCTTGAATCAACTTATTAATTTGTATACGAAAATTACGTGGCGTGAGAATCTGTGAAAATTACGTGTGAATGTGCAGATCTGTGTGTGATCATAAAAGTTGCTTGAATCTTAATAATTTTCTCTCTTGGCAGGGTTCAAAGTAATTAATCTAAATGGTCATCATTCAAGGAAGATGTTTAGGTATGTATGATATTATAAAATTGATGAATTCCCTGTTGTCTTTCACTTAAATTACGGAAAGTAGGTTATTTGAATTGGCATGATTGGGCATGTTTGGCCTGGGAACATGGGAATGGGCATATTTTTGCCTTTTTGTTGTTTTACATTTTAAGTTTTGCCACTTTTGGGTTTAGCTCATAGCAGCGATAGCTGTATGTCACTTTGTCAGGTGGAAAACTTTCTTGAAATTTGGAAAGAGTTGAATGCAACAGTACACACTAGGCTACACAGTCTGGCAGACTGAGTCAGTGAGTGAATGCTTCAAAAAAGGTAGGCCCCTACTTACTCAGGCAAAGAACCACGAGGCACGAGGTCCGGGGTTCGAATCCCACCGCAGCACTAGCGTCCTTTGGCAAGACGTTAATCTACATTTGCCACTCTCCACCCAGGTGTTAAATGGGTACCCCGTAGGATGGCGAAAGTTAATGTCCTTTGCTTAGCAGGCGACTGGCTGGAATACTCCCCAGGGAGCGGAGAATGTGCATACATTGTGTGCGGGCATGCCAGAATCCGATGACCAGGGTTAGGGTAATAATATATCTGTAAAGCGCTTAGAGACATCTCTGATGTATTAGGCGCTATAAAAGCTGAATAAAAGATGATATTGATAATTGATTATATTAATTGAATAAGTTAACTAGCCTAAATTTAATTAAGTAAGGGAGCGCAATAAAGTACTAATATATGATGGGGAGCCCTATGTCTGCGCACCTAAGATTTTGACCTGAAAATGAACAGGGTCTCAAGCTCTTAAGGATGAAGTGAAGACACTGAGGCATCAAATACAGACCCAGATGCGACAGAGCTACTGGAAGTACATGTACCTGAATGAGATATTCACAGATGATGACTCACCTGAAGAAACTGGCAGGAACAAGCAATTCTGGACTTATATAAAGAACAAGTGGTCAAGTAATGTTGGAGTTGCTCCCCTGAGAAAGGACGGCCATCTCATTGCCGATGCCAAACAACAGGCAGAGATCCTTAACCTTCAGTTCCAGTCAGTCTTTGGTAATGGCAAGGTCTACACCAAAGTCAAAGAGGAGTTTGTGCAGAAGACGGGTATGACAGGTCCTGATATTAGTTTTATTACCTCCATGGACGAGATAGAGATTTCTGTAGGTGTGGAGAAGCAGATGTCAAACCTGAATCCCTACAAGGCTTATGGTCCTGACAGTATCAGTCCCAGAGTACTGAAAGAGCTATCAAAAGAACTTGCTCCTGCACTTACAGCCATCTTCCAGTCCTCCCTGACAACAGGATCAGTTCCAGCAGACTGGAGAGATGCACACGTGACACCAGTCTTCAAAAAGGGTGAACACTACAACCCAGGTAACTACAGGCCAGTCTCGCTCACCTGTGTAGCTTGTAAACTCATGGAGCACATTGTTGTCAGCGAAGTAATGGAGCACTTTGACGCAAACAACGTCCTGGAAGATCATCAACATGGATTCCGTAAACAGCGCTCCTGCGACACGCAGCTTCTTGAGTTTACAGAAGAACTGACTCATAACCTGGAGAGTGGAAAGCAAACGGACATCGTAGTTATGGACTTTGCCAAGGCCTTCGACCGGGTGAACCACAGCTTGCTGATCCATAAGCTCCAACGCTATGGTGTCAAAGGGTCCACTGCGTCCTGGATCTCCAGCTTCTTGACTGATAGGCGCCAGGCGGTCCTCGTGAACGGAAGCAAGTCATCCTTTGTCCATGTGAGATCAGGCGTGCCCCAAGGGTCAGTGCTCGGGCCATGCCTATTTTTAGCTTACATCAACGATCTGCCCAACAGCCTGACCTCAAGGGTACGTCTATTTGCTGACGACACAGTAGTCCACAGAACAGTGACTAGCAACCTGGACCAAGACCAACTACAACAAGATCTCCAGCGCCTCACAGAGTGGGAGAAGAATTGGGATATCATATGATGTTTCATCCTACCAAGTGTTCCTGTCTGTCGATCACCAGAAGCAGACGACCCTTGACGGCATCTTACAATCTGCATGGCCACACACTGGATAATGTAACTGCCGTCAAGTACCTAGGCGTCACCCTCCAGCAGAACATGGGCTGGGATGACCATGTCCACAACATCTACACCAAGGCCAGTAGAACACTGGGATTCCTCCGGAGAAATCTGAAGATTAGCTCACGGAAAGTCAAGGAGAGAGCATACAACGCATTTGTAAGACCTGTGCTCGAGTATTCATCCAGCGTCTGGGATCCTGCACCGCAGAAACACATCAGTAAGCTAGAGTTGATACAGAGACGAGCTGCTCGCTTTGTCTTAGGCAGGTACCATAACACTTCAAGTGTCACCAAGATGATCAACTCCCTTGGCTGGACATCCCTGGAGCAGCGTAGAAAGATCTCGCGTCTATCCATGTTCTACAGGATCAACAATGACCAATCCCACTGCACAACAATCAAATCCAAAGTAATTGCATTGCCACCTCGCCAAAGAAGCTCCCACAGCAGGCAACTCCAACTCATCACCTGCAGGACGCAGTACAGAGCAGCATCATTCCTACCACGAACTATAAAAGACTGGAATGGGCTCCCAGAGAAGGCGGTAGCGGCAATGACTCTTGACACATTTGTGTCGAGAGTCAGCATGTAAAAACCTTCAACAACACCTTTTTATCATAAAGAACAAAAAATATGCTAAAAAAAAAAGAAGTCATTACCGGATGGGACAATGCAGGACAGGACAAGTTTGGTCTAGATCTACACCTAAAATGCCATAATAATCATCTCATTGATTGTGGGCGTCAACGGAAAGACAAGACAATATTCCTCTAAAGCTTAATTTTATATTATTCCAGATATTCTAAAGAGTAGGCCTAAGTCTGCAAAAAATCTCATCAAAATTAGAGCAAGAACAATGCCATTTTCACAAGAAACGGTGGCCGTGTCATTTCAACATTGCATAAACAATGGTGCCCCATGTCTGCGCACTCATTCATTTTACACGCAGTTCGGGAGTTTTGACGTGAATGAAAGACAACATTTTGAGGCTTGTGAATAAAAGGTTTGAAATAAGACCCTTTTTCATTATTTTGACTTGTTTTTTGCATGAATTCCTATCGCTATGATAAAGATGAAAAGTTTGCGTTCGTTGCGTGTTTTGTTTTATTAGAATCGCGCAGACATGGGCACTGCTCAGACTTGGGCACTCTAGCCATACTCCCATACTATATAGTTTAACTTGATTTGGTCATATGATTTGGTCATAATCATAATGATATTGATAATCAAAATTAATTATGAAAACATAATGACAATTGATGTTTATGCAATAATAATAAAATAATAAAATAATATAATAATAACGTTACACAGTCTAAGTAGTATGAGTATGAACATTCATACTGACAAAAAAGTGACATGCTTTCCTTTCCTAGCTCTTATTAGTCTTAATGCAAAATGATAGGTAGTCTGAGCGCGCAAAGTGCGCAAGAAAAAAATCGAACTTGGTGTATATAAGTTATTGTTTGCAAAAAAGAAATTAATAATTTAAAAGCACCAACGCCTAGTCTTGTAATCTTTTTTTGTCAATTTTCTTTTTTTTCTTTTCCATTTTCTCTTTTTTCCATTTTCTTAATTTTTTTTCAGGGGGGGGACTTTTTTGATTGGGGGGGGGGGGGGGGCGACTGCCCCCCTAGTAGTGGTATGGCTAGAGTGCCCAAGTCTCTGCACATGCGTAACTGCGCGATTCTAATGAAACAAAACATGCAATGATCACAAACTTTTCATTTTTATCACAGCGATAGGTATTCATGCAAAAAGCGAGTCAAAATAATGAAAACACAGTGTTATTTTCAGACATTTTATTCATAAGCCTCAAAATGTCTTTCGCGCCAAAACTCCTGAACTGCGTGTAGGCCTATAATGAATGAGTGCGCAGACATGGGCACCATTGTCTTTTCAAATTTGAAATGACACGGCCACCGTTTCGTGTGAAAATGGCATTGTTCTTGCTCTAATTTTGATGAGATTTTTTTCAAAAGTACTCTTTCGAATATCAGGAATAACAGAATAACATAAAATAGAGCTTTTATAGACTAGAGGAATATTAAAGAAATTCTTTTATTTTCAGGTCAAAACCTTAGGTGCGCAGACCTAGGGCTCCCCATCATACTGGCTTACGGAGCTGTACATATCACTTATACATGTAAGCTTATCTGAAGATAAACTTGTACTCCAGACTAGCTTTTACGGGAGAATAGGCTTCAATAGCTTTTGTGTGTATCAGCAGGCCCTTTTCCAGGCTAGATCTTTAAGTTTAATTCATACAGGAGAGGAAAATAATTATTTAAAATTTCACTTTCAAGTCTGAATCCCTACATTCATGATATTTGTGGCAAAGTAAGAGTTGAAGAGTCCTTGAATCAGGTAATCTAACAAATGTAAGAAAACTTAATCTTGTTTAGAGCAATTTTGTTGTCTGCTTTGTGACAGTGAATATTGGACACAGTCCCACATAGGCAAGGGCCAATGAGTGGTACATGGGATGCACACTGTGTGTGGAGGGAGATATCAACAACAAAAAATAGATTTAAATATCACCATTTCTCACATACTGTGAGCCATTCAAACCACCCTTGGAGTTTGCTAATGGGGTTACCTTCCAGGATCAACTAAGATTGTAAGAATTGAATGAATGAAAAAAGGAAAAATCACAAAAATCGGCAGGTGTGATCAGGTTTTTTTCACCTTGCATGTGTAACTTACATGTATATGGGATTACACAAAACTTACCTTGCATGGGTAGTCCCATACATGAAAGTTACATGTGCAAGGTAAAAAAAAAACAGATCGCACCTGCCAATTTTTTTTTTTATACCCGCGCGAAACGAAGTTTGAAGGGGGTATATATAGGAATCAGCTTACGGTTGGGCGGGCGGTCGGTCCGTTGCAAATCGTGCGGATCGAACTACTTTCTATGTTTTCGACCAAAGCTCATGAAATTTGGTGCACACATTGGTCTTGGTGGGAAGATGTGCAAGACATATTTTTCTGATGAGTCGGAATCTGCGTTGCCATGGAAACGGCATATTTATGGCAGAAAATCAAGGAAACACCTTGCGGATCGAACTACTTCCTCAGTTTTCGACCAAAAGTCAAGAAATTTGGTACACACATTGGTGTTGGTGGGAAGATGTGCAAGACATATTTTTTTGATGTGTCGGAAGCTGCGTTGCCATGGAAACGGCATATCTATGGCAGTAAATCAGAAAAATCCCTCAGTTTTCGACCAAAAGTCAAGAAAGGCTGTTGTCACGGGGCGGGGGTATTAATCATCATCTTCAGTGATATTTCTAGTTTTTATCTTAGTTGATCCTGGAAGGTAACCCCTTTAGCAAACTCCGAGGGTGGGTTGCATTGCTCACAGTATGTGAGAAATGGTGATATCTCCCTCCACACACAGTATATGCATCCCGTGTACAGCTACATGTACGTAGGCCAGTACCAGGGCATCGTTTCATCAAACCATCATACAAGTTATAAGTACAAGTTTGCCGACATCCCATTGAAACGCATGTTAATTGTAATACACACGTTTCAATGGGATGTCGGCGAACTTGTACTTATGACACGCATGCGTATTGCAAACTAAATACCAGCCGACGAAAGTTTTTAGTACAGGAGCCGGGAAATTAATGGGCCTTTTTTATATCATCCTCATCGAAAAGAAAGACATTCAGAAAGTATTATAAGTACCTAAAGTAGCCTTAAATGAAGTTATGACATGTTTCATGGTATAATTTTGACATCCAATCTTGCATTGAAGAGGCACCCAACCTTTCATAGGCCCGCCAAGTCAAATGCTGGGTGGGAATGGTGGAAAATGGAAAAAAAGTAAAACTAAAGACAAGTCTATAAGAAGTTAAGGAGAGAAAGGGAGAAAGGACAAGAAGGGGAAAAGGGACCCCTTCCTACATCCTTCCCCCAAGCAGTGACAATTGGGCTTGTAAATTCACATTAAATTATCCAAGTAGATCTAGCTTGTCTACTTAGATTTAGACTGGTGCCCAGCCCGTGCCCCCTCCCCCCTTTTGAAAGAAAAGTATGCGTTGTGCCCCCCTTTTGATTGTGTTCCCCATTTAGAACTGATAAACTTTCTTCTTGTTTGGTTTTTTTTTTGTTGCTTGTCAGAGAATTATGGGAGGAAAAGTGGACCCAATAAAAATCTGATCCCCCCCCCCCAACCCTCCTCCCACTAAGCGATTTAAATACGGATCTCCCTCCAAAGTTGACAGCCCTGCATTTCTGTGTGCCCCCCCCCCCCCCTTTTACAAAATCCTAGATCTGCCCCAGATTAATGATGATAATCAGGGACAGATCCGGGGCAGGGGAGGGGGGGAGGGGGGACCACTTTCTATTGTATTGTAGCATAGATAGTGATCTATTTAATTTCACCTCAGCTTGGTCTGATTTGTCACATTCCCAAGACCCACGTGGTGTTTGAGGCTTCTGTGTGTTTTATTGTGTTTTAAATGGGCTACACCAAGTGTACATGTGTGTATTATTATCTTAATTAGGCGAATGAGATTGAATTTGTCCTTCGTAGATGATATGAATTCGTTTGGACTTATAATTTAACAGATTTTTTTCTTCCTTTTCACCAGGCTACAGATCTACATGTACTGTACAAAGTTTTGGACACAATAGGAGAGAATGTAAGGAGAATTAGGATTCTACCTGTCGGAGTATTTGAAAACTGAAAATGCCGGTCATTGTAGGCCTAATCTACATTATATATGGAACCTTCGCTGGTCTCGTGACAGCATGTGTACTGTTGACTCTAATATCCAGGGGGCTGAGCGGTCAGCAGCATAGCACGGGTAACAACCCAACATTTGTGCAATTCCAGCGGAAGTATTTCTTGGCCTACTTCTTAGCCCTGGCAGCTGACTGGCTTCAAGGACCATACCTTTATAAACTCTACAGCTACTACGGTTTCCTAGAGTCGCAGATCACGGTGCTGTACGTCTGTGGATTCGCAGCGAGTGTTGTATTTGGGAGTCTGACGAGCACCCTGGCTGATCGCTTCGGGCGGAAGAAACTCTGTATCACCTTTTGCATAGTGTACTCTGTGTCTTGTTTTATGAAGTTGTCTCGGAGCTATGGACTTCTTATCATTGGTAGGATACTAGGTGGTGTGTCCACGTCACTTCTCTTCACAGCATTCGAGGCATGGTATGCGCATGAACACCTCGAGACTCATGACTTCCCCAAGGAGTGGCTTTCTGTGACTTTCTCAAAGGCCACCTTGTGGAATGGGGCTCTTGCAGTAGGGGCAGGCATTGTTGCAAACATCATTGCCGGACCCTTTGGCTGGGGTCCTGTCGCTCCTTTCCTTCTGGCAATCCCATTGCTTGTAGCTTCTGGAGTCATTGTGGCTACAAGCTGGAAGGAAAATTACAGTGAGCAACGCGTGAGCTGCTCCAAGACTTGTGGAGAAGGGATGCGACACATCATCAGTTCCCGTAGGATGATGCTAATCGGTGCAATGCAATCGCTCTACGAGAGTGTCATGTACATTTTCATCTTCATTTGGACCCCCGTTCTTGACCCTTATGAGCTTCCACTTGGGCTCATCTTCTCAAACTTCATGCTCTGTATCATGATTGGGTCAGCTGTGTATCAAATCCTTACCACCTTCAGGCATTCACCTGTCGTCCTGGTCAACTCTGCTATAATCGTAGCGCTCGTTTCAGCTCTTATCTGTGTAGGTTCCACGAAACCGCTCCAAGAACACCCAACGGTCTCGTACTTTGCATTCCTCCTCCTGGAACTCGCATGCGGGATCTACTTTCCAGCGATGGGTTTCCTTCGCAGCAAGATCCTCCCAGAGTCGCATCGCGCCGGGATCATGAACTGGTTCCGCGTACCACTGAACTTGATAGCCTGTATTGGACTCATGGTGTTGCATGACGAGCCAACGAAAGCTGGCACAAGACACATCTTTATTATCTGTTCTGCGTTGTTAGGCGTGGCTCTTTGTTGTGGAGTGCAATTTCGTTCAATCACTAAGAATGATTCAGCAATCACGGAGGATGGTGATGGTGGGGAAATTGTGTAACCTTGAGATTAAAGTTAATCTTGAGTTCTTGTCATGGAAATGAAATGAAAGTTGTTCGTTGAAAATCACTGCTCTCATTTCTTCTTCCTCTTTATGGTAGCAGGGTTCTGGCCAGTGCAAATTATCCTTGGTCCTAATATCAATTATGGGTGACTTCAGGAAGAAAAAAAAAATGTCAAGGACAAAGGCCCCCCCCCCCCCTCCAAACAAGGGTACTGACAAGGTTAATTATCATGTCATTTGATGTATATTTTCAACCTTGGATTGTTTTGGTTCTGCCACTCATTTCCCTCGTGGATGTTATAAGACCACACTGGACTCATTTTGGACCAATAAATGTGAAACTGTATTCAGCCAGCAAAATTACTTCCGATCTTCCTCTTTGATGCCACTCCGGTCATAATTCACTCATAATTCACTCAGTTTGCACCAAGTGTACACACAGAGCTTCTGGTAGAAAAAAAAAATCACACATGGTTCAAATTGACAGAAATATGGCTTTATTTAATCCCAGGGGGTGATCTGAGAGGACAGAAGCAATTTTGCAGGTTGAAAGTAGGCATTGACTGATTTATTACCCTTGTCAGTACCCTTTTTTAAAGAATCTACACATGGTTTTTATTTTCTGAAATTCAAAGGTGTAAATGTACTGGCGAGAACACTGGGTACACAAAGTCCTGCCAAGAAATCTGCTTCGTAATAGTCAGATTACCCTAAGTCTAAAGATTCTTGCAGAACCGTCTAGCACACATGTAGTCATGAACATTCACTGGAAGTTTTGTTTTCACTATATATCATTCCTGTCATTAGCAGAAATCAAGATTAGTAGATTACCTTTAAAACCCTTTCAAGACAATTGACCAAATTTTGTGGTTTGGCTCAATAACTTTTGATTCTGGGTCCTAAAAAATATACCAGATGCATGAGTAGAAAGAGCAAAGATTTCTGTACAAACTATGTCTATTTTTGTTGCATGAGCATATTGCATTTCATGCCAGGAATTTTAAAAAGGAGAATAAGCTTTAAAATCCTTAAATTGGCAACACATTGAGACGTTCAAAATAATTTTTTTTTCAAAATTGGCAAGTTTTTTTCAACTTTTCAACATATTATGAACCATGTATATTGTTTTTAAAGACAACACACCTTACATGTATTAAATCCATGAAGCACTACAGGAAAAATTTTATTGTTGCCAATTTGAAGAACAAAATGTGATCAATTTAGCCCTCAAATAATTCCTGCCCTGAAAGAGTTTTGAAGAAAGCCTACATGTAGATGTATGTGCCAACTTAAGAAGATCATTTGTGCTGAAACAAGGTATTCTAACTCTTCCATCATTCCATTACCGAGTATTACTGATTTGATAAATAGCTTAGAAAGGAACCATATTGTCTTATACAGTGACATAGCTTCTTCTTCGTCTTCTTTCGTTGTATGGTATCGGCAATCAGTCAAATTTAACTATTGTTGCCATTGACATTATACATGTAATTCAAATTCAGTATTTCTGACTCCTCTCTTTTAATTTACATTTAGAAGATCAGTGGTACCCAGTGCCAAAGTACACACATTCCTGCCACATCTTATAGCACTTGTAGTAAATAATTTGACTAATGTGTCCATCAAAAGAAATGCTCAAGGACTGCATTCTGTGAATGGGGTTCAGTTATAATTTGCTATCCTCGAAATGGCCAACATTGTCTTACATTTAGAATGTTGGTATCTTTGTAGTTTTCTTTATTGTACATGTACCATTAGTAAATACAGTGAAACCTGTCTATTATTAAAGGCCACTCAAGGGAAACAGAAAAAGTGGCCACTGTAGACAGGTGGCCTTTATTGACAGGTTCTAAGACACATATTTCTTGCTATAGGGAGGCAATATAAGTGACCACTATAGACAGGTGACCGCTATAGACAGGTGGCCACTAAGACAGTGAAACCTGTCTATAAACCCTTATAAAAAATACCATGGTAATAGTACGTATTTCATGGTATTACCGCCATAATACCACGAAAACACATCATGGTAAATCCGTGGTACACATCGTATTGCCACAGTATTACTACAAAAAACATTGTATATTCATAGTATTTGCATCGTGTACCATGAAAAGCATGGTACATTCATAGTATTTTCATCTTGACAATGGGTAACGCGGTAAATTCATAGTACTTTCACATTAATACTGTCCCACTTTACCGCGTTATTACCATGGTATTACCATGGTACTTTTTTGTAAGGGAAGACCTCTCCAGGGAGACAAGAAAAGTAGTCTTTATGAGCAGGTGGTCTTTATGTACAGGTTCCTTTAGTACACGTTTCAATGAGAAACATTTTTCAAGGGAAACTAAAATTGTGGTCTTTATATACAGGTGGTCGCTATTAAAAGCAGGTTTAATTGTATTAGATCTCTTGTGTGCTGTACATGATACAGATATGTTAGACTTAAAGGGATAGTCCACCCTGATTACAAGTTGGCTTTAAAAGAAGAAGAAAAATTAAAGAAACAGATCGGTGAAAGTTTGAGCAAAATCCGATAAGATATATTAAAGAAAGTTATGAATTTTAGAAGTGGTAATCAATCAGACACAAATTGGCAACTCCGTGACGTATCCTGCGAGCTCCTCTCCCATTTGCTCAATACAGAAAATTTCATACCCTACGCTCGATGGAAAGAGAGGGGCTATATGTGAGATTGTTACTGTGCTTCGACGGGAGCCCGGATAGCTCAGTTGGTAGAGCACTGGTCATGTAATCCAGGGTCCCGGGTTCGAATCCCGGTCAGGGCATGGTAATTTTCTCACATTTACTTTCTTTATGATATATTCAAATTTTCATTTTCTTAGTTTTTGATGAAGAAATATATTTGTTTCATACAGATTTTGTGTAAAAACATATGAGCAATGATTATATCTAAGGTGCATGTATGATTAAATATTTCCTTTAGAGAAAATGGAAACTGATGATTTTTGGGGGTACAGGGCAAATGGGAGAGGAGCTCGGAAGATGCGTCACGGGTTTGACAGTTTGTGTCTGATTGATTACCATTTCAAAAATTCATAACTTTTGTATTTCTTATTGGATTTTGCTCAAACCTTCACTGATCTGTTTCTCTGATTTTTCTGCTTTTTTATAGTACACCACAATAAAAACCTTTGTGTTGCCAGATCGCACCAACGCACTCCCAACCATGTATTAATAGTATACTAAACTCAACTTAAGATCCAGAGTCGGGTTTAAATTTAGCAGAATATGAAAGTATGAAATATTTCTTTAAGAACATGTCCCATAGTTTTGTACTCTAAAAGCCATGGAATGTGGTATATTTTGGTAGATTTATTTTAAAAGAGCTGCATATTGACAGCTAGTGTATTTTTTTCAAAAAGAGGTAATTTTGAGTTGGCAGTGTACATTTTCTTAGTATATACTCAGAAGAGTAAGTATGAAATATAGTATTTTGCATAATAGGATTATGTGAGATAAATCTTTTCATTGGCTAATTCATGTAGATATTGATTTATGATTATTAAATATGAATAAATTTGAGCAGTGTCAGATTTAGAATTGGCTTGGTACAGTATGTTTCATTGTTCTGCAGAGCATTTGAAACTTGAGGGGAGTCGCTGAGAATTGGTGGGTTTTTTTTACACAATCAGTAAAAAGATTACAATTATTAGTTATTATGATGAAAGGTTATCTGTATTGGTAATACAGTGTACAATTGAGAGTTAAACTTTTGATCTCAGTGCAGGAATGTTTACTGTAATATTGAAATCAAAAGTTAACTCGAGAAATATTACAATTAATAATCCATATTCAATGTACAATCCCTTTCTACCAAATTGTAGAGTATTAGTTATTTTTTAACAGATTGTGTGAAAAGAAATATTGTACATTGTACATGTAATTCTCAACATTACATCACCGGCTAGATGAACCTCCTGAGTGATTTGAAAGGTTTGCTGCAATAAAGTGTTAACGTAAAGTTTGATATAATGCAATTCAACAAGGATTATAATATGCAGACTGTTATTTGACCAACGTATAATTTTAATTTGAAGATGAAATTTCTCTGAGTTGCAGAGAAGTACGTACAGCTCAATTGACATTTGGCACTTTATTGTACTAATCCTTTCAACTACTGTAAAAGCGGAAATTTTCGCACGCTCGGCTGAGTAAAGTGAATTTCGCGTGTTTTTAATTTCGCCGACGCACGAGACTCATGGGCAAAAGAATACTAAAAATATTTGCGTGTTTTTATGTTCGCGCACATTTCATGCTGCGCGAAAATTTCCACACCATGAAATATTCCACATTTACAGTATATGTGAAAATTTACCTTAAAGTCAGTCCAGCTTCACAGGTCTACATAATAATCTCATTCTCGTCTCAAGTCCCCTTTCATTCACTTTGCTTTTACTTACTTTTAAACATAGCCACGTATTTGTCTTTCTCTCTCTTTAATATCCATTTCATAGTGCTTTTCCCGGTATTTTCGTCCCATCGTTATGTCTTTTTTTTCCTCTCTCTCTCCAATCCTCTTTCACCCTCTGTCTCTCTCCCTGTCTCTCTCCCTCTTTCACCCTTTCTGTGTCTCTCTCTCCCCTGCTCTCTCTGACACTCTACCCTCCTCTTTCACCCTCTGCTTTGGCGACCACCTGTCTGTAAAGACCACAAAAATTTTGTTTCCCATGAACGATGTTTCTCATTGAAATGTGTATTAAAGGAACCTGTCCATAAAGACCACCTGGTCATAAAGATCGCTTTTCTGGTCTCCCTTGAGCGGTCTTTATAGACAGGTTTCACCGTATATATATATCTAACTCTCTCTCCCCTCCTCTCTCTCACTCTCTTTCTTTCTAGCCTCTATCTCAAGAGTGTCACATGTATTAAGACCAAGAGCATCCATACAGAACCTTTGTTTAATCATATTTCATTTAATACATCCTTTATGAATAAAATGCATTTTCTCTTCACATTTTGAGAGCTTTTGAACACTTGTTAATACATGCTGTAAATCCCCTTCAATTAAGATTTACTGGACGGTGAAGTTCATTTTAAATCAAGCTGTGTGCTTTAAAGTTCTTTTAAAATAATTACCATTGGGGCACTTTTGGGGTGCTGCCCTTCCATCAGACCCCTTGAAGATAATGATCTTGAACAACTTGAAGTCGCCTACCCCAAAGAATGATTCCTACCTAGTTTGATTTAATACAATCTATATGTAGCAATAGGTTTTACAGAAGGAAATATGTCAATTTGGTGCACCAGACTCTTGGGGGGGGGGGGGGGGGAGGGGATAGGTACCTTATTAGCACTATGAACATGACGAACAAAGAAGCGGACAATTTATGCTGCTCCTCATTGTACCCTTCACAATTGCACTGGTTAACAAAAGAACATCCATTCATTGCTATCCCGTAAAAGTATGTAGAACAGGTGTCACATAATAGCAGTGAAGGGATGTCCTTTTGTCTACTAGAGCTATTGTGGAGGGTAAAATGAGGAGCTGCATAAATTGTCCGCTCTCTTTGTCACCATGTTCATAGTGTAGCATTACTTTAGATCCTCTTTTCCTTAAAGTAGCCATTCAAAGAAAATCACAAATATGGCAATTAATGTATCACTAGAAACTGGGAAGCTTACAGATGGCAATCGTATAAGTTTTATGTCAACTGCGTATCTGATGATTATAAAAACAACACAAATAAAAGATCTTCTCAGCATCTGGAATATCCGAGGATTCGCCAGAAATATAGCGATGTTTTGATGTCGTCACACTCGGGATCGATCCTGCTTAAGCAGACGACGTCCTATAATGAATGAACGTAATTGCAACGCAATTATTTATCCAATTATTTATCAAATTATAAAGAGTTTGGTGTATTAAAACATGACCTTATTTCATACCATTATAAAGGGAAAGTAAAACTGATTCTGATAGCTAAAACCGTTTGATTGTAAATACACAGGAGAAGGGTCAATGATCAATGAAATAAACCCCACTTTCAAATTGAAAAGCCCTCCGAATAATAGCAGGATGGTATTCGTTCCCTCTTGAAACGCCGAACATGCCCCGGTGCAAGCAGCTGAAAATACAATGGCGTCTTATTTTGTTTACAAGTGACTGATTCCTTTATTTTTTTAACGCTGCATTTTTCATCAAAATAATACCATACACCAAGTTAAGAGTGAGGCAACAGACTAACATTAAGACTGATGCTAGTGAAGGAAGAGAAATAAGTGAAGAGGAGATGACAAAATAGGCTCTGAAAAATGTGTAAGATGTTATGGGACATCGTCTGCTTAGACAGGACTGGTCCATGGTGTGTCGTCACATATCTCGGCAGCGTTCAAGGAGCTCTTCAGTTGCTATATCGGGGGCTGTATTTTACCGTTTTATAATTGATAATAATCATAACTTCAAATGTTTCCAAGCGTTGAATTTGGATAACCTTGTTTAATTTATGCCATCTATGCAATAATAAGTATTAAGCCAATATTTAAAATCATTAAAGTTCTACTTTAAGTAAAATTTTTACCTAGTTTGGTTAAACCCAGCCATGCATTGAATAAATATCTCATTTTCATATTAGGGGCAATTTAGGGGAGCTGCCCCTGAGCCCCCTTGGAGCAAGGTACCCTGTTTAAGGAAGTGAGGTCTCCTTCCTCTAAGGATAATACCTAACAACTTTGATTACAATCTTGCCCCAGGGCTTAAAGAAGAAGCAAAAATTAGTCTAACTAATGCCATTATTTGGGGTGGTGCCCCCAAGACTTAACCCCCCTTCCCTAATGCTGGTAGGTACTTCATCCGTATCACTTTTTATCCTCCTTGCCCAAGGACGATCCCTGCCATTTTGGTTGAAATCCACCACCAGCAAAGTTTTGAGAAGAAGTCAAATGCATGACTGTGTACAATACATACTAGATACATCTATGTAGAGACAAAACTCAATTTTACCAAAAACTTAAAGACCTCAGCCTGACCCAAAACAACCATATATTGACGTAAAGCTTAGTAAACAAAGAATATAATTACCCTGGGTATTCATAAATTTTCGTCTCCGTTTATCCATAAAAAATAAAAAAGATAATTTTTTTTGGTCCGCCCCCTCCCTATGGCGTAACAACAGAGGAAACTGCAGGGGGTCGCTAGACGTGTGACGACATGTCATGTATACAGCTCCGAGTGCGTCTACACGATATGTCGTCATCAAATTTTCACCCCCCGTAAAGTAGTGTTCCTCAGAGACGGGGCCCTCGTCAGAAAAACGTCGGGGCTCAACATTCGGGATGCTGCTACTCATTCCACAGGAAACGGAATCTCATGAAGTTGGTTTCAATTTGTTCAGAAAATATATAGCTCCCCGTGGATAAATAAAGTGTATATTTCAAAATTCGGTCAGGCTGAGGTATTTAACAGAGGGTGACATAAAGACCAACCGAGAATGATGCCAAGTTTCAAAGAATTTGAGCAAATACTTTCTACATAAAGTAAAGATTCAAAAACTTATCCTCGGGTTTTAAGTTTTCGGAACAAATTTGAACAAAATTGATCTTATTTCTCGCTACCTCAAATATGCAATTTTCGACGTAGAGGGCAATATGATGCATGGAAATGGTCCGCATCTTCGTTAACTTCACTTCTGGTCCGTATTGAAATACTACGGCTTATGAATAAAATGAGTGCTAAAATGCTTAATTTTTGGATCGCATGACATAAACCACTCAAATTTTGAAAATGCAACCAATTGTCCCAATAAATCATGATGGTATCTTTTCAAACATGTCGGTTAAACTCAAACTCGAGGATTTTTGTAATACCTGTGTACATTTCCAATGCAAAAAGACAAACACTTGTCGACCCAATCGGGATATTGTCAGCACTGCGCATGCGTGGTTTGCATGACAAACACCATCTGTTGGCGAAATTGCGTATTTGGGGTAGCGAGAATTTACCCCTGACCCTGACTTTTGACCTGAAATTTGTTTTCACATTTGAGCTACTCAACAACCCTTGTGTGTAAGTTTCATGGAAATTGAACCTATAGTTTTGAAATGAGAGCATTTCCAAAATTGTTGATGCCGCCATCGGAAAAGCGGCGCCTATGTCTCGCTTTTTACTTAACGTAGGCAATGGATTCAAAGCATTTTGAATTATGGAGTGTATGACAGGTCTCACGATAGGCCTTGGGTAATGTTTGGAGCAGTACATACCGTATTAGCAACACAATGATCATATACAATGTATAATAAAAACAATATACCTAGGAGCTCCAACTTTGGACACTCTTTTATCACCCAAGGAGTTAAACAGCCAACATAAATATGCAACTTGGGTCATTAAAACTGGGTCATAGCAGTACAATCCATGAATGTCGTATGTGTTTTCCAAATTAATCAGCTTTAACATTTGTTTGCAATCAGAATAATTTGGCATACATGTATGTCACATATTTATGGGTATTTCCATAAATAAGGGTCCCAATTTGTGACATTCTTGCTGTCCCGCTTACATAAGGAACACACCGGTTTTTGTGGCTCTGAGTGTAAGATGCCAATCATTCTGAGCATAACATATTGCACCTTCACTGTTAGAATAGTACTCGATCTTACACCACTATTTGTCTCTATCCAGAGCCACAAAAAAACCAGTGTGTTCCTTATGTAAGCGGGACACCAAGAAGGTCACAAATTGGGACCCTTAATTGACCGTTGTTGGAAATGTCCTTATACATATTATTAACTGTTTGTGTAACTTTCGCCATTAGACTCCAACTTTCTGTCTTGACATTTTGTGTCCATCTCAATATTGATGGGCTTTCTCCTCCTGTAAACATAAATTATACGAAATAGATATGAAAGCATGGGGAAACCTTTTTCAAAAATTATTATTGACAATTTGCATGAGACATAGCTTGCATGTATGTAATGAATTTAGAAAATAATAAAACTAAAATATGAATACAAAACAAAATGATCCCCAAGTCATCCCCCATTTTTCCCTTTTTTCCCCCTTTTCACAGCAAGAAACTTTTGTGATTGGCCAAAATTTAGTGTTATGTCAATTATGATTCAATGATTTCATTGCATTAAACTTTCTTGAATTTGAACCACTCACGAAAGTCGCAAAATTAAGGTCCACTGCAACCCAAATGCAAGTTGATTTCTGTTGATGTGCATGGATGCATGCAACTCGTATTTTGTTATTCAAACATCCAAATATGTCTCATAGATTTTTAAATATTTTTTGAAATCATTTTCTCAAACATGCTAAGCTCCACCCTAAAAAATGCTCCAGATCTCATTCCTGCAGTGACATCATCTGTCAATCATTAGTGAGCTAAAGAGAGACGGTGGTATGTAGCTTTGCCAGAGATGACCATCTGTTCTAATAGACCATACAATGCCAACATAGTAGTTGCTATGTCAGATATGCTGTACCATCACCAGGAAAAGAATGATAATGAGGAGGTATTGTTTGAAAGCATGCAATTCTATTGTGAGCATGTGCTGAGCTGGGGGAAGTTACATTCTACTGTCTATTGTAGAATGTTAGTGTAGCTGACTGATGATTGGCAAGTGATGTCACTACAGGAATGAGATTTGGAGCATTTTTTGAGCTTTATTTAATGATTTAGAGCAAAATTTTGATTTCATGCATAAATTTGCATAATTAATTATGTGAAATTTTTTCCGAGCATTTAACTATACAGTTTTGTAGATTACGTTGTGGAGGATGTGCGTGCCAATTTTCAGCGTGATATTGTGGTCGAGATCGCGGGGGGGGGGGGGGGGGTGTGGCATAGCCAAAATATCCCGGCCCTTTTAGGGTTAAGGTGGAGCTTAGAAGGTTGGAAAAAATATTTAAAAAAACATTTAAAAATCTATAAAACATATCTAGATGTTTGAATAACAGAATATTAGTTGTATGCATTCCTGCAAATTAACAGCAAAACACTTGCATTTGGGTTGCGTTTGGTTGCAAGGGTCCCTTTAATGCATGCGGGAGTTTCTGGTTTACACTATCGACTCTTCTTTGAGAACTTAAACAAAATAGAATGTACATACCCTGAGCATTGATGAGAGCTGTGAGAGAGCTTCTGTGTATGCAGGCGTTAGAGCTTCAAGCTGATTGGTCGATACCGTGTGACGCTGGATGCCTTCCTTACCAGCATTCTTCAGCATGTGTTTGAACTCACTGACCTGAGGGATTAAAACAACAAAAACAAAGAAAAAAAAACAATTCCGACGATAATTTCTCTTCATATTTGTTAACAAGGTGTTTTTTATAGCAAAAGCCTAGTGGTACCAAAAACGCTTTAACAATATTTAATTTTTTTAATGTAAACAATTTAATTGTTACAATGTAGATGTTCTCTGTAGGTTTCCATGGTGAGTGAGTATTCACAATTGAAGGCTTTCGGTAACACCATGTGGGAGCCTCTGTGAAAAGGCTGTTGACATATTCTTTCGTGAAAAATAACCCACTTATGGGGCATTTAGAGGAATTTAGGAGAAGTGAAAGGAAAGAAAAGAGATGGAAATGGAATGAAATTAAATTAAACACTTACACAAGACAAATTTTGGTCTTTGTTTTCGGTGTTTGTACACTAAAATTGAAGTGAAATGGAAAGAGGAAAGAATAAAAAAGAAAGAGTGATCGAGATCAGGTCACATAAGTTTGGAGAGATTACCGGTAGTTCTGAAAAGAATAGTTGGTATTCCTCTGTAGAGTAGTTCTGAAAGAGAGTTTTTGAACTACGGTAATCTTTCAGTAAAGGAGTATATCTGTCTCAATGCGTTTCGAACAGTGTGCTTTGTTCATCGTCGGGAGATTAACTTGAGGAAAACTGCAATGCAGCGAGTATTTAATTGTTGAATGGGCAAGTCCACGCTATTTGGTAAGATATTTTATCGACCGTACGCACGATTTTAATATAGCGCGATTCCGTGCAGAGCGTCACGTACGACATATATTTATCCATATATTTCATCAATAAAAATGAAGAATTTCTTCATATGACTGACTTGGTGGAGATACCAGAAAGCTTCATTATTCATTGGGCTTATCAAGAAATTTTTAATTTTAGGACGAGATATGTGGAAAAAAGACATATGTCGTACAGGACACATTGCACAGAATCGCCCAATATCTGATGATTTGTATAAAGTTGATAGTTCTCTTAGATCTTGGATCAGACCAAGTATGAAGCGAAATTATACTTTAGAACACATTAACCCCTACCATGCCATGGACGGCAAATCCCACCATAAAAACTTGAGTGTTTGAGGCTCAGAATGGCTTGAAAATGCTTCCTTATACAGAAACATGTGCCTTCAATATGATGTTTATTCCTATGCAATATATCTTTTGCCCAGTTTACTCGAGAAAAAACTCATTGAAAGTTCATAACACAACTCTTGAAAGTTCAATATTGACAATTGCTTAAAATTCTGGTGGCATGGAAGGGGTTAATGTTCAAAATTCCATAATATTTTGTAACTTATTGGACACCTAACAACCAAAGACACTGGACTTGCTCAGATGTCTTATACTGCTCACTGTCTTATAATGCCAGATGAGTGAGCAGAAGGGCAAGAACACACATTTATATCAAACTTTAGGTGTGTTTTGAAACGACAGAGGAATGAAATATTGAAGCTGTTTTTGAGACAATGTCCAATCTGATGTAAGTTGTAGAGATGTTCTCGAAGAAAGGTCAAAACCTTAAAAATGAATATCCTGACATGTCCATAAACTGTCTGAAAGGTGTATACATGGGACTACACACAAGTGGCATCAATTTTCAGACTTTTCAACTATTTTTCATCACAATTTCAAATATGAGGGCATTTGAAAAGGAATCCTTAGCATGAAATATTTCTTTTCATGATCTTGATTCTTCAACACAGAAATGGGTATATGCGACTATGCATGTGGCATGAATGTTCAGACTTTTCCGCTATTTCTCATATGTCAAATACGAGGGCATTTGAAAAGCAATCCTTTTCAGGAAATACTTCTTTTATGATCTTCTTCCAAACCGACATATGAAAAGAATAAGCAAGCTCACAAATTTTTGCTTTGTTCAATGTCTTTCGTAATTACCACTCAATATTTACCTCTTTCTTACGGACGAAGGAGAATGCCGTCCCTCCTCGCCCAGCTCTTGCTGTTCGTCCAATCCTGTGAATGTAGGTCTTGAGATGCGGAGGTAGATCATAAGATATGACACATCTCACATTGTCTATATCCATACCTCTTGCCATTGCATCAGAACATATCAAGCTAAATGGGGAGCAAATTGAATTAATGTTTATCAAAAAGAAATGCATAAAATTATATTTTGATGATACAAATCAAGAAAGTGATGTTGAAGCTGTGAGAAATATTCAAAAGTTATCTTAACCCCTTCCATGCCACCAGATTTTTGAGCAATTGTCAAAAATGAACTTACAATAGTTAAATATTAACTTTTAATGAGTTTTTTTCTTGAGCAAACTGGACAGAGATATATTGCATAGGAATAAACTTTATATTGAAGGCTCAGGTTTCTGTATGAGGAAGAATTTTCAAGCCATTTTGAGCCTAAACGAAATGTTCAACACTTCAACATTTGGGCGGGATTTGCCGCCCACGGCATGGTAGGGGTTAAGTGATGATTATAATGATGATGACTGTGATTATAATGATGATGATGATGATGATGATAATGATAAAGAGTCAAAGACAATGATAATGATGTTGATGATTGTGATGATGATGTTGAAAATGATGATGAAGATAATGGCTTGGTCTTGTAATCCATCAAAGCTCACGAAAGTACCGTGCAGTATAAATTTGAAAAATTTGGCATCAAAAGATGCATAAGAATCTAGGCATTTACCCTCGAACATATCATAGTGGATGTACAGGTGGATGAAAGCCACCCCCTGTCCTCTTTGTGTTGAACAAAGAGTAACATTGTGCTTGAATTTATATATAACTAAAGGGTAATAAAGGTCACTCACATCTGCAGCTTGCCAGCTTTGAACTGCTTGAGGATATTTTGTCGCTCAGATTGACTTAGGTTAGACGAGAACTCTGCTACCTCTACGTCTCCCATCAGCTTGAGAAGAAGATACAACCTGAAAGAAAAAGTAAATATCATGATTTTTCTTTCTCTCGCTGTCGTGCCTTTGCCCCCCTCCCCCTCTTCCCTTTAACTCTTACTGTGCCAAGGTGTTTAGCTCTCTTCAAAATTTTACCAAAATGTGATCAATGCTTACTTTTCAAATGCCTGCATTTCGTTAACCATCTATTATTTCACAAAATATTGTGTACAATACTTGAAGGAAATTTCTTTCCATTTCTTATGATACCATACATCATTACTTTACCCAACTTTATGCATAAGAATTATTGAAAATTACATTGAGTTCCTTTTTTGTCCATTATTTTGGGGTTTCTCATTTGTTTACTATTGTTTAATGTTGAAATACGGATTATCTTTTAAAAATCTGCAATTTTCTATAAAAATTTCTATGGTAGCATATAATTATAATTATACCGAGAAATATATTATATAATATATTTTAGAATGTTTGATTTATGCTCAAAATAGTGATATACATTGACCACCATATGCCTTTCCTGTGGTTGAGCAATTGGTGAATGAAAATGACAAGTCTATCTGTCACATATACGTGACATCGGCACTGAAAGAGTTAATTGTCCTTTCATTTCCATTAGGTATTTCTCATCTCTCTCTCTCACTCCCTTACTCACTAATCTCTCTCTCTCTCACTCCCTTACTCACTAATCTCTCTCTCTCACTCCCTTACTCACTAATCTCTCTCTCTCACTCCCTTACTCACTAATCTCTCTCTCTCACTCCCTTACTCACTAATCTCTCTCTCTCACTCCCTTACTCACTAATCTCTCTCTCTCACTCCCTTACTCACTAATCTCTCTCTCTCACTCCCTTACTCACTAATCTCTCTCTCTCACTCCCTTACTCACTAATCTCTCTCTCTCACTCCCTTACTCACTAATCTCTCTCTCTCTCACTCCCTTACTCACTAATCTCTCTCTCTCTCACTCCCTTACTCACTAATCTCTCTCTCTCTCACTCCCTTACTCACTAATCTCTCTCTCTCACTCCCTTACTCACTAATCTCTCTCTCTCACTCCCTTACTCACTAATCTCTCTCTCTCACTCCCTTACTCACTAATCTCTCTCTCTCTTTTATCCCTCTCTCACACTCAACAACGGGCCCCTCTCTTACCTCTGATGCCCCTCTCTCCGCTTCCATTATCCCCGACCTACTCCTTTCCCCTTTCCTTCCCCTCTCTCATCACACACACTGTCTTACACTATACAATGCTCCCCTCTCCTACACCCCCCCCTTTTCCCCCTCCCTCCCTCTCCCGCCTCCCCCTCAAAACTTACTGCCTGTACACCATTAAAAGAAATAGAACCATTGTGACATAGATGCTGAGTAAATCTCTTTATTTTTACTGCCCCACCCCCATCTCTCTCTCTCTCTCTCTCTCCCCCATATACAATCCCAGTACACACAAGACCTACCTTTGTGTTGTTTAGACACTGTTGGTGCAGCACAGAACCAGTTTGAATAAGACCAAGTAAATTTCTCTCCCTCTCCCTCCCCTTCTCCCCTTTTATCTATCTTACCACCACCCCACCCTCCCCACTTCCCCTCTATTAGTCTTACATACACATTGCTTACCTATGTGTTGTCTGTACACTGTTGGTGAAGCATAGAACTTGTTTGAAGTACAGATTGAGTAGGAAATGCTGCAACACAAGCGGTTTCTCTCCAGCCGTACATTGAACATAGTATTCCTGTACACACACAAAAACGTAAGTACCATAATTATGCAGATTCACAAAGTTTTATTTATTCATAATGAACCCCCATCTAGGCCCCTACGTCTTTCGAAAATTGCATAAATTACCTTCCAAGGTTAAAAATTTCACTCAAAATGCTTTATTTCACTGATAAATTTGGCATAAAATATCTTCCAGGAGCATATACTTCTCAACAGAGGTCTGTTTCTGGAAGAAAAATGGAAACGTTCTTTGACCAAAAACATTGTTTAAGAGTCACATTCTTTGGGCAGGGCTTGCTGCCCAAGACATGAAAAGGGTGAAAGACTGTACAAAATTGGACCCGTATTCAATTCAATACTTAAGAATGAAATTTAAGTAGTAACTTAGATTTCGGCTGAGCAATTTTGGTATTCAGTTGAATCTTTTGGTTAAGTATTTTGCCCTACATGTAAGTCTAAGACAGCTCCCTAGCAGACTTAAGCCAATAACTTGATTGGCAGGAACATGGCTTTCATACATACGCGGAGCAGTATAAGCTGCACACAAGCAAACCTTGTCAGCGCGCATCTACTGTGGCGCATTTATTGCGCATGATTTTTGGACAGGATATGTGATGTCAAAATGGATATCAGTAAGTATTTTGTCTTAAAGGTTGACTAAATTAGAGAGAAAATGGGTGCTCTTTCCATGTAGTTTTGCCTTCTAATCACGAATCTGCCAATCGATTGTCCAAATTATGTCTCGTTTTGGTGAAAAGGGGGGAAAAGTAGAGGTTTTGGGACCGTTCCTTAAAACTCGTGATCTGATTGGCTAACCCCAAGTGACGTATGAAAAGTAAGAGGCACAAGATCTGCAGGCTGCAGCATATAATATTGTACACAGAATGCGGTATTTGACCCCTCTGTTCAACGGACAATTTATGAAAAAAGGAAATTAATCAATATAATCTGAGGAGTGAATAATCATTAGCAATATATTTTCTACAAGATCAGAAAACGCTTTTGCCCAAATATACAGCTCTTGTTTTGTTTTTTAGCTTTTCTTTTGAACAATGTTCTCATCCATCTGAGCTTGCCGAACGAAAGTTTTGCATTGGTCATAAACGCGTGCACAGCCGTTTTATGCGTCTGTATAATGTCCTACACAACTTTAGTACGGCAGTGACTATGTTCCCCTCGTACATAGCGACTGGTGAACGCTTTTGTTTTGTTTATTTCACTTACGCCTTTTTTTTTTTGCTTCGCTTTACATAGTACGTTAGTACTGACTACGATTTTGGCTGAATTCGAGTAACTTATATAGAGAGAGGAAAAGTGCCCGCGATTCCGAGTTGAAGGACTTTTCTGAGCCATGCAGATACGAACTCTGATTTATCAGATGATTTATCAGACCCCGAAAGCGAAGAAGCTCGAGTGGCAAGGGGAAATTCGACGATATATATGTTTGAACCCCTCGCAGAATACGTTGAAGGGCCGTGGGTGAAGTAACTCCAGCGAGCTCCAACGCGTTGGAGCTCCCTTGAGTTACGGGTGAAGTAGACCGAAAATGCTGTCTCTCGTTCGTTAGGTCGTCTTAGCTAACGAACGAGAGACAGAATTTTCGGTCTGCGGGTGAAGCTGCTGCAGCTGCTGTCGTTGAAAAACAGATTGGAAGTCTGATCGTTGGAATAGCTGAATCTTTTAGCTAGCTTATCCTTCTCTTCATGCCAAATTCGGAATACAGGCCAGGATCCTCAAAATCATCTTCGGCAAAGTGATCGCTGCAGATTGTACTCCACTCACTTGGCCGGCCCTTGCCACTCATTTGCGACCCACAATTTCCGTAGATTTTCATCTTTAGCAAAATGATGTAGGCTTACACCAAATTGCTACAGCCCGCAACTATACACCGATTAGGCATTATTGATGAAACTGTGTCCCAAAATCAAAGTTATTGTGAGGAATTAAACACACGAAAATACGCAATGCAAATGGTCGATGCGGTGAATATCATGCTCGGCACCGGGCTGGGCCTGCCGGGGGCCTCCGGGCGCGCACGGTATAGGTTAGTGGAATATTTTCCCTTACTTTTCATGCGTCACAGATCACGTGATCACGATGTCGCTTCGATGGGTTTTTTTAGGGGCGGGGCTTATGACTGTGTAAATCAGCAAAAATGTACTTTTCAAATGATTATAAAATATGACTGAATGCATAAAAATTTGTGTGATGGATATTTTTTGGCTTCTGATGACACCTTCCTACGAAAAATGGGCAATTATTTTTTTATTTTAGTGACCCTTTAAAGTCGGCTTGCTAAAGAAAAATACCTTAAAGTGACCTGAATACGAGTTAAGCCATTTTACTTAGCCGAGTTAAATGCTTAGTAATAATCACTTAATGCACATTTTTATTTGAATACCGCCCCAGGCCTCCACTGGCATTTTAGCAAATAATGATGTACAAAACAAAGAGCATCAGAATAACATTATAAACACATACATCATATGAAGAGGAGTGCTTACCAATAAACCAGTGGGAGTTGTGTACTTTCCAACAAAGCCAGTCCTTCCTTCATTCTTCTCCTCTCCTTTCTCCTCCATCCCCTTCACTCTTTCCTTCCCTTCATCATTGCCATCTAGATTCCATCCCGAGATGGGATGATCTCTGTTGCTTGTTGCCGTGGTGATGAGACGGGGTTGGAATAATCGTAGTTGGGTCAGTTTCTCTGGGTTCTGGGAGAGCGTCGCTGAGAAAAGCAACTTCTGAAGCTGTGGAGGATCACAAGAAGAAAAGCAGTTTTTAACCCCTTCCATGCCACCAGACTTTGGAGCAACTGTCAAAAGTGAACTTTCAATAGTTGAATATTTATAATATATTGGATGGCTCTGAATGGGATACCAGAGGTAATATAAGTAATATTTTCTGATATTCCATGAAATAAAGCCATCCAATAAGCCTAATTCCTGTTATGTTCAGGCAGCCAATCAAAATCTGTCGAATATTTCGCGCGCTTTGTTCCTTTAGTATCTGGTATATTGTTTGATTTCGGCTTTCTGTTCATTCTTTCGGTATACTCTGATGAGTGCAAGACGAAAAGCTTCAGTATGTCTCTCTTCAACGTCATTTTCCGATTCTGTAGTACTAAGCATCTTTTAAGCTTATAAGAGTAATTGCATATTTTCAAGTTTTGGAATCATCAAAATGTCAAAAACTTGACTCAATCTTGCAGAAAGTCATACACAGTGGAAAGCACTGCAAAGACAGAAAAGTACCTCTACTTGAATTAGCACACAATCTATTTTTATCTAAACCAACAAATACAACAAAAGAAAAAGTGCAATCAGGAATACTTGTAGCCTCAAGCTTCTATTCCACCAATTTATTGTTTGAATTTAAATCTGATATTTTACACATTTTTACTTTGTGTTTTTTTTAGATTTTAGATTGTGTAACTAATTGACACAAAAGTCAGAGTAATTAGCATTGACAGATCCAATAACATTATCTTTCTACAATTGCCCCTCAAGTCTACAGTACTTACCGGAAGTTGAAACGATGATGATCTGAAAAAAAAAAGAAAGCCAGATGAAAGCTTACACATGCTAAGACAAAGAATTGCGATAGCTAATCAAAGCTACATAATACACTAATGACTAGAACCTTGTTATAACAAACTCCTTGGGACCACGGAAATTTGTTATATTGAAACCAGTGTTGGGTCCAAGACCAGAGGGTCCGAGATCTAGATCAAGATCAAGATCAGACAGTCCGAGATCCAGATCAAGATCAAGATCCGCAGCTCAAGATCAAGATTAGAACATGTGAGATCAAGATCAGATATGTCAAAGAGCAAGATCACGGTTACTGATGCCGATCTCGAGGTACCCAACACTGAGTCGTGTTTGGTGAACGAATTTAAAAGCTTTCTCGTTTGATAATTGACATAATAACAATGCTGATCTCGAGCGATCTCAAGCAAAAATTCTTTAGAACAGAAGCTCCGAGATCAAGGTCAAGATCAAGACCAGCAGCTTTGAGATCAAGAACACGATCGAGATTACTGATGTCAATCTCGAGACTGGTCTTGAGATCAAGATCGATCTCGAGGTACCCAACATACTGATTGAAACCTTTTAATATCAGGACTAAAAGACAATAACATACAAAGAAGTGGGACCAGCATATTTACCTTGTTATGAAGAGAGTTTGTCATAACAGTGTTCTTTAAAAAGAAGTCCCACTGTACGTGTTTGCATATAACAAATGGACTATAAATGCTGAAGTACTGAAAACTTGTAGAAAAATGTAGCAGAATGGCATAGTGCTTACAACCCTTGTAAACACTTGTTCGCTTAAACTCGACAGAAAAGGTCTCTCTGTTAATGTAAAATTCCAGAGTCAAGAAAGATTCTATTTCAAAATTTTATCAATGGTATTACGCAAAGAGTTTGCATATTTTTTCCTGCATATTTCTTTTTTTGAGAGAGACATGCACTTGGATTGGTAGCATGTTCAAGAAAGAATTCAAAAATCATTGGGAGTACATGTACATGAGGTAGGAAAAAAAATAGGTACATGTAGGGAAAAAAAATTACCTATTGATTGTTAATGGGCCGGTCCTCTGCCTATTAGAAGTAAATGCTGGTAGGAATGTTCCATTATCAGACTGGGGGGTGTAAGCTGACTTTTCTACCTGAGCAATCCAGTCTTGGGAGATATGTTCCATCAACCGATCAGCCTCATCAATGACCTGTACGTCAAAAGGGAAGGATAAAATTTGGTCAGTTTCCTACATTTCTTTCACGCTTCCTTTAAAATGATGGTGGTGATGAAAATGATTATGGTATGGATGGAGAAGAGGAGAAGAGGAGGAGGAGGAGGAGAAGGAGAAGGAGGAGGAGAAGGAGAAGGAGAAGGAGAAGGAGAAGGAGAAGGAGAAGGAGGAGGAGGAGGAGAAGGAGGAGGAGGAGGAGGAGAAGGAGAAGGAGAAGGAGGAGGAGGAGGAGAAGGAGAAGGAGGAGGAGGAGGAGAAGGAGAAGGAGGAGGAGGAGGAGGAGGAAAATGATGATCACGATCATGCTGGTAAGGATTGTGTAAATTACGATTATGATGATGATGATAATGAGAAGGAGGAGGAGGGGAAAAATGATGATGATGGTGGTGGTGATGGTGATGAAGATGATGATGATAACGATGATGATGATGATGATAATGATGATGATGATGATTATGATGATAATGGTGATGGTGATGATGATGATGATAATGATAATGATGATGATGATGATGATTATGATTATGATGATGATGATGATGATGATGATGATGATCATGATGATCATGATGATCATCATGATGATGATAATGATGATGATGATATTTGTTTTTACCGCTCCACCTAAATCCTACAGTGCTAATATTGAAGTTTGCTTAACCCCTTCCATGCCACCAGATTTTTGAGCAATTGTCAAAATTGAACTTACAATAGTTAAATATTAACTTTTAATGACAGAGATATATTGCATAGGAATAAACTTTATATTGAAGGCTCAGGTTTCTGTATGAGGAAGAATTTTCAAGCCATTTTGAGCCTAAACGAAATGTTCAACACTTCAACATTTGGGCGGGATTTGCCGCCCACGGCATGGTAGGGGTTAAGTGATGATTATAATGATGATGACTGTGATTATAATGATGATGATGATGATGATGATAAGGAGTAAAAGACAATGATAATGATGTTGATGATTGTGATGATGACGAAAATGATGAAGATGATGGTAATGATAAAGAGTTGATGTTGATGATTGTGATGATGATTGTGATGATGATGAAGATAATGATGATAATAAAGAATCAAAAACAATGATAATGATGTTGATGATTGTAATGATGACGAAAATGATGATGAAGATAATGATGATAATAAAGAATCAAAGACAATGAACAGAAAGGAGCAAGAAGCATACATACCAGGAAACGCAGATGCTGTAGATTGAAGCCTGCAGTCTGACTGATGTTGTCTACCAGTCTACCAGGCGTTGCCACGACGATATCAGCTAGAGAATGAAATTCTCCATCACTACACAACCCAATTAGTCATAAGAGACAGAAGGAAAAAGAAAATGAGATACATTTATACTTTCTACCAATCAAATATATTTTCAGATAATACAAAAAGCAAAGTGTATCTTTGAAGAATTCAAACTGAAGAAAAAACAATTTGCATGATAACTAGGAAAGAATTATCACTAAAATTTATCACTTCTTCAATATTCAACATTTTCTGAGCTCTAGCTGAGCTGTGAAACTGCCAAAGATATATCACTAGAGAATTAAACATGTAAGCACTTGGCAAACCATGAAAGTACATTTTGTATTTTTTGTTTTGTGTTGTTTTGTTTGTTTTGTTACTGTAACAGTAGCAAGAATATCTATTGTAAAGTTTGTTTGTATAGAGAATATTTAAAACCAAATCAAAATAAAAAAAAAAGAATTAAATCTCTAACATGTCATGTGCATTCACCTACATCTCTTTGACAAGTAGACTCTGTTCCTGTGTAAACTTCTTTGTTCCTCCGACCAGTACAGCTTTCAGCGGCGTGGTCTTACACAGTGAGCTGATGATCTTATAGACCTGGGTTGCGAGGTCGCGGGTCGGCAGGACGACCAGAGCCCGCACCCGGCACACCACTCGGTTCATCAAAGCCTTTGAGGGAGATAAGAGAAGACAGCATTTAGTCTATGAATAGATCACTTTTCCAGGTTCCTTGGCAAAGGCATTAGGGTACATTTGCCACTCTGAACCCCGGTGTAGTAAATGGGTGGGTACCTGGTAAGAAGTTCTTCCTTGATAGCTTTCAGCGCCTTAAAGGGATACTCAACCGCCAGATTGTGGACGTTTTTATGCCGCGAGAGGGCACCGTGATCATTACCTGATCATGCCGTTGCCCCGTGGGCTTCGGACAGACTAGTCGCTGCACAACATGCACACTGCGCCTGAGCTCGAGCTCTTGTGCGAGATGCGGTCGGCTTCGTGCAGTCCGAAATATAATCCTAGTAGTCCGATGGACGCGTTCGACGCACAAACTTTGTTTACGAGTGAATGGGGCTTACGCAATCCTGACTCTCCCCACGGCCGCCCGGTGGCGTATCCCTTCAATGTGACATGTAAGACTGGTGAACGTATAACTGGTGTGAATATATAAAATATGAAGACTTGTCCCTTTATATCTCATTTAACTTTTCAGCAGCAATTTTTTATTAAAGCAGTTTATAATATCTGAACAGGCATTCACTCGTTATCCTTCGATTCTCTAATCTAGTAATCAGCTTACTGTTATCACAAATTCATTTGTGAAAATTCAATTATATAATATTGACTGGCCTTGAGGGGGACATCGAAAAATGTTGCCCGCAACAGAATCATATTGTCCCGAGTCGAGGACGAGGGCAATATGGTTCTTTTAAGGGCAACATTTTCGATATTCCCCGAAAATAGAGCCAGTCAATATTATTATTATTACCTATATCAAGTATATCATGCATATGCCTATCATGTAGCAATGACGGACGTCTGTTTGCCTGTCAGTCTTTCTGATTTCAGATCATTCATGCAGGTATGTAATCTGGGCCAAGCAATTGTGACGTCAATTATTACCGCGCGTATCCATTGTTTAAGCCTACAATTTAACGCGTACACAATACTGCGCGTATGTACTTTAATAAAAGCGCACTGACAAGAAAAGGTGGATGTTACTCGGGCTCAATTAATGTTGACCGCACTTTTTGTACACAAAGTGAATGGTGAAACCCGGAAGAGGGAAAACATGAGGGAATGATGACCGCTCAGAACTAGGTCATTCGCGGACCGCGCAAAATATGAATATTAATTGCCCTGTAAAAGTGTCCCATATAGGTAATAATATTCAATGATGCATTTGAAATATAAACCATTTGACTTCTGAAAGGTTAAAATAAAATGGTTGGTCTTGTGTCACCTGTATGATAGGTAGAGCATAGGCTAAGGTCTTGCCGCTGCCAGTAGGAGCTGAGATACAGAGGTCCGTAGGCCTGAAGCCAGCATGGCCTGTGTGTATACCATACTTGAAAGACTCTAGGAGAATGGGAATTACATGGTGCTGAACTGAGAGGGGAATAGAATCAATGATACATTGCCAAAATGAGAGTAGGATAATGACAGAAAGGAGATAAGGAGGAGAATTATGAGAGAAAGAGAGAGATTATAAAAAAAACACACAAATGAAAAGAAATTAAATGCATAAGTCTTTGATAATACACACGGTAAGACAGTGAGAGATAGACAGAGAGAGAGAGAATGAGGGTATGTGTGGGTTAGAGAGAGAGAAAGAGAGGGGGCGGCAGAGGGATATAGAGTGAGAGAGAGGGGTGGGGGTGACAAAGGCTGAGAAAGAGAAAGAGAGAGAGAGAGAGAGAGAACTTGGGAATAGAGTTTTTAGGTGACCTTATTCATTGATTTAAAATCTAGAAACAAGTATTAGACTATGAAAAGTACTCTGACAAATGATACCAGTTTACATCCTATCTCAAGATGGTCTGGATCAATATTCTTAATCTGACCTGGAAAGAACTTTGTCACTCCCATAGCCGCCAATGCCGCAATTAATCTCTCATCCAGACCCACGATGGAGTTGACTGGTTTCAAGTCATTTGTTAAGCTCTGTTTGATGATAGAGGGTCTGGCTAACCAATCAGGGAGGGCCTCCTGAACCTGTCCAGAGATAAGTGATGTTCATGTCAGATAACCCTTTCAGCTAAACCTAGAATACTGCCTCTGGCGATGCAAGGTTGCTAGCATTTCATGGACACGTACATCTTCTGTCTTTTCCTCGATGGAGTTCCAAGGGCCCAGGATCATAATTTCAACCAATTTCCAGTTTTAAAGGTCTTGTAAAAGGTTCTAACTTCTGAAAAATCTTGGTTTTATCATACTTTAAAATTGTAGTTTGATGGAAATGCACTAAATGCACTTTTCTCATTACGCGTGTAATGTTTGATCGACCACAGATGACCCGTAATTGTTCATGTCTTTTTTTGTTAACGTTACTAACCAATATTTGAGTTGCCCCTGTAGCTTCAAGCAAAACCCAAATTATTCGACTTGAAATCACACAAGTTTCAGGTCAACACAAGAGTTTCAGGTCGACACAAGGGTTACTCTCAAGGTGTAATTACTAAGATTGAACATGCACAAGTTTTCTTTTTATGAGGCTCAAAAGGGAAAATTTTTCTTAAAAATGTAACATTACTACCGTGGAATTGCCCATGTAAAAGTTTTTTCATGCAGTGAAAGGGTTACAAGTAAATATCATTACATTTTAATCTTGACAAAATAATAGTTTTCAGTGCACACTGTTACCTTTTTCTTGTGTTTTCTCTCAAAGTCACCAAGTACTAGAAAGTTGTGATGTTCCTCTTTATCTTCTTCACCATCCTCTTCTTCCATCTCTCCATCTTCTTTCTCCTCCATCTTGTCCTCCATTTTTTCTTCCTCTCCACCCTCCACTTCCTCATGTCTTTCTTCATGTTCATTATCTTCACTTGTAGGATCTTTGTCTGTTCTATCTGTCCTTTTACGTTCCTTCTTTCTGTCTTTCTTTTGCAAAGATTTCACTTTTTCTTTTGTTCTTTCGGAAACAGATGGAGAATGTTCTAAGGATTCTCCATCTACCATTTCAAGTCTTGTCTTCTTTGTTGTTTCAGTTTTAGCATCTTCACCCATCTCGTTAATATCTTTCTCCTTCCCTTCATCATTTTTCCTCTTCCCTTTCTTCTTTTTTGTCACGACTGAATCCTTTGCAACAAGTCCTCGCTCAATGACCCTCTGCTTCCGCTCCTTCGGTGTGAGCGATGCAGCATCCCTAATCACCATGGCAACATCCTCATCTCTGCTCTTGTCTATATCTTCCTTTCGCATCTCTCCAAACTGGGGCAGCAATGCATCCCTATCTTTATCATGCGGCACAGCATCATTGCTTTCTGGTCGCACGATTGACTTCTTCTTTTTCTTCCGTTTAGCAGATCCTGTCCCAGGGGTATGGGAAGAAGGTGAACCATTACTGGCTGGTTTCCTTGGTGCTGCATCTGTAACCTTTGACACTGAGGCAGGAGATGAGACTTTTAGAGGTGTCTGTTTCCGTTGTTCCTGTCTTGCCTTAGCCTTGGCATTGATCTTATCAAGGATGCTTTGTCCTTTGTTTCCTGGACTTGCCTCACACTCCAAAGAGGATTCCCCTAGATATCTGCATTTATCAAATGAAGAGGGGAGGGAAAGCAAGAAAACATCAGAAAAGATGTGTCCATGAAAATTCACATTTTTCCAAATTTATACATGTACATGTAGATTGTAGGTTTACATCTATACTAAAGACATTGTACAATCACCTATATATCATATTTCAAAACAATTTTCATTTCATAAACAAATCACAACATACAATGTCCATTCTAGGATAGCAGTATAGTTCGAGTCAGGGTCAATGCTAAAAATGCTACAAGATGGAGATGTCGGTCGGACTCTGACCATATTTGCTGATATCTATAGCCACTCACATATATATGCAAGGTTATAACCTCGCACTCCATACCTTCATACACTTACACATGTACAAGCTTATCTTCAGATAAGCTTGTACTCCATAATAGTTTTCACAGGTGAATAGGCCTCAAAAGCTTTTTGTATCAGCGGGCCTTTTTTCAGTCTAGATCATTCATACATGAGAGCAGTGGCGGATCCGGGGAGGGGGCACTAAATCCTGGATCCGCCCCTGCATGGGATGAAAATAATTATTCAAAACTTCAATTCAATTCTGAAACTCCAAATTTGTGTCACAGTAAGACTAAGAGTTGAAGAGTCCCTGAATCAGGTAATTTTGAAACTCCAAATTTAAGAAAATTAGATCTTGCTTAGAGCAATTTTGTAGTCTGTTTTTTACTGCTGCAACAGTAAATGTTGGACACAGTCTCACATAGGCAAGGGCCTATGAGTGCCTTCATACCACCATGTAACACAGAGAATTGCTTCCCATCAGTAGAGGCGTACGGCCAATATTGGAGACAATTTCCTGTTTGGGAGACTGTCGCCCATATTGGAGACTTATGGGGTGTTGCAAGAAAGTTGCAATCAATTGCAAATTGTAAAGCAAATTAGAACAACCATTCTGAATGGTTCAGGGTCTGCCCATTCAAGAAGATGCACTTGCAACAATGATTTTGATTGGTCAGTACCGATCAGCTGCAACTTGCAATCAATCGCAACTTTCTTGTAACACCCCATTAGCTTACAAAAGGACAAAAGATACAGCAACAACAAGGCAGCTTCTCTCTGGAAAATGTGTGCTTCACCGAGGTCAGAAGCCTTTTTGTCGTGTGTAGATAATAACATAAAATGTTATGAAAACAAGAGTAGACTGTGAATTTTTAAAGTAGATGGTCAAAAGCGGTAATTTTTCATGAGATGATGAGGAATAGATAGATCTGCTTATAACATTTTTATTTTGAGTCGAAGTAATTCCTTTGCAGCAAATGTTAAACAATGAAAATTGGTCTCCTAAATGGGAGACGGTCCCCAAATTAATATTAGGATACCAAAAATGTTGACAAAACAAAAGCCTGTCGACAGTCTCCGAAATAGGAGACAGTCTCCAATATCGGCCGTACGCCTCTACTGCCCAGCCATAGCCAGTCTATACTATAGAGTACCGAAGTGTGACGTCATACCGGCCAAGTTGTCAAGGTTGCTGGTTCTAAACAATTGAACAATGGCGTGGTGATCACACCAGCGCCAAACACTGAAATTGCCCTGCTCCAGCCCGTTGCTCGAATGACTTCGCGGTTAACCTCATGCGCGGGCTCTGTTGTTTGGAACCAGTATCCTGGACGACGAGCGAATATGACGTCAGCACTTCGGTACTCTATAGAGAGTGTGTAATCTCTATATCAACCATGGTATAGCCCATAGAAGATATTAGTGAGTCTTGAACATACATGTACTGTCCCTTATCTCATCTGTCTTATTCGCAATGATGTAACGTTACAATCTGTAATTTTTTTTTTTTTAAAGGAATTAACTTATTAAGCAGACCATGAAAAAGTGTCAAAAGCATTCCTTTTCCAAATACAGTGAAACCTGTCTATAAAGACTGCTCAAGGGAGACAGGAAAAGCGGTCTTTATGAGCAGGTGGTCTTTATGGACAGGTTCCTTTCATACATGTTTCTATGAGAAATGATCTTCAAGGGAAACAAAAATTGTGGTCTTTATAGACAGGTGGTCTTTCTATACAGGTGGTTGCTAAAACAGGTTTCCTTTTATCTAGAGTTTACAAAGCTAATTTGCCAATATTTTGTTCAATGTGAACTGATTGGATTCTAGTTGGTAGAACATTAACGTTATTAAAGGAGAATGAAACCCAACATACATTAGCTGATAATCATACGTGGAAAATTGTCAGCCTGTTCAAAATATCTTGAAAATACTCTGATTTGATTATGCAGTAAGGAGAACAGTGAACAGTCTCTCTAGAGTTAGCAGATTTCTTGCTAGATATTATCCCATGGGGCTGCCATTTTGAAAAAAAAACTGTGGTGTCATTGCGGTACATGTCCTGTACACAATGGATAAGATGTTGCATAATGAATAGCTATTGTACAACTAAAGCCACCCATGCAAAATGGCAGCCATCTTGGTACCCCCATTGTCTTGCACAGGTGATATCTAAGAGCAGGTCTTTGTCACTCATAGCTACATTCCTATACTTCCTGTGTATAATGTAGGCAGTCATACACCTCATCTTTTTAAAACACCACTGCACAAAAGTCACCAATATTCACTCAAAATCGGCATTTAATTTTCAAAAACCGACCCCAAAATATCCAAGAAATACAATAAATTCAACTCACCAATGTTGGAAAAGATATTTTCGAAAATCAAATCCGTAATTTACTGTTGATTCTCGCGAAACGAGCTGTCAGAGTCATTGTGTACATTTCCTGGTCGCCGCGGGCGCCGACATCTCCCCAAAAGAGTTTTGTCCTCAAAAATTCGGTCCCTATGGCGTACACGGAAAAGTTCAGATTTTCTGTGTGCGCGATCGTAAAGATCGATGTGCGCTTGCGATCCCGAGTTTCTTCGTGGACAAAAATTGTATTGGCCGATTTTAGTCTAAGACATCGGCAGTTTGTAAACAACACGCGATCGCGAAACAAATCGGCGGGGATTTCTCCGGTTTTGGACAAGATTTTGACTTTGGATTTTGCTGAAAATATCAAAAGTTCTTCCTAACGGCCATTTGAGGTAGGAGTGAGATTTTTAAGGGCTGAATTTGAAAGCAAGTATTTAAAATATTTATCTTATTTTTTCCCCCATACCTTTAGTACATGCGACAGAAAATACCAACTATTTTACAGAAATGTACCCGGGAGTGGTCTTTGTCACTTCTTTGAAGAATTGACAAACCTTTGTCAGACAAAACAACTTACAAGTGCATGGCAAATCCTGCTGAACAAAAGAAACAGCTGAACCAAATATCTTGACACAAATAGGTTATATGACAGCCTTTTATTTAAAATATCTTCATTTGAGCTAGTGTTTTAGGTCAGTGGGTATCATGGGTATCCAGGTATCTCACAAATAGAAGTGCTCTGACATTACTTTGTAAAGAAAATGGCAGCCCCCAGGCCATGGGATAATGTCAAGCAAGGATTGAAGAATGAAGGAAACTGCAACTTAGTTTTACTTTAGTTTTGGAGACACTGTTCTCCTTCTGAGTTCTGTTCTTATTTTAATTTAAGAAAAATAAGACTATCAAAGTATCAGTAAGACAGTATCACGACTATTATTATTAATTATTAAGATAAGAGTTAAAAATCAAATAAATAGGAGTAATTTCAAGATATATGTATTAGGCTGACAATTATCTACATGATTATAGGCTAATGTTTGTTGCCTTTTATTCCTCTTTAATTATGTTGAACTGAATTTGCAATTTCACTCAAGAGTAATAATATAGACATGATACTTGATAGATCTACATCAAAACTGATTAGATGGGACTGAGTCTGAAAATGAACACGTGCTAAAACTAAAAGTACATTTAATATTAAGTCAGTCTTTTGCCAATTAAACAAAATTGAAGATTGCCCCTTTAACTGTTGACATCCTCTTACCTATTAACAGTAAATAAAGACATTATGTATCAGATCAGTATGTAAATCTCTTCACGAAATCTCAATGTCTACGTCGTCTGGGCAAAGATCAATGCACGCATATGGGCGCAGCCATATTGTTTCTGACGTCAAATACTTTCATCCAATCAGAAAATGCCAAATCTATTTTCTCACGAGCTGTCTGTCAGCCAAGCCGGTTGCATCATCATCATATCATTATCAACATGAAAATCTTAGTGAACAAAAATCATGGAAAGCGGAGATAACAGATCGCAGAAAGACACAATTCTGACGATCAATATTTCATCTAGCGTATTTAGTGCCATAATATTTTTGTTAGGTGGAATAGTAAGTGCAATTGTGATCGCAAATCTTAGAGCATTTTTACCAACACGAAAATACATTAGTGGGATAACAGACTTGTCAACACTCCCAAATACTGAAGTGCAAAAATTTGATTATGGCTTGCGGAATTGGCCCGTGTCATCATCAAAAAAACCATCTGTTTCACCAGGTATGAAAGTTCCAGTCTGATACAGTACTTTGCTACTCATTAATCTGTTTGATGAATGATCTGAATTCTGACCTTACTTCTTGTGTCTGTTGATTGTTGATTACTTGATCAAGTTGATGTCAATGAATGCGCGATCATGTAATGATTATGATGATAATATTGATATGTTTGTTGATGAACGACTTCTTTGCCCTTTTTGGGGTTTTGCCTTTGCTTGGACTTTTTATTTTGGCAAGATGCCCCCCCCCCCCTCCCCCTTTACTTTTTTCTTCCCCCTTTTCTTTAACCCTTTTAATGCTGCTTTGATAATGATATTTAGAAATCAAACTTAAACTTTTTAGGTCTAATAATGTATGTTACTTTAAAAGTTAAACTTAATATTTCTTAATATTTGTTTCTATTCTAACCAATTTTAAACTAAAGACTTATTACTAGTAAACTATCAAACTTAAACACTTAAAAATAGTAAATACGAAACTAAATTCCATTTGTAAATTGAACTTAAAGACACTAACCGTTTTCAGTTGATTTAATTGGACTAGGCCTATGCAAATTCAAATATTGCTATAATTTATAAAGACTTGCCTTAGGGTTAGCTTGGGTCTGAGCTGAGGAGAATTATTCAAAGTCTGATAAAACAGAAAAAAAATAAGCTATGAATGTAATTACCCTCCCTCCCCCCCCCCAAAAAAAAAATGTGCTGCCCTTGTGGTCCATTTCAGGGGGGGGGGCTACTTTTATCTGCTTCAATCACCAGGACTAGGAGTGTGAAAAGATAATGGTAAAATTGCTATTTTCTTCTTGTGAATCAATTCAAATATTATTCTGACATATTGCAGTTGATTTTGTTGTGAATTATTTTTATTCTAACACAATTCCAATTTTCACATTTTGAAGAGGAACATCTAACGTATTCAGCCATAGAGAATTAAAAAAGCTAAATATCTTATCAATTTGATGTACTTTCTCTTTCTGGTCCAGATGTCAGCGGAGAACAAACTTGGAGGGAAAAACCCTGTTAGCCATCAGGAGAATGATTGTTGATCAGTTTTGTGTTGTTTTTTTCAAATTGGCAACATTAATACGTTTCTTAACATTTGATGAACTATTAATGTTTCTCCTTTTTGAATTCTCTTCTCCATAACGCCCTCCTATGGTCCAGATGTCACCGGCGAAGTCCTTGCAGCTGTCAATCAAGCCTTGGATGCCCAAACCATGGGTAAGAAGGAGAAGGCTCACAAACTCTTCCAACATGCTTTAGCGCTTGACCCTAACCATGCAGACACCCTTAACGCGTATGGGGAGTTTGTTGAGGTTGAGGATATCGTAAGAGCTAACCACCTTTACTCCTGTGCTCTCATCGTGAACAACTCACATTCTAAAGCTCTTACTAATAGGTAAGTAGTTTCTAAAAGTAAAATGAGAGAAAGAGAAAAAACAAAATTAGCGCTGAATGGGATTTTTTCCCCTGAGAATTTAAAAGAAACCCTGTTAGACCTTTTGTAACTATAAATTGATCTGCTTTTCATCTGTATATTCATTGTATTCTTGTATATTTCTCTTTCATTTCTGGGTCATTTCACGGGGTTGGGGGAATCAGAAGTGAGGAACTACATGTATGTCTCCTATCAACCATAACAATGTTTGTTAAAATTGAGTTCAGCGTAAAAAGCAAAGCCACTTATGTTGAGAAGTACTCTAGCTTCATTGTGAATCAATATGGCAGACCAAAATTGTATGTAATGTTATACAAATGTAATATGATGTGATGTCCAGTAACGGTGGTAAAAAAGTAAATGCATTTCAAGCAAAGGTTTGAAAGAGTATCAACTACCAAATGAAACGGGAATGATTCTGGCTGGGTACTACTCATTGCATAAAAATCTTCCACAGATGATTTCATCTTCCATGTGTAATAGAAGATTTCAATACCAGCGTTACATGGACATCGTCATAATTTTTGCCCCAACCTCATGGAATTCCCCTTCTACATTTCTTAAATTCCTTCTTTTGTGTAGAGAAAGGACATCTGCAGCAGTCGCTGAGATCGACAAGCGTATGTTTGCAAAGGTGGATGACAAGCGAGAACAACTGGGGCTGCAGATCCCGGAGAATAGTCGTGCTCTACAGCGAGCCCAAGAAGAGTTTTACTACCTGCAGATCTATCACACCACCGCCATCGAAGGCAACACCCTCACGCTGGAACAGATGCGAGCCATCATGGAGACCGGGTTGGCCGTTGGTGGGAAGAGCGTCTTGGAGCACAACGAGGTCCTGGGCCTGAACCTTGCCTTGCAGTTCATCAATAACACCCTCATGCATCGCTTCGGGAAGATCACCGTCACCGACATCCTGCAGATTCACAAGCGTGTCCTCGGCCATGTCGACCCTCTAGAGGCAGGGAACTTGCGCACCACGCAGGTCTTCGTAGGCGGGTACGTCCCGCCCCCGTCGGTTGAGATCATGGACCTCATGGATGATTTTGTGGACTGGATGAACTCTGAGGAAGCACTCTCTTTGCATCCGGTGGAATTCGCTGCGCTGGCGCACTATAAATTCATTTACATCCATCCCTTCATGGATGGTAACGGAAGGACGTCACGTCTATTAATGAATCTTGTCCTCCTCCGAGCAGGCTACCCGCCCGTTATCATCAAGCTCTCTCAAAGACAGCAATATTATGAGACCATCAAACAAGCCAATGCAGGGGATATTAGACCCTTTATCAGGTTTATCTGCAATTGCCTGGATGATATGCTTGATGCGTATCTATGGTTAACTACAGATTCACCAAATAGCCTTCCAGAGATTGAGGAGGGTAGACGTTTGGTTACAGAGATGTGAGCGCATTATACGTTGGTAACCAAGGTTTCATGGTGCAGTACTCTCTCATCCTTTATTCTCTCCCCTCTCCCTCTCCCTCTCTCTCTCTCTCTCTTTCTCTCCCCCTCTTCCCCCCCCCCCACCTTGGAGATTTACAAAATGTAGACTCTCCTAGAGTCCTATTAGCCTTTCAGAGATTGAGGAGGTTAGACGATAGGTTTCAGAGATATGAGTGGAGAGTACGTTGGAGAGTTTATGCTTTGGTATGATCCAAATTTTCATGTTGCAGTACTTTTCACCTCTCTCACGCATTCTCCCTTTCTTTATCTCTCTCTATCTATGTCTCTTTTTAATTTTTTCTCTCTTACCTTCCCCCTCTCTTCTCTCTCTCTCTCTTAGCTTCCCCCTCTCTTCTCTCTCTCTATCGTTCACTCTCTTTCTCTCTCTGTCTTTTAATTTTCTCTCTCTTAGCTTACCCCTCTCTTATCTCTCTCTCTCTCTTATTCTGATGTGGCCTGTATTTTCCGTCAGCTTTTCTAGTACTTGTAGATTAATCTATTAATTATTTCCCTCCTGTTCTTAAATGTTTTGTCTTCAATTTCTATCTTCTTTTCTTCAATATATCTCTGTTACATATATATACAGTACATGTAATGTGTTTTGTTTCTTGTAATGTTTTCATTGGTAAATTGGAATATGGTATAACAATGCATCGTCTTGCCGTTTGTCTCCAGGTTTGGGAAAGCACAAAGTAAGAAATGAGACTACTGATCTGAAAAAAAATTAAAGAACATTGAAAATAGGAATGTCAGTTTTTATCACAGCATGTATGGAGGCTAATTTAGGCCATTAATCTCTTAAGCAATACTTACATCTAATACAGTTTAGCTACATATGTATTCTATTTCCAGGAAGAAAAAAAATATCAAGAAAAGATTTTTTTTTGTCATCTCAGGAATCCTGGTAGAACATGTGAGCACATCTGAAGTAAAGGTAAAGTTTCTTTAAGAATATTATATATATCAGTTTCAAGTTGTTATACAGTGAAACCTGTCTATAAAGACCACTCAAGGGAGACAAGAAAAGCGGTCTTTATGAGCAGGTGGTCTTTATGTACAGGTTCCTTTAATACACGTTTCAATGAGAAACACTTTTCAACGGAAACAAAAATTATGGTCTTTATGGACAGGTGGTCTTTCTATACAGGTGGTTGCTAAAGCAGGTTTGACTGTTTTTCATTTTTGTTGTACTGTAGTGGAGTTATACTTGCAAATTGAAGAGTAGATATTATCGTATTCTTGTATATTTCCTTTTAGTGATATTGTTGGAATCTGCACTAAAGAGACAGTGGGGCCATGTTGCTTTTACCCCAACAACAGGAAAATTAAAGGGCTAGTAGTGGGAACATATACTCCATTAATTAACTCTTTCATGATAGGAATTATTTAAGAGCTAAATTGATCACATTTTGGTCTTCAAATTGGCAGCAAAATATTTTTCTTTCAATACTATAGATCAAATAAAATGTAATGTCTTTGAAAACAACATACATGGTTACGAACTTTGTCTAAAGTTGAAAAATTTGCCGATTTTGACAAAAAAATGATTTTGAACCTCTCATTGTGTTGCCAATTTAAGGATTTCAAAGCTTATTCTCCTTTTCAAAATTCCTGGCATTGAAAGTTATTGAACCAACCACAAAATGTCAATTTTCTCAAAAGGAGTTTAAAGCATGTTTGTTCTGATGTTTGTTCTCATCTTTGGCCTCTCCCAAGGTGAACAATGATAATAACAATAATGATAGCGATTTATACCAGTTAAAGATAAATTTGAGTTCTGGTCATGCAATTTTATTGTGAAAGAAACTGTCTCAAAGCAATGGGAAATGGTTGTCCGGTTGATCATGTCAAGATACATTAGAAATTGTGTACATGTATGCTGTAAAGGTTTGGAATCATCCAAATGATCATAAATTGTCCCAATCTCACTGATGTGGCGTGAATGTTCGGCCCACTTCAGTTATTTCTTGTCATATTTTGAATTTAAAGAGCAATCTATTTCAGGGTACATACATACATGTACATCTATCCACTATGATAATCTTCCAAACTAACATAAAAAGAATGAGCGGGTCCGCTCGCTAATCATAGAAAACCGCTATTCATTTAACATCCGTTATGAATAGCGGTCATTATGAATAGTTATAAATAGTGCTCCTTATGAATAGCAAGGTAATTTGTCTATGGTTTGCTCGCTATTCATAAGGACTGCTATTCATACAAAACCGCTATTCATACAAAACCGCTAGATTCATTTAGTCACGCATTAGGGATAGCGGTCCTTATGACTAGCAAGGTTATCCCGGATGAGGAAGTTCACATATTATATTCCATCTTGCCCGGATCTCAACTTTCTCTTTAGTGTAAAGTCAATCAATCGATGATTAGAAGAGTGTTATAAGAAAACAGTTACTACTACAGCCGTAACTTTCTTACTCTGGCAGTACATGTATAAGACACAGGGGTGGTATTCTGAGATTATCTTGATTTTAGTGAAAAGATTTTAATTGTCATAACAAATTTTGAATTGCAACATTTCATTGGTGTTTGCGCAGATGAATTCCGCGTACACAGCCACGTTTGCGCAGTCATTAACCAATGATGCGCCATAAGTGTACACTTTGTTATGACAATTAAAATTATTTCACTAAAATAAAGATAAAATAAATCTCAGAATACCACCCCAGGAATGTATGGAGTGCACTTCACTTTTGTCATTTTATTTTGCTGTGGTGTTTTGTAATTTTGTTCTTTTAGGTGGTTAACTGCATTACACAGTGGAAACTCACTATAACAAGTGCTCTCAGCCAATCAGATGCAAGGATTTCAGTAGTTTATAACAGTTATTGCAACTTGTCATTGATGACAAGTTTTATGAAACAGGGTTTCCATTGCATGTGATTGAGGCATTGTTTGTTTTGATTAGTGTTGCTGCACCTGTACATGAAAATACAAGAAGTCTATAAATTATTATCATATTTTTTTATGAAGGTACATTGTAGAAGTATTTATTATTCACTCTTTTTGCAAATGTCTATATATGGAAAATAAAGTATTCAAATTGTATATGCTTCCACAAGCAAAGCAGGCTATCAATGTTGCATTTTATTCCTTGATGAAAACGGTGAATGTAGAACACGACACGAGCACATAGAATTACAAGGCTGTAGAACTTTGGTCGCTGAATCCCATAGAATTACAAGGCTGTAGAACTTTGGTCGCTGAAGCCCCCCCCCAAAAAAAAAGAGAGAGAATGAGAAAAAAATACCATTGCTTCAAGGTCTTTTGCAGTTTTTCATAATTATTTCTCCATGATGAAATTCATTGAAATGCACTAATGGATGTTTAAAAAAAAAGATACAGCTTAAAATTTGTTTTGCCTGCTCTCAAAACTAAAAATTGATCAAATGGCAAGGGATGACAGACCCCTCCCCACCCCCCTGAAAATTTTAGACTGTATGCATATGGTCAATCATTTTTGGTACTTGACGTATTGTAAATAAATAACCCAATAGTGTTTATGAGTAGAGAGAGAAATAGAATGTGATACATGTACTATACAATGGAGAAAGAGAGACCTGTATTTATATACACGCAGACTACGGTGTATATAATTATCCCATAGTACATGTAGTTTAAATTTTGTAAATTAATCAACTTTCCCTCCTCGAATTGACAACAATTATATTTAATTCCCACTCCTACATAGTTTGAAAAAATAATAAATGAACCAATGTAAATGAAAGTTGCAAAAGTTAACAGAAAAATTATCTATTTGTGTACAAAAATAGATTTTACCGGCCCGTATTCTGAACTCTGGTTTAACTTAAACCGCGGTCTAAGTGTGGTTTAAACCCAATCTAAACCTGCCCGCCTTTAAACCAGAGTTTTAGAAAATCCCATTTAGAACTCTGGTTTAACTTAAACTCCAGTCTAGAGTGGTTTAGCTTTGTACAGAAAGTTAGACTGGCCTGGAGGTTTAAGCCAGTCTTAAATAATTAAAGCTCTGGTTTAAACCAGAGTTCAGAATACGGGCCGCTGTGTTCCAGTTTAGAGACTTTTTACGATTAGTTACAATTAAATTGCTTTATTCATGATCGGCTGAACATACTGCAGTAGAATATCATCCTCTCTCCTTCCCTCTATCTGTTCCTTTCCTCTACCTCTCTACTACCCTCTAGCTCCACTCTCTCCATCTCTCTCTCTCTCTCTCTTCCCTCTTTTCTCTGTGTTTCTATGACGCTCATGCTTTTCCAATCTCTCTCCCTCCCCATCTCTCCTATCTCTTCCGCACGAGCACCCTCTGCTCTCTCTCTCGTCTGTCCTTCCATCTCCTACAAACATTCTCTTCTTCCCTTTTCTCTTTGACCAGAATTCACAAAGGAGGTTTAAACCTAAACCATGGTCTCAAAACACCATAGGGTGGTTTAAACCACCTTTGTGAATTCGGGCCTTTGTGTCTCTATTACACTCATGCTTTCTCAATCTCTCCCCCCCCCCCCCCCCCCCCCTCTTCATTTTCCCTTCCTGTCTACCACCCTCTACTCTCTCTCTTGTTCCCTCTTTTCTGTGTTTCTATGACACTCATGCTTTTCAATCTCTCTCCCTCCCCCTCTCTCTCTTCCGCACTAGCACCCTCTACTCTCTCTCTCTCTTCTGTCCATCCATCTCCTTCAAACATTCTCTTCTTCCCCTTTTCTCTTTGTCTCTATTACACTCATGCTTTCTCAATCTCCCCCCCCCCCCCCCTTCAGTTCCCCTTCCTGTCTACTACCCTCTACTCTCTCTCTCTCTCTCTCTCTTCCCTCTTTTCTCTGACACTCATGCTTTTTCACTCTCTCCCTCTCTTCATAGCTACAATCTCTCTCCCTCCCCCTCTCTCTTCCGCACTAGCACCCTCTACTCTCTCTCTCTCGTCTGTCCGTCCATCTCCTACAAACATTCTCTTCTTCCCCTTTTCTCTTTGTGTCTCTATTACACTCATACTTTCTCAACCCCCCCCCCCCCTCTCTTCATTTCCCCGTCCTATCTGCTACCCTTTACTCTCTCTCTCTTGTTCTCTCTTTTCTCTGTTCTACGACACTCATGCTTTTTCAATCTATCTCTCTCCATACCCTACATTCTCCCGCCCCCCCCCCCCTCTCTATTTCTTCCACACTAGTACCCTATACTCTCTCTGTCGTCTGTTTCGTCCATCTCCTACATTCTCTTCTTCCCCTTTTCTCTTTGTGTCTCTATTGCACTCATGCTCTCTCAATCTCTCCCCCTCTCTTCATTTCCCCTTCCTGTCTACTACCCTCTACTCTTTCTCTCTTGTTCCCTCTTTTCTCTGTGCCTGTCTCTATTACACTCTACATTGTCTTGCTATCTCTCCCTTTATTTCTCTCCATACCCTACTGTTCTCTCTTTTGTTTATGTCTTCCAGTCCTCAAAGTGGCATTAAACTGGTAGAATTTGAACAGCGCCATTTTATGGTCATTTCTAAATTAAGATTATAATTAGAGACTAATTGCATTACATTCTCAAGTTTAACTAACAACTCCCTTGGAATATAAGCACATGCTTTTTATTTCAAACTATTACTTTTGACTTGCAAATGTAGAAAAATTGCCAGCAATTACATTCTAAGCTTCTACAAGAGAGAATGGGGCAAGATGGGAAAATGAGACGGACAGATGTTTTCACAATTCTGTTAAAAGATGGTTATTTAAGACATGGTTCAAGCAAATTTTATATACATTTACACTTGTCACTCAGAGAGAGAGAAAGTAATACAGACCGTCACACTGTATTATCCCCCCCCCCCACCTCCCCTCAATCTCTCTGTTTCTCCCTCTCCTTTATCCTGTACCTCTATTCTCTTTAAATTGTGTCTTCATCATCTACATTTTCTCTCTCTTTCTGAGCTACACAATTTACATTTGTCTACAATACTTGTACAGACATGCCAACTAGTACGAATTCCTCACCCAGTTTCGCTCCTATTACACTTGATAAGGGGGTACCAACATCTATGGATGTCTGGAATTAATTTAACACATTACCATAATGCATCGCACCTGTCTCCTCGAACAACCTTTTGTTATCCACTGGCATTAACTATTTATGGCTCTGGGTTACGAGAACTGTTCTAAATTTTTGCCTGTGATACACAATGCCATACCCCCTTATCAACCGTAAAAGGTAAGGAATACGATTTTAGGTTGGCAGCACTGCATGTATCTCACCAACAACTTTCTTTAGCATACCTCCCTGACCCCTCTTACACAAACCAGCCTAAAGCCTCCCCAGTCCAAATTGCAGACCCAAATAGCAGCCCTTAAGCAGGTCCCCTTCTTTAAACCCTGTTAACCTGTTTTCTACTGGAATCAGGTGGTCCCTTTATTAAGCCTATGGCAATTAGAGAATTCAGCAGTTATTGGGTTAACACAAAGAGAATGAAAGCGGCATGAATCGACAAGAAGGTTTCAGGGATCAGCTCCTTTTTTTTCTTTTTTAGTAACATATCGTACCACTGCATATTTACATTGTTCCAAGTTACATGTTCATGTAGCTCTGGCTACGTTTCAAAGAGTTCACGGTAGCTAACGTCTCGTCCTTCAAATCCTGGGGTATTATAGTTCATATAGACTGTCCTCTAGCAAACACTTCTTTTTCATGTATAACGGTGTCTTGGCCACCTTTCAAAAGGTTGATAGTTGGAGTCCTCTTCATTCTGTACCTCGGGTATAAAAAAGTTCATCTCAAATGTCTTCGCACAGATGGTATCACATCATTTTCTTGCTTCATGAACGTTCTGGCGGCATTTCAAAAGGTTCACAGTTTCTACCCTCTTTGTTCTATTTCTTGGGTATTATATATATATTAACATAGTTCATCTAAAGTTTCCTTTCAAAATTTACATCACTTCTTTTTCTTGTACCGCGGACGTTTCGGTTGCCGTAGGAACGGATTGTCGATGATCTCTGGATCATGTCGTCTCTTCAGCGGCGTCGATCCGCCCTGTGCCCCATCGTCTTCCGCACCCTTGGGTTTCCCATCTGCATCTGCGGAATCTCGCTTCTCCTCGCTCTCGTCCGCCGATTTCACGTCGCCCTCTGGAGTTTGGTTATCTCCATTCTCCTCCTCTAAGACATCATGCTCAGGAGGTATGAGGGCATCAAGGTAGGGTACAGGTGAAGGGGTGCAGGCTATTACTGAGGAGCAAAGATACAAAATAATTACACAACTCAACCACCAGGTGTATAGTTATGAAATAACCCTGTCAGTACATTGTATCGTCCGTTTAGATCTTGGATTAATCTTTAATTATTTGTGAATTTAACCCATCTTTTCCCATTTCTATTTTTTTTTTTTGAAGACCCTATAATCTCCCTAATTGGTCACCTGACTCCTCTGACAAATGCTCTGGTGACAACTGCTCCAGGCTGCATTTCTTCAGAGATGTAGGGTTAAGACTAGGGTTGTAATTGGGTTTTAGGGTTAGGGTTAGGATAATGGAATAGTCCAGGATTGAAGTTTAGACTTCGGTTAAGTGTATGATATTGATCATAAAGCAATTGTCACCGGAGCATGTGTTGTACAAGCGAATCAAAACAAGCAAATGGCTGTAACATGAAAGGAGGTAACATGTCCAGGGTAATGTACCTGGTTAACCCTTTTAGGACAGGAATTATTTAAGGGCTAAATTGATCACGTTCTGTTCTTCAAATTGGCAACAATGATATTTTTTCTTCAGTGCTACATCGTTCTAATAAGATGTAATGTCTTTGAAAACAATATGCATAGTAAGGAACTTTGTCGAAAGTTGAAAAAATTGCCAATTTCGATCAAAAATCAATGATTTTGAACCTCTCAATATGTTGCCAATTTAAGGATTTTAAAGCTTATTTTCCTTTTTAAAATTCCTGGCGTCAAATTCAATATGGTGATTCAACAAAAATGGACACAGTGTGTGCAGAAATTTTTGCTATTTCTACTCATGCATCTGGTATATTTTTTAGAGCTCTGAATCAAAAGATATTGAGCCAAACCACAAAATGTGGTCAATTGTCTCAAAAGGGTTAGCTCCTATCTCAGAGACGATCGATGTACAATTTTTTTCCATTTCAGTTTGTCTCTTTGAAGACACTAGAATTTCCCTAAATGGCTGCCAGGTTCAATCAAGCAAAAGGCCCTACAGAGGTTATAGGACACATGCTCAGGAGAAAAAAATCACAGGACTGAGGCAGCTCTTAAAGATAAAGTTGAGTTCCGAGCTTGAATGGTCAAAGAAACCGTCTCAAAGCCATTGGGAATGGTTGATTATATAGCACATAAGAATTGGTGTATGCTGTAAGGTTTTGGAATCACCAAAACGATAAGAAATCGACTCAATCCTGCTGAGAGTCACATGCACTGCACACAGAAATGAGTCTATGGGACTACACACAAATGTTCGACCCAAACATTTCAGCTGTTTCTTGTCATATTTTGAATATGAGGGCATTTGAAGAGCAGTCCTTTTCAGGGGGACATTTCTACTATGATGTTCTTCCAAACTAACATAAAAAGAATTAGAAAGCTCACAAATGATTTTTTAACCTTTCCCAGAACTCAACCTTCTCTTCTTTATAAACACGTTTTTAAATGAAATCTATAACAGTGTATTCATTAACTGCACCCCACTCTCATAAGATAATGACACTTCAATGTAAATGTATTATGTTTAATGTCACAAGAGGAAATGTGTGATCAGCCCTTACATGGAAAGAGGTTGCTATCTCCAGGGAAGAGTGTCTGGTTATCTCCGGTCTTAGCAATAAATCTAGTCAGCGCTCTCTCCACATCCCGGCGCTGGGAGGCAGCCTTCTCACGCACCGTCTTGTAATCATTGTCCTGAGGTTTGAAGGTCTAAGCACAAAAATACAAAACATATGGGGTGTTGCAAGAAAGTTGCGATTGATTGCAAGTTCCAACTGATCGTTACTGACCAATCAATGCAAGCGCATCTTCTTGAATGGGCTGACCCTTAACCATTCAGAATGGTTTTTACAATTTGCAACACCCCAATAGATTATTACTACAGTCAAACCTGCTTTAGCGACCACCTGTATAGAAAGACCACCTGTCTTTAAGGACCACAATTTTTGTTTCCCTTGAAAAGTATTTTTTTCATTGAGACATGTATTCAAGGAACCTGCACAACCACCAGCTCTCATCTCCCTTGAGCGGTCTTTCTGTACTGGTTTCACTATATTACTATTACTATTAAAAGGTACCAACTACCAAAAAATATTTTGCTTTGTACATGTGTATGTTAGAGGTTCCATGTCGTTATTCTATATTAAAAATGTGGGCTTCAAATATGAATTCTATAAAGGGATATTGGAATTTTAATTAGACTCTCTGTAAGCGTAAAAGCAACTCGTAAGTAGACTACTCGATGCACCTGTACACCAAGAGCAATCCTTTTCAGGGGACATTTCTACAAAAATAATGTTTACAGCAGTTTACATCATCCTTTGTAAGCAGTACTTACCATATAGCGTATTGAGAGAGATGGTTCCTACATGCATACGTGCGCTCATTCATGGGTCACCTCCGTGGAGCTCTAAAGAGTGCCCTCTCATAGAGATTGTACATAGGAGGTAATTGGAGCTCCATGGCGTGATGTTTGTGCGCACAGTGGTACAACTATCTCTCAATATTCATGGAGCTCTAAAGAATGCCCTCTCATAGAGATTGTAAATAGGAGGGAACTAATTGGAGCTCCATGGCTTGATGTTTGTGCACACAGTGGTACAACTATCAATATTCATGGAGCTCTAAAGAGTACCCTCTCATAGAGATTGTACATAGGAGGGAACTAATTGGAGCTCCATGGCTTGATGTTTGTGCGCACAGTGGTGCAACTATCAATATTCATGGAGCTCTAAAGAGTGCCCTCTCATAGAGATTGTACATAGGAGGGAACTAATTGGAGCTCCACGACTTGATCTTTGTGCGCGTAGTGGTGCAACTATCTCTCAATATTCATGGAGCTCTAAAGAATACCCTCTCATAGAGATTGTACATAGGAGGGAACTAATTGGAGCTCCACGACTTGATCTTTGTGCGCGCAGTGGTGCAACTATCTCTCAATATTCATGGAGCTCTAAAGAATACCCTCTCATAGAGATTGTACATGAGAGGGAACTAATTGGAGCTCCACGACTTGATCTTTGTGCGCGTAGTGGTGCAACTATCTCTCAATATTCATGGAGCTCTAAAGAATACCCTCTCATAGAGATTGTACATGAGAGGGAACTAATTGGAGCTCCACGACTTGATCTTTGTGCGCGTAGTGGTGCAACTATCTCTCAATATTCATGGAGCTCTAAAGAATACCCTCTCATAGAGATTGTACATGAGAGGGAACTAATTGGAGCTCCACGACTTGATCTTTGTGCGCGCAGTGGTGCAACTATCTCTCAATATTCATGGAGCTCTAAAGAGTGCCCTCTCATAGAGATTGTACATAGGAGGAACTAATTGGAGCTCCATGGCTTGATGTTTGTGCGCACAGTGGTGCAACTATCTCTCAATATTCATGGAGCTCTAAAGAGTGCCCTCTCATAGAGATTGTACATAGGAGGAACTAATTGGAGCTCCATGGCTTGATATTAGTGCACACAGTGGTACAACTATCAATATTCATGGAGCTCTAAAGAGTGCCCTCTCATAGAGATTGTACATGGCTTGATGTTTGTGCGCACAGTGGTGCAACTATCTCTCAATATTCATGGAGCTCTAAAGAGTGCCCTCTCATAGAGATTGTACATAGGAGGGAACTAATTGGAGCTCCATGGCTTGATCTTTGTGCGCGCAGTGGTGCAACTATCTCTCAATATATGCTCTGGTTCTTACCGGTGTTTGGATGTAGGTGTGAGCATCTGGGAACGCTGGTAGGTGATCATAGATATAGGAGGGATGCTTGTTCCTCTGTCCTACCTGTAGGCTTGCCTGATCAGATGTCGGCCGAAGTCTGTCCTCTGTAAAATAAGCAAGAAAGACTTTGACCTTTGACCTTTGAATTTAATTTAGTGATGTCATCTGTCCTTTGTGTAACAAGAGAGAAAATTAGTGCATGCGGCAGTGCTAAAGTCTAGTAATGGACATCAAAACTCTCAGGCATCTCTCTTCCCGTTTCTTTCTTTTGTTTTCTCTCCCTCTCTCTCACACACACACACACAATACAAACACACTGTCTTACTAGTTTGTTTTTTCCCTTTCTTGTCCTCTCTCTCTCTCTTTCTCATTTCTCTTCCTCCCTTTTTTCTCTCCCTTTCATTCTCTTTTTTCCTCTCTCCTCTCTCTTTCCGCCTCCTCCTCCTCTCCATTCCTTTCTTCATTTTCTTCTCTCTCTTACTCCAATTCTGTTTTCTATCTCTCTTATGGGTGCTGCAAGAAAGTTGCAATCAATTGCAAATTGTATAGCAAATTAGAACAACCATTCTGAATGGTTCAGGGTCTGCCCATTCAAGAAGATGCGCTTGCAACGATAATTTTGATTGGTCAGTACCGATCAGTTGCAACTTGCAATCAATCGCAACTTTCTTGCAACACCCTATTAGTCCATTTCTATTTCTCCCTTTCCCTTTCTCTCACATTCTTTTTTTTTCACTCTCTATCTCTCTTTCTTCCCCTTATATACATGATAATTATGATATGAAGAAAAGCCTTACGTTTAGGAATGATTATCTTGTGTTTCCTGCGAGCAAACTGCTTGAGTTCTGAAGCATTGGCACCCATTTGAGACATCGCCATGGCGATGTCAGTTACCATGGGCAACGAGCGACATGCCAACTCACAGTAGGCTCGACTGCTCTGTCCCAACTCTGTTATATCTGAAGTAAAAAAAGATCAAGATACATGTTTCATAACATAATAAGTTAAAATAGTTGTTATAAGCTACTGAAATCCTTCGTAAATTCGTAAATTTATTGATCAAACTACTTGTCATCATGCTGTAAGGTCACTTATTCTTTCCAGACTTGACTATTGTAATGGGCTTCTTTCCTCTATACCAAAATCTCATATAAACCGTCTATAGCGTCTGCAGAATTGGGCTGCACGTCTTGTTTTTGAGGTTGGCAGAAGTCATTCTTCTCAACCTTTACTTCGTTCCCTTCACTGGCTGCCCATTCAAAAACGTATCATCTTCAAATTAGTTCTTTATGTTTATAAATCTATCAATAACCAGGCTCCAGGGTACATATCTGAATGCTTAACTGTATATACACCTAGTAGAAATCTCAGATCCTCAAATCATAACCTTCAGCTCAGCTACCCAATGGCCCGAAATTTGTCAGGTGATAGGACTTTCACAGTTACTGCATCGAGGCTATGGAATAATCTCCCCTTGACCATTAGACAGTCAGCATCCATAAAGACCTTTAAAAAAGCTGTGAAATCATATTTATTTTAAATCCGCTATCAAACTTTGTAACAGGTACATTCATTACATTTTGTCTCCATAAAACCACCTGGTAGTTCCCACAGGGACGATTGAAGAGTTTTGTGATTGTGTTTATATAAAAAAATATAATGTGTTCTATAATTCAAATATTTTGTAAACGCTCCGAGCCTTATGGGAAGGGCGTACTAAATGCTTATTGTATTGTATTGTATATTGTATTGAATCTGATTGGCTGAGAGCAAATTTGTCATAGAAATGGGGCAGTTGTTATTGATAACAACTTTTATAAAACAGGACTCAGGGCCCTGTTTCATAAAAACTTTTATCAATAACGAGTGACAATGGTTGTTATAAGCTACTGAAATCCTTGAATCTGATTCGCTGAGAGCAAATTTGTCATAGAAATGGGGCAGTTGTTATTGATAACAAGTTTTATGAAACTGGACTCAGGGCCCTGTTTCATAAAACTTGTTATCAATAACAAGTAACAATAATTGTTATAAGCTACTGAAATCCCTATGTCTGATTAGCTGAGAGCAAATTTGTCATAGAAATGGTGCAGTTGTTATTGATATCAAGTTTTATGAAATAGGGCCAAGTTCGGAAAACAAAGCAGAAAAATTCAGAGATACACCTATGACTTTATTTAACCTTTAAAAAATTATTCCAAATTTTTTTCTTTAATGATAAAAATCTCTTTTTTTTCACGGAATAGCCATTTCACATTAGAAGATTTAACATTATGCATTACCAATCAGTGTGTTCCAACATTAAAAGAATTGAAAAAGGAAGATGTTGGAAAATTTGGTACAAGATAAATGTCCATAAAGAATTACAGATCATGAATGAATTGGTATCTATTACACTAGCAAATTGAGTATTATAATGAATTACTGTTGGTTATATGCTATTTGAAGGGAGATCTACATGTATTATTGTCTTTGCAGGCTTGCCATTGTGCCATCAGCGCTAGTGGTCCAAATATGGTAGGTTAAAAATAGACCCTAAAGAAATCCCTAGTTACTGACTCACAGCTTTGCATGATTTCTGTCAGCGTCTCCAAACAGTCCCTGTCTCCTGTTGAGAAGCCCGCTTCACTGCATGTCGCTGCCACACCAACCAAGAGCGCCCTCCTGTGAGAGGCTGCAAGCTGGGAGTTGTCTGTGGACGTCATGATGTCTCTTCTCCGTGAATCCTACTTCGCCTGAAAGTGAAAAAAATTAAGAAAAAGTTAGTTGTATGATCGGCATGATCCCAGACAATCTTGTATGAAAGTTATTACACATCTTTCAAAACATTAAATAGACTAGATAAAGTTAGACTGACACTCACACATATTTTTATTTATTTATTTATTATTTATTTGGCATTTCAAAAACATTACAGAAAAAATAACAGGAATAAATATTAGAAAGAAAGGACCTGGATCAGAGTTGATGGGGCTGCCCGGGTTTAGAAAAGGTTGACTCAATTACCATAACCCACTGGTCTTCCTTCCCACACCCCCTCAACTCCATCCAGGTCAGAATTAAGAAATTTAAAAGAAGAATATTATAAATTAAAAGTGGATCACTGGAAATTGTGGCACATTAGGTGCAATAAATGTGACATGAATATCTCAAGCAATATCTCACACATATGCTAGGTTATTTTATTAGAGATAACCTTGTACATGTACCTCCATACATCTTGAGCTTATTATCGGCAGAATAAAAACAACATGCGATGGCGAAAAATATTGGCGGGAATTCTTCCGTTTTGGACATGATTTTGACTTTGGACTTTGCTGGAAATATCAGAAGTTTTTCCTAACGGCCATTTAAGGTAAGAGTAAGATATTTTTAAAGTAGATATTCAAAGAAAATCACAAATATGGCAATTAATGTATCACTAGAAACTGGGAAGCTTACAGATGGCAATCTTATAAGTTTTATGTCAACTGCGTATCTGGTGATTATAAAAACAACACAAATAAAAGCTCTTCTCAGCATCTGGAATATCCGAGGATTCGCCAGAAATATAGCGATGTTTTGATGTCGTCACACTCGGGATCGATCCTGCTTAAGCAGACGACGTCCTATAATGAATGAACGTAATTGCAATGCAAATATTTATCAAATTATAAAGAGTTTGGTGTATTTAAACATGACCTTATTTCACACCATTATAAAGGGAAAGTGAAACTGATTCTGATAGCTAAAACCGTTTGATTGTAAATACATAGGAGAAGGGTCAATGATCAATGAAATAAACCCCACTTTCAAATTGAAAAGCCCTCCGAATAATAGCAGGATGGTATTCGTTCCCTCTTGAAACGCCGAACATGCCCCGGTGCAAACAGCTGAAAATACAATGGCGTCTTATTTTGTTTACAAGTGACTGATTCCTTTATTTTTTTAACGCTGCATTTTTCATCAAAATAATACCATACACGAAGTTAAGAGTGAGGCAACAGACTAACATTAAGACTGACGCTAGTGAAGGAAGAGAAATAAGTGAAGAGGAGATGACAAAATAGGCTCTGAAAAATGTGTAAGATGTTATGGGACATCGTCTGCTTAGCCAGGACTGGTCCAGGGTGTGTCGTCACATATCTCAGCAGCGTTCGAGGAGCTCTTCAGCTGCTATATCGGGGGCTGTATTTTACCGTTTTATAATTGATAATAATCATTACTTCAAATGTTTCCAAGCGTTGAATTTGGATAACCTTGTTTAATTTATGCCATCTATGCAATAATAAGTATTAAGCCAATATTTAAAATCATCAACGTTCTACTTTAAGAGCTGAATTTGAAAGGAGGTATTTAAAATAGTTATCTTATTTTTCCCCCATACCTTTGGTATGATAGGGAGCCCTATGTCTGCACACCTAAGATTTTGACCTGAAAATGAACAATAATTTCTTTAATATTCCTCTAAAGCTTAATTTCATAATTTTCCTGATATTCTCAGGAGTAAGTTTGCAAAAAATCTCATCAAAATTAGAGCAAGAACAATGCCATTTTCACAAGAAACAGCAGTAGGTCATTTGAACATTGAAAAAACAATGGTGCCCATATCTGCGCACTCATCCAACACGAGAGGGCGCATTCTCCGTGCCCATGTCTGCGCACTCATTCATTTTACACTCAGTTAGGGAGTTTTGACATGAAAGACAACATTTTAAGGCTTGTGAATAAAAAATCTCAAATAAGACATTTTTTCAACTTTTGACTTGTTTTTTGCATGAATACCTATATCGCTAATTCGCTATGATAAAGATGAAAAGTTTGTGTTCGTTGCATGTTTTGTTTTATTAGAATCGTGCAGTTATGCGTGTACGCAGACATGGGCACTGCGCAGACTTGGGCACTGTAGCCATACAAGCGCCCTCTCTGTGTGCAGAGAGGAAATCTGCATTTTTTTATTGTTGCTGGCAGTAGTAGAGTACAGCAGTAGAGGGCAGCCCTTATGTGTTTTCACCATGACAGAGCTACATGTACCAAGTCTCACGCATTCTGCCTGAGACTCACGCATTTAGGGTCCGTCTCACGATCTCACGCGTGGCACCCATTTTTCTCACGCATCACGCAGGGGGAAAAAAAAAGTAGCATTATTTGCTAGACTACGCACTGGCCGACTGCCTTCGCACGAGCCGTCTAGCCTGGCACGCGGGACGAATCGAGAGCCCAGTACATGATATACTAGTACGAAAATCGCGCGCGCATCGCATGGTTCTTGTACGTAGGCCAACGTATGGTCATGGATCGTACGTCGATACGGCGCGCGAGTCATGAAAATCTCACTCATAAAAATTTTTTGAACTTGGCATCTCTGCCATGACCATAATTATTGGTTTGGAAGGACAAGGTTATATTATTATAACCTTGTTCATTGGATAAGGGCTCCCCATCATATTATTATTATTATTATTATTATTATTATTTATTCGGCAAAGACAAATATCAAGAAATCAGAGGATACAAAACAGTAGATTAGAAGAGAGTCACATGGATGCCGGGAAAAGAAAAAGATTAACCAAATAACTATGACCCGAAGGTCTTCTTTTCCAATCCATGTGACTTTACATAAATGAAATAGAATAAAATAAGATACAATTAATGAATTACAGTTACAATTTACAGCTACAAAAGTAATCCTAACGTAAAAAGAAAGTCCACACCGGTATTGAATTAACTGCAAGAAAAAACAGAAAAAGATATTTCTTGCACAAAGCAAATGGGAGAGGAGCACGCAAGAAAACGTCACGGAGCCGCCAGTCCATGCCCAACCGACTGTACATTGTAGCTCCACCCACCCACCCATCCCCCCCCCCCCATGAACCCTGTCCGAACCCCCACCATTCTGTCCCTATCACCCTTACACCTGCATTAAAACAAAACAAATTCCAGGTGGACTTTCCCTTAAATAAATAAATACAATACAAAACAATAATGTCGCCTTGTGCACATGTATATAGCACCGGGGGGAAAAAAAAAGTAGGTGAATACAATGTACACAAGCCCGGCATTATAGCCGAAGAGGGCGCTGTGCAGCTGAGTAGGTAAAAAAAAAAAAAAAAACCAGGTGGAAAAAAAACATTAAGGGATATTGTCATGCATTTTTTTTTTTTTTTTTTTTTAGATTCTGTATGAAATAATTAACAGAGCATTGCAAAAATAAAATATGGAATTATGCATTATGTATTACTAATTGAGAAGGGGTCTTAAAGAGTTAACTCACATGTATACTGAGAACTTGTTCTTTCAATTTTGATAGCCAGGTATGAAATGATAATAAAACAACATCAGTTTTCAAATTAATAGGGAGAGTATCCCAAACACGGGGGAATGTATGAATGGCAGAACCATGGAGTCTTTGAGTGCGGGCTTTCAGATGTTTGAATAAAACAGTATGAGAATATCTTTGGTTAACATGAATAGCATTTTGAACAGCTTCACATTTTATGAGGCCAAAGAGGACTTTAAGAATAAAACTAAATCAAGAGGTAACGTCGTCTAGAAAAAAGAGTAAACCACTTTAAACTTTGAAGGCGTACAGAATAGTCCATTTCCTGTCTTCTCTGTTTGAGAATAATTCGTGTAGCTCGTCTCTGTAACTTTTCAAGTTTTTCAATATGACCTCTACTATGTACAAACCAGGCCGGTTGACCATATTCAATAATAGGGAGAACAAGGCTTTTGTACAAGCACATCAGAGAGTCACTCAATAAATTTTTCGCTACACTGATGATAAAACCTAACATACGATTAGCCTTTGCTACTACATAATCAACATGATTTGACCAGGTCATTTTATTATTCAAGATAATACCAAGATATTTATATTGTGTAACAACTTCCTAGGACTCCCCATCAGTTGGTTAACTTAATGTTATGTTATGTCCCCAATACCTCTCCATGTCCAACTTTTAGGTGCTGTGGATCAGTGGAAGTCCCCGGACTGCCATAAAATGGGTGAGGTCGACTTTGGATATTTGTAGTTTATTGTACCCGGGCTTCTGGGGCTCTAGATAGCTGAAAACCGTCTGTTTCGGAGGAGTCTTTAACATTTTCTTATTTTTACCTTCTCCTCCTACACAGACGGCTACCCAACCTTCCCAGTACATAAGGGGATCTACATGTCCAATACATGACCTATGAGCAAAATCCCCCCAAAAAGGGGAATCTGATTTTTCATCCCAATAAGCCATCCCCTTTCTCTAAAAATTCACATAGATGGTGCTAGTGTTCTCATATTTCAATAAATAATAAAAAACCCGAAAAATATATTACAGATAATTAACAAAATTTTGGACTTACTCTGGTTTGAACTCAAGCTTCGCACTGACTGACTGAGTATTCGCTGCTTTACTACACAACTTCCTATACGCTTCCGACTAGGCCTACTTCCGGGTCATGTGATTATAACCAAGATGGCTGTCAGCGACTCGCTACTGTCGGCTGTGTGGGCTGTGTGAGTGTACGAGCCGTGGTGTGTGCTATGATTTTCAGTACATACAGATAGAATTTACTGGCATGTTGCCATTTTCAGTATATTAACCGGCATGTTGCTATTTTGGTTCGGTGTAAAAATGCCAGAGGAATAAATGCCAGAGGTAAAAATGCCAGAGGTAAAAATGCCAGAGGTAAAAATGCCAGTGGTAAAAATGCCAGAGGAATAAATGCCAGAGGTAAAAATGCCAGAGGAAAAAATGCCAGAGGTAAAAATGCCAGAGGTAAAAATGCCAGTGGTAAAAATGCCAGAGGTAAAAATGCCAGTGGTAAATATGCCACAGTTAAAAATGCCACAGGTAAAAATGCTAGTACCCCCCCCCCCCCCTGGCCCGGATATAGCATGCATGTATTGTTTGCCACTCGCTTCAGTTGACGACCCTTTTTTTGTTAAACACTTCAATATTATATTCTTTTTTTCACTTTTAATTCAGTTTGAATATATCGGCATCTTGTTTATAACCTAATGTCCATGAGCCCCCCCCTGTCCCACATTAGGGTGATGTCATTTTGCATACCTCCTTTCCCTTCTCTAAAGCTAAAATTCAGTTGCAGACTTCCTTCTCGTTCCAAATTCCATTCGGGATAATGAAATTGTACGTCGATTAAAAAAAAGCCGGGTCTACGATCTGGAGTCCAGAGTCCAACAGTTCGACAAAAAAACGCGGTCAAACCAAATAGTCTAAAATGTAAAATACAAGCAGATGCTTCTTGGCTTTCTTTATATTTCACCTCTTGATTTTTCACCTATATTCTCCTAGTATGCAGCTGGCATATTTTGCCTCTTTACTTTTTGTTCCTGACATCACCCATCGCGCGTTTATCTCTGTCATTTTACCTCTGGCATTTTTATCGCTGGCATTTTTTGCTCTGACATTTTTTGCTCTGGCATTTTTACCTCTGGCATTTTTACCTCTGGCAATTTTACCTCTGGCATTTTTACCTCTGGCATTTTTACCTCTGGCATTTTTTCCTCTGGCATTTTTACCTCTGGCATTTTTTCCTCTGGCATTTTTACCACTGGCATTTTTACCTCTGGCATTTTTACCTCTGGCATTTTTACCTCTGGCATTTTTACCTCTGGCATTTTTACCTCTGGCATTTTTTCCTCTGGCATTTTTTCCTCTGGCATTTTTACTTCTGGCATTTTTTCCTCTGGCATTTTTAGCTCTGGCATTTTTACCTGGCACCGCTATTTTGAGGTAGATAGGTATATTGACCGACATATTGCCATTTTCAGGTAGATAGGTACATTGACCGGCATGTTGCCATTTTCGATAGGGTCTATTAATTGACTGGCATCTAAATTATTAGAGATAGATCTATAGAAAAATCGAGAGATGGTGAGACGGAGAGAGCAAGGGAGAGAATATTTTTCTAGAGACAGAAATGAAAGAGTAATTTAGATTTGAGATTTTGATGGGAGAACCAATAAACAGAGAAAACATAAGAGATAACAATACATATGATTAGAACTATACAAACAGCAAAAAACTGGCAGAGTCAAAGAGTTTGAAGAGTCAAAGAGTTTGAAGAAACTTCACAAAAACAACATTATACAGCGTGTAGAGCGCATACATGTACGTAATAAATATCATAGCACACAGCGCACACGTATATCGCACTGTCTTAACTGACCAATCAGAGAATGGCAACCCGTCTGTCGCTAGCCGACAGTGACTCGCTAACTGACGTGCAACCTTCATGCTTCAAATGATCAGATTCGGGTACCAGACGAGGAATTTGGGGTAAGAAATTTATTCAAGCTCATTATATTACCGTTGTTCTCCTGAGTTGTTTATTTTAATAAAATAATGTATTTATTGGAAAATGAAAATTCGTCCTTAAGTAGTCCCTGGTACAGAGTGAGAGACGGAGTTCAGTCTTATGTAAGGAGGTGTAGTGAAGCAAGACGTAGTCCAGTGGAACACCCGACGAACAGAGACTGAAGCTTTCGGTCTACTGGGGCTCTTACTGCGGCAGCCCGAACACGTAGTGTTTGGGCTGCGATCAGCAGTCCTTTGATTGCTTGGATGTCTCTTAATTACAAGGTCGTTTGTCAAAATGATAGCCATGAAACGTGACATTAGTTGATTTTAGGCTACTTTTAGGTACTGGGTAATTCCATAAATAAGGGAGCCAATTTGTGACATTTTTGGTGTCCCTTTTACGTATGAAACCCATAATTAATTGGTTGGTTAGCCGGTGTTCGATCGAAGACATCGAATCCCGAATTCATTTTGGCAAATCCGGTGCATCGATTTGTAGTCCGCTAGATTTTTGACTATCGTAGCCACCATGAAAAGAGCAAATAAAAAAAGAAACTCTGTAACGCTTGCGGAGGACGTCGCGCTTTACCTGTGCTTTCTCTATGGAAAAATCGTTTTGTCGTTACGAATTGAATAATATTCTTGCACTCTCTCTGCATTGTCAATTTGACAATTGTATAATTGAACATGATAAATGCGGGCATGACTACGAGTGTTCCTACTTAATTCGCAATAACTGATATCACACTCTCATCATATTGGCAATTACTTCTGAATGATCTGAAGCTGAATGAAGTCGAGTCTATATTGAGCGACGAAAAGTTTATTTCGTACCGTATTGTTTATTTTTTTGCATCGAACAAACGTGTTCCATTCATCTCTCCAAAGACAAAGTAAGATTATTAATTCTTTGAATTTGAATCATTGTCGGGTGTGTCGACAATGAGCATCGCTTCGTGCGACACTAGAGTGATATTTTGGCTAGCTATACGGACTAGAAACTTAAAGATTTTGGCTCGTCCGCTGTGATTTTTACTAGCCATTGGCTAGCGGGCTATCGTTAATGTCGAGCAGCGAGAGCCCATACATTATGCCCGCGATGCCAGCGGACCGGTCACCGGTGCATGGTGCATGCACTGCGTGCAACTGTGTGCAACTCTGTTTTCACCGCCCATCATTTATCGATGCACCAGTATTCGATCGAATCAAAGCCGTCGAATCCCGGATTATGAAATATTTGATATGACTCAGGCTTACTCATAATGAAAACACCAATAGTGGAGTGAGATTGTCATGCTTAGAATCACCTTACAATCGTACTGCACTATTTCAGTCTTTACTCAGAGCCACACAAACATGTGGGTTTCATATGTAAAAGGGACACCAAAAATGTCACAAATTGGCTCCCTTATTTATGGAATTACCCTACTTACAAAACTTTCCGATTGAATGTCGTCTTTTTTTTCAATGAGGATGATACAAAAAAGGCATATTTATCTCCAAGAGCCTGTACTAAAAACTTCCGTAGGTCGGTGTTTTGCTTGCAATGCGCATGCGTCAGCAGCTCCAGTATATTTACAGACAAGAAGGGAGGATTATGAATATTCATTAGACGAGTGGGCTCGAGCTAGCGAGAGCGCTCGAGATCGGCGGATCACAGTGGATATATGTTATTTCTGTGACGAAAACTATGGCGTCATTGTAATAAATATTCATTGACATAGGCGCATGCGCAAGTGCCTATTTTCGTTTCTGCTTCAACAACATAGCGAATGGGACTGATTTCGAAAATTGAGAGTAAAAAGTGACATTCATCGATTCTACACATTTTTTAAGGAAAAGCTGATTTGCGGAACGTCTGTTTAGGTAAGTGGCATCGTATATGATTATGATACTTTAATTCCAAAAAATAACTTACATGTAGGCTATATGGCCATATTTTCAATGGTCATTTGAACAATATATAATGCAGCGACCCGGCACACCACGAATAGTGGTCATATTGACCACTACGAATACAAAATGCAAAAATAGTTTGTATTTTCTGTCGCGTGTAGTAAAGGTATGGGGGGAAAATAAGATAAATATTTTAAATACCTTGCTTTCAAATTCCGCCCTTAAAAATCTCACTCCTACCTCAAATGGCCGTTAGGAAGAACTTTTGATATTTTCAGCAAAATCCAAAGTCAAAATCTTGTCCAAAACCGGAGAAATCCCCGCCGATTTGTTTCGCGATCGCGTGTTGTTTACATACTGCCGATGTCTTAGACTAAAATCGGCCAATAAAATTTTTGTCCACGAAGAAACTCGGGATCGCAAGCGCACAGCGATCTTACGATCGCGCACACAGAAAATCGGGACTTTCCGTGTATGCCACATAGGGACCAAATTTTTAAGGACAAAACTCTTTTGGGGAGATGTCAGCGCCCGCGGCGACCAGGAAATGTACACAATGACTCCGATAGCTCGTTTCGCGAGAATCAACAGTTAATTACGGATTTGATTTTTGGAAATATCTTTTCCAACATCGGTGAGTTGAATTTATTGTATTTCTTGGATATTTAGTGGTCGGTTTTTGTAAATTAAATGCCGATTTTGAGTGAATGTTTGTGACTTTTGTGCAGTGGTGTTTTAAAAAGTTGAGGTGTATGACTGCCTACATTATACACACGAAGTATAGGAATGTAGCTATGCCACTTTGTGGCATCGCCCCGAGGCTACTGGTGCTCCAACGGCAACGCTGTGCGTTGGAGCTCCCTGGCCTGGGGGTTAGCAAGCATGGCATGGACTGGACTGTTAGTAAAACAAAAAAAAATCTTTTAAAGAGCATTATGTAAGCTAAATTATAGTTTAGACTATATCTATGATCTAAATTCTAATTTCGAAAATTTTGCATAAAAATAACTAAAACAAAACAAAACAAAAATCTAAACGAGTGGGACTGTAATTAAAAAACACGATTCCCCCCCCCCCCCCCCCCCCCCCCTGTCCCCGAGCAATAACTGTGACTTGTGATGGCATTCTATACGATCTAAAGTTCGATCTGAAAGAAACTCAATGAAATTTCGAGGAGAACTTCTTACCTCCTAAGAAACTTTTGCGGGGTTTGCGAGATCGTCAGTCAAGACTTACCGAGAACAAAATTAAAAGTCATGAAAGTTGAACATTGGCTGAGCTGCACAATGGTGGCGCTATAGCGCTACAATAAACCTGTACAAAAAATTAATAATAATAGGGTTATTATAATTATGGGTCGGTAGAATAGTATTTTGCACCAATATCAGTCATCCGTAGTCCGTACCAGTGGCGGATTTAGGGGGGGGGGGCACATCCGGCCCGTGCCCTCCCTTTTGGAACAAAAATATGCATTTTGCCCCCCCCCCCCCTCTTTTAGTTTTAGAACGAAAAAAACTTTTCTTTTTCTTTATTTGCTTGTCAGAGAATGGAGGGGAACTGGACCTCCATAACTCCCCCCCCCCCCCCCCCCCTCCAACTGAACGAATTTTGGACGTCTGCATCTGCACTGCACCTCAACAGTACGACAATATGCCTGACGGTGGACTGCGTCTTTTTCGAGAGCTGGCAAACAAAACAAAAATACGGGTCTCCCTTTTCCAAACCAATTTTGTGTGCCCCCCTTATACAAAATCCTGGATCCGCCCCTGGTCCGTACTATATCTAGTGAACTTATTTATTCATTTCTACTACACTTGCCAGCTGTACATTAAGTTTTGTGCTTAAGGCACTCATTTTACCATGGTGTTTAATGGCAATAAAAAAAGAGACAACGTATGGTTATCCTTTTGGCATGTGACGGTCTAGCTACGGTCGGGTGCCATTTGATATCTCAGCGGTGCACTATATAGTCTTGAAAATATATATTTTTTAAATTATAATAAAATATTTTAATAGTGTAGTGCATATATTCACTTGATGTTAAGCACTGAAATTCATAGCTGTGTTTACAATGCTTTAAAAGCACAATTTGAAAAAAATAATAATAAATAGGCCTAATTGTAACCTTTTCACATAGAAAAATGCAATACATACGCATCGATTGGTTACCATAAAAACTGTAAAATTTGATGAATTTCGTGTTTCAAATGCATTGCCAATATTGTAATTCAAGAGAACTGCCCGAAGCCCCACTCCAATTAACTTTATTACTCTTGTTATACATCTTTAATAAAAAAATTATGAAACAACGTGTATTCTGGTATTCATTAGGAGTGTATTAGTGCTTTCTCCTAGCTCCCTCTCTCTCTCTCTCTCTCTCTCTCTCTCTCCCTCTCTCTCCCTCCCTCCCTCCCTCTCTCTCCCTCTCTCTCCCCCCTCTCTCTCTCTCTCTCTCTGACTGTTTTGCTTCTAATTAATACTGTGCTACTTCTACCACCCTACCTCGACTACCATCCTACTACCATCCTACCTCTACCTTCATCCTCCCTCTTTGCCTCGCTAATGGAAATATTTACCCCAGACCATGAGATTCGCTCACAGATATAATAAATACATGTATCAGTGTCCGGAAAGACACAAAAATACTGAGGACCGTTTTTTTTTTTGGCTTGTCAGAGAATTTTGGAGGGAAAAAGCCTTTTTTTTTTGGGGGGGGGGGGTGTGTGTGCCCCCCCCCCCCCCCCCGTTTACTCAATCCTGGATCCGCCACTGGGTATGATGCTAAAATTATTGTGTCTCTATATATTGTGTTTTTAAAATAATTATGTTTATGTTATGTTCGCTAATTACAAAAGAATTATAATTGGGGGGAAAAAATTGTGCGGATGTGATAAGGATTAAAATTTGCTTTCAAGTAATTAAGAACAACAAAATTCTCATAATTTTTAAAATTATTTTTTGACTGTTACTGGTAGGGAGGGCATACTGATATGGTCGAATCTCTTTGCGTTGATTTCTGAATAGCTCCCTCTGCGACAAAAACAAGATTTTCATTTCTTACAAAGGAGCTATAGAACTTGTGACTTTGAAATAATAGGCAGTACATGTATCTACAGGATGTCCATTAAACCTGTGCAAAGATCCAGCAAAAAAGGATAAAGTACCTTTTATGTACTTTATACTTTAAACATATCAATGTTGAGAAGTTTCATCCAAAAAATACCAAAAATACCCCAAAGAAAAGACAAATCAAAAATACCATGGAATTCTTATAGCTCAAGATTTATTTCATGTCATAACAGGAAAATCAAAACAATATGAATATTGAAACTTTGTTCTGATATTCTACACTTTCATTGCTACAATTACATAAAGTAAAAGCTCAAATACCCCTATTCATCCGCGTAGATATTGTTGATGAGCGATTCAACATACAGGTAGGAACAATGCACATTTAGACATTTTCTAGTCGATCCAACTTCAAAAATAATTGGTAAAAATCCTTTTCTGTCTTTACACAGTGATACCAGTGCCCCGTTTCATAAACACTTGTTATCAATTACAAGTTGCAATAACTGTTATAAGCTACTGATTGGCTGAGAGCAAATTTGTCATCGAAATGTGCAGTTGGTACTGATAACAAGTTTTATGAATTGGGGCACAGAAGAGGGCATTAGTCAATTGTCATATCAACAAGATTTTCTTTTTTTGTGTGTGTGAAATAAATGGGGAAAAAAAGCATAAGTTTATTTGGTGTCAGACTTACTTGGTGTAATAGCCACAAGGTAAAAAGACACCAGAGGGGGGTGTAGAGAAAGTGATTACAAGCCCTACTAGTCATTAGACTATTAAACCATACGACACTGTCAACTGTCGAGTATTATGTATTATGTTTATAGCACCCCCTAGAAGAACAGTGGCATTATTACATTATATCTAAGATTTTGAACCTGTTCTGTATGAACCCACGACCTTCGCATCTCCAGCCAAGCATCTAAACCGCTCGACTACGACACCTCTACACCTCTACTTGTAGATCAACTTGGATTAGATGAGCTTGATAACAGATGATTTTGTCACTGGACTAAATGAGAACCACTTTTTGTGGCATCCTGCTACAGAACTTGATATTAAACAATCATAGTGTGATTCTCTTTAAACATCCTTTCCAAGGTAGATGTATATGTAAAACTTTTAAAGTCTACTCTAAAAGCAATTTTCTGTAAGTAATACATTAACAATCAATGAACAGTATTTTTATTCTGTAATAAATACACGCTAACTCACTTACGACAGATCCATACTAACATGTTATTGGCTAAGACAGCTCTATTACAGTACAAAACATTAAAAAAAAGAAATAGAAAGATGAAATAAATTATCACAACTACAGATTGAGCTTAACAATCGGGGCTCAAATAAAGTTAAAGAGGAAGAGGAAGAAGAAAAAGAAGAAGAAAGAAGAAAGAAGAAGAGGAAAGAAGGAAAAAAGAAGAAGAAAAAGAAAAAGATACCAGTGCTGAGCTCATTAACAATATACCATTTATATGTAGTACCAGTTTGTTGTTACATAACAACTACATCTAGTAAAATTTTATGAATGTAGACACAGATGTTTTGCAAAACAAATGATTTGGGAATTACCCATTGGAAGCACAGCATTCAAATGAAAAACAAACAGATATATGTCTAGCGAGAAAGAGGCACGTACATTTGACTGAAAATAAGTTGTCACATCATCAAACACATAAAAATGCACTATAGTCCATATCCAGGACCCTTATTCAATTCATATTCAAATATAAGTATTATACTTACTTAGTTTTGAGCTGAGATAAAATACTTAAGCAACTTTGGTATTCAATTAAATCATTTGGCTAAGTATTTTACCCTCAGTCTAAGACAGCTCCCTAGTAGACTTAAGCCAATTACTTGATTGATAGATATGTGGCTTTCATACATAGTCACGTAGTAGATAAGTTACACACAAGCAAATTAAAAGCGCGCAATATGAGACCACCTGATGAATATGAATTAAGCCATTTTACTTAGCCAAGCAAAATGCTAAGTAAAATGCTTACTTAATAAATGCGCATTTTGAACTGAATACCAGCCCAGTGGGATGTTTCATAAAACTGTTCGTAAGTCACGAATGACTTTACCCACGACTGGTGATATGTTCTTGTGCTAAATGATTGAGAATCTGATTAGTATAGCGCCTAAGAACATGTTCCAGTCGTTGGTAAATTCATTTGTAACTTTACAAACAGCTTTATGAAATACCACCCAGGTCTAAAACTACTTCTTAGTGGGGAAAGTTTAACTGATTAAAGGAGCGCCAAGTTTTAACATTTCCGTTCTGTAAAAAGTCCATTTTCCTGAAACTAAATGTACAAATAAAAATATTGTCATAATGAAATCGATTTCTCATTTTCTTTTCTTGACTGGATTCATTTCATTTATTCATTTTGTCAAAGAAACACGGTCATTTGTACAGCATACTGTAATCAAACGTGGAATATTTCACGGTGTGGAAATTTTCGCACATTTCGCGTGGCATGCAATATGCGCGAAAATAAAACAACCAAATATTTGTTTATGTATTCTTTGGCCCATGAGCCTAGCGCGTCGGCGAAATTAAAAACACGTGAAATTCACCTTACTTGGACGAGCGCGAAAAATAAATCGCGTGAAATTTCCACTTTTAAAGTATGCGCTTGGAATGACACTGACATAATTAACCCTTTGACTACTACCTCCCGTAACTCCCACAGACTTTATAGTAACCATTCATATACAATAGGCATAGGGTTAACTTAATGCACCTTATATGAATACAAGACTACATGTTTCTAACTACTCTTAAAGGGAAGCTTGAGTTCTGGGAAAGGTAAAAAACTAATTTGTGAAATTTCACATTCTTATTATGTTAGTTTGGAAGATTGTCATTGTAGATATGTCTCCGGAAAAGGATTGCTCTTCGTAAGCCCTCACATTCATAAATATGACAAGAAACAGCAGAAATGTTCGGGCCGAACAATTGTGTGTAGTCCCATATACAAATCTCTGTGTGTAGTAATTGTGCCTCTCAGCAGGACTGAGTCAATTTCTGATCATTTTGGTGATTCTAAAACCTCACAGCATAAACTAATTCATATTTGCGATATAATCAACCTTTTCCAATTGCTTTGAGACAGATTCTTTCACAATTCAATCTCAGAACTCAACTTTATCTTTATCACAAACAAAGAATGATGCAATGTATCTGCACAATATTACCCGATAGTACCTGTACAAAAAAATACAACAGAGTAATTATTTATAAACTTACAAGGCACTGAGCGGTCTTCCATGTAAACAAAGCATAGAAATCTCTTTTCTATCTAATGATTCATTCAATAAAAATAATGAAAAGACATTCAAATAGTCACAATGCAATTGTATTCTGAAAACTATGTCATCTTTCATGTCAGGGAAAATGATGTTAATTTTCATTAAAAAAAGAACTTACATGGAATACACACTTATCATTGGCTTACTTCGAACCATCGCGTGATCACGATCACGTCACGTCGTCACGTTACACGACCTTTCGTGAAAACTAAGCCTAAATTCACGAAGGGCAGAGTGTAACATTTGTGAAATACCCCCCTCTTATTGGTGAAGTGTAGGGTCCAGTTTACCCGAAACTTTATTGCAAATCTACAAATACTCGCGTCTCGAACCGGACACTTCATCAATAAGGAGTATTTCACAAATATTACACCCTAACCTTCGTGAATTTAGGGCATAGTATTCACGAAAGGTCGTGTAACGTGACGACGAGATGCAAACGTGATCACACGATGGTTCGAAGTAATCCCTTATTATTGGTGCTTACACAGATATCTCATTAATCAATAACTCGCCCTTGTTTTGATTTATTACGCGATAAACATCCTTTTGCTAACCCAAAATATTACATAGTTTTCAGAATATTGCCCCATGTACATAAAAATCTAATAATACATAATAATCCTCACTAAATCGCTTATTAAACAGCCATGTGAACAGGGCCTATATTCTCTACATGGTTTGAACGTACAACACTGATCATGTTCGCACTTTAGTTGTACCACCAAACAAACTCCTGATCATAATGACCTGTATGATTAAGGTGACAAGCATTACGATGGTGTTGACGGAAGACCAGAAATTGACGCGCTCAAAGTTGCGCTCCGTGAGATAGCGGTCGCGGAACTCGATGTTGCGCCACTGTCGCTGGTGCGTCTGAGACTTACGGAGATTGTCGCTGACAATATCTAGGGAGGTCTGCACAACAGAACGAATGAGAATTACAAGATTAAGGTGAAGTATTATGAAAGTTTGATGTTAAGAAACAGGATTCCATCTGGTAATCATCCTTGACGATCATATAAAATATGTGAATTTCAGAAAGAGAAAAGGATAATTTTCTTTAAAAATAATTTTTATATGGAAACAAATCATATGAAGAAATAAAACACATACAAATTTACAAAACTTTTCATTATTTTTGTGTTTACAGTTGAAAATGTATTTGATATCCTTGTAGGAATGTATGTACATGTATGTGCAATATAACTTGGGCATGGTTGCAGGGAAATCAGTTTCTTGGTGAAAAATTGGAAAGTTACACTATGAATTATGGTGAACAAAGAATCGGACAAAATATACAGCTCCTCATTGTACCTTTCAAACTTGCTCTGGTAGACAATAGAACAGCCCTTCATTGCTATATATGTAAAAATATGTAGAACAGGTGTCACATGCATATTCACCTGTTCTACTTATTTTACATAATAGCGATGGAAGGGATGTTCTTTTGTCTACCAGAACAATTGTGGAGGGTACAATGAGGAGCTGTATATTTTGACCGCTTTCTTTGTCATCGTGTTCATAGTGTTAGGATACCAAAAATGTGTCAAACAGTTCCTGAAAAGAGGGGCTATGACATCTTGGTCTCAAGTCGAGGTATTTCATTTGAGTCCACAAGACAACGTTCCTCATGTAATCTGTTCTTTCGATTGATCTACTTTTATTGTCAGGAACTTGGGCCAGAGCTGGACTTTCAATGGATATATAGCAAATGTTCTCAGAATAAACTGACACTGCATATGCAAGATAGCTTACTTGTATTTCCTCCATGGTTATTTCAACTTCCTCGTTTCTATTGGCAACTGCATCCATCCACTTTGGTACATCTGTTTCTCCATCATCTTCATAGTCTAAGGCTAAGTCAAAATAAACAATCTGAAATTGAAGAAGAAACATAATAATAATGATAATAATAATAATAATGATGATGACGGTGACAATGTTGATATATTGTACAGTAATATAAGATAATGACTTATCGTACATTTCACTCAACTGAAGACTCTCTGATAGACCAGGAGGTATACTGGACAGTGGGTTTGCTGTGCGCTAGACTTGCACACCCATTGGATACTTCCAGTGCTTTCCACTGAGTCTGGTGTCAGCGAAATATGACCTACTGCACATGGCATCTGCCTACCATATTCCTTTAACCGATACCTATCGTTTGTGCTGACTAGCATTCGTGGCACACCAGCAAATGTGCCAATCAGCACTTGCGGCACACAAAAGGTTAACAACCATGTTCAATCCCTAAGCCATGTGTGTGAAACAAACAGCTGATGTTTTAGGAGCCTAAATGCCTAATCAGTACATTGTTTGTTTAAAGCCATACTGTAGACAAGCTAAGCGCTGATTTGTCAATATTTGCACAGCAGCCATCAAACAGCATACATTGATTAGACTATTTTGAAGCCATATCATATGCTAGTATTTCATGGTGTAAATTATTTTTTTTTTTCGGTCGTGGGAGCTCTTTTGGAGTTGCTAAATTGACAAAGGAAAAGTGAGACTCTTTGATTTCCACATGTTTAATTACTATGGGGAGTAGCTTTCTATGCAAAATATTCCTAAAGTAAATGAACTGAAAAAAAATCTTTCGATTCCGTTTAATTCTTATGTATTTCATATTTTCGAGGAATCCCTACAGTATGCATTCTATTATTATGTATTTTATACTTCTCAAGGCTTTCATTTCAATCAATATTCAGATAAAACATTTAAAATATACAGTGCACACGTATCCATCCTCGGAAATACTCAAGGCATTGAACACTTGAGATGAATGCAAACTACATATAGTTTAACCTTGCATAACTCAAAGTCACATAAGTCGAACTTTCCCCCAAGTCAAATCAATTTTTATATTTATTTATTTTTTGTTTTTTATATACCACTGTAAATTTCAAAAGGTTAAACCCTCTTTTCATTCATTGCTTTCCTTCATTCGTGTTAAACAGAAAACAGAGTACACTGTTGCCTTTAAAAAATTGTAAGCTTGGCAATTATTTCAATAAGTTTAAATTTAACGTTTAGTGCCTCGTTGGACTGTACCATTTATTGTATTGTTTTTGTTCATGTATATGTAAATATAAATATAATAAAAAAAAATTTGTTGATCAAACTATATATGCTAAACAGGTGTTATTTATATTTCTACATGTAAGTCAAATTTTGCATAAGTCAAACTATTTTTTGTGGTCCCAACAGATTCAACTTAAGCAAAATTAACCATACTTGAGAGACAAAATAACTAAACTACACTTCAGATCAATAATACCCCACTCCAGTCAAAGTAACAAGGGCCCCCGTTTCATGAAACTTGTTTTCAATAACTGTTATAAGCTAGTGATCCTTGCATCTGATTGGCTGAGAGCAAATTTGTCATAGAAATGTGGCAGTTGTTACTGATAATTGCATCCATAACTGAATGACCTTGTGAACTTACGAAGTTCACAAGACAAACTGCTTCTTAAGTTGCCTCATGTCAAAACGAAAGCACCTCTTGGAGATTGTGCATTTAGCTGTGCTGCTCCAAAACTCTGGAACCAACTTCCTCTTGTAATAAGGAAAGTACAATCAGTCCCCATTTTTAAATCTCTACTGAAGACCCATCTGTTATCAGAGGCTTTTAAGTAGATTAGTTCTGTTGAGATAGTGTAAGCATGGAGTCTCCAGCAAAGCGCAGTAGAGTATATTCAAATAGTAGCTCCGCTATATATAAATGAATCTTCTTATTATTATTATAACAAATTTTATGAAACAGGGCCCAGGCAGACACCTGGGGAACGTTTCATCAAGCGTTTTACAAAAACTCAAGCGTTTTGTCAGTGCTTTATACCGACAACCGTTATAAGCTACTGAAATCATTGCATCTGATTGGCTGAGAGCAAATTTGTCATAGAAATGTGGCAGTTGTTACTGATAACAACTTTTATGAAACGGGACCCAGGAAGACACCTGGGGAACGTTTCATCAAGCGTTTTATCAGTGATTTTTACCGACAACTGTTATAAGCTACTGAAATCCTTGCATCCGATTGGCTGAGAGCAAATTTGTCAACAGAAATCACTGACAAAACGCTTGATAAAACGCTCCCCTAACCACCACCAGACTGACAACAGAACTAACAGACAATCACATCACTCCCATTGGCCAATACTTTGACGGCTTGGAGTCAGTGTGGAGACGGTTCTGCGGTGTGACTTTTAAAGATAAAGTTGAGTTCTGGTCATGACATTGAACTGTGAAAGAAACTTTCTCAAAGCAACTGGAAAAGGTTGATTATACAGCACATAAGCAATGGTGTATACTGTAAGGTTTTGGAATCACCAAAATGATAAGAAATTGACTCAATCCTGCCAAGAGTCACATGCACAGAAATGTGTATATGGGACTACATATAAATATTCGGCCCGAACATTTCAGCTGTTTCTTGTTATATTTTGAATGTGAGTGCATTTGAAGAGCAATCCTTTTCAGGGGATGATTCTACTATGATGTTCTTCCAAACTGACATAAATTGAATGAGAAAGCTCACAAATTATCTTTCACCTTTCCCAGAACTCAACATTCCCTTTAATTTTGTAGGTAACCTTTTTAACCCTTTCAAGACAATTGACCACATTTTGTGGTTTGGCTCAATAACTTTTGATTCAGAGCTCTAAAAAATATACCAGATGCACAAGTAGAAAGAGCAACAATTTCTGCACATACTATGTCCATATTTGTTGCATGACCATATTGCGTTTGATGCCAGGAATTTTAAAAACGAGAATAAGCTTTAAAATCCTTAAATTGGCAACAAATTGAGAGGTTCAAAATCATTGTTTTTCATCAAAATTGGCAATTATTTCAACTAATCGATAAAATATCTAACCACGACATTACACCTTATTAGAACCACAAAGAACTAACAGAAAAATATTATTGTTGCCAATTTGAAGAACAAAACGTGTTCAATTTAGCCCTGAAATAATTCCTGTCCTGAAAGGGTTAATTAAACTTACCTTTTCTGAGATTCTACTGAAGGAGTTATCAAAGCACATGAGGTAGTCCCCCGTTTCTTGTAAATTAAAACTGGAAGAAAACAAACAGCAATTAAAGAAATAGATGTCAACAATATTTGCTAAGTCCAGTAAAACAAGATATGTTTGTGACTTGAAACTTTCGCAAATCGTAAACGAGAACCATTTTCTCAGCAAGAAACTTTCGAGATTTGCAGAAAATTAGTGTTACATGTATGTCATTTTCATGCCCCTTTTTCTAGGGCTTTATTAGTTGCTATACAAAGTGTACAATCGGGCAGTGTAAAAAATCTTTTTTTGTTCCCAGGAGCTCTCAGCAGTTTTTATGTGTTTTTTTTTTTTTGTTTTTTTTTAAAGAAAAGCTCTTTCAGAGCTTTCCAGAGCTAATAAAATCGCTCACCGCTCCTAGTCTGCAAAGCACAGACCCTAATTTGACACTTTATCATACAATCATTGTGTCTTGAGAGGAGCCTAATCCAGCTACCTACAGGGGCCATATTCTGAAAACGATGTTATCTTTTATGTTAGTAAAACGATGTTGTCATAACAAATCAAAATCAGGACAAGTCATTTGATAAAGATTGCGCAAATATGGCAGTGCTCACGTGAAGTTAACAGAGACATCTGCGAAAGCACCAATGATTGGTGTTTATTGCGCTTAATTTCAGTTTGTTAATGACAATTAAAGTTTTCCTTAACATAAAAGATAACATAGTTTTTGGAACACCACCCCTGGTCATGTCAATATAGCAGCTCTAGCACATGGCATATTGTAGTCTTACAGCGCAGACTCTCTTTTATGACTGACCAGGGTTTGTGCCTGCAAACGACACCGCTCCCGTGCATTTGTTTTGCTGGGTAATTCAATTGTGAGCTGTAATCAATTGTGAGAGCTAAATAAACTGGTCTTTGTTGTTGTGGTCTGTGATGTCATGCATTATAACCCATCAACAATAAACAAATTTAATGAGAGCCTTTTTTCATAACATGTACAATGTACTTCTACTTCTAAAATGATACTCACTTGGATCCATGAGTGTGGATGTATTTGCTAAGGAATTGTACTAAAGAAACTCATTTGGGCAGTTCTGAACAATGTGTTCTGTACAAAATATGTCTTTTATCCACTTACAGTCAAACCTGCTTTAAAGACCACAAGTTTTGTTTCCCTTGATACGTTTATTAAAGGAACCTGTCCATAAAGACCACCTGCTCATAAAGACCGATGTCCTTGTCTCCACTGAGCGGTCTTTATATACAGGTTTCACTGTACATATATTTCATTCAAAAATTTTTTAAAATTCAAAATATTTCTTGATGTGGCTACTGAGTTATGGTTCTTTCTTGTATGACTAGCATTAGTCAAAGGGCACCTCAAGGGATTTTTATTCTTGGATGAAATAAATAGATTTAAAGACCTCAGCCTGACCGAATTTTGAAATATACCCTTTATTCATCCACGGGGAGCTATATATTTTCTGAACAAATTGAAACCAACTTCATGAGATTCCGTTTCCTGTGGAATGAGTAACAGCGTCCCGAATGTTGAGCCCCGGTGGTTTTTCTGACGAGGGCCCCGTCTCTGAGGAACGCTACTTTGCGGGGGGTAAAAATTTGATGACGACATATCGTGTAGACGCACTCGGAGCTGTATACATGACATGTCGTCACACGTCTAGCGACCCCCTGCAGTTTCCTCTGTTGTTACGCCATAGGGAGGGGGCGGACCAAAAAAAATTATCTTTTTTATTTTTTATGGATAAACGGAGACGAAAATTTATGAATACCCAGGGTAATTATATTCTTTGTTTACTACGCTTTACGTCAATATATGGTTGTTTTGGGTCAGGCTGAGGTCTTTAAAAATAAAGTTGAGTTCTCAAAGCAATTAGGAAAGGTAGATGATGTTGTCTACATAAGAATTGGTGTATACTGTGAGGTTTTGGAATCATCAGAATGACAAGAAATTGACCCAATCTCGCTGAAAAGCACAGGCACTGTACACCTGAAATGGGTATATGGGACTGTACACACAAGTGGTATGAATGTTCTGCCCGAACATTTCACCCATTTCTAGTCATACATGTTTTTCGAATACGAGGGCATTTGAAGAGCAATCCACTTCAGGGGACATTTCTACTACATGTATGCTGTTCTTCCAAACTGACATAAAAGAAATGAGAAAGCTCACAACTTATATTTCACCTTTCCCAGAACTCAACATTCTCTTTAAGACATATAGAGTACCGAAGTGCTGACGTCATATTCGCCCGATGTCCGGGATACTGGTTCAAAAAAACAGAGCCAGGGCATGAGGTTGTTCGCGAAATCATTCAAGGAGCGGGCTGGATCAGGGCAAGTTCAGTGTTAGGAGCTGGTGTGATCACCAAGCCATTGCTTCTCACAAAATTGTTTGGAACCGGAACCAGCAACCTTGACAACTTGGCCGGTATGACGCCACACTTGGGTACTCTATGCTGTACGGGACATGCAGCACAGAATCACCGTTTTTTAAATGGTGCATGCTTGTTTGTTGGTGCATCAACGCTATGAACATGATGGGCAAAATAAAACAACTCCTCATGCTACTTTCAAAATGGTTTTGGTAGACAACAGAACATCCCTTCACTGCTATTATGTAAAAATATTTACAACAGGTGTCACATGCATATTCACCTGTTCCACATACTTACATAATAGCAACGAAGGGATGTTCTTTCGACTACCAGAACCATTGTGAAGGGTAGAATGAGGAGTTATTTATTTTGTCCACTCTCTTTGCCCGTAAGTACAAATTGAGCTCCTTGGTCACTCCTATCTTTTGTTTCGAGTCCAGAGAATACTTACGAATAGATGCCATCTTGTTTTCTTGCTTCTGTCGCTAAGGCTTTATTTGTTGGTGAGCGAAGAATAAAGTTGATATCTAGATCCCCTCCTTCCAATACCTGAAAATAAAAAATTCCCGAAGAATTGAGTTAGTCTCAGCAATGGGTCAATATCTTAAAGGGCAAAAAAAAAAAGCTGATTTGTGTGAAGGGAGAAAAATAAGAGAAACAGGAAGGAGAAAAGTTTAAAAGAAATCGGACAAAGAAATGAGATCACTACATCTATGCGGATCTCCAACTGGCAATTTGGTGAATTGATTGTGACGTATTCAAGGTCAACTCTTCCATTTGTCATACACCAAAATATTGTTAAATTCTGGTTTTCTCCTGAGCGCTTTTCCCCCGATGTTTCTGCTTTCACATAAATGAAATTATTACAAAGGTTACATGCAGAGTGCACTTTCAGTACTGTTTAATCTACTGTACATAAATTAATAAAAGAATAATACTCTGTAATAATAAAAATAGTAATAATACATACGATATGTAAATGCAAAAAGACCACTAACTCTGTGTGTAAAGTTCTAACTAACTTTTAAGTCTAAGACTTCCTGAGCCGGGTTTGTGTGGGATGGTGATGGCCACTGGCCATCCCAGGCTGCGAACTTTTTTTTTCCACAAACTTTTTGTCACTATCGTCCTTGACGCATGCGCAACTTTGAAATAGCCCTACAATGCTTGGAGTTGGATGGGGTTTCAAAGTTTCATCCTACTTTTAGTAAAAATAAAAATACAAGACGTTATTTTTGTAATGTCCAAACTGAGAGTCGAACCCACATACCTCAAGTTAAATGTCTGAGGGCTAACGCATCTCGCCACAGCAAGATGCTGGGAGCAACCGTCATTATATCGCTTATGGAATAAACCCTATGATTGCGAAAATGACTTAGATCGGAAAGGATCAGGTGCGCATGCGCCAGGGAGGACAGGGACAAAAAGTTTGTGGGAAAAAAATTTTAGCTCCCGGGTCGTGCCGCTTCATTAAATGGCCATTAGGAAGAACTTCTGATATTTTCAGCAAAATCCAAAGTCAAAATCATGTAAAAAACCGAAGAAATCCGCGCCAATTTTTTTTTTCGCGATTGCATGTTATTTTCATGCCGCCATGTACTTTTAGACTCGGCCAATAAAATTTTGTCCACAAAGAAACTCTGTGTGTCGCGCGCACATCGATCTCTATGATCGCACACACGGAAAATCAGGACTTTTACGTATACACGGTAGGCCCATACGGACCAAATTTTTAACGACCAAACTTTTTTCGGGGTGATGTCAGCGCTCGCGGAGATCTGGAAATGTACACAATGACCTGCAATACCCTGAATTGACAGTAAATTATGGATTTCATTTTTGAAATTATATTTTCCAACATCGGTGAGTTGAATTTATTGTATTTCATTCCATGGATATGTTGGATTCGGTTTTTGTAAATCAAATGCCGATTTTGACTTGAGTGAACATTTGTTGGTGACTTTTGACTTTAGTTTTGTTGTGCAGTGGCGTTTGAAAGGTAATTTGAGCTTAGTTTGAGGTGACTATGACTGCCTAGTAAAGTCGCTATGAGTGGTTAGTTAGTCACTTTTGACTGAGTGACTTTAATAGTGAATAAATAATAATACATCATGATCATGCATTAATTTTTTAAATAAATTAAAAATTTGCAAAATTTTCATCTTTAAAAGTTAAACTTTCAATTACAATCAGTGTGTCAGTGACACTGATTATTTCCATTACACACACACACAAACAAACACAAACACAAGAAGAAAACAAAAACAAAATAGAAAACAAAAACATTCCTGCATTCTCTGCAAGTCAAGAGGTTGAAGAACAAAAAACATTCAAACCACTCCCGGGTACATTTCTGTAAAATAGTTGGTATTTTCTGTCGCATGTACTAAAGGTATGGGGGAAAAAATAAGATAAATATTTTAAATACTTGCTTTCAAATTCAGCCCTTAAAAATCTCACTCCTACCTCAAATGGCCGTTAGGAAGAACTTTTTATATTTTCAGCAAAATCCAAAGTCAAAATCTTGTCCAAAACCGGAGAAATCCCCGCCGATTTGTTTCGCGATCGCGTGTTGTTTACAAACTGCCGATGTCTTAGACTAAAATCGGCCAATACAATTTTTGTCCACGAAGAAACTCGGGATCGCAAGCGCACATCGATCTTTACGATCGCGCACACAGAAAATCGGAACTTTTCCGTGTACGCCATAGGGACCGAATTTTTGAGGACAAAACTCTTTTGGGGAGATGTCGGCGCCCGCGGCGACCAGGAAATGTACACAATGACTCCGATAGCTCGTTTCGCGAGAATCAACAGTAAATTACGGATTTGATTTTTGAAAATATCTTTTTCAACATTGGTGAGTTGAATTTATTGTATTTCTTGGATATTTTGGGGTCGGTTTTTGAAAATTAAATGCCGATTTTGAGTGAATATTGGTGAATTTTGTGCAGTGGTGTTTTAAAAAGATGAGGTGTATGACTGCCTACATTATACACACGAAGTATAGGAATGTAGCTATGAGTGATTCCTACCGCGCATGTCGCCGCGCGCATTCAAAATCATTTGTAACAAACCAACAATCAAACAAACAAAATCTACATTAGATGGGACTACGATAATGAACTTGCCTGAAACTCGAATTCCAAGTTGAAGCCGGACTTCATTGTCTGATGAAAACACTCCCTCCTTCCCGGTGGAACAATAACAGTCAGATCATGCATGATTCCTGATGATATTTCTACCGCAATCAAAAATATTAAATATCCCAAAACTGACCGTAAATTCTCCATTTTTTGTGAATTCCGAGGCAGGAAACTGTTAGCCAATGGTCGATTTCCACGATTTGCCTGTAGTCTTGGCTTCAGCCGGATTGCGCCTCCCTTATTTTGTTTGGTATCAATTTTTAGACTATATTCAAAATTTGTAGGCCCTATGTGGAAGAAAAAACAGAGACTTGTGGTTTCTAGCTTCCATGCTAATTCGAAGAAATTGATTATTCGAGGTTTTCAATCCTTCTTATTGCAGAAATTTCATTTCATTCATTGCATGACCGCTTGCCGAAACTTAAGAGAATTACGATTGAGCCTTGAGAATCTTCTATTGAATAGAGCAGCTTTTTGCCTTACCATATATAGCAATACCTAAAATTTTGTGTATATAACATAGACTAAATATATATATATATATATATTTTTTTTTTTCTCTTCTAACCACTTTTCTACCTTTTCTCTAAAGCTCCACCCTGCAAGGGCTTGTCTTCCCCACGTAGGTAGGATTAAAGGCGTCTTGTCCCCTGGAAAGATCAAGACTTCACCGACGTTGATGTTCTACATCAACGGGACAGACGTATCCCCGCACTGCGGTACGGGTGCGGGACTGGAGCTCTTCCTTTCTTTTGCTTTCCCATTTTGCTTTCCTTTTCTCTTTCTTTCCCTTAAACTGATTAGGAATTAGAGAAAGACCTCTTGAAATTTGTAAATCCAAGTATAATAGATCTCCTAGCGTATTTAAAAAAAAAATAATAATAATAATAATAATTAAAAAAAAAAAAAAGAAAAATAAAATAAAAGTATATACCATTGGATAGAATATCGGAATTTAATATGGCAAAAATAGTCAAATCTGACTGGTTGCCAGACAAAAAACAATCACCCCCCCCCCCCCCCCCCCTCCTTATTGGTGAAAAGTTTGCAAAAAACATGCATAATCTCGAAATAATTAAATGTAATTATTTGCTTTAAGCTTTCAACAATAATTTTATATAGTTTATGCTTACCTTACTTTCTATAAGGCTGAACTGCAATTGGATATAAAAGGTTTTCATGTAGATAATTTTTTCAAAGACAAAATGAAAACGTTATGTTCAGAAATTTTTTTTTTTTATATGCCTGGCTCTTACTAGTACTAGATCGGCCTCGGAAGTGGGCCTCGCTAAAGTGATATATATGCATCCCAATGGTGGGAAGGGGAGGGAGGTGGAGGGTGAGGGGAAGGGGTCACATCCCATCTCAATTTCTCGTGGTAAATTTTTATAAGCTTAATCGGCAAAATTATAGAGTTTAGTATACCCTCACTTTTATTTCTGGAGAGTGTTCCTATATAATACCATTACAACAATTTTATCTATTACTCAGGTTTGTAAACACCATCGCCTGTCTAAAATATAACTGGGTCTGTCTATACAACGAGCCCAGGGTTCGATTCAGAGTCTCGTCCTTAGTGGATGCTGAATTTGAATAAACAGGGGAAGATCAGGGGGAGGGGGTCTCTCATGAATCCGATTTTTTTTTTGCTTGTCAGTCATATAGGCTCCTTTCTCAACCCGGTCTATTCTTTTGTTTCTTCTTCCTCCTTCTATCTCTCTCTCTCGATCTCTCTCTCTCTCCCTCTCTTGTTTGTCTGACCTTTCTGGAGAATCGGACCCCTCCCCCCTCTTTCTATCTTTTTTTAGTCTTAAATCCTTGATCCGCCCGATCCTGTAATAGTAAAATATTCATATCTGATTGTTGGTTGATATAAGAGTTTGTAAAAACATCATCTAAACATTATTACCACAACGAATTTTAGTTGTTTTTTGTTAAAGAATGAAAGCCTTTCAAGGTAGGCATATATTTTTGCACATTTTGTGCGCAAGATTGTACTGCTTTCTTAGGATTCCTCGTAAAATAGTTGTTCAGAAAATACATTTCTTTCTATATTTCTTCATTCATTCAATTATTTATTTTTTTATTTATTTGTATTTATTCATGTATGTATTTATTTATTGTTTTATTTATGTATGTATTTATTTATTCATTTATTTATTTATTTATCTATTTATGGATAACATTTAACAAATTCATAGTGACGAAGCTTTACTCATCGGGTCATAACGCAGGAATGAGAGAATACAAGAAAATACAAAAGTCAAGGAAGTGCGTGTATAGCGTCCCGGATATGATCCGGGCACGCTAAAATAATCGAAGCGCTTCGTCACTATGAATTTGTTAAATGTTATCTTTAAGTTTTGTAGTACCAATCGTCTGTTTTTATCTATTTATTTATTTATTTCTCATATTTAGACAGGGTGACTCATTATGACCAATAGTGGTGGTCTTCCATGAAGCCCAGATAACAATCATACAAGTCAATTGTCAATAAAATTCATAAGAAATTTAGAATACAATGAAATACATATTAAAGAAAATAGAAACTTCTCCTCTTTATTTTCAAAAAATCTGGACGAGCTTAAAACTAGGAATCAAGTTTACTTGGCCTTATCCTTATTTGCATATATAGATACATGTACACTGAAAAAACTCCGTGTAAAATTATAACAGAAACGGGGTAAAATTCACCAGACCTCCGTGTTCCCGGGGGAGCAACACCGATGGTGTTAAATTTACCCCATTTCTTGGTTATTTGAAATTCAAATTCACCAGTTAGACAAGTAAATTTGACCAGGAATTCGGCTTTCGCAAGCGAGATCACCACATTCTTGGTAATCTGACCAATATTGCACGGAAATAAAATTACACGGAAAATTTTTACCAAGAGTTTTTTCAGTGTATGCAGTGCCGTATATAGAGACGGCACTGCATGTATGCAATCCCACAGGCCCTCTAGCGACCTACCTGTGCGTCGTTTTCAATATCATGAAGAGTTGAGGGCAATATACCAACGAACTCCTTTGTTTTGAGTTCTGTGCAATATACGCGGTCTAATCTTGCTCCAGCTCAACGAACGTAGAGGGCGGCAACACTTTGCAGTCTAACGAACGTAGAGGGCGGCAACACTTTGCAGTCTTGCTATGAGGAAGGTTCACTTCGCTAAATTTCTGTGACCATCGTTTTCTCTCAGAGAGGTTTTTAGGTAGATTGTAGATTTGATTTTTTTTCAATTTATACTTTCAAAAACTTTTGAATTAAAATGTTAAAATCAGATGTTATGTTTAATAATATTTGTCAATGATTTTTATAATTTTCAAGAGAAAAAAGATTAAAATAGTTATAAATTTATCATTTTACTTTACGATACAATAATATGTATTTGTGAGGTTGCTAACGTTTTCCTGCTATATTTCGCTGCTACTGCTGTATTTCGATTTCGATCCATGTACTATGTCCATACAGTGTGCATATATACCGTGTACATTATTGCTACACATATATATACAGTTCTCTCTCTCTCGATCTGACCGCCTAAGTAGACTCAGACTGAGTCAGAGTCAGAGCTCGACGATGGATCAATCAAGGTTTGATTTTAGTTTGAAATGATGATGAAACAAATTTGGCAATCCAGGGTAATAAAATAGAGAGAGCTGTTATTAGTGTTAATACTAGTGTAACTGTTAGTATGCATGTAACGTTGATAAATATGTTAAATTAAAAAAAAATGTTCGGATGCTGGATGGAGCGATGATGATCATGATGATGGATGGGGGATCAGATTCTGATGACCGGACACTTAACAAAAATGAAAAAATAAGGTGGCTGGGCCATAAGGAATTCTTGCCGTGATCATCATCGATATATTTTTCTATAGGGCCTACCGTAAATAATATCGGGGCAAACCCACAAAATAGGGACAGGTCGGCGTACGCGTGCCATGTTTTACAATTAGGGCCTACACTCCTACAGTGCGGAGAGGCGGCAGAGGCAAAAATGAACACATGTAACAAGTTCATAATCAAGTTCAAAACAACTTCCAAATATATTTGAAATCACGTCATTAATGCTGTGATAATCATATTGTCCTCTTGGCTTTCAGATTTGTAGTTGTTTGATGAAAATCATAACGATTTTGGCCAGAAATGGAGTCAAACTCGCAAATGTTTCATCGCTGAATCTGGTACAAGATCGTCGCCTCCGCCGCCGCTGGCCTGGGCTACATTTGCTTGCACACAAATGAATACTGCACGCGCAGACCGGCCCCTATTCTCCGGGTTTGCCTAATAAGTTAGATCAAAATAGGTCTAACTTAGGCCTAACATTAACGAAGTTAACGTTAACCATAATGATAATTGTATTTTAACTTGTAACTTTTCACAAACTTGAGACAAGGTCAAACTCAAAGGCAAGCATCATGATGTTTTTATTTTTTTTTAATTTCAAGATAGAGAGAGGGAGAGGGGTTCATATTTAGTCTTGGTTCTACTATTTGTAGACCAGAATCAAAGCACTTTTAATGAGAGGTAATAATACATCTCCACAGAGTAATATATCATATGGATGGCCTTTGTTGTTTCACTCAATGACTTTCAGTAATCACATTCATTAGTCTCATGTTGACTTTGATTGCCCTCAGATAAACTTGGTAAGGAACTAACTTGTGGCTGATCTACTTGAAGTTCTAATAGAGCCTAATGTTAGAGGTCTACATAACTCAACAACTGTTGGAGGTGCCGGATGAAGCGGAAAGTCCTACTATAAAAGACTTTGATGAGACGTGAGAAATAAACAGGTAGGTCTAGACCTAACTAGTTGGACCTAGACTTAATACCAAGGAGTTACCACAGGGTATTACAGCTAAAAATTATATGTCTGGTAATGGTAGTGGATCCAGAATCGGTTTACTTGGGGGGGGGGGGGGGGGGGGGGGGGGGGAGTTTTTAGTTTACATTGTCCAACCAAAACAGCAACAACAACAAAAGAATTCTGAGAGAATGGACATTTCATTTGTCCTTTTCCTTTATCCACCACTGAGATCTGTTTTCTTCAGTGTAATATTAAATTAGCTGTTTTAGTGTCTTTAAAAAAAAATTATGAGATCTTTAGGGAATGTTCAGAGTAATGTCAGTATAAATAGAATTTTTAATTATTATATTAAACATTTCATTCATTAATGCAAACAGAAACAAAACGAAAGAATACATTACACTTTTATTAAAATCCACAAATATTTCAGGATGGATTGTACATGCAGTTAGTATTTATCCTCTTTGAAAAGATCACGAGGGTGAGGATGAGCGTATCTCATTTTTTTTTCTTAATTACATAATAATGCTTCTCTACACGACTCTCCTTCATCTATTTTACAGATGATGATGAAGATGAAGGCTTACCGCTGAGAATGAAGACAAATTCTGAGAGGAACAAATAAATACTTAGCTGCTCCAGTTTTGCATTGTAGGTCTATGCTGTAAGAGTAAGATTGCTATCAGGGGTGTTGATCCGTGATTGGATTAGGGGGGGGGGGGGGCAAAACACCCTAATAGTATTCTACATGATTTTTTCAACACCTCTTAATTACCAGCTTATCCACAGTTACGGGGGGGGGGGGGGGGAATGATATATTTGCCCTCTCAATATTATCGGGGGGGGGGGGGGGCAACTGCCATTGCATAATCGACGCCCCTGGTTGTTATTAGTAGCTCAATACAATCTAGGTACACATATTTTTTTTCACATAAACATCCCAACTGAATTTTCTTGAGACTTTACTAATTTGGTTGCTTTTGAATAGCCTTGAAAATTTTATGTGTCCAACTTTTTTCCTCTTTAAGTACTTTTGAGAATTCACACTTATTATTCCATTTCATATAAAGAGTTGATGCTAACTGTGTTAATAGGAAGCTCAAAGTTTCAGGGTTTTATTTTAATTCTAATTGTTGCTTGTTTAATTATCAAATACACAATGGATGCTATTTTCTACAATCTTTCCTCTTTTCTTTCAACAGATATGGATTTCTACTTCAGCTCTACTGTGAAATAGCCCCCTGCTTTGATCAACATGTATCTCTTCTGGGTCAGCTCGCTATTCAAAAGGACAGCTATTCATAGAAAACCACTATATTCATTTAACAGACGTTATGAATAGCAGTTCTTATGAATAGTTATGAATAATGGTAATTTGTCTATTTAGAAGGACCGCTATTCATTTAGTCACACATTATGAATAAGCGGTCCTTATGAATAGGGAGGTTACCCCATATCTTCATATTAAAATCATATCTGGATTCAAGTATAATATGCATGTTGAGGTGTCGTGGTCTAGTGTATACGTCACCAGACTGTGGATCATATGGTTCACGGTTCGAATCCTGCCGCAGCGCTAATGGCAAAACAGTCATCTACATTTGTCACTCTCCACCCAGGTGAAGTAAATGGGTACCGGTTAGGAGAAATTGCTTAAATGCCTTAGCGCCTTTCATGGCGGCTCGGCTAAAGCTGCGGTATTTAAAGGGCAGAGAGTATATTTGTATAGTAGTTGCGCTATATAAATGGACATACATGTATATTATTATAATTAGAATGACTGAACAGGAGTTTAAAGTTCTTCAATTATATCTTGAGCATTTTACCCACCCCCTCCCCATTTCAAATGTTGTAGTCACATGCCCGGGGGGGGGGGGGGGATATACTCACGTATATTGGGTATACGGGGACGTGCCGCTGGGAAGGGTGACTTTTTGAATAAAGATCCTTAGACATGGGTCCCCTTTTCATTAAAAAGATCCTTAGACATGGGTCCCATTTTCCCCAAAAAAATCCTTAGACATGTGTCCCATTCCCCCCCCCCCCCCCCCCCCCCGGGGTCACATGCAGCCATTTTGTTATAGTAGCTCGTTATTGTGAGGTCTTCCTCTTCTGTGTGGCCTATATAGTGAGATTACAGGGCCCCTAAATGATATTAAGATAAGCACTGCCAGGGCCACTCCTTTATTAAATCTGCCCGGAGTGTATCACAAACTAATAATAATCTTATCTGATTCTATGAATTTATAAATTATTAAGTAAATTATTATTTTATTCATTATCTACTGAGAAAATCCATACTATTCAACACTTCATTTGACTTGAAACTATCTAATTAGATCTCTATGTGTGTTCCTCCTGCCCCTTTTTTATAGTTAGATTTATAATAATAGTAACATGCAATATACATGTACCAACCTAAAAGGAGATGGATCATTTAAAGAGTTCTTACAACTGTCAAAATTATCTTTGTTTTTTAGGAGTAAAATTGTTGTCATTGGTGTGTGTTGAACAGAAATTAGATGGTCATTTATTTCTTATGTCATTTCTTCTTTGTAGGGGTGTAGTGGGTAAATAATCTTTAAATTGTAATTCAAATAATTTACTTCTTGGAAAGGGATTGAAATTAATAACGTATGATTCATTTAGATTGAAATTCGTTTTTTTTTTAATGCATGTACATGTACATAATTTGTACAGAATATTATTTGACCTTGACAAGTCGGCTGTGATGGAACTATATTGTATTGTAGTATATGAAAAAAGTGTATGACTGCAGATGAATTATATAAATTATGTTGGATTTTTTAAAGGAAAAGAAGTAAACGTGTATTTAAGAAGTAAGACAATGTCTAAACTTCTCTGAAAACTGTCCTCATTTCTGCATGCAAGAAAATATTCATTAAAAAGTAAAAAAATATAAACGTATTTCTGAATCGACGTGTATAAACTATTGTACCTTAAATCATGATTGTGAGAAAGATATACATGTAATTGAAAATTATTCTGTGAACATGATAAAGGTCCTTTCACATTATATCTATGAAATGAACCATATAGGGGAGGGGTGAATGAACCAGGACGTGTGATCAAGGTGTATGTATGAGATAGAGAGGGAAGACAAAAAAGATGAGAAAAGGCGAAACTGAGAAGATATGGTGAAAAGGAAAGAGAGAAGGGGCGGATCCAGGGGGCACTTCCGGCCCCTGCCCCCCCCCCATTTGGGAGAAAAGTATGCATTTTGTGCCCCCTTTTAGAATGAAGACCTTTTTTATTTTTTTTTTTTTTGTTGCTTGTAAGCAAATTATGGAGGGGAAACTGGACCCCCATAACGCCCCCCCCCCCCCACTGAGCAAATTTTGAAGGTCTGGCGAAATTTTGTTATTGTTGACAAACGCCCCCCCCCCCCCCCCCCACAAAGAGCGACTTTTCAAGAAGCTTACGAGACCAACAAAATACGGGTCTACCTTGACAAACCTTCATTTGTGTGCCCCCTCTTATACTCAATCCTGGATCCGCCCCTGGGTGAGGTCTGAATAGAAGTGGTGGCGATGTCCAATTAAATTTAGCTTAACCCCTCCTCTAAAAATAATAACGATGAAATAGGTTAATAAATGAATATATACATACATAAATACACACCTAATATTAATAATATTGATTATTAATTAATTAAAAAAAAAAACTAAATATTTTAATAAATGAATAAAAAATAATACAAAAAATAAATCATGAATAACCAAAAATTAATGAATAGAAAAACTTTTTAATAAAAGATAATATGAATTGAATTAATTCATGTCTAAATTTCCAATTTCCAATTAAATTCCCTGCAGCAAGAATCACTGGTTTGCTTTAACATTGTTGTTGTTGCTGGTATTTTTTATGGATGTGTTTAGCCGTTATCATAAATTATGAAATATTCATACCCTGACAGCACAGCTACGTCCTCGGGCACGTCCAGGGCAGCGAGATGGTATGACGCTCGGTACCTTTCCCTCGCCTTGCCCAGCCGCCTACGCTGACGCTAGCTAGACTGTATACCGTTAACAAGCTCAGCAGACGACGCATTCATTCATACCGCATTCTGATGGATCAGCGAATGGATTTTATTTAATTTCAGCAGTACGCCCGCAGCGGGAGAGAGGTTACCCCTATCCCGAAATGCATTGCGAGTGGTCACAAAATCAGCTTGCCGAAAACGTCATGAATTTAGCACACTGGTACAATCACTGATCACAAAGGTGCCGATTTACGATAAGATTATAGATTATAGAAATAAAATTTACACGGTATCATGAATGGAATAATGTTTCAAATAATGTATTCTTGCATTACATAATTTTTTGTAAATCTGTATCTATTCGTAGTATCTCCTTTTGTCTTCATGTCGCTATCAATTCGTCATTGTATTACTTCGATTTATGGTTTTGTTGGCATGCCTACCAAAATGTGCGCGCACTTCAACTGCTTGCGCGTAAGAAGTGAACCTTCCTCATAGCAAGACTGCAAAGTGTTGCCGCCCTCTACGTTCGTTGCTCCAGCTCTTCGCAAGAGTCCATTTTCCAATCACATCATCATCTAAATTTGGAAAACGACACACCATAGAGGCAAATAAAGAACTAATTAGTTTCTCAACTTTTTCAGACGGATTCGAAGAGTGACTTTAGCAACAATAATAATGATAATTTTGTTCCGACCTTTCGATGATGTCTTATCTCTCTTTTGGGTTGTGGTTTTCTAGTTTCCAATGATGATTGAAACTAAATTCCAATCGAACGAAACAAACACGATGTGAACTTTTTTTTTCTTCGAAGTGGAGTGAATCATTTTGTGTTGAAGCAATGCAGAGTACTGAGAGAGAGAGAGAGAGAGACTCGGAGGGGAGAGAGGGAGAGAAAGAGAGAGAGGGAGGGGGGGGGGAGAGGGGTGGGAGATAGCGAGCGAGAGTTTAGAAAGTCAATATTAGATGATGATATATCCGGCCACGTCTGTCAGTGTCGTAATAATTAGTTATGCGGTTGATAAAAGGTACTTTTAAGTCATAATATACCGGAGGAAAATCGATACAATAATTATCAGAATGATAGAAACTTATTCAGAACACATCTAATGCTGTTAAGCATTATGCTCCTCATGTTGATATAATTGAGAAGTTGGTATTGAGCAGAAATAACACGAGAAATGAGAAATAATTTGATATGCAACCATAAGGAATCTTTAAATAAATTCTAATTGTTTCAAAAGCAGATGCGTAACTATGCTGGGGCAAGATTAGGGGAGCGTTTCATCAAGTGTTTTTACCGGCAAATTTGCTCTCAGCCAATCAGATGCAAGGATTTCAGTAGCTTATAACACTTGTCGGTAAAATCACTGAAAAAAAAAAACTTGATGAAACGCTCCCCAGGCGCCCCTATATATTTCTGGTCTGCCGTGCACTTACAAAAAACGAAGTAGTGCAAGGAAAACAAGAAGAAGAAAGATACCGTAATGCTTAGTAACACTGTATGAGGTCCGTTATGCATCAGAATAAACATGTTTCAATATTACAAAATGCACGTGTCACTCAGTCGCTACGCTCGCTCGCAAAATAAGCGTCTAATTTAATAATGCATTGCAATATAGTTCGTGTCCCTGTATTAAAGAGTTGCGACATGGACGTCCCACTTTTCTGGAAACAAAATGGCGTTCGAATTCTTTCTATTGAGAACACCCAGGTGCTCATCGGAATTGAATAGAAATGTTACGTAATAGTGGAAACAAAATGGCGTTCAAATCCCCAGTTGTCGCAACTCTCTAATACAGGGACACTAAATATAGTATGAGTGAAGCGCCCTCAGCGAGAAACAAATATTAATTAATAGGATGAGGCTACCCTGAACGGTAAATACGACATATACCTTTATTACTCATTATCATTATTATTCTATCCTGAATGAATTTTTATTTATTCTTATTTTACCCTATTCATTTCAAGATTGGAATATCGCAGTCATATTTTCCTGCGTTGGGCTAAATATAAATCAGCTGAATAGTTGATTATGACATCATAGTGATCACAGCCGCTCTCATGGGTGATATTCTCTGATACAATTAAAACGCCATTAAAAGCATCTCCTATTGCTAATTACTGAATGATCAAATCATCGACCTTTTCCAAACCACAAACAATAAGTCCTTGACCAAAAATAGAAACCGTTCGATTGAAGTATGTTGGAAACATTATAGGAGCATAATGATCTACTAGATAAATGCATGTGAAACAAAATGAATTGCATCAAAGATTTCACCATGTGTGCGAAATTGTAGAATACATGAGATATCATATAGCGACATGATAGTACGTGCTTGGGCGGTGTATAACCGGTGAGAGGGGAATGCGCCCGCCCATCCATTTTTTTATTTTTTTAATTATTTAAGTAACTAATTTACTTATTCATAAACGTCTTTATTTATTTATTTTTTTAATTCATCGACTAATTCATTCATTCATTCATTCATTCATTTATCTATATATTTATTTATTAATTTTATCATTATTTTTTTTACTAATCCAGCAATTTTTCTTTTTCTTAAAACAAGAAATGTGTACCATGTCCGATCTAAAAAAAAGAGTATCCTTCAAAAGAAACCCTCACACCGTGAGAAGCATGTCTCTTCCAACAATGAAAAAAATACCTAATGATAATCTCATCCCTGTCTCATTAAAGAAATTTCAAGTCCAAAATTGGGTTCAAAGTAAAAAAAAAAAAAAAGCAAACTTGAATACAAAGTCAATCATATTTACAACTAGAGGACTTGCAATCGAGTCAGATCAATCGCAGCACTGTATCAGATGGATGCCCCTTCCTATTTGGTATTCATTCCCCTTTCTGTTAATATTCATGGAAATAGGAGGTGCCCGTTTCGTTTTGGGTTGATTTAAAATCTTGATACTCAATACTGGCCATTAACGGGATGACATAGAAAACAAATAATGAAAGGAGGATTTACAAAAATTGAATCTGGCTTATTAACATATTTCAAAAAAGCAGCCACGAAGCTGCAACAAATTGAATTATAAAAAGTATTAGAAAAAAATATTTAAAAAAACACGTCCATCAAAATATGTTACAATTGATTCGATATATATACACAAAATAGAAATATAATTGAAGGATAAAATCAAAAGGATTTTATGAAAATGAAAAGGATTGATTAGATAAAGTTAGATATATATAGATATAGATATATATATATATAGATATAGAGGAAAATAAGAAGACCTATAGTTGAAGAAAATGTATACATGTTTATATAATATTATAAACGCATTAGAATCAAGATAAAGTTGCCGTCAGGTATATGGAGTTATTCGGAGTACGATTATCTTAAGTATTGCAATTGGTCGGCATTAAATTCGTTGAGATTGAAATATCTAGAACATATTTCAATTCTGGCTCTATAATTATGTACACTGGAAAAAAAAAATTAACTCTTTATTTTTCAAAAGTTTCATATAAATCGTCAATAAAATATAATGAAGTATATAGATGAGTTAATACTCTACCAACATCAGTTAATAAAAAGTTTTGAACTTTCAAACTTGGATTGGCACATTAGAAGGTTTGATTTTTAAAAAAAAGAAGCGAACTATAGAGCAAGTATTTGTTTGTAAGACATTCATTTTTCAACAATGAAAACAAAAAATAATAAACGATGAGGAGAATTGAACTCCGGATGTCAACTGTAATAATAATAATAATAATAAATCATTTATAGAGCGCAAAAACTATATTTATATTTTCTACTGCGCTGCAAGAGCTCCTAGATGCTATTCTAATGGACAATGGTATATATTATTTAATGCATGACCATAAATGATATTAAGTCAATGTTAAAGGGAGTGGCAAGTCGTAATCCATGGGCCTGACCAGTTGGCCTGACTCGGGGAAATTCGGATACAATCAGGTCCAATCGTGCGCTACCGAAGGAATGTTATTGCCGAATTCCTCGCGTGATCGTTAACTCGAATCCCTACATACGTAACCGACCAATGAGATTCAAATACTGGAATAAAGAACGTGCGATCTTGTTTACTCAAATTTGGGTCAATGTGCGAACTTTTATTAGCTACGCGCGATAAATTGAAGTCGCTTTGAACTTTGATCCAGAGAAAGGAGCAGCCAACTGTAAACCGCCCATAGATTGCGACTTGTCGCTCCCTTTAAATAAACTGTAGTCTCAGGACTGTGTTGTTTTGACAAACAAATTCAATTGTTTCTCGTGACTTATTTTTCCATTGTTTTAACTTACCTCTACAAGATGAAAATGTTTATCAACATTTGAATTGGCCTGATGCCCAGCCCATTTTTGCATTTTTTTGTGAGAGACTCATTTATTTTTAAATGGCTATTCTCACTCATGCGTGAGTGGAATATTCCAATAAGCCATTTTCGTAATGTATTTTCAAGTTTATACCCTTTTGCCTCGTTACAAACTATGTTATTCACATGTAAAACGCTATTCCTTTTTCAATAGTCAGAATGTGAATTGCATGTATTAGGCGTTGTTGGGTTGGACAAACATTTCGGCTTGCCCAACGTAGCAACACTTTATGTATGTAATCTGCATTCTGACTATTAAAATACAATGACTTGTAACAAGTGCATGTAATAGTTCATAGTTCATAGTTTGACAAATAAATAAGCATTAAATTTGAATGCATTACAAAAATGACATTGCATAATCATCTGGAAGAGGATTGATTCATGTTTATTTTGATATATGAATGATAGATTTTTATTAAATATTTATTTTAAATAGTGTCCTCTTTCTTGTGTGCTGAGTTGTATATAACATGAATGTAAACACAGCCAGAAAAAAAAGCATCGTTGCGTGACTGCAAATTGTTTGAAATAAATGGGAGCGAAAGCGAAAGTTTGCAATGAAAGCCTACACTTTCCAATATGAGAAACATTCAGCGGCAAGAAGCTCGAAGTTTTAAAGCAGGCATTGTATTGCACCACAAAGCTGTAATCAAAATCAAAACTCCTGTATGGACGAGTTGTTTTGATGTCACAAAACATCGAGCATTTGAAATCAAATGGTCATAAACGTAAGTGATAGATATATGAAAGTGAGACCGGGGGCGGCGGTGGGGGAGGGGGAGTGGCGTAATGAGCCAAATATTTTGAGGAGGATGAGCCACTAAGAACTGAAATATGTTTTTAAACGCTAAGAATTTAGTACATACGGGGGGGGGGGGGGGGGTAGGGGAGGGGGAATCCCCGCCCTTCAGACAAATAAAAAGACTTTGCATTTTGCTGTAACAAAAGATGTCTCACTTATTAAATCTAATAGTCTATCTCGGTAGCAACCGAGACAGATATTTTAATATTTTGTATTTTGAAACTTTGTATTTAAGACCACTTTTATGCACACATGTAAATAAAAGTCTCTCTTTTCTTATATGGGGATAGACAACTTAAATCTTTAAAGTTAAGACAATTTGTTTGCGACTTTCAAGTTTGGGGGACGACACCTCTCTGCTTATGTAATATTTGTTTATATATAGATTTTCTTTAAGAATTAGAGTTGAAGTGTATTAAACAAACATGGGAAGCGACGGAGCGAGAGTGGTTTCTTCATTTTGAATAGTGAAAATTTGCATTCCAGAGCACTTCAGAGCTTAAACCCACTTTACTTTTACTTGTTCTCCAAATTTCATGGCTATGCGTCACTCCACCCCCCCCCCCCCCGATTCGCGCCCCTGCTTGCAGTGATATTTCACATTATACTTTACATAATTATCTTCCCTCATTTTCGAAAAAAATTCATGATAGTGTAAAGCTACTGTAAAAAAAAGGGGGATGGGGGGGGGGGTAATTTATGTATAAGACGAAAGTTCCCCTCCTGCAATAAGAAAATTGTAATAAAAGAAACATATCTTGCATGCAAATGAGGCATAATGTATATGGAAGGGGAGATAAAAGAAAATTCAACCATTTATACGATGTAGGAATAAAACTGCATATCTTTCTTATCTCTTTCTCTATCTCTTATTTGTCTAATTCGCAACATCTATCAGGGAAGTAAATTCAATAGTAAAAGATAAAGTTGTCGAGTTTTGTAATGGAGTAAACAATTGATAAGAAAAGTTGGAATTGTGTAGTGATCTTTCAAACATTATTCTTATTCTTTATTCTTTTTTTGAATTCTCTATTCTTTATCCGATTCGTGACCAAAATTTCCACTGACTGAAATCTTTCAAACTTCTGCTTCTATATATCTGTTGAAACGATTTTATGTCGGGGGAAACTTCCACTAAGAAAAATAAAATCGATCCCATCGGCCCTCCCCAGGCTTTTCTTAACTCTTTCAGTGCCGATGTCTGTGACGCACTTTTCATTCACCAATTGCTCAACCACAGGAGAGGTATATGGTGGTCGATGTATATCAAAATTTTGAGCATAAATCACGCATTCTAAATATATGATTATAATTATATGCTACCATAGAAATTTGCAGAGAAAACTGCAGATTTTTAAAAAGATATTAGATTATTTCAACATTAGACAGTATAAACAAACTGAGAAACCCCAAAATAATGGACAAAACAGAAACTCAAATGTAGTTTTCAATAATTCTTATGCATAAAGTTGAGTAAAGTATAATAATGTTTGGTACCATAAGAAATTTCCTACAAGTTTTGTACACAATATTTTGTGAAATGATGGATGGTTAATGAAGTGCAGACATTTGAAAAGTAAGCATTGATCACATTTGGGTAAAATTTTGAAGAGAGCTAAACCCCTTGGCACAGATAGAGTTAATAGGGGAGGGGTGTTGCCTATATGCAATCACACAAACGTTTATAAGTATGTGTTCCCATATTTATCAGTCTTTTTTTAATATAAAGTAAAAGAATGTAACAGTCTTACAAAGTGGAAAAAATCTTAGATATTCAGGATGAACGATGGGGGTCATATTGTTTAATTATTTTTCAATCAATAGATACCAATATGAGATGGTTCCAAATCAAGATTTTAAACAGAATATTATATACGAGAGATGCATTATTGAAATTTGGTGTGGTAACTGATAAAAAATGCACCTTTTGTAACAACAGTGAAGAAACTATCATACACGTGTTTTGCTTTTGTCAGTACTCGAATGTAATATGGTCAAAATTTGAGTACTGGGTACTTCATAATACTGGGGAAAAGGTTATACTTACGAATCAAAATAAGTTGTTTGGATTTTGCGGTATCAATAACAATGCACTAAACTGTATACTGATGGTTGTACGACGAGAAATATTTCATGCAAAATTACAAAATCAATTACCTTCATTTGAGAAAATTATATTAGCTGTAAAATGTTATTACGAAATGGAAAAATACATTTATCAAACGAATCTCAAAGAAAAGAAATTACTGAAGAAATGGTTTCTTTTCAGAAAATGTTTTGAGGGTGCTGCCCTCAAGCTTGGGCCGTGAAGTTCATTGTTGTGCCATTGTTTACTCATTCTGTTGCACGATCCTGATTACGAAAATATATGATTATTAATTTGTACTTGTTGAATTTGTTTTTTGTAAATAAAGAACCCTGTGAAAGGGAAAAAGAAAGAAAAAAAAAAGGATGTGTTTCTAAATTTCTTTTCCGATGTCCTCAAAAGTTGAGCGTGGTGAAGGGGTTACCTATCTGTAATCACGAAAAAAAACACGTTTAAGGAGTGTGTGGTTCTAGTATTACTTTCAAAATATCAAATGTATATACATGCAGGATGCAGCCACAGAGTTATGTCCACAACTGTTATACTTTGTATGTTGTAATTATACAGAATCCTCCTCATTTGGTAATAAAGAAATCGGGTTAATGATAATTGCTTCCGATATGCAGGGACAAGACTTTTAATTATTTCTATCTATTATAGGTACTTTTATAGTAATCGTCAGTGTTACTTTTTATCATTGTGTCACTTCAGGTCCAAAGATTTTAACAAAAAAAGGTCATTTAAGACGATCATATTCCCACTTTTGTAATCTCAGTGCAAAATCCTTTTGTACCATGACGCAAAATTCACAAACAGTGGAGAGAATCCCCAAAACAAACAATCAAACAAACAAACAAACAGAGAAAAAGCAATCAAATAATATGCATGGCTATGAGACTAATATTTGAAGACATTCTGTTGGTTTCCAAACTGCATCTTTTGTACATTAAAGAAAGAAAGAGAAGTTCATAGTTTTTTCTCTAGAAAAAAGAATGCATGAAAATTTATCAAATTCGAATATTTATTATTATATATTATTTGGCGTCACCTGTGCATCGGAAGTGAAAACCGAACTGAATCATTGTAACCTTCGGGTCTCTCCTCTAGAATAATATGCAGGGCCCTCAGGGCCGGAGAACAGTATTTAATACTGCTGGGGCTACCATGGGTAAACAAGACATATTACTATTATTATTTTTATTATAACCGTTTGGGATGCCTGAAAAGTGCATGTGAAAATAAAGCAAGCGATATTGTTGGGCACCATCGTAGGCATGTGCCCTTGACCTCAAAGCAAAACAAAACAGAAAGAAATGAAATTTGACCCCCCCCCCCCCCGGAAGGAAAGAAATCCTTTGAGGTAAGATGAATCGACAATTCAAAGCAACGCCCCTCTCACTCCCCTCATGACAAAAATGATGGTTATTTTGTTTTTCTTTCTCTTCTTTCGTCCTTGTTTGTCACAATACAAATATATTTATTTATATATACAACAAAAGCTAAACTTTAGACTTCAGTGGGTGTGTGTTTGTTGTTAATTTTAGTTCCCTCCCTGCTTAAGTTCTTGCATCATGTTCATGGTTTCTTCCATAAGGATAATCGGCCGACCTATGGCGTAGCTACAAGGCCATCAGGGGTCACCTGCCCTCCCCCTTTTGAACGAACAGAAAGGGAATAAAAGAGAGACAGATGTCTAGATACAGATAGAGACGAAGAGAGAGAGAGAGAGAGAGAGGGGGGTGGGGGGGGGGGGGGGGGGGGGATAGAGGACGAGGAAAAGGATCTATGAAAATAATTATAATAATGCTATACGACCCCTTCCATATTAGTAAGACCATGCCACCCCCCCCCCCATGATCTCTGAGAATATCCTCGATCAGAGCCATGCTATAATTGTGTACATAATTATTATAGTATCCCCTCAGTTTCGTTTTGTAGAGCTTGCCAAAGGAAATAATTTCGGACAATCATAATGCCTCTCTTCCGTTTGGTATAAGACCATCTGCAAACAAATGCATGTGGACAACGAAACCTATTCTGAATGAAAATAAATATATAATAGAAAGTATTCTAGAACAGTAACAATCATTTTCCCTGGTAATGGTGAAAGTCCTAAAAGTACAACACTGTACATCCTTATTTCAAAACTGAACCAGTGAAGACGGATACTAACGTCAATTTAGAAATCAGACTTTCTAAATCCGCATTCGTACCCATTTATTTTTAGATCGCAAAAAGAAAAATTGGGCCGGAAAAGTTTACAAGTCCATTCCCCAATAAGTTTATAATTGGGGAAATTCAGTGGTCTCCTTTTTTCCATTGCAGATAATTAATGGAAAGAAAAAAATAATCACTTGCGTGACTTTGGTATAAATTGATAAAATACAACCGGGTTTTCAATCAGTATTATCTTGACATCAACATTGATTGATGACATTGTGAGACGAAAAACCTCGGCATTCTCGGAATATTTGCTGGAAAAATTCTTAGGCGAATTCCATATAAGGACATTCTAAAGAGCAATACCTTCTTCCTTTCATTGACTATTCAATTTGCTGTGACTTATACAACAAAAGAAAACATGATTTCGTTTACGACACTGGTGAGTCTTTTTTTATTCGTCTTTAATAATTTCAAAACATTATTTTGCTTTTATGAAGTATTCGATCCGCACTGCCTCTATGTTATTCAATTAAGCTGCGAAATAAGCTCCCTCCAACACACTTTGCATTTTTTTCGTATAATTCAAAATTTCAATAAACTAGCGTTTTTAACTGGATATTTGGAGAATGACGCATTTAAGAACCTAAATACTTGGAGTAAGCATTTTGGGAATATACACGGAGCAATAACAAGTACTATCCTTTAACTTTGATTGATTGATACAGCCACATAATATTGAAATAAAACTATATAAATAGAAATAGATATTCTATGAAATAAAAGGTATCATTTAAAAACAATGTATTCAAAGGGGAATCAGTCTTTCACATCATTTTGAATTAAGAAAATTGAGGAAAGTTTGAGGTATTAATCGGACAAATTTGATGAAGTAAGTTTTTTGTTAGGGAAGGTTCCCCCGTAGATAAATATTAGTCGGAATGTGTAATGCTGTTGTTGTTTTTTTAAATATATGTATGGAATATTTCCACATTTTTGGAACCGGTGCAAATGATACTCAAATATCTTTGCTCTACTAAAATTCGTTTTATATTATGGAACATTATTGTCATGGGATGACATAATGTTAAAACATGTACCTCATTATAAAATGCTTTCATTATCACTATTCACATTGGTTAAAAGTTAGCTTTCTACTTGGTATGAGGGGGTTAATCAAAAATAGTTCAAGAATAATATATAACTTTGCCTTTATTAATTTGCATTTTGTCTGAAGAAGAAGAAGAAAACGAAAAAGAAGAAGAAGAGGAAGAAGAAAAAGAAGAAGAAAGAATTTGCTCAGAAAATTTTGTGTAGGCAACAGTTCGTTTTCCTTAATTATTTTTGTTGAATAACCTCATAATCATTGAAAAGGAGTGTAAATGAAACACTTTCAATGAGTTTGGAAACACAGTTTAACCCACCTGCTGTAAAAGACAGGAAGTGATAACAACATAATTTTCTTTTCTAATTTCAAATTGAAGAACGCCATCACATTAGCGCTGGTTGTGCTGCTCTCATCACTGATGACGTCAAACCCATCAGGACTTGTGATTGGTCGGAATGTACAGCCTAAAGATAGCAGGAATGTGGTGAAGAGATTAAGAAACGGTGAGAATTTGAATGAATATCTTCATCAAAATCTTCTTTTTTTTTGTGTGTGTGCGTTGGTGTTCACCGGCAACCGTGGACACTTTTATGAAAACACACCTTCGAACCGAGGACACACACGAGACCGAGGACTGTCTTCGTTTTGATTTACATTTTGTTGGCTTTATTTTTAGCTTCTAACTACGCTGTTGACCTTTCGAGCATTTCTGAGCAGAGTCCACGTCGTTTGGGTGGTAGTGAAATTTTTCGTGGGTATAATTTTTTTTTTGCTTACGTACTCTACTATCCAACAGACGGGCACGCCTGGAAAGCATGTTACAATTGAACGGGATTTATTTTTAGTCTTCCAGGATTATTCTCTTCAAAAACAATTGAAAAATAACTGTGAATAACTGTTAATTATGAATAATTATGAATAAGTCCACGGTTGGGTAATGTTGACAAATCACTGTCCTCGTTTTCCGGTGGAAACACGTATGGGTGTGTGTGTGGGGGGGGGGGGGGGGGTGCGCGCGGGTGTGTGTGTGAGAGAGAGAGAGAGAGAGAGAGAAAAGTGATTTTATTTTCTGAGGGTATTTTTTTTTCTGCCAGTGTTAAAATGTATACAAAATGTCATGACTATAATTTAAAAACATATTAATATACACGGACGAAGCATGAGAAAGTAATGGTTAGGAGGGGAAGGACGGGGATAGGCCTAAAGATGATATCGGATGTAGGAGAGCTAAAATTAAAAAAAATACCAAGGAGTTTACATAATTGGGAAATAATAAAGTTACATAAATATCATCAGATATCGAATGAGTAATATTATTGGGGTATATAATAAGTATTATCTTTTGAAGGTGGTAGGACACAAAGAACCCGTGTTTATAGTTACGCCTCTTTAAGATGATAATTACCGTTAGTAATTCCTATTTTAAAGACATGCTCATGGGAGTGTCCATGCATTGCATCACAGTTCGCTTACACTTTTAACTTAGTGCAGTATAACCTAAAAGTGTACAAATCTCTCACATCAGCGAAACTTGTGGCTCACTTGGAAATTATACTCTGAACTTGGTGCGAGAGATAAAGCGTTCAGTCTTGGTTCAGGTTTGAGAATTGATAATGATGAATTAAACGGGGGGGATTTTTGCTTGCTTATTTGTTTGTTTGCTTTTATTTCTGCGTTCTAATAACAAATACAATAAAATCAATTTTTACGTAAGTATATAACATAAATAGAAAATCATGTACAATGATAGCATACAATAAACATAATACAAAGCATACAAACAAGAATAAGGAAGATAATACAACTTCATATGAAGTGCGTGAAGGGTGTGCACATTACGGAAGACCTTTTGATCGTACAAGTGAAAATCCGCTCTTTTATGCCAAAATCCCCACGGGAACCCAGCACGATTGTATGTCTGTAACACCGGCTCTATCTAGTAGGCCAACTAGATAACGTTTTTCTTAAATTTCTATGTAGAATGAAATGTTAGTGGGGATAATTGCGGTTATCACAAGTTTCATCGGAAGGATAAATATGTTTCCTAACTTTCTGATCGAGATTTTAGTGGTGATGATAATTGCCGTTATTAGTATATTTTTTCTCTCTCTCTCTCTCTCTTTGTTGGATTTTACGGACCTGGTAGGAACCATCTGGAAAATGAAAAGCCGTCAAAAGCGACAGCTCATGGCATATTGCAAGAAATAAGTCGTCTTCAAATACAAAATATCAACAAAGCATTACGATATGTAGACCCAAACAAACAACCAACCAAACAAAATGCTATACGAGTAAAAATGTATAATATAAACTCTACATGTATAGGATGGGGGGGGGGGGGGGGGGGGGGGGGTTGTGTGTCCGGACACTTAACAAAAATTAGCCTGTCGATTTTGCAGTCAGATTTTACGAAAAATATGCATCAGGTAATACTAAAAATCAGTGAATATTTGCAATTCACATGATTTTCAACCTTTCCTGTGAAAGATTTTGCATTTCGCAAAGAAATGATTTGCATGAAAAATTGTTCATTTTACTGTTTAAATATGACCTGTCCGGATAACCAAACTGTCCGGACACACAACGTCTGGGTATGATGTTTCACAACCTTCATCTAGGTAAGTGTTATGTTTCTTATATCTTCCTTAGAACGAGATGTAAGTGGTGGATATGACTCCGTCACAGAGGTGTACAGTAGCTATGACAGCTTCGGTGGTTTTGAAAGTCTTTTTTATATCGAAGAGGCACCGGAGATCACTGAAACGCCATCTTGCGCCGAACCGCCAACCGATGATCTCCGTCGTTGTATCGACACCGTACCCAGCGTCGAGTTCATCGGATCGGAATCGACGCTCGAGCACGACTTGGTCCACCGGTACAACTTCTCGCTTTACGCTACGGAACCAACGCCGACTCCAGTCAGTGTTGATTTGGCAGGGGGAAAGCACGCCATCAACGAGAGAACCCTTTGCCCATGGAAATACAAGACGAACTCAGATATCAACAGGTAGGCGTTAACTTGCTAATCGTTTGTCCCAAATAATTCAAAGCTATTTCATTTTCCATAATATGTTGTTAATAACTAGTACTGTGGCTACGGGAACATATTGAGGGAAATGAGTAATTTAGAGAGAGAGAGAGAGAGAGAGAGATAGGGAGCGAGAGAGAAGAGGGGGGGGGGGGGGGGGGAGAGGATGGGAAAACAAGACAACAGACGATTCCAATCTAAGAAACTCTCTATATAGGTCATCTATATGGGTCGCTTCCCACCCTATGATAACCTTCTTCCTTCTTCAGCACTTACTCGCCGCTGATAACTTCTAAAACTTAAATCAGCTTCTTTAGCTGAAAATTAGTTCGTTAAGAAATTTACAATAAATTATACACATACTATTGGTGTTGATGTTGTTGATGTTGTTGTTTTATATTTTTAATTCATTATCTTCGGCATTATTACATTCCTTGCAGATACCCCGTCGACATCCAGTACGCTCAATGTCAATGTCATAACTGCATTGACCCCGATACCCATGCATTTTCGGTCACAAACCTTTGTCGTCCTGTGGTCTCATGGAAAGTTGTGCTAACGAAGGGGGCGTGTGTCAACGGAACCTACCAGTAAGTCATGGATATTCACTTAAAGGGATACGCCACCGGGCGGCCGTGGGGAAAGTCAGGATTGCGTAAGCCCCATTCACTCGTACACAAAGTTTGTGCGTCGAACGCGTCCGTTGGACTAAGTGAGATTACATTTCGACTGCCCGAAGCCGACCGAATCTCGCACGAAAGCTCGAGCTCAGGCGGAGCGTGCATGTTGTGCGGCGACCAGTCTGTCCGATGTTTGCGCCCCGCGGGGCAACGACATGGTCAGGTAACGATCACGGTGCCCTCTCGCGTCATTAAAACGTCCACAATCTGCGGTTGAGTCTCCCTTTAAAACCATTTAACTCATGAATAATAATAATAATGATTAAACATTTTTATATAGCGCATAAAACATAGGCAAAATTGCATGTCCCTATATATGCAGACTGGGCGTTGTGGCGTGCGCCTGTAATCCAGCTAACAATGGAGGTTATAAACTGATTCAGCGGACCCAGGTTCGAGACTGAGCATGGCCTTCGCCAGGGGAGGTGCGGAGGGTGTGAACGCACCCCCTCCAGGGAATTATGGAGGGAAACTGGACCCCCATTACCCCACTCCCCCTGAGCGAATTTTGAAGGTCTGGCGAAATTTTTTTGCCGCATATGGAAGGAAACATCTCACATAAAGCCTTTCCCCTAAAGAATTTTCTGGTACTCGTTACGTTAAGGTTAATGGATGCGTGGGACCGACATCCGTCGAACAATGTTGATTTTCTGGAAATTAGGGCTATAGGAACATTAACCGACATGCCCTAAAGATAATAACAGTGATACAATTATGGATTTAGATAGTGCTTGATATAATCCTCCACCTCTCTTAATTAATGCTTTAAAAAATAATGTATATACTGTATGTTATATATGAGATCCGTACCATGCTTGAAATACTATGTTAAAAATGATGCGGGAACCTATAAAATAAAAATCTAATCAAACGTATTGTTAAAATACTGAAAATGAGATAAAATATAGTCAATTAATTTTCCCTATCACTTTCTTCTTTTTCCAGGTACATCGAGGAGAACATTCCTGTTCCGGTGGCTTGTGTGTGTGACAGGCGCAACCATTCTGCATGAAAAAGATAATGGCTGGGGTGGTATTCGGAGATTTATTTTATCTTGATTTTAGTGAAAAGATTTTAATTGTCATAACAACTTTTGAATTGCAACATTTCATAGGTGTTGGCGCAGATGAATTCCGCGTACACAGCCACGTTTGCGCAGTCATTAACCAATGATGCGCCATAAGCGTACATTTTGTTATGACAATTAAAATTATTTCACTAAAATCAAGATAAAATAAATCTCAGAATACCACCCATGGGGCGGTATTCTGAGATTTATTTTATCTCAGATAAAATCTGAGATTTTAAGTCAGTGAAATAAAATACCCTTAAAATATTTTTAAATCGGTATTCTGAGAACCATTTCAGCGAGATCTAAGACACGCCCATTTATGATGCCTTAACCAATAACAAATGTCGTTAAATTTCACTTTCATCATGCTTAGCCAATAGAATTGCTCTCTGCCAGTCTCTTGGGCAAGAGAGCGCAAATGCGCTATTTTTACAATTTTCAATACGCGTGCATCAAAGCGCAATCGCGCTTTTTGCTAGGATTTCATGAAAACGACTAGGGTACTTTCCGAGGTTTTAGAAGACCATCACAAGCATTATTGCTAGTGTGATATTAGTTGGCAAAAATCTTGTAATAGAATTCGATAATCATATGAGAATGTTGCTTGAGAAATTAGTCAGTACTCAGTATCTTTTTGTTTATTTTGATCGCACGACTAGCATTATATTTGTCCAAATATATCGCACTCACCGTGTATCCTAGAGATAAAATAGCCCCTACCCTATTTTAAGTTTTATTTTATCTTTCCCACAAATATGATTGGCGTAAGCGTTTAAAGCTGTGCGTATCATGCGTACAACATGGATAGGCACGCAAGAGGTAGGAGATTGAGATAAAATATGAGATAAAATCCGATATAAAATGTGGTCTCGGAATACAAAAAGATAAAATAAAAAATTTTAGAGATAAAATGATGCTCAGAATACCACCCCATGGCCATATGAATCGATCGGAATTTCAGTGTAAATAGTCGACACCTAATTTATTATGACGTAGATAAGCTCAAAAGTACTTTAATATCGTGGAATGTTAAGATTACTGTTTTTTTTCTTTCCATCTTAAAGTAATTCTTCGTTATCTTTCTTTCTCAAGTTCCTTCTTTCTGTATGTTCGTATGTCCCAGACTAAGTTCGTTATAAATATAATCCCAATTTAATTTGCTCCCTTCTTAAAGTACTAACATATTCCTTGTTTTGTAAAACATATTTATTTCATTCTTTTCCTTCTTAATGAATAATAATAATAATGGCTTTTTCTTATAGCGCCTTACCAAATAATCGACCAAAGCGCTTACATCATTATTTATAACGATCTCTCTCTCTTTCTCCCCCTCTCTCTATCTTCCCACCCCTCCCCCCTCTCTATATCCTTCTCTCCCTCACCCCCTCTCTTTATATGACTAAAGCTTGTTATTTGTCTCTCGTATTATGTGATGAATATAAGAAATTTTACCACCTTATTTTTTGCTATGATCCTTACATTTCTCAGACCTTTCATCGCAACTCCTAATAATGAAACGCAAGTCCTTAATTTCTTAACTTCTGATCGGCTGAAAATAAAATTGCGTTTGATTTTCCCGAGTTGCGATCAAACGCAAGTTTTATGCAACGGACCCTTGGGGAGCGTTTCATCAAGCGTTTTGTCAGTGATTTTCACCGACTACTTTGCTTTCAGCCAATCAGGTGCAAGGATTTCAGTAGCTTATAACAGTTGTCGGTAAAAATCACTGACAAAACGCTTGATGAAACGCTCCCCTGGACACCTTTTTCTGTGTTCAAATAATGTTACATATCGTTAAATAATTATTTTTGACAAGATACGTACTGCCCTAGATCTACTTAATATTATACCTTACATTTTTACCAGTTAATCAAATTAGGTCCAAAGCTAAGTTAAGCACGATGAACTAACACCTTGAAAAAAATCGCACAATTCTGAAGAGTAGTGAGAATAATACGAGAAAGGAGAAACTATGGATGAGTAGAACAGAAGAACTAAGAAGTTAAACTAGAAGAGAAGAAATAATAATAATAATAAGATAAATAGACGACGACAACGAATAATAAGAACAAATAGTTTAGAGTTGATACGTTGTCAACATTCATACTAAAATTATTTATTGATCGGAAAACTAATTTACAAACTATCGAGTCATAGTTGACAGGGGCATCCAGAGTTGACCTGGGGCATCCAAAACGACTTGATTTTGTAATAGTAAGAATGCTTTATGTTATTGATGTGTCTGTATTTTATATAATCATTTATTTGTCCGTTACTGACAAATTTGTGTACATGTACTATGAATTGCATTATGATGTTTTAATCATGTGTAACATTAGTGCTATGCACAGAAATACCGAGATAGTTTAATCTCATCTAAACCTCGTAAGTACTCTGTATCAGAGATGAAATAAAGTATCCTGTTGTCATGGTTACCAAGCAGAACTTAATAAATGCAGTTTTATCATATGTTTTGTATTCTAGTGTTTTGGGATAGTGGTATAAACTATGAAAACGGGCTGCTTATATAGATATCGTAAAAGCTATGGTGATGGTGATGATAATAGTAGTGGTGATGGTGATGATGATGATGGTGGTGGTGATGGTGATGATGATGATGGTGGTGGTGATGGTGATGATGATGATGATGATGGTGGTGGTGGTGGTGGTGATGATGACGATGGTAGTGGTGGTGGTGTTGCTGGTGATGATGATACATATATTGTTGATGATGATTGATGATAATGGTAGTGGTGATGATGATGTTGATGATGGTGGTGGTGGTGGTGGTGGTGGTGATGATGATGGTAGTGGTGGTGGTGTTGTTGGTGATGATGATACATGTATTGTTTATGATGATTGATGATAATGGTAGTGGTGATGATGATGATGATGATGTTCATGATGGTGGTGGTGGTGGTGATGATGATGATGGTCCTGATGATGGTGTTAATAGTGATGGTGATCAAGTCGCTGGTTCTGGTGATGTTTATGATGATTGCTGTGATGTCAACGACGACGATGACGATGGTGATGATTATGTTGATTCTGATGGTAATTAAGATCATGATGTTAATGGTGATTATTATAATGACAATGATGATGATAATGTTGATAATTGTGATTCTGATGTTGACAGGGATGATGATGGTGATAACAATGTTAATGGTTATGGTAGAGATGATGACGATGGCAATAATGATGGTGATGATGAAAATGATGGTTATTGTGATGATGATATGATAGTGACGATTGTGATGTTAGTGGATATGATACTAAGAGGAGTTCGAAATAGAGAAGGGGGAGGCATCACTGCCACTGCAACATCAACACAATCATTACCATCGCCAACAATCACAATAATCATCACGATCACTGTGATCAAAACCTCACTACCATCGTTTTCACCATCATCAGCTGCATCACCACCACCACTATCATCATCATTATTACCATCATTGTTAATTATCAAAAACTCATAACATTGTCACTATCAAAATCATCACCATAACATTCACTAATTTCATCACCATCACCAACACCAGCAACTCCAATTAACATCTCCATCACATCATCATTATCACGGTCACTATTATCATCATCACCTCCATCATCACCATAGTTCATACTAAAAAAACATTGTCATTATCAAAATAATCACCATAACATTCACTATTGCCAACACCATCATCGCACAACATCACCATCATCTATCTGCTTCCCTCCAAGTATGTTGTCCATGTATCACTGAAAACGTGTTAATGATTACATAAACTGTAGTAGGTCTATAGTTTTCACACTTAGATCCTTTTATCATGGCTATACCAAAAATAGTTGGTTTGTATGCCTACATGTACATAATCTGCATTTTCACACAGTACATGTCCATAAAAAATCACACACACAAAAAAAAATCACACAAGCATCTGTGTGCAGTACAAAATATGATTTATTACGTGACATGTGGACCAGAGAAAATATTTACAGGGCACGTTATCCTTATGCATGTAGACATTAACCCTCCTAATATCAATCCAGGGGAACGTTTCATCAAGCGTTTTGTCAGTGATTTTTACTGACAAATTTGCTGTCAGCCAATCAGATGCAATGATTTCAGTAGCTTATAACAGTTGTCGGTAAAAATCACTGACAAAACGCTTGATGAAACGCTCCACAGTTCTTCATTCAAGAGAGGGTCTCACGTTCGTAATCCATGCAATGGGCACAGAACAAACGGGTCTAACGCTCACCACACACTATACGATTTTGGAAATAACATTACAGTCCACAAGCTCGACAGCCCACGAGGCAGACACTGAAGACTTGGGACCAGCAAAATTACCTCGTTATATCTCGTTACATCTTGTTATATCAGGGGGCGTTGAATGAAGCGTTTTTTCAGTGATTTTTACCGACAAAATTGCTCTCGGCCAATCAGATGCAAGGATTTTAGTAGCTTATAACAGTTGTCGGTAAACGTTTAATGGAGGGTTCACTAGACTGACAGACAGGTTTCAGAAGGCCCTGACCGAAAATGTCATCAAATTGTACAAAATAAGAATTTATGAAATGACAATTCCAGATATTGGTACATGTACAGTACAAACTCGCTATTAAGAGCTCAGGGGGGCGTTTCATCAAGTTTTTGTCAGTGATTTTTTTTTTACCGACAACTATTACAAGCTACTAAAATCCTTGCATCTGATTGGCTGAGAGCAAATTTGTCGGTAAAAATCACTGACAAAACGCTTCATTCAACGCTCCCATGATATAACAAGATTCCAGATATAACGAGGTAATTTTGCTGGTCCCAAGTCTTTATGTTCTTTCTTTTTTTTAACCCCCAATATAAGGCGATTCCCCATATAACAAGGTAATTTTCCTGGTTCCAAGGTCTTCTCTTTATCCTCTCGTTCAATACATTTTTTATTCATCTGTACAGGATGTTCAAAAAATCTTGTTTATGAGTGCGGATGGCTATAAATACATGTATTCTTACATGCCTATTAGGTGCATCAACCAGAATTTGCATACTGTCGGGTAAAGAGGACCATGGGCCCGGTTCACAAAAGAGGTACGGTTTAAACCACGGTTTAAACCCCCTCCTGGGTTTTCTAAGCGTACGTGCGCACGGAATCCAATCCAATCATATATTTTCTTCGAGCGCGCGCATGGGCAATGTGCGCTTATTTATGCTTATTTTAGTACGCTTACGGAGGTTTAAAGCTTACCCATGGTTTAAACCTCCTTTGTGAATTCGGGCCCTTGGGACCAAGGAAATCACCTTGCTTGAAAAACAGAATAGTTATGACAAGGTTCCACCATATTCCAACACATTTAAAATATAAATGAAATTACTAATAAACGTACTGCTCTACCAAAGTAATGAGTCAGAATGTAGGCTTTAATAGCCTGAATAGCTTAATAAATAAAAAAAGACCCCCTTTAGCATTTACATATTAAATAAAAATGTGATGATTTAAAACAATGAAACAAAATGACAGAAAACAGGGATTCAATAGAAAAATGAACAGTACATTAATTGTTGAATGAACTATGTACAATCGTTATTTACACGCGATCGTGAATATAACTCCATGTCCACGTATGGAGACGAACAATTCAAGACACAATTACTGTGCAGTAGATTCATCTAACCATATTCATTATGTTACAGGTACACTCTGCAGGTGTGGTGTTGCAGAATAAAGAATAAGCATATTCTATAACATCAATGCCACACAGAAAAACAAGAAACATATTCACAGATTAAACAGGGTCCTATTCAGGACTTTTGGGGTTGGCATTCGATAAAGTTTCATATTGTGTTTCGTATTGTGTAAACTATGATTTCATAGTTTTCTGGTTTTTGTTTTGCCTTTATTGCCATCTTATTTAAGCATGTTATGTATATGTTATAATACTATATACTATATGTATTTTTCTCATACTCCAAAAGGGGTCGATAGAAATAAAGTTTAAGTTCAAGTTCATGCTACATCATAAACAAATCCTAACATGAAAACATAACATGGAATTATTGAAATTTGCTAATTGTGTTTAATCATGAAACCAGTCGTCATGAACAATTTATGAAAGTTTTTGTTATAACAGTACATATATATCATGCTCATTAGGATCATATAGCAATATTCTACAGTCGAACCTCGTTATAAAGAACACTACAAACTATCATTATAACAAGGCAATTTTACTGGTCTCATTTCTTTGTATTACATTGCTTTTTTTTATCCCTGATATAACAATGTTTCGATATACAGTTAACCTTGCATAACTCGAGGTCGCATAAGCCGATCTTTCTCGAAGGCGAATAAATTCTTATGACCAAACTATGCAAAATATGTGTTATTTATATTTCCTAAAGTCGAATTTTACATGAGGCGAACTCTTTTTGGTGGTCCCAACAGATTTGACTTATGCACTGTTAACTGTACATATGTAACAAGGTAATTTCCGAGGTCCCAAGTAGTTTGCTATATAATGAGGGTCCACTGTACTTACAAACTTGAACATTCTACATATGAAACAGAACAAAGCCTTGGCCAAATTGAAATTCAATATCAAAAAGCTGTCAACTAAATCAAGATTTCAAGTAGGATTTGAGAGCTAACTAAGCATTAAGCTACAAGTTTTTTCCACTATGGATTCTCCCCTAATTTGGCACACCGTACTTATGTGCGAAGTCCACCCTGATATTACATAGGTTTTAAAAGAGGCAGAAAAAAATTAAAGAAACAGATTAATGAAAGTTTAAACAAAATCAGATACGAAATAGGAAAGATATGAATGTTTGAAGTTGTAATCAATCAAACACAAGTTGGCAACTCCATGAAGTATCTTGCGAGCAACTCTCCCAATGGCCCTGTACTAAAAAAAAAATCATCAATTTCCATTTTCTTTAAAGAGATAGATTTAATCATATATGCACCCTTGATATTTATAATTATTACAAATACATGTACGTTTTTACACACAACCTATATGAAACAAAGCTATTCCTTTATCAATAACTGAGATAAAGAAATTTATCAAATTTTTCATACAGAGCGAATGCGAGAGGAGCTGACAAGATAACAAAATTCTTCTTGTTGCCAATTTGAAGAACAAACTGATCACTTTAGCCCTTAAATAATTCCTGTCATGAAAGTGTTAATGGCGGAGAAGTAGAACTAAGATCAAAAGAAGTGGTCACTCCTCACGATACCCTTTTGGGGGATTTGCAAACTACATGGCTTTATTGTAAATGAGCAGGTTCTTCTGAGCATCAATGATTTTTTTCAATTTATCTATCGTGTGACTGCTCTGAGTGAAACACACCTTACATTCAGAAAATGGTTGATACAGTGCCACCTCGTTATAACAAACTCCTTGGGACCAAGGAGATTACATGTGTGTACCTCTTTATATCGAAACTTTGTTATATCAGCACGAAAAAACAGGTAGGACCGGCAAAATTACCTTGTTATAACGCAAGTTTGTTATAACAGTGTTCTTTATAACGAGGTTCGACGGTATTACTTGTAGTAGTCTTAACTAATCTTCTTTTACGTTTAATTCAAGAAGGAAACAAGGAGTACTACGCTATTCTTCTGAACATTAATGATTCTTGATCATATGATCCACCAGGTGTCCACTCTGAGCGAAACACATTTTACATTCATAGCACTCATAAGGCTTCTCACCAGTATGTATCCTAAGATGAATGTTAGCAGCGCTCTTGTCAGTGAACTGCTTCTGACAGACATTGCATTCATAGCGCTTAAACCCCCTGTGGGTGTTCATGTGTCGCTTCATGGAGCTGCGGTCCCTGAACTGCCTTCCACAATCCTCACAGGCATACGGCTTCTCTCCCGTATGGATGGTGGAATGGCTGACGAGGTAAGATTTCCTGGCGAAACGCTTCTGGCAGACCTCGCACTCGAAGCGTTTCTCTTTTTCATGCATAGCGCCGTGCTTCTGGAGTGTTTTCTTTGTCTTGAAGAACTTCTCGCAGATCTCGCACTGGAATTGTTTGTTCTCGGTGGTGACCACGTCCTCCTGGATGACGACCTCTGTGACTTTGTCCATCATGACCTGTGCGGCCATCATGGTCTGAGCGAGTGCTTGAGATGCAACACGCTGCTGCGCTTCATGCTCAACCAAATGGGCTGTAAGGTTTTCTTGTCCAAAGATCTCCTTCTGACACACGCCGCATTCAAAGATGGTCTTTTTCCGATGCGTCTTTGCATGCTGTCTCATGTTAGTGGCAGTCCAGAACATTTTCCCGCACACTTCGCAGGAGTGCGACTTCTCCCCGGTGTGCATTCTAACGTGGGAGTTGAGGGCGCTCTTGTCAGCGAAAGCACGTTCGCACGTTTCACACTTGTATGGCTTCAAGCCAGAATGGATGATCTTGTGTCTACGAAGGGTACCCAGCTCTGTGAAAGCTTTGTTACAGATCTCGCATACATAGGGTTTCTCCCCCGTGTGGACACGCACATGATTGACAAGACGAGGTTTAGTTGGGAAGGCCTTCCCACATAGAGTACAGGAGAAGGGCTTTTCACCGGTATGGATCCTGTTGTGTGTGTGGAAGCTGGCACGTGTCTTCAGCACTTTGTTGCAGATTGTGCAGGTGAAAGACTTTTGAGGAGGCTTCTTTGGCTTGATTCCCTGGTGGAGTTTCATGTGGGCGTTCAGGAAGTTCTGCCGTACAAACCTGCGAGGGCAAAGTGTACATGCATACGGCCTGTCTCCTGCATGCATCCGCCTGTGTAGGTTCAGGTACGACTTGTCGCGGAAGGATTTTCCGCAAAGATCACACAAGAAGGGTTTCGCTCCACTGTGGATGGACTTATGCCTGCGTAGGGAAGTCATGTCAGAGAACTTCTTCTCACACAGTGTGCAGCCATAAGGCTTCTCGCCTGTGTGGACTCTCCTGTGACGTTCCAGGTAGCTCTTCTGGGCAAACGTGTTGTCGCATATGTCACACTTAAATGATGTCTGGACTTCTTTCTTGGGTTTGGAAACCTTGACTGGTACTGGGACAGCCTCCTCATCTTCATTCTCCAGCTCTTTATGGGTCTGTTTGTGTTCCTTCAGCTCTTCTTTTTTCTCAAACTCCACCTGACATATGCGACATTTGTAGACCATCTTGACAAACGGGATGGTGACTGGACCATCTTCGGCACTGAGAACCTTTTCCTCAACATCACTACCCTCTTCACGCTTGACCTGGTGGACTTTCTTCTGATGCTGGGTTCGTTGACCCTTCTGTCGGAAACTCTTATCGCAGAAGGCACATTTGTGGGGTTTTTCTGCCGAGTGCACCTTCATGTGGGAGGCACATGCACTCTGATCGCTGAAGGCCTTCTCGCAGAATCCACATTTGTAAGGTTTCTGGCCGGTGTGTATACGTTCGTGTCTCCTCAGAGACTTCAAATTGAAGAAGGTTTTGTCACATACTGAGCATTTGGGTCCTTGACCTGTGTGCAATTTCCTGTGATACTTAAGGCTGATGGGGGTTGAGAAAACTTTGTTGCAGACTTCACATGCATAGACCTTTCCTCTCTCGTGTTTCTTACGATGGATGGTGAAGGTACGCAGATTGGGAAACTTCTGCTCACATACCGGACATTTGAAGGTTTTTGTACTCTTCTTGCTTGTAGACTTCTTCGCCCCTGAAATTTCCATTCCTTCTTCCTCGTTATCTACCTTGTTGACAAACTCAGAATGTGTCTCCATGTGGCGTTCCCGCTCGTATTTATAAATGAATGATTCAGTGCAGAAAGGGCATGTGAACTGCTTGCCACATTTTCCTGACTTCTTATGCTTTTCCAACGCACTTGGGCTGAGGAATGCTTTGGAGCAGCCCTCGCATCGTATGAGGTTTTCTTCCTTGTGATCCTGTCCTCCATGCGTAAGTCGATGCGTTCTCATCTGGAAACCAGTATAGAACTTCTTCTGGCAGACGTCGCACTCCACCTGCTTGTCCCCTGCATGGCGCTTCTTGTGACTCTTCAAGGACGAGCCATCGCTGAATCTCTTATCGCACAGATCACATTGGTATGGCTTGGTGCCTTGGTGGATGATTTTATGTCGCCTCAGGGCACCATGGCTCTTGAAGGACTTCTCACACTCGGTGCACTTGAAAGGACGTTGTCCCGTGTGGGTGTTGAGATGTTCCTTTAACGTCCAGCAGGTCTTGAAACTCTTGGAGCAGTGTGGACAGTCCCAAGATGCATGAGTTGATTCATGCCTGGTCAGCTGACGCACGCTCACAAAGGATTTGTTGCAAACAGGGCACTGTACACGCTTACCACTGCCTCCCTTCTTCTCTGTCTCTGCATTATCTGCCTCCTCATCAGAATCAGACTGTGGCTCTTCTTTGACCGTTATGTGCAGAAGCCTCTGATGCATCTTTAGACCTTTCAGTGATGTAAACGATCTTGAGCATTTGTCGCAATCAAACTTTGAACCTTTCTTCTTTGAGGACGGCTCCTCCCAATCACTATCATCAGATTCATTTCCACCAGCTCCCACTTCCTCCTCTTCTTCATCCCCATTATCATCCAGTGTCTTCTGTACCCTTTTCTGTCCTTTGGACCTTGCAGGAATGTCATCATGCTTGATTGGAGTCTGTCCCATCAGAACCTCCTTTATATTTAATCTCTCGCTCAGATCTTCAGACTCATGGACATCCATGTGAAACGTGAGGTAGCTCTTCTTGGTAAACGTTGACCCACAGATGTCACACATGAACATGGTGACCTGACTGTGTATCTTCATATGCCGTGCGAGAAGTGCTTCATCCTCAAAGCACGCCCCGCATTCATCACACTTTGCCAGGGAGTGCTTCTGCCGCATGTGCTTCAGACGCTGCCCATCTGTGTCAAAGAACTTGCTGCAGTAGCGGCACAGGTAGGGTGAGTGCTCCTTAGCATGGGATTTCTCGTGGGCGCGGTGCTGACGTTCCGTCCGGAACTCTCGCCAGCAGTAATGACAGACCTGTTTTGGTGAGTCTGGAGTTTTCACTGGAGTCTTTACTGGAGTCGCTTTAGTAGGGGTACCACTCGGCACAGCCTCAACAATCTTCAAGCTGGAATCACTGTCTGGTATATCTGCAAAGGAATAGAAAAGAAATGAAATACATTAACAATCTTCTGAGTTTGCTTTTATATGCATAAAATATACAAATGTGAAGGAAATTACCAATTTTGGGGTCTTTCACAAAATTTGAAGGGGCATCAATATATAAAAGAGCTGCACGGGACATAAAATGGTGTACTTATTCAAGAGATATCATTTTATGATGTGATGAGGGTTGGTTAGTATTACATACAGAGTTGGAAAAAAAAATCAACAAAAACCAAAAATCATGATTTATTTCGTTTAGACCGATTTGATTATCTAAATCCCCCGTTCTTAAAGTGCGGCCCATGGGCCACTTGCGAGACGATTTCATGCAGCCCGCCAAAAATATCTAGTAAGAAAAAAAATCTTGTTTTGTACTTTGTTGATGCATAATATAATATCGTAAATATTGTTATGAATAAAAGTATCAAATTTTTTTGCTCGCTTGCTTCACTCACAAAAAGCTGTATATTTTTCTGTTCCCTGTTCTACCATGTACATATAGTTTAGAAAAACAAAACGAACAGGGAACAAAGAAAAATAAGGACACGGGAGGTGTATTCTAAAATCGTTCAACTATCCTTAGATGAGCCATTTGGGTATGTATGCATTAACATCTGAGGCGGGGGATGGGGGCTGAAGCCCTCTCCCCTGAGAATATCAAAATGTTCCTGCATTCGGGCACCACCATCTCATTTCCGGGCAGTGAAATTGTCTCTTTGTAATTTTTATATTTTTGATCTAAATTAGCACATTTTGATGACGAAATTAGATTTTCAAAATTCTAAAGTGTCAATTTATATCTCGCAAGCTTCGCTCGCTCACTGAATCGAAAAGCTAGAAAGCTAATATACACAATGTATTCAGGCAATTGAGACGTGAGCCCCTTATGTCTTTATATGTATGTATAATAGTGGCTCAGTGGCCCGCGACGTAATTTCAAGAATATTTCTGGCCCGCCGGACAAAATAATTATAGAACCAAGGATCTAAATGTTGCTCCTATAGAAAAGACTTCTTTGGTAGATCTAATATCAGACATTATTAGACAGTATACAAAAAAAAATCTTGTTTGAATTTTAAAGACAAAACATTTTAAAAATGAAACAATGATTTTTGAGTGAATTTCTTTTGTTGATTCAACAAAATAAACAGCAAAGCTACTAGTGATGTCCTAGAAGTTATAGATACATGGAGCTAACATTTGATCTATGTTCTTAACCACTTGACTGCGTGTCACGTACATGTACGTGCTCTCGCTTCACGGTGCGTGCCACGTACATGTACGTGCTTAGGCTATTGCACTTTCAGAACGATAGCACTGCCGATTGATTTGCCCCCTTACGCCAGTAGCACTGCTGTGATGATATACAGGGTTTGAACAATAGCTGGCGCTCTTCCATTTTTTTTCTTCGTAATTTGACCAGTTGACCGATTTCCACGTGAAGAATGAAAGTTGTTTGCTGTGCGTTTTCTTCCAAAAAAAAGATGCAACCCCCAGACATTCACTTCGGCGTTCAAACAGCACTGTTTCTCAGAAAATTATGGAAGATATTTTTGACGACAAGAGTGAGAGTGATGTCAGTGATAATTCAGTGGATATTTGAGAAGATGAGGAAGATTTAGGGAGTGATTTAGGGAGTGATTTTGACGGTGAAACATAAAAAAATGTGAAAATACTGTATTACCAAAAAAGTGCTGTAGCACAGAGGCTATCAATGTGCAATAAGTCCAGTAGCAGTCAAGTGGTTAACCAACAATGCACAATTCAAATTCAAATTCAAATTCGTATTTATTTCATTTCCAACAGAAAGAAAAGATAATCGTCATATAGTCCCCACATCTCAAAGTGGGGATCATTAGAATCAGACCTATCAGACCTATCAGAAAACAACCTTTTCCTTGCATTGACTGATGAAGCATGAATGAGCGCGCGCACACACACACCCTTTCCGAACTCCCTATAATATGGTCGTGATACTGTCCCCACGCTATGGGAAATCGAGTTTGTTTTCCACGGCAGTGGGGATAACTCCAACAGTATATACCGTATTCGCCGGCGGAAAGGCCGCACTATTTTCACTCAAAATATGATCCCAAAGTCGGGGTGCGGCCTATGGGCCGCAACAGAGAAAAATAAACCGCCTCCAAAATCACCACATGTATTGGAATGGATGGGACAAACGTTAGATCTAACACTACAGTAAGCCTGTGCTCTATCTCCAACGATGTAGATCTACTTATCTTTCAAGTACTGAAATATTTTCAGTAATAAATATAATTCAGAACTAATAACTACATATCTTATCAATATAGTTACAAACACGGCCTCGTATGGTCTTCCGAGGCTGACAGAGCACTCGTACGAAGCTCTCTATTGAGCTCCAGTAAAGTGCTGAAATCAGCCACCCCGGTAGATGTTTTCTGTTCTGTGAGCTATTGTAATGGGTACGTAGGCGCTTAGTAAGTTTTAATTTGTCTTTTGAGCACACTCTTTGTATGTGTTGAGATCGATGGCACCCCTCAACCTCCGCGCTATTTCAGGGCGGTTGTATCCTTGCAGGATCCTTCGCGGAGATGTGTGTATTTTGAATGGAGAACGGACATTATCGCAGAGGATTTTTCATAGCGCATGTGGCGTGCGCGTTAACCTGCATTATAAGCATAGACATTGTAAGTCATGGCAAAGATCTTAAAAGGTAAGATAGGGCATTCCCGTCTCCCCCTAATTTTATGTAACGTACATGTAAGTGGCCGTTACATCGGACCCTTTACACAATCGGGAGAGTGTCCTATCTTTCTTTTCACGATCTTTGGTCATGGCAAGCACATGTTTCAGCTTGCAAATCGTCGTGACGACGTTTTCAATTTCCTCTTCGAAACCATCATGCTGTAGAGGTGTTGTGGATCAGTGGATAAGTCCCCGGACTGTGAACCACGAGGTCCGGGGTTCGAATCCCACCGCAGCACTAGCGTCCTTTGGCAAGATGTTAATCTACATTTGCCACTCTCCACCCAGGTGTTAAATGGGTACCCGGTAGGATGGCGAAAGGTAATGTCCTTTGCTTAGCACGTGTGCGCTTAACAGGCGACTGGCTGGAATGCTCCCCAGGGAGTGGAGAATGTGCATACACTGTGTGCGGGCGTGCCACAATCCAGTGACCGGGGTAATAATATATATCGATATATAGCGCTTTGAGCCAGCACTTGGAAAAGGCGCTTTATAAATGCCAGGTATTATTATTATTATTATTATTATGTATTTTTCTGTCTTTGGAAGCCACATAGGGAACCTTTGATGGAATATGCACCTATGTAAGATATCTCTTCACGATTTTTTAGAGTGGTGGAAACATTTCCTTTCCAATTTCATTTGTGATTGTGCCTCAATTTGCGAGTTGCATTGATAGTGCTATTTGTTGTCGAACTTTTAGGGAGACGGCATGTACCGTACACTTTATAGTACTAACGTTAGTCTACAAAGATGTGAAGTGTTTGCGAGTACTAGTAGTAGTACTACGCTTTGTCAAGATTCTCTTCAGTTCAACTGAAGTTCAACTTTTTAAATTCTTAATGACATAAAAAGCAAAGACATCTAGGAATAATCGTCTTCAAATAGTCAATACAATAAAAGTTTGGCCCTTGTTTTTTCGTTGCATGATATTTGGGGGGCAAAATTTCTTATTTTTTTTTTTTCAAATGAGTTGTCAAAGTTGGGGTGCTGCCTATCCGACGCTGCGGCCTTTCGGCCGGCGAATACGGTATATACTTGTCATATTGTCCCCTCGCAACGACAAATCTGATTCGTTTGGAAACGCGGTGGGGACAGTTTCCCAAAGGTTGTTAATAAACTGACATGGCATGGAAGTTTGACTTCCACTTCTATGAAATAAAATTGTGAAATTCATTAATTATGCAAATTTATGCAAAATCAACGAAAAATGCTACTTCTCTATTTCACATCGGATTTTGAATCTGATTGTTTTATCTTCAGACAGGGCTTGGTGAGGGCTTCCAAAATTCTACACAGAATTTCGAAATTTATTAATCATGCAAATTTATGCTAATTTATTCAAAATTAACGAAAAATGCTACTTCTCTATTTCACATCGGATTTTGAATCTAATTATTTTATCTGATGGGACTTGGTGAGGGCTTCCAAAATTCTACACAGAATTTCGAACTTCATTAATTATGCAAATTTATGCTAATTTATTCAAAATCAACAAAACTGCATTAGAATCACAAAATATTAACTTAATTAGTAATTTCTTACGTTTATCTAGAAGGATCTATCAGAAATTACATATATATTAACGCCATTCCACAGATATACACTTCCGGCGGGCCGGACATAATTCACTTGTTTTTGTTGAGTTAATGGATTTTTTTTTTTTTTTTTTTTTTTTTAAGAAGAGTGAATCTAAAAATCTTTCTTGGAGTTGTGGTGGCTCTGAAAAGAGCCTTTTGGGTTTTAATGAGTTATGTAACTCATGTTCACTCGAAATCATCGTCCAATGACAATACCCCGACATTTGATCCCCCAAACTACTACCCACACCCACCCACCCCTTGTAGTAGTAGTTGTGCAAGGGATAGTTGTCCGTAGGCCTATACGTAAGATAAGATCGGAGAAGCAGAAGCAGAAAATGATAATGATGGTGACGGTGACGATGGTAATATATGGTAGTGGTGATGATCATGATGATAATGGTGATGACGATGATGATGTGCTGGGAGAGCTCCCCCCCCGGTCAAAAAATTGCCACGATGATCGAGTCTGTCACACATACTGAAAGAACAAATACCAAAACTAAACAAATAAAAACTGATTAAACATAGATTTCTATCCCGCCCCATGAGACTGTCACATATACTGCTGAAAAAAAATAGAAATAGACAAAGTATCAAAACAAATCTCAACATGGATTTTATTGGAAGGGGTACATTCCCCCTAGCTGACGTACCACCCCCTTCTCTTTTATGGATGTGCCACGGCAAAAAGAAAAAAAAATAAAAAATTAACTCGACAAAAACAAGTGAATTAAGTATAAATTACGATATGCATAATATGTCCAATTTCTGATAGATCCTTCTAGATAAATGTAAGAAATTACTAATTAAGTTAATATTTTGTGATTCTAATGCATTTTTGTTGATTTTGAATAAATTAGCATAAATTTGCATAATTAATGAATTTCGAAATTCTGTGTAGAATTTTGGAAGCCCTCACCAAGCCCCATCAGATAAAACAATTAGATTCAAAATCCGAGAAGTAGCATTTTTTGTTGATTTTGCATAAATTTGCATAAATTTGCATAATTAATGAATTTCACAATTTTATTTCATAGAAGTGGAAGTCAAACTTCCATGCCATGTCAGTTTATTAACAACCTTTGGGAAACTGTCCCCACCGCGTTTCCAAACGAATCAGATTTCTTGTTGCGAGGGGACAATATGACGAGTATATTATACTGTTGGAGTTATCCCCACTGCCGTGGAAAACAAACTCGATTTCCCATAGCGTGGGGACAGTATCACGAGTATAACTATACTGTTGGAATAATCCCCACTGCCGTGGAAAACAAAATCGATTTCCCATAGCTAGTGCTGTAGCTCGGAACGCAAAACTCGGATCGTTTTGGTCCGGCGAAGTATTTCTTTAATCTCGACCGGACCGGTCTGGTCCGGGAACTCGGAATTGAGTTACGGCTGATTTTATGAAAGAAAAAAAGCTTACACCTCCCGAGTCAGTTATTGTTAGTGACCTTGACCTTATAGTAAGAACAGTGGACCGTTACATTCTTATCTCACGGTCTGCGGTCCAGACATGCCACGTGCCACAACTTTAGGATCAGTTGTGAAAGTTATTGTCTCTAACCGACTGCCCACATGTCAGTCACCCGATCATATTCACGCCACTCCTGTAATGAGCTATATATAGAGCATAAATTTAAGTTCATATACATGAGTGGGCGTGTCTCAATTTACCAAACTGAGTCCTAGCTCCGCCTTGCAAGCTAATGGCAAACGGGATTTTGCTGTTTAACAAGGCTGGTGCGCAGTTATAATACGATTGGTCCATTTGCCTGGCTAAAAAAAAGTGTGGCACGTGACTCCATGGAGGTGGGAGTAATGCGGCCAACCGGCATGAATTTATTTGCATAACATCGTGGAATGTGCTTGCCGCTCAAACCACGCACTCTCTGTAAAAAGACTGCGGTGTAACATGACACCCAAGCTGGGCGTCAACTGTCTGACATGATGGCAAGCTGAAATCTTTGCTCAAATAATTCCCATAAGCTTTGATAAGGAATACTATTGTTTTGATTCTCCATGAAAACGGAAGTCGGCAGGATAGCGAGCGAGAAAAAAGGAGAAAATATTGGAAGAGGAATGATAAGGATAACGAGAGTATCAGAAAAAAGATCGTACCATGGACTTACTAGAGTGTAGGTCCATGATGGAATACACTCCTCTCACATCGATAAGCATAATATGAATGATGAGTTCACCAGTGATGATACTCGCTTGGGCTAACGCCGCGCCCTCGCCCATTGTCCGTACCGTCTCCATAACGCGATTAGTAAAAGCAGGGAAAGTCTCTCTAACACTTCCCTGGTTTAAGTAACGCGATTAGTATTCATGTAGGTATACATGTAGATCCGACTTGCCAGAAAGCCCGACGCATATTGTATAGGCTAGCGTGAAAAAAAAATCTCAGCAGGTCATAAATCATTAACTGGGTCAATGACATTGAGAGACTCTTGGGAGCCATTGTCTGGCAGCTTGTTGATATCGCGGTTATTTATAAATAGTACGCGCGCGCGCGGTAGATCAAACAATCCTATATTATATGCAATTTGTAAAAAGTACTAAGAGAGAGAAAGAGAAAGAGAGAGGGGGGGGGGGGGGGGAGTTACATGAAGTCCGTGTTGTATCGACGAATTGATGGTTCGAGAAAAGGGGTAACAATGAGCTAGGAAAGAGGGGATCATGAAAAAGCAACGAGAGAAATATCGTTAAAATGAGTTGAGTTAATTCATTTACTTTTTAGGAATTTGTCGATGGCCGGTGCCTCTTTTCATTCTGTCAGCTTTTCATTCACCTTCTCCGATGTTTCTCTTTAATTTGTCATTTTCTTCTTCTATCTATCACATTGACACCATTCCATTTTCCATGTATTGATCATTCTCATCAGTGAATTTATTTAAAGGCAACAAAAATATACATCGGCCGTCATTTATTCATCTGTCTAATACTCTAGTAATATAAATATTATTTCTTTGGGCGATCGTAAATCTGTATCATTTAGCGAGTGCAATTTAATTTCATCTGACGATTATTACTTTATTTCATATGATGAGCTTCAATTTCTTTCACCGTTAAACCTCCGCATAATTATTGCGATCCATACATTTCATTAAAAAAAAAATCAGCTATTTTTTGCATCTTAATATCGGAAGAAATAATGCGCATTTGGGGCTCAAAACTCAATAATCGTCGACAGTCCTTCGTTCAATCTGGCAATCGTATTCTTTTTTTTTCATCGAACGGTCGACGCTGTATTTTATCTGGCGACCGTCGCTTTACAGTATTCATAAATAAAGCAAATTCACTATAGTATATGGCATCACCATAATCTTCAAAAATAATTCTTCCGATCCTTACAGTCAAAGAAAGGGAAATACTTAACGAGATTATATATTTATCATGCCGGTATGATCGATATCGCAATAAATGAAGCACCTTCGATTGCGCTGCGAGTTTCTGACAAAACATCATCAACATAATACAAACACGTTGCCTTACTCTCTGGGAATTGTTGACAGTTTTTACAGGTCAACAAACTTTATCAACTGAACGCCCTTTTCACCCTTTCCCAATACTGTATATCCCCGATATCCCCCTAGCCTAGCCCTGCTCCAATCACATCCCACATCTCGACTGGGTGCGTGCGCGCGCACGCAAAATCATCGGCAATGCAAGTGGACCAAGCCAGCTGCCAGGCACTTGGGTCACCGGTCACCAAAGTTTGCCGAACTTTCATTTATGTTAATTTCAACATCTCACTCCTGATTGGTCACTAGGTTTCACAACTTGAGCTTGTTACAGTGAGCTTTGTGCACAGCGCAGAACAGCGATCTTGCGTACGTACGTTTGTGTATGCAGTGTATGGATAATGCAAGCATGGACCCTACCACATGCCATGCATAATGCAACGGTACGGCAGGTCAAAACAAGGAGTTATCACACCGTATCTGTGATAACTCCGATCCTTGCTTGGTCAAAATAGCTGTGGATTTAAGCAGCACTTCCCTGATTTAAGCAAGACACGTATGCGTATGCGCTCGTGGCATGATGATAAACGGCGACGATTAATGACCTTTTTACAACCGGTCTCTGTTACCGAGCTGACCCAACTCTTGCCTCAGCCCGGATCGGAAGCAGTCCGGCTCGGAATGCTTTGTCCGCCGGACCAAAGACCGGAAAACGGTCCGAGCTACAGCACTACCCATAGCCTGGGGACAGTATCACGACCATATTATAGGGAGTTCGGAAAGGGTGTGTGTGTGCGCGCGCTCATTTATGCTTCATCAGTCAACGCAAGGAAAAGGCTGTTTTCTGGTAGGTCTGATTCTAATGATCCCCACTTTGTGATGTGGGGACTATATCACGATTATGCCAAAAGACATTACATGGCATTACAGATATTGTTACAGAAAATATGAAAAATCTATGTACAAATTCAATTTACCTTGATAAGTGTAGAAGTACACTGTACATAAATAAATTATTATAATGAATTATGAATAGAAATTCTTAATTTCTGAGGAAATGTGGGGGATCCACTAAAAAGCAGTGCTTGTAATTTGTGGATCCCCCAGGGAAAATAAAATTGTTTCAAATTGTGCCTACGAAGACTTGGAAAACACGAAACAGTGTTACAGAACAACAAGCAAACAAAAAATGCCTCTCAACATTCAATTCCTGAGAAAATTTGAATCTTACCTTGAATGTCTGGAGAGCTTGGCACGGGCTCTGCAATGGATAGTGGTCCTTCTTCTGGAATCATGGTATATGTGCTCTGATTGGTCAACTCTGATTCTGGTGTTAAGGCATCTGCACTCTGATTGGTCAAACCAGCTTCCAGGATGGCAGTATCTTCACTCTGATTGGTCAGCCCAGCTTCTAACATGGTCCCATCTGTGTTCTGACTGGTTGATTGAGTATCCTCAGCTATTGTTTCCATAGTATGATTGGTCGACTCTGTTTCCGGGATTGATGCATCGGGAGAGATGGCAGAATCCTTGGCACCATCGATCTCATCGGTGTCGAGAATCTGAACGAAGGGTTCCGTGCTATCTACTGTACGGGTAAACAAAAGATAAAGATAGACAGAGAGAGTGGAGATACAAAGAGAACATGATATGTAGATAAATATGCAGTGAGAGAGAGAGGGAGAGAGAGAGGGAGAGGGAGAGAGAGAGAGACAGACAGACAGACATACTTGAACACAAAGAGTTGGTAAGAAGAGGTACAAGAGGCAAAGAGATAAAGAGGGAGAGAAAAAATGCACCCCTCCCAAGGTGAAGATAGGATCTGAATCTGAATCTGAATCTGAATTTACCTGTTGGGTGGGTATCAGGGTCACATGGGAGCTCTTCATGGACCTCCATCTCAGTGGTCTCTTGTTCTACCGGTATCTGGACATAGATGCCTTCCCCTCCTTCCATGTGGTGTAGGACCTGACCTGGAAAACAGTTTGATATTCATTTTACAGCCACTGAAACTCCTAAATAGCGCCATCTTTTTAATACAGGATTTGATAATTTATGTCTGAGCCTCTCATTTTCCCATCATGCCCCATTCTAGCTTGTAAAAGCTTATAATGTACCTGCACACAATTTTCCACAATGCCCAGTCAAAAATAATAGTTTGAAATATAAAATGAGCCTACTATCCAAACAAGCTTTTTTAATAACTGGTCAGGTGGGGATCAACAATTTATATTAAACTTCATATGACAGCACTACAATGGGATCTCGTTATAAAGAACACTGTTATAACAACCTCTCATAATAAGGTAATAAGGTAACATTGTAACAAGGTAATTTTACTAGTCCCATTTCCTTGGTTTCTTTAGTTTTTTAGCCCTGATATATTAGGTTTTCGATATATAAGAAGGTAATTTCCGCGATCCCTAGGAGTTCCTCAAGATGAGGTTCCACTGTATTAAAGATCTAGCAACATCGGGAGGCATGAACTAAGTATAAACAAAGGGATACGGAACAAAGAAACACTGTACCAGCAAGAAACATCCCATTTAGCCCTAAAAGGCCAGGTTACTCTGGTGATCTCTCAGCCGGAGATGGGTGGAATCCACCCCCCCCCCCCCCGATCTTCACCATGGGGTGACGAAAACATCTGAAACTTGGCACACAGAGTAGCTTATAATGAAAAGCCCATAAATTTCATAGGTAGACCTCAAATGGTCACGGAATTATCACTAATTGATTATTCACATACATTGTAATGTATCAACAATCCGGCAATGAGAAATGTCAGCGAGGCAATCTCACTGCCTCCAAACAATCAACCTGAAAGATATCTCGGCGTGTGTCCGGCGTCATGGGGGTGGATTCTGCCTCCGGCCCTTTTAGGGTTAAGCTACATTCACACATGACTTGGTAAACCTCATTTTAAATAAAATTTTAATAAAATGAAATGAACACGGATTACAGACAACACTTTGCTGCAAGAAGGTTTTTATTTTTCAACCACAACTTGCCACTCATTCAAAATTTAAGTAGTATTAATTCTGCAAAGGGGAATGTCTTTTTAAGGGGGGGGGGGGGGGGTTCCACACTGTGTCAGATTGGGGCTTTATAGCTGATGTTAAATTATTACCTTCTTCAGTAAAAGCCAGATTAACTGAAATGACAGGCTGACCATTCTCATCTAGGTGTTGAGTCACATGACCAGATCCATCCTCCGATGCTAAATGAACCTGACCGTCTGAGCTGATGATCTGAAAGGTTGTGTTTCCTGATTTAAACATACAAACACAGAAAGTAGGATTATATTATACATGTAGAGGATAATTCACACAACCATTTAAGCTAATAATCTGAAAAATCCCAGGAGATACATGTATTTCCTTGTAAATTTCCAACCCTGGACCTGACCCATCTTTCAATGCAATGTGAACCTGACCATCCAGAGCTGATGATCTGGGGGTTGTTTCACAAAGACTTAAGTTTGACTAACAGTCGCACTTAAATTCCTAGTTGTGTGCGGTATATGACACATCACCGCATTTGTCAGATCGTGCTCAGGGGATGCGCGCTATTGGGTAATCTACCAATGACATCACGCGTTTAATACCGTATGCGCATTGGCACTTACGCATGATTTTATTAAAGTCAAACTTAACTCTTTGTGAAACAACCCCCCAGAATGATTAGAAGTATATCCTGAATGATAAATATAAACAGAGAGATTGGTACAGGCAAAACTCGATATGAGGCCGTCGGGACCGAAGGGCTTTCCTCGTTATAGCCGTTACCTCTTTATATCACAACATACTGTATATCAAATACACATATGGGATGGATTCTACATGTACACTATAAATATAGTGTACCTCTATTCCTCATCCCATCCTTAACAATACCTAGTTCTTCTGCCGCTGCTTACACCTGAACATACACTCATCTAATATTGCACTGATATTGCATCATATTGAAAAATTCGTTAAAAAGCATTATTTTTCGATGCTCATTTACCCAGTTCTACAAGGTAAGTCCGTCACACTTGTGAGCTCATCGATACGGAAAGTCCAGTAGATAGGGTACTGTGCATGATTCTCATTTTCATTTCATTGATTGATTCATGTTGTTACAGTTACACATGAAAGCTTAGACCAGGTTACACCATGTCTAACCCTGTTCTGCTAACTTAAAAGCCTTCTCCTACCTCTATTTCTCATCCAATCCTTTACAATCTTATCTTTTCCCTCCTCCTAGTTTTCCTCTCCCCTCTCCCACCTCCCTTCTTTCCATCTCTTTGTCCTCTTTTCCCTTTTATGTTCCTCCCTCTCTATCTCTCTCCTCCCCTCCCTCCCTGCCTGAAAGAACACAGTGTCCCACAATGTGTTTACACTGTGTTCAAAGTGTGTTCACATCGTTGACTCAGTGAAGGTGTGATTCATAATGTTAAAACACTTGAATTTAACAGTGTGAAGATGTTTCACACAGTGGACACCTCCACAGTGTGGTTTACCAGAGTGTTCACTTAGTGATGTTCGATATCACAGGGTGAATTTACTCGCTCACAATGTGAAGATGTGATTCAAAACGCTCAAATTCAACAGTGTGAAGATGATTTCATACTGTGAACACATTGTGGGACACTGTGTTCTTTCCAGCAGGACTGGCCTCTTCCTCCTTCTTACTTTCCAATGAGTGATCTTACCATGAGATTCTCCAGCCAAGGCATTCATGATGATCACAGCTTCTCTATCCACCTGTTCATCTAGCTCCACCTGACCTTGCTCCATCATCACTTCCTCCTCTTCCATCTCTCGATCTACAGGTCAAAGGTCAAAGGTCAATCAAAATATTGAAAGATATTTATATTAGGCCTAATTTATATTATATTGGATGGCTCTGAATGGGATACCAGAGAATATGCCACGAGTTAAGGCCAATATTGCACGAATTGAACGAATTGAAGATGAGTGCAATATTGGCCCTAACGAGTAATATTTTTTGGTATTCCATGAAATAAAGCCATCCAATATAATTATTATTAGATACCCTACAGGAATATGATTTAGAACTTAATAAAAATCATTTAACCAACCACATTCAGTTACGCAGTTACGCACGGGTGTGACCTTTCAAAAAGTGCAGCACGATAACATTCTGCCATTCGATTGTGAGCAGATGATGCAATAAATCATTGTTTTTGATAAGTTCAACATGTTCAAGTTGTAACTATAAGTTGGTTAAAGGAGTACTCCGGCCTGAAAATAATATTGATTGAATGAATAGAGTAAAATTAAACAAGCAAAACACTGAAAATTTCATCAAAATCCGATAAAAAACAACGAAGTTATTGAATTTTTAAATTTTGCATTATTTTGGGAAACAGTTCTATGCATGTCATTATGAATATGTAATGAGTGAGCTGATGATGTCACGTCCCCACTTTCCTTTTTTAACTATATTATATGAAATCTTCATTATTTCATTTTTTCATACATGTCTATAAAAAATATCTCCCTTGTAACAAAATAAGTTACAGCAATGATAAACTTACACATTAAATAAGGAGTCAGTCCTTTTAGTTATAGGCTTGGAGCAGAAAATTTGAATAATTGCAATTTCATCTAATGAAAATACAAAAGAAAAAGTGGGGATATGACATCATCAGCTCGCTCATTGCATATTCATGATGACGCGCATATCACTGTTTTACCAAAATAATGCAAAACTTAAAAATTCCATAACTTCATTAGTTTTCATCCGATTTCGATGAAATTTTCATTGATTTGTTTGTTTAATTTTACTCTATTTATTCAATTCATATTAATTTTAGGCCGGAGTACCCCTTTAACTAAATTTAACTTAATGAATGCAATCAATCAATAGTTGAAGTTTTATTTAGTTTGTTAGATGAAAATGTAATTTCAGCGAAAAGCATGTAGTCCCATTGGCCAAAGTCGTAATTATGCCCAGCCACCATTAAATGCGCCTGAACAAGTGAATAATTAGTCAAGTTTGTTGGTTTCATTGTTGAAATTAAGTTATTTATAACGGAATAAACGCTATCGAGTATCGTTATCGATTCATAACTGAAAAAAATTATCAGCAAAAAAGAGCGGGATTCGAACCTGGGACCTTAAACGCTAGTGCAGTGTAGAAAGAGAATACTCTGACCACACGCCTTTACCACTAGACCACGAGCAATTGACAGCGAATCTGATCTTGCTGCACTAGATCTAATACTTAGTTTATTAGGCTTTATACCTGCGCTCAATACAAATCCTATCGGCCAAAGTCGTTATTATGCCCAGCCGCCATTAAACCCGCCTGAACAAGTGAATAATTAGTCCAGTTTCTTGGTTTTCATTGTTGAAATTCAGTTATTTATAACAGAATAAACGCTATCGTTAGCGAGTCACAACTGAAAAAATTATCAGCAAGAAAGAGCAGATTTGAACCCGGGACCTTAAACTCGAGTGCAGTAAAGAAAGAGAATACTCCGACAGTCTGACGAGACACCTTTACCACTAGACCACGAGCAATTGACGGTGAATGATCTTGCTGCACTAGATCTATTACTTAGTTTCTTAAGCCGCTTTATACCTCCACTCCATACAAATCGTATCTATACCTCCGTTCTGCTGTTTTTTTTTTATATCCTAGGTAGGATTCTTGCCAATTTGAGGATTACTGGGCATATTAGCCATAATAGCCATCCTATCTATACCTCCGTTCACCTGTTTTTTGGATATCCTAGGTAGGATTCTTGCCATTTTGAGGATTACTGCATATTAGCTATAAATTATAATAGCCGTCCCATTTTTGTAGTCGCGTTTCGCAACGCTAGAGAATGGGCAGCCCGTACAGCGCTGTGTATCACTCATACTAGCTACATGACTTTTTGTGTCTATTATAGCTAATATGGCCAGTAATCCTCAAATTGGCAAGAATCCTACCTAGGATATCAACAAAACAGCAGAACGGAGGTATAGATAGGATTTGTATAGAGCGGAGGTATATTATAGTGCAGCAAGATCAGATTCACTGTCAATTGCTCGTGGTCTAGTGGTAAAGGCATCTGTCTGGTCAGAGTGTCATAGTATTCCCTTTCTACACTGCATTCGCGTTTTATATGGCCCTGGGTTCGAATCCCGCTCTTTCTTGCTGATAATTTTTTTTCAGTAATGAATCGATAACGATAGCATTTATTCCGTTATAAATAACTGAATTTCAACAATGAAAACCAAGAAACTTGACTAATTATTCACTTGCTCAGGCGGATTTAATGGCGGCTGGGCATAATAACGACTTTGGCCCTTTTTGTGTAGAATCTAGGCAGTCTTACACCATGTAGATCTAGGCCTACACTACAGACATATCAACATTTTCAAACACCATTGCACAAAAGTCACCAACATTCACTCAAAAAACAGCATTTATTTTAATTTACAAAAACCGACCCCAATAATATATCAAACTCAAAGAAATATAATAAATTCAACTCAACGATGTTGGTAAAGATAATTTCAAAAATGAAATCCGTAATTTACTGTTGATTCTCGCGAAACGAGCTATAAATAAGTATCGGAGTCACTGATAAACGTTTATTTAAAAAAATAGATTTTTGAATTGGTAATTACTAATTGGTATCCCTAATTTTTTATAGGCCTAGGCCTAGGCCTAGCATGCCTAGGCTTAGCCCCGGGACGCTGCCACGAAGTGGCAACGTCCTGAGTGAAACCAGTACGATTCGGTGGGTCTCACCATTTACCAATGTTCAAATAACCATTGAAAATATGGCAATATAAGTTATTTTTTTTCATTAAAGTATCATACGATGCCACTTAATACCTAAACAGACCTTCCGCAAATCAGCTTTTCCTAAAAAATGTGTAGAATCGATGAATGTCACTTTTTACTCTCAATTTTCGAAATCAGTCCCATTCGCCATGTTGTTGAAGCAGAAACGAAAATAGGCACTATGCGCCTATGAATATTTATTACAATGACCCCATAGTTTTCGTCACAGGAATATTATACAAATATACCAAGCTGTGAGAAAGTGTAGTGGAAATTATTTATCTGAGGAGGGACTGGCATAGTACTATTTTTTCCGAGGGGCAAAGCCCCGAGGAAAAAATAGTTATGCCAGTCCCTCCGAAGATATATAATTTCCACTATAATTTCGAACTAAATGCTTGGTATATTTGTTTTATATCCCTTCTTTACAACTAATTAAAAAAAAAAGGAAAAAAAAAACTATATTTTGACTAACCTTATCCATAGTACTAGTAGGGCCTACCGTACAACTATAGGGCCTATGTAACTTGTATAGACTCGACGGTCTACGTTACATGACTTGCCTTAGCTGTTTGATCGAAGACCTTCGAGTTCGAAAGCTCGATAGGCCTAGGCTAGCCTAGGCCCTAGACCGAAATTTTCTGTCTCTCGTTCGTTAGCCTCTTATTTGGATAGGGTTGGCCTAGACCGAAATTTTCTGTCTCCAGTACGTTAGCCTCTTATCTGGGTAGGGTCGGCTACTAGTAGCCGACCCTACCCAAATAAGAGGCTAACGTACTGGAGACAGAAAATTTCGGTCTAGGGTTGGCCCTGCTAACGAACGAGAGACAGAATTTTCGGTCTAAGGCTAGCCTAGAGTAGCCTAGACGAAAACATGCAAGGTGAACGGTGAAAGTCTACAAATAAAATTATTGCTACATGTACATGATAATCTAGATCATGGTCTATGCACGACGTTTCCCCCATAGGCCTAACCATTTTTTAAACTTTCTTCGTATTCGAACTGTCAGTGGAAGCAATAAAATCGTCGATATTATTATTAGCCCCTTGTAAGAGGTCAAAGCGAACTTCCTCGGAGGCTAGGCCGCCATGTTTGCTTACATATCCGATCCGAACAGATTTCTACAAGTCCAATCACAGCATATTTGGTATGTTACTTTTATACTTGGTATGTTACTTACATACGCCAGTAGCTGATTCGGATCCAGGCGCGGGGCTAAAGTACCGGTGACTTGCGCCGATAGTGCAGGCGGCAAGGTTATGAGCAGTCCGTACAAATTAAGGTCAAGGACTCGCTTAGCGGGTCGTCTGAGCGTTCGAATTTGAGACAACTTTTCTTCAATGAACAGTGACTAAGTGAGCATGCGCAGTAGCGCCTCGGAAGAAAATATTAAATAGAGCATGCGCAGTTCTGCCCAGGAAAAAATAGTTAAAGATATCCGGAGCTCTGACAGAGATTTGTTTTCCTAGTTAAATTATATTTTATCACGTGATCACCTATTGACCAATCATGTATTTAGAATACTCATGAATATTCATAGAAGGGATATAACAATGAATATTCATATAGGGTGCGCGCCCCGGTATTCGGTCACTTAAAAAGAAATCGCCGCTGATATGAATACCTATCTCTTTAAATTGACAATCTACCATCAAAAGAACCGCAAAATTGTCCCTTAAATAATTATCAAAATAATTTAAAACATGGAAACTTACCCCAAAAAATATCGCCGACAGAAGAAGGAGAAGTTTTCCGCCCAGTATTCGGTCGGCGCCGCCCACAATTCGGTCACGCGATAGTGCGCTGCATCTCGGGAGAGTTATATAACCATTTTTGTCACATTTCTGCGTTTTTAGGCATTTTCTGTGGCTTCTATATATTCATACTTAAATGTATGAGAATTTTTATCCATTAAAATCCACAAATCGAAGCTCTAGGGTCAGAAATAATGCACAAAATGTATTTCTAAAAAGAGCAAAGCGCAAAGCGCGTCGGCGAAGCGCAAAGCGACAAGTTGCACACAAAGCGCGTTGGCGCAAGGCACTCAATGTTGCCTGACCGAATACTGGAAGAGCGCCATCTCACTGGCAGGGGTGAGGTATATATTCTCTTGCTCATCGCCGAGATCGCCATTTGCAAATTCGCTGCGATAGAGGGAAGACCCGGAAGCTCCTCTTCACACACATACTAAATTCATTGCACCTGCACACATAGTTATTTCACCATAGGCGTCTACATATGGCTATGCGTCACTCATAGGTACATTCCTATACTTCGTGTGTATAATGTAGGCAGTCATACACCTCATCTTTTTAAAACACCACTGCACAAAAGTCACCAATATTCACTCAAAATCGGCATTTAATTTTCAAAAACCGACCCCAAAATATCCAAGAAATACAATAAATTCAACTCACCAATGTTGGAAAAGATATTTACAAAAATGAAATCCGCAATTTACTGTTGATTCTCGCGAAACGAGCTATCGGAGTCATTGTGTACATTTCCTGGTCGCCGCGGGCGCTGACATCTCCCCAAAAGAGTTTTGTCCTCAAAAATTCGGTCCCTATGGCGTACACGGAAAAGTTCCGATTTTCTGTGTGCGCGATCGTAAAGATCGATGTGCCCTTGCGATCCCGAGTTTCTTCGTGGACAAAAATTATATTGGCCGATTTTAGTCTAAGACATCGGCAGTTTGTAAACAACACGCGATCGCGAAACAAATCGGCGGGGATTTCTCCGGTTTTGGACAAGATTTTGACTTTGGATTTTGCTGTAAATATCAAAAGTTCTTCCTAACGGCCATTTGAGGTAGGAGTGAGATTTTTAAGGGCTGAATTTGAAAGCAAGTATTTAAAATATTTATCTTATTTTCCCCCCCATACCTTTAGTACATGCGACAGAAAATACCAACTATTTTACAGAAATGTACCCGGGAGTGCTATGCGTGTTAACTCACACGCTAACGGAACCCGGAAGTGCGGAAACTTGGGTAAGACTGACCAGTTTCGAGGGTATTTGGAGATCTTTTCCAGGGCGTCCGACCTGAATTGCTTTCAACATTAGAGGTACCTTGTTCATGTGTCTGTTATGTACAGGTTTCGAGCCTCAAAAATTATTCATGAGTTCTTCACAGCTGTTCAAAGAGCTGCGTGACCGAATTCTGGAATATGACCGAATACCGGCGCGCGCATCCTATTTTCTGTCGCGTGTAGTAAAGGTATGGGGGGAAAATAAGATAAATATTTTTAAATACTTGCTTTCAAATTCAGCCCTTAAAAATCTCACTCCTACCTCAAATGGCCGTTAGGAAGAACTTTTGATATTTTCAGCAAAATCCAAAGTCAAAATCTTGTCCAAAACCGGAGAAATCCCCGCCGATTTGTTTTGTCATTTACTTGCATTGTAAAGCTGAAGTCGCAAGGAAAATGATGTCATATTTCTTTTAACCATTGATTGATATAAAAGCCCCTAGAATGGGAACTTTGAAGGGGGTGTTCATGATAGCGAATGGACAGGTGACCGATCTAGCGTGTCGCAACTTTTGTACTGCAGAAATGAACACGGAGAATGCGCCCTCTCGTGTTGGATGAGCCCACTCCCGGGTACATTTCTGTAAAATAGTTGGTATTTTCTGTCGCATGTACTAAAGGTATGGGGGGAAAATAAGATAAATATTTTAAATACTTGCTTTCAAATTCAGCCCTTAAAAATCTCACTCCTACCTCAAATGGCCGTTAGGAAGAACTTTTGATATTTACAGCAAAATCCAAAGTCAAAATCTTGTCCAAAACCGGAGAAATCCCCGCCGATTTGTTTCGCGATCGCGTGTTGTTTACAAACTGCCGATGTCTTAGACTAAAATCGGCCAATATAATTTTTGTCCACGAAGAAACTCGGGATCGCAAGGGCACATCGATCTTTACGATCGCGCACACAGAAAATCGGAACTTTTCCGTGTACGCCATAGGGACCGAATTTTTGAGGACAAAACTCTTTTGGGGAGATGTCAGCGCCCGCGGCGACCAGGAAATGTACACAATGACTCCGATAGCTCGTTTCGCGAGAATCAACAGTAAATTGCGGATTTCATTTTTGTAAATATCTTTTCCAACATTGGTGAGTTGAATTTATTGTATTTCTTGGATATTTTGGGGTCGGTTTTTGAAAATTAAATGCCGATTTTGAGTGAATATTGGTGACTTTTGTGCAGTGGTGTTTTAAAAAGATGAGGTGTATGACACTGTCCGCTAGCGACAGACGGGTTGCCATTCTCTGATTGGTCAGTTAAGACAGTGCGATGTAGTACGTGTGCGCTGTGTGTGTGTACGTGAGCCGTGGTGTATGCTAATGTTGTTTTTGTGTGAAGTTTCTTCAAACTCTTTGACTCTGCCAGTTTGTTGCTGTTTGTATAGTTCTAATCATATGTTATCTCTTATGTTTTCTCTGTTTATTGGTTCTCCCATCAAAATCTCAAATCTAAATTACTCTTTCATTTCTGTCTCTAGCAAAATATTCTCTCCCTTGCTCTCTCCATCTCACCAACCCTCGATTTTTCTATCTATCTCTAATGATTTAGATGACAGTCAATTAATAGACCCTATCTACCTGTATAATGGCAACATGCCGGTTAATATACCTATACCTGAAAATGGCAACATGCCGGTCAATTCTACCTGTATGTATTGAAAATCATAGCACACACCACGGCTCACGTACACACACACAGCGCACACGTATATCGCACTGTCTTAACCATGGTCTTAACTGACCAATCAGAGAATGGCAACCCGTCTGTCACTAGCCGACAGTTGTATGACTGCCTAACATTATACACACGAAGTATAGGAATGTATGATGGGGGGACCTAAAGCTACGCACTTTGTTTTCAGCAGCTAAAAGGTCACAGAAATCACTGGCTTGTCACCAATTTCATTCCATATCCTGATTCTGGATATTCTAAAGTTGATTTGTGGAGAAAATTACGATGGGTGAATGTCAATAATCCACGAGTCAGGTCGATATCAATGCCGATGTCAAATTTTGTTCTTAAAAATGAAGGGGTCCTAAAGCTACGCACATGCAATAAATGAATGCAAATTGATATTGAAATTGACTGTGTGTATCGCGTGTGTGTTTTAGCCTGATTTGAACGCGTTGCATTGCGCGTGTATGTGATTTGTATGGTGCGTAGCTTTAGGACCCGCGTAGCTTTAGGACCCCTTGCCATACCTATTAGTGGATGAGCGTGCCTAACTTCGTGGCAGCGTCCCGGGGCTAACTTTCCCCATACCTTAAACACATGCGACAGAAAATACCAACTATTTTTACACTCATAATATCGTAGTGGTCAATATGAGTGACCACTATTCGTGGTGTACTTAAAGTCAGAACAAGAATAGACACACGGAACGTTGCGTGTGGGATTGTCGCAATGACACCACAATGTAATGTTGGCGCAACAGCATTGTGTGCATCGATAGATGCGACCATTTGTCTGCATTTACACATGAAAGGAAGATATTTACTGTCATAAAAACATATATAGTAGGGTTTATTTACCTTTCCTTCAGATATCCCAGGTTCAAAATGATAGTTGGGGTCGCAGATATGCGTAAATTATCACAAAATTTTAGTTAGCACAAGCCGTTAAACGTCAGCGGTGACCCGCGGCCCAACGGTAATAATTTGTATACGTAGAGCTAGAGGGCGACATAGCAAAAGCGGACGACACAAAAGTTTTTTTTTTTTTTTTTTTTTTTTTATAAGGGGAATCCAAGCAATGCCCAATGAGATTTGCATTTACAGATTTTCCTGTAGGCCTAATTGTATCATGATAATTAGTTTTCACTAACAATATTAAAAAAAAAACCCTTGAGATATCGAGAAAAAGACATAAAGTTGTTACGCATTAGTGATTCAAATCGACGGGCAAATATATTATTTTGTGCCAAAAATCAGCTTACAATGTGTATGTCAAGTTTTGGGAAAATGTTTTGTTTTTGCATAAATCATTATTAGGGCCAACGTTGCCTAAATTATGCTGGAGATATAATTATCAATGGCGTCAAATTTCCCCCACATTTATCACCCATTAATTATGACCTTCCACTTCGTGTTAGGTTTAGTAGGTGTAATAGCCCAAAATAACTAGATACTCAATCCTGCCCCGAAAGGGTCGAATTCTTTCTGTCACTGTCTGTGTTTCTCAGGGGCGTAGATAGCCGGGGGGATGGGGGTATGCATCCCCCAACTTTTCGGGTGGGGGAGGGGTGGTGTGTACAAACATCCCCCCCAGGTTTCACCCCACAAAAAGAAAATGGTGGAAAATATAAATTTCTTTATTATGTTGTAGATAAATATAATTTTATATATTATATCTATTAATTTTATTTTTATATATTCTTCATTTCAGTAAAAATGTTATATATCTGCGTGCAATATTGTAGATTTATATGAATTTATTAATATTTATCTACAATGCTGTCGTGGCTTGTGATTTTCCCCGATATATTTTTACACCACGATAAAGTGAAAACCATCTTACAAACATGGGTGTTGATCTGGGAGTGATATGGAGGTATATATTTTTTTTTTAATGAAGTGGGGGGGGGGGGGGGGGGGGGAGAGGAGGGTTGGCCTGCATGTGTTACCATCCCCAAATATATTTAGAGGTGATTTTTTAAACTTTCCTTTATAATGCAATTCTGCAAATCTGACATGAAATGTGGTGGAAATGCGGTGGAATCGAATGTGGTGGAGAAAGAGGGAATATATCACACCCAATATTTATTGGGGATGATGATGACCTGTGCCATTATCACCGAACTATACATAGAAGAATTATGAAATGACATGCAGGCCCGGTCAGAAGCACCGCTCCGGGCGTTGCATGTGGGCACAGTGCGCCTTCTTTTCCTTTTAACTTCAGATAAGTCCCAGATCCGCATTATTTTATTGTGCCCATTTTGATAATTACACCTCATCCCTCACCTTACCTTTGATAAATGCTCATATTTCAAGGAGAGCATTTTCCCCCTTTTAATCCCTTTTATTACCTTTAATGTAACAAGTCATTTTTTCTTTGTAACATAAAGGCACTGATTTAATTGTTCTACTTTATTTAAGAACATTTTCCCGTTCTTATAAATGCCCCTTTTCACCTGTGATGAACTGCCTTTTCTACCTTTTCTACACATTCATTTATTTTCTAATAATTGAAGTGTCCTTTTCCCCATGATATGTACCACGTTTCCCTTTTCCATAACATGTGCCCCTAATCCAAAGTGATTTAGAGCAGGTGTTCCCAAAATGCTCGCTCGCTAGGCTCGCTCATATTAAAAGTATAGCTTATTAAATGAATTTTCATTGTGAAATTTTGCAATCACAATGTGATTGATATTGTTTGCTCTTCGCTCAATATTCAAATTGTACTACAAAATTGCAAAGCATGATGCTAAAGTTGTATCTTGGATATGTAAAGAGAAAAACCATAATTATACATGTTTACACACCCTCACCCACAACACACACCCACACACACACACAGCTCTACATGGCTTTACTTCCGAGGACAGGTATTGTTCCTCTATTGTTCCTCGTCCTCGGACAGTCGACGGAATATGCACAAATTCATTGTTCGACTTTCGAGGACTATTGTCCGGCTTCCGAGGACCATTCTCTGTCCGAAAATGTCCTCGGACATACTGCTAAACAGACCCACCCACACACACACAATATATATATATATATATATATATATATATATATACGTATGTGTGTGTGTGTGGGTGGGTGTTCGGGTGTATGGCATGTATGGAATTGTATTATGTATTGTATATTGCCATGTTGAATTATACTGTGTAATCAATGATTAAATTGTAATATTTATTTTGAAATTCTGAATCAAGGAATAAAAAAAAAATATGAAAAGAAAAAAAGTATGTATATATATAAAAAAAAAAAGTATGTATATATATACACTACACACTAAGAAATAGGGGTTCAAATTTGAACCCCTACTTGGGGGTGCAGATTCTGCACCCCAATTAAGGGTGCAGACTTGAACCTTTTATTGGGAGCAGATTGGGAGCAGATGTGCACCCCTAGGGGTGCAGACTACTGGTACAATAGCAGCACCCCTGTATGGGGTTCAAAATTGCATCCCCAATATAAGGTGCACTTTTACCCTCTGGGTTCATAACTGCACCCTAATGGGTGCAACATCGATGACAATCGATCACCATTCTCGCCTCTTCACAGCTTGGCGGCAGACCATTTAAAGTTGCCGTTATTTCATATTTCACGCACATAGAACACAGACAGTACAATACACGCCATGAGGGGATTCTCGGTGAAATCCATCAGACCACGCCCGGGGGCTTCTACAGTCTGACATTTAGGATTACTTATTCAACTTTTAAGTTGCTGTTGTTGTTGTTGTTGTAGTAAAAAGGAATGGCACTTTTGACCACTAGAGTCCTGTGTGCCAGTAGCTATACATGTATAAATAGTCAGTCGGTAGGTCAGTCATACAATAAATCATTAGCATAAAATTTTATCAATCATTTCTACTAGTACAATTTTCATAAAATATCTTCCAAAACATGCCTTTAAAAAACAATCGTAATTCAAAAATGTTATAGAAAGTTTTCCACATGAGCATATAATGTTGAAAAGGAATATACATTGTAAAACTTCTGTAACTTCTGTTTGGTGTTCTATTTTAACAAACCCAGTAGAGAATATTTAAAGCCCAACATCATTTCATTATCTTATTCAATGGATAACAAAGCTTTTAGTATGTAAAGCACTTTTAAGTTGCAGTGTATAGTCTACTATCTATTCCTATAACAAATCAGTATAGTAACTGTTAGTAAAACTAGCACTTTCCCTTAAAATGATATAATCCCGACTGAATTATCAAATGTAAACACGTATTCTTATTTCAATAACTTTTTTTACAAAGAAACTATCAAAATGAGCCGTGATAAAATCCCCATATAATTTAAAAATGCGAATTATGCAAATTTTCCTGCCTTAATCCCTACGAGTAGCGATACGTTGGTTGCTGTCAACTTGCAAGCCGGTTACTGTTAGTCTTTGCGCGATTACTCTTTTGAAACACGTCACTACGGAGATGTTCAATTTAAGCAAATTTACGACACAAGCTGATCGAAATGGATTTATTATTTCTTCTTCTAATTAATTACATTTCTATGCTTTTGAATAATAAGTCTTATACTTCATGATATATTGTGACATAAGTGTCAGCAATGCTAGTGTGGGTATTCATGTAAGACTAATACTTCTGCTCGAAGGGTGCAGAATTCAACCTTACACAATTTTGAACTCCGGTTTTCGCAAAGCGCACCCGTAGGGGTGCAAAATTCCACCCGAGTAGATATACGGGTGCTCCGCCAAAATTTGCACCCTAAAGTGAACCCTAATTTCTTAGTGTGCAATTCTTCCCCACAATGTGTAACCGCACAACAAGGGTCCCAAGTCCTTGTGTTGCCATAAAGCCATTATGGTAATAGCCGGGAGGGCGCATTGTTATACATAATTTGTATATATATATATATATATATATATATATATATATATATATATAAGGCATTGGCGTTCTAAGCCAACGACCCGGGTTCGATTCCCGGCGGAGACATTTTTCAGCCTTTGCAAAAAATTTCAAAAAGGGAGGACAGCTCTGGGGAACTTTGATTTAAGTTACGCAACCATTATTCTCTCATTTCCTTTCGCATTGTATATATATTTCCACGAGAGTTGCCAAAGCTGTTGTATATGTTATTTCCTCACAATGTTGGTAATAATTATTCTAATGTATATATGTATCTCAAAGCATTTGCTTGGATCCAGCTGAGGCACGTGGCTTGTCTTTGTTCAAACTCACCTGCCCCCGACAACGGAATTAATTAATAAGGTTGAAGATTTATCAATCTGTCGGTCAATTGAATCTGGTGTCGCCGAAACCACTAACCCGTCTCCGTGGTCTAATGGTTAAGGCATTGGCGTTCTAAGCCAACGACCCGGGTTCGATTCCCGGCGGAGACATTTGCCTTTGCAAAAAAAAGGGGAGGACGGCTCTGGGGAACTTTGATTTAAGTTACGCAACCATTATTCTCTCATTTCCTTTCGCATTGTATATATATATATATATATGGGTGTTCGGTGTGTGTATATACATATATATACGTTTATACGTACACCCACACCTCTACACACATTGATTTGTGGGGAACTTTATTGTTTTCTCATATTGTATTTTGTACCCCACAAGCATGACGGAATAAAGGCCATCATTGTGTTCTAGTGTACTCTGTCCCCCCCAAATGAATCTATGTAAACCCACATGTGTGCACACACACCCGAACACACACCCGAACACACACACGTTTACATGGCTTTACTTCCGAGGACAACTATTGTTCCTCTATTGTTACTCGTCCTCGGACAGTCGACGGAATAAGGCATAAATTCATTGTTCGACGTTCGAGGACTATTGTCCGCCTTCCGAGGACCATTGTTGTCATGATTTTTTTTTTGTTCTCTGTCCGAAAATGTCCTCGGACATAATGCTAAACAAACGCACACCCACACACACATACGTATATATATATAGAGAGAGAGAGAGAGAGAGAGTATAGAGATTTAAATGGAAGAACGTATAGATGAAATAGAATTAATTTAAAGTTCACTCAGAGAATAATGACACAGCAGATATATCCACAGGTTGATTTCCACAAGCGCTTTCAATTTTCAATCTTCACTCCACCTGAAGAAATAAATTGAATGCTCTTGTGGAAATCAAACTTGTGGAAATATCTGCTGTGTCATTATTCTCTGAGTGAACTTTATTTTAATATATATATATATATATATATATATATATATATATAGCGAGAGAGGTTTGGATGTGTGTACCGTTCGGTTGAACCATGTTAAATTTAGATATGTGAACAGATAATGAAGGAACGGAATGAAGCAGGTCACTCGGTTAATTTACAAGCTTTCGGCTCCTGGCTTTCTCCAAGTTTATTTGCTAAATCAATAAATGAAACAAATGATAATAATAATAATAATAATATATGCAACTTAAAGCAAAACTAAAAACAACAGAAAAGAATTATCATAAAAATGGCAACATAAATCAACATATTAAGTGAAATTGAAGAGATGTTACTCGGCAGGAGTAAGTGAAATAACGAAAATGGAACTCAATAGAAACAAAAGTGAGCAAAGTAAACAATTACCTGACTTTTAAGGTCGAAGCAAATATATATTATGTTGTCTCGTGTGTAATGTGTAGATGTTCTGTGTAATAATAGTTACATGTAATACGGACGTCACGTAGAGGGCGTTTTGTCGTCGTCGTCGGCATCCGTTCGTCTCGGGAGACGATGGTGTAGCGCTATGATATAGAGTAACATCGTCTATAGTGGCTGTGCAATCCCACTCTAGAGTGGCAGTCTCTGGAGCATTTGTTGCACACGTATGAGGTTGGCACTGAGGCAGAGACTGCCCTTGCCTTCCTCTTGGCTCTCATGTCTGCCAGCCGGTCGTTTCTGTTGACCTCTGCCCTCTTGACTCCGTTGGTGACTGTGGCCCTCCAGAGCGGACGATCGTCTGCTGTGCCTTCCCATGAGTTGGGGTCAATGCCGGCCTGTTTCATGTCGCGCTTGCAGACATCTTTGTAGCGGAGCTGCGGCCTTCTCATGTCTTCCAACCGGTTGTTTCTGTTGACCTCTGCCCTCTTGACTCCGTTGGTGACTGTGGCCCTCCAGAGCGGACGATCGTCTGCTGTGCCTTCCCATGAGTTGGGGTCAATGCCGGCCTGTTTCATGTCGCGCTTGCAGACATCTTTGTAGCGGAGCTGCGGCCTTCCAGTGGGGCGAGCCCCCTCGCACAGTTCCCCATACAACATGACCTTAGGGATGCGGCCAGCGACCATGCAGCAAACGTGGCCCAGCCATCTCAGGCGTCTCCTGCTGAGGAGGGCAAACAGGCTTGGGATGCCGGCACGCTGGAGAACTTCGGTGTTGGTTATCCTGTCCTGCCACCTGATGTGCAAGAGAGTCTAAGGCAGCGGAGGTGGAAGCTGTTTATCAGCTTCTCCTGCACAGCGTATGTAGTCCAGGACTGACTGCCGTACAGGAGAGTGCTGAGGACACAGGCCTGGTAGACTCGAAGCTTGGTGTTCTCAGACAGCTGACTGTTGCTCCACACACGCTTGTTCAGCTTAGCCATGGTGGCGGCGGCCTTCCCGATCCTGGTGCTGATCTCTGTGTCCAGGGAGAGGGAGCTGGAGATGGATGAACCGAGGTAGGTGAAGGAGTCCACCACCTCAAGGTGCGTACCGTTGATGGAGATGTCTGGTGGGGAGGGGGTGTCTTGTGGCAGGATGTTGGTCTTCTTCAGACTGATAGTCAGGCCAAACTCCTTGCAGGCATGAGACAGGCGGTCGACTAGCTCCTGCAGTCCGGCTTCTGTGTGAGACGTCAGTGCTGCATCATCTGCGAACAGCATCTCACGGATCAGTACCTCCTGCACTTTGGTCTTGGCGCGTAGACGGGCGATGTTAAAGAGCTTCCCGTCGGCTCTGGTGCGGATGTAGATGCCTTCCGTGCAGTTGTCAAAGGCGTACTGGAGCAGCATGGAGAAGAAAATCCCGAAGAGGGTTGGCGCGAGGACGCAGCCTTGCTTAACCCCACTGCTCACAGGGAAGGCGTTGCCCTGATAGCAGAAAGTGTTAAAAAATGACGTGATATTTACGTCGTGGTTTTCGTCTTGTTTACGTCCTGTAATTACGTCAATAAGACGACAACTTGCACCAACGCAAGACGTCAAGAGGACGTCTTATTTTGACGTCATCTCTACGTCTTGTACACTGTAAAAACTAAAGTGCTACTTTTAGGGGCATGTATAGTGACTGCACCTGAAATGCTGTTTATAGCACTTGTAGTGTGCTAATTTACCAGCAAAAAAAAATGTGACCGTGCCGAGCCTCGAACCAGGTTCCGCTGATTGAGAGGCGCTGACGTTACCGATGGACCAACGAATGCTTCTTGCAATCCAGTTTAGTCATGGGAGTCAAGTAGATAACATGAACTATGTGGTGTCGTAAATTCACTATGTAACAATATGATCTGCTCTAAATCGTACAATGTGAGTTAGTCTAGCGGTAATGCCAGCAATTCTCGATCAGCGGACCCTGGTTCGAAGCTCGCCCAAATCATTTTTTTAATGAATGTTTAGCAGTTTAAGGAGCCGGTCCAGCTCCCGTGAAAGTGCTGAAATAGCACGCTGTGTGCATTCAATAGCACTCTGAGTGCAGTCCCTATGCATGCCCTCAAAAAGTGCTATATACAGCACTTCAGTTTTTACAAGTGTACAGATGACGTCAAAATAAGACGTCCTCTTGACGTCTTGCGTTGGTGCAAGTTGTCGTCTTATTGACGTAATTACAGGACGTAAAAAAGACGAAAACCACGACGTAAATATCACGTAATTTTTACCACTTTCTGCTATCAAGGTGGATGTGCTACCATTGAAGCAGACTGTGCTGTACATGTCCTCATGGAAGGAATTAACCATCTGGAGCAGTCTCGGGGGACATCCAATTTTCCTCTGAAAAGTCTGCTTCTACTGACCAGGTCGAAGGCTTTGGTCAGGTCTATAGGCGATGTACAGGGGCTTCTGCTGTTCTCTGCACTTCTCCTTCAGCTGGCGTAATGAGAAGATCATGTCCACTCTAGAACGTCCAGCCCTGAAGCCACACTGGGACTCTGGGTATACTCGGGAGGCGAGACTCTGCAGGCGTGTCAGGACAACGCGGGCGAAGACCTTGCCCACGATGCTGAGGAGGGAGATGCCACGGTAGTTGTTGCAATCACTGCGGTCCCCCTTGTTCTTATAGAGGGTGACGATGTTGGCATCGCGCATGTCTTGGGGGACGTGGCCTTTCTCCCAGCACAGGCACAGGAGCTCGTGGAGATTTTGTAGTAGAGCCGGCTTCCCGCTCTTCAGAACTTCTGGGGGGATACCGTCTTTACCAGGAGCCTTCCCGCTGGAGAGGCAGTCGATGGCTTTTCCGAGTTCTTCAATGGCGGGCAGGGCGTCCAACTCCTGCGAGGTCAGGTAGGGCGTCCAGGGTGGCGTCAGTCACCACGTTCTGGGTTGCATACAGCTCCAGGTAGTGTTCCACCCAGCGTTCGAGCTGCTTGCACTGGTCTGTGATGACTTCCCCTGTCTTGGACTTCAGCGGCGCGGTCTTGGTAGCAGTGGGGCCAGTAGCTGTCTTGATGCCGTCGTACATGCCTCTTGCATTTCCTGTGTCGGCGGCTATCTGGATCCTGCTGCACAAGTTCAGCCAATAGTCATTGGCGCAGCGGCGTGCGGTCTGCTGGGACTTGCTTCGTGCAGCTCTGAGGGCGTCGCGAGTGCTGGGGCAGGGGTTCTGCTTGTGGGCCAGCAGGGCATTCCTCTTGGCTTCTGTGACTGGCTGCATCTCGTCCCAGTGGGCTTCGAACCAGTCTGCGTTGCGACGTTCCTTCCTCCCAAATGCCGTGAAGGCTGAGGTGTAGATAGCATCACGGAGATGGCACCACTTACTGTCGATGTCGGTGACATTTGGGGCAGGAGTGGCCATCTTCTTGCTGAAGACTTCTTGAAACTGCTGGGATCTCTCTGGGACACTGGCGCTGCAGGTGTTGATACGTGGTCGGCCTTTGGTTTTGGTTAGGTGTATCTTCTTCGTGGTCAGCCACACTTTCCTGCTGATGAGGGAGTGGTCTGTGTCACAGTCTGCGCTGTGGAAACTGAAGGACGCTTCCCAGGTCTGCATGTCTGGTGATGACAAGGTCAAGCTGGTGCCAGTGTTTGGACCGAGGATATCTCCAGGAGACTTTGCGGCGTTCCTTACACTTGAAGTAGGTGTTGGTCACACACAGGCCGTGGTGACAGCACAGCTCCAGCAGCCTCTGTCCATTCTCGTTCATCGTGCCTATGCCCTGGTGGCCGAGACAGGAAGTCTAGGTGTCGCAGTCGGCTCCCACTCTAGCATTGAAGTCTCCAAGGAGGTATAGCCCTTCGGTGGTGGGGATATTGGATATTGCCTCATCCAGTGCCCCGTAAATCTGGCCCTTGGTCTCTGGGGTGGAGCAGAGTGTCGGCGCATAGATGCTGAGGAGATTGGCAAAGCCTGCTGTTGTTGACAGTCGCAAGCTGAGGATTCTCTCCGATCCGCCAGTTGGTGGTTCAAAGGCTGCAGATAAGTAAGTAAATGGGTGCGTCCGACCGGAACAAGGTAAAAGAAGGGGGACTTAGTGAAGTTCCAGTGTTGGAGGGATGATTAGGCAAGACAATTTTGGCTTTCAGACGATTCATTTGTTTTTTACTCTCTATATGCGTGCAATAGTCAAGTCAACTACGTGCGTGTCGTAACATACGTGTTTGTAAGGAGATATGGATAAAAGTATGACAAAGAGGTGTAAAAAGAGTTAGGTTTATAATAACTGCATGTGTACACGTGCATTATTAGTGCTGGTGTAGGTGGAAATGTATGTGAGTATCTGTGCACCAGTATTCGTAAACTAATAAACTTGAATAAGGCCAGGAGCCGAAAGCTTGTAAATTAACCGAGTGACCTGCTTCATTCCGTTCCATTATTATCTGTTCACATATATATATATATATATATATTTCTCACATATTGTAAATAATTAATTAATTCTAATACATGAATCCGGCTTTTCATTGTTCAATACTCCCCTGTCTCTCAAAGAAAAGGAATAAATTAACTGCGAAGGGGTTGCAGGGGCTGCCTTTGGTGTTTGTGCCTGGTGTAGCCGAAAAACCACTCAACCCGCCTCCGTGGTCTAGTGGTTAAGGCCTTTGGCGTACGCTGCCAAAGACCCGGGTTTGACTCCCGGCGGAGACAGTCTTTGCAAACCCTGCAGTTATTTCCACAGAAAGGAAGTCAGTAAGGAGGAACAATGAATTTAGCTACGCAAATTATTTCTCTCAATCAATTCAATTGATTTCTCACATATATATATATATATCTCTCTCTGGCCCTTCGGGGAAATCATACCCCCAGGTATGAGGACGTGTCTACGCCAATGGTGTCTCTCTATCCCATTCTCAGCTCAGTTTTCTTCCTCTCTCCATTTCTCCTTTTCGAATACGATTTGTACGTTGTTTCCCAGAAGGAAAAACCAGTTATAGACTGGTTTCCAGTTGAAACAAAGTAGTAAAACCATTTCAACTATTTTTGATCCCACTTGTGTAACTGTCCATGGTCATATTTCTAGTTAGCTTATAGACCAGTTGATGATTGAGCAACCTCCAGCTGGTAATTTTGTTCTGGGATAGTTCTAACAAAGACATTATTACTACTATTATCATATTAGTATTATTATTATTATCATCATCATTATTATTATTATTATTACTATTGCCATTATTATTATTATTATCGATTTGTCCACGACCTAATGTTCAGTTGGTAAATTAAGAAGTAACCGGATTTCATGGAGAAATCTAGGGTTGGTACTCTTTGTTTCAACAAGTCCTCATCTTATTCGTAATTCTGCTTTTCATTCTAGTCCATGACCTTTCGCAGAATATGTTCTGTCCCGAGCAGGATTGCTTTCTGTACGGTTTCAAACGATAAGTCGACTCCAAGATCAGCCAGGAAGCTCTTATTTCTTGTTGTCACTGTTCCCAGGGCTCCGATCACTATTGATATGACTTTCGTCTTCAACTTCCATATCCTTCTTAGTTGCCATGCCAGGTCGTTGTACTTTTGTATCTTTTCTTCCTCCTTACTCCACGTCCTGTAGTCTCCAGGAATTGCAATGTCTATGATGAGACATTCCTTGTCCTTCTTTTTCGTTAGAATGATGTCTGGTCCTTGTAGCCTGTATAACCTTGTCTGTTTGGATGTTGAAGTCCCACAGAAGTTTTACATCTTCAATCTCCATCACGGGTTCCGCCCTGATATCGTACCATTTGTCTGCATGCGGTAGTTCATACTTCTTCGCCAGACCCCAATGGACTGCAGCAGCCACTCTATCATGCCTTCCCTTGTACTCTGTCTGTGCCATTTTACTGCATTCACTCACAAGATGCGTTACCGTTTTCATCTTTGCTATGGCACATTCTGCATGATGGTAATGTTTCCTGTTTCTCAATTGTTGCTTTCCTGTAGTTTGTTCTCAAAGCCTGGTCCTAAGCAGCAACTAATAGACTTTCAGTCTCCCTTTTCAGGCTTCCTCTTTTCAACCATTGCTAACTCTCTGGTGCCGCAAATTCCTCTGTCTGTCTTAGATATTGTCCGTGCGTCACCTTTCCTTTCCATCCTTCAAGTCTCCCATTTCTCTGATCAGCCTTGAGCTGTTTTACTGTCAAGTCTTTTCCTTTCTTCATAGACTCTTTAATGGCAGTCATAAGTTCATCCATCTTTCCATCAATATAGCAGTATAAGCTCTGTTCTTCATACCTTACAGTTTCCTCTACTCCCATCAGTCCGCGTCCTCCGTGATCTCTTGGCACATATAGCCTATCTACATCAGACTTGGGGTGGAACATCCCATGCATAGTCAACATGCATAAGGACCCCACTGGAAATAAGCTTTCGAGCTTTCGTGGGTTATCCTGTTCAAGCTTGCTAATTTGTTATTATACTATGTACAAATTCATTATGTTCTGAAGGCTTGGCAAATAAAATCAATCAATCAATCAATCAATCAATCAATCAATCAATCAATCAATCAACAATTTCCTTGTTTTCCTGTCCAAAGTATCCAGCTCCTGTTGGTTCCAGTCTACTACGCCTGCAGCGTACCTCAACGGGGCCACTGCCCATGTATTGATGGCTTTGACTATGTTTCCAGCATTGAGTTTAGATTTGAGCACCTTTCGAACTCTTCTGATGTATTCGGCTTCAATCTTCTTCTTCATAGCTTGGTGTTTCACCCGATCTGCCACTATTGCTCCTAGATATTTGTAAGTATCGTCTGCTCCAATTGCTCTGATTTCTTCACCATTTGGCATTCTGAAGCTGCTACCATTGATTTGTTAACCTCTGAGTGATCACTGCACATTTATCCAGCCCAAACTGCATACCGATGTCTTCACTGAAGATTCGAACAGTGTTGATAAGAGAATCTATGTCGCGCTCCGTTTCCCAAATAATTTTAAGTCATCCAAAAGTATAACAGCTGATTGACCTTTGCCTTGCTTTTGAATTCATATCCAAGTCTGGATCTCCTTAGCTCCTCTATTGATAGTGACCTCTTCAAGCACTTCACCGTTGCTTTCCAGCTTCGTTCTCCATCTAGTCATACTTTTGCTGAGGAACCTTCTGATGTTGTCTGCAACTCCCAGCATTTCCAGAGACTCGTTGATCCATGAGTATGGGACCATGTCATAGGCTGTTCTGTAGTCGATCCATGCCATTGCCAAGTTTGTTTTCCTTTTCTTGCTGTCTTTCAGCACTCCTTTGTCGATGTATATTTGATCCTTTGTACACCAGGCCTGCTTCCTCTCGCACATCTCTCGCATTATTATTATTATCATTATTATTATTGCTGTTATTAGTTATGTAATTTTTATTGTCAATCGATATAGCAAGATGAGTTTCCAGAAATGGTCAAGTGGTTTAATTCCAGTTTTTGTTTCAATTAGAATTTCCAACTTTATTTTGACCAGTTAGACCAGTTGATCAACTGGTTTTACCTCATTTGCATATTTACTATTTTTCCCTAGAGAAATCAACATTTAAAGTGAAATACAAATGCAATCTTATTTCTTTGTTTGAATATTTATTATAGATATTTGAGTAAAATATTTTCACAATAAAAATGTTTCAAATAGCAACGGAAAGAGTAATTAACTACCCATCATCACAAGTATAATACACTGATCATGCTATATAAGAAACCAAACAAAAGTTTCTAGTTGACCCTGGAAAAGCACCAGTAAGACCAGTTGGAAACACCAGTTGAAATTTCCAACTGGTCTTTGACCAGTTCAATTTTAACTGGACCAGTTAGATCAGTTTTAACAATGATTCGATTACCAGAGTTACCAGTTGGACTTTAACTGGTCCAGTTGCACCGAACCTTCCTTCTGGGTTCTAAAACGTTTACCCCTTTCTCTCATTCGGCATGCATCTGTCTCTCTCTATCTTTCTCTCTCTCTCTCTTTCTCTCTCCGTCTATTTCACTCTCCACCCGGCATCCGCCCCATCTCTCTTTCTCTGGGTCTCTCACATAATACCCTCTCACAAAGCTAAACTGCATTATCAATAGTATTATTTTATTTCTTTTGCCGGGGATTGCAGAGTAGTTTTGATATCCTAAACAGGGAAACCCGTTTAACGTCTGATTTTTATATACCCTTAAGGGCGATTTTATATCTTGCGTGGTATTTTACATCCTATTTGAGGATTACATCATCATCATAATCCGTTGATCCGTTTACTTGTACGCGGATGATGTACAGGCCTCAATGAGACATGCCCCTCCCCCCCCCCCCCCCCGGGACTTTACTCCGCAGGAGTGTTGAGCCGTACTAGTCCATGCAGATCCAGATACCCATCTCTAATGGCTAAGACCATCATATTTTCTACAATATATTTCTGTACTCACAAAGAGGTTTCTAATCTGCTCTTTATTCATAATTGTATCTTGAATAATATTTCACAGTGGCGGATCCAGGAATGTAAATGTGGGGGGGGGGGGGCGCCAGCGGCGAGGGTGTGGGAGGGGTCATCCCCTCCCACGGTAAAGACTTCAAAAAATCATGTGCGAAAGTCGCATATTAAGAACAAGCGCGTGGATCGTGAATTTGAAATAAACAGTACCTGAACTACTTTTCCTAAAACTTTTAGCCTCGGTACCAATGGCTAAAATTCGCGCTTTATCAGGGGAGTGGCGATTCTTACAATAAACTGTGGTGTGCTACTATTAACGATATACTGGGCAATGAAACCAAAGAAAATTTATGAAAAACCCGCGCTATATTTAAGGTGATCCGAAGAGTAAAAAAAAAATCAATTACAAAATAGAAGAATTAAAGGGGGTGAGCGTCCTGCCTGGACCCGCCAGTGTTTAATGAAAATTCGAAGAATAATCAAATATGTGAGTATAATGGGCAAGAAACCCGTGTTATCAATAACCACTGCCTCATTCCTATGACAAATTCGCTCTCAGCGAATCAGATTCAAGGATTTCAGTAGCGGAACAGTTCTTGTAACTTGTTATTGATAAAAGATTTGATGAAACGGGGCCCAGGTGCATCATTTATTGATTAGTGTAGTTTTCCAACACAAAAAAACCCGGATATAAAGGCCTTATATAGGTCAAACTGTCTTGTCAAAATATTCATAATAGTTTATCGTTTATGAATGGAATTCAAGCGCATTCATGTCCTATACATGTATGGGTCTCTCATTATTAAATACTACGTATTTTCATTTGGCGTCCTGCTGCAACAGTCTTGTATTGATATCCATTGTGGGCTTTCAAAGGGGGATGGGGTGGGAGGGTGCATGATTGTTTTACACAATGCCCCTAGCTGTTAGCTGCTGTAAAGCAGTAAAGCCTAAAGAGAAAATTCTTCTTCTTCTTCTCCTTCTATTCATCATATCTTCCTCATTTATTTATCATCATCGTCGTCATCATGGCATCCTAATTATCATCTTCTTATTAATCTTTCGCTTTCATCTTCATGATCATCATCTTCTCTTTTCTCACTTCTTCTGCTCCTCCTTGTAACTGCTTCAGTTTATGATAGACATGATTCTGATTCTGTAGATCAGTAAATCCAACTTGCGTTGTTTTGCTATTGCTTGACTTTTCAGTCATTGATAAAAAGATAAAAAGAATAATATTGGAGGGGTGACCCCTACCACCTTTTCAAGACTGATCTGCTATTGATACATCGCTTCTACTGGCCTCTTAACATGGATGAAATAGAATGATTGGGGAGGGATGACCTGTTTTCTGGGAACTTAGCATAAGTTAAAATAGGGGCTTTTGCTAAACAGTCGGGTAACGTCGCGTAGAAATTTTTGAACATTTTTCAGGAATTTTATGTATGGTATCTTTTTTACTATAGGCCATGTACTATAGCTGCTCCTTCCGACCAGAAGGTAGCTGAATTAGGCTTCTGTCAAGACACAATGATTTTCTGATAAAGTGTCAAATTAGGGTCTGTGCTTGCATACTAGGCCTAGCCTGCCTATACACGTATGGTACGTGTAGGCTAGTCATGCTCTGGTCTACGCTGCATAATTATCTTTTCATGCGTAAAGTGCTTTGCACTGTGTCACGATCATTGTCATCAGGCGCGGATCCAGGGGGGGGGGGGCCACAGCCGGCCCGTGCCCCCCCTTTTGTAAGAGAAGTATGAATTTTTACCATAGACGATCGCCCATTTCCTCGATTGTGCCCCCCCTTTTAGAATGAAAACCTTTTTTTTTTTTTTTTTTTTTTTTTTTTTCTTTGCTTGTCAGGGAATTATGGAGGGAAAATGAACCCCATAACCCCCTACTGAGCGATTTTTGAAGGTTTGGCGAAATTTTTTTTTTCGTCCCTCCCCCCGGGAAACGGGAAAAATCATACTGAGATGGACTCTTTTTCAATTTGTCCCCTTGAAGACACCTTCCTGAAAAATGTTCGAAAATTTCTACCAACGCGACGCGACGTTACCCGACTGTTTAACAAAAGTTAAAATAGGTATATATTGGTGCGGGTGACCCCCGTTTCTCAGAGATTGATCTGATATCTGATGTAACGTTTCTGCTGATCTCTTAGCATATCCTTGAGTTCTTTATATTCCTTCTCAGTATATTGTCGCCTGGGTTTGATCTGTGTGGGAAAAACAAACAATTATAATGATAAATATTTTGAACAATAGGCCTATTGAAAGAAAGATAAGGCACTCCTTCAGAGGAGGCGGGACGTCGGGCTCGGACAAAGGAAGTCGGAGACCAACGTTCCACCTCCTCTTTACTCCTTCCTCTAAAGAAAAAAATGCCAAAGCTCTGATCTACATAATAACTATCCTAAGATTGTAGTGCACCCAGAGAAGTATTGAGTCAATACATAGAAATTTAATCATTCAAGGGGGGGGGGGGATGTGCCCATTCTCCAAGTCCAATTCATGAATGGCGAAAAAGGGGGAAATGAAATAACGGGAAAGTAAGGACGAATATGCATGAACGGAAGATAAAGTAAAAAGAAGATGACAACCCCCTCCTACACCCCCCGCCGAAGGAGGGCTTGTTCTTTAACATTTCACCCACGTGATAAGACTATGTCACCCTCCCCCAAGACAGAAGTAGACCCTCAATGGGTGTACCACTTGACGAACAATTACATTGTTGTGATAACTCCGTTGCATATTAAAAAGGTACTACTAAACAAATTAAAGTTTGAACGTAATATTGAATATCATTTTAAATGGCTGTTTAGTCACAGGCAAACCATTGACCATTTCAAAAGACAAGGTAAACTGTTTGAATGTCACACAAAGAGCTCTTCTAAGAGATCGAGCAGAATTACAGCAAAGGTGACAATACCTTCTTTACTGCACCCAACTGACGATAGATGAGATCCAGCGCAGAGGGCGCTCCTTCTCTTTCTTTCTGCTCTTCTTTCGATATTTGATAGAAGGTCTTTGGAGTTGTCGGCTGATGATGTTGGATCGAAGGTAGCTTGGTTGATGCTGTGATTCCTGCCGATCTGTAGAATATATTAAGAATGCGTTAATTTCCTTTTTATTTATTGCATTTGCATAGGACTGCACCAATGCAGCTCAAACTTATAAGGAAACCGAAAGAAACAAAGTCGTAAACAAAGCTATAAAATGAAATTAACTTTACAGTCCTTAACATCATTAAATGAAGAGGAAGAGGTAAAAGGTAATTGTATGCAAAGTTGTTTGATAGGCCCATTGGGATGTCTCCTTTCCTAAAGATGTTGATGACACTATCGTTTTGTCCTGTAAATATTTGGCAAAATTAAGTGTGCAAACTGTTGTGTTTTTACACCGCTTTGAATGAAAAGATGAAAATTATATTAAAAACACTCAGATTATTCAATGTGCTTCACCACTTCACCAGCTTGTCCCCTTGCATGAATGTGACATAACTGCCATGACAATTTCCTGATACCTTATCAACTGCTCAGTATCACTCTCGCTTTTGGAACGTTGTCTTCCGTGTCCTTTAGTGTTCTTTGACGTTGCTTCTTGCTGTTGCTTCAGTCGCTGCTTCGGACTTTGTTGTTGAATCGAAGCTGAATGACTAACGCCCTCGTGACCTCGACCTAACGTCGTAGGCGTCGCTTCCCGACCAATGCCGCCTCGTTGTTCGTCTAGGAACCGTGGTAGCTTTGAGTTGATTGGTCGAAGTCGTGACTCGAGACCAGCTGGATGACTGCCCTCATACCGTTTGGCGTCTGCTATGACCTATACCGGAATCAAATTAAATATAATTAATTTTTGACATAAAATCCACAGTGAGAGTTTTCGATTAGTTGTACGAGTGGAGATGCAAGAGGCCTATGTACAAGAACTAAAAGGGCTTTAAATAGGGCAAGGAGCTCTTAGCGAAGCTCGCCAGCCCTTTTCCTTTCTAAAATGTACATATTATTGGATTATCACTGATGTCATTACAACGTTTTCTTGATTATCCCAGTTCAAATACATGTATCAGTATAAAAAGGTTAATCGGTCATGATGTGGTATCATTATTGTACGGTAGGACCAAGGAGTTATCACAGCTCCTTGGTAGGACGAACGAAACAACGTAACTCTGCGCAACAGGTATCATAACATATACGGTTACTTAGATTCAGGGCCGTCCGGCGGATTTGGTAAATCGGCAAAGGAACCATTTTTTTTTGCCTTGACGCCACAAAACACATACCTTAACAAGAAACTTCTTAATTTCGCTGCTCACAGAAACATAGGTTTCATATGCGAGCTGAAGTAAGTCTTCTTGGTCTAGCGCAGAGCATGAATTTGATGACATCCGGATACTTGTGCTTCTCTTCTTTCTCGTTGACGAAGCTCTGCCGTCATTGGTAGTCTGCATCGTTTCACAGTCACTTGTGACGTCACACGAGGTGTTGTCCCCATTGTCGCTATCCTCGAAAAGGTTGTTGTCATATTCACTATCAGAAATGAGGTCATGATTGGTGTCTTCATTATCATCCTTTGCATCAGATTGAGAGAAAAGCGGAGCAGTGCAATCTTCGACAATGTCCTGCTCACCTTCTGACCGTTGTTCAAGTCTTTGAGGAGAAGAAGAAGCTGTTGTCTTTGCCTCATGGAGGCGTTCAGTAACAAACACATTTCTTTCATTCCTTGCGTCTTCTGCCAGTGTGGGAAGCTTAACGCCCCTCGAACCGTTTGAGTCCCCCGTGCCTGATACTCTCTCCTCCCCCAATGAAACTTGTGCGCCTTTCTTCCTTCCTAGAATAGCTTTGGACCTGGAACCTGTCCTTGAGGAACCACTGTCATTAGTTTCGTAGCTGGCTTGTGGTTCTGAGTTTTCATTCTGCTTTGTTTCGTTGGGCAAGATCCATTTGATTTGCGTAGGGCTACTGCGTTCCTTAACATCTTTCCGATCCTCGACATCTTTTTTCTTTTGATTGATGCAATCTTCCATCGTTTGCTTACTTCCTATAGTCAAGCTTGTTGCAGCTCCGATTTGAAATTTACCCTGTCTCACAGACGGATCTTGCTTTTCTTGAGGCGTGTCCTTTGCGAAATGTGCCCGATTGTTCCTGCGAGTTGATGATCTTGACGTTAACGCCGTTCCTCCATTTTCTCCGTCTTTGAACCGCGGGAACATCTGCGATTGCCGGCGTGACAGTAACATGTGCCTTTCACGAGCTTCTTTGATTTTGTGGTAGAGTGACCCTGGTCCCCGTGGATTAATTGCAAGTCTTTTAGAAAGCATCGATGAGTTTGACTTCACACCAGGAAGGACCACACCGTCCTCCTGTCGGAGTTCGTGAAGGAGCAACTTCTCGAAAATAGTTCGATAGATGGGTACCTGAAGCAATAATTTGAAAGAAATATTATGTAAACTGAAGTTTAAAACAATCCGTATGAGATAAAACATAAACATTTTAAATGCTTAAAAACGATATGTACTTTTCTTTTCCTCCTTGGCCAGTCATATAGGAATTACTAAAGCCTCCTCTCAAGAGACACTGGCGTATCCAGCAAACGATAGAACCGGTCTAAGCCTATTCTTCCATCTCAATAAATCGGATCACAGTATATCTATGGCGCACAATTCCCCCATCCCATCCCCAATGCCGATTAAGATACACCACACTGAAATTCAATGGATGTATTAAACGTATACCTTTTTCTCTCTCACACGTTCCCATCTGTTTTGTATCTTGAAAACCACCATAGCACGGAGTTTCTCAACAGTCTGCGGATGTCTGCGCATGACAAGTTTGTGAAAACTGCGCATCTCCATTTCATACGTGTGAACAGGTTCAATGCATGTGACTGTATGGGTGTGTTTAGACAATCCACACACAGCTTCAATGTCTCCTGAAACATAATGACACAATAACCATAAACGCATCTCCATCTAATTTTTACGTGTGAATAAATTGTATGGGTGTGTTTAGACAAGCCATAATTATACAGCTGCAATATCACCTGAAACAAAATAGATACAAGTATATTAAACATCATAAACGATTACAAAAACTTCATGCTTAATGGAGACATAGGACAGAGTGCATAAGGTGTCCCACAAAGCTCCAACGTAGCAAATCCCAGAGTTTGTAATGACTAATAAAGAGAGGTGAATATTACATACGTCCTGCACAAACTACAAAGAAAATATACAGTGGCACAGTAATCTTCCTTTTTAAAAAATAAAAGTGGTGCTTAATATTCAACATTAAAAAATAAACATCACGAGTGAACATGTTTGGTGAAGAATGTTAGCTTCATACCAAAAAAATAGGCATACCTATAATTGCTCGTTGACCAATCAGACAGATCTCAACCACAGAATCAACCCTCGCTGATTTAGTCTTCTTTCTGAGAGAGAGAGAGAGAGATATCATGTGGGAGGTATATCAGAGACAGAGACAAAGAAACAAGAGACAAGGACCCTGTTTCATAAAACTTGTCATCAATGACAAGTTGCAATAGATGTTATAAGCTACTGAAATCCTTGCATCTGATTGGCTGAGAGCAAATCTGTCGGTAAAAATCACCGACGAGACACTTGATGAAACGCCCCCGAGGAAGCGAGGAAAGAGACGTTAACTCGTCATATGCACCTCAAATGACATGCCTGTGCCACAGTATATATCTCAAGGTCTAGTTTTACTAACGTCTTTAGAATGCTTTCAACAGTTTTCAGTTAAAATAAGTACATACAGGTGATTAAGGGATTATCAACTAGCCAATTAAGACTTGAAGCGGGATATTCTACAAAGCCTTTGTAATACTCAGTGGAAATCCCTTTTTATATTGGTTCCTATTATTGTGCTCATTTGTATCTGTGGCACCCCCACTATTCTCCCAATTTGCACTCGTGGCAAACGAAAGGTTAATGGCTAATCAAGCTATGCTCGACATGCTAAGCCATCCTATACATTAAAAAAAATCATCCGTTATTTGATCGACTACAAAATTTGGAACATGGAGGTTAGAAAACTAGATTGTTAAGCTGTTGAATGTTATACCTGCTCCGCCGAGATACTCTAACGTCAGCCGACTGACTATCTAACTGCTCATGTTCAGTAACACTTTTCATCTTTCGATCAACCGTGACCAATGCTGTGCCCGAGAGAAGGAAGTTGACCTTCTTGATGACGTCACCTTGTTGTGAGATGTGGTTGCCATAGCGATATATCTTTCTCGCGATTCCCATCGCCATGTAATTCTTGTATTTTGGTTTCCATTTGCTGAAAACAAATAACAATAAAATCTTATCCATAGTGTGCCTAGTGATTATTATTCTCGCTCTTCATTATTTATTGACAGGGTGTGCCACAGGGTTAGGTTGTAGTACCTCTTCATGTATTTGATTTATAAGCCAACTCATCTAATGGCTTTCAAACATGTCAAATTAATAAGCCTATTTTGTTAAAGATCTACAATGTCATGAGGATTGCATTGCTGAATTGCGTGGTGTGGATTTGATTTTAGTTTGAATCAGACTCGTTACACTGATATGCTGTCAGATTACTTCTTGGATCAAATGGATATGCAAATGAAAGAGTCAAGGCCTGCAGATAATGAAGGCAGAAATCTCCCGTTTGTGACGCACCCAATACCTCATGAATTTATCACATTTTCACTTTGGCGACAACTAAAAAGAAATGTGCCACGTACGCAACCCAGTCAGGGTCTTGAGCACTAAATAAGACTGGAAACAATTTCTTACCCGAACAATGGATGACTCTCAACAAAAGCAATCCTCTCTTCCAAATCTCTCTTCTGCGCAGCTTTCAATGAACGAGTGTACAGATTCCGATCGACTACGATCATGTCCGACTCCTCTTCGGCTACTACCGAAGCTCCCCGACGATTTGCCGAGTCTATGAGAGCTACCTCGCCGAAACTTTTCCCGGATCCTAATCGAGAGTAGATAAAAGGATAGTCCTAGATATCATGAACCAAAATTGAGACGTAAGCGCATGCTGATACACATATAATATATATTAAAGGGTTTCTATTCTATTCGATGAAAACCTTATATTTGAAATATAAATGTTTGAAATGCCCTACATTTTAAAAACCGGTAGTATTATTCATGTTACCAATTTTCTTCGGGAATCTTTTGGGTCAAACCTTTGAAGACGAGCACAAAAATACAATTAAGAATCGGTCACATTTATCCGATAACGATAAAGATAACGATATTTTCATAAATGTGTGTACGTGCGAGTACACAGGGTGTACTTTTTGCTTATATGTTCTTATGGTATGCCACTTATATTTTCAAAGAAGGTACGGGCCGGTTGTACCACGACACGTCCTCCATCGTGTAGCATTATCAAGCGAGCGTATTATAGTCACCGAAGGCTGCGTGGGCGTGGTATGGTAAATTAATTTAAGATATTTTCCTCCTGGTCTTTAACTACAACATTAAAAACTTGTTCATGTTGTTCTTAATTGGAGCTTCAGAATCAAAGTTTTGGGATCCATACTTTTTGTAAAATTGGAAGGGGTACACTTTTGCAAATCCTTTCAACCCCCCACCCTCTCCGCCAAAAATAAAAAAGTTATCAAATTTTTGATAAATTTCTCAAATAATCTCTGAGAAGAAGAAATATAAGGGGGCGGAAGATAAGTCAAAATATTTTTCAGAAGCCTTTTTTTTGGTCCAAGAACTTGAAGGAGGGGGGGGGGGGGGGGTGGGGTGGGACTGGTTAGTTGTCCTCCCCAAATCCGTCAGTGCTTCAAGTTACCTAAAGAGCGTATATAGGCTCCTAATGCTACATTAGGGCCAGCGCCGTTCCTTGGTGAATCGTCATCAAGATGATTAGGCCCCTCCCCGTCGTCGTCATTGGCAACGTATATCCCAACAGAGCCGGAGAGGATGGTGAAGAAGCTGTGAACAACGGAAAGTGGGAACGTAAAGTGGGAAAGTCAATAAAATATCTAAACAATATAAAACATTGATTTATCTTTCTTCTTTTTCCTTCTGTTTATATAACGAAAGATAATGGAAAGTGTTTTTAATACTCTGAAACGGGGTTTTGTTGCTGTTGTTGTTGAAATAAGACTTTAAATTGAAAAAGTGAATATTTGGTTCCTGAATCGAGCAAATTCATCTATTTTATTTTCCTTATTCAATAGAATTTCTATTCAATTTATTCATTTCATAAAAAATCACCTGAGGTAATAGATACATCGTAAAGTGTGGAGATTTAACACCCTAAAAAAGCCAGTGGCTAGAGATTAGAGGGAGGTCAATATCATAATGAATATCAAAATTACTGACTGACATGGTTTGATTACGAATAGCTGGAACTAAGACAAAATTATGTATGGAATACTCTGAAATCAAACCTGTTCATATTAACCATTCTCCGTGCACTAAACTAATGACTTGTTGATTTACCTATCTCCTTTGTCACCCTGTTTTATTATGACGTCATTCTCTTTAAATCGCTGAAATCGGCAGTGTCGCACCAAGTCATGCAAGATAACTATGGAAAGAAGGGGTGGATGAAGAATGAGTATCAATATTAAATTAAAGTTTACAAGTTTTTGATTTAATCCCACTCCTAGAAAGTGCCATAAACATATTCGCACTTTAAAGAAATTATTATATAATGTTTTAAATGGATGAATGAGGAGAAGCCAAATGATTTATCGTCACTCTGTAAAAAAAAATATATATACTGTAGTAAAATACATTTTAGTTGTTCGCAAAATACTGATAACACATTTTCTTTACAGGTGCATAGGGCCAATGTTTTTTATTCTTTGGCCTACATTTGATAATGATAAATACTCTATGCAATGCCATGTGCACGAGAGAAATATTTTGTGCAAATACCTATAAAGAAGAACAACAAGAAAAATATGTAAAATATTGAAACATGTAAACTGATGAAGCAAATAAACAGAACTACCGTCTGCTAGATCACGGAAAAGATCGCTCTTCTTCCGAAACCATGATGAAAGCATTGTGACGTCACGATCTGTTCTCATCTCGGGTGGTTGTGAAATGACAGCTACTACCCTGTGGTATGAATCCGCCATCTTGGATTGGTCGAGCTCTCCTGATTTATTCTTTGAAAATGCAAGATACAACATAACACATTACAGTGACATTAAATTGGTAAAAACTTTAACAGCACCATCTTACAGTGACTGCTAAACTGAGATTATGATTTGAAAATTAATTGCATTTTATTTTGAATCATGACAAACAGTTTGTTTGGATGATAATAGGCACATTTCATATTTCAAACTATTATTTTTGACTTTGCAAATATGGAAAATTGCCTACAGGTACATTCTAAGGTTGTACAAACTATAGAATGCGGCATGATGAGAAAATGAGATGCACAGACACTTTTCAAAGCCTGTTAAAATGGCGCTATAAGGAGCTTCAGTCTTATGTCACTTTAATACTCAAATGTGTATACGTTGGCCCTGTTTCATGGGTTTATAGCTGTTCATTGTCTTGATGTTAGGCCTAGATTTATGTGGAGAGGCAGTCTCCGACACAAACTTTAATAATCATATCATAAGTATATATCCACCCTTTCTATGGTCTACAGCTGCTTAATTGTCTCGACGTTACACTGTTAAAACATGTATTAAAAAACTACGGATTAAAAAAATGTTGATTAAAAATCGCTCAACATTGGTTATAAAATGAATGTTGGTTAAAAATGACTTTTAATCTTGCGTGGGTTAAAAATATTGTTGATTAAAATTATTGTTTTTATTCTTGTTGGTTACTTTGTAACCAACATTGATTAAAAACAGTGTTCTCTGCTTTCCCGCCAAACTGATAGTGCTAACTGTCAAGACACTTTATCTTTTTGTTGGTTAAAAGTTTGATCAAAGTTGATTAAAATACCAATCGCGTGACCGAACAGCGCATGCGCATATGGATTTGGAACAAATTCGCTGCGCACAAATCTATCACAGAAATTGTTTGCGATAAAAATGGAAGGCATTGTCATTCAAGTCGCTGAATGAGTGGGGACTTTCAAAGAGTTTGTCGGCGTGTTTGAAGGTGAGAAACTATTATTCATATTTGTGATTGTTGTCCAGCTTAATCTTGGGAAGACATAGATCTACAGTGTGCTCTTTCTTTCTAATTTAAACGGCTTGGGAGCAAGTTCGACCTGCTCGATCTGGACTAGACCTGGCTAAGCCAGGCCCACCGGTAGATTTACTGACTGCGCCTATGGCAGCGAGGAGGCGACGCCGGCGGTATGGCGGTGTGTTCAACTTCGCGCATGTCCATATTTCGCGGACAGGGCAATATGACAAACACTGAAACTAGAACAGTTTTTTGAGAAAAGGATATAAGCACCAATGTAGGCGTAGTCTACCGGTGGGCCTGCCTTAGTCAAGTCTAGTCCAGGTCTGAGAAGGTCGAACTTACCAAACCGCTGAAAGTAGATCACTGAGTAGATCTATTTCGTTATAAGGCTAGCTAGACAACAATTACAGATATGAAAAGAGTTTCTCCGTGGAGTTTCTCATCAAATAAATCTAACCAACAAATGGTTAAAGATTTAACCAACAAAATAAAACTAACCAACAAATGGTTAAACATTTAACCAACAATATGTTTTAGTTTAATCAACACCAATTTAACCAACGTTGAGCAAAATACGATTAACCAACAAATGATTAAAACTTTTAATCGACCACAGGTTAAACTTTAATCAACAGGCCGTTGATTAAAGTTTTAACCTACAAATGTGTGGTTCACCTGGTAACCCTCGGTTGATTAAAATTTTAACCAACAAGATTAAAAATTTTAATCAACGTTCTAACAGTGTAGGACTGTCTATTAGACTGTTAGATACAATATGTATCACAATGATTACTTTAAAGTGACAGTCAATTTGAAGCTCCTAAATAGCGCCATCTTTTAACACGATTTGAAAAGTGTCTGTGCCTCTCATCATCCCATCATGCCCTGTTGTTGTTTTTAGAACCTTTCAATGTACCTACAGGCAATTTCATTGTTTGCCAAGTCAAAAATAAAAGTTTTAAAATATATAATGTACCTATTATCCAAACAAGTTTTGTCAAAATTGAAAATAAACGCAACTAATTTTCAAAAATCATAATCTTAATTTAGCAATTATTGTAAGATGGTGATGTTCAAGTTCAACTTGTTTGCTGCCACTTTAAAACTATTTTACGAGAGCTCCATTTAGGAATGGGCTAGCTTTATGTTATCTTGATGTTATTTTTTTTGTTGAGGTACACAAAATGGTAATATGTGATATATTTGGTAGACACCCAATTCGCTATTGTATGATTCATGTTTCTTAAATCCTTATCTATTTGGTACACATTTCATTGATAAAAGGGAGAGGCGATATAAGTTATCAGGTTTTTCTAAACCGCACAGGTTCCAAGGACTAACTATACTCAGTTTGAAATTTATTCATATTACATATATTTTCAATCTTAACAAATATATTTTTTAAAATTTCTGAATGAACTTTTGTGACTTATCTTGGGTGTACTTTTGACATATTTGCATTACGATTACTTTAACTGTGTTCAGTAACTAATGTAAGAACAAAATATCATTACATGATATAGTTTGCTGAAACCTGTCTGGGGCCGATAACCAGATGCATAATGAATATGGATTTAGGCTGCTTGCGTATTGTTATGTAGTTCGATACATGCATTGCTATAATGCAATTTAAAAGTTACTATATCATTGTTTAATTAACTAATTTACAGCTATACATTCCATTAGTGATCATAATGACATGGTATATTGGATGTCCTGTAAGTTGTATAGTAGTATAGTACATGTGGTTCTTGTAGTAATAGTAGTAGAAGTAATAGTAGTAGTAGTAATAGTAATAGTAATAGTATAGTAGTAGAAGCAGTAGTAGCAGTGGTGGTGGTAGTATTAGTAGGAGTGAGTGATGGTGGTGTTAGTAGTAGGCCTACCAGTAGTAGTAGTAGTAGTAGTAGTAGCGGTGGCGGTAGTATTAGTAGGAGTGAGTGATGGTGGTGTTAGTAGTAGGCCTACCAGTAGTAGGCCTACCAGTAGTAGTAGTAGTAGTGGTGGCGGTAGTATTAGTAGGAGTGAGTGATGGTGGTGTTAGTAGTAGGCCTACCAGTAGTAGTAGTAGTAGTAGTAGTAGTAGTAGTAGTAGTTAAGTAGTAGTAGTAGTAGTAGTACTGGTGGTGGTGGTGGTAGTGGCAGTGGTAGTAGTAGTAGTAGTAGCGGTAGTAGTAGTGGTAGTAGTAGTAGTAGTAGTAGTAGTAGTAGTAGTTGTGGTTGTGGTAGTAGTAGAAGTAGTAGTAGCAGTGGTGGTGGTAGTATTAGTAGGAGTGAGTGATGGTGGTGTTAGTAGTAGGCCTACCAGTAGTAGTAGTAGTAGTAGTAGTAGCGGTGGCGGTAGTATTAGTAGGAGTGAGTGATGGTGGTGTTAGTAGTAGGCCTACCAGTAGTAGTAGTAGTAGTAGTAGTAGTAGTAGTAGTTAAGTAGTAGTAGTAGTAGTAGTAGTACTGGTGGTGGTGGTGGTAGTGGCAGTGGTGGTAGTAGTAGTAGTATAGCGGTAGTAGTAGTGGTAGTAGTAGTAGTAGTAGTAGTAGTAGTTGTGGTTGTGGTAGTAGTAGAAGTAGTAGTAGTAGAGGTAGTAGTAGAAGTAGTAGTAGTAGTAGTAGCAGCAGCAGCAGCAGCAGCAGCCATAGTAATAATAATAATAACCACTGTGCTTGTATAGCGCATATCACTGCTAAATGCGTCCCTATGCGCTCTTAGAAGGAAAAGTTAGGATTAGAGTAAGAAATCTGCTGGGAATTGCAACAGTTGCTCATTCACAATGCTTCTTAAATACGTATATTTTTAAGGTAGACTTAGACTTGGGTGTAGAAGATTTTTGTACATAAGATGGGGTGGTATTCCAAAGAGAAGGCGCTGCGTGGACGAAAGATCGCTCGCCGTAAAACTTAGTCTGGAAACTAGGACAATGTAAAAAATCTTTCTGAGCAGATCTAAGATTGCAAGGTGGTACATACTTAATCAAGCATTCACTAAAATATTCTGAAGCCATTGCATGGTGACACTGATAAGTCAAAAGCAGCATCTTAAACATTACACGTGACTGGACTGCCAGCCAATGTAGTAGTTTTAAGACTGGTGTGATGTGCGAATATTTCTTAGTGCGGGTGATTAATCGTGCCGCATAATTTTGAATTACTTGTAATTTGTTCATTTGGGAGTCTGGCATTTGTAGAGTAAGCTGTTACAATAGTCTAAATGACATATCACCAGAGCCTGCACAAGCTTCTTAGTTGTCTTGGCATCTAAGAATTGACGAACCTTACCAATCGGTCGTATGATTTCGTTACTCCGTCGTTTAAGAAAATCTATTAACAGAAATAACTTGAAAATTATCTACCAAAACGTTATATTACCAAATTTAGATTATGCTGATATAATATGGCAATCCTCCTATGAAAAACATGCAATTCAGTTACAAAAATTGCAAAATAGGGCAGGGAGAATTATTCTTTATATTAAGACTCGGTCACATTTTCCATTGATTCAATCCATGAAATACTGCAATGGGAGACTCTGAAATCTAGGCAAAAATTTCACACTCAAATTATGATGTTTAAAGTCCTTACTAAATTGACTCCGATTTATTTAACAGAACATATATTTTACACCTCAAGACCTTATCACCTACGAGAAAAAACATTGTCCCTCCGAAACCCCGAACAAATTACTGTAAGCGCACATTTTTCTATAGGGGGCTAAATTATTTAACAGCATTCCTCAACGTATCCGTAATTGTTCAACCTTACATTCATTTAAATTAGCACTGTCACAACTGAGACCTTAATTTTTTTTTTTCTTGTATTATGTATGACATGTTTGTTGTTTCCATCACTATTCTTTACCTTTCTTCTAGTCCTCCCTTCTTTATCATTTTCATTTGGTCCCCATGGAAGACCAGTTGCACTGATATGGGTGTAGCTGATAATGGGCTTTCCAACCGTCTCTTATCTTTTAATGAATGCTATACAATAATAATAATAATAATATTCCGTTCTTGTATAGCGCATAACACGTTATGATACATACGTCTCTATGCGCTTCCAAAGGGTTTGGATATTATTACCCTGGCTTTAGCTCCGGCAGCCGTAATCAGCGCTAGTGCATTTCAAGGAATAAATCCTGTCAGGTACCCATTTACTACACCTGGGTGGAGAGTGGCAAATGTGGATTAATGTCTTGCCAAAAGACACTAGTGCCGGGCTGAGATTCGAACACTCAAACCTTGGATTGAGGGTCAAGTGAATGAACCACTATACCACGACACCTATACAATTGTACATTTTTTATTTATTTTTTTTACAGAATTTCATGTATTATATGTGTATTTTGCGTATTTTTATGTTGATTCATTATGTTCATATGATTATAATTGTATATTCTTTTATGACGGAAAATAAAAGAAACAAATAAACCAATAGTATAGTTGTAGACGAAATATAGTAGTCTATCATAGTCTACACTGATGCTTGCATGTATTCTTTCAATACCTTCCTTTCAATATTCTGAAGTTTTCTGCATATTTCTTTTGGGGGCTATATTATTTCATTCCCCCACATTAGGCTGTACCTCTTTACATCATGATAAATAAAAAAAAAATCCAATTAATTATTTAAAATATAGCAACCATAATGAAGGTGAAGTCTAATGTGATCAGATTGAAATATTTTTACCCGAAAGCCTCAAATAAAACCATCTGTGTCATATTTTGTAAAGAGACAGAAAATGAAATAAAATAAAATAAGGAAAGGTAATTAAGGGACTGTCTGGTGGCCAGGTATACTGTTGCAACCATTATTTGCTTATTAATCTTCTTTATTCCACGAATTGCATGTTTTTATACGGGTTTATAAAATAGCTTTTTACCATCCATTTGTATTAAAAAAAATAATATAGCAATCAAAATAATGAGATTCATTCAACGAAATTCATCGATAAGTATAGACATTACCTTTAGTTGTACTAAATCTCTTCATGTGTTGCTTATACATATATCCCTTTTATCGGTTTTCTCACAGCGATCTCCAGCCTTCTTCTCATACAAACATAACAGATCTGAAGAAAAAATAAGACTTGTCCTTCTGTTTCACACATAACAACTAAAACACCCCTCCATCACGAAACGTGTTACTAAATGCCTTTGCAGACAGCGATATAGCTCTTAACGAAATAGCAATTATAACGGGGGGAATGTGTAACTCGGTATGTGCGGTGTAACTAGCCAACTAACTGCGCACTGTTTTACCACCGTGTATAAGGAGTAATTAAATCCCTTCGATCTGTTTGCAGTTGTTCCGTTGCTAGGATTAAATGATGCTTCTTGTCAGATAGATAAGTCAAATAGTGATGCTCATCCCATAGAAAAATCGAGATATATCTAGAAAATGATAAAAGGTCGGGGGGGATTCAATTCAATACCAAAATAAGTTTCAACATTAAATGATTGCATTTGCTTATCAAATAAACCCCGTTTTGTAGAGAAATTGGAAAATCATTGCTTATTTTCAATACCAGAGGTAGCTAGTTCGTGCAACCAAGTCGAACTATTTGTGACTTTGACTAGTTCTATTCCCCTTATGAACCCTTTCTATCATTCTTATCAAATGACAATAATGTTCCCTGACGTGTCTCCTACAAGAATGCTCCGAAGAATTGTAATAGTTCATTTTTGGCGTCCTCTTCTGTAAAACAAATTGAAAACATGTCATGTATTCACGTTAATTTTAACTATTTCAAGGATTTTTTTCCATGTATAACAAAGTCTAATGTTTGTTAGATCAAGGAGGTACTAATATCTCGTTGGTTAGATCTTGTTATTCGAGCGACCTTGCATGTACGTATATTTACTTAACAAAATTTATCTCGTTTGCTGCGTACTATCAGTCTTGTGTTACTTCATGAGGTGTAGCTTTTTATCTCTCTATCTCTCTCTCACTCTGTCTCTTCTCTCTCTGTATGTCTGTCTGTCTGTCTCTCTCTCCCTCTCTATATCTATCTCTCACTCTCTCTCATCTCTCACTCTCTCTCTTCTCTGACTCTCCTCTCGCCATTTCTCTGAATAATTTTGTACGCCATATATTACTAGTATATGCCCACACCATATCCCCACACAGTATATATCTAGGCTAGCTCTTCTCTTTTTCCCCCTTTGTATGTAAAAAAAAAAATCTCTCATACACGAGCCCCTTTTTCATTATTTTGTCACTGTAGAGCAATGTCCGATATCAAATCACTGTCCTCCCATCTTTCTACCCTCCCTCACCCCATACTCCATCATTTCTCCTTCTCTCCGTCTCTCTCTCTCCCCACCTCATTTTCTGTCTGTCTCTCTATACACAGTATAATATCTTTCTATTTCTCTCAATCTCTTTCTCTCCATTTTCCATTTTTCTTCTTCTCCCATTCCAAGTTAACTTCTATTCATTGAACGAGTATGAATTGACTCTACATGATATCAAAAGCTTCTACCTCAGGAAATTATATATCAAATGTAAAATGTATTGTGTAATGACATGTTTTTTTTCATCTTTCATTACTCTATAAACTTACAGGAGTGGAAATCCAATTTAAAAAAAATATATTAGGAATCACTTCGTTTACACTCTCAAAATTGCAATTCAATATACACTGTATACCGCATTCCAATGGATTTCACTTTGATTTGCGTTGGATTAAACTCGAAAGGAAGTGATTTTTAGATGACTCCTGAAATTTGTGCATTTCCACTCCAGCATTTATAGAGTACTTTCTCACTCCTTCTCTTTCTCCTGAAAATATGTCCTTAAAAATCTCCATTATCAATTCATTGTTGCTGATGTACGTGTTGTTAGCCATCTTGTTATCACTCACGTGGTGCACTGCGCGTCGACCGTTGCCAGGCAACAACGGCTGACTTGCTAACGTTGTTGATGATAAACGTGGAGTTGTCAGGGCTTTTGCAATTTTTACAAGTTCGACATAGGATCTTTTCACCATTAGCAACAAAACAAATATAAAGCAAATTGATATTTAAAATTCATTTTAACCCTCCAACCCCCAACGAGAGACAGAGTTATCAGTGAAATGACATGACACGCTTCCCCCCCCCCCCCCCCCCACCCAAACTGAGAGGGAGAGAAGGAAAGAGAGGGAGAGGGGATGGAAAGAGAGAAAAGAAAAGGGAGATCGAAAGGGAGGACAAAGTGAAAAGAAGATTATCCGACCCCTTTCATACCACTCCATCCCCACACAAGATTGCCTTGTTCTCTTGCATTCCGTTCTCTTGCTCTCCACCCCTTCTCTGTCTCTTTGTATTCATATAATATATCTATATTTATATATCTATATTTGTATGTCTGTATTCATATCTTCCATGCCCTCCTTGTAAACACATTCCTTATTTCTCCATTCGAAATATAACTATCTCTTTGAATTCACATTATTTTCCATTTCACTACACTTTCAGTTTTAGTCATGGAACCTCAGAAAGAAAGGGAGAGTCTCACCCTAAGCAATGGTATTAGAATGAGAGAGGAAAAGGTACATTTCTTTAACCTGTACACTGCAAATATCAGGGAGTTAATTCAACACCATCTCGGTATCTATATAGAGGTACACCAGATAAGTGTTAAAACAATACCAGTTTCGAATCAAACGGGTGTTGTCTTAACGCTTATCTTGTGTCGCCCAATATCAAACTGGAGTTGTTTTATCACTTATCTTGTGTCGCCCAATATCAAACTGGAGTTGTTTTATCACTTATCTTGTGTCGCCCAATATCAAACTGGAGTTGTTTTAAACTTATTTGGTGTAGCCCAATATTGATACCGAGATGGTGTTGTATTAATATCCTGGTCAGTGCGTAAACGATTCAAACACATATCTTCATACTAGTTAACCGCCGTCCCATATACTTAGTTTATATTCAAAACACCATTTCACAATCTAGTATTCCTTACACCTTTATTACCCGAGAAAGATTTAATAACATTCTAAAATACAATAATATGATGAATATAATGATAATGAAATGATGAAACATTTGTCGCTTCCAGTATGGCCAATTTCAATTTGTGGCCGGTATTCACAAACTACGTATCAACTTTAGTCCAGGTTTAAACTCTAATGTTTATTAGTGGGTAGAGTTTGTCCCCTAATTTATGGAGGGCCAAGTATCGACCCCATTTTCCAGTAAAAAAATATGTACGCAAACTTAACAAACGAAAGTCATGTCATCTTGAAATCAATTTATCATTTTCACTTCATGTCTGCATTATATCGTTTGTTTTTTGGTTGTTGTTGTTGTTACAGAGTTTGAATAATTTCTACAGAATAGAAAGCTTGAAATGTCGCTTTCCATAAATTAATGGATTAAGTTGAATCCGCCTGTTATATATTCCGCCTTTAATATGATTACCAACCTTGAACCTGTAAGTCAATAAGTCTCCAAAGGGAGCAATATTATCAACAGATTATATAATGATTCTTATAGAAGAATGAATCAGTTACACACAAAAAAAATATCAATTGACATTTATGGAAGTGTTAAAGTAGACATTCAAAGAAAATCACAAATATGGCAATTAATGCATCACTAGAAACTGGGAAGCTTACAGATGGCAATCGTATAAGTTTTATGTCAACTGCGTATCTGATGATTATAAAAACAACACAAATAAAAGCTCTTCTCAGCATCTGGAATATCCGAGGATTCGCCAGAAATATAGCGATGTTTTGATGTCGTCACACAAGGGATCGATCCTGCTTAAGCAGACGACGTCCTATAATGAATGAACGTAATTGCAATGCAATTATTTATCAAATTATAAACAGTTTGGTGTATTTAAACATGACCTTATTTCACACCATTATAAAGGGAAAGTGAAACTGATTCTGATAGCTAAAACCGTTTGATTGTAAATACATAGGAGAAGGGTCAATGATCAATGAAATAAACCCCACTTTCAAATTGAAAAGCCCTCCGAATAATAGCAGGATGGTATTCGTTCCCTCTTGAAACGCCGAACATGCCCCGGTGCAAACAGCTGAAAATACAATGGCGTCTTATTTTGTTTACAAGTGACTGATTCCTTTATTTTTTTAACGCTGCATTTTTCATCAAAATAATACCATACACGAAGTTAAGAGTGAGGCAACAGACTAACATTAAGACTGACGCTAGTGAAGGAAGAGAAATAAGTGAAGAGGAGATGACAAAATAGGCTCTGAAAAATGTGTAAGATGTTATGGGACATCGTCTGCTTAGACAGGACTGGTACAGGGTGTGTCGTCACATATCTCAGCAGCGTTCGAGGAGCTCTTCAGCTGCTATATCGGGGGCTGTATTTTACCGTTTTATAATTGATAATAATCATTACTTCAAATGTTTCCAAGCGTTGAATTTGGATAACCTTGTTTAATTTATGCCATCTATGCAATAATAAGTATTAAGCCAATATTTAAAATCATTAACGTTCTACTTTAATAGTTCCGGCAAAGGTAACATTTAGTACATGTACTTAATGTCCTTTCGTAAGACATTAATCTACACTTGCCACACTCGACCGATTAATAAATACCACAAACATGGTCGGAAGATATTCCTTAAAAGCGATAGCAACGTTCCCATCTAATTATTTGATGACGGGCTACAGTATGAAAACAAATATTCAAATATACAAGTATATACTAAGATCAGTTCTGGGCAGGGACTGACTGGGACTAAAATTGGAGTGGGGAATTAAGGAGTGATTGGCCCTTTTTGTTGTTGACTGGCCTCCCCCCCCCCCCCCCCCCCCCTCCTTAATGTCCGTGGGGAAAGCTCCCCAAACTCCCCATGACCAGTATGCCCCTGATTGTACGACCATTTTACATGTTGTTCTTTGGATAAAAAAGAAGACAATATCCACGTCAGAAGTGGTAAAGAATAAGTACAGTAAATACGATAATGAGATTACAACAACAACAACAACAACAAAACAAAACTAACAGGAATGCAGGTAACCCAAAACATGACGAATATAACGAATAAAAAACGTAATCAAAGTATTGATTCGTTTTAGAGACAACAATTAATCAAGGGAAAGAATACAGAGTGACCAAAATTTAAGAGAGAGATTTGGAAAGTATTCTATTGCGCCATGTTAAATTCCAACCTTTTATACGTGCACCTAAAATTATACATTTCTATATCAAGACACATAGATAATGAATGTAAAGCAAAAACCAGATTATACACCATTTCACCAAATGACATACCAAGAGAGATAATGAAATAAATATACGCTGATGTTGCTACCCGACATGCCCAATGTATATACCATGCTTACAATGATAACCCATATATCCATTTACATGTATTGTACTAACGGTTATATAATTATAACTTTTGACTAACTTTAGCCTGAACAGGTAGTGTAGTTTTATAAGGGAAATTCAGCTCTGAGTGTTTTGTATTCTGCGTAGTTCAACTAGTGTTAATAGGATTCATCCATACGATTTTGATAATAAAAAAAATGCGAACGAAACATAATAATGGAGAGGAGTGGAAAGCCATTCTTTTATGAGTTATATTTGGGATCATTTCGTTTGGAGTTGAATCTATACTCCCAAATTATAGTGGAATCCGCTCTAAAGTATGATCCTTAATTATGACTCCTGACAGAGTGGATTTTAAAAAAAAGGTGGATTTTAGAGATTATTTTGAGAGCATTTAGAGAGTAGTTAGGCATTTTCAACAATTAATTACTCTGTTGTATCATCATTTGCCGTGGTAATCAGTAAGTGATAGTTTGTGTAGTCGATCGGTTGGAAACCATCTGCAGAAAAGGATTCGAAAAAAAGAAGTAACCCAAATGAAAGAAGAAAAAAACACACAGATGAAATTTCAATATTTCAGTTCTATGGGGCGCCAAGTGTTCACCAACTTATTCTGCACAAACTTGCCTCATATTTGACAAAGTCTACTCAAACAAAATTATTGAACAGCAATTCATTTTGTAACAAAATGAATTTGAAAAGGTAACTTTGTAACAAAGAAATTAACATGACAAAATTATGTGTCCATTCTCACTTTGTAACCAAAATCATTCTGTTACGAAATGAAAATAGACAAAATAATTTGGTCATGTTAATTTTTTAACCAAATGATTTTGTTACAAAATGAGATCGGACAGAATTTGTTTGTGATGTTAAATTTGTAACAGAATGAGTTTTGTTACAAAATGAAAATGGACCAAATTATTCTGTCATGATTTATTTTGTAACAAAATGATTTTTGTTACAACATGATTTTTGTTAGAAAATGAAAATGGACAAAATAATTTCGTCATTTTAATTTTGTAACAAAATAATTGTCGTTACAAAATATAACTGGACATGTTCATTTTGTAACAGAATGATTTTTCTTACAAAATAAGAATGAACCAAATTATTATGTCATGGTTTATTTTGTAACAAAATGATTTTTGTTACAAAGTGAAATCGGGCAGAATTAGTATGTAATGTTAATTTTGTAACAGAATGAGTTTTGTTACAAAATGAAAATGAACCAAATTATTCTGTCATGATTTATTTTGTAACAAAATGATTTTTGTTACAACATGATTTTTGTTAGAAAATGAAAATGGAGAAAATAATTTCGTCATTTTAATTTTGTAACAAAATAATTGTCGTTACAAAATATAACTGGACATGTTCATTTTGTAACAGAATGATTTTTGTAACAAATTGAAAATTTTGTCATGTTAAGTTTGTAACAGAATGATGTTTGTTACAAAATGAAATCGGACAAAATGATTCTGTAATGGTAATTTTGTAACAGCATATATCTTTTTTCACAAATATACCATTTCAAATTCATTTTGTTACAAAATGATTTGCCGTTCAATAATTTTGTAACAAAATCGAATTTTGAGTATATTGTGTCACAAAATGAGGCAAGTTTGTACAGACTAAGTTGGTGAACACTTGGCGCCCCATACAGTTCTTTAACTTTGATGTTATATCAAATTTTCATCATAAAAGTCTTACAGATTTACTCATATTTATTTGCTACATATTACAATACTTCACAAAAAATGTGCTTTTGATGATTAGTTGTCGTTTTCTTGATTTGTATGTAATTTTATAAAGAAATCTATTTGTGTTTTAATTGTTTGGTTCAGTGAATGAAATAAAGTAATTTAATTGAATCAAATAAATTAAAACAGTTTAAATGACTTTGTTTCAGTAACATATTTCTTGTAACATAGTACACACACACACCCACACACACACACATCTCTCATGTTTTTCTTTTATTGGAAACATGACTTTTTATTAGAAACTGTGTAGTGATAAAAGAACAAAACCATTGTTGCCAATTTGATAAAAAGAAGAAGAAATGACGATCAATGAAGCAATCAAATAATCTGTGTGTTATAAGATATATAGAAATGTGAAGCGCATTACGCTTACGGCATCATAAAAAAACCCCACTCCGGTTCACTGTGTCACAATGTGAAGGATCCTTTAATGTCTTACCCTCGATTGCGATCTCTCTTCCGATGCGGAAGCAATACCCTTGCAACCATAGGCAGTCCCCGTGAGCGCAGTGATAAACGCTGAAAGATTCACGAGTGCCAGGATTATAGACGGGAATAGGTCAATCTATCATGAAATGAAATATTACGTTATAAGCAAGATCGCTCAACACTGGTTATAAAAAAGTGTGTGGGCTAAAATATGATTTTAACGTTGCGTGGGTTAAAATATTGTTCATTAAAATTATTGTTTCTAATCTTGTTGGTTACTTTATAAAATTGTTGGTTACTTTGTAACCAACATTAATTAATTAAAAACAGTGTTCTCGGCTTTCCCACAAATATAGTGCTAACTGTCAAGACACTTCTTTTGTTGGTTAAAAGTTTGATCAAAGTTGATTAAAATAGCAATCGCGTGACCGAACAGCGCATGCGCATATGGATTTGGAACAAATTCGCTGCGCACAAATCTATGACAGAAATTGTTTGCGATAAAAATGGAAGGCGTTGTCATTCAAGTCGCTGAATGATTGGGGACTTTCATAGAGCTTGTCGGCGTGTTTGAGGGTGGGAAACTTTTCTTCATATATGTGATTATTGTCTAGCTTAATCTGGGGAAGAAATAGATCTACGGCGTAATCTACCGGTGGGCCTGGTTTAGTCAAGTCTAGTCCAGGTCTGAGCAGGTCGAACTTCCCAAACCGCTGAACGTAGAAAGCAAGATCACTGAGTAGATCTATTTCTTAACTAGCTAGGCAACAATTACAGATATGAAAAGAGTTTTTCCGGGGAGTTTCTCACCAAATAAAACTAACCAACAAATGGTTAAACATTTAACCAACAATTTGTTTAAGTTTAATCAAGAACATTTTAACCAATGTGGAGCAAAATATGAGTAACCAACAATTTGTTTAAGTTTAATCAACACCATTTTCACCAATGTAGAGCAAAATATGATTAACCAACAAATGGTTAAACATTTAACCAACAATTTGTTTAGGTTTAATCAACAGCATTTTAACTAATGTGGAGCAAAATATGATTAACCAACAAATGGTTAAACATTTAACCACAAAATAAAACTAACCAACAAATGGTTAAAAATTTAACCAACAACGTGTTTTAGTTTAATCAACGTTGAGCAAAATACGATTACGATTAAATGATTAAAACTTTTAATCAACCACAGGTTAAGCTTTAATCAAGAGGCCGTTTCAAATTTTAAGCTACAAATTTGTGGTTCACCTGGTAATCCTCGGTTGATTGAAATTTTAACCAACAAGATTAAAAATTTTAATCAAAGTTCTAACAGTGTTCGGCACACCTTTCGTGGGCGGAGGCATAAAAAATATTTCTTATGGATAGTTTTGACCAATCAGAGACCGAGAATCAGCCACATCTAAAAAAAAAAGGAATATCTAGAAGTTTCTTAATCCTTTTGATACTAGAACAGAGTGGAACCTGTATTGAGCTTAAGGGAATTCACTAGTGAATGGTAACCGAATGGAAAGATTCAAGGTGTTTCACACTTCAGTAGATGTTTGGGTTATGACGCTCGATTAACGCGTTGCTGACTCTTGCTATCTTATTGGTCAAATCTGTCAGAGATCGTTAAGACAATGATCTTTTCATGGACTACTAAAGAATGTCAATCTTTATTAGGTTGATATTTTAGTCTGTAATTGATCTCTTGATTTTATCAGTAAGAACATCGATCTTTTTTCAAGTCGATCTTAATGACTGAATAGCGAGTCAAACGATACTTTCTAATTGTAATTTTCAGTTTGCTTTGCTGGGAAACTCTGTAATCTACCTCTATTTTTGTCTTCCAATCGCCCATATTTATATGTGTCATACTGCTACATTCAAATCTTGTTCACAGCTACATGCCGTTTTTCTGAAGATTCGTAATTCCGAAAGATTCCTTATTCAGAAAATGAAACGAGGCTCGTAATTCTGAAAATGAAACATTGTTCGTCAATTCGGAAAATGAAACAGGGTTCATATAAATTTCGAAAATGAAACAGTGTTCGTAATTCAGAAAAATTAAATAGGGTTCATAAATGCAACGGTTCATGATTCCTTAAATGAATTATGAACCATAGGTCATTTTCGGAATTATGAACCTTCACACTATGAACACTATGACAAAGAGAGCGGACAAAATATACAGCTCCTCATTGTACCCTCCACAGTTGCTCTGGTAGACAAAAGAACATCCCGTCATTACTATAAGTAGAACAGGTGAATATGCATGTGACACCTGTTCTACATATTTTTGCATAATAGCAATAAAGGGATGTTCTTTTGTCTACCATGGAAATTGTGGAAGGTACAATGAGGAGCTGTATATTTTGTCCGCTTCTTTGTTCGCCATGTTCATAGTGTGAGGAACACGAACCTTTGGAAAAACGGGCGCCCCTTGACTTTGTTTACATTATTAGATTCATCACTCTAGACCTTTCATGCTTACCAAACAGTTGTCTCGTGAAGAGCAAGCTATGTAGGTGTAGATTGCAGAAGTGCAAAATATCAGCCCTCCAAGACTACATATTGCCGTGACGATACAAGAAACCATGAAACTGATAACCTGGAAGTATAGCCAATCGGAACCACGTTTTAACAGTGTCTTCTTCACCACAATGCCAATACGTGGCATATTAATACATACATTATACATACACGCTCAGAAAAAACACCCGAAGTGAACATTCATTGTTCAAAGTTGTCATATAAACCTTCAATAAAATATAATAATATATAAACACCTAACGGGTACATTAGGAGGACTGTTTTTGTTCTTTTTCTTTGTTCAACTGTCGACTTAATGTACCAACTGTCGACCTAATGTAGGGGTCGCTATTATGACGAAATAAACTGCATTGTTAGGTGTCGACTTAATGTACCCGTTAGTCAAATAATACTACTACTACTGATATATGTATGTATATATATATATATATATATATATACACTGTAAAAACTAAAGTGCTACTTTTTCGGGGCATGTATAGTGACTGCACCTGAAATGCTGTTTTAGCACTTGTAGTGTGCTAATTTACCAGCAAAAAAATAAAATGTGACCGTGGCGAGCCTCGAACCAAGTTCCGCTGATTGAGAGGCGCTGACGTTACCGATATAGACTAACGAATGCTTGCAATCTAGTTTAGCCATGGGAGTCAAGTAGATAACATGAACTACGCGGTGTCGTAAATTCACTATGTAACAGTATGATCTGCTCTAAATCGTACAATGTGAGTCTAGCGGTAATGCCAGCAATTCTCTATCAGCGGACCCTGGTTCGAGGCTCGCCAAAATTACGATTTTTTAAATGAATGTTTAGCAGTTTAAGGAGCCGGACCAGCTCCCGTGAAAGTGCTGAAATACCACGCTGTGTGCATTCAATAGCACTCTGAGTGTAGACCCTATGCATGCCCTCAAAAAGTGCTAAATACAGCACTTCATTTTTTGGAGTGTATACATATATATATATATATATATATCTTGTAAGACGTGCAAAAGCGAATGATGACACGAGACGTAGCTCTAAGTCCGTTGCTAGTGCCAAGCTTTCGGCGTGGGCGCCTTTATCACGGCTATAAAACAAGCAAATAATACAAAGTAATACGAACTAAATATAACATAATCAAAGGCACTGAGAGGTAACATAATAAAGTGAATAGGGTAATAGACAAATGAACGGTAACGGAAATACATAGAAACATATAACTATATACAGTATCTGAGTATAAGTATGTAAGTATAATAATAATATAAGTTGACAGGTACCTGTGTTGATGTTGTGTTGTTGCTTGAGATAGTGTGGAGACTGAGGGCTGGGTTTGGATTTAGCGGGAAGAGGATTAGTGGGTATAGGTATTGTGCGGGGTACCTGAGGCTTGACCGGGTATGGGGCTACTAGGAGTGTGTGTTGCGGAGGGGGGGGGGGGGGGGCTGTGTGTAAAGGGTGGGGCTCCGGTGATAATTCGGTTACACAATTTTATATAAAATGTACCTGCTAACATTATACATATATAATAGAGTCAGATTGCTCAATGTAATAAAGTGGATGTGGATCATATTCAAAATTATGAGCATGTATACATCCATACAATATTTACATGACATATGTTTATATTATACATATATTGTACGCATCTTATTATAAATCGTAGTATTTGAACTATACAATTTATGTCCTTATCGCATTATAAATCAAAAAATATGTGAGGAGTTTTATCATAATACATTGAATCTAAAAATAATATATTATATCATATTGGATGTCTAATGACTTAGACCCTGTCAGTACTACTATGGTCAAATATTCATATTAATTAACTCAGTTAATTCTGATGGCTTAGTACTGAGGGGGTTAAGTTTACAACAAATCAGATTATGTTACAACTTATGCATCATAAAATAAGATAATGTTAGACTAACGAGAGAGTGAGTTGGTTATGGCGCGAGGGTGTGTGTGTATGTATGCCTGTGTTATTCTTCGACATTTATACCGTGTGGGGAGAGGGTATTAAGTTTGTGGATCCAGAACGATTCGCGTTTGAGAATGACTGAATGAAGTTGTGTGGATATACTTTCAATACCCATGACAGAAAAATGTTCAATTGAGTGATTTGGGGAATTAAAGTGGACAGTGTATGGTAGCGTTTTGCGTTGTTCTGTATTGAATCTTTTTATTTCGGATCTTGTATTACATAATCTAGTATAGAGTGAATTCTCAGTTTTACCAACATATTGTTTGTTGCACTGCAGGCATGTTATCAGGTAGATTACCCATGTCGTCTTACAGTCAATGTGTGAAGTGATTGGGAATTCTTGACCTGTGACTGAGCTCTTAAATTTCTGGCCCTCTAGCGTGTATTTATGAAGAATGCATTTTTTGGCAGTGCATTTGTAGAAGCCTCCATTTACCGGCGGATTAAGAGTGGTTGGGTCGCGAGCACGGACTAGGAGGTCATGGAGCGTGCGGCCTCGTCGGAATGATGCTAAGGGAGGGTCAGAAAAGATAGAACGGAGTCTTTCTGATTGGTTTATAATCGTTTGTGCCTTTTTTAGTATTTTCGGAATTTTGTTAGTGGCCTTAGAGAAAGTGGTAACAATAGGGATACGTTTCATTTGAGTTTTCTTCTTATACGTCAAGAGATTACTTCGTGGGATTTGTTTTGCGCGGTGTAATTGTTTAGAGATAAGTGATGGGTTGTATTGACGATGTAATAAGTGTGTTTGCAGTTGAGAGAGGTGGTGCTCTTCTCGATCTTGATTAGAACAAATTCTTCTCACACGTAGGGCTTGACTGTATGGGATGCTATTGATTGTGTGTCTGGGGTGGGATGAGTTGGGGAGGAGATAGGAGTGTGTGTCTGTTGGTTTGCTGTACATTTCAGTATGCAGGTGTGAGTCAATTAGTTTAAGTGATGTATCTAAAAAGTGAACTTCCGAGTCAGAGCTGTCAAATGTAAATTTAATCGTTGGATGAAGTGTGTTTAGGGTTTCCTTAAATCGGGTGAGGCTGCGTGGGGAAAGGGTCCAAAGAAATTGTATGTCATAAATATATCGGACCCATGACCCTTCAAGTATACCATGATGTGGGAGAGTGTGTACTTGCTGTTCTAGTTTGCCCATAAATATGTTGGCATACGATGGGGCAACTGGAGTGCCCATTGCGGTGCCCTTTATCCTAGTAGCCCCATACCCGGTCAAGCCTCAGGTACCCCGCACAATACCTATACCCACTAATCCTCTTCCCGCTAAATCCAAACCCAGCCCTCAGTCTCCACACTATCTCAAGCAACAACACAACATCAACACAGGTACCTGTCAACTTATATTATTATTATACTTACATACTTATACTCAGATACTGTATATAGTTATATGTTTCTATGTATTTCCGTTACCGTTCATTTGTCTATTACCCTATTCACTTTATTATGTTACCTCTCAGTGCCTTTGATTATGTTATATTTAGTTCGTATTACTTTGTATTATTTGCTTGTTTTATAGCCGTGATAAAGGCGCCCACGCCGAAAGCTTGGCACTAGCAACGGACTTAGAGCTACGTCTCGTGTCATCATTCGCTTTTGCACGTCTTACAAGATATAATATTTCTACGATGACACAGTCAATGAGTACGAAGATTGTCAAACCTCTCACACATTTATATATATATATATATATATATATAAAGAGATAAATCACTGATGTACCAATAAGATTAAATCTTGAACTTTCACGGTTGGATGGGCACATTCATTTAATCGTTAAAACATGTAGAAGGTCAGATTAAGAAAATTGATAACAGTGAGCATATAGCCATTCCAATAGTTAATTAACATGTGCATCTGCGAGATATTCTTGTTCAACAATGAAAACAAAACAAAAATGAGAAAACATTGAGGAGGATCGAGCTCTGGATGTCAACGGCATGGTTTTGTCAAGCAAACTCAAGTGTTTTTCGTGACTGTTTTTTTGTTTTGTTTTGTTTTCATTATTTTAATTTGATTTTACAAGATTGAAATGCTCATCAACATTTGAATGACCAGATTCCCCATTTTAGCAATTTTATTTCGTAGACAAATTTATTGTTCTACTTCAGGGACCCGGTGGAAACATTTTCTCAACCCTAGCACAAATTTATCATGAATGGCAGCAATTGCGTACTTTGAAAAAGCTATGCACCATTATTCTATCATTTTCATTTCTCACCTTTGTATATATATACATACTTTTAATAAGTATATTGTGATGAACAAATTAAAATTAACAGGTGGCGGAAGAGATCACTGGAGATCATTGAAAATTTAATACTTACGTCCTGTAAGTAATAACTCGTACAATTATTGACAAACATGCAAAGGGGATATAAAATAATTAAAAAAGGGATGAGAGTCATCGATGAAGTTCACTCTTTAGTGACGCTTTTGCATTATCTCTTGCTGCAAATTGTTATTATAATTGTTTCATGAGCAGCAAGAAGCAAAATCAGAGAAAAGTTTCATGAATAAGAACTAAACTGAAAATAAACATTAACGTTTCCAAATTGGCAACGCGGACTGCAATTAATAATCACCCTTTTATAGACAATTCATATGCTTTTCAGCGTTTTGTAATTTTAAATAACTTTGGTTCTTTTAATATTCACTATGATTACATTTTGTCTCTAACAATGTAAGAGTGAAATAAAAGAGTATAAGATTCTCCGAAGGCACGTTCACATAATTATGCCGCCGTCAAAAAATAAATAAAAACCAAAACAATTATTTTTTTTTTAAATCGTACGGCCCTTCACATTTCTGGATATTAAAAAAAAAAAAAACTTAATTTGTTTAGGCAGTTTACCGCGGCATAAGTGAAGGAGCCTTTAGACTTATACAACATTATGAACTGCAGACCGGGAAAACAGGACATATATTTACCGTACACATTGTCCGGGTGATCGCGGCAAAACCAACCAAGCAAACCGCAAGGTACAGCTGGAGAAAAAAAAATGTAGGGTCGATCATCAACAACAACATTCAATCAGGGCCTGAATTTTGAAAATTTGTTATCTTTTATGTTAAGGATAAAACACTGGAACTTAGCCTAATAACCACGTTTTAGTTTCTATTGACGGTCTTATCTTACACAAGTGCAGCCAGCTTTGGGCACACATTTACCAATGACTTGTCCGTGACAAGTTTAGTAAAAAAAAACTATCAGCATTTTTGTCATATTACGAAACTGAAGCATTCGAAAAGCAATTCTTTTCAGGGTAAGATTTTCTTCCAAACTTTACCCTAAAGAAATATAAGAATATAAAGGGCTGGTCTGACTTGTCCAATTACGATAACGATCGTCCACGATCTCACTATGAACACGGTGACAAAGAGAGCGGACAATTTATGCAGCTCCTCATTGTACCCTCCACAATAGCTCTAGTAAACAAAAGGACATCCCTTCACTGCTAATATGTGACACCTGGGGGGCGTTTCATGAAAGGACTTGTCAGATATTTCATCCGACAAATTTGCTCTCAGCCAATCAGATGCAAGGATTTCAGTAGCTTATAACAGTTGTCGGATAAAATATCCGACAACTTCCTTTCATGAAACGCTCCCCAGTTCTACATATTTTTACAGGATAGCAATGAATGGATGTTCTTTTGTTAACCAGTGCAATTGTGAATGGTACAATGAGGAGCAGCATAAATTGTCCGCTTCTTTGTTCGTCATGTTCATAATGTCTACACCTGTCCTACTATTAACATACACGGGCATATTCACACGTAAACACAGCGTCGTAGGGTGTACTTTAATTGGAAATCTTGTTATTGTTATCGTTATCGGAAAAGTCTAATCAGCCCTTTAGAGCTTACAAATTATGTTTTCACTTTTACCACAACTCATCATTCTCTTTAAAGGACAATTAACCCCACGTGATATTCTAGATGCACCTATTGTCTGCTACGTCTTTCCATGGAGGCTGCCATTTTGTGCATGACACGGATCATTAGGTACCATATGCATTGATAATAGCCTACCTTTACAACAGATACGTCGCTTTGTTCTGATTGTATTACGATTGTTATTGGCCATGGGCCTAGATAATTGACGACCCATGAGTTCTAATAGCCATCCTGTAAAGCAGATTCCTCGCTTTGTTTTGGTATTGTTACGATTGTCTCCGTCCTTGACGTCAATTCTCCGTCCTTGACGTATATTTTTTATGAAGTATATTTTTTATGAACAAATTAAGACCTTTTAAAAAATATATAAAACTAAACTTACATTTCAGAATATGTGACTTTATCTAATATATATTTGTCCTCTAAAAATCAATTACAAGTTAACGATGAAGGAAATTTTACTTGGGATGAAAAATATGTTCGTGTACACATAAAGTAATGGCAGCCCCCTTATTATTGCTAGCAGACGATAACTTGGCTGGAAAATAGTGATTTATATCTATATCCTGTGTTTTTACATGAAATTGCATGTATCAAATAAGAGGCATATACTACACCATTCAAAATAAGCTAATTCATACGCTGAGGTTAATTTCCCTTTAAGGCTAGACCAGTGTTTTCAATTAAGATCCTTGGACACGTATATGGTTCATAATACGGTAGTTCCGTAGATTAAGGGGGGGGGGGGGGGGGGGGGGGGCGGGAGTGCAGTGGCTGCCAAAAATTGACACACACCATTCTTATTTCATAATCACACAGCCTTTCATTTCAAATAATCGCTGATGGTAGCTTATGACTCGATTCTTGGGGATCCCTATTTGTTCATTCATTTATATTTGCAATTTGGATGATATTCTATTTTATTTTTCCTCTGCGCTAATTAAGGTTGTGAAGACATTCACCCAATACGCAGTTAACTCAAAGCAAGGTTTTCACTGTTCATTTTGGAAACGCCTTTTATACAATATCAATCTCACCAGGCACGTCAACGGTAGAGCAAGTCGCTGACGCAGTCTTACTTCAAGGGGAAGAAACCCTTCTCACACGAGGCGCCATTTGCTGACGTTATGGGGAGCGTTTCATCACGCGTTTTGTCAGTGATTTCTACCGACAAGTGTTATAAGCTACTGAAATCCTTGCATCTGATTGGCTGAGAGCAAATTTGGCAGTAAAATGCACTGACAATACGCTTGCTGAAACGCTCCCCTGACCTCGTCAGTGAGTGGTACAGTATTTTGCGCGTCATGAAAGAGTATACTTGGCGTATGGGTTTGATTGCCTTAACAGGCTTGATTAGGTACCGACGCAGTCGAAATGATGCTTCGTCTGCAACGGGCTTGATACAACTTACAATACATTCAAGGAAGGCAATGATCTGATAGGTCTCGGTGGGAAACGTTCCGTTAGGGAAGTATCGTACCACTCCACAGATCAGGGCTACTGTGGAGCAAATGCTTAGAATCACCGATAGCCTGATCGTATTAACGCTCTTGAAGCTTTCAGAATAGGTCGACCGCTAAAATAAAAACACAAACAAGCAAACAACAAAACAACAACAACAAAAATAATAATAATAATGATAATGATATTATTAATAATAATGATGATATTAATAATAATAATAGCAGTAATAATAGTAGTAATAGTAACACTACTACTACTAATACTGCTACTACTAATGATAATAGTAATAATAATGGACAATGCTAATCCGAACTGAACAGACTTGTCAAGAAGTTGCTCCCAGTCTTTATGAACATTTGGCTGTTAATAGCAAGATTTGTGAAGGAAATTTCATACCAGCCTATAGGATTTAACACAGTGAATCTGATGGTGCTTAGCATTTGGTGAAGATGCCAGCCGGAAATCTATGAGTTTAATGTTCTTTTATCTCATATAAATTTGTTATTCGAGAAGCACACACACTAACAAGATGAGGATATTACGCTAACTAGCTGTTATAGGAAAGAGAATGTGATGCAAGGGCAGCATAAAAAGACAAACAGGGGAATTTGCTGGACTTAGAGTGTTGGCAATGGTTGAAAGGAGGAAGTTTGGAAAAAAGAGATTGAAAGTCTGTTAATGGCTGCCCAAGACCAGGCATTGAGAACAAATTACATGAAAGTCAAAATTGAGGAGCAGCAAACAGCACCCTAAATGCAGAATGTTTCAAAGCGAAGGCTGAGTACAAATGGAGGTATGGCATGTATGGTGTAGTGGCGGCTGCAGTTCACTGGGGTCTGGCCAAGAAGTATGATCAAACACATGCAGAAAATGTTACGGACATCGGGATCGAGGACGATGACGTAAAAATCATATGGGATCTTAATATCCAACTAGACAAGGTTATCAAAGCAAGGGGGTCAGACGTCATTCTAGTGAAGAAGAATGAGAGATGATTGTCTCATCATAGACATCGCAATCCCTGGAGACCACAGAGCTTGGAGTAAAGAGGATGAAAAGATAGAGAAGTACAACGATGTGGCCTAGGAGAAGGTGAAGGCAAGGGTAGTACCAACAGTGACCAGAGCCTTCGCAGCTGCTTGGGAATTCACGTATCCTGCGAAAGGTCCTGGACTAGAATGGAATGGAGAATTGCGAATGTAGGACTTGTTGAAACCCAATTATATATATATATATACATATACTTGTAGGGTGCTCTCCTTGTAGGACTGAGAGTGCTCGATGCGTTGCAGAGCAATATAGACATGTGTTAGTGTGCATTCTTTGTCTTTGTATATATATATACATACATATATTTGACTAACGGGGTACATTAGGTCGACAGTTGACAATACAGTTTATTTCGTCATAATAGAGACCCCTACATTAGGTCGACAGTTGGTACATTAAGTCGACAGTTGGACAAAGAAAAAGAACAAAAACTGTCCTCCTAATGTACCCGATAGGTGTTTATATATATATATATATATATATATATATATATATATATATATATGTATATTATACGTCGGCGAAACTAAGAGGAGGCTTGCCGACAGAGTTACTGGACATTTCCAAGTAAGCATCCTCGTCAATGACTTCAAGTCAGATGCGGCCAGGAAAGAGAGAGAGGAACGCCTCATCCACCATCTCGGCTCTCTCCAACCTGGGGGATGAATGTATCTTTTTACTCTTTTCCTACCGTGTGATTTTCTACGTTTTCTTTCTTTCTTTCTTTCTTTCTTGTCCTTTCTTTTCTTTTCTTTCCTTTACTGCTTCAGGGTCTTCTATACTTCTATATTTCTCATTTACGAACGCAAAGAGTTGGAAGCGCAGCATCCAAGTATAGAAGACCCTGAAGAAGGCCAAATGAGCCCGAAAGCTTGGTATTAAAATCGAGGTTAACCGAGAGCTACGTCCCGTCTCATTTATATCTTTATATATATATATATATATATAAAACCAAATTATAAGTAATCAAGAGTTAAACTTTACTTTGTTTTATATATTTTTTTTATTTCAGCGATCATATTGTACTTATGTATTTTGTTTACACAGTCTTCCTGATGAAGATCTTTAGATCGAAAGCTTCATTGAATAAAAGAGAAGTATAGAAGCTACGGCCATTGCATAGTCCATTTCTTTCGCTATATGTATATATATATATATATATATACAGAGACACATAATAAAATACTCCGTTGGACACAAAGGGTTCAATATTTCGCCTGTAAGGCTTCTTCAGGAAATGATACCAAGTACAAAAAATGCACCGAGGATGTTTTGATATATATATATATATATATATATATATATATATATATATATGTATATATCAAAATAAAGGATGACTGAAATGCATTGATTGCCAATTACAGAAATTTTATTCTCCAAATTTTCGGGGGTCCTCCCCCTTCGTCAGGGAAAACGTGAAGTGATTTATATATATATGTATAATGTGGGATGAGGATGTGTAAACATGTATATGGTTTTTCTTTTTACATGTCCAAGATTCAAATTTAGCATCATGCTTTGCAGTTTTGTAGTATGCTTTGAATATTGAGTGAGCGAGAAAAAAATATTCGAAATTTGTGAGGTATAATTGCATTGTAATAAAAAAAACGGGAAACACATTTCTGATAGTGTTTCATTTGCTAAATTTTATAATGATACTTTATTTAATAAACTAAACTTTTAATACGAGCGAGCGTAGCGAGCGAGCATTTGGGAATATTGGCTCTAAGTTACTTTGGATTATGGGCACATGTTATGTACTTATCATGGGGAAAAGGACACTCATTAGAAAACTTAAATGAATGTGCAGAAATGGTAGAAAAGGCAGCTTCATCGATGAAAAGGGGCACTAATCACACCTGAAAAGATGCATTCATAAGAACGAAAAAATATTCTTGTAAGGTAGAAAAATTAAATCAGTGCCTATATATTCCCCCCAAAATAATAAAATGACTTAATACATTAAAAGGGATAAGAGGGATCTGAAGTTAAAGGGAAAAAGTAGGGGGACTGTGCAATCACTGGTGCTTCTGACCGGGTCTACATGTTATGATCGTCATTTCATTATTCTTCTATTTATAGTTGGGTGATGATGACATAGGTCATCATCCTCGATAAATATTGGGGTGATGTATTCCCTCTTTCCCCACCACAATCGATTCCTGCGACTGGACCCTCTAAATCGAGAATAATTACATGTACTTTTATTCTAAATATTTTTTTTTGCATTATGGCTTTGAAAAAATCATCTCAAAATATATTGGGCGATGGTAACACAGGCCATCCCTCTTCAATTTTTTTTAAAATTATACCTCCATATCCCTCCCAGATGAACACCCATGTTGGATAATTTGAAGTAGATGGTTTTCACTTTCTAGTAGTGTAAAATATTGGGAAAATATCAGAAGCAACGAGAGAACTGGAGATTAAGGTTAATAATTGAAATTAAAATACAATATTGTACAGAAATAAATAATACATATAATGAAATAGAGAATGATTATGCAAATTTGAATAATATTAATAAATATGAAATATGATATATCAAATTATATTTATTTACAACATATAATACATATGCATATTTTCCGCCATTTTTTCCGGGGGGGGGGGGGGGGTGAAACCTGGGGGATGTTTGTTCATACAACCCCCCCCCCCCACCACCACCACCACCACCACCTCATTCCCCCGCTGTCTACGCCCCTATCTACACCCCTGACAGAGAAATGCAAGCAACATGTAAAGTACATTCGTTAAAGTTAGTTTGGCATTTGGAATAATGATTAAAATGAAGAATATTCTAATGTTATAATATTGCTTAGACAGTATAAACATACAGCCATGGACAAAAATATTAGACCAAGAATGGTTACTGATAGTGTTATTTTTGTGGTAAGAAGTAAATAAAGTATCCTTAAAGCAAAGTACAATTGCTGGAATTTGTTATTCATTCATTGAAATACAAAGACAAATCATTTTCATTAGTTCGCATGCATATTATAGTACATTTATTACAGAAGCTTGGTCTAATAAATTTTTCCAGTGCTGTATATAAAATAAAGTTTATTGTTCAATTTAATAATTTAAATTATAATCATGCAATTCTTTTTTATGATTTGCCAGATTTATGGGCTTCTCATCATAAGACAGTCAGGAGCCAATGTTAGAGTTTGATTGAAGTTTTATAACATCGAGAAAAGTTTAGCCTAATAAGCCACTTCGGGGATGCAATCTGAGCATGAGCAGATAAAGGTCATCTGTACCAAAATTCTAAAACCCACTGACACTAATATTCGACATGTGCTCATGAATGTCATGTAATCATTATTCAATTATGCACTAATGGTGCATTCCATGATATCCAGGTGGAAGTATTCTTTTTAAAGGGGGAAACAAAAGCTATTCATGAGGCACCTCTATCACTCCCAGAGTTATTTTTCTGAAGTGCACATAAAGGGACCCTCCATGTCTAAAATATCTGTGGATATTTGGGGTCATTTGTACCATGCGCTAACCCCGAACTGGCTTATTAGAAAGTGAAATGCATTTTACGACTATTACGCATAGGACTCTAGAAAGTTCAAAATTTCAACTGAAGCACTGTTTGTATGATATCTGTAAAAAAAAACATCTCCACCCTTCCTGGCAAGGATTCCAATAAACCAGTTCGTAGTTAGTACATATTACAGATGACCTTAAAAGGACCCTAATTTGTACGCGCACGCGTACTACTTGTTTAGGTGTGCGCGCACACTATGAAAGAGCATAATAGGTCAACTGACGTTTATCTACACATGCGCAAATTGTAATTACGAACTGGCTTATCGGCAACGTTGATATTTTTCTTTTATTACATTGTTCTAATGAAAAGTCACGTGTATGAAACTAATATAAATGGACATGAACGTTGTCCATTTGTATCGTAAACAGTGATTCTTTTAAATGTCAATTTAAGGATTTAAAAAACTTCCTGACGTGAAACAATATCATAAATCAACAAAAATAGACGCAGTGTGTGGAGAAATTGTTTGCTCTTTCTATTAATGCACCCGGTACATTTCAGTGGCTTTGAATAAAAAGTTCTTGAGCCGAATCAGGAAAACGGTGGGCAATTGTGAGAAAAGCAGGGCCCGCTATATAATACAATCCTAAAATCTAAGAATTTATGTTGGTGGATAAGAGCTCTTGACTTGTAAAAAAAAACTTACCAATGGTCTATTATCTACGACAGTAACAGACTGCATGTTCATCAGGTTGTTTTATACCTTGAGAAAATCGATAAGAATAAAGGCCCGAATCATTGATCAATGCAGGTACATTTACTGAAATTCTGTGAAAAAAGCCATTAAGTTGACTTGTACAATTACCCCTCCCCCCCCCCCCAAAAAAAGCAGCAAAAACAGAACAAACACCAAAAAAAAAACAACAAAAAACAACAAAACAACAAAACAAACAAACAAACAAAACACAAAAACAAAAAATACAAAAAACACACAAACACAGCAGAGTGTTTTGACCAATTTGTTAATCTCCAGAAGTGATGCCGACCCTTTTTCTCTCTTTATTGCATTAGTAAACGGGATCTGTTTCAGTAGTAGAAAACAATACTTTTTGTCACGATGATTTTCCAAATTTTTGTTCCCATTCACCCCATTTTACGGTACGAGAACACCTAAGTAAGAAGAATATAACAACAGAAGTAACAGAAGTAATAAGCTATTTGGCCTGATAAAGGGCTGGCCACATTTGACCAATAACGATAAGGAAATTAAAGGTACACCGTACTAGGCTGATGTTGTGTGTTCGTACGTGCGAGTATCCTTGTGTCTGTTAAAAGTAAGGCAGCTCTACGGTGTACCTTTAAAAGGGAATAAAAGGCAACAAACATTAATTACCCTATAATCATGTAGATAATTGTCGGCCGATTACAAATATCTTGAAATTACTCATATTTGATTATTTAAGAAGGAGAACAGTGTCTCCAAAAGTTGCTGTTTCCTTGCTTGACATTATTCCATGGGGGCTGCCATTTTCTTTACAAAGTAATGTCAGAACAGTTCTATTTGTGAGATACCCACTGACCTAAACACTAGCTACCGTGACACTCATGATCCGAGCTGTGGAATGCATGACACTGGATTTTCACATACTAAACCATTTTTGTAGTCATGTACATTCAAATGAAGATACTTTTATCCTGTCATATAACCTATTTGTGTCAAGATATTTGATTCAGCTGTTTCTTTTGTTAAGCAGGATTTCGCATGCACTTGTAAGTTGCTTGGTCTGACAAAGGTTTGTCAATTCTTCAAAGAAGTGACAAAGATCTACAACTGCTTTTAGATATCACCTGTGCGAGACAATGGGTGTACCAAGATGGCTACCATTTTGCATGGGTGGCTTTAGTTGTACAATAGCTTTTCATTATCCAACAGCTTATCCATTGTGTACATGTACCGCAATGACATCACAGTTTATTCAAAATGGCAGCCCCCATGGGAATATCTAGCAAGAAACCTGCAAACTTTAGAGAGACTGTTCTCCTTACTAGGTAATCAAATCAGAGTATTTTCAAGATATTTTGAACAGGCTGACAATTTTCCACATGATTATCAGCTAATGTATGTTGAGTTTCATTCTCCTTTAATGAAGATTATCGTTATCGCTGTGGTTATCTGGCAAATCTGACCGGCCCTTAAAGTTGATTCAATAATATTGAGATGGAATTGTTTCTCCTCTTGTGGTCTTAGGAAAGAAAGAGGTCATTAAGAAGAAAAAAGAGAGTAGGGGTAAGGAAAAGAACGAAAAAGACAGATGACGAGAAGGGAGTGAGCAATACCGTCTTTGAAGGGGGGAGGGGGCTGCAAGGGGACGAATTATGAAGCAATTATTTTAAACTAAATTCAATCAAATTGCTCTTAAAACCTCATAAATTAAGGATAACTTTCCAAACACAGAGGCCTTTCACACTCACTTCTGGACCGCTCCAATTTAGAGCGCTCTAGAGGAACGGTTCTTGAAGAACGCTTTTTTTGCTTTCACACTCCGCGCATTTTTTATGTCTCGAATCGCTCAACGAGTCAAAGTGGTCTTGTTGCTATGGCAGCTCAGGTAAGCGGGTCAATTTTTCGCGCGCAAATCAAACCGTATGCTGCCTGCCTGATGCATTTATCTCTATATCTTTCGAAGGCTTCTTTGTTTTTCTTAGTTTTTCTTTGTTTTCATCATCCTATCGTCTTTTCTTGCATTCGATTTCTTATGTTTTTCTTTGTTTTTATCATTCTATCGTTTTATCTTTCAATTTTTCTTGTTTTCTTTTTCTTTTCTTTGTTTTTATCATTTTATCATTTCTCTCCAATCTTTCCCTGTTTTCCTTGGTTTTCATCATTCTTTCGTTTTCTCTTTCTATCTTTCTTTGTTTTCTTTTGTCTTTCTTTATTTTTAGTCATTCTATCATTTTCCCTTTCGATCTGTTCTTTCTTTTCATCATTCTTTCATTTCCTCTTTCTATCTTTCCTTATGTTTTCTTTTTATCATTTTCTCTTTCTTTAAATTTTTATGTTTTTCTTTGTTTTTATTCATTCTTTCATTTTCCTTTCTATCTCCTATCATTTCCTCTTCCATCTTTCCTTGTGTTTTCTTTCTATCGATGGCCTGCACTTATAGGACCATCAAGGAAAATCACACATGATTTCCCGCGGAACACACACACTCATTTCCGGTCTAACTAAGAACCGTTCCTCAAGACCACCTCGCGAGGTGGTCTTCTGGAGCACTCCAGAAGAACGCTTCCCGGACCACTTGTACATTCACACTCACCTGGGAACTGCTCCCGAGGAGTGCTCTAACGTGAAAAGTTAGAGTGTGAAAGGGCTCACTCTCTCCGAAAAAGATATTTTTAATATACCTTAGTTTTGAAGCCAACCTTAATGAATTATAAAGAATTAAACACCTTTCATCAAAACGCTCGCAAATAGCTATGACTTCGTTCTTATTGCGGAACACATATTGATGAAAATTTGTGCATTAAAATTGAGGGTTAACACATACAGCCATGGAAAAAAATTATTATACCAAGAATGGTTACTGATAGTGTTATTTTTGTGGTAAGAAGGAAATTAAATATAAAAGCAAGGTACAATTGCTGGAATTTGTTATTCATTCATTGAAATACAAAGACAAATCATTTTCATTAGTTTGTATGCATATTATAGTACATATATTACAGAAGCTTGGTCTAATTTTTTTTCAGGGCGGTAGGCCTAGAAACACAGTTTTGGTAGCAAAAAGGTAGTTGGAATTAAACGTGTTAAATATAGTGTCATGTTGTTTTTCCTTGTATAATATATACGACGTCATTAGGTATTCCATCCATGATTTCCGGTGAATTTTAGTGTAAATATTTGAGAAGAACGCTAGATATACAAGCCTACACACTGCCCAACGCTAGGAATCTTCCTTCCCGACGACTGTCCACACAACAGTCCCAGTGCAATGCATGAAGATAGCTTGTGTATAGCATATACAGTCCCCAATTGGTTTTACACGTATATAGTACAAGTTATAGGAGTTAAGCTAGTTTACTTAGCCGAACGAAATGCTTAATAAAATGTTTACTTAATGTGCGTTTTGAATTAAATATATGAAAAGATGTTTAGTACTACAGAATCGGAAAACGGCTTTGTAAAGAGAAAGAGAGACATACTGAAGCTTTTCGTTTTGCACTCATCAGAGTATACCGCAAGAATAAACAGAAAGCCAAAAGCGAACAATATACCGGAAACTAAAGGAATAAAGCGCGCGAAATATTAAAGAGATTTTGATTGGCTGCCTGAACATAAATTAAATATAGCCGGCCCAGGGCCCGTCATATAAAGAGTTGCAAATGATTGAAAATCAATCGTAGCTTTATATCAATCAACTCTTTATATAGTCAGGGGCCTGTAACACAAAGAGATACAGTCAATCTTACAGTCAGTCTATGGCAAACCATGTACTGAAGAGTTACAATTGATCGTAAGATTGATTATATCTCTCTATGTCATTGGCGGATCGGATCGGGGGGGGGGGGCACTTCCGGCCCGTGCCCCCCCCCCTTTTGGAAGAAAAGTATGCATTTTGACCATAGAGTATCCGCACTTTTGTCGATTGTGCCCCCCTTTTTTTGGGGGGGGGGGGGGGCTTGTCAGAGATTTATGGAGGGAAACTGGAAACTTTTTTCCCCACAGGACCCGTCGAAATAAACTACATCTTCATGCAAAATTATGCTAATTTATGCAAATGACATGTATTAAATCAATGCTACATTGACAATGTAAAAAGTAAAAGAGCTTGAACATATACCGAACTTTAGATATGTATTTGTTGTGGCGATAGCTTAATTTTTTTCTCCACAAGACCCATTTAATTAAATCTCATCTTCACGCAAAACTATGCTAATGTATGCAAATTATTGCATTATTCAGTCAAACCTGCTTTAGCGACCACCAGTATAGGAAGACCACCTGTCTAGAGAGACCACAATTTCTGTTGTTTTCCCTTGAAAAATGTTTCTCATTGAAATGTGTATTAAATGAACGTGTACAAAAAGACCAGTTTTCTGAAAAAAGAGTGGAAGAACCTACAACTATAGGTCTCCTTCAACAAAGAACAGTACAAAACTGAAATATTGATAAATTGATTCACGGTTTACTTCTGCTTGAGCATACGAGCGTGTCGATAAAGTTGCGCGCTTGCAAAATCTGAAAATACTCAAAATGGTCTAGGATCAATTTTTGGCATGTTTCAGGCCATTTTAAACATTAACATCAAGTGCCTTATACAGCATAAAAATGAATAATCTATGACCGTTTTAGCATTTTAATTACTCCTGTATCATTAATATAACATTTTGTTTAATGTCCACGTACGCGCAAACAGATAAAATGCCTAAATTGACTACGATGTTTTGAAAATGACCAATTATGCCTCAAAGATAAAGTTGTGTTCTGGTCATGAGATTGAATTGTGCAGGAACTCGGGAAAGGTTGATTAAATATCCCATAGGAATTGGTGTATGCTGTAAGGTCTTGGAATCACCGAAATGGTAAGAAAATGACTCACTCCTACTGAGATTCGTATGCACTACATACAGAAATGGGTATATGGGACTACACACAAATATTCGGCCCGAACATTTCAGCTGTTTCCTGTCATACTTTGAATCTGATGGCATTTGAAGAGCAATTCTTTTCACAGGACATTTCTACTTTGATAATCTTTCAAAGCAAGATAAAAAGAATGAGGAAGCTCACAAATTATTTACCTTTCCCAGAACTCAACCTTCCCTTTAAACTGCACTGGACAAACAACCGATTGTGCGTGTGCTTTTTCTCAATTCAATTTCGGTTTTATTGGCAATAAATCACATGACAAAATTCAAAAGACCAATGCTGTCAATTTCACAATAAAATATCAACATTTGCATATATATAAAATATAAATGTGGAATTTATATTAATAGTGTGTATATGAAAATATTGTACAGTTTAAAACAAGGTCAAAAGACTAGCTAATAAAAGTTACATATCACGAATAAACCATTCAAACAGGACATCAGTTTGATCAATAATGCAATGAAATAAAACAAATCGGTATTGATTACGGAGACAAATTATGCAAAAAAATAATAACTGTAATAATATGCAATAGCAGTAATGGCATCAAGAGTCTAATGCTTTGAAAACTACAATCTTTACAAAAAGTGTGTAGTATGCTGGTACTGATACTTCTATGCATCTCCTCATGGGCGTCTTGCACCCTCCTCATTAACATACCCCTCTTAAAGGTTGGTCACAACCGGTCGTGCACCTCCTTGCCTGTGGTCTGCGACGGATTTCGCAGAAAATCCTTGCGTCGCACGCACGGGTCTGCACGTTTTTTTCCAATATGTTGCCAGGCGCCATTTTGGATTCATGCAAATTATGCAAATTGCTCAAGGTTGCCCTTTGGGCAACAAAGCTGAAATTGTTCTAGGACCACATAAGATCACAAATCAACAACAAAAAACAACAACTGAGACCTCCGTATAAGGAGCCCGTGCGGTGGTCGCAAGGAGCACGTGCAGGAAGTACGATGGCTGCACGTGTCACGTATGTTCATCTAAACACGTAGCCACACAGGATTGTTGGACATGTACAACAGTCTCCTTGCGTGTCCTGCGTGCTCATTCGTGCTTGGATATAAAACACGTGCGGACCCGTACGTGCGACGCAAGTAGGTTTTAAACAGATATTTTTCAGCCTTTTATTTGTGGGGCCTGTAAAAGGGGAAGCATGGGGAGTACACCGGGCCTGTCGGGGTTATGCTGAGTACGTCTCTGGTATCATCTTACAACACAAATTACAAGAACAATGGAGGAGGTTCATGTGTAATATCAATGGGCTGTTATAAATAATTATTTATAGACTGCATGTTTCGTTGATTCTATTCATTAACAATATAATATTCTTCAATACCATGATTAAGATACACTGTCCTTTTAGAATCATCCATTAATTATACCTGACCTACACTGAATTTGGAGGTCACACACCAACAATGCAAAATCCAACATTTCAATGTTGAAAAAAGAACCGAACCATAAAACTGGAAAATGTTTTTCGAAGTCCCTCTCCTCCGCAGACATGAGTTCATCGTACTTTTTAACTGACACTGTTTCGTGTTACCTCAAACAGCAGTTACCATAACTGTATCAACAAATAAAGTAGATGGAGAGGAATGCAATTTCTCAAATATAGCTTTATTTATTACATTTTGGCACTGCTGATTACCTATTACAGCACAATATGCTAGGATAATCTCAGTAGACCGACAACCTACGGGAAAGAAATGATGACACATAGAGCAGCCTACCAATATGTACTGATACAAAAAAAAATGTCCTTTTTACCAGAGGCAGCCTTTCTTGGGGGGGGGGGGGGGGGGTACAGTGCCCCTACCCACTTTTTCAAGCACCCATAACGCGCCTCTTTTTACTTTTGAAAAAAAGTTCCCCTCTTCATTCTGATGAGAGCCCCATTTTCTCTTCTATAAGTGATTTTTCCTCTTTGAAAGTGCCCCTTTTCAAGTCTGATAAGTGCCCATATTTACGTATGATAAGTTTCCCCTTTTCCTCTCTTGTTAAGTGCCCCTTTCAGTCGCTTGGATGCCGTGTTTTACTTCTGACAAGTGTTTTTTTCCTCCATTGCCTTCTCCCCATTTGATAATTCTCCCTTTTTTAAGTCTGAAGAGTGCCCCATTTTTATTTAGATTATTCCCCTTTCATTTTCTAATAAATGCTATTTTCCCCTTGTGATAAATACCACTCATCCTCATTTCATGATTGTTCTACAGCCTACCTGTTTAGTTGTATTTGTTCAACTCTAGTATATATTCTTGTTTTTTGTGTTAAACCAAACTGTACTTGTATTTACCATAATTGAGGTGCCTATATAAAATAATTGTAAATGCATGAGCATACATAAATTATAATAAATCATGTTAAATCATAGGAACTTGGCATGAAAATCAATAAATGTACTCATATTATCTCAATACAATTTGTTATACTATTGTACCTGACCAGGCTCACAAAGTTGTTGCAACTTACTAATTTCGGGAGATGGTATAGGCATTATATAGGTATATATCCGCCGCCCCCCCCCCCCCCATTTTTTGGTGTTTTGTTGTTATTGCTTGTCAGAGAATTTTCGAGGAAAAGTAGACCCCCCGAAATGTGATAACCCTTTTTGTGTGTGTTTCTTTTTTGGTTGACAGAAAATTTCAGACATTTCGGACAGTTAAATCATATGGTGTCCCCCCCCCCCGAATTTCAAAATGGCTTTGCGCCACTGGTGGCACCCTTTAAAAATTTAACGCTTTTGATACAAATGACTCATAGGCAAATATTTGCGCTTTTATAAATTCCGTCCCCAAAATTGTGTTAACTGACCCGACTAATAAAACTGGGCTCTGGTCAAAACGAACTTCGCGAAGGCAAGCAAGGCCATGTGGAATATGTGGAACATATAACAGACACGTGAAAATAGCTATTAACAATAAAAGCAACGCATGCAACTCAAACAAAACAGTTTCAATAAAAAAAAAGCCTTGGAATGGATTCACACTTTGTCAGTTTGTGTAATTTGTTTCTTTCTTTGAGTTTCTCATTCTTTTAATCACCATAATACCAGTTTCCGCAAAGTGGTTTTATCTCGGTCCCAATCACTGCTCCTATTATTCAGCAATCACAGAGCAGTATTATTTAAGCGGTGCAGTTGTTGGTTTTTCCCTATTTGACTTATTCTATATTATCCAAACTACATCATTTTTGTAATTCTTACATTTTTTTTTGGCTTTTGCGTTTGATCATGCCATCATAAATGTTGGCACTGCCTCAAAAATGTCACAAGGAAGCACATCATGACTGTATTATTGGACAATATATTTTCACGGTTCTACGACGCACGCTCATGTGATATTTGCTGTGATATTTGCTCTGCTGTCAGTCCCATAATTATAAAAATATCGAATATTTAGGAACGCTAAAAAAAAATACCACAGAGCTCACAAAATTACAGATTTGAAGAGAGAGAGAGAGAGAGAGAGAGAAAGAAACAACAACGACAAATTGACTTAAAAATAAGTAGATCGCATAAGATTACTGGGGGGGGGGGGGATATGTTTCTAGGGATCTTTTTTAACCCATTGCATACAGGAACCGGGTGATCCATGCACGTATTTAGCCTATGTCAATAAGGGAATTAAGGGGAGCATTTCATCAAGCGTTTTGTCAGTGATTTTTATCGACAACTGTTATAAGCTACTGAAATCATTGCATCTGATTGGCTGAGAGCAAATTTGTCGCTTGATGAAACGCTCCCCAGTAGTCAACGGGTTAATAAAGGTGGCATAAAAAGATATTTCTCTGATACACTATCCGAATTTTTAACTTCAGCCATGGACTATGCACTGTATATAAACCTATCCCTAGCCGTAAATCTAAAAAAAAAACACACACAAAAAACACCTATAAGCAAGTTCGTAATTACAATTTGCGCATGTGCAGATAAAGGTCATATGTACCTACTACAATGACCTTAGTTTATCTATAGACGTATTATAGATTTACTAGACGGAAAGCAGCACGCGCAGAAATCATTACGCGAATGGAATTAGGCCACGCCTATTGGGGACCATTAGAAAGGGCGATAAGCACCCGTTATCGCCGTGATATCGATAATAGCCGTTGCATTATTAATTTTTCTTGCGCTTGTCATTTTATTGTGAGACTTTCATTGGATACTATGTTATGAATATGTATTTATTTCGATAGTATCGATCGGGGTTATGTTAATTTTTTTGACCTCAAATTCGTCACTCAAGATCAATTAATTATGCAGATTATATGCAATGACGTCACCCGCACGAAATGAGAGATTTTAGTTCAAAAGTACAAGGTGAGTAGAGCTCAAATTGCGAGTAAATTATATAATTTAATTCATTAATAACAATTAGTTGTACTATTCTAGGTGATCTATAATAATTTCTATATTACAATTTAAAAGGATTGACAAGAGTTGTGTTGAAAAAGAACTGAAACAATTTTCTCTCGAAAGTACAGTTCTAAATTTATCGTCGAGAGGTAGTTTGACACGGAGATGGCTGTCCTCACACGCTGCGGCTCATGACAGCTACCCAGGCAGTCCCGGGTCAGTTCCAGCCACCGGCGCGGTGGCTATTTCGACAGCGTCAAAAATGCAGTGCATCCAAGCAAGAAATACTGGATCTAAGTAGGCCTAGATCTAGATCTAGATATAACGTTAGTCAACTCTTTGAATTATGATAGACTATTGCATAAGTTTTTCCTCATGTTGTTCATCTATATGCTGCACACAAGTGTATTCATTAGTCTAACTTGGCTTTGGAATCTTGGATCTAACGTACGGTTACTGGGTTAGAACAGATTTGGAGACTGAGTGTGACTGTGCGACTGTATGGTGGGATTTACTGTTTACAACTCACAATAATTGTTGACATTTTATTCAATAAACCGAAGTCTGAAGAATAGTACCGTATCTTGAGTAGATGTAGACTCACTTAGCTAGGCCTAGGGCTAAAGCTGTGTTTGGGGAACGAATTCAAAGTAACCATGTTTGATAAGAAAATTAAGATGGATGTAGACTCTGTTCAACTTCACTTTCATGCCTGACTTTGTTTTCGTTCTCAAAAGACTTGGATCTATTATCATACTTTGTTCAGTTCCTGGGTCAATTAAACTGACGAAGTTAAATATTAGTCCGACAGACTGTTTTTTTTTTTTAATGGGGGGGGGGGGGGGGAAGGCAAATGTATTTTGGGAAGAATTTCAGTCTGGTGTAAATTAAGCCAGTTTATGGATCTCTTTTCAAAATTTCAGACACTCTATAAGTTTCAGAGGTTTCTTTCTCTTTCCAAGAAACTTTAATGCACCTTAATTAATAAATAAATATAAGACAGCTGATAAATATTGAATTTTTACCTATTACAAATAATGGATTGGAATTTACAAATGTATTTGCGTGATAAAAATAATTATTATCAATGTAACTATGACATGTATCAAGAAGGACCAAAAAAAAAAGTTACAACTGTGTGTTTTTTTGTTTTTTTTTTACAACAGATCAAAATGGAAAGGAACCCAAGAAGTGTTATTCAAACATTGCGACAACCGTTGACCGTACATGATGAAGCAGAAATTTAGCCCTCCGAAATTACAGGTAAGTTTACAGAACATTTTCATTCATCTTTCATGAGTATTGTATATGCTTACTACGTAATTCAAATCAATTTAACAGGAAACAAGGAAATTAACTATAAAAACAATTAGGGCTTCAAGGGGTCCCTAAAAGTGTTCGTTAAAATCATATTACAGATACCCTCACTAGTTCCCATTGATATTTTGATAGCTTGTCCTTAAACTATGTAAACATTATTTGAAACCCTTCCTAACAAAGCCCACCATTGTGTGTAAGCATGGAGAAGGAGAAGATTGCACATTTATTCACAATACATTCTATGAAAACGGTTTCTTTTGAGCTGTAATCTATGATCTAAATTAGATGTACATTTCTACATGTATCTAGATGTTTAAGAAGATGGAAAAATAAGAATTAGTGGAGTACAAGTTTTTCTGCGAAATATATCTTGTGAACCTCTACATGTAAGTTACTTTCATTTACTTATAAATTTATTTATTTATCCGTTTTTTACACAACATGATTCTTTACAAGGGATGGTGAAGGAATAGTGAGATACACAATCAGGAGAGATGAACAAAGAGCAAATATAATAGTACTGACCTGCTCAAGCTTGGAGAGGTAGGCCTATACTGTATACAATTAAATGTGGTAATCCCCCCCCCCCCCCACAACAAATTTTTAAATACATGAATATAAAAAATATATAATATATATAATATATCAATAGTACACAACTTGTAGAGGAGGAAGCAAGTTATTTGAAATAATTGTAATTTCATTCCCCTCTGACCTGTAAAAGAAGAATTTTTAGTCAAATATGGGAATTTCTTTCAAAGGATTCATCATTCCCATTTTCATGCTTACAAAAGAACTTGATTTTAATGAATGTGGGTAAACTAGCTTTTTATCAAGCTATATTTACTCTGTTTCAGTCATGCATATACACATATCGGGGACATTGCAGTCCTGTCATATTGTGTACGACCTTAGTAGTTTTTAATTTGTTCTATTTTCTCTTTTCATTCAACAGACTTACGGTATATACCACTACAGCTCTTCATAGACATCTACATTATCATGATACCATGTGCTTCAGATGCCAGCAGTGGATGTTCAAAAACTGTTCAAGGAATAAACTCACACAATTTAGCAGGAAAGTCCACCCTGATATTAAGTTGGAAGAAGCAGAAAAATTAAAGAAACAGCTCAGTGGAGGTTTGAGCTCCTCTCCCATTTGCTCCGTACAGAAAATTTCTTAAATTTCCATTTTCTTAGTTTCCGATGAAAGAATAGATTTTTTCCTACAGGTTTTGTAAAAGAAAAATTGTATGAGCAATGATTATATATCTAAGGTGCATGCCATGTATGTTTGAATATTTTCTTTAGAGAAAATGGAAATTAATGATTTTTGGGGTACAGTGCAAATGGGAGAGGAGCTCACAAGATACGACACAGAGTTGCCAATTTATCTTTGATTGATTACAACTTCAAAAAATCATAACTAGTTTCTTATGTCGTATCATATTTTGCTCAAACCTTCACTGATCTGTTTCTTTAAGTTTTCTGCTTCTTATAAAACCAACTTATAATCAGGGTGAACTTTCAATTTAATATTATACTAGCTCAATATGCATTTTTGTAAGTTCCTCATCAATCAGCAATCTAACAAGTGGAGACATGTAATGAAGGTGTGGCTTTCATTCAAAATAAAACAATACAGATATCCCTAACAATGGTTTCTGATTGGGAGGATTTCTATTGGAATATTGCATTTGCTGAAAGCCTAACAAATAAGTGCCTTCAGCTGAATGAAATTTAACCAAACCTAGATATAATTTATGTTGGTGACCAGCAACAGTATAATAGAATGAAGCGGTTGTCATGAATATTTCTTGAAAACTGTTGAAAAAACCCTGAATATTCTTTCATTATATGTGATGTGAAAATTTAGACTTCTGCAAAGATTTTCATTATTATTTTTTATTTAATTATAAACTTGTTATTTTAATTGATATTTATTGTTATTAAATAGACAAGAGCAACAACAAAAACATTTAGTTTATCTCTTTTATATTAAGGAGATGAAAAGTCATCTAGTTGCTTTAAATATTTACATTTTTTTAGAGCTTGTCAAATTCAAAATTCTCATTTCAGTGATAATGTTCATGTGATATACTTTTATGTATGAGAGGATTCAAAGTGGGAGGGTTCCATAACTAGAAATGTGAAATGTAAAATTTGTGTGAAAGGTAAGCTAGAGTGACCTTTATATTGAAAGGAATGAGAAAGATACAAAATGAGAGTAAAAGCAGTGGTATCGCTGGAGGGGGTAGGGGTGGGTGGGGGCAGTGGCAGAAGGCTTGCAGCCCATGCCCCCTTGATACAAAGTGACATACCTTCAGTATACAACTTCAAGATTGTACCCCCCCTTTTCCCTTTTCAACTTGTCAGAGAATTTTCTGCTACGTGTGCCCCATCTTTTATAAAATCCTGGATGCACCCCTAGGCTGGTGGAGGGTAATACACCTTAATATTTGTAATTTTCAAACTGTCGGTATTTTGACATGTCAAAAAATATATAAAACTAATTGAACTTACATTTTCTTTTTTCATTATTGAAAATTTGTGGGAATTTTTTTTTCGGCACGGTTAGTATTGCCCCACCTCTCCCCATTCACAATGCTCTAGCGACACCCCTGCTTGAAATGAAAGGAAGAGTGGAGACAATAAGCTCTGACTGGAATGGTTAATCATAAGTAGAAGGAAATGAATGGTATTGTAAGACATGTGATTGAGTGGTGACTTACAGGCATGAAAGCTGGAAAGGAATGGCTATATAATTTTACTCACAAATGCAAAGTAAACGTTAATATAGAAGATATACTTCTTCCCGGTAATTTGATTATTCCTGTCAAATAAAAAAAAAATCCCTTAAAAAAAGAATAAACGTACACTTTTATTTAATTGCCAACATAAAAACAAAATTACTTTAACATCAAGTTTAAATAAAATGGTACAAAAAAACCTCAATTAACTAAAGGACCCCAACCCCACACCCCAGAAGATTATCCTTCCTGTTAAGAAAACCATCCCTGAAAAAATCTTACTTTGAAAGATAACTTATTTTTTTATTTCATTATGCATGTACTATTTATGTATTTATTTATGTATTTATTTATCATTATACTTAATGCATATTTAATGAAACATTCACGGGTATTAAGTATATCAACAAGAAAAGAGACTTTTGCCACTGGTGACGTGTCAAATACACATTATTTTACATTATCTGTGTTCATGATTAGATTTGATTCGGTCCTTTCCGGTTACATTTTTAAGCTTTATTTACTTGTTTACATCTTTGCAAAGCGATAGATTTTGATTCGGAGATCGATTACAATTAAAGTGCATTGACCGAGCCCCGTCTGTCATAATTAGAAATTGCCGTCGCTGATTCGCCGAATCTGTTGCGTTGAAGCGATGAATACATTACCATAAATGCATATATTAGTGAATTTGACCTTTCTTACTGCGCATGCCCCGAGCTGATGGGCGAATTTGTTTTCATACAAAACACACGCTACTCTCGGGGAGCATCTTACAAAATGAATCATGCATTTACGCTCATGAATTATGCAACGGTGCTTATCGAGCCTTCTAATGGACCCCGACAAGATGGCGGAGCTTTAGGGGCCTGGTTTATACGCTGTCCTTTTGTACGCACCGTGATGCGCACACCAGTATGATTTTACATGTTAAACAAGTAGCGCGTCCACCAAAACAAATGTGTGCGCGTACAAATTGGGGTTAGTGGCCCGTATTCTGAACTCCGGATTAACTTAAACCATGGTCCAAATGTGTGGCTTAACTATGGGCAGCCAAATGTGACACAGATCTCTAACAGTAGATATTCAATTTATCAGCATTTTTGGTAATCAAACTTTTAAAAACTGTCTGGGAATGAAAAGAACAATAGTTTTCTTGACCATTAAAGCATGAGACTAGAATCCAGTAAATATAAGGAACATACAGTGTAAACAACCCCCCCCCCCAACTTCAGAATACGGGCCATAAACATGTACTAATTACGAACTGGCTAAATGCAACGGTAACTCAAAACTTGTATCTTTGACGAAGTAAACCTAGGTCGCTAGAGCAAATGTCGGATAACCGTTTTTCCTTATTGCAGTCGTTCGTCGATTTTCTTTGGATGCTGATAGACAGTATAATTATAATGATACTATTACTACTACTACTACTTCTTCTTGATAATAATAATAATGGTGATGATGATGATAATAATAATAATATTAATAATAATAACCAGCATTGAGTAAGCTCTCTGGCATAGTACAACTATATTACAGCGTTTCCAAAATCAAAATTACATGACATAAAATAAAAATTAACATAGGCTTAAATTAAAGTTTGATAGAAATGGAAGGGTTTAACTAAAGAGATAAGTTTTACAAGGACTTCTTACATTGGTCTGTGGTACAATGACTCTCATGGTTATCATGTATTTACAATGTTAGATAACATGCAACAGATTCGTTTAAATGCCCGGTCCCATATATCATAACAATAACGATAACTATAGCCCGGTTCACACGAGGCATCATTTCGACTGCGTCAGTACCTGAGCCAATCATCCCATAGCCAGTTATGAAAAATTGTTGTTTGCACTGTTCATTTGCAATCACTTTTGAAACGATATCGCTTTTTCATGACGCGCTTAAAGGGATACACAACCGGGCGGGCGGGGGGAAAGTCAGGATTGCGTAAGCCCCATTCACTCGTACACAAAGTTTGTGCGTCGAACGCGTCCGTTGGACTAAGTGGGATTACATTTCGACTGCATGAAGCCGACCGAATCTCGCACGAGCTCAGGCGGAGCGTGCATGTTTGTGCGGCGACCAGTCTATCCGAGGTTTGCCACCCGCGGGGCAACGGCGTGATCAGGTAACGATCACGGCCCTCTCGCGGCATTAAAACGTCCACAATCTGCGGTTGAGTATCCCTTTAAGACCGTACAAGTCACTGGCGCGGTCCTTTCACCTAATGTCAGCCGGGCATTATAAATTCTATACCCATGGATTTAGGACTGATAACTTTTTCTTTCTTTCTTCTTTGCTTGTCAAAATGGCCTCAAAATAATGCACACACAAAGATTGCTGGACATGTCCAACAGTCTCCTTGCTTGTCCTGCGTGCTCCTGAGTGCTTGGAAAAAAACACATGCAGACCCGTACGTGCGACGCAAGTAGGTTTTGAAAAGATATTTTTCAGCCCTTTATTTATTTTTTATTTTTTTTATTTTTTTTTTATTTATTTTTTATTATTTTTATTTTTTTTTTAAATTTGTTATTTTCTTTTTTTTTTGTTTTGGGGGGGGGGGGGGGCTCTAAAAGGAGAAGGATGAGGAGTACAACACAAATTATAAGAACAATGCAGGAAGATCATGTTCATTGTCAATGGGCTGTTGTATTGAATAATTATTTATAGACTGCATGTTTCATTGATTCTATTCATTGACAATAGAAAATTCTTCAATACCATGATTAAAGAGATTCGGTAACTTTGTGGAGGCTTGATTTAATAAATTATTGAATTTTGATATTTGTCTTGTATAATAATGTTCAGAAAGATAAATAAATACCCAGGCATATATAGGTTTTCAAATATATAATGCTATTATTAAGATATCTATGAACGAAAGCGTATGGCCACTGAGTCTATGGGGAAAAATGAGTCTGGCATTTCCGGTCACTTGCATATGTTTACTTTGGGAAGCACATGATGATTTTGAAGTGCTGTTTTTTCCTGGGCTTCATTTTTACACCATATTGCATACACTGATAGCATGTAAGGCCAGGCAGCTCAGATTTTATCAAGCCTCTACAAATACCGAATCACTTTAAGATACACTGTCCTTTTAGAGTCATCCATTAATTATACCTGACCTACCGTGAATTTGGAGGTCACACACCAACAATGCAAAATCCAACATTTCAATGTTGAAAAAAGAACCGAACTAGAAACTGGAAAATGTTTTTCGAAGTCCCTCTCCTCCGCAGACATGAGTTCATCGTACTTTTTAACCGACACTGTTTCGTGATACTTCAAACAGCAGTTACCATAACTATATCAACACAGGGGATTGCGACTTCTCAAATATATATTCATTTATTACTTTTTGTCACTGCTGATTACCTGACAACCCACAGGAAAGAAATGATGAAACATAGAACAGCCTACCAATATGTACTGATGCAAAAACATTTCCTATTTTACCAGAGGCAGCCTTTCTTGGGGATGGGGGGGGGGGGGGTACAGTGCCCCCACCCACTTTTTCAAGCACCAATAAAGCGCCCCTTTTTACTTTTGAAAAGGTTCCCCTCTTCACTCTGATAAGAGCCCCATTTTCTCTTCTATAAGTGCTCTTTTCCCCTTTGAAAGTGCCCCTTTTCACGTCTGATAAGTGTCCCTTTCTACTTTCCATGTGATGCCCTTTCCCCATCTTAATAAGTGCCCCTTTTCAAATCTGATGAATGCCCTTTATTTACTTCTGACTCACCTCGGTATTACAAAGTTAATGAACTAGTTTGTATATTTGAAGACATACAAATGAATTCGTGTTCTTTACATGATATTTGCATAAATTAGCACATTTTTAAATAGGGTGCCCTTCACCGAATTCGTGGCACCCATGGGCGCAAATCCAGGGGGAACCTTTTTGGAGATCAATTCCTCCCCCCCCCCCCCTCCCCACCTTTGTTTAACAGCATGTAGGATGAAAACTAGACCCCAAAAATGTGATAACCTTTTTTATTTTTTATTTTTTTTTTGGGGGGGGAGGGGTTGTCAGAACATTTCAGTTAAGTCATGTGACGCTTTAGATACAAATGACTCACAGGCAAAAATCTGCGCTTTTGTAAATTCCGTCCCGAAATTTTTTTTAACTGACCTGACTAATAAAACTGGGCTCTGGTCAAAACTAACTTCGCCAACCCAAGCAAGGCCATGTGGAATATTAAACATAACGGACTCTTGAAACTAGCTATTAACATTAAAAAGCAAAGCATGAAACTCAAGCAAAACTGTTTCAATAAAAAAAAGCCTTGAAATGGATTGACACTTTGTCAGTTTGTGTCATTTGTTTCTTTCTTTGAGATTCTCATTCTTTTAATCACCATATAGAATACTGCAAATTATATGGTGTTGGGAGATCTGGGTAGATGTCAACTAAGTGACATAATTAAACAAAGAATTGTAATTTTTTTGTTTAGGAGTCTAGTTGGAGGAGAATACAAACTATCAACAATTATGTGTAATGTATTAAGAATGCCTGCAAATGACAATATATATGTGTCCCCGTGGATACCAAAAGTACAAGAAACGATGAACAATCTTGGTTTGTCAAATATATGGCATATATATATATGGATTATAGTAACATAAGTAAAAATTGGTTAAAGTCTACTCTTAAACTAAGATTGAAAGATATTCATTTTCAAAACTGGCATTCAATGGTCAACAACAATAGTTCTCATTGTATAAATTATAGGATTTTTAAAACAACGACTGAGTTAGAGATCTATCTGAACAAACTATCGCTGTCGCAGAGAATTACTCTAACGAAATTTAGATGTGGGAATCACCGACTGCCTATCATAACAGGTTTTATTCTAACATTGAAATACAAAACCGTATATGTCATTTGTGTAATGAAGGGAAAAATTGGCGATGAATTTCATTATCTTTTTGAATGTCAAGTGTTCAATAATGAGAGAAAGCTATAATTATTTAAATAGGTTTTACAGAGTAAAGCCTAAAACATTAAAGATGTAGAATCTCTTTAATTGAGCAAGCACCAACGAGTTGGTTATGTTAGCAAAGTTTTGTAAGATAATTATGCTTCGTTTTCGGAGCCGTTTGCAATTAGCCAATGTAAGTATCGAATAATTTGAATTCGTTTTGATCGCTCTTTTTTGTATATTTGTGTGTTTTTTTTTTATAATTCAACTTTTTTTAAAGTTAGCGTGTGTCTTTTTAGAAAGTCAGTTATTCTTTACTCTAAATCAACGTCATTATTAAAATAATGCAAGAAGTAGAAGTTCATAGCATTTTCTTCTCTCTTTTTATTTTTTAACAATTATTATCATCATTATCATTATTATTATTTAAATTTATAATTCATTATAACTACAAAAACTTTTTGTAATTTACAATATCATTTAATTTTTATTTGCCTATTTTTTTTTTTTAAATTTCAGCAAAACAATTTTGTTTCATTGAATTGTTTTCTTTGATTTTCAGTGTATACTTGCTTGATTTTCTTCAATGCCCGAATAAGGTAAGTCGGTAAAAAATGACCTTTATCTACACATGCGCAAATCGTAATTACGATCTGGCTTATTATGCATTTTCCGTGTAAGTAAATACAATAACGAGACCACCCCCCCCCATAAAAAACAAACAAACAAAACAACAACAAAAAAACAACAACAAACAAACAAACAAACAAAAAACAAAACAACACAAAAAAAAAAAAGAAAAGAGAAAAGCATAAGAAAAAGAATATAAGATCAGTCAAAATAACGCAAGTAAGATGAATGCAAGTTAATATGCATACTTACGAGGATACCTGTATGATTATGGTGATATTAGTCACTTTGTTTCACCTGCAACTCAAAACTTTGGCAGTTTAGATTGAGACCGCTTGCCTGATATTATGCGTTCTGCCTGGCTATGGATGAAGGGCCGTATTTTATATACCCAATTGTCCCTTGTTCACCCCCAGAAATATGAATAAATTGTTGATGAATAGATATCCCCCTTCTCTCTCTCTCTCTCTCTCGCTCTCTCTGCCAAATTGTTGTGGCTTACTCGCTCTGTGAGTTTTTTCATTTCATTAATAATGCGTGTCAATTTTCATTTAATAAAAAGTCGACATACGTTGTCTTGCCGCCACACGACCGAAAGTCTCTGTTATGATTTGCCCCTGGATCACACATATTTTGTAGGGTCAGTGATTTTGATCTTTTTTGCTGTGTATTGCATCTGTTTCCTTGTTTGTGTTTTTGTATGTGCAATTATTTCCTCTTTAGAATGAATGAAAGCAGGGGGGAAACCCCTACCGTACACTAAACAACAAGCAACGGGTAAAAAAAAACATGCTCTAGGGTACACGGTAGAAGCCGTGACCTAACTATTGGTGACCTTATAACAACAACTAGAACAATAATAACAATGATAAATACTATGATAATAGTAAGGATTGATAATAATAATAAAAAATCATAATAATGATAATGATGATGATGATAATAATGATAATAATAATAGGAGTGCTAAAAACAAAAAAATAAAATTGCGCTTACGAAATTAAAGATTTGACTGTGAAATATTATCCACTTGTTGATGAGAGTCTGAATTTCCGAACAATGATACCCCAGGCACACCGCCAAGCAAACTCCAAGGTGATCGCTCCAAACCGAGCGATTCACTGCCATTCGGCATAATATAAATCTTTGTTCGGTCTATAGTCGGTTTGGCTCAGTCTTGTTGATGTGACTGGGGCATAAGTTTGTCTTTAGTTGGGCAAAGATGACGAGATGTACATTCTGAGTGCGTTATCAATCAATAGGCCTGTTTACTAAGTGTATTTAAATTTATGCATGTTTCTCTCCAGAATCCTTAGCTACCAACTATTTAGTGCACCTGATATGCATAATGGCATCTCTATGGATGGAATCCATTTTGCATGCATTAAATGTTGCTATGTCGGGAAAGCCTCTGGCAAGCTTTATAGTCGTCAAGAGAAACTTTTGTTCAAGAAGTATGCATAAATTAGTAAACAGGTCTATTAACAATCATAAGCCAAAATGGCTCTAGTTACTGCTGCTTCAAAACAACTTCCAAATACCCAGCAGGTCTTCGAGTTTGAGAAACGAAAATCCCCCTTTTTTCAAAATGCATTACCGTAATATAATTATATGAGTCATTTTATTATTTCTGAAGAGAAGCTAACCCTTTATGTGTATTTCAATAAAAATATATGAATCTTATAATATACAATGTGTATGTGCATTGGCAGATCCAAAAGGGGGGGGGGCACGGGCCGGAAGTGCCCCCCCCCTTTTGGAAGAAAAGTATGCATTTTGACCATAGACGATCCGCCATTTTCTCGATTGTGCCCCTCCCCCTTTATCATTAGTATAATTATCAGAAGTAGTATAGTAGTTATGAGCTGTAGTAGTATTATAAAATCGATAATAAAAAAGACACGATAAAATTACAATAATAATAATACATGTAATAATGCTGTTCTTTCCCATACTACTTATTCTCATTCATTCTTTCAATCTTTCTACCTCTCATTTATCTCCATCTGTCTATCCACCCCCTCCACACCCCACTCTAAACCACATTATTATTTATTTTATTTTGTTTTTATTTGTTTTTATTTGTTTTCCTTTTCCTATTTATTTTCACCGGGGGGGGGGGGGGGGGGGGGGCAGGGGATGGGAGGGTAGACTCTCAGCACCTGTTTTTGTTTTTGTTTTATTTTTTTTCTCTCTTATCCTTTAACACATTACGTCATTTCAATTTGTATAATACAAGTCATATTTTTTCTTCTATATCATGTTAAAATTTCTTCAATGATGTATAATTATATAATTATGTTAAGTTATTCAAATAATATGTACAATTTGTTTAAGGAGATTTGCAATGTATATATTAGATTTGAGAGAAAACAATAAAAACATTAATTAAGGTTGCTTTACACCGGGGAGGGGGTGGGGAGGGGTAGAACAGCACCTGATTTTATCTTTTCGGTTTTCTCTCTTATCCCTTAAGACATTACGTTATTTCAATATTTATGTGTAAGATACAAGGAATATTTTCTTCATTATTTTCAGATTCTTTCAATGTTTGATGTATAATTGTATAATTTTGTTAAAATATTTGTTCAAATAATTTGTATAATTTGTTTAAGAAACATTGCATTATTTGTATTTGATTTGAGAGAAAACAATAAAAAAATAGCTTAAAAAATAAAAATACCAGGTTTATTAAAGGACTTATTAGAAGATTAGGTGAATACAAAACATATAAGGAGTATAGACATTGGTGATGTGGTCATTTTCAATAATAAGTTCATTCGATATAAAGGAAGTTGTATATATGATAAGAGGTTGTACGACAAAGGAATTTACAAATTAAAACATATTCTGTAAAACGATGGTAAACTAAAATGTGACAGACATTTTGTCTATTTAGGTGTGGAAGTGAATGACATTGAAAAGGTCAAGCACTTTTATGCCTGTTTACCCTTTTGCTGGAAAAATATTAGAACGGAAGAAAAAAATAATTCTGGAACTAATTTTACTTTGGGAAAGAAAACAACTAATATATCTGATGTAAAATCAAAACAAATCTATGTGCAATTAATAGAGAAAGATGGATTTAAACCTTTGGTTTTTGAGAGAATTGGAAGGAACTATAATTTTTCCTGCAAGGAAATAGAAAACATATTTTTAAGACTAAGACAGTGTACAATTAATAGTCGACTAAGAGAGTTTCAGTTCAAACTTATACTTCCGTTTTGGTCTTGTACAACTAACTTATGCTCATTTTGCGAAAGAGAAGAAGAAACATATAAACATTTATTGTATACTTGTGAATTTGCACAATCGGTGTGGGAAATGTGCACGATATTTTTAGATTTTTAAATACATAACTGTAGTTGGGAGGAAATTATGTTTGGGAAGGAGGAGAGAAATAAAGGAAAACATCAATTAATGAATCACGTTCTAATTCTTGTTAAATATCTGATTTATAGAAATAGAGAACTTCAAAAACCACCTTCATTTAATCAAATAAAGAATAGTATTATAGGGGATAAAGTAGAAGAAAGGAAATTGGCAGCAATGAGGGGGACTCTCACTATCCATTTTTCTAAATGGGAAAACCTGAATATTAGACAGACAATTGGAACCCAGAGCCAGTCGTCCACCGGTAAGGGGGGGGGGGGGGGGGGGATAATTGGGGGAGGTCGGGTAGGGTAGGGTTTAATAAAAAGAAACCTTTTTCTCTCAGGACAACTATTCATACAATTTTATGTTTATGCAGTTTTTTTTGGCAATATAGTAAATTAAACTTCCTTTATAGGAAGTTTGATTTACTGTATTGTCAAGAAAAAATTGTATTATACAACTGGATATGTTTATCTCAAATAAGATTTATTTTTTTTTTTTCCCTCTGGAAATATGAATTTTTGTTTGCAACTTTGATGTATGGAAATTGATCATGTAAGGAAAAAAAAAATCGCTTGACAATTTGAGAGTAATATCAATTTCTTTTGAAGCCTTTTGTTAAACGAAAATTTATACTGTTTAGAATATTATCATATTTGTAGTATGTGTTATATACGATGATTGTCATTTGCACCATGATTGTAATTTGTTTCAAGAGAGAAAAAGAATAAAAACTGACTATAATAAAAAAAAAAAATTCTGTGTAACCTTGTAGTTTTGACCCCATAGTTAGTATAGTATTGTAACTACTCTGTAGCGCCGCTAAGGCGTGGGTCTGCCGCCTTTGACGGCCTTTCTAGTTTGTTTTTTTTTTGTTCTGTTTCGTAATGTATAATTTTGGTTTATGTGTGTACGTGGGCTTACATAGATTCAGTTGTGGGTTACAGAGAGCAAAAGAGCACAATGATGGCCTTTATTCCTGGATGCTTGTGAGTTAAAAAATATTGCTTGCAGGGTACAAAATGCAATAGGAGACAATAATACAGTTCACCACAGTTCAATGTGTGTGAAGGTGAGTGAGTGTACTACTGAAAAAAAAAGGTAGTGCAATGATAGCAGTTCCTCTTTAGAATCAATGAAATAAGAGGGAAAACCCCTTTAGAAACCCATTACAGGATCGTAGGAACGATCCCATTGGGGTGGGGCAAAGGGCGCAAGTGCGCTGGGTGGCACTTGAGGGGCACAAAAAAAAGTGAAAAAAAGTGAAACGGGAGAAAAAAAAAGATTTTTTCCTTACGGACTATGCGCTCCTATTCTAGGGTAAAGTGCATAAAAATACTGTTTTTGAAGGATTTAAAAGCATTTAAAAAAAGATAAATAAAAGATTAAAAGTTCGATCACTTTCCTTTAAGGACCCCATTGGAAATAAGCTTTTTCGGCTTTCATGGGCTATCCTGTCATGATATGTCATGTATATTATCTGACGAATAAAATCAATCAATCAATCAATCAACCTCCCCCGCATATGTTTCTTCAGGATCTCCTTATTGTACGCAATATTATATGTTACAGTTCATAAATAGCGTTGTTAGTTTCAAAGTTCGAAAAAAAAATTCCCTCAGTCGTTAAATCCTTTTCTTCTAACGTATAAGTTCATTTAGTTTTTGTTAAATTTTACGTCCAAAAATAGGATAAGTGGAGCATTTTCAAAGGTTCAGTTTGAAAGAGAATCCTAGCTGTCGACTGCCTTGCTTAATTATGTCAAAGTGATATAATAATCATAATGAAGACAACAACAATACTACAAGAACTAAAGAACTACTACAACTATACTACTACTACTACTACTACAACTACCACTACTGCTACTACTACTACTACTACTACTACTACTACTACAATCGCTTCTACCACTACTTCTAAAACATTAATAGCAATGATAACACTGATGATAATTATGATGATGGCAATTATGTCTCTATTTATTCTCATCCACTGATCCTCATTGTGGATCAGTGGTTAAGTTTCCGGAATGTGAACCACGAGGTCCGGGGTTCGAATCCCACCGCAGCACTAGCGTCCTTTGGCAAAACGTTTATCTACATTTGCCACTCTCCACCCAGGTGTTAAATGGGTACCCGGTAGGATGGCGAAAGGTAATGTCCTTTGCTTAGCATGTGTGCGCTTAACAGGCGACTGGCTGGAATGCTCCCCAGGGAGTGGAGAATGTGCATACACTGTGTGCGGGCGTGCCAGAATCCAATGACCGGGGTAATAATATATATCTATACAGCGCCATGAGCGTGGAAAGGCGGACCTGCGTGCGCTATACAAGTAGGCACTATTATTATTATTATTTCAATCGTTCTGCCTCTCAGTTCTCTCGGTATGTCTAATTTCACCCAGATTTTTCCCCACTCAAACTGTATATAAATTTATTTTGAAATCAGGATTGTCCGCAAAACAAAGGCCATGTTCCTTCATCTACGAAAATACAAAAATATATAGCTGATTGTATAGAGGGAGAAAAAAACTAGCAACGAGTGCAGGGAAGTTACATTAACACTTACAGAAATGGGAAGAACTGAAAATGGAATAAGGATGTGGATGTGAGCAGGTATGATGAGTCTAGTGTTGTGCGTGTGTAATCTTATTTTTTTTTGGATGTTAGTGAGTGTGAATATGAATGTTGAGAAGGGGGGGGGGGGTTAAGTAGTGAAAGGTGTAACAAGGTATACCGATGAAGGGTTTATATTTTAAAAAAATGCATTATGTTACTTTTCATGAATGATCATTTTCCTCTTCTCTTGGGTAAATTTTTAGATGCACATCTTATTATTTATGATATGAATATAACATGAATTGTATTTCCTTACTTATACTGTAATTATAAATTTCTTTACCCCTTTATTCATTTAAAGGAGATCTTTATATGAACTAGGAAAATAACAAAAGAAAAGAAAACGAAGAAGCTTGACTGGGGAGGAATTTTTAATTTGTAGACAAATCTTTCGGCATATTACTCCCAGTGTTAAAGATCGTATGCTCGATCTGTAATGAAAAACACAAGTCAGAAAAAATTGGAACCAGCGGGATTCGAACCTGTCATCTACTGCTTGCCGGGCAGCGACTTAACCACCAGGCTATTCTGGTTCACGGCCAAGTCACGACGAACTAGAATCAAATACCCAAGATCCTCTTCTTTATTTCTGACTCATTAATATTCAAACGGTCCGCCGTGGACAATGGTTAGTAAACGAAGAAGCTTGACTGGGGAGGAATTTTTAATTTGTAAACAAATCTTTCGGCATATTACTCCCAGTGTTAAAGATCGTATGCTCGATCTGTAATGAAAAACACAAGTCAGAAAAAATTGGAACCAGCGGGATTCGAACCTGTCATCTACTGCTTGCCGGGCAGCGACTTAACCACCAGGCTATTCTGGTTCACGGCCAAGTCACGACGAACTAGAATCAAATACCCAAGATCCTCTTCTTTCTGACTCATTAATATTCAAACGGTCCGCCGTGGACAAATAAAAGAACATGCAGCTAGACAGCTGAAAGCGCTCAATTTACACAGTCATTATGTACAAAACAATAAACGATCAGAGTAAAATTAACTGGAGCATATAACCATAAATCATGCCTAACAACACCAAATAAAACTGTAAAATATCGCATTAAAATCGTAAAATACTAAAACTTCAAATAATAAAACTTCTGTGGCATCAAAGGTAAGAGGAAAGGGAGAGAGGGAGGAGTAGAAAAGAAGAAGAAAAGGAACGAAAAATTGAAAAAAAAAAGAGAGCTAAAAGAGGCATGCATATATGGAAAGAGGAAAAAAAGAGAGATAGATAAAGAAAAAATAATTAGACATACAGGGAAAGAGAGAGGAGAGAGAGAGAGAGCTAAAAAGAGAAATAGAAGATTCCAAGAAGATAAAAGAAAGAAAATTTGATCAGAGAATATAAGAAAAGAGAGATGGAGAGAGAAAGAAGAAGACAGATTAGAAAAAAGATAGATGGGAAGAGAGAAGGATGCAGACCAATATTTATGTGGTACAGTCTTAGTTATATATAAAATTGCAACATCTGAATATACATGAATAATAAATCAGGAGGTGGGATACACCAATACATTGTGTGAAATTGCAGGCATAATTATAAATAAGAAGCATGTTTCTAAAGATAGCTAAGAGGGGAAATTATTGTTAAACCAATAAGGCAATATGAAGATTAGAATACTAGACAGTATAGTCACCGTTCACGTTCACTGTTACTATATACAATGCATCAAGGTACATGTGAAATTATGGCAAATTATGCATCGTGTGAAGAAAGAGGAAATGACAGAGATAGTAGTAGAGGAAAGAGGCAGAAAAAAAAACATAAAAAGAGAGAAAAGGATGAGAACCAAAGGGGAAAGAGAAGAAAAAAAGAGTAAAACGATGTAGCACGGATTGTAACATCCTAAAAGTACATGGATAATTAAAAAGATATTGCACAAGATAAAGTGGCGTAAGTATATTACACTGAAGAAATTGCAGACATCATATCGTATCGCACAACAGATGTATAAGAATTGTCATAAACGATCAAAGCTATAAGAGGATAGGAGGATATGCGCAATATATCGACAACACATTAAAGAGTATCAACAAGTAATTAAGGTACACAATCACCAATAGGCAATAAACCTGCATGTATAATGATATAATAATCTGTTAGCTTCTTAGAAATATGAGAATACTGATAAGTGTAATATCACCACTGACCAATATAGGTAGAAAAATCGTGCATTTTGTAAATAGACGAGATAAGTAAGAGCGTGAATTCAAGAAAAACGGAATGCATTGACATGATATTGCACAATAAATATTTGAGATAACTGTATTACAATGAAGAATTCAAAATGACTGACAGGGAAGGGATAACTGATAATCTATATCTCTGCGTTCTACAAATCGGAGTGTCAAGACTTTGAGACGGAGGGCACGTTTTTGCACCCGCACAAGTTCATCAACCTGAGCCTTGGTGAGACTTGATCCCCAGACTGGTGACCCAAACTCTACTAATGGACGAATATAGGACTTATAAAGGATAAGTAAATCTTGTACGTTAGCACCATTCTTTTTCAAGACGCTTAGGATGTATAATCGACGCGCAGCGTGAGAGACCATGGTCTGGACTTGACGATCCCATTTTAAATCTGCTTGTATCGCGATTCCAAGAAGAACCAATGAGTCGACACATTCCAAGCCGTTGATGGAAAACGGTACTTTCGGTGGACAATTTTTCAAGAAACTAAAACGTATGACTTTACATTTCTCTGGTTTAGGCTTCATATCATTCACATTACACCATTCACTCAACGCATCGATGTGGGTTTGCAGGGAACTTTCTTGTGATTTATGAACAACTTCCAAAATACTCAAGTCATCCACATATTTCCACCTATACTCAGTCGTCAGGGCCGCATCGTTCACCATAACAAGGAAAATGATAGGACATATATGTGCTACCAAACTAGCACAGCAAAGCAGGCCAGTTGGAACAATAAAAAACGATGAAATTGGTTCACGTACTCACCAACATCCAATATACAGAGTAAAAATGATCCTTCAATATAATGATCCAAAACAGCAAATTCCAACGTCTTCAATCGTCGATGTTGGTAATAAATAGTTATTATCAGTAACACTAACACAGTATTAACAATAACAGTTCAATGAATAACTGACCATGTCTAAAAGTCAACGTATTTACAGATGTGTAGTTCAAAGTTACTTTTGTGAGTTTTGGTAGTAGTTTATTGTCACATTACAGTTATTCAAGACAAAGGGCTTTGCTGAAACTGCATTGTACGACTATGAATAGTCGATGTACTGGATGCCTGGTTTACAGAGCCACGGTCAAGACTAGTACTAGTAGCAGGAGTATTATTGTCCACCGGGGCAAGAATATTGGTCTGCTCTCTTTCCTCATGCACTGTGATTTCTTGTGAGTCTGTGAATGTGAAACCTAATTCAAAGTTCAGTTCTGGAATACCCTCCAATAGATCTGTGTCAGAAATTTCAGGATCGAGATTCTCAAGATCGAGATCGGGTGCTCTGCTGACCGTTGATGATGCAGTTGACATGGCAGTTGCTGGTTTTTCAGTCCTAGCAATTTTGTTGACTGGACCTTTTCCAAGTGCATGTGACAAAGCATCAGACATGTGCTGCTTCCTGTTATCGCTTACATTTCCAGTATACGATGCTAAACTTGCTTGGTTTGCATGGCCAGACACTTGGCATATCTCTCTCGACTCAAATCCTCTGGAGTCCAAGATGGATATGCAGGTGGCACGCAAAGAATGATTCGTGTATAACTTTGACAAGGCTGCCTTTTTAGACAAAGTGCTCATCATATTTCCTAGTGTATTTACTCCACAAGGCATATTTCTGTACCATGGTCCAGATTCTGGTGCTTTCGACTTAGGCGTTTGGAAGAGAGCTTCGCAGTTAGGATTGAGTTTTTCAAGATATTTCTTGAAAGATTTTACAGGGCAGTCATCAGCCCCAGTTGCATACATTCTTCCTGCATCTCTTCTGGAAGCAGTGTTATCTTCACGAGTTTGTTAGTAAGCTCGTCTATTGCTTGTGCCACAAAATCACGGCCATTAGAATCTGTTCCTAAACTAAAATGACCCTTTTTCAAGTCACGAAGATTTTCTCTCCCTCTTCGGCATATGTACACCATTAACTCAAACCATACCTTCCTCATGAGTCCTTCTGGGTTATTCTGGTTGAAAACCCCAGAGTTATAGAGCTTGTTAATGTCGTTTTCATCTATGGAAGGATGGTGCACCACATCACCTTTTCCTACCTTTTTCAGTTGGACTGAAGCTGCCCTGAATGACTGGTTGGCTTCCGAAAAATCACTGTCTTTAATAATGTCTATTTGTCCACCATAATTATCCTTCAAATGACGATTAATTCCAGCGCGAATACTAATAAGTGACGACCTTTTGTAGAAATCACCATCAGTCTTTCTCACCTCCACATAGAATTTTGATAATATTTTCGAAGTCAACAGGTATTTTCTTCTCCGATAAATAAGCACGAAAGATGTCCAGTGCGGTCTTGGTTGCCTTCCGAGTATTCACAGCATCCTTCTCCTTTAGAATGTTTTCAAATTCATCGGTGTTTAAACTCGCAAATCTGTTCGTAGACGTAGAGCTACTGGAGGCGGCCATGTTTGTTTACAAATGTTTCGAATTTACCGCTTGCAATATCGAGGCTGCGCTGCGCTGCCATACACAAAACTAAAGGTATGAGAACTATGCAGACAACACTGAAAATTTACGTGTAAACCTATGGCATTTAGCGCTTCGTCGCAATCTTTTTGTGCGAGCGATTGATGAAAGCAAGACTCCACCGAACGTGCTTCTGCGCATGCGTCGGACAAAAATTGCAATGGTATATCAGCGCAAGCGTTGAATATCGTGACAATATTCCACCCTTTTACAACATTGACAAGAGTAACGTAATACACGCAAGACAGTTAATATGCTAACTGTATTGTATGCAATCAAACTGAACAACAGAAATCTCACAGAACGGAAAAATACAAGGTTTTATTCTATCGGAAAAGTAACCTATATGTGTAATAATATAAGATATGTTACAAAGTACTTTTAAGAGTACATATAGAACATGTTTTAATTCATTTCTCTTCAGTGTATTACTGCTCTACATTCAGTTGTCCTCAAAATTATTCATACCCCTTGGAAAATTGGAGATTTTTGCGTTTTTCACAAAAATGAAAGGGGAAGTGGTTACTAGCACATCACTTGAGTCCATTTAGTTATCATCTACAGACGAATGCTGTTTCTGGTTTCAACTCATTTGCATAACAATAGAAAAAGTGGGTTGACCAAATTTAATGATGTTTAAAATTATTCATACCCTTGGTGAATCACTGACTTTGACTTTGTCGATCAACGTGAATGAAATCCTATGTTATCCTTTAGTACACTCTCACAGTGCTTCTGGAGCTCTCTACTGAGATAGCAGGCCAATACCTGGTATCCAATGACTTAATTTCCCTGAGGATGTTGTCCAGAGATGCATTTATCTGGTGTTCAGGGCATTCCTTGGATTTAAACGAGATTTAATGTATACAAGAGCGTATAGTTATTGACTTAGTGGTTACGGGACTATGATATTAATATTTTCATTCGGTTATTCATTTATGTTACAATGAAAATTTGGCGCTTACGATGAAGTAGAACACTGTTTCTGGAGAGACCTTCCCTACACCTCTTCCCTGTTGCACTGTCTGAGAGGGGTTCGCCCTTATTCTTTGGTTCCATTCTCAATCAGAGTGCTCAGCAAGTACACATACAGGATAAGACGGAAGACCATCGGAGAAGGGCCTGACATCGCTATCCATTTCTGGCGAGACAAACAAAAATATGCATACAAAAAAATTTCTGGCCGTTTTGACGGAAATCACCGTCCATCTAAAGGATAATAGGACATGAAACGCATTTTAATGTATATCAACTGATGCCAAAAAATGACATTCGTTTCTCATGCGTTTGCCTAATCCGGCAAAGTGTGACGGGCGCTTTAGTCAAAAGGTTTTCTCTCCTGTTCACTTTCCAAATTGCCTGCAGAAAACGAATGATCTTAATGCTGCTAAATGTGACCAAACAGGTTTATGCCTGAATAAATATACGGATTTTTTAATTTCTTTCATTGAAAATAAATAGCAGCTGTCAAATAGCTTTTTTTTTAAAGAGGGCAGGGAAGGAGAGTTCAAGATGTAAAAATAAAATCTTTCTTCTCCATCATGTTCATGAAAGTAAAAGCCTAAGCTAGTAGGAGAAGAGCTTGTAATATAACAAGCAAAGGTTTACCGGCAAAAGAAAATTCTTCCTCTTCAAATAGGCATCTATTTATTAATCCTGCAAGACTTTGTGTACAAGAATAAAACCTTTCCTTTTGTTTCTGATTAAAATTGAATAGGAATGTAAGCTTTTGCTAGCTACTGCTAGCAAGATAACAAATTTTTCCTTCTCTCTTCTAACAATTACTCGGTTGGAATATCTGAAGATGCAAGCATATGGTTAGAAAAAAAAATTTAACCATTCATTGTCCAATCCACTTCATAGAGGGAAGCTTCCTTCCTCCCTCTCCCGTTTTGAGCACTTATATGGTAGACAGGGTAAGTACAGTTTTAAAGGTAGTGTTCAGTAGAGGTGGGAAAGAGGGCGCTTTGGAGATTTAACTACTTTGGCAGCTGATGTCAAATGATTAATTTCAAGCATAGGTGACGTTTATTTCAGAAAAATTGGTTCAGAAATGGCTAAAATATTAAAGAAATAAACATCGAGTTTTGTACGTGGACGTCGTACTTTGTTCACACACGTGTACGGGGAACGGTCGGCGTGCGGGGCCCTAGCGCAACCCAGAATGTAAAGGTTGATATGTGATAATTTCAGTTATTTTACTGAAAGCCTTCAGAAATCATTGGTGGAATACCAGCTGAACTCATACTTGTCTCTTTTTGAATGCAAGCCGGAAAATATGAGACTATTTTTATTCAGTTTCATGCCAATTTTCTTTTTGATACCACTAATGCACAATACCTTAAGGAAACACTGCATCTATTAAAAGTTGTCCAAATGCAAGCAAGCATGGCGACCAAGTGAGAAATTTAATTCTGGAATGCTGAAACTATGTATTTTAGAGCACTACAATGTTATCCATCACTTCCCTGCAAAATGATGACAAGAAATTTATATTGTTTTCTTGCGAGGGGTGGGGGGGGGGGGGGAGAGTTTGCCTCCTCCATCCCCTCTTCATAGCGGAAAACCCCTGCCTGACACTTCCGGTGGCCGTGGTATGGACTGGGTTGCTACAGTGCAGTCGTAAGAAAGAATGTTTTTATTTATATGCGAGATGCGAGAGAGCGTATAGCAACCCAAATATGGTATGGGAATGCATCAAAATGATTTCATGAAATTTACCTTTGTCGTGCGAGAATGTAAATTTGATTACGACAAATAAGCAAGCAAGATTATCCCTTATTAAAACTTTTACAGTTTTTACTTTTACAGCACTGGTAAGATTACGGTTATATTGCAAAATTATGAATTTGTGAAGGAGGGGGGGGGGGGGGAGTTGGAGGTTGGGAACTACTTTGTCCCCCATGCTAGAGAGAAACATTTGCCCACCCCCCCCCCCCCCCCCCCCCCCCCCCTCCCCCTCGCTCTTGGCACCTCTGATGGGCAGGTTTTCTACAGTGTTAAGTTACACTGCGTCGAACATGGAATGGTAACAGTTTTCATCTCATACCCCTTTCAAAGCAGTTTACCCGCTTAACTTTCCCGGTGAAAAACCTTCAACTTTTACGAGCACGAATTCCTATGGTTAAGCGAGGACGTACGGGGGCACCATTCATACCGACCTCACTTACGCGGGGAAGTTGACATTGGTTACGAATTCCACGTTCGCTCGGCCGGAAGTCAGGTCATTCAGGGCGCGCGTGTTTGTGTACAGACTAGGTGACAGTTCGGAAGTGGTGGACCTCTGACGTATTTCACCCGCTTAAAGTAGAACGTTAATGATTTTAAATATTGGCTTAATACTTATTATTGCATAGATGGCATAAATTAAACAAGGTTATCCAAATTCAACGCTTGGAAACATTTGAAGTAATGATTATTATCAATTATAAAACGGTAAAATACAGCCCCCGATATAGCAGCTGAAGAGCTCCTTGAACGCTGCTGAGATATGTGACGACACACCATGGACCAGTCCTGTCTAAGCAGACGATGTCCCATAACATCTTACACATTTTTCAGTGCCTGTTTTGTCATCTCCTCTTCACTTATTTCTCTTACTTCACTAGCGTCAGTCTTAAAGGTCCCCTGTTATGAAATTATAATTCTTGGTATTTTGTACATGCATCTCATCTAAATTGAAAAATCACATCCGTTTGCAATAAATACGTATCAAGATATTTTTAAAATAATATTTCCCCCAGGTATTCATGTCCAAAACAGTCTGCTAAGCTCCGCCCCCTTTTAAACCCCGAATTCTCGTTCCGCGAGCATGATTGACGTGTGACGTCACAAACCGACATTGCCGATGCTTGTTTACAATATTGCCTATGTATTACATGTGCAAACTAACTTGCTGTTGTGTATACCACCTCGAAAACCACCTCTAAAGCGAAGTATGCCGCAACGCTGCGTTGTTGCAGGTTGCATAACACCACAAAGGAGGGTGTCAGTCTACATTTATTCCCTAAAGACCCAAATATAAGAAGGAAATGGACCGCAAAAGTAAAATTAACTCGCGCCCATTGGAAGGGGCCGAGTGAGCACAGTGTTGTGTGCTCCGAGCACTTTTGTGCGGAGGACTTCGTCGATAGCACGGGGCTGCGTATGGCATCAAGAAGAGGCCGTCCCTGAAACAAGTTTGATCATACATGTATCAATAATATGAAATTTGGCGACTCTGAGCTTTACCTCACAAGCACCTCTCTCAATTGGTCTTTACTATTAAAAATTATTTTTTTTTGTTCTTGATGAAGAAAAAGATCTTTCTCCATAAAGAGTGTTATAAAAATGTTTAACATGGTAGAGTGGAAACTCAGTATAAAGAGGTCTGATACAACAATATTCCTGATATAACAAGGCAATATTTTGGTCTCAACTTTTTATATTCTTTTTTTTTTAAACTGATGTAACGAGATTCTGGATTTAACCAGGTAATTTTAATAGTCCCAAGGACCTCGTTATACTAAGTTTCCACCGTATAATATATTGATTTTTGTTACCACCCTGAATGTAGTGAAAGTGTAACGGGCAATTTTCAACCTACAACCCCCCCCCCCCCCCCCCCCCCCGGCAGGAAAAAGGGGTATACATCACAGTTACAGGTTGATTCCTACTTCTCTACATTATACATGTAGTTCATTTGACAGAAAATCTGTTTTCCAATGATTCCCTCTCTCTCTTTCACCTTTTCTTCTCTTGTGCTTTCCTCCCTTTGTCCCTCTTTATGCCTAAAATTCTCCACTTACACACATCTTCCCTCAACTTTTTATTTCTTTTTTCCCCCAATGATTCCCTCTCTCTCTATTTCTCCCCTTGTGCTTTCCCTCCATTTCTCCCTCTTTATGCCCAAAATTCTCAACCTTTATGCCCAAAATTCTCCGCTTTCACACATCTTCCCTCAACTTTTTTATCTCTCCCTTTTCCCCCCAATGATTCCCTCTCTCTCTATTTCTTCCCTTGTGCTTTCCCTCCATTTCTCCCTCTTTATGCCAAAATTCTCCACTTTCACACATCTTCCCTCAACTTTTTTATCTCTCCCTTTTCCCCCAGTGATTCCCTCTCTTTTTCACTATTTCTTCTCTTGTGCTTTCTGTCTCCCTTTCTCCTTCTTTTTGCCCAATATTCTCCAATTACACACATCTCCTCTCAACTTTATCTCTTTTTTTTTCTTTTTCCATTCTGCCAATTGTTGGTTTTGATCTCATTCACACACTCACACCTTTCTTTTCAATTGTTAGTTTCATTCACGACAAGCCTTGCATAGTAAATGTGTTTGAGCTCTTCCAGAGATGACAAAAATATTCAATTGATTTGAAATATATTATTACTTCTGGAGAAATGTAGATATAGATGTATCCAGGAAATGGTTGTCTTACAATTGAACATCAAAAATTCAATAGGAGAATGCCCACCCCCCCCCCCCAAAAAAACATAACAAAACAAAACAAACAAAACTGATTAGCTTCCAAAGTGTGTTTCATTAACAAATTAAACAACAAATGCCATAAAAAATAACAGACCTCATATGCCATTAACAATAGAGTTATCATTCTTGACTGAGATACATGCATCTTTACAACATCCATTAAAAAAATGCTCTGGGCAAATACTTAGATGTGAACTCAGTTACCCAATTCCAACTTTATATCTGACAGTGAAAATGAATATTCAATTCAAAATAAGCCTCCGAGACTACTCTTTTCCTCTGATACTTGAAGCAAAAACAGCAATAACATTTTTAGCACATTGTCACAGTGTAGCACACCCTCATGTAATAAACCCAACTTTCAGGAAAACTGATATCCATGTATAGGAATTAAATATCATGAAAAGATAGACTGAACAATGACGTACTAGCATTTTTAACATTTCTTATAAACAGTTATATACATGATAAATGTATATGCTATCTAAGCGTTATCAAGTTAACAACTAGACCAACATATATCAGTACATAATAATAAATACAATAAATCAAATGAAAGAAGAAAAAAAAAATCTGTAGAAAAAATAATGTCAATTTGAAAAGAAATATGATGTGAAGCAACAATAATGATGATCACATAAATGACCCAATTAAATAAAAGATGTTTGCCAGTCATTAGTACTGAATATTTTTTTCTTTCAAATAATGACTTTGTGTAAAGGTTTACACTGATGGAACAACAGTTCTGATACATAAATATTTTTAAAATGTTCAATTCTACTATCACCTTTGCTTGATGTTGAGATTTGTGCATGTCATATCCAAGCCCCAGTAAAAAAAAAAGTATGAGAATAATGGTTGCATAGCTTAAATTAAAGTTCCACAGAGCTGCCCTCCCTTTTGATTTTTTTGCAAAGGTTAAAAAAATATATATACATACAGTAAACTTTGAAAAGAAAATACCCTAAAGAGGTAAAATGCAGGGAATATTTCCAATTTAAAAAAAATATCTTTGAAAATCTATCTTAGAACAGTAATAAAAATCTCAGTAATAAGGTGGAAGTAAAACATATATTTTTCTGTAAACATAGATCTTGACAAGGTGGGGGAAAAACAGCAAAATTGTATGTAGGTCTACGCCTCTTCAAAGCCCCTGTTCTGTTCTGATCCAGGATTGAGTAAAAGAGGGGGCACAAAAATGAAAGTTTGTCAAAAGGTAGACCCGTATTTTTCTGGTCTCGTCAGCTTCTCGAAAAGTCGCTCAGTGAGGGGGGGGGGGGGCAAAAAAAGAAATTCGCTAAACCTTCAAAAATCGCTCAATAAGGGGTTATTGGGGTCTAGTTTCCCCTCCATAATTCCCTGACAAGCAACAAAAAAAATCATACTTCTCTTCCAAAGGGGGGGGGGGGGGGGGGGGGGGGGGACCGGGTCAGCTGTGCCCCCTGGATCCGCCAGTGGTTCTGATGGAAATGCTGCACGGATTCTTGTCACGGCACAAGATGGGAGAGTAACACGTCCTGCCCAGCCTGGCTTTCCTATAAAAGATTTTTTTTTTAAGAGTACAAAGGAAACTATGATTAGACAACTTCAAAACAATGCACAGTGTAGTCTATGATGTAGGTGATAGTGAGGTAACTTTTACTTTGAACTTCACAAATAAACAATAGAAGATTAGCTAATAATTTAGTTGTCAACATCGCAGTGTAAAATGTTGTGATGGGGAAAGAGGAAACAAACGTTAATCTGCACATAGGACAAGAAAATACATGTACACTGCAAATAGAATAATCTTCCTCTATTTACATTAAGGCTAAAACATTATTTTATAGAATATCGTAATATTAAATAAGGAGCCAAATTGGCATATTGCATCAAAACTGCTTTATATAATACAGGAATACTGCAGTAAGGATTAAAACAAAAAATATGGTGTACTCACTGATTTTCAGTTGCATCCTGCCTTGCCTGTCCGCCATACTGCTGCCGATACAGATAGCTAGTAAGCAGTTTCCATCACATACCGCTCCAGACACACTGGATGAAACCCTGGGTGGAGAAGAAGAAGAAGAAGAAGAAGATCATATCTATTGTCAACTATAACGGTACCTACACTTACTTAGTGTAGCAGCACAAAGAAAACAAGCAAGATAACAGGAGAGCTAAGAGTTTTCTGGATATCAATGTTAGAATTTACTAGAATCAAACGCTACCACCCCATGCACCAGTAAAACTGCCCAAGCCAAGCCCAGGCAGGGTCAGCAGGCGAACAACCAAACAGCGCGGGGTGTACCCCGGCCCTGCGCACATCGAGCTCACTGCCTCGATCAGCGAAGTATCAGCTCAGCCTCTCGGGCAATTTGCAAGCGTAAACAAGATTCATAATACGTGGATATGCGTGAATTAAACTTTAATCGGTAATTTATTATCAAAAAATAATTACCAATTGTGTCTCCCGTCGATATCCTCTCCGTTATTAAAATCAGGGACGTCTCTGTCATCATCAGAATCTTGCCCAGAATCCGACATGTCTGGCTCAAACATAGTATACGGCCGGGCCCCTAATTCCTCTTCAATTTCTTCTGGGACTTGATGCTCCAAATCAGATATATCTGATCCTGAATAAGTGTCCTGGCTGAAGAAGATGATGCCATCGTTGATGTAGGATTTTGTCTTTAAAAAGCTAAAATGAAGGGCTGAAATGGCACGAAGTCGAAGGGATCTACACGCAGCTCAATAGCCATAACACACACACATCGATACTGATCCAGCTTGTGTGAGTCGAGCGTTCTGTGGGTGACGTCACATGACGTCATCGATCGCTGGACCGATTTTCCAAAATTTTTAGGGGCGTTCCCAGTTATTTTTTTATTTTCAAGGTTACAGATTAATGAATGGAATTCAGGTAATATGATTGACAGATCTGGATTCACAGTAGAAAAGTCTATTAAATGAAGTTCCTTTGTAATTCCATAAAAGGGGACCTTTAATGTTAGTCTGTTGCCTCACTCTTAACTTCGTGTATGGTATTATTTTGATGAAAAATGCAGCGTTAAAAAAATAAAGGAATCAGTCACTTGTAAACAAAATAAGACGCCATTGTATTTTCAGCTGCTTGCACCGGGGCATGTTCGGCGTTTCAAGAGGGAACGAATACCATCCTGCTATTATTCGGAGGGCTTTTCAATTTGAAAGTGGGGTTTATTTCATTGATCATTGACCCTTCTCCTGTGTATTTACAATCAAACGGTTTTAGCTATCAGAATCAGTTTCACTTTCCCTTTGTAATGGTGTGAAATAAGGTCATGTTTAAATACACCAAACTCTTTATAATTTGATAAATAATTGCATTGCAATTACGTTCATTCATTATAGGACGTCGTCTGCTTAAGCAGGATCGATCCCGAGTGTGACGACATCAAAACATCGCTATATTTCTGGCGAATCCTCGGATATTCCAGATGCTGAGAAGAGCTTTTATTTGTGTTGTTTTTATAATCATCAGATACGCAGTTGACATAAAACTTATACGATTGCCATCTGTAAGCTTCCCAGTTTCTAGTGATACATTAATTGCCATATTTGTGATTTTCTTTGAATATCTACTTTAAGTTCTCCGCCGACCTTTCAGACCAATTAGCCACTCACCCGCTTAAACTCTCTTCACCTGCTTAACTTCTCCACCTCGGTAGGTGGAGAAGTTACGCGGGGAAGTTAAGCAGGTGACTTTTCCCTTGTCCCTTTCAAACCAAATCTTCCCCTACGTAACTCTAAGCTTAAGCGGGCTACTTAAGCGAGTGAGTGCTTGGTTTGAAAGGGGTATCAGAGCACTAGAAAGGTGATCGCTGTTCTAAAACATTATCTGTTCACTGAAGAGATTCTTCTGATTTGTGATGTTACGTTGTGAAATAGTGCTTTTTACACAATCAGTAAGAATACAAAGTGTGTTTTGGGGAAGCTTTTGCTTGCTGCGAGCTTCTTTAGATCCTTTTCAAAGCTGGCGCTGTTGCCTAGAGGCAGTAGGACGAAAAGAAGACTACATCTAATGCGGCTATCCGGATTAGACCTTTCAAAACAAGAAGAAAGAGGGCGCCCCGACAGCAACCGTACCGGGGGGCTCAACTCCACTTCTGCATTCTGCTTTCCCTCGGGGAAATTTCCGGTTGGTCAAAAGTGCACACTTTATGTGTCAGCCTATGAAGCTGACAAGTTTCCAGAGTACCAGCGGAAATCAGAGTTTGGCCTGCGCGCAGCGAGTAAAATTAATGAAATTAGAATCTTTTATAACTAATTAACATAATATTAGAATGTAAAAATATGTGCGCAGCTTGTGATTGTGCAGCCAAAATGAGAAGCCGAATAAGAAGAAGAAGAGGTAGTAAAAGAACAACAACAAAAAGAAGAAGAAGAAGAAGAAGAAGAAAAATGCATGGACAATAGAACAACATATTACACAGTTGCATTTGATAAATAAAGCAAAGTTTTCAAAAATACACGGACTTGATTCTGATATGCAGATGTTAGGGCCTACTAATCAGCCAAGTGATAAGAGACACTATGTCGTGACGAAGGGAGGGAAAGGCCTTGGCCACAACTATAACAAAAGAGTGGAGAAATTAGGTGTGTCATTGGGAAGGGGGAGGGGGTAGGTGGGGTTCGCAAGATCGTGAAATGACGGTGTGCCCACGATCAAAATAGGGCAAAACGGTGTTCCCTTTAAGGCAAACTAAATTTTCACCCTCAAGTTCATTTACTAATTTGTCTCCCTATATTTGATGATTTAGAATTCAATTTAGTTTATCATTTGCATGTTGCTCTTCATTGCCACCTCCTGCATCAATTTGCATCATCGAAATTATTTTCATAAGTTGCCCCTCCCCCCTTCGCCACAGATTTTCCTATTTTGGTCACCGGTGACAGTGAATTTATTTTGAGCTGCAATACTAGATTTTTTAGTCTAGCTCATAGTCTAGCCTCAACCCTCCGCTCGCTCTAGGTTTCCCTTAACACTGATCCCCCACCACCCACGGTCTTCGTTAGTACTCCACTGATTTTTTTAAATTTAATTTTCCCACTTTTTGTCTGTTGTAACCCTCCTGCGATATTTAATTTCCCTTTAATGACTCTTCCTTGTGCCTTGCAGTAAAGCTGAAGTACAAAGACGTTAATCTACCACTCTCCACCCAGGTGTTAATGGGTACCCGGTAGGCTGCGAAAGTTAATGTCGTTTGCTTAGCAATGTGAGCGTTACTGTACTGCCCATTGCTATAATACTCCCCAGGGAGCGGAGAATGTGCATACATTGTGTGCGGGCATGCCAGAATCCGATGACCGGGGTAATAATATATCTGTAAAGCGTTTAGAGACATCACCGATGTATTAGGCGCTATATAAAAGCGGAATATTATTATTATTAAAGAGAAATGTGCTCCCCATTTGAACTCCCCTTCCCCCCCCCAAAAAAAAACACTAAATCTTAGTGTCGTTCTTGTGGCCCCCCCCCCCCCCCGGGCCACAGAATCCGCCACTACCTAAACACTAAACGGGTTTCTGTAATTATATAGATACTACACAAATGAGTCCATCAACAGAAATCCCACACACAACACCAAGAACTTCCTTTATTCTAAAGAACACATATTACATCATAATCATTATCATTATCATCGTCACCATCACCACATCTTTCACAAAATTATGAAAAAACAGAACAAAAAACAAACAATTGTTCCTAGGTGTGAATGATCTTTGTTAACTCATTCAGTGCCGATGTCACGTATATGTGGCGTATATGTGACAGCAATAAATTGCTCGACCACAGGAAAGGTATAAGGTGGTCAATGTCTATCAAAATTCTGAGCATAAATAAAGCGTTGTAAATATATAATTATAAGTTTATGCTACCATAGAAATCAGGGGCAGCGTAGCGTCTTTCAAAGTGGGGGCACCAACAAAAAGGGGCACTTGGGGGCACCTACAAAGGGTGAAAACAAGGCGGAAAATGCCACTTTGAGACATTAGTATACCGCTAAATTCTGATAAATACACTATAGAGGATCATTTTCGACACTTTATTGTTTATGTCTTAACATGGTTATGGATAAAAACTACTTTGCAGTTGAGTGTAATGGTTTTATTATTCATTTGTGAGCGAGCGAAGCGAGCGAGCAAAATATTGAAGATATTTTGAATAGCAGCGATTTTCCTAATATGATAAGACGACAGTCATGGTAAATGCGAGCGAGCTTTGGAATAATTTAAGAAACAAATTGTCCTCCTTTCTGTTATGATTTAGGGGCACTGCTCATTCTTGTTTAACTTGGGGAATTGTGTCCCTCCTGCCCCCTGTTCCACTGCCTTTCATTGTGCTGATATTAGTATTATTTTGAAGCCTCTCTGATTATTTGAAGCTAGGTAGGCCTATGTGGCTGTTTTGTGGACTTTAGGACACAGTTTGAAAGCGACAACGGAATATATAGGATAAAATATCTTAAATATATATAGAACTACAAAAGAAACGTCGCACATGTATGTGTTTGAAACTGTTTTATTTACAATGACACATATTGTTTGTTCAAGAGTGAAAAGCGTTGTTGGGCCTACAGGAGACGTTCCCGACGATGCCGAACGGTGAGGGTAGGGCCCCGAGCAGGACGCCGACAAGACAAGTTGAAGCTTCTCAGCCGACGACGAAAAGTTGCTGCAGAAATTGGTCTGTTGTGTGTGCCAATAGTCTGTAGAGCCGATTCTGTTGCTCTGCGGAAGCGAAGTGGTCCCGGTGAAGATGGAGATCTTGACGTGCTGTTGTTACCCTGGGACGACCAATGCGGTGACGATCGTTGGTGCTGTTGGTTGCATTGTATCGCTCCCGCAGTCTCTCTACTGTCCGAACGCTGCATTGAAGTCGTTGGCAATGACTCTAGGACGTTGGCCAGCATGAAGACGTCCGATGGCTTGTTCCTTCTGGTATCTATTCATTTGGGGAACCGACATTTGCTCCGGCGGCAATTGCTCCTGCGACAAATGCTCCTAAAAATACGACAATTGCTCCGCGACAATTGCTCCACGATAATTGCTCCTGCGACAATTGCTCCGTCGACATTTGCTCCTGCGATAATTGCTCCGGCGACATTTGCTCCTGCGACAATTGCTCCGACGACATTTGCTCCTGCGACAATTGCTCCGTCGACATTTGCTCCTGCGACAATTGCTCCGTCGACATTTGCTCCGATCGAGCGACAATTGCTCCGCGACAACTGCTCCGTCGATAAAAATGCATATATGCGACAATTGCTCCTGCGACAATTGCTCCGTCGACATTTGCTCCGATCGAGCGACATTTGCTCCGCGACAACTGCTCCGTCGATAGAAATGCATATATGCGACAATTGCTCCGTCGACATTTGCTCCGATCGAGCGACAACGGCTCTGTCGACAGAAATGCTTATATGCGACAATCGCTCCTGCGACAATTGCTCCGTCAACATTTGCTCCGATCGAGCGACAAATGCTCCGCGACAACTGACTGCTCCGTCGATAGAAATGCGACATTTGCTCCTGCGACAATTGCTCCGCCGACATTTGCTCCAAAATATGATTATTGTTCAGTCGTTAAAAATGAATATGCGACAATTGCTCCGCGACAATAAACTCGGTAGACATGGTAGATAAAAAGGAATATGCGACATTTGCTCATCGACAATTGCTCCGCCAACATTTGCTCCATTTGAGCGACAATTCCTCCGCGACATTAGCTCCGTCGAAGAAAATGAATATGCGACAATATCATTGCCTCGAGATATCTCGAATATCGACGCACCTGCTTCATTTCTTTATCTATCTTTCTTTTTTGACTTCTTCCTTGCCCTTTTCTTTCTTTCTTCCTTCATATTTTCTTCCACATGCACAGCCGAATGCATACCGACACGGGCATTGTAGTACTAGTACCAACGGCAAGTTTTGAGGGGGAGGACACATCCACAAGTCCCCCCCCCCCCCCTCCCATACGCCACTGGACTCCACGTACATAGGCCTTTGCATGTTTTTATTTTGATTGTTCTTTTACTTTATCATGGTTTATATATTTCCTTTCACTGCCATACGTTTGACGTTTGCTCTGATTCTTGTTTCTGTGTGTGTGTTTTTTTTATAGTTTTGTTCTTAAGCCGACACCAGCTCAGCGCGGCAGGAGCCGGGGAGCTGGTTGCAGGCATAATTATGACCAGCTTAGAGAGAGAAAAAGAAAGCTGTACAGTTTAGTCAATATTTGTTTGTTTTTGTTTGCAAGGCGTTTGTCAGCTCCACGCTGAGGGAGACCCGGGAGCGAACACTTAATACCCCGCTTGACCAGTTTAAAAAATTGAACTTGGCAACCCAGAATGATTGTCGTACTTTTGTATTACTGGTATAAATTATTCAAATTCAAATTCAAATTCGTGTTTATTCATTTCCAACAGACAATAAAAGTCGTGACATGGTTTACATTCAATATTAAATAATTATAATACAAGTATATGTAAATAGAGTGAACAAAAATAGATTTTCAATAGTAATTACGAAAGGTAAATAGTGACTGAAACTACCTGTGGAAATAGGGGATTCGCTAAAAAGCAAGGCTTGTATATTGCGAACCCCCTCCCCACCCGACACCCCCCCCCCCCCACGGGAAAAAAGGAAAAACTTGTAATTTGCCTACGAAGATTACAAAAGAGATAAGGAACAATAACAAGGAACAAACGCAAAAGCAAGACAGAGACAGACCAGGGACAAAAAAAAAACAGAACATGGACAAAAGGAGACAAAAAAGATGCTGAAAGGAAGGAACTGCCACGAAGTCAATAAAAAATATGAAAAATCGACAAAATTAGAAAACAGGACGAAACACTGCCGAAAAGAGAAGGTAACACAGATCGTAAAGCCGGTTGAGTGAGCGAGATTAGCTGTGAAGACCTCTATAATTTTTAAGTAGAAATGTTTTTAATTTTCTTTTAAAAGTATCTAGAGACGGACTATTTTTAATTTCATTGCTGAGAGAGTTCCAAAATCTAGGACCGTCATACAAAAAAGTATTCTTAGCGAAAAGTGTTCTAAAACGTGGTAAGTGGAATTCATTAGACTGTCTTGTTGGGTAATTATGAATTGATCGATTGAGAGGAAACATAGTGTCAAATACACCAGGAAGTGTATTATTCTCAAGTTTGTACATAAATTGCCCTAAGTGAAAAAAATAAAGGTCAACAACTTTCAACAATTTGTTCTCAAAGAATAAAGGGTCTGTATGAGAACGTACAGCAAAGTTGTTAATTATACGAAGAGACTTTTTTTGTAATAACAACAATCTGTTTAAAAGGTTTGGTGGGAGTTGCCCCAGGCAAGTATCCCATAATTCAGGTAAGGTAAAATCAAAGAGCTGTAAAGCATTAATAGAGAAGACGTCGGGAAGTGATATTTTAATTTGTTAATAATGCCAATATTTCGTGAAATGGTTTTACAAATGCTATTTATATGGTGTTTCCAAGAAAGCTTGTTGTCAACAGTTACACCAAGGAATTTAATGAATGGTACATTTTCTAAATTAGTATCATCCAATATAATATTTGAGGGAAGTGCGTTAATGGAATTACTAAATAACATATATTTCGTTTTGAGAAGGTTAAGAGACAATTTATTAGATCTAATCCATTGTGTAACTTTTAAAAGCTCGTTATTAACGATATTAACTAAAGTATAAGGATTATGGTGGGAATAAAATATATTAGAATCGTCTGCAAAAAGTATGAACGAGAGGACATCAGATGATTTACAGAAGTCGTTTATATAAATGATGAATAACAAAGGGCCCAACAAACTGCCTTGTGGAACTCCGCAATTAATATTTTGCATGTTCGAAGTTAGGTCATTTAAAAATACATATTGTTGTCTATTAGACAAGTAGCTTCTGAACCACTCCAAGGCCTTCCCGCGCACCCCATAATGTTTAAGTTTATGTAATAAGATATCGTGGTTAATGGTGTCGAAGGCCTTGGAGAAGTCCAGAAAGATGCCGACTAGATGGGAAGAATGATCTAAAGCATGCGCCACTTTATCAACAAAATTCAGTAATGCATGTTCAGTATTATGTTTTTCTCTAAATCCAAACTGAGAGTTGGAAAAAATTTGGTGTGATTTTAAAAAATCAATTGTTCTGCGGTAAACAACTTTTTCTAAAATTTTTGATAAAGAAGATAATAAAGAAATTGGACGGTAATTGCTTACATTTAACTTGTCACCTTTTTTATACAATGGAACCACCTTTGCAATTTTCATGTTATCTGGAACTTGACCACAACTTAACGACAAGTTAAAAATATGTGTCAAGGGATCGACAATTGAAGATATTACACCTTTTAAGATAAAGTTATTAACATCATCATAACCAGGACATTTTCTATTGTTCAAATTAGATACTATATCAATGATATCCTCTTTCACTACTGGAGTGAAAAATACTGTATTTGGATTTGGGTTACCAAGATATTCAGAAAAATGCTTAGCTGACGGAGGAATATCTTTTGCTAGGTTAACTCCTATAGATGAAAAATAATTGTTGAAGATATTGGCTATATTTACGGGGTCTTCAATAACATTACCGCCAGACCTGATTTTAGTAATATCAGACTTATTATTGGATAAGTTCATTGCTTGCTTAAGAACTTTCCAGGTATTTTGAATATCATGTTTATACAGACTTAATTGATTACTAAAGTATATTTTCTTTGCCAATCGTATTGTTTTAGTTAAAATATTTTTATATTTGGTGTATTTAGTCTTAGCTTTTAGAGTACCTTTAATTTTTGAGTTATAATACAAGTTATTTTTTCTGTTAATAGAACGCAAAATTGCTTTCGAGATCCAAGGAAGTCTCGGTGATTTTTTATAGCTGGTTTGCTTGTCTTTTACTTTAGGGATGTGATTATCTAGTTCATTATGGAATATTTGCAAAAAGCTATTGAAACATTCATTTACATCATTGTTGTTGTAGACGGGCGACCAGTCCGCAGACTCTAAAGAAACACCAAGACTTGCAAGATTCTCATGAGTGGGTCTTCGTCTACACGGTTTATGAGGGTTGGTGAAAGTGTGCTTAAGAGTAAAATATGACATAATTGGAAAATGATCTGTTAAATCAGATAAAATTATTTTAGAATCAGGAGTCGGTATAACATTACAAAATATGTTGTCTATGAGAGTGGCAGAATGATTTGATGTGCGAGTGGGTTTTGAAATCAATGGCAAGAATGAGGAAGTCAAAAATGTTTCGAGAAATTCATGAGCAGTATTGTTGCTATCGTGCTTTGATATATCAATATTAAAGTCTCCCATTATAAAAATATGTTTGTTCACAAATGCTGGGTTTCTGAGTAAGTCAGAAATGGATGATAAGAAATCATTTTGATTGGAATTCGGTGGCCTGTATATAACGCCTACAATTATATTTTTGGAATTTGTGACATTGATTTCAACAAAAAGTGATTCTACAGATTCATTCATGTTATTGATTTCATCATGAAGTTTATATTCGTAATTGTGTGAAATATATAACGCAACACCTCCACCATGTCTATCTTTTCTATTATTGACAACAAGATCATACTGATCTAAAGCAAATGGGATTTTAGATTCATTTGATAACCAAGTTTCCGTAAGTCCGATAATAGAAAACGAGTGATTGGAAGAATTATCTAATAATAGTTGAAACTCTTCAAAATGTTTACTTATACTTCTTATATTAAAATGCAGCAGAGAAAAGTCGTCTTTAGAAAACTGTTTGATAAGGCTTTTAAATTGAAGTTCAGTAATATATTCTGATGAAGGGTTGTGAATTAAATCATGATCAGGATGAAGATCAAGTAAATCCGGGGACGCATTAATATTATTAGCTACGAACTGGTTGTACGGCAGATCAACTAGAGGGTTGTCCTCCAAATCATTGTGTGTGTGAAAGTTAATGGAGAGGTCATCATTACTTAAAGAATAAAAAGGCATATCAGTTAAGGAGGCCATAGATATACTTTAGGTTTCTCAAAATTAACTCGAGTTTTCGGCTTAGAGAATATAGAAAAAGGCGGGTAGTTAACAAAAACAATCCTGCGTGGAATCACATAACCAAGGGTGATACATGGAAATAAGAACACATAAAACATTAACAAGGAAATAAAGTATAAAAACAAAAGGAGGAAGGATTTAAAGGCAATCTTCGTAGGCAGAGCGAAAGAACGCATCAAACAGCGAAAACAATAAAACATTGGTAATCGGTACTCCCACGGTGAGATGCCCGTCAGAAAATACTATTAGTATCATGAGAAATGCACATTATATAAAAAAGATACTCCATAATATAAACAATTTGCAATAATGACTGAAATTTGAGAATAATTATACTCTTTTAAACAAATATCAAAGTATGCCAATAATTTTGTATCCAAGACAAATTAAACTTGTAAATAAACAAGATCATTGTTAAATGTGACCATCCTGTACTCGCCCTCGCCCTCCAACCCCAAAACCAACAAAACACCCCACGATCCCAATGCTATGGCGGCCTCTATTATTATGTGAAAGCAACAGCACCAAGGCCACGGAGGCGCATCACCAATCCAAAGCCAAAAGGAAAATACAAATAGTTACATCAAAACAAGTGTATAACGAAATTAAATGGCCAAATTAAAGTTGGAACGTATCGATCATCAGGAGTCTCTTCCTTTCTGTTTAAATTATTTTACAAATAGAAATAAGGCATTGAAGCATCATAAAGCATGCAATCAGTACAAGATTCACAATTATTTTACAAATAGAAATAAGGCATTGAAGCATCATAAAGCATGCAATCAGTACAAAATTCACAAAAACCCACCGAGTGTTAACCGTTATTTAGAAATATGAATCAGTTGTGCAATTAGCAGAATAATTTACACGAACAGGTATTGAATAAGAAGAGGGTGGAAATAAGCAATATATTTTCAAAGGTGGTTGGGTCGTCATTGTGAACTTTGATTGTGAGGAGGGAAAAAGGAAGAAGAGAAAAGGATAAAGAGAAAGGATAAATAATACGACCTATGCAATCAATACAACAATGATTTGAATACATGTTACATTAATGCTGTACATATAAACATCAAATAGTTGGAAGCATGGAATCAAAGTACATGTACGAGGCATGCAAACAAAACATACATATGTAAATATCTTAACAAAAAAAGAAAAACGGCTTAACTGGGTCAAGCTGACAATGGTCTAAACAAAATCGAACACCCCTACAAGTCGGCATCAAGCGTTCGCAGTAAAAGCATAACCTCAATCAAATCAGTCAATGCATGTAGTAAAGAAAGCGGTATGTTCAAGTGTGAAAGGAGAAACCATGCAAGTAAAAGCACCGAAAAAAAAAAAAAAAAAAAAAAAAAAATTGCATACATTCAAGTCAAACAATAGAGTAAATGTATGCGAGCCATGTTACGTAAGTGGGGTATGTTCGACCAAAGTCGAGCAATGTCCATACCAGCCGGTTCCTATTTAGGACCATGTTAAAAAAATTTTGAGGCATTTTGGGGTCAAAGGAGAGAAAATGTGTGGAATACAAATGAGCGTTGCATCGTTAGTGAGAGTTATATAATTATGTTACCAGCGGCGCCGGAACGCCCCGCGCAGACAAAGGCCTGGGGATCGAACCATTCTTAATGCACAGATAGCTCGCACACCCAAAGTTCTGTCCGGCGAGAACGCTCCAGCGCCACTGTGCGTTACCTGATAAAGCGAGGTCATTCATACAATTCAACAATAGTTTATCAATGTTGAAAGTATACGAGACGATTACGAACAAGGAGAAACACTTCAATAGATAATGCATCAATAGTAGAAATAAAATAAATTCTATCTTTCACGTTTGTATTATTTTTGTTTATATATATATATTTAAACCATGCAGTTCTGCATCGGGGAGTCAGGGAGCTAGAGGCATTATTATGATATTTTCTGTTTGATAGAGTACTGCCATATTAATAAGTATAATACATGTATAGTCAATTTGTTTTGTTTGCGAGGCATTATGCAAGCTCCACGTGGCGGGAGGCCCGGGAGCGAACACTTAATTCCACCAATTCCCCATATTTTGGGCGTATATTCCCTTCCCCTCACTATTACAATATTAAATTGAACCTATGAACTTTAGCAATTCGCGACAACCCACATACAGGACTGGCTTGTTTTCCCACCAGCAAGTGTCATGACTAGTAGATAGAATGGCTATAATTTAGAAATAAATGTTCGCCATCATTTACTCAGTTGTGTTAAAAATGCCCAAGATAAAGAAAGAGAGAGAGAGAGAGAGGGGGGGGGGGGGGGGGAACAAAATAATAAAACATATAGATGAATAATTAATAGGTATAGGCAAAATCACAAGGGAAAGTGGTAGAAAAAATCTTTAAAAAGGTTTATTTCCAAATCCCGAAACACCAACAACAGCTATTGTTCTGAATTCGTTGTGTTCACTTTTGATGAGGATTTTATATAAGGTTGTCGTTGGAGCAATTGTCACATACATAAGCATTAACGACGGCCGACGGAACAGATGTCGGCGGACAAGTTGTCGCATGAGCAATTGTTGCGGAACAATGATATTGTCACATATTCATTTTATTTGACGGAGCTAATGTCGCGAAGGAATTGTCGCTTGAATGAAACAAATGTCGGCGGATCGAGTGCTTTCCGCCGGAGCTAATGTCGCCGGAGCAAATGTCGACGGAGCAATTGTCGAGGAGCAAATATTTATTTCTATTTACTGAGTTTATTGTCGCGGAGCAATTGTCGCATATTCATTTTTATCGGCGGAGCAATTGTCGCATATATTCATTATTATCGACGGAGCAGTTGTCGCGGAGTAGGTAATTGTCGCTCGATCGGAGCAAATGTCGACAAAACAATTGTTGCAGAAACAATTGTCGCAATTGTCTCATATATTCATTTTATCGACGGAGCAATTGTCGCTCGATCGGAGCAAATGTCGACGGAGCAATTGTCGCAGGAACAATTGTCGCATATATGCATTTCTAGCGACGGAGCAGTTGTCGCGGAGCAATTGTCGCTCGATCGGAGCAAATGTCGACGGAGCAATTGTCACATATATTCATTTTATCGACGGAGCAAATGTCGCGGAGCAATTGTCGCAGGGGCAATTGTCGCATATTTGCATTTCTATCGACGGAGCAGTTGTCGCGGAGCAATTGTCGCAGGAGCAAATGTCGACGGAGCAATTGTCGCAGGAGCAAATGTCGTCGGAGCAATTGTCGCAGGAGCAAATGTCGACGGAGCAATTATCGCAGGAGCAAATGTCGACGGAGCAATTGTCGCAGGAGCAATTATCGCGGAGCAATTGTCGCGGAGCAATTGTCGTATTTTTAGGAGCATTTGTCGCAGGAGCAATTGCCGCCGGAGCAAATGTCATACATTCCTCTGGTTGCGTGTCAGAGGTGGCATGGTGACATCGCTTAGGAAACGAATGACAGGATGAAGGTTTTGGGTCCCTTTTAAACCCACTGGATAGAGGATGTGCATGTGCATCATGCTTTTCAAAAAGCTGCACTCGAGTGCACTACCATGTTCACGGAAAGGATATGAGTTTTAATCCTACACAGAAATCACATTTTGTTATGATGATGTGTTATGGACGGTCAATGCCATATCTGTGATGTTAAAAAAGCATAAAATGTGATTTTACGTATCAAATTCCAATATCATGTGCAAAAGATATCAATTTGAAAAGTGCGACGTTCCTTTTGTAGTTCAGTATATATAGGTATATAGGTAGGGCACTTATCAGAAGACAACAGGGCACTTACCAAAAGGGGAAATGAAACTATTAGAAAGAAAAAGGGGGTACTTAAAAAGAGGCATTTATCAGAGGTGTAAAGGGCACTTATCATAAGGAAAATTGCACTATTAGAACGGAAAATGGGCACCAAATCAGACGAAAACAGGTACACTTGTCGGATATCAAAGGGGACACTAGTCTTATCTGCGCTTAAAAGGGGCACTTATCAGAAGGTGAAAGAGCACTTATAAGGAAAAAAAGGTTCACTTATCAGAGGTGAAAAGGGAACATATAAGAAGGGAAAATTGTAATGTTAGAACGGAAAATGGGCACTAATCAGACGAAAATAGGGACACTTGTCGGACTTCAAAGGGGGCACTTATCTTAGCTGAAAAGGGCACTCATTAGAAAGACGAAGGGGCAGTCATACAAGAAAAAGGGTGTTATCAGAGCTGAAAAGGGGCACTTATAAGACAGGAAAATTGTACTATTAGATCGGAAAATGGGCACTAATTAGACGAAAAACTAAGGCACACATTTCAAGAGGGGCAGTAATGTATGAAGTTCAAGGGGGCACTTACCAGAAGGTGAAAAGGGCATTTATCAGAAAGAAGACGGGGCAGTCATACGGAGAAAAAGGTTCACTTATGAGGGGAGAAAAAGGGCACTTATCAGAAGGAAAAATTGCACTATTAGAAGGGAAATGGGCACTAATTACACGAAAAAAGGGGCAGTTGTTAGATTTCAAAGGGGGCACTTCTCTTAGCTGAAAAGGGGCAATTATCAGAAGGTGAAAAGGGCAGTCATTAGAAAGACGAAGTGGCAGTCATAGAAAGAAAAAGGGTCACTTATCAGGGAGAAGGTGAAAAGGGCATTTATCAGAAAGAAGACGGGGCAGTCATACGGAGAAAAAGGTACACTTATGAGGGGAGAAAAAGGGCACTTATCAGAAGGGAAAATTGTAATTTTAGAACGGAAAATAGGCACTAATCAGACGAAAACAGGGACACTTGTCGGAATTTAAAGGGGGCACTAGCAAAATCGTTCTTAGCTCACTGCTGATTAACAGATGATGTCACAGGGGGGCAAGTGGTCTGGAGAATTTTTTAAGTGGGTGGGGTTTAGCAGGTTGTAGAAAATTATTTCAAAAGATATATTTAAAAATCTATGAAACATATTTAGAAGTTTAAATATCAAAATATGTCATGTATGTAGGACTGCACACCAAAAGGTATCAACTTGAATTTTGATGGCAGGGGCCCTTTAAACATCCACAAGCGAAGAAGTGCATGCCCTCTGTCGTTTTCCATTAATCTGAATTCCGTTGCCTTTCCAATAAACACAATTTAATCTACCAGGACAACAAGGAAACACAAAAAAGAAAACACAATGCTAACTGAAGTTGTATGATACATATGATCCAAACATTTAAATTGCAATTTACCTACATATGAGATAACATAATAATAATGGTGATGATGGTGATAATAATACAGAGTATTATAATTTGCCAACATGACAAATGTGCTCAAGGCGCAATGGAGAAGAAAAGCTTATAAGTACATGAAAATACACATAAATGGAACAAAGACAATCGTGACAATGTAAAAGTAAATCTACTGGAAAGCAATTTTGAACAAATGAGTTTTGAGAGCAGCTTAAAATCAATATACATCTGAAATATTGAGAGTACCTTGTGGTAATTGATTCCATAAGTAAGATCCAGCATGTGGAAATGACCGATCCCCCAACGAATTCTTAATTTCCCGAACATCAAGCAATTTAGGCCCAACGAATTCATGGTTTTCGGAACATCAAGAAATTTAAATTTAGATTCGGATGATCTTAACATCTGGGAGGATTATAAAATTGTACTCTTGTTCAGATCATATGGGAAGATCCCTGTATAACGAGGGAAACAAGCAATAATAATTTAAACACAATCAGGAACTCAACAGGTAACCAAAATGAATGTACTAAGAAAAAACTGGAGTGATGTGAGTAGTACGTGAGAAATGGATATCATGTCTGCATGTACGTGGCTCATCTAAAATGGAAAATGTGAGCCATGGCCCTCAATTTCTTCATGAGCAAAATATTGAAAATTGTCTAACAGTTCGGTTCACTCCACTTCAGTTCAGTTTTGTTCCACTTGAAGCAAAACAAGGACATATCACATCAAAATTCGATAGATAGGCATATTGATTTACATGCACAAGTCTATAAATTTTATATACGACGAAAGAAAAAAAATATGCAAGTGGAAGGACATAGACAGGTACGTTTGTTAATATCAGCTTGTGCGTTCACTAGGTATTGGACAACATCAAGAAGACCTTCCTGTGAATCGGCAGAGGGGTGTGCCCATTATTGTCACCCTTCTCAAGATCTGCTCCCTGGCTGATAAGATGCTTAACAATATCTAGATGTCCTCGCAATGACGCGGAGAGAAGAGGTGAAAAACCAAACTTGTTAGCCTTGTCCACATCGGCTCCAACATTGGCTAGGACTTCAACAATGTCAAGATGACCAGAGGCGATAGCCTTATATAAAGGAGTGATGCCATTCACATTACCGTAGTCAATATGGACTCCTTTGACAACGAGGCATTTAACTATGTTGAGATGGCCATTATTTGATGCAATATGAAGTGGTGAACTACAAGTGTTAGTCTTGTTCAAATCTGCTCCTTCTTTTACTAGACACTCAACAACATGAAAATGACCTTTTCCCGAGGAAAATTAGAGAGGAGTGCAGCTATCATCATTCCCCTTATCAATATCTGCTCCCTGGCTAATGAGATACTCTACTACATCGAGGTATCCATTGTGAGAGGCGATGCAAGAGGAGTCAGTCCATCGTTCTCAACTTTATCAACATCTGCTTCCTGGCTAATAAGATACTGAACGACATCAAGATGACCTCCAGATGAGGCCAGATGGACAGGTGTGACACCTTCATTATTACCGCTATCAAGATCTGTTCCCATGCTTTTGAGGTACTTTACAACAGTAAGGTGCCCATCGTCAGAGGCATAGTGGATAGCTCTGTCTCCTCTCCCAGATGGAAAAACCAGTTGCAACCGGACCAGTTGAACCAACTGGTAACTCTGGAAATTGAAACATAACTGGTCTTACTGGTCCAACTGGTCCAGTCAAAAGTGAACTGGTCCAAAACCAGTTGGAGATTTCAACTGGTATTTTTAACTGGTCTTGGTAACCGGAATTTTCAACTGGTCTTACTGGTGCTTTTCCAACTGGTGTTTCCAGCTGGTCTTACTAGTATTTTCCGGGATCAGCTAGAAACTTCCATTTGGTTTCTTATATAGCAGGATCAGTGTCTTACACTTGTGATGATGGTTAGTGAATTACTCTTTCCGTTTTTTTTTAAATATGTAATGCAAAATCATACATTTTTATTGTGAAATATTTTACACAAATATCTAGAATAAATATTCAAACAAAGAAATAAGATTGCATTTGTATTTCACTCTAAATGTTGATTTCTCTAGAAAAAATAGCAAATATGCAAATGAGGTAAAACCAGTTGATCAACTGGTCTAACTGGTCAAAAACCAGTCGGAAATTCTAATTGAAACAAAAACTGGAATTAAACCAGTCGACCATATCTGGAAACTCATCTTGCTTTATCGACTGACAATAATTACAACAACAATAATAATAATAATAATGATAAGTATAATAATAATAATAATGATAAAGATAATAATAATAATAATAATAATAATAATAATAATAATAACAGTAACGATGATGATGATAAAAGTAGTAATAATGTCTTTGTTATATCAGTAGTATCCCAGAATAAAATTGCCAGCCGGAGTTTGCTCAATCATCAACTGGTTTCACTGGAAATATGGCCATTGTTCAATGGGCAGTTACACCAGTTGGAACAAAAATAGGTCAACTGGCTTTACTACTTTTGGAATCCAATTGATATAACTAGTTTCCTGTTGATTTCCTGTTGGTTTCCAGTTAAAATCAACTGGAATCAGTTAAAATTTCTCACTGGTCTAACTGGTTTTTCCTTCCGGGCTTTTACAACACTTTTCTATCTCCGCCCCCGAAGAAATGACATAGTGCACGATGTCCAGATTCCCTCCCTGGCAAGCAATATGGAGAGGTGTCTTGCTTTCTGACGAAGACTTTATTATGAATTTCAACGTGCTCAGCTCCTATTTTGATTTTCATGTTTGTCATTGGCAGATTTACCTTGTAGAAATAATCCCATCCGCAGCTCACAAAGGAAGCTATAATATACCGAGTGTCCCTCCAAAAAACAACAAACAAACAAAAAGATACACCTTTAAAATGGCCCCAAAATAAAAATAATTATCGAATTTTGGTGAATTTTTTATATTAATGGATAGCTGAAAGTCTCTTTCATCATATGACACCAAAAAGTCCGAAAAAGTTTTATGCTTGAGTGAGCAATGCCAACTTTTGTAAAGGACATGAAAATTAGGTTGCGCAGGTATTGGCTATCCACTTTGGGTAAAGTGAAAAGTTATCCAGTTTAGAAATTGCTGATTGTCTGATGAGTTTATGATAAATCACGATGGATATGGGTTTGTGCAGTGAATGGCATGGCGTATAAATTCAAAAGTTTATGAATGAGTGATCATGTATTGTCTTTTTAATCACCATTTTATTATGGAAGTTGTTTTGACAGTACCGTATTGTCTGGTGTTGATGTATGTGGTAATTGTAGCGGTGCTCCTGGTAGTTCGTGTGGGGGGAGGGGGGGGGGGGGGGAGTGGTTGTGTGTGGCTGTGTGCGTGTGTGGGGGTGGGTGTGTGTGTTAGTGTCACAATTCCGGGAGGTGTTTATCATTGTCATAGATTCATCCGTAGGCATTTTGCTCCATTCCAAACCATTCATTCATTCATTCATTTCCTTGCCCAAACTCTATTATTTCCAACTCATTTGATTGATTGATTGATCGATTGATGGAATGAGTTTTCGATTTATCGATCGATTGAGTGATTTGTTTGTTTATTTGTATTTATTTCCGAATCTTATAAAAACTTTATACAACATAGGTAGACATCAAAATCATGTACATGGAGAAAATGAGATACGGAGGATGGCCCAAATTCAGCGTTATTATTAGAATAACACTGGTCTTCCTTGGGGTCTTACGATTAATTATAACAGTTAATCATTGCATACTTCTAACAAAGCATTAAAAAACGAACAAACAACAACAACAACAAAGGAAAAAAAACAACAACAAAGAAAACAACAACAAGAAAGAAAACACAACAGCAAAGAACAACAACAAAGAAAACACATATCCGGGTCGCTGTACACACCTTTCCTTGACTTTCGTATTTTCTTGTATTCTCTCATTCCTGCGTTGTGACCCGATGAGTGCAGGTCGAAAAGCTTCGTCACCATGAATTTGTTAAATGTTATCTGAAAACACAACAATAAAAACTAAGCTATATACTAATCTAAACAATATTCAAAGGGTATATTAATGGTTTAAGAACAAGCATATTCACAGTGAATGTCAAAAATTTGTTCATGGATGTGTTTGTTCAAGATAATTATTAAGGAGTATTTTAAGGGATCCTAAATGATTGATTGATTGATCATTGTTTGATTGATTGATTGATTGAATCAGTGTCTGATTAATTGATTGATTGATTGGATCAGTGTTTGATTCTGAACTATCAAATTTCTGTTCATAAATAATGGTGACATAAACCATGCCATACCCAGCAAAAATCCCAACCCTAATAATTCATTATCAATTACCACACATCAACAGCGGGTTTTAAAACTTCCACAGTCCAATTATGATCACTGATGCATAAACTTTCACTTACATAACACCATGTCATACACCGCACAAACCCATATCCATCATAATTTATCATAAACTCATCATACCATAAGCAATTTCTAAGCTGGAGAACTTTTCATCTCAGCCAAAATGGCTGTCCATATAATATTATATCACAATTTCCCCCAAATTCACAATCTTTTTTTAAATTTGGGGCTGTTTTATACATGTATCGTTTTTCGGGGACACTCGGTACAATGTGAGTGGTCAAGTGGTTAGTCCTCCAACTCCGCCAATAAACCGAGCTGACAGACTGCGTTCCGAAACTGCAAAAGTCGTGTTTTTTATGTAATTAATCCGATCTGATTGTCACATGTCTTTAAAATTATACACATATTGTCGCAGTGATTCATATTTCAAGATATCCTGTATACAAAGATGACATATATTGTGTATTTAACTATGCAGAAAAGTGTTAACACAGTGAGGAAATTAAGGTTTAAAGCTTTTTGTCCACCTACCAAAAGCATACTTGCCAAGGTATTTGTCGTTTCATATTTGTTAAACAATTCGACTCTGATGTGAAATGAATTTTATCAGGCCTGAAACAAGCAATGGCTCGAGTTGATATTCTCTAATTTGTCGAAAACTGTTCCAAAGATGCTAATGATGGCCATTTATTCCAAATTGGTGTAGACCCCTATGACATGAGCTTGTGGTAAGAAGCATTCATCGATATCAGGATATTTTAATAATAATCAAAAGACAGATTTTTTTTTCGCTTTCTAACACATTCCAGTATTTGAAATGTCCTATCACCGGCCAAGGTGCAAGTAACTGAATATATGTGAGACGGAGAGGATCACTGGATGGCCCCAATCGCCTGGTATATAGATGTATATAAATTTAAACACGTATCCAAATATTTTGGAGCTTGATTATTAAGGATTTTAGAGACAAACAAGAATAATTTTAAAAAGTATTCGTTATCTCAAAGGAAGCCAATGTAATGAGTTCAAGAAAAGGAAATCAGTCTGCCTTGGTTTTCTTGTTTTTAAAACAGCATGACAGACACCGTTTACAACACGAATACAAAAGAAAGACGATGACAAGGACGATCCCGATGATGAAAGTAAGAACGTCAATCGAATGAAGCTGCACGAAGTTGAGCTCAAGAGCTCTTGTTCTGAGGTGTGACCCTCCAAATTTTAGGATGTGCTCGACCCAGTAGACCACAGTTTCATCTGCTTCAGACAGGGTGTGTCGGTAGATTCCTGAAGCCCTGCGGATGTTTTCTCTGTAGCTGGAAATACAAGAAGCCGAAATACATTATCTAATCCTTTTCTTGCCACCATGTGGTTATAAAATTATCATAAATGAACTTTCAAGAGTGAAAATTTGACTTCAAATCCTCTGTTTCATAGATAAATCATGTAATTTATGTAAAAATACCCTCCATGGATATAGACTTCGAAATGAGATGTAACTCCCCCCCCCCCCCCCAAAAAAAAAAAGTAGTGCAAATTTATTTTAATAAATACAAAACTAAAATCTTACGTGTATATACATTTTAACTTTTGTTATCACCCTTTAGTCTCATTGGCTACCCGTGTGGGTGGGGCTGGTGGTCTCAGGTGCTAGAGGTCCTATGAGTTATGTGCTGACTGGGCTTGTCCCTTGAATTGTCAGTGAACGAAGTAGCAAGAGGGCACCAGGCCTCGCCGGGTTGAGCTGAGAGTTGCAGTGGGTGATGCAAATGATGTGAATTTGTTTTAAGTTTGTATAAAGTCTTTAGTACTAATAATTAACATAAATTTGTAGTATACCTGGATTAAATTTAAAGAGAACTATTGCTACGCCAGCGCCATGAGCGTCCTTGGACGGTGTGTGCGCTCTATAGGTTTTCACCATTATTATTATTATTATTATTATAGTCGTGAATGTTTAAAGTCCATTTTCCATAATTTAGTCCAGAATGAATTAATTCATTGTTCAAGGCACAGAGGGGGTTAAGCATGTTAATACGTGTTTTGGACAGGATTGATTAATCCATTTAAGAATCTATGTGGGACCATAGAAGTGAGCATGGTGAGTGAGGATCTCGATAGGGTACCCACTCCCCCTCCCTAGATCCCTAGGTTAAGGAGTCTGTGAATTCTTAAAGGGGAAGTCCAGTCCAAAAATAACTTGGTTTTAATGAAAGCAGAAAAAATCAGGCCTACAGATCAAACAAAGTTTGGGGAAAATCGGACAACTAATAAGAAAGTTATGAATTTTTTAGTGGCATGAAAAACTAACGAAACAATGAAAATCACTAGACAAATTGGCAACTCAGTCATTGGTTTGTGAAGTCATAGGTACACAACTCACCAATTCTTTCGTTTATATTCCTAATACGAATTTCACATTTTGTCCGAGAATATGAGTTTTCACATAACTTGAACCAAGTTACGTCTATAATAATATGTTTTTGCATGTATAAACCTTTACAAAATATTTCAAGAACTTCAAAATATTAATATTTTTTCCAAATATTACATTTCCATAATCACTAATTTTTTTATGTATATTGCATAAAATATTCATATTTTCATGATTTTTACAGAAAATTATTTACTCTGTATTAATGTATACATGCAAAAACATATTACTATAAATGTAAGTTGGTTCAAGTCATGAGGAAATCATATTCTTGAACAAAAAATTAAAATTTGTATTATGAATGTTAACCAAATAGTTGGTGAGTTGTGTAACTATGACATCACAAACTCATGACTTAGTTGCCAATTTGTCTAATGATTTTCATTGTTTCCCACGGTTTTCATGCCACTAAAGAATTCATAACTTTCTTATTAGTTGTCCGATTTTCCTCAAACTTTTTTTGATATATTTGTCTGATGTTTCTGCTTCTATCAAAACCAAGTAAGTTTTGAAGTTGCATGCACAAGACTTGATATAGGAGAGTGGTTTCTGCAGTAAGAAACACTGCATTATAATTATGTAGGCCTTGTCATCATGAAGAGAATGTTAAGAATTTTTGTATCTTGCGAGGGGAGGCGGGAAAGTGGCGGCAGAAACAACCTCCTCCCCATTATAGAGGGGAAAAACCTACCTCCTTACAATCGCTTTTGGCATCTTTGGTAGGCAAGGTTTCTGCAATTTTTCATTTCGTCTTTATTTACTTAGTACATGTAAAGGAAGCGTAGTGGGAAAGTGAGAAAGCTTGGATTTGGAATGGAGAAACATTGCATTTTAGAGCACTGGAAAGATTATCATTATTCTTTATCGCTGAAGAGGTTCATCTAATTAGTGATGTAACAATAAGAAAAGTTCGATTTCACACAACTAGTAAGATTATCTCTCTCCTTTTTTTTTGGGGGGGGGGGGGGGGCTAAGTTTCGCTTGTTGTTTTGCAAATTTCTCAAGACCTTCGTCGTAGCCGACGATGTTGCTAGTGCAGTACGTCGATGTGAAGAGTACATATCTGCTCATCCCCCTAAAAGTATGGCTATCCAGATTAGACATCGTTATCTACCTCTGGATAAGCAACGCCCGCTACGTTTGATGTACACAGTACACGGTGTCCCACATATTATTTTTGTGTGTAAATGATTGGTTTGGTTTTGTTTGCTACGCATAATAAATAAATGAAAAAAATAGAGAGGTGGGGGAGGGGGAGATGAAATAAATGGTTTGAAAGACTCGGAAGGTATAGTAGGCCTAATGAATGAGAAATACTCTGAAGGAGACTACCATAAGGAAAAGCTGACCATCGACTTGAAACAGAACTAGGGGAGCTAGCTAAGCTGCCCACTTTACTTGAGGTAGAAGAAAGGAAGGTACTATAGGAGATTCAGGAAATCATCTATCAGTGATCATGTTTGCTATCACCAATCACTCCATGAACTGGAAAAACAACAGTAATTTAGTCGAGTGATCCAACAACTTGAATACGAAGGTTGTGGGTTCAGTGACAGTCCCAAGCACGTCCCCATACCGGCTTTTCTCCATTAACGTGTTCCCTTGATACCTGATATGATACAAAGGTCATTTTGGGTTGTCCTGCATTGTGAGCCTGTAAATTGGGGCCTTGAATGCTCCCAAGGGTGGATAATGGATACATGTGTTCAGGCAAGCCTGAATCCGATGACGGGGCAATAATATCTAAAGCGCTTAGAGACATCGTAGATGTATTAAGGGCTATATGTAAATCCATAAATGTATTGTTACCATTAAATCATGGGCAAAATCAATACAAAATATAATTTGTATATGGCACGAGCATATTTTTTTCATTAATTACACTCGGTTTCTTTGCTCCCTTTTGTATGTTTCTGAAGGAATACATTTTAATGATGCTAGTATTAATTGTTGCCCATGGACACTGGTGGCAAATAAAAGGTCAATCAACAATTAAGGAAATATCAAGTAGTTAGTACATATGAAATTCATGAATGAATCGTACCTTGGGTTATTAAGCACATCTGTCACCGCCATCTTGACTGTCTCGTAAGATATGAAATCCTTCCGGAGCCGTCTTCCCATTCCTCTCACCTCGACCCTGAGGGCGTTCGATTCCGCTTCACCAAACAGCGGCATGATGACCATAGGGACAGCATGGTAAAGGGCTTCCAGAATGCCTCCGATACCGCCGTGGTATATGAGAAGTCGCGCTTTGGGGTGACCTATTAGAAGTGATATAATTACAAGAACATGACTAATACCTCAGTCACACAGCCAAACCGACTCCAAACCGATCCAAAACTCGGCTGACTCTTGGCCATTTCTGAAAAGTAATTATGTAAAGTATGTGCGATCTATTAATAAATGCGGCATTCTAACCAGAAATCTCGCCCTTGCCCCCCCCCCGTGTTTTAACTGAAATATACATATATATATATCGTAAACAAATCAAGAAGGTTCTGCGTCGGTGTGTTGAAATAGATAGCAAACAATTATGTTGAAATAAAAACACCGCAAGACGTAAAATTTACTGACGTTTCGGTCACAGACCTTTATCAAAGTAAAAGACTGAACAGATTCAAAGTAATAATAATCAGATGCGTGAATTATGAAGACGCGGGCAGTTGCTTGGATACAAAAAAATAGGCGCAAGAATTGATATTTTGTTCGCAAGTGACGCCACAAAGAAAAATTAAAAAGATTTTGTGCGTATTTTGAAAAGAAATTAAAAGCCATGATCAAAGAAGTAAGAATGACGCAACAAAGAGGCAAGACATGAATTGAAAAAAAAAATACGTCTGCTGCGCAAAAAAAAAGAGAAAAAAAAAAGAAAGAAAAAAAAGGGGGATATGCGCAAAGCAGTAAGAGAGAGAGAGAGAGAGAGAGAGGGATAAAAAGGGGGGGGGGAGAGAAGAGTAAAGTCCAATAAAGTCCAATCAATTAGAGTTCATTTGCTTCTTGTACATTGTCCACGTCTCACATCCGTAGAGCAGAGAGGTGATGACAACTGCCTTGTAGAGTGCCAGCTTGGTGGAAAGTATAATGCCTCGTTCACCCCACACACGTGTCCATAGCCTGCCAAAGGAAGCTCCTGCTTTTGTTTCTTTGTCCATGCTGCAATTTGAGGTCAGGCAGCTTCTCAGGTTGTAAAGCTCTCAACGTTGTTCAGTGTTGTGCTCTCAATCTCAGTATGAGGCTCAGGAGGCGTCAAGCCAGGTGTAGGCTGAAGCATCAGGTTTTTCGCAGGCTGATGGTCAGTCCAAAGGCCTTTGCTGCTTCTGCGAGACAGGTGGCAAGTTCTTGCAGGTGTGGTTCATTCAATGCTGCAAGTGCATAATCGTCTGCGAACAGGAAGTCTCTCACTAGGGCCTCTAGGACTTTGGTTTTTTGCCTTCAGACGCCTGAGGTCGAAGAATCGACCGTCACATCTGTGCGAATAGTGACACCAGCATCAGACTTGGACAGGGCGTAGAACAACATGGTCGCAAACATGAGGCTGAAGAGTGTGGGAGCCATCACACAGCCCTGCTTCACGCCACTGGAGACTGGGAATGGGTCAGACACATCACTGTTGTCCACAATGCGAGCCATCATGCCGTCATGGAATGACTGGATAATCCTGACGAACTTTGGTAGGCAGCCTAGCTTGGACAGGATAGCCCACAGGCCCTCTCGGCTGACAGTATCAAAAGCCTTCTTCAGGTCCACGAAGAGGATGTAGAGGTTCTGGCTTTGTTCTCTGCACTTCTCTTGTAGATGCCGTACTGCATAGACCATGTCTATTGTCCCCCTGTTGCTTCTAAACCCACACTGGCTCTCAGAGACCACATCATCCAGCAAGTGGTGTGTGATGCGGTTCAGAACGACACGGGCCATAATCTTTCCTGCGGTGCTCAGCAATGAGATGCCTCTGTGGTTGTCACATGAAGCTCTGTCCCCCTTTTTCTTGTACAGATGCACGATGTTGACATCCTTGAAGTCCTGCGGCACTGAACCTTCCTCCCAGAACTGGTGCATCGGTCCGGTCAGTTTGATGGCGATAGCTTCACCTCCCTCCTTGAAAATCTCTGGGGGTATTGCATCAGGACCTGGTGCTTTCCCCACCTGCAGTGGCTTGATGGCCTTCTGGGTCTCTCATCAAGCGATACCAGGACTGGGCGCTGTGGCATGTCTTGGATCACCTGCTGGATAATCTGGGAAGGTCTGTTCAGCAGCTGGCTGAAATGTTCACACCAGCGCTGTATGACGTCGCTACACATCTTTCAAGCAGGCAAAGAATTTCTTGGAGTTGTGCTCGTCCGCGTACTACTGTAGTTCTACAGCCTTGATTTCCCACCACTTGTCTTTCATCTGTCGCAGCTCAGTCTGAACCTTTCAACTGATGTTCTTGAGGCGGTCGTGCTTGGCTTGGGAGTCTTTGTCGTTGAGTCAGGCTGTTATGGCTTTTTTTCTTCTCCTGGAGGAGAGTGGAGATCTCCTCGTTGCTGTCAAACCAGTCTTGGTGTTGCCGTTTTGTGTGGCCAAGGGTAAGTTTGGCAGAGTCGTACACTGCATCCCGGAAGTTGGCCCAGGCCTTCTAAAAGTTTCCCTCTACTGGTAGATGTTCAAGCTGGTTTGCTAGACTGGTGATGAGGGTCTACTTTGTTTCTGGTTCCTTAAGTTTCTGGACCTCCAGATTCTTCTTAATGTCAGCTTTCTGGCGTCTACGTCTGCTGGCGATGGAGAAAGACAGTCTGTACCTCAAAAGCAGATGGTCTGTCCAGCAGTCAGCTCCCCTCTTTGCCCTCGTGGTGCGAACATCTTGGATGTCATCTTGGATGGCGCCTGGTGATTACATAGTCGATCAGGTGCCAGTGCCTGGATCTTGGGTGCAATTAAAAATTCCTATAGGTCTTCTCTTCCTTTCATGATTTAAGTAGAAGAACCTGATTTTGTATTCCACTTCAAATTATGTTTGTTGGGTTGATAATCTGTTATTCATGGTTCTTATTTGATATCCGATTGTTTGTGCAAGTAGTCAATAAAAGCTAAGAGCGGTGCCAGGGTAATTTCATATGAGGGGCAAGACGACCCGCGCACTTGGGGTTTCAACGAACTGTGTACGGTTTTTGGAAAAGGCCCGGAACTTAATTAAAAAGGGTGAAGACAAGAATGGAAAAATGGCGTTTTGATACGTTGCTGTACCCCTACATTGTACTTAACACGCATTAAATGTTAAGGGTATATGTTCTAATCTTTGCATAATATGCAATTCTGCCTTACTCCTAACTTGCAAGCTAGGGACCAAAAATATTATGTTCTTGTTGACGGTCATACATGATGCTTGCATAATATTGATTTCATGACGAAGATGCCGCAAAAGCGTTTAATTTCAAGCATAATCTCTCAGTAAAAGAGATAGATAGGACTTTATGTTACTGCCATGAGTTACAATAAGTGAGTGCGAGCGAGCGTAGCGAGCAAGCTTCGGGCGGGGGATATCTTAATTGCTGCAATATTATTAAACTTTTGGGCACTGTGTCCCCAGCTCTGGCTAAGTTACTGCTCAAAGGTGTCACACTCATTGGCGGATCCAGGGGGGGGGGGGGGGGGGGGGCACTTCCGGCCCGTGCCCCCCCCCCCTTTGGAAGAGAACTATGAATTTTGACCACAGACGATCCGCAATTTTCTCGATTGTGCCCCCCCCCCCTTTTATAATGAAGACCTTTTTTTTTTTTTTTTTTTTTGCTTGTCAGGGAATTATGGAGGAAAACTGGACCCCCATAACCCCCTACTGAGCGATTTTTGAAGGTTTGGCGAAATTTTTTTTTTGTCCCTATTTCAGGGGCGGCGCTACAGGGGGACGGGGCAGGGGTGGTTGCCCCCTATGATTTTTCAAGTGACCTAAAAGAGAGAGAGAGAGAGAGAAGAAAAACGACAAAAGAAGGAGAAGAAGAAAGAAGAGTATGCAACTACTATTAGTATTATTATTATCATTATTATTATTATTATCCTTATCATCATCATTATTATTATTTGTTCATCTAAAACGTAAATTAACTCGCTCGTTGGCGGTTTGCACAATCACCCCCCCCCCTTTTTCAAGCACCCAAAAAGTGTCTCCTGCTACCCACAAAAATGCCGATTTTTAGTCTTGTTCACTGCCTTCTTTTTCAGTGGCGTATATAGGTATTATGACGCCCTGGGCAAACAGTGAATTTGCGCCCCCCCCCCCCCGAGTCAAATTATGTTACGCGAGGAAGCGAAGCGACCGAGCAGCATTTTTTTTATTCAATTATATTTTTACCCTTCTACAGAGTTCCTTTATTCATCATCAATATAACAATTCTTACAAAAGATCGTACATAATTTTTATATATATATTTTTCCCCCCATGATTTGTCATGTAAATACTTACCATAATATAACAAAATATGCAGCCGCACAGCGGTGTATTGGATAGTTTGACAAAATACACGTTGTGTACAATAATATATTACATACAAAACAGGCAAAGAGAACGTAGACTCTCAGAAACATTTGGTGAAATTTTTTTCCTCAAACTTATCGTCTTTATGATTTATCTTTAATATATACTTTTCCATATCATAACATGTTTTGATAGCTGTCAAAACTTTTTCAAACCTCGGTAGGCCTAATTGACTTACATTTAGCTGATTTTTTTTTCTTACAGGGACGGCCAACAAAATGACGCATAGTGTTATGGTAGGTGCGTAGACGAAAAGGGAATAGCCCAACAGGCAATTAGCCTTAGTGATAATTAGACAAAGTGATGTTTAGACAAATTGGCATTTAGACCAACTGACAATTAGACTAAATGGAAAATGGACTAAATGAAAGTTAGACCAAGTGCACATTAGACCATATAAATGCCATGTAGACCAAATGGATACTAGACCAAGTGGATTTTAGACGAAATGCCTGTAGACCAACTAGTTTTAGACTGACTGGGAATTAGACAAACTGACATTAGACGAACTGGTAGTAGACCAAGTGACAACAAAATAAAGTAGACGAAATTTTAATTAGACCAAATGGTAATTAGGCCAAGTGATAATTAGCCCAAGTGGTCATTAGACCTTCTGGTTATTAGACCAAGTGCAAATTAGGCCAAATGAAGAGTGGACCAAAAAGGGTTTAGCCCGAATGAAGGTAGCCCATCTGGAAATTAGACCAAGTTGTTTTAGCCCAAGCGTGCATAAACCGAATGGCAAAGCCAACTCCTGCTTCCCTGCGTTCGTTCGGTGATCTCCCCTGTGTCTGCAAGGCATGTCTCACTGAGGGCAGAACATCAATGCTGTATCTCTGCTGCTGCAGTTCTCGGCCCACGAGTGCTGTTCGACGTTCTGGTCTGTCCCATGAGTGTCCTGATGTTCCAGGCTGTAACACATAGAGTGCTTTTCCGGCGGGAGGATCATGAATCCTTCTTTGATGTTTCCTTCCTGTTTTGACCGCGTGGTAGATGTCCAGTCAGCTGCGGTATGCTGACAGGCAAGATGAGGCAAGCTTTATTTAGGTCACCTTTTCCAAACCCTTCCCCCTGAGTGGGGGGGGGGGGGGGGGCAGGGCTATCCCTGAAGAGGGCTGCTCCGTCGTCAGAGAGGCTGCCGAACTATGCCCTTTCCCCGGTAGGCTGTAGAACGACCTTCCTGCCCTGACCGCCGGAGTGCAGGTCCATGGCTAGCAGCTCCCAGCGCCATCTTGTACCTGCCACCGTCACCACTCGCCCATCGCCTCAGGACTTGGAAGAAGAAGAAGTGGTAAATGGGATCACTGAATCTTGGGCGAAAGAACTATGGAGGCCTTGTGTTGCCCGAGCCCAAGACCCCCCTCTCGGTCCAGCCGATCTATCCAGGAGGGACGCGAAACGACACGTCCTAGCCACGACTGGACTGCAGGCGCTGTCGGAAAGATGATGAACTTCATTACCTAACCGCTTTAGGGGCTCCGCTCCAGATTTGGATAAGGTTTACTCCCTAGCCTTTGGTTAACAAAAACCTGCCCGCAAGGCAACGGGAGACTCGTGGAGGGCGGGGATGTCTCTCTACCCGTACAGGTCCAGAATGGACCTGTACCGGTATGGTACCCTTATTACAGAAGTTTGGTCTAATAATTTTTCCAGGGCTGTATATATACGGCAATAGCCGGGAGGGCGCATTGTTATACATCGCCTCAGGACTTGGAAGAAGAAGAAGTGGTAAATGGGATCACTGAATCCTGGGCGAAAGAACTATGGAGGCCTTGTGTTGCCCGAGACCCCCCTCTCGGTCCAGCCGATCTATCCAGGAGGGACGCGAAACGACACGTCCTAGCCACGACTGGACTGCAGGCGCTATCGGAAAGATGATGAACTTCATTACCTAACCGCTTTAGGGGCTCCGCTCCAGATTTGGATAAGGTTTACTCCCTAGCCTTTGGTTAACAAAAACTTGCCCGCAAGGCAACGGGAGACTCGTGGGGGCGGGGATGTCTCTCTACCCGTACAGGTCCAGAATGGACCTATACGGGTATGGTACCCTTATTACAGAAGTTTGGTCTAATAATTTTTCCAGGCCTGTATATATACGGTAATAGCCGGGAGGGCGCATTGTTATACATAATTTGTATATATATATATATATATATATATATGTATCGTAATATATATATATATATATATATATACACCCATGGAAAAAATTATTAGACCAAGCATTGTTGTCAGACGGAAATAAAATTACACAAAAGCAAGGTATAATTGCTGGAATTGGTATTCATTCAACGATATACAAAGACATATCATTTGTATAATTTTGTATGCATAATATATTAGTGAATCCCCGACCCTACTGCGTGCCCAATATGTGACCGCGTCTGCGCCTCCGCCTTTGGCCTCCGCTGCCACCTTCGGCGTCATTGACATCATTAATTAGCTTTCGATTTGCGACGGGGGAAATCTAGTACGGTAACTCTAGGCGAAACTCGATCTGCGCAATCTCGAATATCTTTGTATCGCAGAATTAGACGACGGTCATCAGGCAAAATAGCGTTCGCTCCAAAATAGTACGGAGAGCGGTAAATTTCTGTGCGATGCATGTAAACAACTGACGTCACGCACATTCTCCCGTAGCCGTCGCGTGAACGGAAACGAAATGGCTTCAGAACACGGACGGGAGCTTGGGTGCGAGAACGTTCACAGTCTGGCAAATCCCCCGTACCGTGCGTCTCCCGTCGCAGATCGAAAGCTCGCTATTTTCGATTCTGAAAGACTTCCAATATATATATATATATATATATATATGTATATTACGCTGGATTCCGCATTTGGGAGACACGTAACAATGCAGTTTATTTCGTCATAATAGAAACCACCGCTTTACGGAGACACGAAACCGCTTTAGGGAGACACGCGGAACAATTAAAATGACAAAGCCGTGTCTCCCAAATGCGGAATCTAGAGAAATATATATATATATAAATGTATATATAATGGAAGTCTGTCAGAATCGACAAGAACGTCAGTGACGTCAGTGACGCCGAAGGTGGGGGCGGACGAGCAGACGCGGCCACATATTGGGCACGCAACAGCAGAAGTAGGGTCGTAGATCCACCTATATAATATGCATACAAAATTATACAAATGATTTGTCTTTGTATTTCACTGAATGAATACCAATTCCAGCAATTATACCTTGCTTTTGTGTAATTTTATTTCCTTCTTACAACAATGCTTGGTCTAATAATTTTTTCCATGGCTGTATAATATATATATATATATATATATATATATATATATATATAATTTATTGTGTATGTGCGTGTGTATGTGTGTGTGTGTCGGGGTATATAACTGAATAAACATGTCTATTTAGGATGATGAGCAAGATATCGGTCATTGGGACCCAAATTCGGAAAACCGAACACAGGTGTATACTCTGTAAACGGCGTATAACGTACGATGAGTATAATAGAGCCCTCATCATTCAGCGCAAGGCAGTGTGCACAAAGGGCATGGGGAAAATCTTGCAAATTCAACCTGCTAATGATTAAAGGTGTTTATAAAAAAAATAATGCTGCCGCTCAATTACCTTGAAAGTCTTTGAATGCTTCGTCATATGAAATAAAATTTCAAATGACAAACAGTTGAAGTAAATGTATCCCCAGCATTATTATACTTTTAGAAATTGTCAAGTGCAGGTTGACTGTGCAGGATTCCCCATGCCTTTTGTTAAGAAAAAGCCTCGCACTGAACGATGAGGGCTCTAAATTCATCGTGCGTTAAACGGCAATTTCGGAGTATAAACCTGTGCTCGGTTTTCCGAAGTTGGGTCATAGTGTTGGTAGGACTACATACCAAGTAAATCATTTTGTGGCATCCAGTCTACAAGCATTGTGTTGTTACCAAGGTAACGAGGGCGTGTCCCAGTATGCCTCCAGATGACTCTCTGTGGAAGCTCACTGAAGACTCTCGCAAAGGCCTCAGTCATCTCTTGATTATAAAGCTCGGTAAAAAACGAACCCTAAAGTTACAAAATAATAAAAGCAGCATATATTCCTTAAATGTTATTCAAGTAATATATTATGATTGTTGATGAATACATAGATCCTTTTCATATGTATACTATGGCATATCTTGGGCATAGATTTTATGATGTATTTTTGTCGGATTCCTGTTTTTCAATTTATGGGATTTTTGGTACGAAACAAATGAGGGAGGAGCTTATAAGGTACCTTACAGAGTTTTCATTTTGCGTTTGATCATATTTCCAACTTTAAAAATGCATAACTTTCTTATCCTTATCCTTATCTTATCAGAGTCAATATATTTTTCCATTAATTACACTCGGTTCCTTTGCTTCCTTTTGTATGTTTCTGAAGGAATACATTTTAATGATGCTCACTGAAGACTCTCGCAAAGGCCTCAGCCATCTCTTGTTTATAAAGCTTGGTAAAAATCGAACCCTAAAATTACAAAATAATAAAAGCAGCATGTATTTCTTAAAATAGAAATCAGAAAACTTAGCAAGACCTAACAAAACTTGAATACGGAGGAAAAAATGGCAAAAATTCCACGGCGCACTACATTTCGGGAAAACGGGGCTACAGTGGCCGCCGGGAACAAAATGTAAACCTAGCATTAATCATTGTGCAATATTGGACGCTCATATAACAGTCAGACCCAACTGCGGAAAACCGAGCATAGGTATATCCTACTCAGAAAACGGCGTATGAATATAGAACCCTTATCGTTCAGTGCGAGGCAGTGTGTACAAACGGCATGGGGAAAATCTTGCAAAGTCAACCTGCCAACGATTTATATTTTAATAATAATGCTGCGTGTCAATTATCTTCAAAATCCTTGAATGATTTGTCATATGAAATTACTTCCAAATGGCAAACATTTATTTAGAGATATATCCGCCGCATTTTTTAATGAAAAATATATTGCCAACAGCAGGTCTACATTGCACGATTTTCCTCATGCATTTTTTACACATGTCTCGCACAGAATGATGAGGACTCTATATTCATCTTGATCTATGCGCCATTTTCGGAGTATATACCTGTGCTCGGTTTACCGGAGTTGGGTCTGACTGTATAAATTGTCCATAACACTTACCAGTGAAAATACAATGAAGCCATGTTCACCAGACCCCTCAACAAAACTTTCGTATTCCTTCGAAAGAGAGAGAGACAGAGAGAGAGCTGCCATACAAACATACATGAACATACTAACACGTATATACAATTTTGAAGGGTGTACATTTAATTGAGTGTCGATCCGCAGAATCAATATTATCAATAGGATTAAAGAGGAAGTTCACCCTGATATTTCATCGATTCTGATAACAGCAGAAAATGAGAAAAACAATTAAAGGCGCTGTCACACTCTAGCGTATAGAGCCAGCGTATGAGGAACGTATGGACTTTTTGGGCATACGCTGACATACGCTGAAACACGCTAGGGGTACGCTGGAATACGTTTGTAGTACGCCGGGGTACGTCGATGTACGCTGACGGCCAAAAATTTGTTTGAACATGCACAAAAATTTTCAGCGTATGCCGACGTATGAATTTTACGCTCCTCATACGTTCCTCATACGCTGAACACGCTAGAGGTACGCTGAAGGTACGTTACTCATACGTCGAGTACGCTTCTCATTGAGTGGGTCAGGAAACCTAGCGTTAGAGGAGCGTATAATGAACGTGTGTCTGACGTGTGTCTAACGAATGGCTTACGTTATGATGGTAGTTCTAACGACAGTCTAACGTACTCAACTTACGCCTAACGTGTTCTGAGCGTACATCCAACTTATCCCATGCGTATTACATGCGTATTTGCAGCGCATGGGGGTATATAAAGTCTCACATTTCCAAATCTGTATCAGTTGTATCTGTATCGCTGTGTACGCTCCTCATACGTTAGGCTGACGTTCCGCATACGTTTCTCATACGTCGGAGGTACGCTGATATACGTTACTCATACGTCGGTATACGTCCAACTCAAATACACATCACATCACATACGCTGACATACGCTATGCGTACGCTACTCATACGCTACTCATACGCTGACGGTATGCTAGGCTCACGTTACTCTAACGGAATATTCGATACGTTCCTCATACCCTGGCTCTATACGCTAGAGTGTGACAGCGCCTTAAGTGAAACTTTTAGCAAAATCCGATAAAAAATAAGATAATATTTTGCACTTCAATCAATCATACACATATTGGCAGCTCTGTGACGTATCTTCCGGTGTCCTCTCCCATTTGCTGATTTCGGAAAACTTCATTAATTTTCGTTTTCCTAGTTGTTGATGAAGGAACAGATTTGTTTTATTCAGGTTTTGTGTAAAACATATGTACAATGATTATATCTAGGGTCATTGGCGGATCTGGGGGGGGGGGGGCACTTCCGGCCCGTGCCCCCTCCCCTTTTGGAAGAAAAGTAGGCATTTTGACCATAGAGGATCCGCTCTTTTGTCGATTGTACCCCCCCCCTTTTAGAATGAAGACCTTTTTTTTTTTTTTTTTTTTTGCTTGTCAGAGAATTATGGAGGGAAATTGGATCCCCATACCCCCCCCCCCCCCCCCCCAACTGAGCGAATTTTCGAGAAGCTGGCAAGACTAACAAAAATACGGGTCTACCTTTTCCAAAAGTTGACAAACCTGCATTTGTGTGCCCCCCCCCCCCTTATACTTAATCCTGGATCCGCCCCTGTCTAGGGTACATGTATGATTAAACATTTGCTTTATATAAAATGGAAATTTATGATTTTTAGTACAGAGCAAATTGGAGAGGACGTCGCAAAATACCTACGTCATGGACATGACGAAGTTGCCAATTTGTGTTCAAATGATTACAACTTCAAATTTTCATTGATCTGACTTCCCCAGCTTTAATACATTGTATTGTGAGTGCTCCGTGTAATGTCCCATTTCCTGTATCATTGTGACGTCACACTATTGCTACATCATATGAAGACAAAACCATAACCTCAAAATACGACGAAAAAAATTATATTGTTCTTTAAGAAAACAATCTGGCATAATATTATGTGTGGCACAAAAAGGTTTGATATCGCTTCGTAATTACCTTCAGAAGCGGCTTCGCAGGAATGTCGGCAATATTAGCGATAGCAACCCAATTTGGAGCAGTAGGGTGCGGATAGTCTATGGCGAAGGTCGTCATGCACAGCCACAGCTCGGCTTTAGCTAGAAGATCAGGAACGCTTTGGTCTGGTGCGAACCCGTGCCTGTCTTTGACTTTGTCCAAAGCCCTGGAAACGGTCCAGCTTAAAATGCGTATGAAAACGTGGTGCTCAATAAAGCTGGCAAGGCGCTCGGGAAACGACATCATGTCCGACAGAGGTAGTATACCAAAGGGTACGTACGATGACGGGAAAGGAATGCCAAACGAGCGTTGGTTGAAAAACGGATATCTCATCGTGGTCGTGACCGCAATATGCGGTATGGTAAGGTAAGTCCCAAGCATTGCGTCACATCCATTGAAATAATCCCCGATGAGGATATCGAAGTGGGATGCTTTGAGAAGAGCCAGCGCTGTAGAGTCATCGAAAAAGCACTCGCAGCTATGAACCGTTAATGAGAAAGCTTTCCCGTATGCCCTCATCGTCTTAATCGGACTGCTTTCGAAGGCGACCTGCTTTATTTCTTCTTGGAAGGCATGGATTCCTGGAGGGGTATCGATGTACTTGTACTGGACGGCCCTGTTGTAGGTGTTCATCTGGAAGCCTTTGGTTCCTACAGAGGAGCTGGTTAGGATGGTGACATTGTGGCCGCGTCGTGTCAGCGCTCCTGCGAGGGCAGACATGCTTTTGGTGTGACTACTAGGAGTCGGTGTGAATACAGATACGAGAATATCAGCACCACTGATAAACGGCATGACTTCAACCGCGATCACCATGGAGGACAAAACAAAACACGAAAAAAGTCTCATCGCGTTATTGGTCTGCTGTAGATGACGGTTACCGGTTTGTCCTTTGTAAGACGTGTGCCGATTCCAAATCTCTGTAAGGTAGAATGGTTACAACGCATTGTAAATGAAATGATTCATGACATTAATTTATCATGATTTGGAATCAATGGTTTAGGGTTAACCAGCACAAATAAATAAGTTTGAAGGAGTGGCGAACGGCACAGGCTTAAAGTTTGACATTGGTGGCAATTATTATTACTGAATTGTGAAGACACCCGCTGTGGAGGATTTTGCTGAAGTCTTCAAAACATAGAAATGTGGCTCCGTATGGGTGTGATAATCATTCTCTATGTATCAGACTTCCCCTCTGTTTTCCGAAGCATGATATATGGTTTTAAAAATTTAATGTGTGACATGCATAGGCGTAGCATGGTAGCACAAGGGAGACCTGGCCCCCTCCCCCGTTGTCCATTAAAAGTCATCATGTGTGCGCGCGCGCGCGTGTGTGTGTGTGTGTGAGTGAGTGTAGCTATATGACTCTGTGAGTTTATGGTTTACCCCCGTTGTGCCCCCCCCCCCATTGTTCAACAAGTCTGGCTACACCAGTGGTGGCATGCTCATGGTTTCTTGAGTTCGCACAAAAGACTTTGGCATCTATTGTAAAATCTGTTGCAAATCAAAGTCGCTATTTTCATGCAGTCATTTGCGTTGAAGCCAGACATCGTATCAACATTATGGTATTTTAGTGTACTATTTTCTTGGAGCGAACAAGTTATCTTTTAAAGGGTGACTAAAATAGAAAATTAATTGGGCAAAACAAAACAAAAGAAGGAGTCATCAGGAGCCAAAAAATATCTATCACACACTTATTTATGCATTCAGTCGTATTTCATAATCATTTGAAAAGTACATTTCTGCTGATTTACACAGTCATAAGCCATCGAAGCGACATCGTGATCACGTGATCTGTGACGTACGAGAAGTAAAGGAAAATATTCCACCCACCTGTATACCGTGCACGCCCGCAGGCCTGGCAGGCCTGCGGGCGTGTTTAATTCCTCACAATAATTTAATTCCGTGTTTAATTCCTCACAATAACGTTGATTTAGGGACACAGTTTCATCAATAATGCCGAATTGGTGTATAGTTGCGGGCTGTAGCAAGACCCCTAATGAATATGTAAGCCTACATCTTTTTCCTAAAGATGAAAATCTACGGAAATTGTGGGTCGTAAAGGTAAAGCTCACGCAGGCAGAGTGGCAAGGGTCGGCCAAGTGAGTGGAGTACAATCTGCAGTGATCACTTTGCCGAAGATGATTTTGAGGATCCTGGCCTGTATTCCGAATTTGGCATGAAGAAAAGGAGAAGCAAGCTAAAAGATTCAGCTATTCAAACGATCAGACTTGGAGTCAAGTCTTCAAATCTTTTTTCAACGACATCATCTCCAGCAGCTGCAGCAGCTTCACCCGTAGACCGAAAATTATGTCTCTCGTTCGTTAGTTAAGTGAAGAGCTAACGAACGAGAGACAGAATTTTCGGTATACTTCACCCGTAACTCCAGGGGGCTCCGACGCGTTGGAGCTCCCTGGAGTTACTTCACCCACGGCCCCTTCACCAGGCCCCGGCGCGTCTTCTGCGAGGGGTTCAAACAATATGGTTGAATTCCCCTTGCCACCTGGGCTTGCCACTTGAGCATCTTTGCCTTCGGGATCTGATAAATCATCTGATAAATCAGCTAGAGTTCGTATCTGGCTCAAAAAAGTCCTCCAACTCGGAATCGCGGTCACTTTTCATCTCTCTTTATAAGTTACTCGAATTCAGCCAAAATCTAAGTCAGTACTACCGTAGTATGTAAAGCGAAGTAAAAAAAAAAGGCCAAAAGTGAAATAAACAAAACAAAAACGTTCACCAGTCATGCCAGTCGCTAAGTACGAGTGGAACATAGTAACTGCCGTTCTAAAGATGTGAAGTACATTGTACAGACGCATAAAACGGCTGTGCAGGCGTTTAAGACCAATGCAAAACTTTCGTTCGGCAGCTCAGATGGATGAGAACATTGTTGAAAAAAAAGTTAAGAAACAAAACAAGAGCTCTATATTTAGGCAAAGTGTTTGCTGATCTTGTAGAAAATATATTGATGATTATTCACTCCTAAGACTATACTGATTAATTTATTTTTATCATAAATTGGCCGTTGAACAGAGGGTTCAAATACCGCATTTTGTGTACAATGTTATATGCTGCAGCCTGCAAATCTTGTGCCTCTTACTCTTCATACGTCACTTGGGGGTGTGACGTCAATTAGCCAATCAGCTCACGAGTTTTAAGGAACTGTCCCAAAACCTCTACTTTTCCCCCTTTTTCGCCAAAACGAGACATAATTTGGACAATCGATTGCCAGATTCGTGATTAGAAGGCAAAAATGCATGGAGCAGCACCCATTTTCTCTCTAATTTAGTCAACCTTTAAAGGTCATCGAGAAGCCACTCTGCACAATTACATATTCATATCTAAATGGATTTTGTTTTAATTTGCAAGGCTAAAATGAGCTGGGCCAATGAATAATCATTTCTTTGGCTTAGAGCTTTAATGGGGATGCGGCTTCATCAAGCCTCCGGCTCCCCCTCCTACCCCATCCCCCCTCTCCTACCCCATCCCCCTCCTACCCACCCCCCCCCCCTCCTACCCCATCCCCACCTTCGCCGCCTATTCCCTTTCACTACCATGATACCAAATGTTTATTATGTTGTAAGGTGCAGGTGATAGTAGTAGAAGGAGGAGGAGGAGTAGTCGTAATCATTGCATTTATAGTATTAGTAGCAGTAGTAGTAGTATTAGTAGTGTTAGTAGAAGTAGTAGTAGTAGTAGCAGCAGAAGCAGAGTAGTTGTACCACCTTGAACCTTCAATGATTACTCTCCCAAAAGGGAAGACGCTGTCCTGAAGAGGGGTGTGCTGTTGCAGGTGCTTGGTGCTGGTGTGCCTCCCATTACAGCATCTTGAGGGTAGGGGTGGCGTCTTTTGTCTAATAACGGGTAAGGCTGCATCCCTAAAGGTCATCACTGTGCCTGAAGTTACTCCTTTGGCTGGGAGAGTGTTCTAGGTTCTTACATCTCGTGGGTAAAAACTGTATATAGGTGGCAGTTGACTCTTGAGTACGATCAATGGTAGTAGTAGTCCTAGTAACTGGGTGCTTGTATCACCGAGTTCGAGGATAATTTTTCAACTGTCAATCATTACAGAAGTTTACCCGCTGTGGCTACAACTATCCTTCCTATGCTAATATCACGGATCGGTGACTCGGAGCATTTTTGGAAACATTTCAACGTATCATAAAAGGTTCGCAGTACACAGACTACATGAATTATTGCAAAAGAAAAGTCACCATACAATGCAATGTATTCTGTTTTGAGAAAAAAAAGAACCCCCCCCCCCCCCCCCGTGGTTGCATGGCGCAGCTTAACCCCACCCTCCCAGTTATATGCAGACTAACCTTTGCAGCGGCGAGAAAATGGGAGAGCAGGGGTGGATACCTTACCCCATCCCCCCCCCCCCCTCACACACACACACACACACACACACATTTCTTTCTCGAAAATCAACATAATTGCCCCTAGCACATGAGGTTACAGTACCATTTTCTCCATCTGTACAGCTTTTATGATAAATCGGGTGCCCTTTTGTAGACCTATATCTGTTTTTTATGTGCTTTATTTTGTATAATCAAGCCTAATACGGTTTTTCTGATTGTGACGCATGCTCCTCCTGTGAAAACAAAGGCCTCTTAAGTCTGTAGTATGTAATCATTCCACACACCTGCCAACCTCCTGTCTGAACCTTGCCTTGCCAGTTTAACGCATCATTATTGTACATGTTATAGCCGTTTTCTAATGGTATGTGGCACATTATGTAGCTCCAGTGTTCATTTTTAAATCATGTAGTAAATAGTCTCTTTACATGTATTTTTGTTCTCTCTCTCAGCTAGTTCGCCTCTTCTGTCACTCTCTCTCTCTTTCTTTCTCTACCACTCTCTCTCTCTCTCTTTATACTTCCTCCCTATCTCTTTTCGCGCCACTTCTTTCGACCTTCTCCTTTCTCTTCATTTGTCATCTCCTTTCTCTTGTTCTCACCTTCATCTCCCTGTATCTCATTCCAAGTGCTACGTGACTCCTCACTTTTTTCTATTTTTTTTCAGGCCGTATGCTTTGTTCCTTCGGGGTATATTGTATTTCTATTCATGGTATTCTGATTATCAATCTATTACATTTCCTTTTATCTCCTTCTCCACTTTCCCCTTTCTTTCTTTTTTTTTCTCTCGCTGTTAGTACTTGAGTACTTATATGCGTTTGTGTATTGTTATGGTGTATATTGTTTTTCTTATATTCTTAATCTCAATCTGAATCCGAATCCTGCAATTACTCATCCACAGGAAGAACTGCCCCTTCTGTACAGTGAGCCACCCCTAAAACAAAGACAAAAACAAACAACGGTCTAGCATACTTCCAATAAAATGGTGCAATTCTCACCAGTAGATGGGAAATCTTTTTAGAAGAAAGATGATACCAAATCTGCCAAAAGTGGTTGAGATTTTTCTTTAATATTCTGGACGCATTTTTGTGATTTTTTTTTTAAACATTCACTGGCAGTGCTCCTTTAATACAGAAAATAACGTATCGACGTGTAATTTCAGAAATGGTATTATGCCTGCGCTTTGGGCAAACTCTTTTTCTTTTCGCGGCATTCATGTGACTCTCTTCTATATCTACTTTTTTATATTCACTGATTTGTGGATGTTGTCTTTGCCGAATAAATAATAATATTACGGCTGATATGATAATGCTTGCTGAATAATGATAAATGGATTTAAAAATCTGACGTGTGACATGCATAGACTTAGATTGGGGCACAAGGGAGACATGTCCTCCTGTTTGTCCATTAAAAGTCGTCATGTGGTTGCGTGTGTGTGCGTGTGTGTATGTAACTATATGACGCTGTGACTTTATTTTTGACCCGCATTGTGCCCCCCCCCCCATTGTTCAACAAGTCTGGCTCCGCCAGTGGTGGCATGCTCAAGTGTTTAACAAAAACATGGTTCTTGAGTTCACACAATAGGCTTTGGCATCTATCGTCAAATCTATTGCCGAGTGCTCCTCAAGGTGAATAATAGCGAGCTTTCGAATGTGTGGACTTGAACGCCGTCCTAGATCCTCCCAGCTACAATGGACTGCTTTGTGTTAGCTGCATACCGCGCTTTGTGCAAGAACGGCTCACCCGTCCACCGGCTGCTCCCTCGTCCACTAGTCAGATCGAGAACGCGTCAAACATGATATTAAGGAGTTTTCGGATGTGTCAACTAGAACGCCGTCCTAGATCGTCCCAGCGACAATGGACAGCTTTGTGTTTACTGCAAAGTAGGTGAAGCATGAAGCTAATAATGGGTGAAGCGAGGTTCACGTTTTAGAGAAGACGGCAAAAGCATGTTTGACGCGTTTTCGATCTGACTAGTGGACGAGGGAGAAGCCAGTGGACGGGTGAGCCGTTCTTGCACAAAGCACGGTATGCAGCTAACACAAAGCAGTTCATTGTAGCTGGGAAAATCTGGGAGGGCGTTCAAGTGCACACATCGAAAGCTCACTATTGCCGTCTTCTCTCAAACGTGAACCTCGTTTCACCCATTGTTAACAGCATACAACGTAGTTAAAGCATGAAACTAACACAAAACATTCCATTGTCACTGGGAGGATCTAGGACGGCGATCACGTCGACACATGCGAAAACTCCCTATTATAATGCAGTCATGCGGTGAACCCAGACATCATTATGGTATTTCAGCGTACTAGTTTTTTTGGAGCGAACACGTTAAAGGTAATCGAGAAACCTCCTTTTTAACACAACGTGTAAGACAGGCTACTTCTACACATTCTACACATTCTATATTGACATACATGTATATGGAATTTGCTTTAATTGGCAAGGCGAAAATGAGCTGGGCATGCAATAAATAACCCTTTCTTTGGCTTAGAGCTTTATTAAAGGGAAAGTCCACCGTGAAATTAAGTTGGTTTTAAAAGAAGCAGATAAGGTCTTAAAACAAAACAGTTGAAACCTTTGATCATTAATTCCTCAAACATGAAACCTTGTAATACTTGTATCAGACTGAAGTTTCTACATTGTAAAGTTGAAAGATGTAAAATTTATAATTGTGAGCAAGTTTTATAACATTTATCTGAATACTTTTATTTAAATATTGCTCTGAATATTTAATTAGATTTTTCACTCTTTGAAAAATCAAGGCCACAAAATCTGTGTGTATCAGTTATTAATCCAGCACACCACAATCGCTATTGTGTGTTGCAGCTGTCATTCATGTTTCATGTTCTCTTGGTTAAAAAGTGTTCTGGAATTTCCGCTGCAGCACATAATGGCAATTGTTGTTTTCTGAATTAAATACTGATACTCCAGATTTTGTGGCCTATATTTTTCGAAAAGTGAATAATCTGATTAGATATTCAGAGCAATATTTAAAGAATAGTATTAAAAGAAATGTCATAAAAGTCGTTCCCAGTAAATTTCACATCCTTCACCTTTACAATGATAATAGGTATAATTTTTGAGCTTTTAACGACGAAAAGTGTCCACTGTCTTTTTTTAATATATAGTAGTAGTTGTAGTAGTAGTATTAGTAGTAGTTGAAGTAGTTTTAGTAGTTTTAGTAGTAGTAGTAAAAGTAATCGTAGTAGCAGAAAAAGCAGAATTAATTAGTAATAGTAGTCCTCCTACTAACACGTATGTGAGATTTTTATTGAGTCTGCAGTTATATAATTTCTTTAGTGGGGACTTTAACTTACATTTGCCAAATCTCTATATTAAAAATCAGCTATGGTTACTGTTATTAAAAATTAATCTACTTTTTTGTCATGACATAACCATTCAGCCTTTGCAGAGGTGCATCTTACCAGCAACATGTCCAATGTATATTGGAGGGGGGGGGGGGTGTCCCTCACAATACCATTCATAATATATTTAGTTTAATTGATATCATATTTGCATGATATTTTGTAATGTACTATTTTAAAGAAAACATTACATACTGGTCTATTTATTAATAGAGAGATAGGGGGAGGGGGGAGGGGGTGTTGAAAGAAAAAGAAAAGGAGAAGTTTGAATTTAAATGCTTTCTTTTTTTCGATGCGACTTTGAAAAGGAATTTTTTGAGTCATTTAAAGATTTTCCCTAATAATGTGGTGAAGCGTGATGACAAGCAAAACCAAACAATGACACCGAGAGATAAGTCAAACACGCTTTAGGATTAGAATAAACAAAGCAAATAACCAATTAATACTTACCAAGATAATATATGATATATGCGTATAGGTAATAGAGAGTTCCAAATGCCACAGCTCTAAGAAGATGTATGAAGATCAAAACCAGAGACAGAGTTGAGTCGTCAGCAAATATGTTGGAGCCATGGAAGTCAGGAACAAGAGTGTCTAAAAGTGGTCATCCTGCTCCCAGTACCGTCACCGTACGTGCCCCAGCCACTTGGTACGTGCACCGATGCTAGAGTAGGCTTTGATACACATACATATGTACATCCAGTCCGGCGTGTAACCAGGTCCGGTGACTACTATGTACGCGCGCACCATTGGATGTTACTCAGGTGCTAACCGTGAGTAGGAGGAATACATATACATGTATATACCTTTTTACAACACTCCCCCGGTCCCTTAGAAAAGGCTTAGATTGCAGCATATATAAAAACAAATATTGCTCAATCTTCCCAAAACCCCAATTAGTATCAGGATATTGGGAAAGGAACCATCTTGGTTATAATATCCTAGATGATACCAGAATATCATAAAAAAAACATTTACATCTCAAATAAACTAATCTGGACCCCATTATTCAGAAAAAAACACTCATCAATAAACTAAAAAATCCCGCAAACTAAATTGGGATGTATATATGAAGGGCCCTTTCGATGAGGACTCATTCTGTCATATTGAACCAAATACCTCAAAATAAAAACAAGGGTATGTATATCTCAATTAGAAAAATTAACAAGGATTTGGTTGAGTCCAAAAATCAATCAATGAACCGAGGGCTTACCCATAGAGCCTCAGTCCATTCGCAAAGGTGGAAGTCGTCACCTCTGGGAGAGAAATCCCACGGATATTCCCCACAAATTCGCCGATATCACCCAGAAATAGTGGGGTGTTGTATTTCAATTCGGAATGAACCTTAAGATGTGGCGAATCGGTTTCCAGGAGGAGCCGTTCCAAGGGAATTTCCCGTACTGCTTGGAGCTGCTCTTGAGAGAAGCCTTTTACAAGGCCTGCAATCCCGAAGTAGCAGTGAGAAAATGCTTCGGTCCAGGATCTGACCATAGCAACATTACCAGAGAAACAACGCAAATGTATTCTCTGGTGAGTTGAGCATTTCTGCCTAAGCAGTCTCAGAGCCAGGCGAGATTGGACTTGGTTTAGGCGATCAGAATGCACGCCTCTCAGGTACATCACCATAACATGACCCAGAGTTCCAAGATTTGGGGGCGGTTCAGGATGTCTTCCTGACACCTCCATTGAATCTTGGGTGCCGTGAAGTCGAGTCCGACTTCACTCATGGCAACAACTCTGGGATGTGCAAGGTGCTGCACCAGTTGATCCCATTGTTGGGATGTGAAGAAAACGGCCTTCTTGGGGTGGATTCCCACCGCCAACCTCCAAGTGGAGTCCCGCTCCTGGTTTCGGAGCATCTGCTCAAATTGAGGGGTTGCGAAGAACTCAGGGTCACAGTAGTTCTTGGTTGTTGATGCCCTCTAGATCTCTGTATCATTGATTGCATACGATCTTGATGGTAGTGAGTATCAAAACCCCTGGGAAATTGTTCAGCGGGATTGGCTGGTTCCGCCGTTCGTTCAACCCTCTCTGGCTGTGGCTCAGGTTGGGGAACCGGTTCTGGAACCATAGGAGCAGGTCTACCTGGGCGAACCTCTCCCAACTCAACCAATTGTCTCAATTGATCGGCCGAGAGCTGATTCACCAGGAACACCAGAGGCCTGAAGTGAATAAATGCCGCCAGGTGTTTACTGGTTGCAGAGAGGGATTCACTCTCAACCAGGATTGCTGGTTGATCATGTCTCCCATCTCCAGCAGAACCTCTTCAGTAAGACGAGGATTGACTGCCTGCCACCGAGAATTCACCATACGAACCAGTTCATCTAAAGTAGCCTCCACTCCCACCCAAAACTGTGTAATTAAACACGGTGCATCCACCCTCAAACGCAGAATTCTCTCCCACTAAGGACCGGTATGCGTAGCCTGTGGCCGGAAGTATTCCGGGCAGTGACGCAGGATATGCTGTCGAATTCTAGCCGAAGTATATCCGCAATCACTCAAAGGACACTTTTGCTGTCTTTTTGTAGCCGTGGACTGGCCAGTCCCAGTCCTCGGGTCAAGACTCTGCTTGGAGGAAGGAACAGGATCCGCAGATGGTTGGGTCCGAGCTGCAGGTTCCTTAACCCTAATGGTGGAGGGCTGCTGACTTGGCAGCCTCTTACGGCCAGGGGCCGGTTGGGTCCGGACGACAATCACCTACCTCTACCAGCAGCGAGGCTCACTGAAAGGGAGCCTGCACTGCTGGCCGAAGTAGCCGAAGGGGTTGGGGCAGCCACCGGTTGAATCCTGGCAGCAAGTCCCCTACCTCTACCGATAGAGAGGCCCACCAAAGGGGAGCCTGCACCACCATTAAGAGGCTTACCTTCATCATGGGACACCTCAAAACCCGTGTGATGCGGATGCGGAGGTGTGGCCACAGCACCCTTAGATTTCCTATGGAGCCACCATCTGGGGTCTCCCTTCTTCTCTCTCAAAGGAGCTGCGGCTGGTCCGGTACTTGGCTGGTCCGCCACTGCAGCACCCTTCTTCGGGTTGCTCTTGGCAGCCTTCGCAGGGCCTGCGGCTGGTCTGCCACTGCAGCACCTTTAGAGAACTTCCTTTTACGCCTACGTCTCTTACGGGGAGCTACTACCGATCCCGCAGAGTCCCCACACTCCCACCCATAGGAGCTGCGGTATGTTCCACAGGCAGTGGAACATCCATGGTAACATCCTCAGGAATCCTCGCTGTAGGTGGTGGGGGGGGGGGGGGGGGGGACAGCAGCTGGTCCCGCCATGAGCGTGTCCGCCATCTCCAACTTTACTAGAGAAGTTGCGACTGGTCCCGCATTAGATGGGTCCGTCGTTACGACTGGTCCAACACTAGACAGGTCCGTCCAGCCTTATGAGCCACATGGAGAGCTTCAGTTAATTGAGCTGAATACTCATCCATAGAAGGTATATATGCTGAAGTTGGAAGAGGGAACATGAGATCAGCTGGTAAATTGATTTCTCTACCCAACATCAGTCGGTTAGGTGTGAATCCGGTACTGCGATTTACCGTAGATCGAATTTGACCCGGCGATCTCATTGGATCTGGGATTTACCAATATAACACCATACAGCATCCATAATCGTTCGATTATATCTTTCAACTTGCCCATTGGACGATGGCCTGTACGGAGTAGTTTTGGTTTTGGGAATTTGCATGAGATTACACAGATTTGCAAATAATTTTCTTTCAAAGTTCCTACCCTGATCTGTGAAGATTTGAAATGGATATCCAAATCTACAGAAAATTTCTGTCACAGCCGCATGAGCAGTGACCTCTGCCGATTGAGAAGGTAAAGGGCTGGCACACATTCAACCCACTTGGTAAACTGATCTACCATTACCAGTACATGTTCATTCCCGCTGGAGGTTTTAGTAAGAAGCCCCATGAAATCAAGATGAACTCATTCCATGGGAGCTCCTGCATAATAATTTACCAGGGGTGCTTGCCATATCTTACCGATTTCTTGTTCTGGTTGCATGACGCACATTCCCTGATATAATTCCGTATATCCCGTGACATACCATACCAGAAGTACCTGGTCCTGATTTTACTTCTGGTCCGGTTTATCCCAGCATGACCTGCCAACGGAATATAGTGATTAAGTTTTATCACTTCGTGTTGTAGTGAATGAGGCACCACTATCTTAGCATTTGTGTCATTTTCTGGATCTTTTATTTTCAAATAAATCCATCTTTAACAAAAAATAATTCCTTATTAATCCATAAGAATTCACTAGCGGGGTCCAATAATAATAATGTACATTCGCTAATATGTTGGACGTAGATATGGACGTGATCCAGCCATACAAACGTACAAACTGATCATCTGACTTCTGTTCTTTCTTCAGAAATTCTGAGGATGAAAGATTTTCCATGATCGGAGACACGTCTTCAGGATTCACTAAATTAATGGAAAAAACAGGTAAGCCCTGGGAAGAAGAAATTTCCATCTGACTTAAATTAAAAACAATGTCTTCTTGACTAGATTTTATTGGACTTTCTACCTCTATTTTTGACATCTTTTCTGGTTTGCTCGATAGCGGAACTATATACATCATCCACCACTTCCACGAAATGTGACCAATTATCATGCGCTTTCGTACAGTAAGCACAACCATGACAAGGGAGATCCTTGGGTGCAATACATAAACGGTATTCATTACACAGGTTGTCCGTCTCGGGGATCCGAGAAAGAGCATCCGCGTTTTTATGCACCCTACCCGGTCGGTGTTCAAATTTCATATCATACTGGCCCAATTCTTCTAAGTTGACCTTGGGGTTCCTTAAAATTAAGTAACCAAGTTAAACTACCATGGTCAGTTCTTACTGTAAACGGTTTACCCAAAAGATAATGTCTGTACTGGCGCGTTAATCTAACTATTGCTAGAAACTCGCGCCGAGTAACGCAATATCTACGCTGCTCAGGAGACAGGGAAAGACTCCCATAAGCAATTACTCTCTCCTGAATATTCTGAAGTTAAATTAATTCAGCTCCAATGGCAGTCGCAGAAGCGTCAGTATCTAGGATAAACCGATCTACCGAATTGGGTAGTGTTAGAACATGAGCGGGTGTCATCAATTCCTTCACCTGATTGAAAGCCAGCTGGTGTTCCGACTTCCAACAAAAGGCATGCTGTCCGGTTAAACCATAGAGAGGTCCCACGCTTTTTGCATAGTCTTTAAGGAAGATCCTATGGTAATTAACCAAACCCAGGAATTGCTCAACCTCTTTTGTATTAGTAGGTACTGGCCAGTTCCTGACGGCTTGTATATGATCTTCCTTCAGATGAAGACCTGATTCGTCCACTTCCCTGCCTAGAAATATAACGCGTTGTTGAAAGAAAGAACACTTCTTGGGTTTTAGCTTCAGTTTATAATCCCGGAAGCGTTCTATAATCTTTCTTAGATTCTTAATGTGACCTACAAAAGAGGTCCCAAGCACAACAACATCATCCAAAATAGCGAGAGCAATGTCCCAGTTTAATCCTCTGAGAAGCAGATTCATTACTCTAGAAAAGGTAGCAGGGGCATTGCACAGACCGAAACCCATGCGAACAAATTCAAACAGCCCATGTTTAGTTATGAAGACTGTTTTTTCTCGATCCACATCTCGGAGTTTCATCTGCCAGTAAGCAGAATTGGCATGTAACTTAGAAAACCAGGTATTATTGGCCAAAGTATCTAAGCACTCCTCGATACATGGGAGGGGTAGGCATATTTTTTAGTTATTTTATTTAACTTTCGATAGTCTATGCACCAACGCACACCCCATCATGTTTACGTACTAATACCGGAGCAGACGCCCATTCTGACACTGAGGGTTGAATAATATCTTGTTAAAGATCACATTGCAAGGAAATTCCATCAAAATAAATATTGGCTGAATACTTATTATTGCATAGATGGCATAAATTAAACAAGGTTATCCAAATTCAACGCTTGGAAACATTTGAATTAATGATTATTATCAATTATAAAACGGTAAAATACAGCCCCCGATATAGCAGCTGAAGAGCTCCTTGAACGCTGCTGAGATGTGTGACGACACACGAAGGACCAGTCCTGTCTAAGCAGACGATGTCCCATAACATCTAACACATTTTTCAGTGCCTGTTTTGTCATCTCCTCTTCACTTATTTCTCTTACTTGACTAGCGTCAGTCTTAATGTTAGTCTGTTGCCTCACTCTTAACTTCGTGTATCGTATTATTTTGATGAAAAATGCAACGTTAAAAAAATAAAGGAATCAGTCACTTGTAAACAAAATAAGACGCCATTGTATTTTCAGCTGCTTGCACCGGGGCATGTTCGGCGTTTCAAGAGGGAACGAATACAATCTGTGATATTATTCGGAGGGTTTTTCAATTTGAAAGTGGGGTTTATTTCATTGATCATTGACCCTTCTCCTGTGTATTTACAATCAAACGGTTTTAGTTATCAGAATCAGTTCACTTTCCCTTTTAGAATGGTGTGAAATAAGGTCATGTTTAAATGTACCAAACTCTTTATAATTTGATAAATAATTGCATTGCAATTACGTTCATTCATTATAGGACGTCGTCTGCTTAAGCAGGATCGATCCCTAGTGTGACGACATCAAAACATCGCTATATTTCTGGCGAATCCTCGGATATTCCAGATGCTGAGAAGAGCTTTTATGATGTTGTTTTTATAATCATCAGATACGCAGTTGACATAAAACTTATACGATTGCCATCTGTAAGCTTCGCAGTTTCTAGTGATACATTAATTGCCATATTTGTGATTTTCTTTGGATAGCTACTTTGGATAGATGTGCTCGTTCCTCATTAACAAAATTCATAGGTGTGCGCCTCATCTTTTGCTTGATGGGGTTAGCATCACCAGTAACTATTGGATGCTCAATATCTGTAAAGTTACCAAGGTCAAATTCATCCTTTGCAAATACCCCTTCAAATTCTACAAATTCCTTCAAATTCTACAAATAATTCCTTAAAGGTTGACTAAATTAGAGAGAAAATGGGTGCTCTTTCCATGTATTTTTGCCTTCTAATCACGAATCTGCCAATCGATTGGCCAAATTATGTCTCGTTTTGGCGAAAAAGGGGGAAAAGTAGAGGTTTTGGGACCGTTCCTTAAAACTCGTGAGCTGATTGGCTAACCCCCAAGTGACGTATGAAGAGTAAGAGGCACCAGATCTGCAGGCTGCAGCATATAATATTGTACACAGAATGCGGTATTTGACCCCTCTGTTCATCGGACAATTTATGAAAAAAAGGAAATTAATCAGTATAATCTTAGGAGTGAATAATCATTAGCAATATATTTTCTACAAAATCAGAAAACGCTTTTGCCCAAATATACAGCTCTTGTTTTGTTTTTTAGCTTTTCTTTTGAACAATGTTCTCATCCATCTGAGCTTGCCGAACGAAAGTTTTGCATTGGTCTTAAACGCGTGCACAGCCGTTTTATGCGTCTGTATGTACAATGTCCTACACATCTTTAGTACGGCAGTGACTATGTTCCCCTCGTACATAGCGACTGGTGAACGCTTTTGTTTTGTTTATTTCACTTACGGCTTTTTTTTTACTTCGCTTTACATAGTACGGTAGGACTGACTTAGATTTTGGCTGAATTCGAGTAACTTATATAGAGAGAGGAAAAGTGCCTGCGATCCGAGTTGGAGGACTTTTCTGAGCCATGCAGATACGAACTCTGATTTATCAGATGATTTATCAGATGATTTATCAGACCCCGAAGGCAAAGAAGCTCGAGTGGCAAGGGGAAATTCGACCATATTATATGTTTGAACCCCTCGCAGAATACGGTGAAGGGCCGTGGGTGAAGTAACTCCAGGGAGCTCCAACGCGTTGGAGCTCCCTGGAGTTACGGGTGAAGTAGACCGGAAATTCTGTCTCTCGTTCGTTAGCTCGTCTTAGCTAACGAACGAGAGACAGAATTTTCGGTCTACGGGTGAAGCTGCTGCAGCTGCTGTCGTTGAAAAACAGATTGGAAGACTTGACTCCAAGTCTGATCGTTGGAATAGCTGAATCTTTTAGCTAGCTTATCCTTCTCTTCATGCCAAATTCGGAATACAGGCCAGGATCCTCAAAATCATCTTCGGCAAAGTGATCGCTGTAGATTCTACTCCACTCACTTGGCCGGCCCGCGTGAGCTTTACCTTTGCGACCCACAATTTCCGTAGATTTTCATCTTTAGGAAAAAGATGTAGGCTTACACCCCCTTACATCTTTAGGGGTCTTGCTACAGCCCGGCATAATTGATGAAACTATGTCCTCAAATCAACGTTATTGTGAGCAATTAAACACGAAAATATGCAATGCAAATGGTCGATGCGGTGAATATCATGCTCTCACTCGGCACCGTACCGGGCTGGGCCTGCCAGGCCTGCGGGCATACACGGTATACAGGTGGGTGGAATATTTTCCTTTACTTTTCGTACGTCACAGATCACGATGTCGCTTCGATGGTTTTTTTAGGGGCGGGGCTTATGACTCTGTAAATCAGCAAAAATGTACTTTTCAAATGATTATGAAATACGACTGAATGCATAAAAAAGTGTGTGATAGATATTTTTTGGCTCCTGATGACTCCTTCCTACGAAAAATGGGCAATTAATTTTTTATTTTATGCCTTCCTCAGAAGAATCGTGCATTATAGGGTCAACAATGGTAGCCTCTTGAGCTTCCCCGATAACTTGATCCTGTTTCAAATGTAGATTCTGATCCTTAGGAGTCACCACATATAATCCAAAAGAATCGGAAGATTTATGAAGTGAACGCCTGAACAATGCTCTCAGATCAGTATAAGGCTCGATAAGAAATTCTTTCAGATCTACAGCAGTTCTACACTGGATTCTTGCCACGGACATAGGAGGAATAACTGTTAAACTTTAAACAAATACTGGAACAGTTCGACTTTACGTTTGTCCTCCCCTAACCATTTGAATAACCTCGCCATGAAATAATAATTTTGACCCTGATATATCTATTTTTGCTCAGCAACTGAATCCACTATTGCTTTAAATTTGCGATCACTAAATAGTAAATCGACACTGAAAGCAGAAGACTTTGTTTTCAGCATACAAACATCCACTTCCGCAGGCAGTTCATCTCCCGCACATGCCTCTTGAAAGGGCGCACTCACCTCTATGGAGTTATCTAGAAATTCTAGGCGGCCACGGTGGAATAAGCCAAGGGCTTTGCAGCGGAGAAAATTGGAGACTTGCCTGAAAATCAGTCACTGGTCCACTCTCCCGAAATGGAAGAAAGGCTCCTAGGGAACCAAAACCAGGTAAGCTTTGGGGGTACTTTCCTTTCCCAAAGACATGCCTGTATTACACTTAACCATCTCAGGAAAGGTAGATCCAGAAATGTCTTCAGGGGGGTTTCCCCTTCTACAGATGTTCCTGGTTCAGACTTACCAAGTCCTACATTACTTACATCTACAGTATCCAGATCTACAGAAATATTTCTAGGGGTGTTTCCCCCTTCTACAGACCTTACTGGTTTCGACTTGGCAAGTTCTGTGGTACTTACATTTACATTGTTTACATTAACAGTACTTAAATCTACACAACTTGCATCTACAACATTTAAACTATGGCCCTTATCTACAGGGATCAGGGATCAGGGATCAGGATTGAGCCCCGTCCTGTGATCCCTGATCGTTTTCCTCTCCAATACTAGAAAAGGAAACCGATTTCTCTGAGTTTCCTAGTGGACATTCTTTGATGAAGTGACCAAACTTGCCACACCCAAAACACGTATTCCTCCCAGGTGATCTGCCAGCAGATCGGCCAGGGGATCTTAACCTTGACCTACCTGGAGAGGGTTGAGTTCGGGATGGCTCATTTCGTCCTTGCATGTAGATTACAAGTCCTTTGACTGTGACTTGTAAGTCTTTGATTGAACATTTTCCATAAACTTATTCAGGGTACGCTCGATAGAATCAATTTTCTGTTCAACACGGGAAACCCTATCCTCAAACCTATCAATCCGTGAGGATTGTTGAGAGGAGTGAGGAGTACCCATCCTGCAGACTCTACGCTCCTGTGAGAAACATTCATCGGAAAGAGAAAGCTGTCTGACCTCTTTGCGAGACTTTCCAAAGATAGCTCGATGTGTATGTTGATACCGTCGAACTAATTGTACAGTCCCTAGGCCGAGTCCATGCAGTCCATGCAAGATTCATCAGTAGTCTGTCGCGTATAATTAAACTGCATTTGCGAAACTTCAGGCAGATCGCACAACGCGAATCTCTTCTCGAGCTTCCGAATTAATTCGGAATACTCAAGCTGGGATTCACGTTTTAGAAGTAGTGCATAGTACTCACTTGCACTTCCGAATACTAAGCACCAGCAGAGTTGCTTCTTCCTTTGACCCAGGTCCCATCCACACTCATCTGCATAAATTGAAACTTTGCGATGAATGCATGCCAACTTCCTCGACCATCAAGGGTCATGGATCTTGGCATAGATACGGACCTATTACGACTCTGTTCAGAATCGTAATGAGCGCGGGAAGAAGTGTTGGCCTGCGCTGTTCTACCGCGGTTCAATGGTGGGGGCGATTCCCTATCGTGCAAGCGCCTGGAATCCCTCTGAGATCGGGAATCTCGAAAAAAAGGATCTATACGTTGGTGGCGAAGATTCTCGATAATGAGGATATCGATAATTAGAACCCTGATGAGAACGAGAATACCCACCAGTTTGTGACCTATTTACCGGTGGAGGTGATATAAATCCTACTTTATATCGTGAATCCCGCTGATAGTAAGAATCTTTACGCGAGCGCATATCCCGTGACTGCCTATACTCCCTATGATCTCGATGAGAGGGATTATAGTACGAAGAAGGACTCCTGGCTCTTGATCTGTAGTGATCATCAGCCAGATAGTACGTTCTTTTTTACTCTCAACTATCATCCCGGGGACGTCTATAATTTGGATCCCTAACCAAATCCCGTTGGGATTCACGAAAAAATTCATGCTTGGTTTCAATGGGGTAACGCGATCGTTTTTCTTCCCAGATTGAATCCCGGGAACATGTATAGTTCCGTTCTCTATTTGTATTGTAATCAGACTCACGAATGTGCTCGCGTTTGGTTTCCAGAGTATCCGGAATCCCTGACGCTAGAACCCTGTCGGCATCGTGTCCTCTTACCGCTACATTGGCTTGATGCCTTTCCTTCAGAGGTGCAGCAGGTGACTGCGCCGCCTTGATTTTGGCATCACCCTAGCATACAATTCGTGGTTGTTCGTCATAAAATGTTGGGAATTAGCTTGTGCCATTTCCCGCGCTGAACTAAGTGGGGATGCAGGACGCGCAATCCCAGCAGTATACACTGTCTGAGACGCTAGCTGCCTTGCGGCTCTAACAACTTTGCGATCAGCTCAAGCTATCTGCTGTGCTGCGTCTGCCTTAGTATTTTCCACTTCGGAATCCTGAGAGAAATCATATGGAGAAAAATCAAACAACCCTTCCAATTCTTCAAGAGTCTTCTTGAAATGGGAAACTTCTAAAAGAGAAGATGGAGTTAAATTCTTTTGTACATATGGGAGCCCAATATGCCTATGCGAAATTGAGGGACCATTGCCAGGCACTCTTCTCAAATCCTCCTCAGTACAATAATTAATCCTAATTCTTCCCAAGAATTAAAATGAAGGAAGGAGTCTAACTATTCTACTTGGAACAGAAGAAGTGATAAAGTTGAGTTCTAGTATTAAAATACAATAACTAAAATTAATCAACTTTCTGAAAATGTAAGTGTCTTTCAGAATAAAACTTGAATCAGAAAACCTGTTATTTTCAGATCAACTAACTTACTATTTCCTAATATCCCAGTAAAGAGATCTGGTTGATCATATCAATCTTACTTGGAAATCCAGGCAATGGATTAGGGATGTTAGTTCAAACAATATTAAAATTCAAAAATAATTAATAAATCTGGTTGTATTCAGATTAAACTCAAATAAAATGCACTTGATTAGGACCTTGAAGTTAATTCAATTTCCTAATATTCGAGTAGAGAGATCTGGTTAATTCAGATCAATCTCGACTCAAACCAAATGCACTAAATAATCAAAAATATTAGTTATAACAATCAACAAGCAAAAGAGAATATCAATATTAAAAAATTGCTGAGGAAAATATTCAATCAACCATACACACATGAGGAACTACAATTGATTTCTATCCTTTTGTTTTAATACCTTTATTTATTCTCTTTTTATTTTTATTATTTTTTTGACAAAAGGAAGAAAAAACGCTCGCACAAAAAAGAAAAAATCAGCACACAGCAAACACTTCTGCAACAAAGATTTAATCAAAAATATATAAGCTGTACCAATCTAGTGATATAGCAGATTGATTTCAATAATTTCCCTTCAAATCTTAAAGCTTTTTTTTTTCGAAAACAGTAAAAATCCAGAAAGCAAAAATTGTGAAAATTTTCACAAAATTTTCCAAGTAATTGAAAATACCCCGTTCGAGGTAATAATTCCAGCTAATCGGACTGGATTAGATAGAAAATAAAACAAAAGACACGAGCGATGTGTCTTATCAGAAACGTACACGGACAAAAAATATTTGGTAGACCAAATGACAGCGTAAAATAAATGCAACAGCGCTCCAAAAATCTACTTAGAAATTGCGCACTGAATAAACATAAGTATATTTTGAATATTGGCAATTGCAAGAGACATGCAATGGAATATTTTAAAGCAGCGCAGTATATCTAAATGCAACACAGTCCAGTTCAATAAAGAACAAGGTCTGCAAGTGATAACTAGCTGACGTCTACGGAACTAGAATTAAAACCAGTTCAAGACTACAAAAGAATCACTTATTGCATTCAAATATTCAAGCAATGACTTTAACAAAGCAACAGTATGCCGATAAATTCAAGAATGATACCCGAAAATACCAATCAAGAACTTCACAAAAAATTGTGTAGCAGCACACTAAGAATGAGATAGTGTCTGAATCGTCAGACTACCACGCCACATTAACCTATCGCGAGCGAACAGCAGTGAGCAGGTTCGCAGTGCTAACCGTGAGTAGGAGGAATACATATACATGTATATACCTTTTTACAACAGTGGTAAAGAATTGCTTTTGGTTTGGTGATAAATATCAGCAGATTTTTGTTATCAACCATGAGTATGTTTTGAGATAACTTTTACATAGATAATGGAATAGCTAACAATACCCACAACTTTCCCCATATATTTACAATTGAAAAATAAATGAGAGAATTGGAGTGTATCCGATTTTTGTGGAAATTTTATTTAAAATAAATTGTATGAAAGTGAGTAGGTAAGGAAATATGTAACATTACACTTCATGTCGAAGGATTGGTGCTTTCATTTACAACATGAAGCCAATGATGATTGTTGGTTAGGATGTGTAAGAGTGTGGGTAAACACAAGGTGGTTGTTAGTTAAGTGATATTGATGACACAATTATAAACAGATGGGACAAATAAGCTTTGCATAAGCTTGCATTTGTAAACAACTTTACGTACATCGTCAATAGACGTTCGCTCGATAATTATAGGGTTACACCGTAGCTAGATGATACTAGGGGGCACTGGTTTTGGATTAGTTGTCGTTGGATAGTTATCCGCACACACACACACACATACATATATATATATATATATATATATATATATATATATATATATATATATATATATACTTGTATATATTTGTTTATGGGGACATTCGCATTGTTATACGTCATCCCAATGTCCCCATAACCTTGCTCGATGTCCCCGTAATCTGGTTGTTTTCGCTCTGACGGAATAAATCCCATTGTTATAGGTCCCCATAATCCTAGTTTTGTATATATATATATATATATATATATATATAATCAAAAATATTAAATAATAAAATGTTGGCAAATTGAAATTTCAGAGTTTCGTTTTTTGCTTCATTAAGTATGATATATATTTTGAATGAAACATAATAATTTTGTCCAAAACAAAGATACATAAAACATCCACATACGCATCCAGAAATATACGTAACAAAGAAAGAGGACGAGAATGAATACGTCACAAAGAAAATTGGAAACAGAGAGAGAGATTGGAAACATGATAATGATAACAATGATGAGGATGATGATAATGCTGCTGCTAATAATGATGATCATGATAGTGACAGTGATGATGATGATGATGATGATAACGACAATGAGGATGATATTGATGGTGATGATGATGATGATGATGATGATGATAGTGATGATAATGATGTTGCAAGCACATGGAAACATGTGCTTACTTTTTTAATGTGCATGCATTTTACCCTTTACCATGAATTCAGACTATTAGTGCCCAGGGCAATTCATCATGAATTATTAATAAAGCATTCATGTGCCTTGGAGCAAGAGACCAGAAGCCTGATCATCAGAGCTCTGAAAAGGTGGTATTCATGTCCATTGTTCAGGGTCATTGTAAGCACACACTCACATACACATTTTTTCCGAAGCATGATATATGGTTTTAAAAATCTGATGTGTGACATGCATAGGCGTAGCCGGTTAGCACAAGGGAGACCTCCTCCGCCCCGTTTGTCCATTAAAAGTCGTCATGTGTGTGCGTGTGGGTGCGTGTGTGTGTGTGTGTGAGTGCCTGTAGCTATATGAATGTGTGAGTTTATGTTTTACCCCAATTGTTCCCCCAATTGTTCAACAAGTCTGGCTACACCAGTGGAAGCATGCTCATGGTTTCTTGAGTTCGCACAAAAGGCTTTGGCATCTATTGTCAAATATGTTGCAAAACAGAGTCGCTTTTTTCATGCAGTCATTCGTGTTGAACACAGCACTATGAACGTGATGACAAAGAGAGCGGACAAAATATGCAGCTCCTCATTGTACCCTCCACCAGGGGCGGATCCAGGATTGAGTAAAAGAGGGGGCACAAAAAAGAAAGTTTGTGAAAAAGTAGACCCGTATTTTTGGGGTCTCGTCAGCTTCTCAAAAAGTCGAAAAAAATTTTTTTCCAAACGTTCAAAAAACTTTAAAAATCGCTCATTAAGGGGTTATGGGTTCCAGTTTACCTCCATAATTCCCTGACGCGCAAAAAAAAAAAAAAAAAAGGTCTTCACTCAAAAGGGGGGGGGGGGGCACAATCGACAAAATGGCGGATCGTCCATGGTAAAAATTCAAACTACTCTTCCAAAGGGGGGGGGGGGCACGGGCCGGCTGTGCCCCCCCCCCCTGGATCCGCGCCTGCCCTCCACAACTGCTCTGGTAGACAAAAGAACATCCCTTCACTGTTATTATGTAAGTAGAAGAGGTGATTATGCATGTGACACCTATTCTACATATTTTTACATAATAGCAATGAAGGGGTGTTCTTTTGTCTACCAGAGCAATTGTGGAAGTTACAATGGGGAGCTGTATATTTTGTCCACATTTTCATAGTGGTGACATCGTTTATTTACATTATGGTATTTTAGTGTACTATTTTCTTGCAGCGAACAAGTTATCTTTTAAAGGTCATCGAGAAGCCGTTCTGCACAATTACATATTGGTACCTAAATGGCTTTTGTTTTAATTGGCAAGGCTGAAATGAGCTGGGTCAAATAATAACCCTTTCTTTAACTTAGAGCTTTAATGGGGATACAGCTTCATCAAGCCTCCGGCTCCCCCCTACCCCACCCACCCCCTCCTACCCCATCCCCCTCCTACCCCATCCCCCCTCCTACCCCATCCCCCTCCTACCCCATCCCCCTCCTATCCCATCCCCCTCCTACCCCATCCCCCTCCTACCCCATCCCCACCTTCGCCGCATATTCCCTTTCACTACCATGATACCAAATGTTTATTAGGTTGTCAGGTGGAGGTGATAGTAGTAGTAGTAGTAGTAAAAGGAGGAGGAGTACTCGTAATTGAATCAGTTGTAGTAGTAGTACTAGGTGTTACAAAAAAATCTCACTTTTGATCCTTAATAGTTCAAAAACTATGTATCACATAACCCTGACATTGACATGAGCAATAGCTGAGTACTGTACAATTTTGTTGGAGGTAATTTAAAAATGAAAGCATAAATCATTTTCATTAAATTTAAGATTCATTTTTAAAGGTCCCCTTCTATGAAATAATAATTCTTGGTATTTTGTACATGATACTCATCTAAATTGAAAAATGACATCCGTTTGCAATAAATACGTATCAAAATATTTTTAAAATAATCTTTCCCCCAGGTATTCATGTCCAAAACAGTCTACTAAGCTCCGCCCCCTTTTAAGGACGTTCCCTAGTTAAAGTCAAATCCATGTCAGTTTCACCAAATTTTGCACACAGTTACTTTGGTCCATGAGAAGCCCAAATACGCATAGAAAAGTATAGGTCCATGTGCTTACTTTTTTTTCTATGGGACACTGAAGTGTGCCATGATTGGGTAGTATGTAGAATGACGTCAACGCAGGTTTTTGGCCATTGATAGACCTCAGAATTCCCATTATTCTGTCAAAATCGATGTCAGATTCGTAATTCTTTCGAGATTTGTAGAGAATTGTATACTGCAAAAGGAGAAAGTTTTTAAAAGGAGGTCCAGGCACTCATTTTTATGCTAGCAGCGCCCTCAGGTGGCGGAAAAAGTCAAAAACTAGCAAAACTAGTGAAAACTGTGCATGGTTGGCTGGGAACCAGTGTCGGAAGGGGATGGGTTCGTAATAACTCTGCTGTATATTTAAAATCCATGCCAGATTCGTAAATTTTTCCAGATTTGTAGAAAATTGTATACTGCAGAAGGAGAAAGTTTAAAAAATAGGGGTCCATGCACTCGTTTTTGTGCTAGCAGCAACTTTAGGTGGCGGGAAAAGTCAAAAACTCGCAAAACTAGTGAAAACTGTGCATGGTTGGCTGGGAACCTGTGTCGGAAGGGGATGGGTTCGTAATAACTCTGCTGTATATTTAAAATCCATGCCAGATTCGTAAATTTTTCCAGATTTGTAGAGAATTGTATACTGCAGAAGGAGAAAGTTTAAAAAAGGGGGGTCCATGCACTCGTTTTTGTGCTAGCAGCGCCCTCAGTTGGCGGAAAAAGTCAAAAACTCGCAAAACTAGTGAAAACTGTGCATGGTTGGCTGGGAACCAGTGTCGGAAGGGGATGGGTTCGTAATAACTCTGCTGTATATTTAAAATCCATGCCAGATTCGTAATTTTTTCCAGATTTGTAAAAAATGGCATACTGCAGAAGGAGAAAGTTTAAAAAAGAGGGGTCCATGCACTCGTTTTTGTGCTAGCAGCAACTTTAGGTGGCGGGAAAAGTCAAAAATTCGCAAAACTAGTGAAAACTGTGCATGGTTGGCTGGGAACCAGTGTCGGAAGGGGATGGGTTCGTAATAACTCTGCTGTATATTTAAAATCCATGCCAGATTCGTTAATTTTTCCAGATTTGTAAAAAAATGGCATACTGCAGAAGGAGAAAGTTTAAAAAAAGGGTGGTCCATGCACTCGTTTTTGTGCTAGCAGCGCCCTCAGGTGGCGGAAAAGTCAAAAACTCGCAAAACCAGTGAAAATACTGTGCATGGCTGCCGGCTGGCAACCTGTGTAGGAAGGGCATGGGCTCGAAAAAACTTTGGACATTCAAAATCCATGTCATTTTTAACAAAGTTTCCAGATTTGTAGAGAGAAGTATACTAAAGGATGAGAGCGTTTGCAAAAGGGGGTCCATCTACTGGTTTTTATGTTAGCGGCGCCCTCGTTTGTCGGAGAGTCTTAAACTTACAAATGCTCGTTGCCTGTTATCAGACATGTCACCATGTAACTGATATTTTTTATATACATTCACGACCATAGGCACCGGAAGCGCGGGGGAGGGGGTGGGCAGAGGGGGCATTTTCCCCACCCATCATTCAAAAAGGGGGACCCCCTCTCCCGGATCCCCTCGGAGGTAAAAATTACTTTATTTCGCATTACAACCATGACAAAGATGACTTGTATAATAAACTGCCTTGTCAGTGATATGATAATAATGCAAACGTTCAGTATTTAAAATTTTAACAAATCGCACTCTGTCACCACGGTCCCTACTATATTTGATAGACGCAATGTTTCTTAACATTTAGAAACCCTGTCTATTGTATATTTCCCCCTCTATCCCCGCCCCCCATAAGACAATAAAACTTGCAGTATTGCGATCACCTTTCTAGTGCTCCAAACGGGGAGGTATCACCATCACAGGGTCGCTCCGCTTCCTTACATGGAGATATTATAGGAACAAGGTATCTCCAGTATTAATACTGTCTACCACCAGTGGCGACAAAAGCAAAGTGGCAGGTTTTTCCTACTATTAAAGGAGGGGCGAAAAGGGGTATAACGAATAGTTTTCTGGCGATGCGAAAATAATGCAAGGTTTCAACAAGCAATAATCTTAATTTTCCTGTTTGCAATAATCTGTTCTGTCCCCTCAGAGGGGCCCCTCGCAAGACAAGAAATATTATTTTAAGTTAAACAAGTTGAACAACATTTACTTTGCCAACGTTTGCTCTAATATAAAATTCCTCTACATTCTCTTTTTGCTCAGTCGCTATACTCCCTCTCAAATTAATGGCAACATTGATCATTTGACTTTACAATATCTCTTCTATACTACAAGGCCCTGAAGCGCATGTGTGTGGCAGGTACTTTTCTGTGCCTAAAAAGAAGGGAAAATGTCGTTATTATTCTCCTCCTCAAAAAGATGCTATATGACATCAATCATTTTGCAGTTTACTAATGGAAACATTTTGTGCTCTAAAATACGTAGTTTCAACATTGAATAATCCAAATCTAAATCGATACTTACGATCTCTCCTTTTTTTTTTTTTTTTTAGGTATGAAATGAAATGTGTAACTTAAATATATATGTTACATGCAAGGTTCTGTATTGTTTCGAAATGTGAAACCTCAGTTAATATTTATGTGAAGATTATTTATATTGTATGAAATGTTTCTTATGTTTGAAATGTATATTGTATTGTATGAAATGTTTGTTAAATTGTATGAAATTTTTCAAATTATGTTCAATTTTCTTTGAGAGAGAATAAAAAAAACTTCTGAAAACAAAAAAGAAAATCTCTCGCATTTCAATAAATGCAGTGTTTAGGCCTATTAACACGTATTTGTGGGGCAGGGGCTTTCCTCGTTTTGTTCCCACCCTATCGCAAGAATGTTATCTAATTTATATAGTTGTATATATATAACTGTATTTCATGTTATGTAAGTCACAATTCTAAGTAAGCTGTGACCTGCCTGTGTGTAAAGTTTATGTTGAATGCAAAATATAAATACATGTATTACGAAAGCAACTTTTTCGCTCGGTCGCTACACCCCCTCACCAAGTAGTCATACGAAGAAAAAAAATAGCCATAATTTGCTTAAATTCTGTTGTATTAAAACGGTTCCGTCTTAAGAAAAGAAAAAAAATGTTTAATGATTCTCTAATATGCTTTAAAACATTCTCTTGGTGGCTGAGTTCCAATATTCTCCTAATGATTTTAGCATGAATAGCCCATAGGTGTACGAGGCGGGGCTGCAGCGACCCAGCATTTTTATAATAAAATAATTTTGCAAGGTGCCTGAATATCATCATATTCATGCAGCGAGGTGCCGGGTATAGCAAAATGTTTTTAAAGATTTGTACACAAAATGTAGAAAAAAAATAACCCCATTTGTGGTGTAAGGAGGGATATTGAGAAACAATGGATGATTACAGTGCTTCATATATTGTAGGGCTGTAAGCAGGTAGCAAACGTGTGAGGTGGGGCCCCTCAAAGTGTTTGCCCCCCCCCCCCCAAAAAAAAGCCTTCTGGCGCGCCTGTTTTTTTCAAACATAAATGTCACGGTAACGACATAACCTGCAATTGTCTATATTCTACGTACGAAGAGTGAATTAACAGTTCATGTGACAGTCAAACGCACACTTTTGAACCAGTGTATAAAAAGAAGGAAATTGTTAGTCGTTTTACGTGACATTTCACTCACCATTTGCTCATGTCTTTGACATTAGACATACATGACATAATGGCATAGACCCCTTGTTCTTAATTAGTGCCGCACATGGGCCACTTTCGTCCCGCGAGACGATTTCATGCGGCCCGCCCGAATATCTAATTTGAAGAAAAAAAAATAAGTTTTAAGTAATATCCTAACTATCGGTATGATTACAGGTGTCATTTTTTTCTCACTTGCTTAGTTCCCTCGCAATTAGCATATCATAATTATCTGTTCCCTGTCCTACCAAGGAATTATCATAGCATGTCCTACCACGCATAATTTGAAAAAAATAGTCAAAGCAAAGAGTTATCATCAAACATAGAAAAATAAGGATAATAATATTATTATTTATGATACCGGGATGTGTATTCTGAAATTCTTCCTCAGTCCTTAGATAGGCCATGCATTCGGGTGTATGCGGAGGTGTATGGGGATGGGATGGGCGTTGCAGCCCCTCCCGAGAATATCAAAATTACCTGGCATTCTCGTTGTACTTTTTATATCTTTTCTGAATTAGCACATTTTGATGACGAAATTACATTTCACGGTTCTAATGTGTCAATTTCTTTGGCTTGCTCGCTTTGCTCGCTAAACAGATTTGAAAAACCAGGAAATGAATACACAATGTTTTCGGGCAAGAAACGCCAGTCCTATACATTTTTTTGTATGTGGCTCAGTGGCCCGCGACGTAATTTCGAGAATATTTCTGGCCATGCACCTGACAAAATAATTAAGAACCCAGGTCATAGACAAATGATTCTTCGGCATATAATTATTTGAATTTGTTTCTCCAGCTATCTTTATAATCTTTTTGTGTTGATTTAGTGTACAAAAAAGTGGGAGGTAGATGACCATGATTATGAATTCCAAAGGACATCTTTACTTTGCCTATAGAAAATTCATAAGGGGCATCGAATGTTATCTTTCAGCTCAAGCTATTTAATATTTGGTATAGATTTCGCAGGTACAGAATTATTGATTTCATCTATATTTACCGGGTTCTTCTTACTGCGCACACTTGCGTACCCATTATTAAGCATTGTGTTAAATGTGCGTATACATTGTCTTAACTGCGCGCAATACTCTCCCGGTGTTGTGATGACGTAACACAACCAGCCAGGATGCGCAGCTGAGGTGCGCACAAACATAACTAGGGAACGTCCTTAAACCCCGAATTCTCGTTCTGCGAGCATGATTGACGTGTGACGTCACAAACCGACATTGCCGATGCTTGTTTACAATATTGCATATGTATCACATGTGCAAACTAACTTGCTGTTCTATATACCACCTCGTAAATCACCTCCAAAGCGAAGTATGCCGCAACGCTGCGTTGTTGCAGGTTGCAGCAACACCACAAGGGAGGGTGTCAGTCTCCATTTATTCCCTAAAGACCCAAATATATGAAGGAAATGGACCGCAAAAGTAAAATTAACTCGCGCCCATTGGAAGGGGCCGAGTGACCGCAGTGTTGTGTGCTCCGAGCACTTTTGTGCGGAGGACTTCGTCGATAGCACGGGGCTGCATGCGGCGTATGGCATCAAGAAGAGGCCGTCCCTGAAACAAGTTTGATCATACATGTATCAATAATATGAAATTTGGCGACTCTGAGCTTTACCTCACAAGGTAATTTAAAATGCTATTAAAAATGATTTCTTTTTTTGTTCTTGATGAAGAAAAAGATCTTTCTCCATAAAGAGGGTGTGATAAAAATGTTTATCATGGTAGAGTGGAAACTCAGTATAAAGAGGTCTGATACAACAATATTCCTGATATAACAAGGTAATATTTTGGTCTTTTTTATAACTGATATAACGAGATTCTGGATTTAACCAGGTAATTTTAATAGTCCCAAGGACCTCGTTATACTAAGTTTCCACCGTATATTTAATATTTATTTTTGTTACCACCCTGAATGTAGTGAAAATGTAACGGGCAATTTTCAACCGACACCCCCCCCCCCCCCCGGCAGGAAAAAGGGGTATACATCACTACAGTTACAGGTTGATTCCTACTTCTCTACCTTATACATGTAGTTCATTTGACAGAAAATTTATTTTCCAATGATTCCCTCTCTCTCTTTCACCATTTCTTCTTTTGTGCTTTCCCTCCCTTTCTCCTTCTTTTTGCCCAATATTCTCCAATTACACACATCTTCCCTCAACTTTTATCTCTCCTTTTTCTCCCCAGTGATTCCCTCTCTCTCTATTTCTTCCCTTGTGCTTTCCCTCCATTTCCCCCTCTTTATGACCAAATTCTCCACTTTCACACATCTTCTCTCAACTTTTTTATCTCCTCCTTTTTCCCCCAGTGATTCCCTCTCTTTTTCACTATTTCTTCTCTTGTGCTTTCTGTCTCCCTTTCTCCTTCTTTTTGCCCAATATTCTCCAATTACACACATCTCCTCTCAACTTTTTATCTCTCTTTTTTCTTTTTCCATTCTGCCAATTGTTGATTTTGATCTCATTCACGCACTCACACCTTTCTTTTCAATTGTTAGTTTCATTCACGCAAGCCTTGCATAGTAAATGTGTTTGAGCTCTTCCAGAGAAGACAAAAATATTCAATTGATTTGAAATATATTATTACTTCTGGAGAAATGTAGATATATATAGATGCTGTATTCAGGAAATGGTTGTCTTACAATTGAACATCAAAAATTCCATAAAGGAGAATGCCCACCCCCCCCCCCCCCCCTAAAAAAAAAATAACAAAACAAAATAAACAAAACTGATTAGCTTCCAAAGTGTGTTTCATTAACAAATTAAACAACAAATGCCATAAAAATAACAGACTTCATATGCCATTAACAATAGAGTTATCATTCCTAACTGAGATACATGCATCTTTACAACATCAATTACAAAAAAATGCTCTGGGCAAATACTTAGATGTGACGAAACTCAGACCAGCTGCAGCTGGATTGTTTTGCGTTTGTGAACTCAGTTACCCAATTCCAATTTTATTTCTGACAGTGAAAATGAATATTCAAAATAAGCCTCATAGACTCCTCTTTTCCTCTGATACTTGAACCAAAAACAGCAAAAAATTTTTTACCACATTGTCACAGTGTAGCACACCTTCATGTAATAAACCCAACTTTCAGGGAAACTGATATCCATGTATAGGAATTAAATATCATGAAAAGATAGAAATGACGTACTAGCATTTTTTAAATTTCTTATAAACAGTTATGTACATGATAAATGTATATGCTATCTAAGCGTTATCAAGTTAACAACTAGTCCAACATATATAAGTACATAATAATAAATACAACAATCGATTAAATGAAAGAAGAAACAAAATCTGTAGAAAAAATAATGTCAATTTGAAAAGAAATATGTGAAGCAACAATAATGATGATCACATGAATGAACCGAGTAAATAAATATCATGTTTGCCAGTCATTAGTACTGAATAATTTTTTCTTTCAAATAATGAAACTTTGTGTAAATGTTTACACTGATGGAACAACAGTTCTGATACATAAATATTTTTAAAATGTTCAGTTCTACTATCACCTTTGCATAATGTTGAGATTTGTGCATGTCATATCCAAGCCCCGGTAAAAAAAGAAATATGAGAATAATGGTTGCATAGCTAAAATTAAAGTTCCACAGAGCTGTCCTCCCTTTTGATTTTTTTGCAAAGGTTGAAAAAATATACATACATACAGTTAACTTTGAAAAGAAAATACCCTAAAGAGGTAATGCAGGGAATATTTCCAATTTAAAAAATTATCTTTGAAAATCTATCTTAGAACAGTAATACTGTTACGATCCAAAATCTACAAAAGATAAGAATCAAACAAAAGATATTAATTTTAGATGATTTATTGTTTAATTTAAATAATTACTAACATCAGGTATGACACGATATAACAGAATTACAAATTCTAGTTACAATTACACTACATGTATTTAAACTGGCAAAGACTTAGAATTTCTCAGCTGGGAAATTCCTATTAGTCCAGAATGTTCTTGAAGTGTAGAGTAAGTTGACTGCTAATCCACAAATATAATTTCCGAATATTGAATCCAAATGGTATGTTGTCCAACTGGCAAACGAAGATACAGCCGAAGAATTGCAAAGATAATTCAGGAAGTCATCGATAATGATGTCGATGACGATGTCCAAGCTAATGTCAATGACGATGTTGACCACAATGTTGATAACGATGTCAATGACGATGTCGAACACGACGTGAAATATGTCAAGGATGATGTCGAACACGACATCAAATATGTCAAGGATGATGTCCAAGACGAAGTCCAAGATGAGGTCCAAGATGATCTCCAAGATGATCTCCACAGGTTATATACAATCTCAATCCCCAACTAGAACCTTCCACACTCCACCACAATACTCATGAAAGTTTGGAACTCTCTGGTAAGTTCTACATAGTTCTTGTTGTAACAAACAAAGGAAGGGATTCCCATGATCTATTTATAGACTCATTACAATAGTTATGTTCACACGTAGTACATAGCATCGATGCTATGTAAGTTTCAAAAATATTTCCGGTACGTTCAGACGGGCCGTGATCGACTTGCTTCTATCACCCACTCGTGACTATTCATCGCTCACCCGCTGTCAAAACAATAATTACTGCACCACACAGAGTGACCCGAGTATAATTGGTATGCATTGTCCAACGCGCGGAAGTTTGTGTAGAGGGGTCATATGATGCGAAGCTTTTGTTTTGAATAATATTTTATCTGTCTTCATAAATCAACATAATAACACAATAAGAATTTATTTGTAATATCGATAATACAATCAACTAGCAAAAACATGTGTTAAAATACTTAATTTCAAATAAACCTTGTACATGTAAAAATTGACTGAACCCCAATCTTATGCCAAAATAAAACACATGCATGCACACTATTCTCTGTTAAGCACATGTAAATCAATATTTAAAGACCACATCATACTTTAGTTAAGGTCTGATTCCGAAAGAGCAGATTCTCAGCTTTAAAATGATATATAACTCATTGGATGTTCATAACTCAATGTATAAAAAGAGAAGAATGCACAGTCCCTCATAATGTTACTTCTTAATAAGGGTTTAAAGTTTGCAGTCTATTGAAGCACTATGACTTTCAAAGTGTTGTGCTAATGTGACAAATGGAGGATTAGAACCCAATGAAAATTTCTTTGAAGGGATAATCAGATTGTCCTAAAACTTGGCATACTACATAGACATATCCTGTTTATCATAGTGCACGAATATCAATGCAAGAACTTACTTGAGGAGATTTATGGGAAATTAAAATGAGACAAGTATTCAAGGTCGTGAAAAAGAAAAGTAATACAACAAAATCAAGAGAAGACACACATAAGTCTGATAAAAAGCTGGCAAAAATACAACTTCCAGATTGTTTGGTGCCTCCACATTTTAGATTACTTAGAAAAAAGTATACTCTTTCAGGAAATACCCAAAACTAAAATTTGACCATGCATGCCAACCAAAACACATTGATTGATCTCTAACTGAAAATCACACAGTGCGACTTTTGGGTGGTTTTGTGGTGCCAGGTAACATATAAAACGAAAAAGATAAAAAGAAGGAACCCCCCCCCCCCCCCCAAAAAAAAAAAAAAAACAAAACAAAACAAAACACCCTTCCTTACCACACAGTATACACATTACCCTAATATACTCCTATATACAGGATACATCACATGAATAAATACATTATAGCACCACATGAAATAAAAAATTATAATAGCAGCGAGTGAAGATAGCAGCGATTGCGCCCACACGACAAATAGTCACAAGCGCGGTGGGTGGTCTACCGCAAAGCGTCGATGCTTTGTCGCTGGATCCTGAGATTTACTCCTGCTAAACTCGCTGCAAGAATAGTTCTGAAACTCGCTTCTATCTCGTGACTATCTGCGTTCAGACAGCGTTTGGTCTCGACACTATCTGGTCTTCACCAAAATAGCATCGACACCTCGATAGCATCGATGCTATCGCTCTATGTGTGAACGTACCTAATGTTACACTCTTCCTAAGAGGTTCATGCAAAGGTCAACATTCCAACATGACCAGGAAAACAAATTTCGCCAAACCTTCATAAATCACCATGATACACGAAATGCTTCTGCGTTTCACTTACCCCAAGTGAGGACAAAGTTTATTTTCAATACATTGGTTTGCACTGGTCCTAGGTTCTGGAACTCTCTTGATTCTAGCATTAAGCAATCTGTTAGCCTCTCTGCATTTCAGCGTACACTTAAGTTTTTTATTCTTGATACTTATTGTGACTCTTAGAGTATGCCTATCGGTATACTATTGTAGTTATTTTGGTGCCTATTATTGTGAAGTTATTATGATGTGTAGTTTCCTTAAATTATTGATATCTTGTGTCTAACTGAATATTTTCAGATTGTCAGCTTATTATTCCTTTGTTCCCCATGTTTCTGTACTCGTCGTGTGATGTACCTATTGTTACTGTGTTGTACTCTTACTTTTATCATTTCTCATATTTTCTTTCTTCTCTCCCGTCTTGTTATGTATAACTCTATTTCTCCCTTTTTTGTATATAGCTCGTTTTGTCTTTTTCTTTTCTTACATACCCAATTCTTTTCATAATGTACGTATTCTTAAGTAGTTATTAATTTATATACTCCCTTTAAATGCATTTATTTCGTTGCTCATGTATGTACCAGCCAATTATTTTGGCGCTGAGGGGACCCTACATCTTTACAAGCCTTGCTTCTACCAGGGTCTCCTTGTCTTTCTTTCAATTCACTTTACTGTCATGCATGATTTTGTTTACATTGTAAATATGCGTAATAATTGAGTGTAATGTTCTACATGACTTGTAAAAAGGAAGAAAGATGAATAAATATATCAATATCAATATATATCTATATCAATCGCTCAGTAAGGGGTTATTGGGGTCCAGTTTCCCTCCATAATTCCCTGACAAGCAAACAAAAAATCGTACTTCTCTTCCAAAGGGGGGGGGGGGGACCGGGCCGGCTGTGCCCCCTGGATCCGCCAATGGTTCTGATGGAAATGCTGCTAGGATTCTTGTCACGGCACAAGATGGGAGAGGAACACGTCCTGCCCTGCCTAGGAAACTCCAACACCATCTTACAAGCTGCCTATAGGACACATGCCTGGCTTTCCTATAAAAGATTTTTTTTTAAGAGTACAAAGGAAACTATGATTAGACAACTTCAAAAAATGCACAGTGTAGTCTATGATGTAGGTGATAATGAGGTAACTTTTACTTTGAACTTCACAAATAAACAATAAAAGATTAGCTAATAATTTAGTTGTCAACATCGCAGTGTAAAATGTTGTGATGGGGATTGAGGAAACAAACCTTAATCTACGGAAGCTTATAAGTGCCAACCAGATGACGAGATAAGAAGACGAGAAAATAGGTTAAATGACGAGAAGACGAGATAAGAAGACGAGAAGACAAGATAAATGACGAAAAGACGAGTTGTTGGAACTCGGCAAGTCGACTTATTTTGGACAAGAAGACGAGATGATGAGTTATTGGAACCCGGGAAGTCGACTTGTTTAGGACAAGAAGATAAGATGACAAGCTAATGCAACTTGGCAAGTCGTCATCTCGTCTTCTTGTCCCAAACAAGCCGACTTGCCAAGTTGCATTAACTCATCATCTCGTCTTCTTATCCTAAACAAGTCGACTTGCCGAGTTCAAACAACTAGTCATCTTGTTTTCATGCCCCAAACAGGTCGACTTGCCGAGTTTCAATAACTCGTCATCTTGTCTTCTCATCTTATACCAGTCGACTTGCCGAGTTCCAATAACTCGTCTACTCATCATTTTAACTTGTCTTCTCGTCTTCTTATCTCGTCATCTGGTTGGCACTTATAAGCTTCCGTATTAATCTGCACATAGGACAAGAAAATACATGTACACTGCAAATAGAATAATCTTCCTCTATTTACATAAAGGCTAAAACATTATTTTATAGAATATCGTAATATTAATTTCATAAGGAGCCAAATTGGCATATTGCATCCAAACTGCTTTATATAATACAGGAATACTGCAGTAAGGATTAAAACAAAAAATATGGTACTCACTGATTTTCAGTTGCATCCTGCCTTGCCTGTCCGCCATACTGCTGCCGATACAGATAGTAAGCAGTTTCCATCACATACCGCTCCAGACACACTGGATGAAACCCTGGGTGGAGAAGAAGAAGAAGATCATATCTATTGTCTTACTTGTCTTACTTAGTGTAGCAGCACAAAGATACAAATAAAATAACAGGAGAGCTAAGAGTTTTCTGGATATCAATGTTAGAATTTACTATAATCAAACGCTACCACCCCATGCACCAGTAAAACTGCCCAAGCGCAAGCCCAGGCAGGGTCGACGTCAGCAGGCGAACAACCAAACAGCGCGCGTGTACCCCGGCCCTGCGCACATCGAGCTCACTGCCTCGATCAGCGAAGTATCAGCTCAGCCTCTCGGGCCGCTTGCAAGCGTAAACAAGATTCATAATACGTGGATATGCGTGAATTAAAATTTAATCGGTAATTTATTATCAAAAAATAATTACCAGTTGTTATTCCCAAGTCTCCCGTCGATATCCTCTCCGTTATTAAAATCAGGGAAGTCTCTGTCATCATCAGAATCTTGCCCAGAATCCGACATGTCTGGCTCAAACATAGTACAGGGGCGTATCCAGGGGGCGCAACAGGCGCGCGCCCCCCTATTGGCCGTCGTAAAAAAAAATATAGCACTATATAGCACTATTTTGCATCTCAGCCTTCTTCAGAAGCAAAAATTTCTCCCACATGACGGCGAACAATAATTCCTGGCGCCCCCCTATTGGGAAATCCTGGATACGCCGCTGTAGTAGAACTTACTAGAAGTATTAATTAGTATACGGCCGGGCCCCTAATTCCTCTTCAATTTCTTCTGGGACTTGCTGCTCCAAATCAGATATATCTGATCCTGAATAAGTGTCCTGTTTGTCCGAAGAAGATGCCATCGTTGATGTAGCATTTTGTCTTTAAAAAGCTAAAATGAAGGGCTGAAATAGCACGAAATCGAAGGGATCTACACGAAGCTCAATAGCCCAACACACACACACATCGATACTGATCCAGCTTGTGTGTGAGTCGAGCGTTCTGTGTCTGACGTCACATGACGTCATCGATCGCTGGACCGATTTTCCAAAATTTTTAGGGGCGTTCCCAGTTATTTTTTTATTTTCAAGTTTATAAATTAATGAATGGAATTCAGATAATATGGTTGACAGATCTGGATTCACAGTAGAAAAGTCTATTAAATGAAATTCCATAAAAGGGGACCTTTAAGTTAGGGTTCAGATTTTGCTCTATTTTCAACTCTCTGTACAAAACTTTAACTTTGCACAGGGTTTAAGGCGCCTTACGAAAAGTTTTTACAGCGGCGGGAGCTCGGCGGCGCCGAATCATTCGGCGCCGCCGAGGGCCCGCCGCTGTAAAAACTTTTCGTAAGGCGCCTAATAGAACTGTTTACTAAGTTTTCAAATTTATGGATGTTTCTTTCCTGGGGACCTAGTAACGAGGTATTCCATTAACCTGTTATTAATGAATGAACTACACTACTTGGAATCCAGTTTGCATACATTACTTGTTGCTATGTCTGACAGGACTCTGGCAAGCTTTCAGGTTATCAAGAACAACCTTTGTCTCGAACGTATGCATAAAATTTGAACACTTAGTAAACAGGTCTATTGTTAGTGGGGGGGGGGGGGGGGGAGGAGAGGGGGGGGGGGGGGTGATGAATAGATCACCCCCCACTAACAATGGATAATTATGCGTGTCTACGTCCGTGAATTGATGACGAAGATGATTGTGATAATGATAATGATGATGACAATGATAGTTGTTTTAGTAGTAGGCTGACAGGAAAGGGTTATTTCAGATACAACCATTTATTGAATACATGTACAGTTATAATCATGTCATACGAAGTATGGAAAGCCTAACGAGATAACTCAAAATATGTTATTTGTCTATGCATTATCTTTGCAGATTGAAGATGTTTTAGTAGTAGGCTGAATTTAAATATCCAAAAATTGATCGATTCAAAAGGGTACCAATTTTGAAGGATAAATTGGCATTTCAGATTTTTTCTTTTAAATCAAGGATACCATATTGAATTTGATACGAAGCTCATGGAACTGAGCAATGTAACACCGTTCGGCTGACAAGCTCCGCAGCTCGTCAGGTTTACTGTTTTACAGCCTTGTTTATTTGAATCCGGTCACAGAAATTGAATAGAATAAAACTACAAATCAATGTAGGATATCTCAAACTAAACCGGATGCATCTCGGCTTGTTCTGTGCACGATCCATACAAATCAATCCCCTTTTGCTTTAAAGAGACATTCAACCTTATCAAAATTAATCCCATTTTGCTTTCTTGACTTTGTTTTCTATAAAGCCAATTAAATCATTTAGGAGTCAAATCAAGCCAAATGTCATTCTACCTTTTGATAGTAAGAACTTCATTAATTATCAAATACTCTCATATGACCCATAGCTAAAGTATAAACCATGTAGCTATACTAAACCCACTCTTTGACAGCCATGCTTTCTGTAGCTATAAAGTCATACAATTGCATCATTTGCAATTTAAACACTCTCATTAGGTTCTTATAACAATACATGTATATGAACTGAAATTAGAGACACTTATTTTTGCCAATTTCAATTCTGGCCTATATATTTCCCATCTTTCTCTGAATCTAAATGAAAGGTAATCCAAACAGCTTGAAAATTATCTTTCTTTGAATTTTCAACATATCTTTTTCTTGACCAAAATGCCAAGCCTCCAAATTTATAACTTTTGTTAAGACCTTTTATTATTTTCAGCATGAATTTGGAATGATAGATACAAATGAGCAGCCAACGCCCCAAAACACAGAAATTGTCGGCTAACTTCAGTCCATCTTCACGTGTACATTTCAAATGAATTTTGTATGGATCGTGCACAGAACAAGCCGAGATGCATCCGGTTTAGTTTGAGATATCCTACATTGATTTGTAGTTTTATACAATTCAATTTCTTCGTCTATTCCGGGATTGATGCACTGCGGACAAGATGGCTGCAAAAGCGGACGAGTTGAAGACGAAGAGGAGAACCGCCAAAGGAAGGTTTACAAGAAGCTTCAATAGGTTACAGGCTTTGACCGACAACAGAAGGTCAACCAGGGAGGTCGACGAATGCCTTCACGAATTTACAAAGTGCTACGAAGGTGTGGAGGAAGCGCACGACACCTATTGTGAGATTCTTGATGATACCAAGTATGACGCAGAGCAGGGATGGATGAATGACTGCATGAAAGCCTTCATGGACATGAAGATTAAGGCTGAAGACTACATGAAGGAAGCTAGCTCTGAAAATGACACTTCAGTCCTTATTGTAACATCTAGAGTGAGGATTCCAACTGCATGTGAAGTTGAGAAGCCAAAGTTACCACGATTCTCGGGAAACATCAGAGAGTATCAGACATTCAAGTCGGATTTCAAACATCTCGTTGAATCCAGATATGGTGAGAGGGATTGTATTACCATTCTCCGTTCCAGTCTTCAAGGCAGTGCACTACAAGTTATCCAAGGAATAGGCACTGATTATCAGGCAGCATGGGAGCAACTGGATACTATTTATGGTGATGAGAGGAGTGTAGCAGATGCGGTTATCTATGACATTAGTAAGTTCAAAGATCTCAAGTATGGTGATGATGTAAGATTCATCGAGCTGGCTGGTTTAGTGAGGAGAAGTTATAATACGCTCAAGGAAATCATCAAAGAGGGAGACATGAACAATTCTCACATGCTAGCATTGATTGAGCGTAAGCTTACGAATGAAGACCGGAAACTCTGGTTACGACAGCAGAAGTCAACAACACTCAAGTGTCTGATGGAGTGGATGAACGACGAATTGGAGACTCGTATAAGGGCAACAGCATCCATCAGAGAAAGGAGATCAGACAGAACAGTTCAGGGTGCTTCTGTACATAATGTGACCAAGGAAGACAAGGGGAGTGATGATGTTCGCAAACAAGAGTTTAAGTGCTGGTTCTGCAAGACAAATGGTCACTGGATTGACAAGTGTGAGAAGGTCATCAAGATGAGCCAACCGGAGAGATATGACCTGATGAAGGGGAACAGAGCTTGTTTCAGCTGCCTTAAACGTGCTGGTAAGGATCATCGCATGACTACATGTCGCAGAAGAAAGAAGTGTGACAGATGTTCTTCATTCCATCATCCTTTGTTGCACTCAACAATAGAGATTCAGGAAAGTGCTGTGGATGTAGCCTGCATCGGATCAAGTGAGACTCTGTTACCAATTATCTCTGTTAAGGTTCGAGGTCGTAAGGGTTCAGTCATCGGTAACTGTTTGTTAGATTCTGGATCCCAAGTGACACTGATGAGGAACGAGATTGCAGAAAAGCTCAATCTTGATGGTGACCCAATTGAGATTGTAATCACGAAGGTCGGCGGAGATACAGAGACTGCATATTCAAGGTTATATCAGGTCAAAGTTCAATCTCTTGAAAACCATCAAGTTCGTAGTGTGCAAGCTATTGGACTAGACATAATCAACGACAACATCACAAGGATTGATATTCGGGAACTTGCAGCGAGGTTCAAACTTGACAAACTCAACAGACAAGATGGACCTGTTGATCTCCTCATCGGTGCTGACTACGCAAAGCTCCATCTTGATGACGGCAAGTCCAGAGAAAGTGGAGATCTTGTGGCTCGACGAACTCCACTAGGATGGGTAGTGTTTGGTGGCAAGCCAGGACAGAGGGGTGGCAGTGTACTCAACGTACAAGTGATCAGAAATCCCATCGACCTTCAGGATTTCTGGACAACAGAGTCTATGGGTGTGGCATGTCCAACCAAAGAGAGGGATAAGCAGAAGTTGATAGTCGAGGCCTGTCAGAAAAAAGGACAACAGTGGTTGGTACCCTATCCGTGGCTGAGAAATCCCAACGAGTTACCAGACAACAAGGCACTAGTGGAGAAAATGCTCTGTGCTATCGAGAAGAGGCTGATGAAGGATGCAGAGCATGCACAGGCATATGATCATCAAATCAAGGAGATGGTTGAGATGGGTTTCGCAAGGAAACTGACGGATGAGGAAGTGCGTTCAACACAAGGGTCCGGTACATTACATTCCTCATCATGCTGTACTTAGGCCTGAGAAGAAGACTACACCGATCAGGATAGTTTTCAACTCTTCTTCAGTGTATGACGGGAAGTGTCTCGATGACTTCTGGATGAAGGGGTCTGATCTGTTGAACAACTTATTCGGAGTCATCCTACGCTTCAGGGAGAAGGCTGTAGCAGTCTGCGCAGACATCTCCAAAATGTATCACAGGGTGCTGATACCGGAGTCTGATCAGCACGTACATCGGTTCTTGTGGAGAGACCTGGAAGTAGAGAGGAAGCCGGATACATATGTGATGCAAGTGGTTACCTTCGGGGACAAGCCGGCTCCAGCTATGGCGCAGACAGCACTCAGGCTCACTGCAGAAGAAGGACGCACGCAATCTCCAGAAGCGGCAGAGGTTTTGCAGAGAGACACCTACATGGACGACATTTGTACATCTACTGATACAAGTGAGGAAGCTCAAACTTTGACGGAAGACATTGACAAAGTCCTTGCTAATGGAGGATTCAAGGTGAAAGGCTGGACTTCCAACACACGCCTGAAAGGCTCGAATGGAGATGATTGTGAGAAAACTCTGATAGAAACTCTAGCAGAGGAAAAGGTGCTAGGAGTCTTCTGGAACCGGAAGAAAGACGAGTTCTCTTATCAGGTGAAGGTTGACAATTTCTTGAACAAGAAGTTGACCAAGAGGATCATTCTCAGTCAGGTTGCCCGAATATTTGATCCTATTGGCTATACGGCACCATTTGTAATTCGGGCTAAGATTGGACTACAGAGACTATGGGAAGCTGGTTATGACTGGGATGCAGTTCTTCCAGAGGAATACCAGACGGAATGGAGAAGATACTTTCATGAGATGGAAGAGCTCAAGGCAGTGACGTTTGAGAGATGTCTTACTCCGAAGGATGCTATTGGAAAGCCGTTGCTTTGTATCTTTAGTGATGCATCGATTTATGCCTTTGGAACCTGTGCTTACCTGAGGTGGGAGACAAAGGACGGAAGCTACGAGACTAGATTTGTAGCAGCAAAGACAAGAGTGGCACCACTCAAGCCACTGACGGTTCCCCGCCTCGAACTTCAGGCTGCTGTTCTTGCTAGTAGACTCTACAAGACGATATTGGAGGAGATGACAATAGATGTTGATGATGTCATCTTCATGACAGATAGTACGATCGCGCTGACATGGATAAAGAGTAGGGCGAGAAACTTCAAGGCATTTGTTGCAACAGGGGTAGGAGAAATTCAGATCAACACAGACCCCACCAAGTGGCAGCATATCAGTGGAGAAGACAACATAGCAGATGTGTTGTCAAGAGGATTAAAGGCGAATGAACTAGAGGGCTCATGGCAACACGGTCCGGTCTACAACAGCCTAGATCTGATTGGCCTGAGGAGGTGAAGGTTCGCGAGAATCTTCCTGATGCTGACAAGGAAAGACGTCAAGAGAAGACGGTGTTAGCTGTGTCTCAAAGTTATCACCTAATCGACTATGAAAGATACTCAAACTGGAGGCGACTGGTCAGAGTGACGGCATTGGTGTTAAAGTTCATCAGGAAACTCAAGGCCAGACGTTAAAATCGGAAGATAGAGACCAGTTCAGTATTGACTCCAACAGAGCTAGATGAAGGGGAGAGGTTTATTATCAGAGATGTACAGAAGGGCTGGGGGTGGCGAGAATCAAGAAGGGAGAACTAAAGTCATTGAGTCCATTCAATGATGACTATGGAATCATCAGAGTAGGAGGCAGGATAGATAAAGCAATTACGTCATTCGAGCAGAAGCATCCTGCCCTTCTTCCATATGGACATCACGTTTCGATGTTGATTACTCGTTACTTACATGCTTAGTGGAGGTAGCCAATCTAGTGAACCAGAGACCGATTGGCCGACTTCCAACCGATCCGGATGATGGCAGTTACATCTCACCGAATGACATGCTTCTAGGTCGAGCACCAGGGAAAGTCGCGCAAGGACCATTCTTCGAAACGCGAAATCCAAGGCACAGAGTAGAACTGGTTCAGCGTATCGTAGACTCTTTCTGGCAACGCTGGACGCGAGACGTTTTGCCATTGTTGACACCAAGAAGGAAATGGAACGTCCATCGACGAAATGTGACTGTTAATGACATCATTATGTTCGCGGACACAAACTCGATGCGCAGTAAATGGACAATAGGACGCGTGGTAGAAGTCTATCCAGGAGATGACGGCAAAGTGAGAAATGTAAAAGTAAAGACTAAGAGTACCGTCGCCCAGTAACGAAGATAGCCGTAATCTACCCTGCTGGTGGATATGAGGATTAGAACTTTGAACTCTTCGGAACTGTAGGAAAACTTTTTCTTCAGTTTGTTTGTTTATTTAATGTTTCTTCAATATATTCATGAGGAAAACTCCCTCATTGGGTTGGGGAGGATGTTTTAGTAGTAGGCTGAATTTAAATATCCAAAAATTGATCGATTCAAAAGGGTACCAATTTTGAAGGATAAATTGGCATTTCAGATTTTTTCTTTTAAATCAAGGATACCATATTGAATTTGATACGAAGCTCATGGAACTGAGCAATGTAACACCGAAGAACGTAAACATTCCTTCCACCTCGGCTCCGTCGAAATTGAAGTACTTTTTTTGTTGAAATTCCTGTATTGAGGCAACTAAATTGACAACCTGGATCGATATCTCAAAAAACCGGGTACTAAGCCCGTAGATTCGAATCTACAGACAAGAAGGTCTACGAGAATTCAAACAAAAATGACCTCAACGCTTCCAATTGAGAGACCGGATTTAACCCCACCAAAAGAAACTACGAGTGGGACTGATGACAATAGTACAGTACACGGTAAGCTTGATAAAATAACATCCATGCTTGAATGCGTTATTACACGGTTAGATACTATGGAATCGAAGTTTGAACTCCTTGAGGCTGATTTCTCTTCTACAAAACAAAAAGTTGGAGATATTGAATGTAGCCTTGAATATGCTATGAATCAAATTGAGGAAGTAAAGAGCCATACAGGAGAATTTAGTAAAGAGAAGTTGAGAAAGATAGACAAGGTAGAAGAAAGATGCAACGACATGGAAAGTAGGATGAAACGGAATAACCTAGTATTTTGGAGCATCCCCGAAGGCGCTGAAGATGATTTTGATAGTTGTGCTGGTTTCATTTCAGATGTGATTAAAAATTTTATGAAATTGGAAAATGCAGATAGCATAGAGATTGAAAGAGCACACAGAAGCCCTGCAGGAAAAAAGGCGAAAGCTCAGACAGAGGGAAGCAAGTCGACATCACCTCGTCCAATCCATGTGGCTTTCCTTAGATTCCGGGACCGCGAAAGGGTTCTCAAGGCGGCTGCTTCATCATTGAAAGAAAAGAAAATGAAAGGTAAACAAATATTTATAACAGATGATGTAGCGAGATCAGTGAGAGAAGATAGAAAGAGGTTACTTCCAGTAAAGCGAAAATTAAGAGAGCAAGGTCTTTTCGCCATCATTCCATTCAGCGTACCAGCGTATGTTCTCTTCAAAACCCAAGAAGGTTTCTTCAAGAAAGCTTTTGTTACAGATATTGCAAAATATATTTGAGTAAACATAAATTGATTCATTGAGCAGGATAGATCTTTATTATATAGCTGGTCATTCTTTGACGGAGCCTCAAAGGATGCATGCAACTTTTATTTCAAGACAACGGACAGAATAATGCAGAGACATTGCCCGAACTCTATGACTGTGTTTGTGTATTTTTATTTTTCCGTTTTTGAACTTTCAGGTTTCAATATACGTAAAATAGCAGACTCCTTTTTTAGATGATGAAGTCTCAAGATAATGTCCTTAATATATTATCATTAAATGTTAGAGGTATGCAAAATGTAACTAAAAGAAGATCTATCTTTCGCTGGATTCGAAATAAAAATATAGATATTGCAATGTTGCAGGAGACGCATAGTTGTGAAAAAGATGAAAATTATTGGGCAAGTGAATGGGGTGGTAATATTTTATTTTGTCATGGGACAACGCACAGTAAAGGCGTTGCCATTCTTTTTAGAGATGGATTTGATGTAAACATCAGACAGATACACAGAGACTATTGTGGAAGAATTTTATGTATTCATGCAGAATGTGGAAAGACTCATTTATTGATTTTAAATATTTATGCACCTAATATAGAAAATATGCAAATACAGTTCTATAAAGATTTATTAAATGTTATCCAAAATGAATGGAATGGCGAAGAACATATAGTTATTGGAGGTGATTTCAATTGTGTTTTAGATCCTAAAAGAGATAAAATGGGAGGACAAAAATCATGCAAAAAAAAAGTTGTTGAAAGGATAGAAGATATTATGGCAACCTTTGACTTATTTGATATCTGGCGAACTATGAATAAAAATGAATCCCGTTTCACTTGGAGACAAAATAAGCCTTTTGTCCAATGTAGATTAGATTATTTTTTAATTGATAGTGATCTTAAACCGAAAGTTGAAAAAGCGGGTATAACTTCTGCTCTACGAACAGATCATTCTGCTATATATATCTTAATAAAGTTGACTGATATATCTAGAGGAAAAGGATATTGGAAATTAAACACCTCCTTGTTACAGGACGATATATATGTTAACACTTTAACAGAAAATATTAAAAAATGGAAAATAGACTTTGTTCATATGGATCCTCAAACAAAATGGGACTGGATAAAGTTCCAAATTAAATTATTTACAATTAAATATTCAAAAGACAAAAATAAAGATAATCTAAATCTGGAAAATGGTCTGAAGAAAAGATTGGAGGACCTCGAAAAAGATTTAACAACTGTGAATAGTACAAATAAAACTCAAGAAATAGAAAAAGTAAAGGAAGAAATTATTAGAATTGAAAACAAGAAAATTGAAGGTGTTATGGTAAGGTCAAGATGTAGATGGTATGAAAAGGGAGAAAAGAGCAATGATTACTTTTTAGGGTTGGAAAAAAGGAACCAAGCAAAAAAAGTTTGTCATTCTATTATCAAAGAAGATACACAGGAACTGATTACAAATCAGAAAGATATTTTGAAAATACAAAAGCAATTCTATGAGACATTGTATAAGTCAAAAATGAAAAATGGCGCAAACCATGAGGCCAAATCTTTATTACAAAATTTATTAATGCCTTCTCTTAATGAGAGAGAGAAAAATATTATTGATAAACCATTAAATATGACAGAAATAAAAGAAGCGTTGTATAGTATGCCTGCAAATAGAAGCCCTGGAAACGATGGCCTCCCTGCTGAATTTTATAGAACTTTCTGGAAAATTTTGGAAGATATATATATAGAATCAGTAATCATAAGTTTAGATAGGGGAGAATTTACAACTTCGCAAAAACAGGCAATTATTACTTTAATAAAAAAGGAAGGGAAGGATGAACATTATTTGAAAAATTGGAGACCCATTTCATTGCTCAATGCTGATATTAAAATTTTATCAAAAGTTTTTGCTACCAGATTATGTAAAGTTTTACCAAGACTGATAAATTCATGTCAGACAGGTTTTATAAAAGGTCGATACATAGGAGAATCAATTCGAACCATCATAGATACTATGTTTTACACAAAAGAAAATGATATCCCAGGTCTTCTTCTATTTTTAGACTATGAAAAAGCATTCGATTCGTTAGAATGGGATTTTATATTTAATATTCTTGATAAATTTGGATTTAGTCCGAACTTTCAAAAATGTATCCGATCTTTTTATACGAATATTAGTAGTTGTATATGTAGTAATGGGCATTCATCAGGATATTTTGAATTACATAGAGGTGTCCGACAGGGAGACCCTTTGTCCCCATACTTATTTATACTTTGTATTGAATCCTTTGCATGTGAAATAAGACAAAGAGAGGACATTAAAGGTATACTTATAAATGACAATATGATTAAACTGGCACAATATGCAGATGATACGACCTTGATTTTAGCTGACAAAGAGTCAGCAGAAGTGGCCTTTTTGGCTATAGATAATTTTTCTTCTTTTTCGGGTTTAAAAATTAACAAAGATAAGTGCAAAGCTATGTGGTTAGGTTCATGTAGAGGGTCACAAGATAAATATTTTGATATTGAATGGCCAGACAATCCTATTAAGGGCCTTGGAATTTATTTTTCTTCTAATACTGAATTGGCTTTGAAGCTTAATTTTGATAAATGTCTTAAAGAAGTAAAGATATTGTTAAATGTTTGGCGCAAACGAAATCTTACATTGATAGGGAAGATACAAATTTTAAAAACTTTTGCACTATCAAAATTTATATTCTGTGCCTCGGTTTTATCTGTCCCTGATCAGGTGGTGAAAGAATTGGAGAAAATTATACATATATTTTTATGGAATGGAAAAAAGAATTATATAAAGAAGTCGACATTGATTGCCCCATATTCTAGAGGGGGTCTGAATATGATTGACATCCATTCAATGTTTAAAGCACTTAAAATAAAATGGATAGTAAGACTTTTAGACGAAGACTATTCTCCATGGAAAATATTTTTTAATCACTTTACAAGAATGTATGGTGGACAATTTTTACTCTACTGCAATTTAGACAAAAAGGATTGTTATAAATTGAGAAATCTACCTTTATTTTATAAAGAGGTCTTATATGCCTATTTTGAACTTCGAGACTTAAGTAATCATGACGCATTTTCTCATGAAAGTATTATTTGGAACAATAGACAAATAAAAATAGGTGGTGACAGTTGCTTTGTAAAAGAATTATTCAACATTGGTATATGGTTTATACAGGATTTATTTGATGAAAATGGTCAGTTAATTGCTTTTTCAAAATGGCAACAATTTGGATTTAAGAATTATCTTCTTTGGCGTTCAGTTGTTTCTGCTCTTCCACAGAGGGTAAAAGTTCAATATGTTGAGAGGCGTCATCTACTAAACAAGTTAGATATTTTTATACTATTTGGAAATAAAAAAATTCATATATCAAAACTGTCAACCAAAATAACAAATTCGGTTTTAAAAGAAAAAAAATATCAAAACCCTACTTCAGAAAGATATTGGAGAACAAAATATGATATAAATGAAGTTGATTTCCGTTCTATGTATGAATTGCCTTTTAAGGTTATTCCTGATACAAGAACTAGAATATTCCAATATAAAATAAATATAAGATGCTTATTAGTTAATGCAAAGTTGAAAAAAATGAATGTAATAGATAATGAACTATGCTCCTTCTGCAAACAAGAACCAGAAACCATTGAACATCTGTTTATAAATTGCTTATATACTCGAGACTTCTGGAACGAATTTCTGAAATGGTGGCATACCAAATTTAACAATATTAATCAGTTAAAGGACGAGGAGATCTTATTTGGATTCCAAAACAAAAAATATACGCTATTAAATCATTCCATTATCATTGCAAAGAAAACTTTATATCTATGTAGGTATATTAACGTTCTACCAAGCCTTGACTTATTTCTTGTCAAATTAAAACAAACATATCAAACAGAAAAATGTATTGCTTATAAGGACAATTCAATGCATAAATTTTATAAAAAATGGACTATACAAGATTTTGCATAAGACTAAATAACCTATATTCTTTTTTCTGTTGGTGGTGTTGGGTTTTTTTGTTGTTGTCTATTTCTTATCTACACTGTAATCATGATAATCTATTTTGTACTTTGTACTTGGATATACATGTTACTGCTAAATACATGTTTTTTGTGCATATTTGCTATGTTTATGCTACACTGTACATGTATGATATGATTACACCAATAAAAAAGATTTAAAAAAAAAAAAAAAATGTAACACCGTTCGGCTGACAAGCTCCGCAGCTCGTCAGGTTTACTGTTTTACAGCCTTGTTTATTTGAATCCGGTCACAGAAATTGAATAGAATAAAACTACAAATCAATGTAGGATATCTCAAACTAAACCGGATGCATCTCGGCTTGTTCTGTGCACGATCCAATAGTGATGATAATGATGACAATGATAGTGATGATGATGATAATGATGAGGATGATGATAATGCTGCTGCTAATGATGATGATCATGATAGTGACAGTGATGATGATGATGATGATGATGATGATAATGATAATGAGGATGATATTGATGGTGATGATGATGATGATGATGATAGTGATGATAATGATGTTGCAAGCACATGGAAACATGTGCTTACTTTTTTAATGTGCATGCATTTTACCCTTTACCATGAATTCAGACTATTAGTGCCCAGGGCAATTCATCATGTGCCTTGGAGGAAGAGACCAGAAGACTGATCATCAGAACTCTGAAAAGGTGGTATTCATGTCCATTGTTCAGGGTCATTGTAAGCACACACTCACATACACATTTTTTCCGAAGCATGATATATGGTTTTAAAAATCTGATGTGTGACATGCATAGGCGTAGCCGGTTAGCACAAGGGAGATCTCCTCCGCCCCCGTTTGTCCATTAAAAGTCGTCATGTGTGTGCGTGTGGGTGCGTGTGTGTGTGAGTGCCTGTAGCTATATGACTGTGTGAGTTTATGTTTTACCCCAATTGTTCCCCCAATTGTTCAACAAGTCTGGCTACACCAGTGGAAGCATGCTCATGGTTTCTTGAGTTCGCACAAAAGGCTATGGCATCTATTGTCAAATATGTTGCAAAACAGAGTCGCTATTTTCATGCAGTCATTCGTGTTGAACACAGCACTATGAACGTGATGACAAAGAGAGCGGACAAAATAATTATGCAGCTCCTCATTGTACCCTCCACAACTGCTCTGGTAGACAAAAGAACATCCCTTCAATGCTATGATGTAAAATAAGTAGAACAGGTGAATATGCATGTGACACCTATTCTACATATTTTTACATAATAGCAATGAAGGGGTGTTCTTTTGTCTACCAGAGCAATTGTGGAAGTTACAATGGGGAGCTGTATATTTTGTCCACATGTTCATAGTGGAGACATCGTTTCAACATTATGGTATTTTAGTGTACTATTTTCTTGGAGCGAACAAGTTATCTTTTAAAGGTCATCGAGAAGCCGTTCTGCACAATTACATATTGATATCTAAATGGATTTTGTTTTAATTGGCAAGGCTGAAATGAGCTGGGTCAAATAATAACCCTTTCTTTAACTTAGAGCTTTAATGGGGATACAGCTTCATCAAGCCTCCGGCTCCCCCTCCTACCCCATCCCCCTCCTACCCCATCCCCCTCCTACCCCATCCCCACCTTTACCGCCTATTCCCTTTCACTACCATGATACCAAATGTTTATTAGGTTGTCAGGTGGAGGTGATAGTAGTAGTAGTAGTAGTAGTTGTAAAAGGAGGAGGAGTACTCGTAATCGAATCAGTTGTAGTAGTAGTATTAGTAGCAGTAGTAGTAGTACTAGGTGTTACAAAAAAAATCCCACTTTTGATCCTTAATAGTTCAAAAACTATATATCAGATAACCCTGACATTGATATGAGCAATAGCTGAGTACTGTACAATTTTGTTGGAGGTAATTTAAAAATGAAAGCATAAATCATTTTCATTAAATTCAAGATTCATTTTTAAGTTAGGGTTCAGATTTTGCTCTATTTTCAACCCTCTGTACAAAACTTTAACTTTGCACAGGGGTCAATAGAACTGTTTACTAAGTGTTCAAATTTATGGATGTTTCTTTCCTGGGGACCTAGTAACGAGGTATTCCATTAACCTGTTATTAATGAATGAACTACAATACTTGGAATCCAGTTTGCATACATTACTTGTTGCTATGTCTGACAAGACTCTGGCAAGCTTTCAGGTTATCAAGAACAGCCTTTGTTTCAAAAGTATGCATAAAATTTGAATCCACTTAGTAAACAGGTCTATTGTTAGTGGGGGGGGGGGGTGATGAATAGATCACCCCCCACTAACAATGGATAATTATGCGTGTCTACGTCCGTGAATTGATGATGACGAAGATGATAGTGATGATGATAATGATGATGACAATGATAGTGATGATGATGATGATAATGCTGCTGCTAATAATGATGATCATGATAGTGACAGTGATGATGATGATGATGATGATAACGACAATGAGGATGATATTGATGGTGATGGTGATGATGATGATGATGATGATGATGGTGATGATGATGATGATGATGATGATGATAGTGATGATAATGATGTTGCAAGCACATGGAAACATGTGCTTACTGTTTTAATGTGCATGCATTTTACCCTTTACCATGAATTCAGACTAACAGTGTCCTGGGTAATTCATCACTATGAACATGACGAACAAAGAAGCGGACAATTCATGCAGCTCCTCATTGTACCCTTCACAATTGCACTGGTTAACAAAAGAACATCCATTCATTGTTATCCTGTAAAAATATGTAGAACAGGTGTCACATAATAGCAGTGAAGGGATGTCCTTTTGTCTACTAGAGCTATTGTGGAGGGTACAATTAGGAGCTGCATAAATTGTCCGCTCTCTTTTTCATCGTGTTCATAGTGCATGTGCCTTGGAGCAAGAGACCAGAAGCCTGATCATCAGAGCTCTGAAAAGGTGGTATTCATGTCCATTATTCAGGGTCATTGTAAGCACATACACATCATTGGTTCTTGTGTAAAGTACAAGTTTTGTACGGAGGGTTAAAATTTTACCAAAATCTGGAACTTAAGTTTAAAATTTATCATGGATTTAATGAAACTTATATATGCTTTCATATTCAAATCACCTCCAACTAAATTGTACACTATTCAACTATTACTCATATCAATGACAGTGATATATAGTTTTCGAACTATTAAAGGAGAATTAACCCCTGAGTACAAATTTACTTATATTGAAAGGTGTAGTATATTCCTACTTATTGGCCTAAATCATTTTCCAATAAGATATCAGAAAAGGGTATCATAAAGATATTCCAACACCCGGTATCGTCTACTACTCATTTACATGGGGGCTGCCATTTTCTTGCTGATTTGGATTTGTACATGAACCATTGAGAAATGTTCCGGTCAGGAAGATATTTTGAATCCAAGACCTAAATTGATTTTCTTCATTACCTAAAATCCCATATGTGACGAAAAATATAAAGTGGGTGTTTACATGATTTATAAAAATTAAATCTTTATAATGATACTTTTAAATTGTCTGGTTTTGCTTAACAAAAATCTATTTTCTTGGGTTTGCCAAACAGAGCAGAGCATAATATATGCAGCATGCATTCTGACTTTTCAAGTCCCATTATCCGAAAGCAGGTGAATGCATAGTTTGCCGCTATAGATGCTCAGGGAAGAAGCATCCATAAAATTTGAATTAATTTGCTCCGTCCATTGCGTCACAGTATCTAGAAAATAGATTTATATTAAGCGAATATCGATTTTCAACAGAAATATATAAGGAAATCTTCAGTTTAAAAATAAATTGACATATCTATTCTATATTTTAAATCTCAAATGGGTTTTTAATTTTGAAAAAGGCAATTGGGCATTTGGATTAAGAAAATCTTCTTGTACACATAAAAAAAATGGCAGCCCCCATGTATTGCTAGCAGACGATACATATTGCTAGCAGATGATAAATTTTGCTCAGAAAATCTTGATTCGTATCGATCTCGTATATTTTGACGCGAAGCCATATAGTCTAACAAGTAGGAATAAATAACACCTTTGAACACTATCGTCTTTATTGTTTGAGGTTAATTCTCCTTTAAGGATCAAAAATGGGAAAGGTTTTTCTGTAAACACCTAGTACCTTGAACATTGAATGAGTACTTTCCTAAAAGGGAAGACGCTGTCCTGGAGAGGGCTGTACTTTTGCTGGTGCTTGCAGGTGTGCCTGTCATTACATCATATTGAGGGCAGGGGCGGCGTGTTCTGTTAATAACGGGTATTAAGGCTGCATCCCTAAAGGTCATCACTGTGCTTGAAGTTACTCCTTTGGCTGGGAGAGTGTTCCCTGTTCGCGTCTTTTTTTTGTAACCAAGCCTAGGCAGATTTCGCATTTTTTTCATACTAATACGGTTTATTCCGTCAAGACTAGTCTGCATAAATATTCATGAAAACGAATTATAGCGATATAATAAAACGAGCAAGGGAATCGAGCAGCTGTTCTGTGTGGCGCAATCGGATAATCCAGTTCTCTCTTGGTGAAAGAACCACAAGTTCGAACCTCGGCAGAAGTTTATATTACGAAATTTTCTTTTGCTTATTTAAAAATAAGGTGACTGAGTAAGAAAATACAAGTCCGATACTTGTAGTGTCTTTCAAAGTCTTCAAAAGGGGTTTCTGCCTAGGCTTGGTTACAAAAAAAAAAAAGACGCTCCCGGTTCTTACAGTTCGTGGGTAAAAACTGTATACAGGTGGCGGTTGACTCTTTGAGTATGGTCGATGGTAGTCGAGGATAATTTTTCAAGACTGTCAAGACAACTATGCATGCTATGCTAATATCACGGATGGGTGACTCAGAGCATGTTCGAAACATTTCAACATATCATGTAATGTTTGCAGTACACAAAATACATGAATTATTCTAAAGAAATACACTATACAATGCAATGTATTCTGTTTTGAAGGAAAAAAAAAAAACAAAAAAAAAACCGTGGTTGAAAGGGCGCGGCGAGAAAACGGAGAGCAGGGGGCGGATATCCTACCCCCCCCCCCCCCTCCAACACACACCAACATTTTTTTCTCGAAAATCAACAAAATTGCGCCTTAGGCGACAAAGAGTGCCCTCAAAAGCCTCTAGATTCCGCTATGAAATAAGAGCTATCCTATGAGGTTAAAGTGCCCCTTTCTCTGTAAATCGAGTGCCATTTTGTAGACTTATATCTGTTTTTATGTGCTTTATTTTGTATAATCAAGCCTAATACGGCTCTTCTTTATGACTGTGATCGACGCATGCTCCTCCTGTGAAAACAAAGGCCCCTTTAATAGGTATGTAACCCTGAAAACTTGACTTACAGTGGAGTTTCTCCACCATGAAAAAGTGTGGATGATACTTCGCTAATAATATCACGTCAAGTAAATTACACAATAGGGGGGAAAATGAGATCAGGCAAATAAATGACTTGCCATATGGCCCTTTTACACTATGCCCGGTGTTCGGAGCTTAGTGTAAACGGGGTAATTCAGTTCAGTTCAATTAGATTGAACATATATTGGAAAATAAGAAGTTTACATCATAAATAAAATCATGTGAAGTTGTAATCAACTTTGAGACATAATAATCAATTCAGACGTGGAAAGCGTACAAATAATTATACATTATACTAAGAAATAGGTTATTACTGACACTAGAATTGAAGCATTCAGTAGCTTGACTTTATGCTAGTCTGCAGGCACAGACTCCATTTTAACAATTTAACACAATTCCATGAACCCTTGCAGAGCCTAACATCGCCAGGCTCAGGCTGTGTAAAAAAAACACGTTAGGGCCAGCTATTGTACGGGCCCTATTGTAGTCTTACAGTTCAGACATCCTGCTATAAAGCGTTTCGACTGACTATTAAGGGTTTGTGCCTGCCAGCTAAACTTTTCCTACATTGAAGATAATGATTTAGTACTGGAAACCCAAGTGCCAACTTTCTAGAAGTTATTCTGAGTGGTTGACAATGTTGTAAATAGGGACAGGTTTCATTTATTAGGTTTAATGAATTATCAAAACTATAGCAACATGATTATAAATCAACGTGATTACAATTTTTGCTATCTCTTCCTCTCTCCTTCTCTCTCTGACTCTTTCTCACTTTCTCATCTATACCTCGTCTAAATTCTTTGTCTCCCTACTTCTATTTCATGGTACATGAATACATGTGGAGGTTTTGTAGTATAGTGGTTGATTCTCTTGACTCTCACTCAAAGGGTTCTAATCCCAGCCCGACACTAACGCCCCTTGGCAAGATAATCATATTTTGCACCTCTCCAACCAGGTGTAAATTGGGTACTGCTAGAGCATTACATATTTTGCCACTAGACTATGACCGGGATAATAATGTTGGAATGCCATGAGCGTAAAGGCGTGACGGACAAGAGCGCTTTAGAAGGAGGCATCATTACTATTTTCAAACATTCTCTGTTATGGCGCCTCTTCTATCCCCTACACACCCAATGGCTCTCATACAATGATACACTCACACTCTATTTTCATTTTTATTGGCAAGTCTAAGGTATTCATGTATCATTCAGTGTCACAGACATGTTTATTACCGATAGAGGACGTCATAAAGACGTCCCTCTACGTCATGTGCTATTCATACTGACGTCTGAGAGACGTTTTAAAGACGTCATAATTACGTCGTCTATACTGTAGAAATATGACGTAATCACAAGACGTTATAAAGACGTCGTAATGACGTTGCATACACGACGTCAGGCTATCAAGGAAGTCGGTCTCTCTTTCAATGTCATTTTCTTCAAAGCCGTCTGACACCAAGTTATATACAAAACGACACCATTTTAAACCTTCGTATTCAATACACTTTTATTGCCTAAAGAGCATTAAACGTCATTCTTGTCTTTCTTTAATACAATAAAATAATGAGACATTTCTTGTATTTTTATTTAATTCATTCACGGAATACAACTCACATTCAGTAAAAACTGAACAAAATAAACTGCGTTTTAGAGAGTTCGTTCCATTCTGTGGCCGATATTCATCAATGCGTATTAAATTTAGTCCACGTTTTAACCCCTAACTTATATTAGTGGGTAGAGTATGTCCCCTTGATTTACGGAGGGTTATGTATTGACCTCTTCATTCCGTAAAAACTACTACAGTACAAGTCTGTGACTATATTCATTATAAAATCATGACTATATGAATGTATGAACAGTTGCAGATTTATGCACTCTCACGCTTACATAATAGTTGTATTCTGATGTAGAATCAATCAAACTAATGCTGGCAATTGAAAACTACATTTGTACAGACTTATACACAAAATGCTAATTCCAGCCTGCAGGTCTGATATGATATCGAGGTAACGAAATTTACTATTCAGATACACTGAAAAAAAAAACATGCAATTTTTTCACGGGAATATCCTGGCAGTCAGTATGCCAGGAATGCCCGTTTTCCAGTTTTTTTAACCCAAAATCAGCACATATTAACAATAAAAATATGTAAATTTACAATGAAATTTTGTAAATATAAGCTCATTTCCTGTAAACCAACAAGCTTGTTGTTTTACAGGAAAAAACTGTAAAATTGAAATAACGGCAATAACTTGCAATTTCAAGGGCTAAAAAACCTGTAGTTTTACAGTTATTATTTACAGTGTACATTATGAATATGTGCAAACTTATGCACTCTCAAGCTGTTCTATTACTTTTATTCTCATTATACAATGCCACAATGTAATGCACTATGTGATCATGAAAGCTAATGCATGTAAAATACAACTGCAGTGGTTTTGGATATGATATCGATGAAATCATATTCACGATGTAAATTCTTCACAAATTTATGAGCAGACTTGTGCCCTGTTAATAACATCCGACAGTTGTATTTTCTTATTATAGAATAATTAATCAATTTAAATTCGAAGTCAAATCGTGCAGAAGTTATATGCACACGATTTTGATTCCAAGATTCGGATATAGATATTTTAGACATTAAAACAATAAGACATTTACCCTTAAAAATGTGCATACTTGATGCACTCTTCTGCAATTCAAACCGTAATATTCTAATATGTAGATGAAATCGAATTCACAAAAATGTATTTACAACCCGATTGTGCAGACTTAAGCACGCACATTGAATTCCAACAGGCAGATATCAAATTGGGAATATATATATATTACCCTTAAAACAGAACTTCATCATGAAAATGAGAGAAATATATTCAATTACGCACACATAATATGCAAGTCCACTAGGCGGACATGATATCATAGAAAATAGATTTACAGCAGAAATTCTTCATGAAAATGAGCAGAGATTTGTGCAGACTTGTGCAATTCCAACTGTTGCATATCACATTAGTAATATTAAATTAATTAACATTAATTCATCATGAGAATAAGCAGAAAAATATTCACAAACCAATTGTGCAGACTTATGCACACTTATCCTGTTCCAACAGGTAAATATTATATTACAAGTATTACATTGGCAACAGAAATTCATCACAAACCAGCTGTGCAGACTTATGCACGTATCCAAATGCAGCAGGATATCATATAAGGAATATTACATTAACAAGATAAATTCATCATGAAAATAAGCAGATAAATATTTACAATCCACATGTGCAGACTTTTGCAAACAAATCCAGCTCCAGCTGACGTACTTTATATCGCGTTATTAATATTACATTCACAACATTAATTCATCATAAAAATGAGAAGGAATATATTCATAAGCCAACTTTGCATATGTATGCAATTCCAACTTGCGTATATCACATGAGTAATATTACATTTGCATCATTAATTCATCATGGAAATAAGCTGAAATATATTTACGATCCATATGTGCAGGTTCCAACAGGCAAATATCACGGTAGGGGTATTACATTTGCAAAAGAAATTCATCATAAAAGGTAGCAGAAATATATTTACAAACTAATTGTGCAACTCTTGCACATATGTAATTCCAACTGGCGTATTACGTTTACAAGAAAACTTCATTATGAAAATAATCAGATATATTTTTACAAACCGATTACGCAGACTTATGCAATTCCAACTGGCGTATATCACATTAGTAATATTACATTTGCATCATTAATTATTCATCATCAAAATAAGCTTAAATATATTTACAATCCACTTGTGCAGATGTATGCACATCATCCTGTTCCAACAGGCAAATATCAGGTTAGGATTGTTACATTTGCAACAGAAATTCATCCTGAAAATAAGGAGAAACATATTTACGAACCAATTGTGCAAACTGATGCACACATGTAATTCCAACTGGCGTATATCATATTATTAATATTACATTTACAACAAAGAGCAGAAATATATTCACGAACCGATTGTGCAAAGTTATGCATACACATCCTGTTCCAACAGGCGAATATCATATTAGTAGTATTACATTTGCAACAGTAATTCAGCATGAAAATGAGCACAAAAATATTCAAAAACAAATTGTGCAGACTTATGTTCCAAAATAGGTAAATATCATATTGGGATTATAACATTGACAACAGAAAGTAGGCATGACAAGTAGATGTAAAATATTCACCAACCAATTGTGCAGACTTATGCACACATATCCAAATTCAGCAGGCGAATATCACATTGGGAATATTACTTTCGCAACAGAAATTCATCATAAAAATGAGGATAAATATATTCACGAACCGATTATGCAAACTTATGCACTCATATCCTTTTTCAACAGGCGGATATCGGATCGATAATATCTCATTTACAAGAGAAGTTCACCATGAAATACGCAGATGTATATTCACAAACCAATTGTGCAGACTTATGGGCAGATAGATTATAAAGAGTTTTACATTTGCAACAGAAATTCGTCATGAAAATGAGCAGAAATATATTTACAACCAACTGTGCAGACTTATGCACATAATTATATCCTTTTTCAAAATTCGGATATCGGATCGGTAATATCACATTTACAAGAGAAATTTACCATGAAATAAGCTGATGTAATATTCACACAGTTGTGCAGACTTATGCACACACTTGCTGTTCCAACAGGCAAATATCATATTTAAGAGTATTACATTTACAACAGAAATTAATCATGAAAATGAGCATAAATATATTCACAAACCAACTGTGCAGACTTGTGCACATATATCATTTTTTAACGAGTGGATATCGGATCGGTAATACCATTTCATGAAATGAGCAGATATAATTTATATTCATAAACCAACTGTGCAGACCTATGCACACATATCCTGTTACAACAGACAAATATCATATAAGGAGATTTACATTGGCAACAGAAATGCATCATGAAATGAGCAGAAATATATTTACAAACCAACTGTGCAGGCTTATGCACACATATCCTGTTACAACAGCCACATATCATATAAGGAGTTTTACATTGGCAACATAAATTCATAATGAATATGAGCAGAAATATATTCACAAACCAATTGTGCAGACTTATACACATATGTATTTCCAACTGGCATATATCATAACAAAAATACTATAATTTCAAGAGAAATTCATCTTAAAAATGAGCATAAATATATTTACAAACCAACTGTGCAGGCTTATGCACACATATCCCGTTCCAACAGGCAAATTTCATATAAGCAGTACAACATTAGCAACAGAAAATTCATCATGAAAATGAACATAAATATATTCACAAATCAATGGTGCAGATTTATGCACACACATGCTGTTCCAACAGGCTAATATCATATTAAGAGTATTACATTGGCAACATAAATTCATAATGAATATGAGCAGAAATATATTCACAAACCAATTGTGCAGACTTATACATATATATATTTCAAACTGGCATATATCATAACAAAAATACTATAATTTCAAGAGAAATTCATCTTAAAAATGAGCATAAATATATTTACAAACCAACTGTGCAGGCTTATGCACACATATCCCGTTCCAACAGGCAAATTTCATATAAGCAGTACAACATTAGCAACAGAAAATTCATCATGAAAATGAACATAAATATATTCACAAATCAATGGTGCAGATTTATGCACACACATGCTGTTCCAACAGGCTAATATCATATTAAGAGTATTACATTGGCAACATAAATTCATAATGAATATGAGCAGAAATATATTCACAAACCAATTGTGCAGACTTATACATATATATATTTCAAACTGGCGTATATCATAACAAAAATACTATAATTTCAAGAGAAATTCATCTTAAAAATGAGCATAAATATATTTACAAACCAACTGTGCAGGCTTATGCACACATATCCCGTTCCAACAGGCAAATTTCATATAAGCAGTACAACATTAGCAACAGAAAATTCATCATGAAAATGAACATAAATATATTCACAAATCAATGGTGCAAATTTATGCACACACATGCTGTTCCAACAGGCTAATATCATATTAAGAGTATTACATTGGCAACATAAATTCATAATGAATATGAGCAGAAATATATTCACAAACCAATTGTGCAGACTTATACATATATATATTTCAAACTGGCGTATATCACATCAAAAATACTATAATTTCAAGAAAAATACTATAATTCATCTTAAAAATGAGCATAAATATATTTACAAACCAACTGTGCAGGCTTATGCACACATATCCCGTTCCAACAGGCAAATTTCATATAAGCAGTACAACATTAGCAACAGAAAATTCATCATGAAAATGAACATAAATATATTCACAAATCAATGGTGCAAATTTATGCACACACATGCTGTTCCAACAGGCTAATATCATATTAAGAGTATTACATTGGCAACATAAATTCATAATGAATATGAGCAGAAATATATTCACAAACCAATTGTGCAGACTTATACATATATATATTTCAAACTGGCGTATATCATATCAAAAATACTATAATTTCAAGAGAAATTCATCTTAAAAATGAGCATAAATATATTTACAAACCAACTGTGCAGGCTTATGCACACATATCCCGTTCCAACAGGCAAATTTCATATAAGCAGTACAACATTAGCAACAGAAAATTCATCATGAAAATGAACATAAATATATTCACAAATCAATGGTGCAGATTTATGCACACACATGCTGTTCCAACAGGCTAATATCATATTAAGAGTATTACATTGGCAACATAAATTCATAATGAATATGAGCAGAAATATATTCACAAACCAATTGTGCAGACTTATACATATATATATTTCAAACTGGCGTATATCATAACAAAAATACTATAATTTCAAGAGAAATTCATCTTAAAAATGAGCATAAATATATTTACAAACCAACTGTGCAGGCTTATGCACACATATCCCGTTCCAACAGGCAAATTTCATATAAGCAGTACAACATTAGCAACAGAAAATTCATCATGAAAATGAACATAAATATATTCACAAATCAATGGTGCAGATTTATGCACACACATGCTGTTCCAACAGGCTAATATCATATTAAGAGTATTACATTGGCAACATAAATTCATAATGAATATGAGCAGAAATATATTCACAAACCAATTGTGCAGACTTATACATATATATATTTCAAACTGGCGTATATCATATCAAAAATACTATAATTTCAAGAGAAATTCATCTTAAAAATGAGCATAAATATATTTACAAACCAACTGTGCAGGCTTATGCACACATATCCCGTTCCAACAGGCAAATTTCATATAAGCAGTACAACATTAGCAACAGAAAATTCATCATGAAAATGAACATAAATATATTCACAAATCAATGGTGCAGATTTATGCACACACATGCTGTTCCAACAGGCTAATATCATATTAAGAGTATTACATTGGCAACATAAATTCATAATGAATATGAGCAGAAATATATTCACAAACCAATTGTGCAGACTTATACATATATATATTTCAAACTGGCGTATATCATATCAATAATATTACAATTTCAAGAGAAATTCATCGTAACAATGAGCAGAAATATATGTACAAACCAACTGTGCAGACTTATGCACATATATCATTTTTCAGCAGGCGGATATCGGATAGGTAATATCATATTTAAAAGAGAAATCCATCATGAAATGAGCAGATATATATTCACGAACCAAGTGTGCAGACTTTAATATGCACACAAATGCTTTTTCAACAGGCAAATATCATATTAAGAGTATTACATTTGCAAGAGAAATTCTTCCTGAAATTAAGCCGAAATATATTTACAAACCAATTGTGCAGACTTATGCAAATATATCCAATTTTAGCAGGCGGGTATCACATTAGGAATATTACATTTATAACAGGAATTCATCGTGAATAATAAAGCAAAACATATATTCATAATCCAAAATTATTGTGCAGACTTATTTAAAAACATCCAATTTCAGCAGGTGTATCACATTAGGAATATTATCAGACTATACCAGAGTATACATCATCAGAGTATACATATATCAGAGTATTCATCATCTGAAAGCATTCTGAGTAGTAAAGGAAATTGTGCGGCAATTAGGAAATTGTGCGGCATTAGGAACATAACATTGACAACATAAATGTTTCCTCACAATAAGCTGAAATATATTTACAATCCAGTTGTGCATATTTATCCTCTTCCAACAGGCAAATAACGGGTTTGTTGTGTTACATTTGCAACAGAAATTCAAAATGAAAATAAGGAGAAACATATTTACAAACCGATTGTGCAAACGTATATCTAATTCCAACTGGCGTATATCATATTAGTAATATTACATTTTACAAGAGAACTTCTTTACGAACATGAGTAGAAATATATTCACAAATCGATTATGCAGACTTATGCACACATATCCTTTATTCAACAGGCGGATATTGGATCGAAAATATCACATTTACGAAAGAAATTCTTCATGAAAATAAGCAGAAATATATTCACAAACCAATTGTACAGACTTATGCACAGACATCCTCTTTCAACAGGATGTGCAAATATGCAGACATATGCACACTTTCACCCAATTTCAGCTAGAATTGTATTCTGATATAACGTGGAACAAATTTATGATGGAAATTTAAATAAGATGTACAGACTTCTGAATTCAGGAACACTTTAAACACATGATTTGATAACAGGAAAGTTACATTTGATATAGGAATTTATTACGAAGTTGGGCAGACTTATGCACTCTCCTGCAATTCCAATGGTTGTATTATGACGTATATATCCACAAAAAATGTACAACAGAAAGTCATGGTGAGTGTCCAAAATTTTGCTTTCAAATGCAGTTTCAGCAGTAAATATATATTCACACAACTAATCAAGGAATTGTGGAGACGTATACACTGCCACACCATTCCATTTATTATGATGGAGAAAAAATATTTAAAACCTCCAAAGAAATGCATTATTAGAATATATAGACGTATCCGCTTCCAAAAGGTATATTGTGATAAAAGTGAAATGTATTACACTACAATTGCACTGTATTTGTATGCATCATGATATCTCTGAAAGCATTGTGAGTAGCAAAGGAAATTGTGCGGCAATGTGGAAATCTCTACGATGTATGTTACCAAACAAAAAGAACATGAAATTGATTCAAAAGTTGTCTTTTAATGGAGAAGATGTCTTGGGATACAGATAAACGTAAACAGCATTTTACCTTCGGTGATGATTTTCAATAATTTTTCACTAAAGTTCAAACTACTTTCATTTTTAAATCGATTTCCATTCAAGATGTTAATTTATTTTAAACTTTGGAGCGATGCAGAATTGTCAATGTCAAGAGACATATCCTCTGTATATTATACTTTCTTCTTTTTTTTAATGTAAAAGGCTGTGCAGGGCCCTGTTCCATGAAACTTGCTTTCACTGACAATTAACAACTGTTATAAGCTACTGAAATCCTTGCATCTGATTGGCTGTGACCACATCTGTCATTAAAATCACCAAGACACTTGATGAACACCCCCCCCCCCCCCCCCGATATATACAAGAGGATGATACCCACATAAGTCCTGGAAATTACGGCTCTCATGTTTAGCAGACTCCTCAATTAAAAAGTCCTGCGACTTTAATTATATAAGTTGATATGATATCGAAGAAATTATAGATTATCAATATCAGTATTCTCATAATAATAAACCAAATTTACAATTGAAATACAACATAAAATTGGGCAAAATGATTTACTCTCGTGGATATCTAGAATTGTTGTAGTGGTGAAAATCAAGAAAATTACATTTAACTGAACGAGACACTGAATGTTATACAGTGCGTCCCAGAAAAAAACGAAACCCTAAAACAAAGGGTTACTGTGTCCACACTAGGTGCTCTATGACAATAATTATCTTTTTTCCCATACACTAAGCAGTATTATGCTTTTAAATGATACCTTGGTGGCATCTATCCGTACATGCTTTATCGAGCAGCAACATTTTGAAAATGAAATGTAAAAACTCAATTGAGCCGGGTTTGGGAAAAATCATGAAAACGTTAGGATCACATGCAAACATGACCCAAATGACTTTTAAAACCCCATGAGAAGGCTGTTATCATATCTTTCTTTCAATAATGAGGGAAAGGATAATGCCCTCATCATAAAATGAAGGATGTTCAATGTATTGTCGATGTTGGGGGTAAAGAAAGGGCATGTTTTGTATTGATATTGTACCTGCATTCGAAATGAAAAAGGAATCTTTTGCATTTTTCTGAACTGAAGTTTCCTTTAGGAACAAAGCAGACAGAAAGGTGATATTTTTCATAAAAGTAAAGTAAGTGACACTTTCTACTGTCATCAAATGGAAATACAAAGTAGAAAGGGCACATAAGTAAGAATAAATATCAAGATTATGGAAATTTCCCACTTCAGGAGGCCGGGCACCTTTTCCAGCACACGATGGGCACTTTTTCATCTTTTGAGAGATATTTATTGATTTTGGAATTAAGGGGCTTTTGCCCCTGTCACCACTGGAAATTGGTACTGACCCGTGTTTTATGAACGTGTGATTGAATGCTTGCCATCACAAAAGGGAATTTCATGTCCCATATCTCTTAAAGCTTGACTAACTGCTTAAAGTTCACATGCTTACATATGTTCCCTCGTTTCTGGGACACACTCCCACGTTCCACTGCTGATTTATGTGTCGATGCATCTGTTTGGCCTTTTTTAGACGCTTTACGTAGTATTTTGTTTGACATGCCTACAATTTTCGATGCATACTGAATTTCTCTCAAACGGTATCAAATAACAAACACTATCAGTTGTTTAATGGGGTTTTTTTTACTGTTAATAATCTTGGGACATACGTTGTGAAGAGCGTAGGGGTGTTTTTTGTTTGTGTTTTAATAATAATTATTTTACCAGCACATCAATTATAAATTATAACAGTCTTGCTATGCTTCATTTTTGCAATTAAAAAAAATATATTTTTATTGCTCCCACATGCTGCCCACTATTGTTTGTATTACAACAACCAATGAGGAGAGCCTTTAAACAGAATTTATCATTTATTATAGGTAATCCCCATGCATTGGTTGTTGTTTATGTCACACTTTTGTTTGAAAATTGTTGTCCTGTTATTATATATTCCTGGAAATTGAATAATAAAAAAAAATCAAAAAATAAATAAATTTTCCTTTAGTCATTTTCGCATGTGATACTAACGACTTCTGGGTTTTACCCTAATCCTGCACAATTGAGGTTTTACATATCATTTTCAAAATGCTGCTGCTCGGTAAAGTATGTACGGATGGATGCCATCAGGGTATCATATAAAATCATGATACTTCTAGTTATGGAAAATAGATAATCGCACATAGTGTGGTTGAAATATTAAACCCTTTGTTTTAGGGTTTCGTGTTTTTTTCTGGGACGCACTGTATAGCGTTATATTAACCCTCCTAATCCAACACTCCTTAGAATCCTCTTCAGCTCAATAAAGCTACCACCAGTTCTGTTTTTCCACTTTCCCAAGCATTCTCTTATCGCTTTTATGTAATCAGTCCCATGCTTGACCAAGATGTTAATTGCCTCGTTGTATTGGATGCCGAGCTTGAGGGAAAGCGCACTGTATTTCTCACCCGGAACGTATTGGGCTAATTTCTCCAGTTTTTCGTCTGACACCGAGTCACTTTACATGAAGATAAAGAAAATCGGCCAAAAATATGACACTAAGTAGAAGAAGTAGAAGAAGAAACAGAAAATACCACTAACCTACTAATTTCTAGTTTGGGGGTGATGAATGCTGTTTATCTGATTTTGCTTTGACCGAATGACATTTCCATGAAATTTATGAAAATTAAACTGTAATATGCAGCTACGACGATCAATGTTCAGACCCACTTGAACCTTAAAAAATGAAATTTATGATTGCAAAGACTGGAATGATTGGTCGGTCAGTTTAATTTGGTGTTAAGGAATTTATAATCGTTCTTAGTGAGAGACCCGGGTTTTATTCTTGTAATATATACATTATGCAAAGGCACACCTCCCCCACCCCCCATAAGAACATTCTAGTATACTATCTTTTCAATTGACTTGTGTAGCACCAAAAAGTGAATACATTTCAGCTTTTGTTTGTGAACGTCATCCTGAAAGAGGAGAAGTTGCCTTCGTCGAAAAAGTTGTCAAAAAGCTTTACATGTATTTCAAAATGACAAAGATTTTTAATTTTGTTCTGAGTCGAAAATGCCTTTCCGAAGAAGTCGAAGCTGGATAAGTTGGAGTTGCATAACATTTTTTTTATCTAAGCTAATGACAGTCCTTGCGTGCAGTCGAAAACACATTTAAAAAAAACCACAAAACATATTATACATAAATATATATCATCGTTCTATTTTAAATAAATTTACTCAAAATTCAGAATTTTCTTATTGTGTTATACAGAAAAATACTATTTCTGTATTACCTTGGAAGTCCAGGTACATCATCTGGAGCAATCTGCGTGGCCTCCATGTCTGATGACATCTGAGTCCTGGTCTCTCCTAAAATAAAATGTAATTATCCTTACATAAATTTTGCATTGCCCTTCACAATATTATACACAAAGAGATAATATTCAAAGTTGAATTGTGTGTATGAAATTCCTCAAGGGGACATCCCGGTAGACTAACAGCCCTCGAAATCGACAGTTCATGATACCGACGGCCCTTGAGATCGATGGCCCACTGCCAACGAGACAGACGAAAAAAGAAGCTTACATAGAAGGCAGAAAATTTTTTTAAAAAAATAATCACGAAACACGCAGCCACCGACACCGACCCAACATTTGACCTGATGCCTTAATTAGGGCATGGCACTGACGTCCCACGAGACCGAATTTTCAAAAAGGTACACGAGACCCACTTTGGACGACATCAAAAAAAAGGGGGAATAGAACGCCCACGAGACCAACAGCCCACGAAACTAACATAAGGTCGTCGGCATCGTCGGCTGGAGACATTCTTCTACTACTTATTCTCTCATACAGATAATTAACTTCACTTTTACCATTGAAAATGCATCGTCGCTCTTGTGCACCTAACAGCAATAATAGGATAAAAAGGGGGTGGGGGTCTTACCGGTTGAGTAAGTCCTGCCAAGGGTTTCTAGTAGAAGAGGACTGGTCGGAGTCGACTGACTTATATCTGGTGTCAAGGAGGTTGAAATATAATAAATGCGAAAATATCATAGCATTAACGTATTTTCAGTTTTCGTTCTGCTTTTAATCTAATACATTACTTTGTTTAAAAGCAACTTTTAAAACATGGACCTAAAATATTGAAATCGAAAATGTGAAAAGTAAACCAGACAAACATGTGGAAAAAACCTAGAAAAAACGACGGCATTCATAGTATTGCGAGACATCCATTATAAATGTCAAAACCTTTACTGCAAGCATGATTTTTTACTAAAAATATGTCAGAAAATCTAAGTTAAGGATATTAAATTTTGTTACCAAATTAATTTTTTCCGTTACAGGCTTTTGAATTTGAATATATTTTCTAATCGGATTTTAAAGTGATAAACAAATCATAGACAACGAACATTAATAGTTTTGAATTCATTCTCACACATATGATATATTTAAACGAACCTGAGTGAAATTTAATGTTAAAATTTTTTTTTTTCTTGTTTGCAACATATTCTGTCTGTTATCAAGCAATTAATGAAGCACTGATCAAAATTCACTTCATTAGGGATTTTTTTTATTTTTAGGGTTTTACGACGTTTGCCGTTCATTAAGGCCGGTACGGTATAGTCTGCAAGCACAGACCCTAATTTTACACTTTATCAGAAAATCTGATAAGAAGAAGATCCGCGGAAAGGGGGGGGGTAGTTAGGTAATGTGTTCCAAATTAAGTTAAATTTCTTTAACGGTTCGTTTTTGGCTAAAAAGAAATCTTATGATGATGTAGGACTAAATAGGATGTGAAATACCAAGCAAGATATAAAAGCGCCGTTAACGGTATAAAAATAGCGGATAGACGGGTTTCCCTGTTTAGGGTATCAAAATCTGCCCCTTCAATCTGGTTTTTAATTCCGGAAGTGATTTACGTGGATAATGTACAGGTCGTCGCAATCGGGTTGGATCGATTCAGGTATGCCATTACTTTCTAAATTAAATTTTGAACGGTTTTGTTTTGTTTTGTTTGTTTGTTGTTGGTTGTTTTTTTTTTTTTTTGGTTTTTTTTTTTTTTTTGGGGGGGGGGGTGTCTCGTTGAGGCCGGTAGGGTACATCATCCACGTGAAAACGGATAAAACGTTTACCTTTTCAGCATTATAGGCGCATAACCCGGGTTACGCGTTTAGGGTATCAAAATAAGAGACTGATATCAAATGCAGAGACTGATAAGAAGAAGATCCGCGGAAAGGGGGGGGGGGAATAGTTCGGTAATGTGTTCCAAATTAGGTTAAACTTTTTTCACGGTTCCTTTTTGGCTAAAAAGAAGTCTTATGATGATGATGTAGGCCTAAATAGGATGTAAAATACGGTGAAAAGAAGGATCCCCTCCCCAGCAACCATACCAACCAAAATTTCCTTCGAAAATATTTCCACTATGATAGGATACGTATAGGATATTACTCCCGTCTTCCCTCGCGCTGAGGTGACGGGAGGGTAGTAGGGAAAAGTCAATCCGTCGGTCCTCCCAAAACCCATATAAGGGGGCCGTAATCCCCCTGAAAAGAAAATGGCAATTTTTTCCCCCTCATTTCTGCATCCTTTACAAGGGACGTACCACTAATTATGCACGTTATGTTTCATGGCCTTAATTTCTCTGAGTATTAAACCACAGAAACATGGCAAGATCAAATCGCTCCCTCTTGGTCTATGCATGGATATTCTACTCGAACATAATTATATCCATATCGTCTTCAAGATGAAAATGTATTTTCTTCAGAACGCATGCAAGCTTTGGATAAATAACACATACTCACATGTTGTAAATACTTCTTGATAAAAAACAACTTTACCCGACTTTTTTTCTTATTCACTTGATTATTGAGACAAATATACGGTACGGGGATTAATCATAAAAAACAGTTAGCGCCCGTGGATGTGCGTCTGCTAGTATATTCGAATATCTTTATTTTTAAGCGAACACCTCTTACAAACCATTTTGATAGCCCAATCGTGGATAATTATTTTTGTCATACCAACGGGTAACTGCCCCTCCCCCTCCTCCATCATTACACCACGCACATAAAATGAATGTAATATCAGCAGAAAAAAGTAGGTTTACCCGAAAAGCTGGTGTTAAACGCAATCTTTTGCTTGTTGGTTTGGTTCATGTTCAATATGACCAATGTCTCGTCACTCTTGTCTGTCAGATTGAGTTCAAAGTACTTCGTATTCCTGGGCTCAGAGCTGACGTCATTATATTCAATGGTCTTTAATGAATGTTGGAAATAATAGTATAGTTAAGATAATTTTTATTATGCGCTGGAATTACATGAATATCAATTATCGTTCAAAGTACTCAAACATAAATATATTCGTTTGATTTACCAAGAACAATCAATTAGTAAACGAAGAAGCTTTACTGGGGAGGAATTTTTAATTTGTAAACAAATCTTTAGGCATTTACTCCCAGTGTTAAAGTAGAACACTAATGATTTTAAATATTGGCTTAATACTTATTATTGCATAGATGGCATAAATTAAACAAGGTTATCCAAATTTAAAGCTTGGAAACATTTGAATTAATGATTATTATCAATTATAAAACGGTAAAATACAGCCCCCGATATAGCAGCTGAAAAGCTCCTTGAACGCTGCTGAGATGTGTGACGACACAAGAGGGGCGAGTCCTGTCTAAGCAGACGATGTCCCATAACATTATACACATTTTTCAGTGCCTGTTTTGTCATCTCCTCTTCACTTATTTCTCTTACTTGACTAGCGTCAGTCTTAATGTTAGTCTGTTGCCTCACTCTTTACTTCGTGTATGGTATTATTTTGATGAAAAATGCAGCGTTAAAAAATAAAGGAATCAGTCACTTGTAAACAAAATAAGACGCCATTGTATTTTCAGCTGCTTGCACCGCGGCATGTTCGGCGTTTCAAGAGGGAACGAATACCATCCAGCTATTATTCGCAGGACTTTTCAATTTGAAAATGGGGTTTATTTCATTGATCATTGACCCTTCTCCTGTGTATTTACAATCAAACGGTTTTAGTTATCAGAATCAGTTCACTTTCCCTTTTAGAATGGTGTGAAATAAGGTCATGTTTAAATGTACCAAACTCTTTATAATTTGATAAATAATTCCATTGCAATTACGTTCATTCATTATAGGACGTCGTCTGCTTAAACAGGATCGATCCCTCGTATGACGACATCAAAACATCGCTATATTTCTGGCGAATCCTCGGATATTCCACATGCTGAGAAGAGCTTTTATTTATGTTGTTTTTATAATCATCATATACGCAGTTGACATAAAACTTATACGATTGCCATCTGTAAGCTTCCCAATTTCTAGTGATACATTAATTGCCATATTTGTGCTTTTCTTGAGTGTTCTACTTTAAAGATCGTATGCTTGATCTGTAATGAAAAACACAAGTCAGAAAAAATTGGAACCAGCGGGATTCGAACCTGTCATCTACTGCTTGCCGGGCAGCGACTTAACCACCAGGCTATTCTGGTTCATGGCCAAGTCACGATGAGCTAGAATCAAATACCCACGAACCTCTTCTTTCTGACTCATTAATATTCATTTTTAACGGTCCGCCGTAGACAATGGTTAGTAAACCATTAAAAAATGCCTAAAGATTTGTTTACAAATTAAAAAATTCCTCCTCAGTCAACCTTCTTCTTTTACTTACCATTGTCTACGGCGGACCGTTAAAAATGAATATTAATGAGTCAGAAAGAAGAGGTTATTGGGTATTTGATTCTAGTTCATCGTGACTTGGCCGTGAACCAGAATAGCCTGGTGGTTAAGTCGCTGCCCGGCAAGCAGTAGATGACAGGTTCGAATCCCGCTGGTTCCAATTTTTTCTGACTTATGTTTTTCATTACAGATCGAGCATACGATCTTTAACACTGGGAGTAAAATGCCTAAAGATTTGTTTACAAATTAACAATCAATTAAGCTCATTGATATGTCAAAAGTGATATCGGCTGGTTATTTCTGACTGGCATGAGAAGTATTACTTGGTTATTTTGTATAGTGTGCATACAAAACAGTAATATAGACCCCCTAAAACCGAAAACCATCAAACAACCCCCCCCCCCCCCCAAAAAAAAATAAAATAAAATAATAATAATAATAATAATAATAATAATAATAAAAATAATAATAATATAAAAAAATAAATAAATAAATACAAAATAAAAAAATAAATTAACTTTGCATTGACTTTTAGTGAGGAAATCAACATCAATAATATGAACTACCCCGAATGCATTTTTTTTTTTAATACTGAGCTTTTGATGATATGTATGTGTTAATACTATTCAAAAATGGAGATGCTTACCTGCTTACGCACGGGATCATTTTCTACTTGGCAAGTGATTTGCAGGCCTGGAGTGCGTCTCTGGAAAAGAATCACATCGTCACCATCCTTCACAGGTTGGTGTTTGTCACTCTCATCCAGTTCGTGAACCCTTTTCTGTGAATCGTGAACGAAAAATGCCATCGACCATTCTTTATCAAATGTGCATTAACAAATGTGGGAGCACTGTGGTATATTAGTGAAAGCTCTTGATTCTCATACGAGAGGTCCTAGGTTTGATCCTTGCTCGGTGCTAACATCTTTGGACGAGGTCTTTTGCCCACATTTGTCTCTCTCGACCCAGGTGTATCAAAGACACGTAGGCATAGGTTCACATGAGGAATTTGACACTATCCGGGTATTTATTCCATAACAAATGTTATAGATTACCGAAAGTGGACTTAACTTTTACGACCAACAGGTCTTACGTATTGCATTGCACCCTCCACAAAACGCTCCATAAAAAAGCTCAACATCCGCTGCAACATCACTCATTTTCCTTGATAGAATGCCCTCCGAGATAGCTCGAGTAATCCTCCTGGAGCCCATCGAGATTCGCTGCCTCTGAGACACTAATGGGCAATTCTACCAAATCGGGTGTAAGAGAATGATGACGCAATACACATAAAAAAGATGACTGTATGTCTTTAAATGCGTATTGGCAATGCAAGTGTATCGCAGGGCACTGGGGAAGAGTAGTACCGATGAGGCTTCCCCCGGGAATAACATCTTATTACTATCATTATGAATGTACAATTATCGGGAATAAGGTTTCCCTTCAAATTTATCAGGAGGCCTATTTTATATCAACCCGTGTTGCATTGTCATAAAGCTGCAGAGTGCCTTTCAATTCCTTTTGAAAAAAAAAAATTCGACGACAGTCCGTAGGTCATGTAAATACATAATGAAGATAAGACTCACAAAATGTGAATATGTAGTGTCATAGATTTCAATGGGAAATAAGTTTTATTCATGTAAACAATACATACTTTATCTTTACCACTACAATTTGCCCAAAAATATCGAACAACACAAAACATTTGATACAATTTTTTTAATGTGTTATGTCCGATATTTTAGGACTAATATTGTCAGCGTTGACAGAAACACCAAAGTGAGCGAAATCTTTCTAAACAAGTAGACATGGAGTTATCTCTTATGAACTTAATTTTGATTGAGTCATTTACCCAATGTTGTCCATGAGGCTTCTTAACCAGGCGCACCTCTAGTACCGGTTTTCTAGATTTAGGCATAGCTTTAGGTAGAAATGGCATGCAGGATAAACGTATGCTCTTGAAAAATAGCCAGTCCCATAACATTGCAAAGTATCCTCCGGAGAAATGGGTCACTGATATTTCGAGGCAATGTTGGCGTGCTAGACATGTGTTTACAGGTTCCACAATACGCTGAGGTGCTCCTATATGAGGACGTAATCAATGAAATAAGAGCAAAATACACACTACCATGCATTTCAAAGCTGTAAATATATGTAGAGAAATTTAACTATAAAACTCTCTTGACTGTACAAAGCTGCAGGAGCCAGAAATGTTATGCGGTAAGAAAAGTACATATCTAGTATATAAATCTCTCCCTAATTATAAGTTTTATTTCAAAGATATGAAAATGAAAAGCAACTTTAAGATCATAAAATATCATAATCATCAAACATAATCATATTTAGAATTATAAGCATTTTCCGTAAGGATTCATCATTTTCTTTAATATCAATTGCTTATATTTTATTCCTATTTTGAGATTTGTCCTTAAGAAAGCCCATAATTATGATGTTTTAGGGAGTTGTTCCAGGCTACTAAATGTTCTGGGAGATTTTTGAATTGGTTTTGATTATGATTGTTTTTTCAGGGTAAGGCACTAACTTGTGTTCGCCTTATTCCTAATTTCATCTTAACAGATTAATATTCTATAATTATGATTTACCAAGGGGTATTAACTTTTACCTTTTACTCCTCGATTCCATGAATACAGAACAGTCTTTACCCTCTCAGGATCAACGAGTACAGCGCAGTGTGGTATTGTCAGTGTGGCAGGTTTCTTGAAGCGAAGTCCTGAAGGATAACATTGGAAGCCATGGCTGACAAGAAGCTCATCATCATGTAGTTTAAAGCCGTCTGGAAGCTCGGTAAGTACCTCCAGGGTTATTTGTACTCCAGCTGAGTCACCAAGAGCACCCGGTGGGATGTCGAGAGTAAACCCGTGAGATTCCGTGGATAGTTTTCCTCCGAGGGAATTAAAACTTCCCACTGCAACGCAACCGTCTGTTGAAAATGAGTTATAATTACAATTGGAAAACATGTTTACATATTAATGCTTTACTAGGCTCTAAAAATCATTTTATGTTAAATAAGGCTTATGGGGATATTAGGTTTTTCATATTTCACATGTTTTCATTATGAAATATTTAATGTGGTATCTTTGTAATTTAATTTAATTTTCCAGTTCATAAAAAAAGACTAAGAGGCCGTGGGTTCGAATCCCGGAACGACACCTATTTCTTGAAGGAAGACATTTAATCTACACTGTTCTTCTTAACCACGTGTTAAATCGGCGTCAATTAGGTTCCCCTCATTTAAAGGACAATTAACCCCACATGATATTCTAGATGCGGTATTGTCTGCTACGTCTTTCCATGGAGGCTGCCATTTTGTGCATGACACGGATCATTAGGTACCATATGCATTGATAATAGCCTACCTTTACAACAGATACGTCGCTTTGTTCTGATTTTATTACGATTGTTATTGGCCATGGGCCTAGATAATTGACGACCCATGAGTTCTAATAGCCATCCTGTAATGCAGATTCCTCGCTTTGTTTTGGTATTGTTACGATTGTCTCCGTCCTTGACGTCAATTCTCCGTCTCCACGTACAGAATGTATATTTTTATGAACAAATTAAGACCTTTTAAAAAATATATAAAACTAAACTTACATTTCAGAATATGTGACTATATCTAATATATATTTGTCCTCTAAAAATCAATTACAAGTTAACGATGAAGGAAATATTACTTGGGATGAAAAATATTTTCGTGTACACATAAAGTAATGGCAGCCCCCTTATTATTGCTAGCAGACAATAACTTGGCTGGAAAATAGTGATTTATATCTATATCCTGTGTTTTTACATGAAATTGCATGTATCAAATAAGAGGCATATACTACACCATTCAAAATAAGCTAATTCATACGCTGAGGTTAATTTCCCTTTAAGGAAAGGTACATACATTGGGTGTGAGCAAGGACGAATCTACTGATCTGGGTCGGGAAACTAATATAGCTGTATACCGTTCAGAAGCAACGTAGATGCATATAATCTATCCGTCAAGTATCGGTCTGTGGTAGATACAGTTAACAACAAAATTATTCATACCCTTGGAAAATTCTAGTTTTTTGCATTTTTCCTAAAAATGAATGGTTAACTGAATTTAATTGCACATCACTTGAATACATTTAGTTATCATCTGCAAATGAATGCTGTTTCTGGTTTCACCTCATTTGCATAACAATAGAAAGGTGAATTATCCAAACTGGGTGATGTTCAAAATTATTCATACCCTTGGTGATCTATATTGACTTTGTCAATCAGTATGAATCCAGTCCTTGTGATTAATGCTCGTAACACTTTCTTCACACTGTCACAATGCTTCTGGAGGTCTCTACTGAGATATCAGGCCAATACCTGGTCTCCAATGGCCCAATCTCCTTGAGGATGTTGTCCACACATGCCATCACCTGGTCTTCAGGGGATTTGATGGATTTAAAGCAGATTTTGTGTTTGCAGGTGGTGTAGTTTTAGACGTCATGAGGATAGGACTATGATATTGATATTTTCGTTAATATTCCTTACATTTTAATGACAATTCTGTATCTAAGTTGAAACAAAGCACTCTTCCTGGAGAGACTTCCCTAGAGGCATTCACTGTTGCACTGTCAAGGGAAGGTATTTCCTGATACTTTTGTTCCATTATTATTAAGAATGTTTAGGGAGGCCATGGTAGTTGTCTAAAGGTTGGATGGTGCCAATTTTATCAGTTTATTCAGTTACACTGATTGACACATTTTTGATATGGACACCTGCAAGTGGGTACTCTAGTGAAGCTTAAAATACTGATCTTTATGTTCCAGTGCACTGTCAAAGTGGTAGCATTTTGTGCACTGCAGCTGGTAACATGGAGGGCATAGGTATAAATTTGGTTTACATTCATTGTGATATCAAGGATTGTAGCTTTCATACCAAAGATACAAAGAATATACCATATGAAGATTGATATACAGTAACAGTCAATGTGGGATGTGTATGGTACTCAAAGGTTACATACTGTTATTCATGGTGACCTGACGTTAGAGTCATGCAATGACTTTAATATCACCAACATGGCCTTCCTGAGCACTCTGATTAAGAATGGGGCCAATGAATAAAGGTGAACCCTCCCACAGGCAGTGCAAAGGGGAAGGGCTCTTCAGGAATGGTGCTTTGCTTCATAAGTAGATACAGAATTTTCATTAAAATGCATGGAATAATGACCGAAAATTTCAATATCATAGTCCTGTCATCATGAAGTCGATAACTGCATCACCTGTAGGACACGAAATCTAATGAACTCCCTGAAGGTCAGGTGAAGGCATGTGTGGACACATCCTCAAGGAGATTGAGCCATTGGAGAACAGGTACTGGCCTGATATCCCAGCAGAGACCCCTCCGGAAGCCTTGTGATGGTGTATTAAAATTAAGTGAATTACAAGCATTAATAATCACAAGGATCGGATTCATACTGATTGACAAAGTCAATAAATCACCAAGGGTATGAATAATTTTGAACATCGCCCAGTTTGGATAACTCACCTTTTCTATTGTTATGCAAATGAGGTGAAACCGGAAACGGCATTCATTTGCAGATGATAACTAAATGTATTCAAGTGATGTGCAAGTAACTTCATTTAACCATTCATTTTTAGGAAAATGCAAAAAAACTAGAATTTTCCAAGGGGTATGAATAATTTTGTTGTTAACTGTATATTAGGCACTATAATTATGTAGCAAAGATATAGTTGTCATTAGTATTATTATTGGTGTTGTTATCATCAATGTAATTATTATTGTTAATTATTTATCAATGTCATTATTCCCGAAGTGCATTATACCATGGACCTACTCGAGGTCCATTATTATACCTACCTGAGCTGTGGTCTCTTGTAGGACTACTGTCTGCTCTGTCAATTCGCACAATTGCTGGAACGTCATAACGCTCAATTTCCTCCTCCACCACATTTTGTCTGCTGTGAATATAGGTTTTCCCAATCAAACTCATCAAAAACAGCAGCAAAACCGATGTACAGGTGCTCGATTTTATTTGAATATGAATGTTCATCAAGGTCAACATTCAATGGCCTAAAACGAGCATTCAATTTGATATTATGGCAAGCCATCGCATCATTTCATCATGCATTTTGATAGAATGAGCATTTAAATTTATGGGAGCTTTGGATCGCGAACATTTATGAATTCGAAGTCATCAACAATCATGTTTGCGATTCAAGCAATGGATTTTAAAATGCTCTCCTTCTCTTCGAAATCTGTTAAACTTGACTGCCTATTAATAACATGGAAAGTAAATCTCGAGCAAGAAATTCGCACCCAAGTCGTTTTTTAATGCTGGAAAATTAATTTGAATCAAAGGGGCAAAGAGCAAACGGGACGAGCTAATCGCTTGAATACTAACCTCTGAAAATGAAAGAGAAACCTAATATTGCGAATTTGACAGAGACAACCATTCATATACCAAATACATTCGAGTTATATTTTCCACGTACACATACACATATTAGTAAAAGTATTTAAATATAAAGTTTTCTCACTGATTTTCTTATTAATACTAATATTTCCCAAACCATAACAAAAAAACAAAACAATACCAAACCTATGAAAGGTTGAAAGGTTGCTAAACCAGTGTAGTAAATTTAAACTTACTATTTTAATTATTATTTTAAAAATAAAACCATTGGCAATTAAAATCTTTTCATAGATATCACATCATTTATAATAATCTATCCCTACCTCAATTAACTTTACTGCAGCTCTGTAGTTAGTGCTCAAATTATGAATTCGTTCAGACAAGAAATATGAATGGTCTGATGAAAAGCACTTCTAGCACTTTATTCTACTTTTCAAATACAAAATAGCTAAATAAAACTTACTTCTGTCCTGCAGCTAATGGAGTACTCGTTGCCTTTGGAGTGTTTACCAGAACCTCTTCCGAGGCAATCCCTGATGTCAAATGTAGAGCATTAAAAGTCATGATATACAATCTTAAGTACACCACACACACACACACACACACACACACAGAGGCAATTAAACCAATATCCTTGCCAAAAATATTTTCAGAAAATGGGAATCTAGTGTGAAAGGGACGAAAAAGATAGGATCCAACCATGAATAGTTGCCTGAATTAGTTTACGAGATATGAACGGATTCGAAGAACACTTACTGCATTTACGCACTTATCATCGGGTTTAATTTGCACATGCTACAACAACTAATGTGCTAAAATTACAAATTAGAAAGAAAAAACAACAAAAAACAAACCATAAAACAAACCCAGAGTAGGTGCAACCTTTTGCCCTCGTTTCCCTTCTCTTATGCGGTACTGGTATTAAGTCTCGTGAGTTACGATATGGAACTATAATTATTCTTGGTATCAGCTTTTCACACTCTATAATTATCTTCGAGTTCTTTATCACAGATAAATTGCCTTAATAGCGAACTGATTGAACTCCATTTTATACAAATTGATTTTGGCCCCAGACACTCTTACCTTCAAACATGGGGTGAAGTGACTGCATCTGTTCTTCTACATATTCCGATCTTGTACTGCGATCGTTTGGTCCAGGATCAGTAAATCTTCCCACACGCCTTTTCTCTATCTTCCAAGGAAATTCTTCTTTGGAGCGCTCTAAATCGGGCGTATCAAGGTTGATAGTCAAATAAATTGCAAGTATATATTATTTGAAAATACACCTGGTAGTAATTGATCGCTTATAGCTTTTTTTGGTGTTGAAATACAGCTGTTTGTTCATCATTTTTGTCAATAAGTACAAATAAGTAAAATATAGTAAAAGTAACCATCATATGATAAATATTCAATAAACAACAAAACCACCTTTGTCACATCTTATATTGCTGTTTACCCATGAAATTTGTGTATTTTACGAAACAAGATGGTTATTCAATATTTAACATGCTTGAAGTGTTTAACAGATATTGAAATGTTTTCTCAGCTAAATTTTAAAAATAGATTTCTATCACTGCAATTATCATTCCTCTGTCGATATTGCCATGGTTCTTTTACGTTGAAAATAATTATAATTTTGAGAAATAAATATTCTGGCCAAAGATATTTCTAGCAAATATGCATCTAGTTCGATAAAGTGTGATATATTTCCTTGTTCTTGTCAAGGATTTTTTAAAACCACCCCTCTTTTTTTAAGTCCTGGATTTACCCCATGCTATCAAATACTCTATAGTTTGTCCCGGCTGCACGAGTAACCCTTCTAATGAAAAGGAAAGACAGGAACCAACCATGAGTTGGTGAATGATTCAGTTTAGGATGAGACATTTACAGCAGAACAATTACTGCATTTAAGCAGTAGGACATTTGGCATTTGGTTTAACTTGCACATGTCACAACAACTACTGTGCTAAAATGACGAAGTAGAAATTCTAGAGTATTAAAGTGTAAGCTTTTGCCATTTTTCCTTTTCCTCTCGTTTGGAGTAGTGGTATTGAGTCTCGTGAGTCTGAGATGAAAGTGGATTATCATTGGTATTAGTCAACTTTTTCGAATCGGGTAAGTCATACGACACAATCTTCGAGCTCATCATCACGAAACGTTGGCTTTAATAATAACTGTTGGAAACTTATACAAATTAAATTTGCCCTAAACACTTTCACCTGTAAACATGGGATTAAGTGACTGCATCTCTTCTTCTGCACCCTTATATCTTGAACTGCGATCGTTCGGTTCAGGATCAGCAAGTTTTCTCACACTCCATGTTTCCATCCTTCTAGGGAATGCTTGATCTCTTGAGCGCTCTAAATCGGGAGTGCCAATGTTGATATGAATAAAATAAATTTCAGTCATGTATTACTTGAAACACATCTCTAGTATTTCTTGTCAATACGTACAAAATAGTGAATGCTATCGCAAATATTCAGTACCACTTGACTGCTAATGTCACATCCTACATCACTGTATGGCATGTGATTTATATAGTTTATGAAACAAAGTGTTGATTTTATAATATCAAGCATTTTTACAGCATTTAAATGCAATTTTAAGAACTAAATTTATAAGATACACAATAAGCACTTGTGACATTATAAGAACTATATTTACACATCAGAGATGTTAACATTCGAAACGACTACTATTCTAAACTTGCCATTTCTTATTAGATTTGCCGTTTTTTTGGCGATATGCTCAGATTCATTTAGCCAAAATCCAAAATCTATCAAAGGAGAGTTCGTTAAACCACATTTACTAGGTTTTAAGAATAGTGGACAATTTTGATCGTTAATAAATTATACATTGCACCAGACTGAAGTTATAACATTTCTTTGAATACCTTTCTTTGAAATTTCTCACTTTTTAGAGAAGTAAGGCTACAAATCTGTGTGTATCACTAATTAATTCAGAATAGAACTACAGTTGTCATTATGCATTGCAGCTGAATATCCAGAACAACCTTTCAAAACAGAGTCATGAATCATTAATGACAATGGCCAGCAAAAGGTTTGCAAAAATGACAGATGCAACACCCAATAAAACTTTTTGTGTTCAGAATTAATTAAAGATACACACAGATTTTGTGGGCTTGAGTTTTCAAAAGTAAAAAAAAAAAAATCAAATATTCAGAGCTATATCTTAATGAAAGTACTCAGGGAAATGTAATAAACTTACTTCCAATAAATTTTACGTCTTTCAATTTACTTTACAACCTAAAAGCGTCAGTCTGATGCAAGGTATATTTTTTTAGTAATTAACTTGATCAAAAGTGCCCAATGTGTATTTTTAACACCTACTTTAACGAACTCTCCTTACATCGTGGACTTTTGCAAAAATGAATCTGAGCATATCGAGTAATAAGGGCAAATCTCCAGCAAATACCGATTGTTTTTAAATCTTTATTTTTATTGTATTTATATTTTTGGTGTTTCATAAAGTCTTCGTATATAATTTTTTTCTAAAATGAAATGGATAATAATCTAAGGATATGTAGACAATGAGGTACTTGAACTCATTATGATGTATTTTCATTTTTTTTTTTTTAAAGTCTCTTAGTGTTTGCATGTACAAATGAAATTAAAATGAGAACATCTGTGTTAAAATGGACTCAATAACATTTGTATGTACAGGGAAATATCAAATAAGATGTAGCCCTTCCTCCTTAATTCATATAAAAGAAACTACGTATTGACCTAAGTATATAAATAATTATATTCATCATACAATATCATTCTACCTGCTGAGATGTGAAGCGGGTGCAACCCTTGATAATGACGATCTTTGGCGAGACTCTCTTTTCTGAAACTAAAATTATTCCACCAAGATTGACTCAAATTGAAAAAAATGGCTTCATTTATGATGTGTTTCATTGTCTGTCATATTTTGCACAACAAATTATAATACATGGTTACAGCAGAGGATCAGTGTTGGTGTACTTTTCATAATTGCTTTAAAAGTCAAAAGACTAAGCAATACAGGAGATTTCTTTATTCGCAAGAACAAAAACAAACAAATATTACTTTTCATTTTCACACATTCACACAAGATTTTACATCATTCACTTAAACTTGACAATAATCAGTGCGTTGTAATGAAATTGAAGATTACTGCTTTACATAAACAGTATAGATTTAAAATTAACTTATCGGATTTATTAACATGACTAGTATTCAAAATCAAACGTGTCATTCCTCATTTGGTCTATACGAATTACACTTTCGCTATCCATTTTTTTTTAACTGCATGGGTTTAAAAATGTGTATGATCATCAACCAATTCATTATCAATGTGTAAATGAATGAATCATATTACTTTGAAGCTCTAAGTCTGGTAGTTGAGAAGTTCCGTTCACCATACTCGCTTGTTGTGATGTGAGCCACCCGTTCGCCTGAAAAGAACAGTAATCTATACAACATCTGTACTCGAAATTAGCATTCTTACATTTAAAGCATCTGATACTTTCTTAAACCAATAATGGCTATTGCAATGTGGCGGAATCATTTTATACTCGTATATCTTTAAAATCAATAATTTGTTTCTATACAATACTCTACGATAACCCTCCAGCTATTTTTCATATTGTATACAAATTATTTCTTTAATCTACTACTAGTTGATGTTATTTACGAGAGAAGATGATTTTTAGAATCTACATATCCCCTGTTCAATTAGAATGAAATCCATTACTATCAGATATTTCGGGTATATGGTATCGAAAATGAAAATGTACCATCGGACAGAACAGCTTACCATGTATCGAAAAGCGATCCTCTTCATCCAGCAGTACGCTTAAACTGAAAATTTGAGAGTGTATTTTAAGAGATTTAGAATCGAATTTCGATTCCTTGGATTTCCATACTAATTGATTGCTTTATGACTCTAAACTCTGTATAAAGACATATTTTCTATATATTTGCCATGTTTTCTGAATAAAAGTGTGGCACTACTTTCATCAGAGGTTAGATATGAGAAAAAGGGGACCGGTGTTCAGTTTATTTTTAAATATTCTTAGAAAGACAACCATTTAAATGTTTAATGACAACACTGGTACAGATATCATCTATCAATACGATCATCTATTTCTATTTGGTTTATGAATGGCGTGTATAACTAATGTACCAAATAACGAATTTGCTCTGAAACATTCACCCGTCAATCATACATATATATTTCTACGATTTCTACTTTCTGGCGAAATGATGAGATCTTTCAGAAATGTATACAAAAAGGCCCCTAGATTATATTGATATACAAGCTTAGTTTACTATTTTAAGGAATTGTTCATGTTTATCGTAATGTTGCATAATAGAGATCATATGAAAAGGTTTATAAAATTCTATCATACCTGCTTATAATGCTTAATGAGTCACTTCTGATACTCGGAGTCTTGGATCGGTTTTGGTGAAGTCTCCCTTCCCATTGCCCTTTTTCGCCAGGGATCTTAAGAAAAAAAATCATCAAGCAAAGGTCAGAGAATAATAATTGTAATTTATTATTACTAGTCATTAAGGCAAATCCAAAATATTACTGCTTTTAATAGCTAGACTCTAATGTGTTGAAAACATTAAAGATATGCCTTTTTACTACTCAGTTCTGAAAAGATTCGAAGAGAGACCAACAGAAGGCTGAATGCACGTAAAAATAACCGATGTTCGTTTCCGCGTCAGATCCATTTACTAAACATAACTTCATACAATGACATGCACCAATATACCCTTAAAGAGCTCATATTGAGAAAAGAAGTGGTATGCGTTTTCATTTGGTAATATTAAAATCTGTGTATTTTTCAAATATACAATCCTTTCTAAATTTTTCAAATAGCTAGAAAGTGCAATAAAAGGGTTTGAAATTGTCTTGCATTACTTTTCTATGCAAATTAGCACTGACGTCATTGGGTAGAGGAGAGAGTCGTATGACCTCCGCGGTGTACTGCTGCACAACATAGCATGGACTGGCAACCGAGAGTGAAGAGAAATTTTGCTCGACATGATTTTGATATTTATTTTTTCAAATAATAATAATAATAATAATCCACTCCAAATTTTATTAACCGAAATGGAAATTCTTTTTGCCCTATTGATCGTGGGCCCGACAGCCACTGTGCAGCGCCAGATGGACGTTGCTCTATCCTTTCAATTGTTGAACGCCAAACAAGGTAGCAGCAACTCCCATCTTTTAACGTCTTTTGGTATGACGCGGCCGAGGTTCGAACCCACGACCTCCCGATTGTGAGGCGGACGCTCTGTCTGAGCCAACACATCGGTATACATTTTAGCCTGTATTTCAGGCCAGCTACATCTCCAAATCAATCTTGCAGTGACGTTCGAAGGCTGATTTTTCGAAATGGTCCCTACAATAGTACAAATTCGTGCATGCTTGCTGTGTGTTACTGCTTTTCGCCGAAATTTCACAAACCTCACCCACAAATTCCGTTGCTTATTGAGCTTTGGAAAGGTGAAGAAACTGATGGTGTTCTTTAAAGTATTGTAACCCCCCCCCCCCCCCCCCCACACACACACAACGCAATTTCGTGGTATTTTGCCACAAAACGTAAGGATTCCCCCAAAGAAAGCGACTCGTTGATGTTTTTTTTACACACGATTTCAATAGCGCGCGTTATGCACCGGATGAATTGATCAAGTTTACCCAGTGACGTCATAGCAGGTCAACCCTGCTTCGATGTTTATCGGTCTGTTGGAGAAATCTGGCTCAATAAGGGCAATAATCAAGGATATATTTTAGGCCAAAAAATTATTTTATTTGCTAAAATTGATGAAAAATTTATTTCAATATGTTTATTATTTATTTACAAACCATATTTCTTGCAATTGGGGGTCGGAAAATATCAACATATGAGCTCTTTAAAATGCCCATGATCTTACCTTGCTTCCCAAACGTGACACTGTTGGTGCAGACAAAGGTTCTTCATGAAGTAAGTCTTTCCAGACATCTTCAACATTTGTTTCCGCTTCATGTCCTTGAAAGAGGAGGGAAAAATAAACTTCTTACTTCAGCTTCACTGGCCTATTAAATTACAGGAATAAGCTGAAGCGCAATGCCACTCACTTTTGTTTTAAATTAAAGTAAGAAAATAATATGATTTCTATTTTAATGGGGCTTTTAATATTACTTTTGCAAAAGGACTGCTGATTTCCCTCAAATATTGATATTGCTGGATATTATGAAAAGGCACTGACATGTTTAGCGCGTATTTTTACCTGCCATATTACTACCTGAGTCACTTGAATCGCACACGGACTTCCATATTTTAGGCAGATATTCGTTTGCTCGTGACATCGAATAGTGCAAGCCTTTCCAGTGGCGGATCATGACGGTCGCAGCTCTTTGGGTTTGGGTGACCCCACTCCCTTTTGCAAGTAGGTCAGATTCCTTCTGTTGTCTGTTTCTGAACTGGATGCTGTCTAGTGTATGATAAGACAGTCCCAATGCTATACCAAGATGGTAGTACTGATCTGTGTTCATCTCTTTTGTGATGATTTCTTCGATCCGAGTGTCTTCATCGTTGCTAATTGAGTAAGCAGGTAGAAAACCGAATGTCGTCAGGCAATTGTTAATCAAAGCTAAGTAAAGTCATAAAATTGTATATATGGTAGTAAGTTCCCTTTATTCAGGTTCAGCAGTGTCGGTATTGGAGTGAAGTAAATATTATGCTACATCATAGGCCTATGTTAGTTAATTATCAGGACCTTTAGATGTATATCCTGTATTATAAGTGAAATGATATCTTAATAGTTGATTCCACAATATTAATTAATTCTAAACATCTTACGCTATAATAAGCAAATAGGGGGGGGGGGACATATGTGACCCGCCGCCTCAAAACTACAATAAGTCGCACGGACCACAACGTAGCAAACAGCCCAAAATAGTAAATTTGCTTGGATCAGTCGATTATCTGTTTTTGTAGAAATGGTAGTTTCATTATCATTCTATCATGTCCCAAGTTTGTGAGTCGTAATTCCACTTAGAAATATGTTTTGGAGGCATTTTAAAATGACTCCTTTTTTTCACCTGTCGAGCTAATGAATGTTTAGAGAGCTTTTGTAATACTTTCATTCAATGCCAAATTACTACTTTACCTCTAAAGGTATTAAATTGATTTTTGGAGTGAGTAATGAATAGGTCATCTTGGAGTAGAGTGCCAAAATATAGCCTAATCTGATAATCCTTCATACCGATTGCTATGGCCATTTGAATACCCAGTTTTACTTGGGCGCACAAAGAGAGCGAAGGTTTAGCACTCTTTTGTTCCGAACTTAAAAGGCCATTTTCTCTGAATAGGAGTTATTGATTGCTGGTACTACTGATTCTAAATGTGATATTCAAAGGCGTTACCTTTGGTAAATTAGGCAAGTGATATACCATTGGAAAGCTGAGAATCTCTACTTTTAGAAAATGTATAAACAAAAATAATAATTTGGCGACTTATTGTAGGTTGTGAGGGTCGGTCACATATGATACCCTCCCCCCCCCCCCCCCCCCCATTATCCATAAAGTATAGAACAGAAAGTTATAAATGGACTGCACAAGCAGCTAGTTCGAAAAGAACAAATTATCAGTGCAGAATAAGTCCATTCTCCGCTCTATAAGCTACTAATTATGATTGTGTTCAATATGCCTACCAACTTGTGTTTTATTCTTAAATTTTACTTTACCTTAGAAGATATTCTGATTCATGGTTCATGTCATCTTGGGATGAGCGGATGTCAGCAGAAATTTCTTTTGGGGAAATCGATGTAGTAAAAAAAAATAGAAACCATAATGCACTATACAGTCTGAGTCAATGAAAAGGAAACTCGCATTCAAGCCCCCATATCTTAGAATTTAAAAGAAATCACTGAAATGTATTATAATGGTATGATCAGTCACAATAGCCATGTTTAATTTGGTAGGCTTCTCCCAAAAATGCGACGATGGATTACTGAGCACTGGCCATTTTTATAGAGCATGTCAAAATGGTCTTTGCCAAAGTTCTGGCTGAATTGTGTTCAGGAGTTACTTTATTTGAGAGTCCATTTAGCTGGAATGGAGACCATTGAACTGTTGAACCGAACTTGGTTTGACCGTGCGCTTCGCTCAAAACTTGGGCACAGGCATATTTGGCGTGGAAAATTGTTACTTTTCAGCTATGGTCGGATTTTATTGATCAAGGTGACAAAAAAAAGATAGCAGAAACATGATAGGCTACAATGTGGGTATATTCGATTAAATCTGTATGAACAGATTCCTTATTTATTGACTCAAACTATAAACATAATATTGGTAAGTAGTAATGTCACTCTTAAAGTGAATATTGGTGAAAAATCTCACCAGGATACTTCATTAGGTATAAGTTCGAAGACACATGTTAAAGAATGTTTACCTGGTACAGTTTTGATGTCTATGGTTAAAACACCTTTTTCAAGCCTGTCGCAGGTAAATATTATTCGGATGTGTCATAGAAGTTATTCTAATAGAGTGAGTTTTATTTTCCTCACAATTACATAACATAATTACAATTTCTTGTAATTTCTTACAATTTCGGCAGCAATCATATTTCAACGAGACATGGTGGGGACTAGAAGGCCAGGGTTGCAGTCCCCTTAGGGAAATTGAGATACCACTATCTATTCTACAATATAATAGACAGTGCACCCCCCCCCCCCCCAAGCTCAGCACAGACTCAAAATAGAATTTCATGCTTTCATTCAATACCTCCTCATTGCCTTTGTTTTCCTGCTGATGCACAGCATGTCTGACATAGCAACCTTATGTTGGTATTGTATGTTGTATTGCAACAGGTGTCAGCTTTGACAAAGTTAAATACCAATTTCACTTGCAAAATCGCTATTAGCTCACTGATGATTGACAGATGATATCACAGTGGGAAAGTGATCTGGAGGATTTTTTGAAGTGGGTGGGACTTAGTTTGTTGTAGAAATTTATTTCAATTTTTTTTTAAATTCTATGAAACATATTTAGGTGTTAAATATCAAAATATGAGATGTATGTAGGACTGCACACCAACAGGTATCAGTTTGCATTTTGGTGGCATGGGCCCTTTAAGGATCTATTCTTTGATTCCTTAATAATAATAACATCAGTTCTGAAAGAAATAACTTTCAAGAAATCCTGAACTCAAAGATATCTCCGAATAGTCAAGAGACACAAAGCCTATTTACTAACTTTCCATGAATATATGTGAAACAGAAAAATTGAAAACATTGTCCACGTATTTTTTTTTTTAAATAAGATTACTAAACGAACCACTCCGTATAGCCATGAATGCCATGTTTGCTTGTGTTTTATCAGTATTCGTTGCTGTAATCGCGATATCAATCATCTCGGCTCTGATATTGGGTTCGCTGCCGATTGGCATCGCAACAAGTATCTTATGCTGGTTGAATACTTCTCTCGCAGAAAAGATCTAATATGATACAAATATAATAGGTGGTGTTTATTTAGGAGATATATTTATTGTGAATCTTTATTGACAAGATACATCAATATTTTGTTTAACAATACAATACATGATATACAGGATATTGACAATCGTATGAAAAATATATGCAAACAATATGGATAACGGATACAAAATTTCGAAGTAAAATTTAATTGAAATAAGGGATGTTATCAAGAAATATATGCTGCATTTTCGTTCCTTGCATTTATGTCCTCCAAGTAATGCTATTTTGTTTCATACAAAGACAAAACATTTCATATCTAAATACCATTTTCCATCAAAATTAAATGAGAATGAAACCCTAGGAAAATATCCATTTAATGAAAAGAGAGGATAGAGAGAAGCAATTTAAAAAAAGTTCAATCAAAATCGGTTACAAAATGAAAAAGTTATGAAAGTTTGAAAAGTCTAAATTTACTTTCTATGGCGCTCCACAGACTGGCAATGTTGCTTCAAAATGGCAGGTTTAGTCGTACAACTCTCAATATGCTTTGTACACAAAATTTCATATTTTCTCCATGATCTCCAAAGATGCTGCTTGTCTTTTTGTGAACTCAACATATATCGTGTCATTTCCCCATGCCTCATGGGAAAATACATTTTCCCATGATATTTCTTGAGCTAAGAAGGAGACAAGCTGTCACTTCGAAGCAACATTGCCAATTTGAGGATCGCCATAGAAAGTAAATTGAGACTTTTCAAACTTTCTCATTTCGCAAACCGATTTTGATGGAACTTTTTTAAAATTGCTTTCTCTATCCTCTCTTTCCATTTAAAGAGATTTTCCCAAGGGTTTTATTCTCCTTTAAGAAAAAAAAGGAAATAAATGTACGAGGATTGGCCATCTTTATAATTTTTTTTCCACGGAGGGTTTTAAAAAGGTCAACATTTAAATTGATATCAGCAATGAATTTGGGCGTCAACCCTAATTCCTGGCAACGTGGCACAATCGTTACCCAAAATCCCCATTTAAGAATGAACAACAAATACCTCTAATGTGGCTCGAGTCCTGTGAACATGGTGAATAGGGCAGCAGTGCATATTACAAATTTGACATTCGCATCGTTTAAATTCATGATAATATGAGGTGTATTATTTCACTACATTATATTTTACATGCACTTTAACGCTAATAGCATGTATCGTTACCTACGTAGTAGCTTCACACTAGGTCATACGTTTCTATGGCTTCGGGACGGGCTTTAGCCCCCTCGATAAATATAAATTTACCAATTTGGGCAACCGTCACGTTATGCCTGGCCACATGTAATGTATGTATCTTAATATAGTTTACATGTTTGATGACAGAATTACATTGCCACGGTGATTATGCTCAAATACTACTCGCTTAAAAATTTAGAAACTTGAAAGTTGACGGGAAGAAGACACCCCACCCCAACCCCTGAGAACTATCCCCGACCGCCTGGGATGAATTCATCATATATTCTAGGCCATTCATATTATATATGTTGGTTAACTTTGAGTTTTAGATATGGAAACACATTGGATTTTACTACTTAATTCAAGTTGTATCTAAACTCAAATTATTTTAAAATGTTAAATCCAATGATATTCAGCCTTTATACTACCTTCTTTTCCCCATTGCATATCAGTACGAGGTCATTGGACTCTGGTTCGAGATGAAAGCATCTGCCAGGATGTACTTGGCGGTATAACCGCTTTTCCTCATCTTCCACATTTTTCTGTTTAAATAGAACAAGTCTCACATATTTTAGGTGTATAACGAACAGTATTATACCCTTACGTCGTATTCGTCGAGGCACTTGGGGGACGTAGCCTTTGCTTAAAATCAGTAAAGACCCCCCCCCCCCCCCCCCCCCCTCCCCTCGCCGCCAGCTAAATTTTTTTTCCACGAACTTTTTGTCCCTGTCCTCCCTGGCGCATGCGCACCTGATCCTTTCCGATCTAAATCAATTTCGCAATCATAAGGTTTATTCCGTAAGCGATATAATGACGGTTGCTCCCAGCGTCTTGCTGTGGCGAGATGCGTTAGCCCTCGGACATTTAACCTGAGGTATGTGGGTTCGACTCTCAGTTTGGACATTACAAAAATAACGTCTTGTCTTTTCATTTTTACTAAAAGTAGGATGAAACTTTGAAACCCCATCCAACTCCAAGCATTGTAGGGCTTTTTCAAAGTTGCGCATGCGTCAAGGACGATAGTGACAAAAGTTCGTGGGAAAAAAAGTTCGCCCCCGCCACACACACATACACCGAAAATTTAGCGACCCCGCACATGTCTTTCCCCTTGAGTGTGTGAATTATACATGATACTCGTTAGCTAATAATAATATAATTTTGTTGTTGTTGTTTTGACCTTATACTACTCAAGTTATAGATTATTGGCCTTGTTTTAGGCAGAGAGCACTCAACTTAATAATTAGTCACAACTCCAGAGAGTCCTTTGCTGTATTATCTAATAGGAATGGTAATTAGTTCATGTGGAAGAATGTTGAACCCATTTAAATTCAGGCCTTGATGTATTCTTTTGTTAAGGTAGATTTTTAAGGCTATGTTAGGAATTTCCTCGTGGGATGCCAGACAGGACGACTAACTGAATGGGCTAGTAATATAGTCATGATAGTGTTGGCCTAGACGTCCAGCTTCAAGCCAGGCGAGGCGGGCAGTCGAGCAGATTTAGACGGGCAGAAAGGGACGCTACACTCTTAAAAATGCGGGGTCGCATATTGGGGGTTGTTTTCGATCAATAATGCTCCCGCTGCATTAAAATGACCAGTTTTTGCGTGGTCAAAATGACCACGCAAAAACTGGTCATTTTAATGCACTCTAAAAAAGGACTGGTCAAAAAATGTACCAATGCGATTGGTCAACACCATATGGGTTATTTCCAAAAATATGTTGGTCACAATGTTCCAATTCCACTGGTTAATCACTAACCATTTGAAATATTGCTTATTCATCAGCAAAGTATTGGTCCGACTTCTACTTGGTTAAACGTTGGGCCATTGTCATGAATATTCATGATGTATCCTGAATACCCATGAGCAACCGTAAACAACCAGAATTTATATATATAAATGACACTTGATTTTAAAGTTTTTATGCAATGATTGCACTTTGAAATGTGATGAAAAATGTATGTATACTAATTATTATGTTGTACATATTCAAACATGTAATTAGGTTTAAGATCTAAAAATCTACATTAGAAAATTAAATTAAAATCTTTAACCACTTTTAGCAAGCACTGCAATACAGTCCCTATATAATAAAGTAAAGGTTTTCAGAATATATAGGTATAGGATGTAGGACTGTAATAGGAGTAGGGTTAAAGTAGGATGATAGGGGTATGATATGCTATACGATAGGAGAGGATAGGTTATAGGTCATAGTGAGCAAAATATACAAAATATGTTATGTTATGATATTACTTGACATTAGCTTCTTTTTTTTAATCTTTGAAACGTGGATGGTACACGCGCATCCGGCAGAAGTATCAACCCCGTCCGACGGGAAATGACCACGTTGCGTGGTCGGAAGAAATGACCCCGTACGTTTTGACGGGGTTATAAGGTAATGATCATTAGTATGCGGGGTCAAATTATGCGGGGTCAAGTTATGCAGAAATGACCACGCAATCGTGGTTAAATTTTGACCACATTCGGGGTCGAAATGTAACCACGCTATGTGGTTACTTTGGGTGACCCCGCATGGCGGGGTCAATGTGACCCCGCACGGGGTTTGTGCATAGTTGATCCCGCATGCGGGGTCATTTGTAACCCCGTTTGGGGTTATTTTTGACCACGCATTTTTAAGAGTGTACCACCCCACTCTCTTATCAGGGGCAACTACCAATTATTTATGTAATAATGCAAATACTTTGTTTCATTATTTTGTTCATTGTAAATGTGAAATATTATTTTTAAAAAGCAATACTTAAAGGAAAGTCAATATCTCATATTCTTCTCTTGTCATGTGCCTTTTCTGTTGCGTCTTTTTTCTCTTTTGCATTTGTCTTTGACATGAATGCACGGATCACGTTACAGTGACACAAAGGTCATTGTTGTGTTTTGAGTAAAATACCAATACATACACAATCTTTATACAGTGTTAATTCTTCTTTAACAAAAAAAAAAGCATCCGAGAACTCATTGGGTGCAAACTTGACAAGCTTCATCTTCACAATGATTTTTTTTATTCATATCAACAATCACAAGTGCCATTTTTCAATATTTATCTTTTTTTCTCACCTGTATCATATAAGGTATCTCTTCATGGATGTATAACTTGAGTGTGATGTCTTGCCCCTGTGCCATGTCGATGGGAAGGAAAGGCGTGCAAACCATTCGTTTACCATTAGCGTGATGATGTAACCTCATTGGTATCCATAGCTGTACCTTGTCCTTGATGTCAGAGAGGGCACCGATGGTGAGCTTGATTTCTCTTTCTTCAATGATACACTGTGTATCACTCCCATCATAGGACTTCTCTCGTTGAACTGTAAACAATTGCAAATCGACAAGATGAAATAATGTTAAATTTTGAGTTTAAATTACAGTTTCCTTTATTTTGGATCTGTAAAAATAATAGTGTTATGGTGTGTTTTCGTAAACATAATATTTCTTTCTATAGAAGATGTATCGCTATTATTTGATTTGATATGCCATATTAAGCTTCTCAAAATGACAGACTCGCTTGGTTTTCAAAGAGACAAACTTAGAAATTTAAATGCCATCCATAGACATTCTATTTCTATTTCTATTCTATTTCTACATGTATTTTTATGCTATCATGTGCTTTATTTCTGTCCACCCTCCTAACAAGGGCTTTGATTTATGAAATAATAAATCTCAACCTAATGTTGATGCCGTTTGCTTCCAGATAATATCAGCATGAACAGATGACTTGGTCGGTGATGCTGCGTGAGGGATAGTCAGTTTAATATGTTGGTCTGTGGAATAGCGCCATTGTGCAGGGAGAACTATGTCGATTCCATGACCTGTAAGAAACTCCTCCTCTGGGATTATTGGAGGATCTGCAGCTATACCAAGAGAGACATTGTGACATAAGCCAGCCTGCACTGCCCTTGGTGGAATGGACATTGTGATGTCACAACCTTCCATATATAGGATCCCTCCGTCACAACCAATACTGCCTTCACTATAAGTAGATCTTGCCACTGGTAGATCTGTTAGTTGTTGGACACAGAGAAAAATAAGCATGATATTGAATTTCATAAAACGATGATAGAATGATTTCCACTGACTTAATATACACAAGAAAAAAGGGTCCTCCACAAAAGCTCATGGAATATTTTATTATCAAGGTATTGTAAAGGTAATACCAGGTATAGAACTATATTACAGTTAGATGAACAAAAAAAAAGATGTCGCGCTTTCTCTTTCCAATTCTTTTCTTTTATATGGCCCCCATCCCCATTGAGTATATTATTTTGTTTATAATTATAGTACATTTTGTGTCCTAAAGAAAGACATTTATAAACTTACTACAGATAGGATAGGAACAGAATATCTAGTTAATATTAGCAGGTTTTTGAAAGGCTAAAGAAGAAGAAGAAAATATTCAGCGCATTTTTAACGAGCGGAGTATTCTCCTACTTTGTCCTTTTTAACAAGATGAGTGATATTTCAGCTTAATTTTAAGGTAATACGTACCACGAAAGGTATGAACGGCATCGTCGTTTAAACTGCTAAAAAGAAGAAGTAAACAATACTCGGGTTACTAATTACTATCATGAAAGTAGCTGAACAGCTGAAAATATCGGAGGTAACAATTATTTTTATTGAGAACAAAACTTTTAAATGGGATTAATGATTTATATCAACTAGGCTATTTGTTAGCGAATATCCTAATGGCGGAAAGGGTGTCACGTGATATTTAACAATGCGCAAGAGTATGCAATATAGTTACCTTTTATGAACGGTATATCGGTATAACCTGCTCATACTGATTTTTTTCATTATTTTAGTTGCGCCAATTTGACGAAAGGGGAACCTGAATGTAATTGAGAGGGCCTGACTGGAAATAAGCATGGCATGGGATTATAAATACCCTTAAGTTTTTGTAAATTATTGTATGCATATCGTTGTTCAATATATATTCACCTTTAAATTAGGAATTTTGCCCTCGTTTCATGATATTCAAACCCGGGGGGCACCGTCGAAAGGGGGCACTTTGGGGGTGAAAAGGGGCACCTACAAGGGGTGTACATAAAGCGAAAAAGGGACCATTTTGTAACATTGATATTACCCTACAGTTAATTAAATGCATCACCTTCTTCCTTTTTATTGTGGTTCTGGTCGATAATTCAGTGTCCCTAATTAGCAGATGTGTGTAATGGTCTAACGATTCATTCACAGCGATGTAGTAGTAATGAAAATGACAAGCAAATTCACTTAAAGATATGTAAAATGATCTTTTAATTTTTATATTAACCCTGTCGTTTTCTTTAGGATTACACCGATCTAACATACTGTATGCAATCTGGTTGATTTCATTATATACTGTGAGAGTGAGCGTTATGGGGACGTTTCCAAAAAATATTAGCCTTAATTTGTGAATATTATTGCCATAATTGAGCGAGCAGAGGGAGAAATCCTTTGCTGGGGGGGGGGGGGGGGGCATTGTGCCCCTTTTGCCTCAAGCTCCAATGCCTTACATTGTAGTTATAGTAATATGGGTACCTGTAAAGCCGCATCGATTATTTGGAGCTTATACTATAATGGCACTTATAAGAACAGGAAAGGGCTTATATCAGAGATGGAAAGGGGCACTTAAGAATTATAAGAGTAATATAGTAATAGAGTAATAGGGAACTGCCACAGCGCAGGTTGTGGGTATGTTTGTGAGAAGTAGTATCAATATAGCCAGAACCCTGCCGCGTTTACCACAACAAAAGCCAAATTCTTCATAAAGGGTTAATATAGGGCCAATTGCTAAAATTATCGCAGTCATGTAAACTAATTTGAAAAAAAAACAACAATTAGCTTCTGACCTTTATGGCTATTCATTTTTTAACATGAAAGAAGACAAACATGATTGCAATTTCTGTCAGCAAATTTAATCTGGAATCGCATTTCTAAAAGCCTATGAAACTAACTGCCATAACTATCTCACCTCCGGAATACCATTTGCCTAATCCGCTCAGCTCTGGCATACTGCAATGGTATAAAACCGTCGTTATCCTTGATATTGACGATGGATCCTTGATTTATAAGGTATTGTATCAGAGCCTCTCCGTTGGATATGTCGTCATCACTCGTTTGTTGTATCTATGGTTGCCAAAAAAATGAATTTATTTTTGCTAAATATCATTTATTCATCTGTGCCAATTTACGTTTGATCAAGAAAAACGTACGAGACATCAAAATTCTCTTATTTTTAAAGCATTTGCCTGAAATTTCAATGATCTGTTTTCCTAATGTTCTGCTTTAAAAAAAGGTAGTAGCACATAGACACCCTTCCTAGAAAGCCTTAGCATACTACGAGTCTCTTCTAATGAATATAATTTTAAAGAGGAGAAGGTAAAAGGAGGGGCTAACCTTCTGGAGAGCTGGTGTCACTTCAACGTCTCTTTCTTTACATTGACATAATTTGATAGCAAGATGTAACGGTGTCTGACCATCATGCGACTGTAGATTTATATCAGCACCAAGTGATACCAACTCCTCAACGATTGATGTTAGCCCGCTTATAGTTGCAAGGTGAATGGGAGTCAGACCACTTGTGTCGTAGCCGTTTATGGATGGTGATTCCTGCAAAACATATATTTAATTCGGAATTCACATAATATACAATTTTCATCGAATTTGATTGAATAAATGTAGGCCTATTCCTATTTGTCTAGATTTAGTTTCATAATATGCATTATATGAACTTTCTAAAATGATCATCATTGCTCAACATCAATGGATAAAGGAACAGGAAAAATCAGAAACAGAATCAGACTCAGAAATCAAGAAACAGGTATAATCAGTCTGTTCTTGTAGTAAAAGAATGAGCAGTAGTCTTGATCTAGTAGTATTAATAGTAATACTAGTCATGATAGTACTATAGTACTACTACTACTACTATAGTAGTAGTAGTAGTAGTAGTAGTAATCGTAGTATTGTAATAGTAGTAATCGTAGTATAGTAGTAGAAGTAATGTAGTAGTAGTAGTAGTAGTAGAAGTAGAAGTAGAAGTAGCAGGAGTAATGGAAGTGATGGTGGTAGTAGCACTGTTGTCATCTACATGAGAGAAGTAGCTAGGCTCTATAGTCCCATATACCTTATCAAGTAGACACTGAGCAATATCAGCATTGCCAGAGCTTATTGCAATACAAAGTGGTGATTGGCCTCTTCTTGACAGTTTTGTGATCATCATTGGCTTCCGATCCAGTAAATCCGTCATTACTGCCTTATTCCCACTGCATTTAAAATAAAATATCGAGAAGAAAAAATCTAAGTGAATCTGCTTTATTGAATCATTAAAATGAAATTAAATACTGAGGGGCAATTACACGGTTAGTTCCAACAATGCAACATATTAGAGTACCTAAATCATGTAAATACAGTATCAAACATCAGAAGAAGAAACACACTTTCTGCCAAAACTGCAAATGTTCACTTACTCACGTTACATTAAACAGAAAAACTCAATTACCTGACACCTGTAGTAAGAGAACAGGAGCTTGAGATGTAACTCAAAACCTCTCCAAATGTAACATGAGTAACCGTGGAACTGCCCAGATAATTAGTGATATGTTTAAATATGAAATGTATAAAATCAGCCATGTCATCATTCTAAAATGGAATCAAAACCAAGTATAATATTCTGATTTGGTATTCTATATAACCATAAATAATGTTCATATAAATAAAACTCTTGTGGCAGCAATTCACCTCGTTACAGCATAATGGAGGGCCGTCCATCCTACTGCATCTTCTGTCTCAACATCTGCATTCTTATCGAGTAGCATCTGAACACAGTCTATATACCCTCCCCATGCGGCAAGCATAAGTGGCGTGACACCACTTAAAGTCTTCAAAAATAAATAATATGTACACGTTTCTTTCTCTTTGTAGTGTCATACGTATTTCACAAAAAAGAAAAGAATTGAAATGAGTACAAAAATGGGAATGAGGGAGTGCACAGACATCAGCGATCCTTGATTGGATATATTGATTCTTTTATAATACGAGGGCTTGTGCTTTTCAATGGTTGAGATTAAAAATCTTCTTGAATGTGATAGTCATTCTAGGAATATCCGCCCCAATTTCCAAAACATTTCCATTTGAAGCTATTAGAGGTAATGTTCACTACATTAAGAAAATATTTTACCATCATTTGATTGACTTTCCAGTTCCCCAACTGTGTGTGTAATGTCCTTCATTGGGGAACGGCGTAGAATCATTAAAAAAGATAAACCCCAATAAATAAATGGTTCCGTATCATGAACTGGTCACCAAATAGGCTGGTGCTGTTACAATTTTGGGTTTCATGCTGAAGTAATGTTGCATTAAAAAAATGAAGCTATTCCAACAAATTGGTATAATTCTAAAGGTGTATTACCATGCCCTTTGCAAAGATCTATTGCTTAGAATGGGAGTTATAACATGTGGGAGATATAGGGGTTTTTTTAGTTCAAAATGCGTCACCGAAGCTAAAATCACCTTGTAACGCAAAGGGGAAGAACTCATGACATTCAGCCAAATAAAGTTTCCAAAGTACCTAATAATAAACATTTTTTACCATTAGTAGGATAGGGAGAGCATGATAAAAATAATAACACATATATATATATCCAAAGCGTAGGTATGAACCTGGTTTTCACGAATTTCAAATGTTATTGACATTCTAAAGTTTTTGCAGTCTCTCCTTCGTTTGGTCTTCCAAAAGCAAAAACTATGTTTTATTTTTGAATGCAATCAAAAACCATGAAAAGCATACGAGAATTTTTCTCAGGTTCGAAAAAGGTACTTATTGAATATACAATGTCGGTTTTGTCACATGGCGAGTTTTAGATGTTGAGAACAATACATTATGCATCAACCTTATCAAGTGGTTGCATTTGATCGGATTTTTGTTGACATAGGTTTTCCCGGCCAATTTCAAAATGTTGCCACTCAAATTATGTAAGTGCATTCAAGTTAACCTGGGTGCAACTGGTAGATTTAATGAGCTGCTTTGCGGCATTCACTTTCATTTTCATGACATTATTCGTGCATTAGCTTTAACAGATATGGCAAAGGGTAAAAAAAGAGAGAATCAACCGATCATATCATGGTGTCATTCTATTACAATCCGTTCTTTTTTGTATAGCGCCCAATCTATCTATGATGTCTCTACGATAATGAATAGATCAAATTGATTTTAATAAAAGAAAAGTAACACCCTACCTGATCATTTATTTCATAGACGATGTGACTCTTTCTCGAAACATGTGCAGTATTGTTGCTTAGAAGATATTCCAAAGCTCCCAAATGACCATTATCTGATGCAAAGTGAAGAACTGTCCACCCACAGTTATTACGCGCTTTCATGTTTGCTCCATTCGTAATGAGAAATTTCATAATTTCTAGATGGTCTTTACGAGCTGCAGCATGGACTGGTGCACTACCATTATTTGCTGTTTTGTTCATATCTGCTCCTCCATTCACAAGACGATCAACAACACCAAGATGACCTTCTTGTGAAGCGGCGTAAAGAGGTGTGTAATCATAGTTATGACCCTTATCAACATTCGCACCCTGTATAATGAGATACTCAACAACATCGAGATGACCGTAGAAACATGCAACATAAAGGGGAGTCTGCCCCTTACAACCTTTCAGTCCAATGTCCGCTCCTTTGGTCATTATTAATTTCATAACGTCTAGATGGCCACCACAGGCTGCAGCGTGGACTGGAGCATCACCATCATTTGCTGCTTTGTTAACATCTGCTCCTGCAGTCACTAGTCTCTGAACAACATCAAAATGGCCCTCTGCTGTAGCGAAATAAAGAGGCGTGCAACCATCACCATTACCCATGTCAAGATCAGCACCCTGGGTAATAAAAAACTCAACAACGTTTAGATGACCACTACGTGATGCAGCAAAAAGGGGTGAATTGCCATTATTTACTGCTTTGTTTACATCTGCTCCCGCATTCACCAAACATTCAACAACATCAAGATGTCCCTCCTGTGACGCAGAATAAAGGGGTGAGAACCCGTCTCCATCACCAGTATCAACGTCTACTCCTTTATGTATCAGATATTTTACAAGATTTACGTTACCCTTTGATGATGCATTGCATAATACAGCAGCAGCAGTATCAGCTCTATTTCCAATATCTGCTTCTTTAGTCATGAGATATTCCACGATATCCATATGATTACTCCGCAACGCAATACCTAGTGGGGCATATCCATCAGATGATGTTTTGTTTTTATCTGCCCCTTCATCAACAAGACATTCAACAATATCAAGATGACCTTCCTGTGAAGCGATATGAAGAGGTGTGAGGTTATCATCATCCTTCATGTGAAGCTCTGCACCTTTTGAGATGAGATAATTCACAACATGGAGATGTCCTCCTAATGCTGCTGCGTGTAGGGGTGTACTACCATTTGTGGATACTTTGTTCACATCTGCTCCTTTACTCACGAGACATTCGACAAGATTTAGATGGCCCATGTCTGAAGCGAGATAGAGAGGTGTGCTACCATCGATATCACAAACATCAATATTTTCTACTTTACCGATCAGATATTTGCCTACATCGAGGTAACCATGAATTAATGCATGACGAATCGCATTAACACCAATATCAGCTCTGCTCCCAATATATGCCTCTTTGCTGATGAAGTAGTTGACGATATTCAGGTGACTCTTAACTAATGCTGTGTAAAGTGGTGCATAGCCATTGTTGGAAACCTTGCTTGCATCTCCTCCTGCATTCACTAGACATTCCACGACAGCAAGATATCCCTGTTTAGTAGCGATATGAATAGGTGTATCGCCGTCCTTATCACACCTATTAAGTTCTGCTCCTTGTGAGATGAGACATTTTACCACGTCAAGATGACCTTTCCTTGCAGCGACCATGAGTGGTGTGTGGCCGTCCTCATCACCTCTATTGACTGATGTTCCTTTAGAGATGACATACTTCACAATGTCTAGATGGCCTTTACGAGCTGCAGCGTGGACTGGAGCGTCACCATCATTTGCTGCTTTGTTAACATCTGCTCCTGCATTCAATAGACATTCAACAACATCAAGATGACCCTCATCCGAGGCACTATAAAGAGGTGTAAAGCCATCGTTATCAGATTTGTTGATATCTGATCCCAGGGTAATAAGATATCTGACAACATCAAGATGACCACTGAATGATGCAGCGTAAAGAGGAGTCTGTCCTTTAAGCCCACTCCAATTAAGTTTTGCTCCCTTAGTAATGAGATATTTTACAACATCTAGATGACATTTAACTGCTGCAACATGAAGTGGTGTTGAACCAAGATTTGATGCTTTGTTCACATCCGCTCCTGCATTCAATAGACATTCAGCAACATCAATATGACCGTCATCTGAGGCATTATGAAGATGTGTAATGCCATTGTTATCAGCTCTGTTGATATCTGCTCCCAGGGTAATAAGATATCTGACAACATCAAGATGACCCCTGAATGATGCAGCGCCAAGAGGAGTCTGACCATTCAACCCACTCACATCATGTTCTGCCCCCTTAGTTATGAGATATTTCACAACATCTAGATGACCTTTAAGTGCTGCAAAAAAAAGTGGTGTTAAACCAAAATTTGATGCTTTGTTCACATCCGCTCCTGCATTCAATAGACATTCAGCAACATCAAGATGACCCTGCTGCGAGGCCAAAAAAAGAGGTGTAACGCCATTGTTATCAGATATGTTGATATCTGCTCCCAGGGTAATAAGATATCTGACAACATCAAGATGACCCCTGAATGATGCAGCGCCAAGAGGAGCCTGTCCTTTAAACCAACTCAAATTCAGTTTTGCTCCCTTAGTAATGAGATATTTCACAACATCTAGATGGCCTCCATCTGCTGCAACATAAAGTTGTGTTGAACCAAGATTTGATGCTTTATTCAAATCCGCTCCTGCATTCAATAAACATTCAGCAACATCAAGATGACCCTCCTCCGAGGCACAATGAAGAGGTGTAAAGCCATTGTTATCAGATATGTTGATATCTGCTCCCAGGCTAATAAGATATCTGACAACATCCAGATGACCGCTGAATGATGCAGCGTGAAGAGCAGACTGACCTTCAAAGCCTTTCCCATCAAGTTCTGTCCCCTTAGTAATGAGATGTTTCACAATATTTAGATGGCCTTTACGAGCTGCAGCATGGACTGGAGCGTCACCATCATTTGCTGCTTTGCTAACATCTGCTCCTGCATTCAATAGACATTCAACAACATCAAGACGACCCTCATCCGAGGCACTATAAAGAGGTGTAAAGCCATCGTTATCAGATATCTTGATATCTGCTCCCAGGGTAATAAGATATCTGACAACATCAAGATGACCACTGAATGATGCAGCGTAAAGAGGAGTCTGTCCTTTAAACCCACTCCAATCAAGTTTTGCTCCCTTAGTGATGAGATATTTTACAACATCTAGATGGCCTCCATCTGCTGCAACATAAAGTTGTGTTGAACCAAGATTTGATGCTTTCTTCAAATCCGCTCCTGCATTCAATAAACATTCAGCAACATCAAGATGACCCTCCTGCGAGGCACAATGAAGAGGTGTAAAGCCATTGTTATCAGATATGTTGATATCTGCTCCCAGGCTAATAAGATATCTGACAACATCCAGATGACCGCTGAATGATGCAGCGTGAAGAGCAGTCTGACCTTCAAAGCATTTCCCATCAAGTTCTGTCCCCTTAGTAATGAGATGTTTCACAATATCTAGATGGCCTCCATCTGCTGCAACATAAAGTGGTGTTAAACCAAGATTTGATGCTTTGTTCACATCCGCTCCTGCATTCAATAGACATTCAACAACATCAAGATGACCCTCATCCGAGGCACTATAAAGAGGTGTAAAGCCATCGTTATCAGATATGTTGATATCTGCTCCCAGGGTAATAAGATATCTGACAACATCAAGATGACCACTGAATGATGCAGCGTAAAGAGGAGTCTGTCCTTTAAACCCACTCCAATCAGGTTTTGCTCCCTTAGTGATGAGATATTTTACAACATCTAGATGACATCTAACTGCTGCAACATGAAGTGGTGTTGAACCAAGATTTGATGCTTTCTTCAAATCCGCTCCTGCATTCAATAAACATTCAGCAACATCAAGATGACCCTCCTGCGAGGCACTATGAAGAGGTGTAAATCCATTGTTATCAGATATGTTGATATCTGCTCCCAGGGTAATAAGATATCTGACAACATCAAGATGACCCCTGCATGATGCAGCGCCAAGAGGAGTCTGACCATTCAACCCACTCACATCATGTTCTGCCCCCTTAGTTATGAAATATTTCACAACATCCAGATGACCTTTAAGTGCTGCAAAATAAAGTGGTGTTAAACCACGATTTGATGCTTTATTCACATCCGCTCCTGCATTCAATAGACATTCAGCAACATCAATATGACCCTCATCTGAGGCATTATGAAGATGTGTAATGCCATTGTTATCAGATATGTTGATATCTGCTCCCAGGGTAATAAGATATCTGACAACATCAAGATGACCCCTGAATGATGCAGCGTAAAGAGGAGTCTGACCATTCAACCCACTCACATCATGTTCTGCCCCCTTAGTTATGAGATATTTCACAACATCTAGATGACCTTTAAGTGCTGCAAAAAAAAGTGGTGTTAAACCAAGATTTGATGCTTTGTTCACATCCACTCCTGCATTCAATAGACATTCAGCAACATCAACATGACCCTGCTGCGAGGCACAAAAAAGAGGTGTAAAGCCATCGTTATCAGATATGTTGATATCTGCTCCCTGGGTAATAAGATATCTGACAACATCAAGATGACCACTGAATGATGCAGCGCGAAGAGGAGTCTGACCTTCAAAGCCTTTCCCATCAAGTTCTGTTCCCTTAGTAATGAGATGTTTCACAACATCTAGATGGCCTTTACGAGCTGCAGCATGGACTGGAGCGTCACCATCATTTGCTGCTTTGTTAACATCTGCTCCTGCATTCAATAGACATTCAACAACATCAAGATGACCCTCATCCGAGGCACAAAAAAGAGGTGTAAAGCCATCGTTATGAGATATGTTGATATCTGCTCCCTGGGTAATAAGATATCTGACAACATCAAGATGACCACTGAATGATGCAGCGCGAAGAGGAGTCTGACCTTCAAAGCCTTTCCCATCAAGTTCTGTTCCCTTAGTAATGAGATGTTTCATAACATCTAGATGGCCTTTACGAGCTACAGCGTGGACTGGAGCGTCACCGTCATTTGCTGCTTTGTTAACATCTGCTCCTGCATTCAATAGACATTCAACAACATCAAGATGACCCTCATCCGAGGCACTATAAAGAGGTGTAAAGCCATCGTTATCAGAAATGTTGATATCTGCTCCCAGGGTAATAAGATATCTGACAACATCAAGATGACCACTGAATGATGCAGCGTAAAGAGGAGACTGTCCTTTAAACCCACTCCAATCAAGTTTTGCTCCCTTAGTAATGAGATATTTTACAACATCTAGATGACATTTAACTGCTGCAACATGAAGTGGTGTTGAACCAAGATTTGATGCTTTCTTCACATCCGCTCCTGCATTCAATAAACATTCAGCAACATCAAGATGACCCTCCTGCGAGGCACTATGAAGAGGTGTAAAGCCATTGTTATCAGATATGTTGATATCTGCTCCCAGGCTGATAAGATATCTGACAACATCTAGATGACCACTGAATGATGCAGCGCGAAGAGGAGTCTGACCTTCAAAGCCTTTCCTATCAAGTTCTGTCCCCTTAGTAATGAGATGTTTCACAACATCTAGATGGCCTCCATCTGCTGCAACATAAAGTGGTGTTAAACCAAGATTTGATGCTTTGTTCACATCCGCTCCTGCATTCAATAGACATTCAGCAACATCAATATGACCCTCAGCTGAGGCATAATGAAGATGTGTAATGCCATTGTTATCAGATATGCTGATATCTGCTCCCAGGGTAATAAGATATCTGACAACATCAAGATGACCCCTGAATGATGCAGCGCCAAGAGGAGTCTGACCATTCAACCCACTCACATCATGTTCTGCCCCCTTAGTTATGAGATATTTCACAACATCTAGATGACCTTTAAGTGCTGCCAAAAAAAGTGGTGTTAAACCAAGATTTGATGCTTTGTTCACATCCGCTCCTGCACTCAATAGACATTCAGCAACATCAAGATGACCCTGCTGGGAGGCACAAAAAAGAGGTGTAACGCCATAGTTTTCAGATATGTTGATATCTGCTCCCAGGCTAATAAGATATCTGACAACATCAAGATGACCCCTGAATGATGCAGCGCCAAGAGGAGTCTGACCATTCAACCCACTCACATCATGTTCTGCCCCCTTAGTAATGAGATATTTCACAACATCTAGATGACCTTTATCTGCTGCAACATAAAGTGGTGTTAAACCAAGATTTGATGCTTTATTCACATCCGCTCCTGCATTCATTAGACATTCAGCAACATCAAGATGACCCTGCTGCAAGGCACAAAGAAGAGGTGTTAAGTCATTGTTATCAGGTATGTCGATATCTGCTCCCAGGGTAATAAGATATCTGACAACATCAAGATGACCACTGAATGATGCAGCGCGAAGAGGAGTCTGACCATTAAACCCTCTCCAATCAAGTTCTGCCCCCTTATTAATGAGATATTTCACAACATCTAGATGACCTTTAAGTGCTGCAAAAGAAAGTGGTGTTAAACCACGATTTGATGCTTTATTCACATCCGCTCCTGCATTCAATAGACATTCAGCAACATCAATATGACCCTCAGCTGAGGCATAATGAAGATGTGTAATGCCATTGTTATCAGATATGCTGATATCTGCTCCCAGGGTAATAAGATATCTGACAACATCAAGATGACCCCTGAATGATGCAGCGCCAAGAGGAGTCTGACCATTCAACCCACTCACATCATGTTCTGCCCCCTTAGTTATGAGATATTTCACAACATCTAGATGACCTTTAAGTGCTGCCAAAAAAAGTGGTGTTAAACCAAGATTTGATGCTTTGTTCACATCCGCTCCTGCACTCAATAGACATTCAGCAACATCAAGATGACCCTGCTGGGAGGCACAAAAAAGAGGTGTAACGCCATAGTTTTCAGATATGTTGATATCTGCTCCCAGGCTAATAAGATATCTGACAACATCAAGATGACCCCTGAATGATGCAGCGCCAAGAGGAGTCTGACCATTCAACCCACTCACATCATGTTCTGCCCCCTTAGTAATGAGATATTTCACAACATCTAGATGACCTTTATCTGCTGCAACATAAAGTGGTGTTAAACCAAGATTTGATGCTTTATTCACATCCGCTCCTGCATTCATTAGACATTCAGCAACATCAAGATGACCCTGCTGCAAGGCACAAAGAAGAGGTGTTAAGTCATTGTTATCAGGTATGTCGATATCTGCTCCCAGGGTAATAAGATATCTGACAACATCAAGATGACCACTGAATGATGCAGCGCGAAGAGGAGTCTGACCATTAAACCCTCTCCAATCAAGTTCTGCCCCCTTATTAATGAGATATTTCACAACATCTAGATGACCTTTAAGTGCTGCAAAAGAAAGTGGTGTTAAACCACGATTTGATGCTTTATTCACATCCCCTCCTGCATTCAATAGACATTCAGCAACATCAATATGACCCTCATCTGAGGCATTATGAAGAGGTGTAATGCCATTGTTATCAGATATGTTGATATCTGCTCCCAGGGTAATAAGATATCTGACAACATCAAGATGACCCCTGAATGATGCAGCGCCAAGAGGAGTCTGACCATTCAACCCACTCACATCATGTTCTGCCCCCTTAGTTATGAGATATTTCACAACATCTAGATGACCTTTAAGTGCTGCAAAAAAAAGTGGTGTTAAACCAAGATTTGATGCTTTGTTCACATCCACTCCTGCATTCAATAGACATTTTGCAACATCAAGATGACCCTGCTGCGAGGCACAAAAAAGAGGTGTAAAGCCATCGTTATCAGATATGTTGATATCTGCTCCCTGGGTAATAAGATATCTGACAACATCAAGATGACCACTGAATGATGCAGCGCGAAGAGGAGTCTGACCTTCAAAGCCTTTCCCATCAAGTTCTGTTCCCTTAGTAATGAGATGTTTCACATCTAGATGGCCTTTACGAGCTGCAGCGTGGACTGGAGCATCACCATCATTTGCTGCTTTGTTAACATCTGCTCCTGCATTCAATAGACATTCAACAACATCAAGATGACCCTCATCCGAGGCACTATAAAGAGGTGTAAAGCCATCGTTATCAGATATGTTGATATCTGCTCCCAGGGTAATAAGATATCTGACAACATCCAGATGACCGCTGAATGATGCAGCGTGAAGAGCAGTCTGACCTTCAAAGCCTTTCCCATCAAGTTCTGTCCCCTTAGTAATGAGATGTTTCACAACATCTAGATGGCCTTTACGAGCTGCAGCATGGACTGGAGCGTCACCATCATTTGCTGCTTTGTTAACATCTGCTCCTGCATTCAATAGACATTCAACAACATCAAGATGACCCTCATCCGAGGCACTATAAAGAGGTGTAAAGCCATCGTTATCAGATATGTTGATATCTGCTCCCAGGGTAATAAGATATCTGACAACATCAAGATGACCACTGAATGATGCAACGTAAAAAGGAGTCTGTCCTTTAAACCCACTCCAATCAAGTTTTGCTCCCTTAGTAATGAGATATTTTACAACATTTAGATGACATTTAACTGCTGCAACATGAAGTGGTGTTGAACCAAGATTTGATGCTTTCTTCACATCCGCTCCTGCATTCAATAAACATTCAGCAACATCAAGATGACCCTCCTGCGAGGCACTATGAAGAGGTGTAAAGCCATTGTTATCAGATATGTTGATATCTGCTCCCAGGCTAATAAGATATCTGACAACATCCAGATGACCACTGAATGACGCAGCGCGAAGAGGAGTCTGACCTTCAAAGCCTTTCCTATCAAGTTCTGTCCCCTTAGTAATGAGATGTTTCACAACATCTAGATGGCCTCCATCTGCTGCAACATAAAGTGGTGTTAAACCAAGATTTGATGCTTTGTTCACATCCGCTCCTGCATTCAATAGACATTCAGCAACATCAATATGACCCTCCGCTGAGGCATTATGAAGGTGTGTAATGCCATTGTTATCAGATATGTTGATATCTGCTCCCAGGGTAATAAGATATCTGACAACATCAAGATGACCCCTGAATGATGCAGCGCCAAGAGGAGTCTGACCATTCAACCCACTCACATCATGTTCTGCCCCCTTAGTTATGAGATATTTCACAACATCTAGATGACCTTTAAGTGCTGCCGAAAAAAGTGGTGTGAAACCAAGATTTGATGCTTTGTTCACATCCACTCCTGCATTCAATAGACATTCAGCAACATCAAGATGACCCTGCTGCGAGGCACAAAAAAGAGGTGTAACGCCATAGTTTTCAGATATGTTGATATCTGCTCCCAGGCTAATAAGATATCTGACAACATCAAGATGACCCCTGAATGATGCAGCGCCAAGAGGAGTCTGACCATTCAACCCACTCACATCATGTTCTGCCCCCTTAGTAATGAGATATTTCACAACATCTAGATGACCTTTAAGTGCTGCAACATAAAGTGGTGTTAAACCAAGATTTGATGCTTTATTCACATCCGCTCCTGCATTCATTAGACATTCAGCAACATCAAGATGACCCTGCTGCAAGGCACAAAGAAGAGGTGTTAAGTCATTATTATCAGGTATGTCGATATCTGCTCCCAGGGTAATAAGATATCTGACAACATCAAGATGACCACTGAATGATGCAGCGCGAAGAGGAGTCTGACCATTAAACCCTCTCCAATCAAGTTCTGCCCCCTTATTAATGAGATATTTCACAACATCTAGATGACCTTTAAGTGCTGCAAAAGAAAGTGGTGTTAAACCACGATTTGATGCTTTATTCACATCCGCTCCTGCATTCACTAGACATTCAGCAACATCAAGATGACCCTGCTGCGAGGCACAAAAAAGAGGTGTAACGCCATAGTTTTCAGATATGTTGATATCTGCTCCCAGGCTAATAAGATATCTGTCAACATCAAGATGACCCCTGAATGATGCAGCGCCAAGAGGAGTCTGACCATTCAACCCACTCACATCATGTTCTGCCCCCTTAGTAATGAGATATTTCACAACATCTAGATGACCTTTATCTGCTGCAACATAAAGTGGTGTTAAACCAAGATTTGATGCTTTATTCACATCCGCTCCTGCATTCATTAGACATTCAGCAACATCAAGATGACCCTGCTGCAAAGCACAAAGAAGAGGTGTTAAGTCATTATTATCAGGTATGTCGATATCTGCTCCCTGGGTAATAAGATATCTGACAACATCAAGATGACCACTGAATGATGCAGCGCGAAGAGGAGTCTGACCATTAAACCCTCTCCAATCAAGTTCTGCCCCCTTATTAATGAGATATTTCACAACATCTAGATGACCTTTAAGTGCTGCAAAAGAAAGTGGTGTTAAACCACGATTTGATGCTTTGTTCACATCCGCTCCTGCATTCATTAGACATTCAGCAACATCAAGATGACCCTGCTGCAAGGCACAAAGAAGAGGTGTTAAGTCATTATTATCAGGTATGTCGATATCTGCTCCCTGGGTAATAAGATATCTGACAACATCAAGATGACCACTGAATGATGCAGCGCGAAGAGGAGTCTGACCATTAAACCCTCTCCAATCAAGTTCTGCCCCCTTATTAATGAGATATTTCACAACATCTAGATGACCTTTAAGTGCTGCAAAAGAAAGTGGTGTTAAACCACGATTTGATGCTTTATTCACATCCGCTCCTGCATTCACTAGACATTCAACAACATCATGATGACCCTCTTTTGAAGCGAGATCAAGAGATGTGTACCCATTTTTATCAGCTCCATTCAGTTTTGCTCCTTTAGTAAGGAGGTAATTTACAACATCAAGATGGCATTTTAGAGAGGCGGTGTGAAGGGATGATTTCCCTTCAAATGATGCTTTGTTCACATCTGCTCCTGCTTGCATCAGACATTCAACAACATTGAGGTGACCCTCCTGCGAGGCGATATAGAGAGGTGTGTATCCTTCGTTATCATCCATGTCAAGCTCGGCTCCAACATCATCATGACCGGACAATGACGCGTCCCTTGGCCTGCTGAATTCGCTATTCACATCTGCTCCTTTATCAATGAGATATTGAGCAACATCCAGGTGACCATTACAAGATGCATAGTGAAGAGCTGTGTCACCGCTTTTAGTTCTCTTTTCGAGATCTGCCTCTATATCAATAAGATATTTCACAAGATCAAGATGTCCTTCTTGTGAAGCAATGTGGAGGGGTGTCTTCCCTTCTGAATCTGTATCATTTATCATTATTAGTTTGGTATCACCTGACTCGCATTCTAATAGAGACTTCAATTTCACAAGTTCACCTTCCTTTGCAGCCGTGAAGAGCTCCATGTTCGTTTCAACTCCTTTCCTTCGTTTTGAAGAAATCTAAATGGGAATTAGCCAAAATGTGTCAAATTAGATTCGTGTGGGCAACTTCATTCGAATGAAGAGAGAAAAGACATCAAATAAGTAGAATCTGGAAGATGTTCTGCTGAATTCTTTAATACATAGAATTCAGGCTACATCTGAGAGTGCTATAATCAAGCATTATTCGCCATCTCTTCATTTCATGTCTTGTGTTGTGTAAATCTAGCAGTCACTTCTCTCGGCTGATTCACTTGACACTAATGATGTGTTCTGCTTAAATTTGATTCCCATTAACCACTTGTCTGTACTGAAAAAATCCCACATTTTATTTAATATGCCCTCGTCAATCGTACGAGAAGATACGTAGGGTATAACAGGAATAAATAAAAACAAAGATCATCAATTCTCTGCTCTCCCAACTTATGTCACGTCTCGTCTGTCAATAATATTCATTTAGTTCCAAATGGGCGCTGGTTTGATATATCCATAAATGAGTACACCAAAGAAAATCGGGTGTGTGACGTGCATATAGTTGCTGACAAAAACTGGTTCCTCAAGTTCGCACGCAAGCCTTTGGCATCTATTGTCAAATGACGTGTCCTACGCTATAGAAAGGCAGTCATGCGTTGAACCATACATCATGTGACAACAGAAATTGTGTTTTGGGTTCTTTTTTTTTTCATCCTTCTTTCTTTTTCTTTCTTTTTTATGTTGAGCGAATTCAATTAACTTTTGGGGGGAATCGTGGACTTGCATTATCAATCCAAGGTGTAAAACAGTTTACAGCCATACGCTACTTCTGTGTTTTTAGTTGACCGGGTTAGGCCTAAAGTTATTTATACAGTAAATGAAGCCTTTTTGGTACAGACCTTGAATTGGATTGCACTCTCTTCCCCCCCCCCCCCCCCCCCCACACACACACACCACCACCACCACCACAACCACCACTACCACTATCATCACCACCTGTTCCCTATCAGTATCATATTTATTGTACCAAAATAAATGTTTGCAACAATTAGAATAAAGAATGTTGTCAAATATGTTGTCAAAAAACATGATTGTTCTTTTGTTTCCTTCGAAAAAAAAGAAAGAAAAGGATCTGAGGTAGCTATGTAAAATATGGATCTTGAAAACTCATGCCACTATTGTAATATGGTAACCATAAATAATTAGTTATAAATAACTACCTACAGCCGAAATACAATCATCAATTTTCAAACAAGTATGTTTTAGCAGTATTATTATTATTATTATTATTATTATTAATACCATCATCATTATTGTTAACATCATCATCATCGACATCATCATTAGTATTAGAAGTAGTAGTATTAGTAAGCCTACATATAGGAGCAGCAGCAGCAGTTGTAGTGGTAGCAGTAATAGTAGTAGTAGTATGTAGAAGTAGTAGTAGTAGTAGTAGTAATAGTAGTAGTAGTAGTAGTAATAGTAGTAGTAATAGTAGTAGTAGTAGTAGTAGTAGTAGTAGTAGTAGTAATAGTAGTAGTAGTAGTAGTAATAGTAGTAATAGTAGTCGTAGTAGTAGTAGTAGTAGTAGTAGTAGAAGTGGTAGTAGTAGTAGTAGAAGTGGTGGAAGTAGTAGTAGTAGTAGTAGTAGTAGTAGTAGTAATAGTAGTAGTAGTAGTAATAGTAGTAATAGAAGTCGTAGTAGTAGTAGTAGTAGTAGAAGTGGTGGAAGTAGTAGTAGTAGTAGTAGACGTAGTCGAACTACATGAAAAAAATAGTTGCATTCATGAAATTGACTATCATGTTATAACTGACAATAAGTACAGTTGTCCCTCTGCTGCGTACGCTACATCACGGATGAACGCGTCTGTATATTGTTTGTATTTGTTCATGTAATCTAACGCGATTTCTAGGGTTCAAAGTACACAATTCTCGATTGCTTTTTGAAGACAAACAATTTGCCTGTATGGCGTGGCTTTGTTCACTGGTCTACAAATTAATTTTCCCAACGGCAAGGGGGGAGGGGGTGTGGCTGATCGATGCTCCTCCAAAACTCAAGAAATGTGCTCCTTCTTAGTGTACATTGCCTCTTCCGCGATAAAATAAGTTCCCCTCCTCAGGTTCAATTACATAGTAGTAATAGTCAGGGCACTAGGGGATAATAGTATTTGGTACTGTTGAAGTAACCCTGGGTAAATGATATATAGTTTTATTAATATTATCATTATCTTTATTATGATTACTTCTCTTTATATATTTTGGGGTTTTAGTTTACCCATTTTATGTAGGCCTATATATTTAATCATGAATTTGTATTCGTTTCTATCAGAGCAGGGTTTTTTTTTTTAAATAAGTATAACCAAGTCTTGGCTTTTCTCAACGATATTGGACGCATGCCCCTCCTGAGAAAAAGAAAATGACCCATTCAGCTTCTTCACAGGATCCCCTTGAAAGGTAAACTGCCCCTAGCCGTAGTGATTCTCGTCTGGTAATTAATTTAATACGCCTACAATTAGAATACAAAGCATATATGCAGTTCACAAGTTACAAATACCTATATTGCGCATGTAGGCCCTGCTCTTTTTTTTTGGGGGGGGGGGGGGAGGGGGTGGGTGAGCAGACATTATATGTGGTGGATCTTTATGATAGGACGAGGGTCTTGGGGTGTCACCCCTCCCAGGATAGGGGAAGTATTGGCATTGTTCTATCTGAAAAGAAATATATATTTTTATTTTATTCTATTTTATTTTGGGGTCAATCCGTAATCTTGGCACGCACTCCTCGGACCGCCCCCCCCCCCCCTTCGTCCCTGAAATACGACTTACGGGCCTGGTGTGTGTGTGTATGTTTGTGTGGGCGAGGAAGTGCGTGCATTTGTGTCTCTGAGATAGCCCTATTTTGCTTTCTCTGGTCACTCAAATAAAACTAGAAATATCACTGAAGATGATGATTAATACCTCCGCCCCGTGACAACTGCCTTTTTTTACTTTTGGTCGAAAACTGAGGAAGTAGTTCGATCAGCAAGATTTTTCCCTGATTTACTGCCATAGATATGCCGTTTCCATGGCAACGCAGCTTCCGACACATCCAAAAATATTTCTTGCACATCTTCCCACCAAGACCAATGTGTGTACCAAATTTCTTGACTTTTGGTCGAAAACTGAGGAAGTAGTTCGATCCGCAAGGTGTTTCCTTGATTTTCTGCCATAAATATGCCGCTACCATGGCAACGCAGATTCCGACTCATCCGAAAAATATGTCTTGCACATCTTCCCACTAAGACCAATGTGTGTACCAAATTTCATGACTTTCGGTCAAAAACTGAGGAAGTAGTTCGATCCGCAAGGTGTTTCCTTGATTTTCTGCCATAAATATGCCGTTACCATGGCAACGCAGATTCCGACTCATCCGAAAAATATGTCTTGCACATCTTCCCACCACGACCAATGTGTGTACCAAATTTCATGAGCTTTGGTCGAAAACTGAGAAAGTAGTTCGATCCGCAAAATTTGCAACGGACCGACCGACCGACCGCACAACCGTCGACTGATTCCTATATACCCCCTTCAAACTTCGTTTGGCGGGGGTATAATAAACGAAATAGGGTTTCCTGGATTAATAATTCCATTTACATTTTCATTAATTCGACTTTTCCATATCTTCATGTAAAAATAATCGAAATATTCTGTTTTGTTGTTCATGAAATGAACTTAAAAGTGTGAAGCAAGTGATATACGGTACATGTACTGTAATATATTACAGCACCAATGCCAAGGGGAGGGGGGAGGGGTAATACATAGAAAAGCGCTTCGATCAGCTACTTTAATAGGATTTGCTATCAATGGAATCAATGGATTTGACATCTTCGAATTTCATGAATAAAGCGACTAATCTGTCCATTTAAAGTGCAATCAAATGTTTACAACAAATTGCTTTAGATGACATTAGAAAAAAGAAAAACAATTTGGCGAATTTGGCAAAAAATTCTTCTGAATTTTCAACATTGCAATTAAGGTTTTGAAAGGATGTGTAGATACAAAAATAAAACAGATACAAACAATATTTATGCATGATTGATTCACTTTTATTCACTAAATTCTAGTACAATCATAAAAAGACCATACGAAAACATCTTATATGTACATGTATATACATGTATACAGTTATTTACAGACAAGAAAATATTTGTAATATTAAGAGGTTCAAAATGTAGTTGTGCCAAAATATAATGGCATGTACCTTATATTCTGCATACAAAAACATACAGTGAAGTGACGACACTTAAAGGATCCATTCACGAATGAGGTTTAATTTAACCTATGGTCTAAATATTGCTTTAAACCTCCACTGCGGACTAAAATAAGCGTAAATATGCTTAAACATGTATAAGCACATCACTACCCACCCACTGGATATGAGGGCACACTTGTGTGCTACACCTATGGATCTTTAAACCATGGGTTCAGATGAACCTCTTTCGTGAATTTTGGACAAAGACTCTAGTTGAGCTCCTACTTTTCATTTTCAACCCCGCTCCCCACTCTCCCCCTCTTTGTCATTCACTAAAAATGTAAAATGGTTTCATTTTGAAGCAGCATTTCAAAAGGCGTTTTACAGCGGCACAGGTGAACAAGACTTTTCTCTTCAAATTGTTTTGAAAAAGCAAGGAACCTTTCATCCTTTGATTTAAAGATGCGTGGGACACGGAAAACATATGGAATACCCTGGTTTAAGGTGGGTAGGCCCATTCTATTGCTCATAACGGAACAGGTTTTGCTGGAACATGTCAAAAGTTACCCACAAAACAAACAAGCAATGGAATTAAAATGAACACAACGTGGACAATGAGAATAAGATATTTGTAAACAAATTTTTAGGCATTTTACTCCCAGTGTTAATGAGTCAGAAGGAAGAGGATCTTGGGTATTTTATTCCAGTTCATTGCGACTTGGCCGTGAACCAGAATAGCCTGGTGGTTAAGTCTCTGCCTGGCAAGCAGTGGATGACAGGTTCGAATCCCGCTGGTTCCAATTTTTTCTGACTTGTGTTTTTCATTACAGATCGAGCATACGATCTTTAACACTGGGAGTAAAATGCCTAAAAAATTGTTTACAAAGTAAAATTCCTCCCATCAAGCTTCTCCATTTACTGAGAATAAGATAAGATAATTATTCAGAAAGCAATCAGTCAGACCGCAGGTCGTATGCAAATGAGCAAAAAGGGCTGATTTTATTTCCAGTGCCTGAAATGGCACACTCTCCTTGCAACCAGTGGGCTGCTTTGCATGGTCATATTCAAAGTTAATTAACTCAAAGAATATTAATGCTATGGTCATCAAACTTTCTGGAAAGATGAATGGATACTTTATCAACACAGACATACCTTGTTTTAGTTAAGTAGTTGAATATAAGTGATGAAATAGTGAAATAAAACACTTTTATTTATAAGATTTCAAGTCCATAAAATACATATAAAAAGTATATGAGCCACTATTAAAAACGCATGTATGGAAGCATTGAAGTTTCATCTTTTACATTGTCATATTCAAAACACCCATACATTTATGACAGGGTCAGGATCCAGCAATATTCAACCCAAGTACATAATATATCCTTGAAATTGTCAAGACCATAGAATCCTAGCACTGTGATTGGCTGACAAGGCCACCCTGCAAGATTAGGGCGCGATATTTGAAACCACATTCCACCGGTTGGGTGAACTCTTGACCTCTTGTGCAAACATGGTCCTGGCTGTGACAAACATGTTGATCTATTTTGGGGAAAGGGCTTGTGAAGTAACCAATCAGAGTGCTGGAATCAACTGTTTGAAGGACACAATGTGTACTTCGGTTACATTTTGCTGGATCCTGACCCTGTCATAAAGTGTACATTCATATTATTTAAATATTTGTAAAGTATAGATATTGCCCTTCACACTCGTGTCAAATTCAACCTGGCTCATAATAAAACTATGTGGGTATTTTACAGGTTTTCTATTCGTTTCGTTTCCAATTTTTGGTCATAAAATAACATCATTTTCAACAATTTTGTCATATTTTTTCACAGACAAATAGAGTATGTCATGAATCTCTAATTTCTCCTCTTTTATTTGATGTGTAAATCATGACAATCGGTAAATGTTAACGAGTCCAATCAACCATTTGGAATTGGATGTTCCTGGGGATTCCTGCTCATTATGTATTCAGAGACTGACCCAGTCAAGCAAAACTGGAAATAAAATAGAGCACTTTTTGGGGACCTGCGGTTTGACTGCAATTCACTGCTTAAATTTTAAAATGAGTTACATGTATGGAAATATTTCTAGGAAGTTATACATGTATGAAGAGAATGTTATTTTTGATATATGGTCTGAAACTTCTCAAGAGCTTTTACAAACTGATCAGCTTTTCTCATTTGAATTGGCAACACTACTATTTTGCTTTCATTGCTACATTTTCTTACATAAAGAAATGCATCTGAAAAGAAAACATTTGGATCGAAACCACATGTCAATTAAAAAGCTTGGATACAATATCGATCACAAGCCCATAATTTGTCTGATGCACCAAACATTATACATAATATTTCATCACAAATGAATACATTATTCTGCAGCCGTCATATCTTTAGCAGTTTCAATCTTCAAAAAGATGCATAAAAACTTTCCAGAATACACTACTTATCAGATTCCTATTTTGAAACATACTTGTACAAAGACAATGCATGCCAAATTGGATATTATACAGAGAAAGGGTGTTATTAACTTCAAGATCTGATAATCTGTTGAAATAAAACTTTATGAAAAAATAAAAATTCTCCTTTAGAAAACAGTGATAAGTAAATACATGAATGGCATCCCCAGTGAATTTATGTTGCTGTCGAGTACATCCATATAAATACAGTGATAAACATAGCTGTGCAAAACATGATAATAAATACACATAGGTAGACTGCATAAGCCATGATTTTCGTGAATTTTATGAATTGTTGTTATAGGGTGCAAATTTAACTACACGTGAAAATGCGCTTGAAATGCATACGTGGACATGTATTGTAAATAGCCTATGTTTATTATATGGAAACCATCATGTAGCACAAATGTCTGTGTCCCTATTATTCTCAAACATGTATATCTCTACGCAAAAATATTGACTTATACAGTACATGAAAAGCTTTAATGAATACCAATAGCTACATCATGAGCTAAAAACAATTTATTAAAAAAAAAAAGAGGTTAGCTCAAGAATGGTCAGGTAGAGTATTGAGAAAGGTCTGATTTATTTTGAAGAAGAAGAATAAAAATGTCAGGTTAATTCTGCTAATAAGAAGTGTAAGGTTTTCACTTTTGAGTGCAACCGTGGGCTGACCATGGTGATTGGTCTTCAGATGGTCTTGGGGGGCGTTTCATAAAGCTGTTCGTAAAGTTACCATATGACCAGCCAAATGGAATGCTCAATCATATTTAAATGCATCAACTAACGTTGAACTGTGCAGATGTAGATTAACATTCTCATTCTAACAAACACTTTTAATACAAAGTATATTTTTTTGCCACATTGTAATTCAATTGAGTTTATTGGAAATACAGTCACACTTTATTAAAACATCAGGAAAAACTGTGGGCATCCTATCTGACATTTCATATTCGAGTCGTTCGTAAGGCATGTGTAACTTTACGAACAGCTTTATGAAACACCCCCCCCCCCCCCCTGGACTGCTACAGATGTAAAGTATATTTAGGTACATTATATACCAGCTAGATACGAGTGGCACAAGTTAGCCTGACTCAACTTTGAATTGTCTTTAAGTCCTGGGCCCCGTTGCATAAAACTTACCATTAACGGTAACTCTGCCATCAATGGTAACTCCCATGGAAACCTTGGATTTGATTGGCTGTTAAATGATGTTATCATGGTAGTTACCATTGATAGCAGAGTTACCATTAATGGTAAGTTTTATGCAACGGGCTCCAGGTCTTCTACAATAATGCCTAAACCATCTCTAGATCTTCACTGCTGTGTCCAACATAGGACCGACTCATGGTGATAGGTCTTAATATAGCCTTCGTCTTCTGTGGCAGGTCTAGACCATCTATACATTCCGTTTCTGTTTGCAAGTCAGGTCGAACTCCATGATAATCGGTCGGAATTCTCATTGCCCAGTTCTACTGTGACATGGGCAACACTATCTCCAGATAAGTGTAAATAGCATTCTCCCTTTAGACCATCTCCAGAACTTCACTGCTGTGTGCAAGGTTGGGCTAACTCCAGGCGATTGGTCTGTCGCAGATCAAGGTCTTTTTGAGGAAGGCCAAATAAAAGGGAATTACAAGAATCCAGCCTAGATGTAACAAAAGCATGAATAAGACGATGGGCTGAATTCTGATCAAGAAACGTACACATTTTACCAATTTTCCTAATAGCTATATACGGTTAACAATTCAATAATACTTGGTAACTTATCGGGTATACCTTAGACCTGCCCACATACAAACTTGTAAGGAGTTAACTACATGTATAATTTTTTTGAACGATATTCATTGAAAATCTGAACGGCAGCCATAAAAATGCATACACAAACGTATAAGAAGAATATATAAACATAATATTAAGTAATATAAATTGATAAGCAATTCGACATGGTAAAGGTGATTCTATTATAGATACACATGTGATGGATTGTTTCTCCTCTTGTCACTCCCTTTTTTATTCCAAAGAAAAAGAAGAAAGAAGCAAAGCAAATAAAGCTGTCATTAAGAAAAGAACGTGAAAAATAAATGAGTGATAATGGGAGGACATAATGCCACCGGTGCACCAATGCTCAGTGTCCCCCTGTCCCCCCTGCGCAGATAACACAATTTGCTGGATCTGAGTGGATCGGAGTGCCTCGGCTCCCCTAAAGAAGACACAATTTGCTGGAGCTGAGCTCTACGCTTCACCTTCCCTTCACACAGGAGAAGCAGAGGGACTTAATCCGCAGGTTAAAGGAAATGATACCGATCGCACTTTATTGATTTCTCACTTTTAACACATGATCCTGTAAGGGAAATAATTACAAGTGTCCACCATGAGTCTAGCGTGGAAGCTGCAATATTGCCATGCACTCACGCCACACAGGCCCAGCTCGACCCACGCGGAGCAGCGAAAATAGGGGGACGCGTAGCACTAGGGGAAGGCGTGCAGCACTACAAATATGATAATCTAGAACAATATAAATTTTCGTATAACAAAAGGCTTCAAAAGAAATTAATATTACTTGAATATTGAAGAAAAAAATCCATAAACAAAAACGGGATAAATTGATATCCTTAATCATATACTCTTAATTCTCCTACTGAAAAGCGTTTCCCCCTTTTTTCCTTACATGATCAATTTCCATCATACAAATAAAATTTCATATTTCCAGAGAAAAAAAAAACAAGCAAACTTAATTCTTAATGAGATAAACATATCCAGTTGTATAATGCAACAATTTTGTTTTAAAATGTCGTAATTTATACTCCCTTTGTACTGTTGTCCTGAGAGAAAGTTTTCATTAAAAAACAACAACAAACAAACAAACAAACCTACCCGACCCTACCCTCCCCAACCTCCCCCTTACCCCCCCCCCCCCCCCCCCTTTAACCGGTGGACGACTGGCTCTGGGTTCCAATTGTTTGTCTAATATTCAGGTTTTCCCATTTAGAAAAATGGATAGTAAGAGTCCCCCTCATTGCTGCCAATTTGCTTTCTTCTACTTTATCCCCTACAATACTATTCTTTATTTCATTAAATGAAGGTGGTTTTTTAAGTTCTCTATTTCTATAAATCAGATATTTAACAACAATTAGAACGTGATTCATTAATTGAGGTTTTCCTTTATTTCTCTCCTCCTTCCCAAACAGAATTTCCTCCCAACTATAGTTATGTATTTCAAAATCTAAAAATCTTGTGCACATTTCCCACACTGATTGTACAAATTCACAAGTATAGAATAAATGTTTATATGTTTCTTCTTCTGTTTCGCAAAATGAGCATAAGTTAGTCGAGACAAGACCAAAACGGAAGAGGTGGTGGTTTGTATATAATATATTATGTATAAGTTTGAACTGAAACTCTCTTAATCGACTATTAAGTGTACACTCTCTTAGTCTTAAAAATATGTTTTTCTATTTCCTTGCAGGAAAAACCATAGTTCCTTCCAATTCTCTCAAAAACCAAAGGTTTTTAAATCCATCTTTCTTTATTAGTTGTACATAGATTTGTTTTGATTTGACATCAGTTATATTAGTCGCTTTCTTTCCCAAAGTGAAATCAGTTCCAGAATTATTTTCTTCCATTCTAATATTATTTTTCCAACAAAAGGGTAAACAGGCATAAAAGTGCTTGATCTTTTCAATGTCATTCACTTCTACACCTAAATCGACAAAGTGTCTATCACATTTTAGTTTACCATCGTTTTCCAGAATATGTTTTAATTTGTAAATTCCTTTGTCGTACAACCTCTTATCGTATATACAACTTCCTTTATATCGAATAAGCTTATTATTGAAAATTACCACATCACCAATGTCTATACTCCTTATATGTCTTGTATTCACCCAATCTTCTAATAAATCCATATAAAATTGTGGAGCTGTCACTTTTAATAAACCTGGTATATAGTCACATGAAAATATTAAATCTCCACCCAGGTGTTTAGTGACAAAGTTAAAATATTGTTTCCATTTCATGTCTTCATCTTTATTTTGAAGTTTTTGAATCCACATAATTCGCTGCGATTTCACTTGTGCAGAAAAGTTTAACATCTTCAATCCCCCTTGCTTATAGTCTAAAAACATTGTATTTCTATTGATTTTATCTGTCTTTCCTTTCCATATGAAAATCAAAAGTTAGTTCATCCAGTGAATCATTAACCCATTTTGGAACAGGAGTAAGTGACGCCCGATAAAGAACTTTAGAATAAATATGCACCTTCAATAGTTGAATCTTTCCCATGAGTGTTAAATCCCTTTGCTTCCAAAAAATTAAAAGTGTTTTTAGTTTAGTTAAGATTTCTTTGTAATTTAAATCTTCTTTCTTGTGTTCATCAAGGGAAAAGAAAACCCCTAAAACCTTCAGAAAGTCAACTATTTCGCCAAAAGAAAAATCACAATCTAAACGTTGGCATAAACCTAACCTTAATATTTTAGTTTTGTCGTTTTTTATTTTCAGTCCAGAAAGTTTTTCGAAGTTTGCAAATAGTATTTTAACGTATAAATTGATTTTTCATTACGAGCAAAAATTGTCATATCATGGGCATAAAGTACTAGTTTAGTTTCCTTATCTCCAAAATTAATTCCTTCCACCAATTTATCTGTTCGTAATTTGTGTGCCATTACTTCAATACATAAGATAAAAAGGTACGGAGAAAGAGGATCTCCCTGCCTTACTCCCCTTTCTACTCTGAAATAACCAGTGGACGTTCCTTCATTTAATACACAACTTAAAGTGTTCGTGTATAAAACTTTAACCCACTTTTGAAAAGATGGACCAAAGCCAAATGAGGACAGAACTTTTTGAAGAAAGTGATGTGAAACCGAGTCAAAAGCTTTTTCGAAGTCTATAGCCAACAAAAGACCGGATAAATTATAACGGGATGTATGAAAAATAATATCATCAATAATGCAAATGGCCTCACCAATATTCCTCCCCTTCATATAACCCACCTGATCTCCCATAATGATTTCATTTAATACTTTCTTGATTCGCTTAGCCAAGATTTTTGTTATGTTTTTATAATCGACATTAAGAAGGGAAATGGGTCTATAATTTTTCAATAAAAAGGGATCTTTCCCATCTTTAGCGATTAACGTAATTACTGCTTGTTTTTGTGAAGATGCTAATTCTCCTGATCTATAAGCTTCATTCAAGGCATCTTTAACTAAATCTCCAATATCCGGCCAAAAGGTACAATAAAATTCTGAAGAAAGACCATCATTTCCAGGTGATTTATTCTGTTCCAATTCTTTTAAGATTTCTAGGCATTAGTTATAAGTCCTTCACAGTATTCTCGAGATTTTTCTGTCAATTTCGGTAAACCTTGAAAAAGTTATCCGAGCACTCGTACTCTACTTTACCGTACAACCTACTGTAAAACTTCCGGATTTCTTCAGTTATCCTTTTTTCATCGCAACAGATAGCACCATCTGAGGTTTTAATTTTCTTAATAGTACTTTTTCTTTTGTTATTTTGCATCAACTGATTAAAATAACGCGAATCCCTTTCTCCACTTTCGTACCACGAGGCTCGTGATCAAATCCTAATTCCTTCATTTACATAACCATAAACTTCCCTTAATTTCTCTTTGGTGTTTTCCAATTTTTCTAAAATATTTACATTAGTGCTTTCTGTCAATTGTTGTTCTAAAAACTGTATTTCTTTTTCTAAATCAGGGGCAACAGATGGAAATATATCGCACTTCATAACCATTTCGAAATTTTGACGCTGAACAGCCAATATTTACGGAGTAATGATCAAATTTGCATAAAATTTGTAACGTAATTTTAAAAAATATGAAATTTTGAGTCTAGGCGCCATTTTGATGACGTTAGAATGTTTAGAAATGTTAAATGACACATGGAATCATATCTGAAATGGATACTTTACATGATCATGAAAAAAAATTGGGGGGTTAACGCATTATTTAAAGACCCCGAAAGGAGCAGAAAATAAATAAGACAAATTATATATCAATGTAGAGCATTCGACTTATGGAACAACAAAATACAAACCGATTGAGATGTCATTGACTGTTTCGATGATCGAAACTGATTTGGCGATATCAGGCGATTCTTTTTCTTATTTTTCTTTTAGATGAAAGCTACAGTAACTCGTTCTGTTAACCCAAAAAACAATGCTTCTAAATTCAGGTTTGAAGCGTGTAGTAAATCCGAAAGCATGCAACGTTTCGACCGGAGGCTTGAAATGTCTAATTTCAACAGTTTTCAGCATTAGTTGCCTTGGTGCATTCTGAAGTGTTTTTGGACGAAAGTTCCTGCCAAAGAAGTGAGTGTTCGTAGTGGTTTAAGAAGACGTATAAATGATTTAATGAACAAAAATATAATGAAAGTGAATTTAGTGGAAAAAACAGATTCAAGTTCATGATAAACTAATTTGCATATAATTTGCATGGAAAGCGTCACATACGGGAATGTGACAGGAGTGTTTAATCAGGATAGGATTTTCATGATGGAAACACTAGGTATAGAATATAATTGCTGATATAAAAGACAGTTATTGTGATGCAATTATTATGGGTTAAATTACTTTTCTCTATGAAACAAGAAAAGGTGATTTATTGAGATTTTTGGTCATGGAAGTGTAATGAAAGTGTAACTGAAGTTAGCAGACCAAAATTGTGCATCGATCGCACATACAAAAATAAGTGTGCCAATTTAAGGATTTATGTTTAGTGGAAGTATTCACATTCTGAAATTATTATTTGTGAAGAAGGTTGTATTTTTCAGGATGATTTATCTCTGGGCCTGAATTATTAATTAGTGCAAATAATTCAGTTAGAACCAGAGTTGAAGATATTTATCCAAAAGTTATTGCATGCAAATGTGACTTACAAATTTGGTCTGCCACCTTCACGACCTTGTTGCGTCTATTGCTTATGCATTTTTTTACTGAAACTGGTTACTATTTAAATAATACAAACTTACATATTTTCTGGAAGGTTTAGCAGATATTTCATGAACATAATTATGATTGAATACCCACATAGGCTCGTAGTCATGATGAAATAATTATCACTCTTGGAGGTACATGTATTCAATAATGACTCAGAGACATATTTTCTTTACTATACATCATGATTTATTGGTTTTAAATAACAAAGCACATTCATAAAATGTTGGTATTTACAGTAAATAATTGAGGTAAAATTACTCAGTTAACTTGATATAGCTAGAAACTTCAAAGTAATTTTATGACTAATTTTCGGTTCAATTTGTTTGCTTTATTTCATGCAGATTGAATTATATATATACACTGTACGTGTCTTGCTGTAACGGTGTACCTTATCGACTATTAAACATCGATCACAGCAACTAATCCGATTTCGATTGACTTCGTCCTTGATCCAATGACTGTGAAAGGAGTAATAACATCAGAAATCTTTGAAGCAGGGGCTTGGTAAATGGCCACCGGAGAGATTTGTTTTTCGAGTCCGGATTCCGTGAGCTAGTGATGACGTCACATTGTGTAGAATTCTCGCTCTCCCCAGTCTGCTAGTAAGTACGGTATGTAATCTATTGTATTTTTATACTATCAAAATAGGGAATAAATCTAGTTCTAGTTTGTTTTTAAATGCATTTCTTTAGTAAAAGGATGTTCAATATTTAAATTCACTTCACGCTGTGATAGAAATAATAAAAACATGATATTAATGCCGAATTCTGACTGAAATAAATTCACAGACCGTGCGTCTGCACCACCTACTCTACTCTACTACTATGCTGTTATTTGTTTTGAGATCGAGGTTGCTGTGAGTAGCGGTCGGGACAGGGCGGGCTGGCTGTACTGAGCGTCGCGCCTTGCCGTCAGCTCTGCCTCTGGCATTGGTTTACATTCATCATACATGGCGATCTATTATAAAGTTTGGGTTTTACTTATCGAGTTGCAATTCCCTCATATTGGGAGTTTATATGGCAAGAATTCCTTATGTCCCAGCCACCTTATTTTTTCCTTTTTTATTTTTTATTTTTTGCTACCGTATACGTAGTACGTTAGCAAAGTAGGCCTACGATTTTTTTTTTCACTGTTAAAAGAGGGTGAAATTTTGGTGGCTTGGACATATCATTCCCAGACCCTCGTTTAAATTTTAAATTAGTAAATAATAGCTTACCTTTAAGGTATAGAGCTCAGCGATATCTATCAAATAAGTCCTCCTGCCTGTGTGACTGTGAGCATGTTGTTAGTTACTTGAACTTTGAAGGCTCCACTTGTCCTGTGTGTGTGTGTTTGGCTTAACCGACACTTTACTTGCCACCACAAATTCTTAGTTGAATTAGTATTTGCACCAGTTGTGGGATCCACAAAATTATATGAGTGATTAACTGTCAGATGTTGGAAACCAGCTGCAGAATTAAGATAGTCTAACTCGTATGCCTTCCAAGTCAATAGCTAGATCGCGGACTAGTACAACGTACACAGCTGATGCGTAAGCGCATGCACACCATATGCACAATACACATATCGCGCGCACGTACGTATACAGAACATGTTTTCACCGCGGGTGCACTGGGGGTGTGTGTGTGTGTGTAGGTACAGACGTGTATCAATCAATCAGGGGGGGGGGGGGGGGGTCAGATAATGTTCTTTAATAGTCTTGCCTAACGGAACTTTATTTTTTTTCAAGTGCAATGCTAATATTGAGAATCCTCAGTTTCGGAAATGGGAGTCGTAGGTTAAGGTCTACATAATCCAGAGTCTTTATAATTCTCAGTCCTAGCTAAGGGTTAGGGTTTAGGGTTAGGGTTAAGGGTTAGGGTTAGGGTTAGGGTTAGGGTTTAGGGTTAGGGTTTAGGGTTAGGGTTAGGGTTTAGGGTTTAGGGTTAGGGTTTAGGGTTAGGGTTTAGGGTTAGGGTTAGGGTTTAGGGTTAGGGTTTAGGGTTAGGGTTTAGGTTTAGGGTTAGGGTTTAGGGTTAGGGTTTAGGGTTAGGGTTTAGGGTTAGGGTTAGGGTTTAGGGTTAGGGTTTAGGGTTAGGGTTTAGGGTTTAGGGTTAGGGTTTAGGTTTAGGGTTTAGGGTTTAGGGTTAGGGTTTAGGGTTTAGGGTTAGGGTTTAGGTTTAGGTTTAGGGTTAGGGTTTAGGGTTAGGGTTTAGGGTTAAGGGTAGTCCTAGGGTCTACATAATCCAGAGCCTTCGGGTCAAGATAATTAATCTAGAGTCCTTGGGTCAAGATAGGGTTAGGGTTAGGGTTAGGTTAGGGTTTAGGGTTAGGGTTTAGGGTTAGGGTTTAGGGTTAGGGTTTAGGGTTAGGGTTTAGGGTTAGGGTTTAGGGTAGTCCTAGGTTCTAGAAAATTCTCAGTCCTAGGGTCTACATAATCCAGAGCCTTCGGGTCAAGATAATTAATCTAGAGTCCTTGGGTCAAGATAATCTAGAGTCGTAGGGTCTAATTTTAATAGAATTATGAGTCATTCGTAGTAAGTACAGAAAACAATAATCCATAAATAAATAAAGCACTTTATAACTTTTAATCATCCAATGAAATATGTTTCGTAATACTTTTATTTAAGTGTCATGACAACAAGACTACATACAGCATCGATTTCATGTTGCATTTACACCATGTAGCGTTACATACTCATGTAAATCCATGTACTAGTTCACTCTCAACCACTGACCTCTACTCACAGAAATCGGAAGAGCGCCATCTGCTGTTATAAATAAACAACTCTTCACTTCTTATAAGTATGTTATGAGAACCCAAACTGTCAACACGCCTTTGCAGGTACATCGTGAGAGCGCCGGACTGTAAATCAAGAGATCGGCGGTTCGAGTCCACCCAAGGTAAGAACAAAAATATGTAAATTATTGTATGTAAATTATTGTATGTAAATGAAACATGTAAATATATGTAAATATGATGATAAATATGATGATGACATAGAGAGCGACACAGAGGGAAAAGAGAGACGAAGATGGAAAAGAGAGAGAGAGATCGCCGATGTTACCAAAAAAAGTTTCAATAACTCTTTTAGTATACCCCAAAAAATACTATACCCCATTTTTACTCAACCCCCATCAAAAATGTCGCCCTCTTTTAGACAGTTGGAATAGTTAAAAAAAAAAAAAAATAGTATGGTAGCAAAAAAAAACCAAAAAAAATGAAGAAAAAAAAGTGGCTGGGACATAAGGAATTCTTTCCGTTTATATTGTTCCTGTGAAATTATCAACCAGATATTCAAAATGTTATTAGGACAATTATTCTCTGTTCTATTTTTAGTTATAGGCCTAATGACATGTTCTATTGTTAATTCATTGTTACTGTGATGTGTTTTGTACTTTTGACTTTTTTGTTGTGTGATACGTGCACTGCAGACAGAGTGCCTGGCTATCACATCATGTTAATGTCATAGGCCTATGGCTTAGAGCAAAAAAGCTTTATTCTCTGTCATTTCTGTACCGTTGGTTGTTCCACTGACTATGTTGTCTCCACCTAATTTTGGTCAATATTAATTTCATATTTGTATTTAAATTGACTTGAATGTAAAGACTAAGAGTTTAAGATTAATGTTATATAATGGTATTTTCTTATACTAGATCGCAAAATTATCATATGTCTAAACGTGATAAAGGAAAGGATGTTCCTGGAGGGTCAGGACATGTGGCCATTGGAATGAGAACTGAGATAGATCACAAACTACCAGTGAAGGGAATCCAGTGTACAAGATGAAGTATCCACGCTCTAAGGAAGGAGGTCATACTGTGGAGAGAGTCCTCACTGCTTGCACATATGGTAAGTGGCTGTGTGTCCAGTGAAAATTTTCATTTTTTAGCCATAATATGTTCTGGCATATAAATCTTTTAAGATTTCTTTAAAATTCCAGCTAATAGTAATAATTATGACATTATGACCGATTAGTCATACATTTATTTATTAGTTACGAATAACTTTGATAACTTGAATACGGATTGCCAGATGGAATGCGCAAAGTTTCCTCAAGCTTGGAACCTAATTTACAATTTCAAAGAGGCAAAAATATGCTTTGAATTAGGAGTACATGTATTTGCTCTACTGAATAGGCAGTGCATTTCTGTCTGTTTTGTGGCATTTCATATTCAAGTCATTGTAAAATGAAGGATAATTTGCTGCTTGAACCCCCTCCCCCCTTAGGAAAAATGACAAAACTTTTTTTTATATAGAAATCATGCACACTGGAATGTTTTTAGTAGACAGCACAATAATGTACATACAACTGTATATTTGTTGTATACCTTCTGAATCACAGGGATGCCAACCAATACAATTAATATTAGAATAGAAATGATAATACCACATAGGGTCATGAAATTATGTATATAATACAATGGAAATTAAAATAATCTGTGGAATCACAAAGAAATATTTAAACTTCCACAAACCTTCCAAAATTATTGAATAGCAAGCAATAATGGGCACACTGGGTATTCTCGTGATTGTGGGTGAACAATTGTGACCGGAATCAACTTGTTGATTATGGTCGCTCAACAGGAAGAAGTATGTATTGAGCTATGGTCAGTGCGCTAGTTAGCTATCCAGCACAGACCATGTGCATGCCTTTGACATTATATGAAGATTGTTCACCCACAACCATGAGAATACATAGTGTGCTTGGTATTCTGTTTTCTTTCTATTTTCTTTTGGTCAAAAGGTTGGCATCTGTGGAATAAGTTTCAAGCTGTAGTTTTGGATTTTATCATATCTTGCAGATGATGTGATAGCTCTCATGAGAGTTGTTCTAGATCTGGTGGAGAACAAGCAACAGATCAGAGATGACATGGAAGAGCTGCAGCCCAAACCAGCACGAAGTGCGTCGTATCAGCACCCCAACAAGGATAAAGCTGTCCAGGCTTTTGAGGAACACCATTTTGAATGTGAACACATCACCACATTCACCAGCAATACATGTAGATGATAACTCATTGAACAAGATTTTATTTCAGAATAATATGTTTTTCATAGACCCTAAGACTTTTCTATCATTACGGATTGGATCATTTATAATTATGCAAGTAAACAAAGCAGGTGAGTGTAGAGTACTAGTAACTTGAGAACTTCATGCATGCTACATGTGTAGCATAACAAAAACTACATGGTACACAAAAAATAAGTTGATCAGGCAAATACATGTACCGTACTTGTACTTGATATTTTTTGAAAAAAAATTGCCTGATAAAGAATTTCTGCAACATATGAACTATGAAAAGTGTCTAGATATTTTACAATGTGATTATAGAATGTTTATTTAGTACAATTTTTTTACTTTGATAAATCAGACTTCTGATACTTTACTAGGTTATAAAACAGTGAAATGTGTGGGTTCTGAAACTCACATTTGAAGAGAAATCTCAGCTAAATTAGCTATCCAGAAAACATCACATATCACAATCGATATTACCATATTTTAACAAATCTTTGTTATCAGGATTGGGAAAGAAAAGTACAGTGATGGGACTTTTTATTCTATCAATGTAACAATAGTTTGAGTAAAGATGAAAAACAGGAATGGACACCCAAAACAATTACACTGTATGTCTGTTTCTTTTTCTATGTCTAGTAGAAAGCTTATCTTTAGGATGGAAATTGATGTGAAACGAGAGATAGAGAAAGAAAGAGAGATAAAGTGGTGGGAAACTAGGAAGGAGAAAGATGAATGGGGGAGATAGAGGCAGGAAGGGGGAGGATGGAAGTGGGAGAAAGAGAAATAGGAGGGGAAGGTGGAAGAGGGAGAAAGAAATAGGAAGAGAGGGTCAGGGAGAAAGAGAGATAGAAGGAAAGTTAGGGTGTAAGACGGAGAAAGAGAAATGGGATAGACAGAAGGAAAGTTAGGGTGGAAGAGGGAGAAAGAGAGCAGATGGGAAGTGAGGGAAAGAAACAGAAGGAACATTTCACTTTCCTGGGTCATATCTCGTTGGGTCCACAGAAATCTGTTTCTAGACAGATAATTAAGTCAAATAATCTCCAAATTAGAAGCATTTTTTTTTCAGACCAGAATATGTAAAATGTGTTATTTACATTTTCCAAGTCGAACTGATTTCTGTGCTCCCAAGAGATTTGAATTGTGCAGATTCAACTGTACATGTATTTTGTATATAAAGTTTAAGTAGACAATTGCCTTTTCAATTTGGAAGGTGGGAATTCTGTGAAAAGAAATTGATTGCTTTGATTTTATTATGAGTAATATTAATCACACACGCCCAATTCTACCATCAGAAAATTCCTTATCTTACTCTCTGTATCTTTGTTGTCTCCATACTTTTATTCTTTCTCTACCCCTGTTTCTTTCTACCAATTGCCCTTTCTATTTATATATCTCTTTCTCAACATTCCATTTGTCTTTCTCAACCTTTCCATTTCTCTTTCTCTTTCCACTCACTATATTCACTCTACAATTTTCTCAAGTTCAAATTATAAAAAAAAATATATACATTTCTTTACCTATGCTCAAACTTCTAAAAATAATGCCCGTCTTGTAACATTAAAACAACTGGTATTACAGGGTACATAAAGAGGAGACATGACAATTTTTTTTAGGCTTGCTAGTTTATATATATATATACATGTAGATTCAAACATTCTTCCTCACATGCAAAGTTCACATGTTTGGCTGATCAAGAAATTACTTTTAGATGTTGAATATAATTGTGTTATACTCAGGTTGAAATTCAAACATGTACAATAAGCATCAAATTCATATACCTGTGCCCAGAATTTTTTTTTTCTTCAAATTTCCAATTTTCCTGTAAATATCAACCGACACAGTAACATGAATAACTTAGGAAACACCCAAGTTTGGTTGTCATGGTAAATCAAGGAAATGTGTGTGTGCAATTGGGTTTTTACAGACGTGTATCAATCAGATATGATTATTTACGCCTGGGACCGACCTTTAACGTCACCATCCGAAAGACGTGACTCATTCTCGAACCTGGGTCTGCTGAATCAGTTTATAACTTCCACTGGTAGCTGGATTACAGGCGCACGCCACAAAGCCCAATGATCATTGTTATGGACTGATGAGATAGAAACAAGGTGCATGATTTTGTAGTTCTCCTTTGCAATTTCAATCAAATGTATATTTTCTTGATTAAATGTTAGTTACTTTTGTAGACTTCACAATCAGTAGTGTCACAGATGGACATTTTTCATCAATAATCTTTCCTATGCTGAGCTAAACCAATTTATAGAACAATCATTACTTCCAAATGTCTCCATTTTTGGGCTCATGTACAGAATATGAGAATGAAAACAATTTCATTCAACATTGCAATCAGTCAATCACATGCAAGTACTAGTTTCAGAAACTATAATGCTGATAACATTACACATCATATTGTGGCTCAAGTTTTCAGGAGGAAATGTCTGCTAAAATAAATAATTCAGTTCATTCATTGATAAGCAAGCTAAAGTAGTTTTTCTTCTGGCGATTATCCTTATCTTAATAAAGTAGGATGGTGTCCATCTGGATATGCGTTCATAATTGTAGTGTGGATGCATGCAGACAGTTGCACCCTTACATCTTTGCCAAGCCAGCTCCAGCACTGCACCTCACCACTTTCCTGTACTTTCTGTAAATCAAAACAAAACAACAACAAAAACAATTTTGGGTAAGATTGATATTTACGATTTCGTGTAAAACCAATAATTTATTTTAATTCATTTATAATTTTTGTTTAAATGAATCCAACTGAACAAAGTTAGTCATTGTCAGTAGGGTCAGAATCAGGGAATCATTTCCAAAATTATAGTCAATATTTGCTATAGTAAAATTTAGATAGGCTGAACCTCTACAAAGTACAATTGTCAGAACATTTTTTAAAATTTATCTGTTTTTTAGATTTATTTTTCTTTACTGAATACTGGGCATAATAGCTATATAGCCAATACTTCATTAGTGATTACAGTGCAGTGATATTGAGGAAATTTTTTTGAATGCATGTCCAACCATGATTTGCAAGTTGAACTTTGAAGGCTACAAGTACAACTTCTAACTAACTCTAATTGTCAGTCATGACTGAGTCAGTGAGTGCTCAACTTGTCTTCAAGTCAAAACTCAAATCATGACAATGATGTCTTTCTAAATATGAAATTTTGAAATAGGCTAGAATAGAATGAACAAAAAATGGACAATAAGTCTTACCAATCATCGACATTTTCATGCAGTCGATTTTTCGTGGGCTGGCCCTGAATTCGCTATCGCTACTAGTACTGCTCTGGCTGTCGCTGACTGACACTGTCATTTTCACTGTCAATTTCAACACTTTCAATTTCAAATTCCATAACCAAGTCGTCTTGATCTGGTTCACCTTCTTCCCTGACAACTGAGGCAGCCATCCCTGTAACTATAGGTTTTCCCGTCCATTTTCAAACTGTTTTCATCCAACAATAGAGATTGTCAATTCAGATTCGTCTCGTGATGCCAGGGCGATGCGAATGCTAATTTCAACTTCGTCTTTTGTCATGCAGTTTAACAACATTTCCGATCTGTTTAACACTATTTTCCCACAGTATCGTCAATTACAGTTCCACTTCGTTGGTCACAGTCACTGAGCACTTAAGCACAAAAATAATTTCGTCTTTTTCCAATCAGTATCGTCACCTTTTCATTTAGTTTCGTCTCCCATTTTAGTGTGAAAATAACACACACTGCATCTTTTCTTTATCTTTATTATTCTTGTTGTATTGTGTTGTTCATGTGAGAGTGTTTCATCTGTGTGAAGTTAGATGATGTGATTTATTGATTGTTGCGAATTGCAATGAAAGTGGCATAATTGTGATCATGCAGGTGGTGAGTAAACGATATGATGAGCAAATGTAGATGCATCTTGCTGCAGTGTAGTATAGAGGACGATTTTGCGTGAAAGTTTGACGAAAACGAATGCCAAAAGACGAATTTGATCTTGTTGTTTTGCGCCCAACTACTGTGACCAACGAAATTGAATCGAAAGTGACGAAAGTCAGCGACAAATGACGAAATTGAATGGTAATGTTTTTAAATTGAATGATCAAAGACGAAATTGAAACAAGCATTCGCAAATTCCTGCGGGCCGGCGACGAAATTGAAAGATCATTGTTTGAAATTGATTGAAAATGTGACGAAAATGGGCGGGAAAACCTATATTTCTAAAAACAAAAATGCAAACAACTTCTCCGAACTTATAACAACAAACTTTACTAGTCACGCAGTATACCGGTGGGAAAAACAGGAAGTGTGATTGCGACGCTGCTCTTTCTACACAGTATGACGTCATCATTTTCAGGCGATGTGGGGCTGGTCGATCCCGACGGATTTGGGAGGGGCGGTCAGTTTTGATTTTAATTTCAATTTTTCGATATAATGGAAGATATATATACATATATTTTTGTATATTTGTATTCTATGAACCAGTAGCTTTCTATGCATGTATGGTTGTATTCACTCCGTTCGGGGTCTTTAAAGTGCTATACTGAATTTCATATAGTCATGTTTTTACCATTTTTTGCATTGTATTGCCCATTGACGCTCGCGCGGATATTTAAGTTGAACGGACGCGCAATCCTTTAGAAATTGTCATAACGAGCTGGAAATGGTACCAAAATGTTCACAATTTTATGGAAAACATGATGCAAGGAAAAAAAATGGCGATTTTACGTTATGTATGACTGTTGCGCACGAAAACGCGCGCGCGCAAATTTTTGAAATGCTTAAAATGACCTGAAACGTACTCTAATTGAGACCTTTTTTGATTTTGAGCATTTTTAAATTTTGACGTGCGCGTTATGCTGTTCGCAGGGAATTTTTTGACGTGAACTGTTAAACTATGACCTGAAGTTAATGTGTATTGAATATTTTTGATTTTTGATGATCATTTATGTTGATATGATTGATAATGTGATTTTACAAAATGGCGCCTGGATGACGTCATGATAAACTGATGACCTTGAATGAGATGCCACATCTTGACATTAACAAGTCTGATAAGTGACGAAAATTTGAAGAAAATTGAGAATGAAATTTTTGAGGAATCATGGTAACAAGAAAATGGACGAAAAATAAAAATAAATAAATAATAAATAATAAAGAAGAAAAATACTGACGAAATTAAGAGGTGATCTGTCGATCTACGACAGATCACCCAATGATAAAATTTTCAATGGTCTTTTGAACATTGTAAATTGTGAGACCCACGGAATCGTACTGGTTTCACTCAGGAAGTGGCAGCGTCCCGGGGCTAGGTCAGTGGTAGTAGTAGTCCTAGTAACTGGGTGATTGTATCACCGACTTCGAGGATAATTTTTCAACTGTCAATGATAACAGAAGTTCACTCGCTGTGGCTACAACTATGCATACTATGCTAATATCACGGATGGGTGACTCAGAGCATGTTCGGAACATTTAAACATATCATGTAAGGCTTGCAGTACACAGAATACATGAATTATTCTAAAGAAATACAGTATACAATGCAATGAAACCCCCCCCCCCCCCCAAAAAAAAAAAAAAAAAAAAGACGTGGTTGAAAGGGCGCGGCGAGAAAACGGAGAGCAGGGGGCAGATACCCTACCCCCCCCCCCCTCCAACACACACCCACATTTTTTTTTCTCGAAAATCAACAAAATTGCGCCTTAGGCGACAAAGAGTGCCCTCAAAAGCCTCTAGATTCCGCTATGAAATAAGAGCTATCCTATGAGGTTACAGTGCCCCTTTCTCTGTAAATCGAGTGCCATTTCCGTGACGCGAACTGTAGACCTATATCTGTTTTTATGTGCTTTATTTTGTATAATCAAGCCTAATACGGCTCTTCTTTATGATTGTGATCGACGCATGCTCCTCCTGTGAAAACAAAGGCCCGGTTTAATAGGTATGTAGTATGTAAGTTTTCAGGGTTACACCATTCTGGTGTAACCCTGAATACTTGACCTACAATGGAGTTTCTCCACCATGAAAAAGTGTGGATGGTACTTCGCTAATAATATCACGTCAAGTAAGTTACACAATAGAGAGATCAGGCAAATAAATGACTTGCCATATGGCCCTTTTACACTATGCCCGGTGTTAGTCTAAACGGGGTAATTCAGTTCAGTTCAATTAGATTGAACATATATTGGAAATAAAAATCAGAAGTTTACATCATAAATAAAATCATGCGAAGTTGTAATCAACTTTGAGACATAATAATCAATTCAAACGTGGAAAGCGTACACATAATTATACATTATACTAAGAAATAGGTTATTACTGACACTAGAATTGACACTATGCCCGGTGTTCGGAGCTTAGTGTAAACGGGGTAATTCAGTTCAGTTCAATTAGATTGAACATATATTGGAAAATCAGAAGTTTACATCATAAATAAAATCATGTGAAGTTGTAATCAACTTTGAGACATAATAATCAATTCAAACGTGGAAAGCGTACAAATAATTATACATTATACTAAGAAATAGGTTATTACTGACACTAGAATTGAAGCATTCAGTAGCTTGACTTTATGCTAGTCTGCAGGCACAGACTCCATTTTAACAATTTAACACAATTCCCTGAACCCTTGCAGAGCCTAACATCCCCAGGCTCTGGCTGTGTAAAAAAAAAAACACGTTAGGGCCAGCTATTGTACGGGCCCTATTGTAGTCTTACAGTTCAGACATCCTGCTATAAAGCGTTTCGACTGACTATTAAGGGTTTGTGCCTGCAAACTAAACTTTTCCTACATTGAAGATAATGATTTAGTACTGGAAACTCAAGTGCCAACTTTCTAGAAGTTATTCTGAGTGGTTGACAATGTTGTAAATAGGGACAGGTTTCATTTATTAGGTTTAATGAATTATCAAAATTATAGCAACATGATTATAAATCAACGTGATTACAATTTTTGCTATCTCTTCCTCTCTCCTTCTCTTTCTGACTCTTTCTCACTGTCTCATCTATACCTCGTCTAATTTCTTTGTCTCTCTACTTCTATTTCATGGTACAGGAATACATGTGGAGGTGTTGCAGTATAGTGGTTGATTCTCTTGACTCTCACTCAAAGGGTTCAGGGTTCTAATCCCAGCCCGACACTAACGCCCCTTGGCAAGATAATCATCATATTTTGCACCTCTCCAACCAGGTGTAAATTGGGTACTGCTAGAGCATTACATATTTTGCCACTAGACTATGACCGGGATAATAATGTTGGAACGCCATGAGCGTAACGGCGTGACGGACAAGAGCGCTTTAGAAGGAGGCATCATTACTATTTTCAAACATTCTCTGTTATGGCGCCTCTTCTATCCCCTACACACCCAGTGGCTCTCATACAATGATACACTCACACTCTATTTTCATTTTTATTGGCAAGTCTAAGGTATTCATGTATCATTCAGTGTCACAGACATGTTTATTACCGATAGAGGACGTCATAAAGACGTCCCTCTACGTCATGTGCTATTCATACTGACGTCTGAGAGACGTTTTAAAGACGTCATAATTACGTCGTCTATACTGTAGAAATATGACGTAATCACAAGACGTTATAAAGACGTCGTAATGACGTTGCATACACGACGTATGTCGAGTTTTACGACGTCAGGCTATCAAGGAAGTCGGTCTCTCTTTCAATGTCATTTTCTACAAAGCCGTCTGACACCAAGTTATATACAAAACGACACCATTTTAAACCTTCGTATTCAATATTGCCTAAAGAGCATTAAACGTCATTCTTGTCTTTCTTTAATACAATAAAATAATGAGACAGTTCCTGTCACCAGTACGGCCACAGCAAAGACATATTTGTATTGTATTTTTATTTAATTCATTCACGGAATACAACTCTCATTCAGTAAAAACTGAACAAAATAGACTGCATTTTAGAGAGTTCGTTCCATTCTGTGGCCGATATTCATCAATGCGTATTAAATTTAGTCCACGTTTTAACCCCTAACTTATATTAGTGGGTAGACTATGTCCCCTTGATTTACGGAGGGTTATGTGTCGACCTCTTCATTCCGTAAAAACTACTACAGTACAAGTCTGTGACTATATACATTATAAAATCATGACTATATGAATGTATGAACAGGTGCAGATTTATGCACTCTCACGCTTACATAATAGTTGTATTCTGATGTAGAATCAATCAAACTAATGCTGGCAATTGAAAACTACATTTGTACAGACTTATACACAAAATGCTAATTCCAGCCTGCAGGTCTGATATGATATCGAGGTAACGAAATTTACTATTCAGATACACTGTAAAAAAAAAACATGCAATTTTTTTCACGGGAATATCCTGGCAGTCAGTATGCCAGGAATGCCCGTTTTCCAGTTTTTTTTACCCAAAATCAGCACATATTAACAATAAATATATGTAAATTTACAATGAATATAAGCTGATTTCCTGTAAACCAACAAGCTTGTTGTTTTACAGGAAAAACTGTAAAATTGAAATAACGGCAATAACTTGCAATTTCAAGGGCTGAAAAACCTGTAGTTTTACAGTTATTATTTACAGAGTACATTATGAAAATGTGCAAACTTATGCTCTCTCAAGCTGTTCTAGTACTTTTGTATTATTTATACAATGCCACAATGTAATGCACCATGTGATCATGAAAGCTAATGCATGTAAAATACAACTGCAGTGGTTTTGGATATGATATCGATGAAATCATATTCACGATGTAAATTCTTCACAAATTTATGAGCAGACTTGTGCCCTGTTAATAACATCCGACAGTTGTATTTTCTTATTATAGAATAATTAATCAAACTGTCAATTTGAATTCGAAGTCAAATCGTGCAGAAGTTATATGCACACGATTTTGATTCCAAGATTCGGATACAGATATTTTAGACATTCAGACAATAAGACATTTACCCTTAAAAACGTGCATACTTGATGCAATTCAAACCGTAATATTCTAATATGTAGATGAAATCGAATTCACAAAAATGTATTTACAACCCGATTGTGCAGACTTAGGCACGCACATTGAATTCCAACAGGCAGATATCAAATTGGAAATATTACCCTTAAAACAGAACTTCATCATGAAAATGAGAGAAATATATTCAATTACGCACACATATGCAAGTCCACTAGGCGGACATGATATCATAGAAAATAGATTTACAGCAGAAATTCTTCATGAAAATGAGCAGAGATTTGTGCAGACTTATGCAATTCCAACTGTTGCATATCACATTAGTAATATTAAATTTGCAACATTAATTCATCATGAGAATAAGCAGAAAAATATTCACAAACCAATTGTGCAGACTTATGCACACTCATCCTGTTCCAACAGGTAAATATTATATTAGAAGTATTACATTGGCAAAAGAAATTTATCACAAACCAGCTGTGCAGACTTATGCACGCATCCAAATGCAGCAGGATATCACATAAGGAATATTACATTAACAAGATAAATTCATCATGAAAATAAGCAGATAAATATTTACAATCCACATGTGCAGACTTATGCAAACAAATCCAGCTCCAGCTGACGTACTTTATATCGCGTTATTAATATTACATTCACAACATTAATTCATCATAAAAATGAGAAGGAATATATTCATAAGCCAACTTTGCATATTTATGCAATTCCAACTTGCGTATATCACATGAGTAATATTACATTTGCATCATTAATTCATCATGGAAATAAGCTGAAATATATTTACGATCCATATGTGCAGGTTCCAACAGGCAAATATCACGGTAGGGGTATTACATTTGCAAAAGAAATTCATCATAAAAGGTAGCAGAAATATATTTACAAACTAATTGTGCAACTCTTGCACATATGTAATTCCAACTGGCGTATTACGTTTACAAGAAAACTTCATTATGAAAATAATCAGATATATTTTTACAAACCGATTACGCAGACTTATGCAATTCCAACTGGCGTATATCACATTAGTAATATTACATTTGCATCATTAATTATTCATCATCAAAATAAGCTTAAATATATTTACAATCCACTTGTGCAGATTATGCACATCATCCTGTTCCAACAGGCAAATATCAGGTTAGGATTGTTACATTTGCAACAGAAATTCATCCTGAAAATAAGGAGAAACATATTTACGAACCAATTGTGCAAACTGATGCACACATGTAATTCCAACTGGCGTATATCATATTATTAATATTACATTTACAACAAAGAGCAGAAATATATTCACGAACCGATTGTGCAAAGTTATGCATACACATCCTGTTCCAACAGGCGAATATCATATTAGTAGTATTACATTTGCAACAGTAATTCAGCATGAAAATGAGCACAAAAATATTCAAAAACAAATTGTGCAGACTTATGCATACACATCCTGTTCCAAATAGGTAAATATCATATTGGGATTATAACATTGACAACAGAAAGTAGGCATGACAAGTAGATGTAAAATATTCACCAACCAATTGTGCAGACTTATGCACACATATCCAAATTCAGCAGGCGAAGATCACATTGGGAATATTACTTTCGCAACAGAAATTCATCATAAAAATGAGGATAAATATATTCACGAACCGATTATGCAAACTTATGCACTCATATCCTTTTTCAACAGGCGGATATCGGATCGATAATATCTCATTTACAAGAGAAATTCACCATGAAATACGCAGATGTATATTCACAAACCAATTGTGCAGACTTATGGGCAGATAGATTATAAAGAGTTTTACATTTGCAACAGAAATTCTTCATGAAAATGAGCAGAAATATATTTACAACCAACTGTGCAGACTTATGCACATAATTATATCCTTTTTCAAAATTCGGATATCGGATCGGTAATATCACATTTACAAGAGAAATTTACCATGAAATAAGCTGATGTAATATTCACACAGTTGTGCAGACTTATGCACACACTTGCTGTTCCAACAGGCAAATATCATATTTAAGAGTATTACATTTACAACAGAAATTAATCATGAAAATGAGCATAAATATATTCACAAACCAATTGTGCAGACTTGTGCACATATATCATTTTTTAACGAGTGGATATCGGATCGGTAATACCATTTCATGAAATGAGCAGATATAATTTATATTCACAAACCAACTGTGCAGACCTATGCACACATATCCTGTTACAACAGACAAATATCATATAAGGAGATTTACATTGGCAACAGAAATGCATCATGAAATGAGCAGAAATATATTTACAAACCAACTGTGCAGGCTTATGCACGCATATCCTGTCCCAACAGGCAAATGTCATATAAGCAGTACAACATTAGCAACAGAAAATTCATCATGAGCATATTAAATATATTCACAAACCAACTGTGCAGACCTATGCACACACATACTGTTCCAACAGGCTAATATCATATTAAGAGTATTACATTGGCAACATAAATTCATAATGAATATGAGCAGAAATATATTCACAAACCAATTGTGCAGACTTATACATATATATATTTCAAACTGGCGTATATCATATCAATAATATTATAATTTCAAGAGAAATTCATCGTAAAAATGAGCAGAAATATATGTACAAACCAACTGTGCAGACTTATGCACATATATCATTTTTCAGAAGGCGGATATCGGATAGGTAATATCATATTTAAAAGAGAAATCCATCATGAAATGAGCAGATATATATTCACAAACCAAGTGTGCAGACTTTAATATGCACACACATGCTGTTCCAACAGGCTAATATCATATCAAGAGTATTACATTGGCAACATAAATTCATAATGAATATGAGCAGAAATATATTCACAAACCAATTGTGCAGACTTATACATATATATATTTCAAACTGGCGTATATCATATCAATAATATTACAATTTCAAGAGAAATTCATCGTAACAATGAGCAGAAATATATGTACAAACCAACTGTGCAGACTTATGCACATATATCATTTTTCAGCAGGCGGATATCGGATAGGTAATATCATATTTAAAAGAGAAATCCATCATGAAATGAGCAGATATATATTCACAAACCAAGTGTGCAGACTTTAATATGTACACAAATGCTTTTCAAACAGGCAAATATCATATTAAGAGTATTACATTTGCAAGAGAAATTCTTCCTGAAAATAAGCCGAAATATATTTACAAACCAATTGTGCAGACTTATGCAAATATATCCAATTTTAGCAGGCGGGTATCACATTAGGAATATTACATTTATAACAGGAATTCATCGTGAATAATAAAGCAAAACATATATTCATAATCCAAAATTATTGTGCAGACTTATTTAAAAACATCCAATTTCAGCAGGTGTATCACATTAGGAATATTATCAGACTATACCAGAGTATACATCATCAGAGTATACATATATCAGAGTATACATCATCTGAAAGCATTCTGAGTAGTAAAGGAAATTGTGCGGCATTAGGAACATAACATTTACAACATAAATGTTTCCTCACAATAAGCTGAAATATATTTACAATCCAGTTGTGCATATTTATCCTCTTCCAACAGGCAAATAACGGGTTTGTTGTGTTACATTTGCAACAGAAATTCATCATGAAAATAAGGAGAAACATATTTACAAACCAATTATTCAAACTTATATGTAATTCAAACTGGCGTATATCATATTAGTAATATTACATTTTACAAAAGAAATTCTTCATGAAAATAAGCAGAAATATATTCACAAACCAATTGTACAGACTTATGCACAGACATCCTCTTTCAACAGGATGTGCAAATATGCAGACATATGCACACTTTCACCCAATTTCAGCTAGAATTGTATTCTGATATAACGTTGAACAAATTTATGATGGAAATTTAAATAAGATGTACAGACTTCTAAATTCAGGAACACTTTAAACACATGATTTGATAACAGGAAAATTACATTTGATATAGGAATTTATTACGAAGTTGGGCAGACTTATGCACTCTCCTGCAATCCCAATGGTTGTATTATGACGTATGACGTATAGTGTCCAAAATTTTGATTTCAAATGCAGTTTCAGCAGTAAATATATATTCACACAACTAATCAAGGAATTGTGGAGACGTATACACTGCCACACCATTCCATTTATTATGATGGAGAAAAATATCTAAAAACCCCAAAGAAATGCATTATTAGAATATATAGACGTATCCGCTTCCAAAAGGTATATTGTGATAAAAGTGAAATGTATTACACTACAATTGCACTGTATTTGTATGCATCATAATATCTCTGAAAGCATTGTGAGTAGCAAAGGAAATTGTGCTGCAATGTGGAAATCTCTACGATGTATGTTACCAAACAAAAAGAACATGAAATTGATTCAAAAGTTGTCTTTTAATGGAGAAGATGTCTTGGGATACAGATAAACGTAAACAGCATTTTACCTTCGGTGATGATTTTCAATAATTTTTCACTAAAGTTCAAACTACTTTCATTTTTAAATCGATTTCCATTCAAGATGTTAATTTATTTTAAACTTTGGAGCGATGCAGAATTGTCAATGTCAAGAGACATATCCTCTGTATATTATACTTTCTTCTTTTTTTTAATGTAAAAGGCTGTGCAGGGCCCTGTTCCATGAAACTTGCTTTCACTGACAATTAACAACTGTTATAAGCTACTGAAATCCTTGCATCTGATTGGCTGTGACCACATCTGTCATTAAAATCACCAAGACACTTGATGAACACCCCCCCCCCCCCCCCCCGCTATATACAAGAGGATGATACCCACATAAGTCCTGGAAATTACGGCTCTCATGTTTAGCAGACTCCTCAATTAAAAAGTCCTGCGACTTTAATTATATAAGTTGATATGATATCGAAGAAATTATAGATTATCAATATCAGTATTCTCATAATAATAAACCAAATTTACAATTGAAATACAACATAAAATTGGGCAAAATGATTTACTCTCGTGGATATCTAGAATTGTTGTAGTGGTGAAAATCAAGAAAATTACATTTAACTGAACGAGACACTGAATGTTATACAGTGCGTCCCAGAAAAAAACGAAACCCTAAAACAAAGGGTTACTGTGTCCACACTAGGTGCTCTATGACAATAATTATCTTTTTTCCCATACACTAAGCAGTATTATGCTTTTAAATGATACCTTGGTGGCATCTATCCGTACATGCTTTATCGAGCAGCAACATTTTGAAAATGAAATGTAAAAACTCAATTGAGCCGGGTTTGGGAAAAATCATGAAAACGTTAGGATCACATGCAAACATGACCCAAATGACTTTTAAAACCCCATGAGAAGGCTGTTATCATATCTTTCTTTCAATAATGAGGGAAAGGATAATGCCCTCATCATAAAATGAAGGATGTTCAATGTATTGTCGATGTTGGGGGTAAAGAAAGGGCATGTTTTGTATTGATATTGTACCTGCATTCGAAATGAAAAAGGAATCTTTTGCATTTTTCTGAACTGAAGTTTCCTTTAGGAACAAAGCAGACAGAAAGGTGATATTTTTCATAAAAGTAAAGTAAGTGACACTTTCTACTGTCATCAAATGGAAATACAAAGTAGAAAGGGCACATAAGTAAGAATAAATATCAAGATTATGGAAATTTCCCACTTCAGGAGGCCGGGCACCTTTTCCAGCACACGATGGGCACTTTTTCATCTTTTGAGAGATATTTATTGATTTTGGAATTAAGGGGCTTTTGCCCCTGTCACCACTGGAAATTGGTACTGACCCGTGTTTTATGAACGTGTGATTGAATGCTTGCCATCACAAAAGGGAATTTCATGTCCCATATCTCTTAAAGCTTGACTAACTGCTTAAAGTTCACATGCTTACATATGTTCCCTCGTTTCTGGGACACACTCCCACGTTCCACTGCTGATTTATGTGTCGATGCATCTGTTTGGCCTTTTTTAGACGCTTTACGTAGTATTTTGTTTGACATGCCTACAATTTTCGATGCATACTGAATTTCTCTCAAACGGTATCAAATTAACATTTATATAACACTATCAGTTGTTTAATGGGGGTTTTTTTTACTGTTAATAATCTTGGGACATACGTTGTGAAGAGCGTAGGGGTGTTTTTTGTTTGTGTTTTAATAATAATTATTTTACCAGCACATCAATTATAAATTATAACAGTCTTGCTATGCTTCATTTTTGCAATTTAAAAAAAAAAAATTTAAATTATTTTTATTGCTCCCACATGCTGCCCACTATTGTTTGTATTACAACAACCAATGAGGAGAGCCTTTAAACAGAATTTATCATTTCTTATAGGTAATCGCCAGGCATTGGTTGTTGTTTATGTCACACTTACGTTATTTTTGTTTGAAAATTGTTGTCATGTTATTATATATTCCTGTAAATTAAATAATTTAAAAAAAAATCAAAAAATAAATAAATTTCCCTTTAGTCATTTTCGCATGTGATACTAACGACTTCTCGGTTTTACCCTAATCCGGCACAATTGACGTTTTACATATCATTTTCAAAATGCTGCTGCTCGGTAAAGTATGTACGGATGGATGCCATCAGGGTACCATATAAAAGCATGATACTTCTAGTTATGGAAAATAGATAATCGCACATAGTGTGGTTGCAATATTAAACCCTTTGTTTTAGGGTTTCGTTTTTTTTTCTGGGACGCACTGTATAGTGTTATATTAACCCTCCTAATTCAACACTCCTTAGAATCCTCTTCAGCTCAATAAAGCTACCACCAGTTCTGTTTTTCCACTTTCCCAAGCATTCTCTTATCGCTTTTATGTAATCAGTCCCATGCTTGGCCAAGATACTCTTTGCCTCGTTGTATTGGATGCCGAGCTCGAGGGAAAGCGCACTGTATTTCCCATCCGGAACGTGTTTGGCTAATTTCTCCAGTATTTCGTCTGACACCGAGTCACTTTACATGAAGATAAAAAAAATCAAAAAAATATGACACTAAGTAGTAATTTCTAGTTTGGAGGTAATGAATGCTGTTTATCTGATTTCGCTTTGACCGAATGACATTTCCATGAAATGAAGTAGAATTAAACTGTAATTTGCAGCTACGACTTAGGACCGGTCAACGTTCAGACTCACTTGAACCTTTAAAAACAGTAATTTATGATTTCAAGGACTGGAAGGATTGGTCGGTCAGTTGAATTCGGTGTTAAGGCATTTATAATCGTTCTTAGTTAGAGACCCGGGTTTGATTCTTGTAATATACATTAATGCAAAGGCACACCCCCCCCCCCCCCCATAAGACAATTCTAGTATACTGTCTTTTCAATTGACTTGCGTAGCACAAAAAGTGAATACATTTCAGCTTTTGTATGTGAACGTCATCCTGAAAGAGGAGAAGTTGCCTTTGTCGAAAAAGTGGTCAAAAAGCTTTACATGTATTTCAAAATGACACAGATTTTTAATTTTGTTCTGAGTCGAAAATGCCTTTCTGAAAGTCGAAGCTGGATAAGTTGGAGTTGCATTACATTTTTTTTCTAAGCTCATGAAAGTCCTTGCGTGCAGTCGAAAACACATAAATGCCCTCAATTTTGATGCAAAACATATTATATATAAATATATATCATCGTTCTATTTTACATAAATTTACTCAAAATTAAGAATTTTCTTATTGTGTTATACAGCATTTCATCTTAGCACACACACCCACAGCGACACTAACAGAAAAATACTATTTCTGTATTACCTTGGAAGTCCAGGTACATCATCTGGAGCAATCTGGGTGGCCTCCATGTCTGATGACATCTGAGTCCTGGTCTCTCCTAAAATAAAATGTAATTATCGTTACATAAATTTTGCATTGCCTTTCACAATATTATACACAAAGAGATAATATTCAAAGTTGAATTGTGTGTAGGAAATTCCTCAAGGGGACATCCCGGTAGACTAACAGCCCTCGAAATCGACAGTTCATGATACCGACGGCCCTTGAGATCGATGGCCCTCGTGACCCACTGCCAACGAGACAGACGAAAACAGAAGCTTACATAGATAGGCAGACAATTTTTAAAAAGAAATAATCAAGAAACACGCAGCCACCGACACCGACCAAACATTTAACCTGATGCCTTAATTAGGGCATGGCACTGACGGCCCACGAGACCAAATTTTCAAAAAGGTACACGAGACCCACTTTGGACGACATAAAAAAAGGGGGAATAGAACGCCCACGAGACCAACAGCCCACGAAACTGACCTAACGTCGTCGGCCTCGTTGGCTGGAGACATTCTTCTACTACTTATTCTCTCATACAGATAATTAACTTCACTTTTACCATTGAAAATGCATTTGCACTATTGTGCACCTAACAGCAATAATAGGATAAAAAGGGGGTGGGGGTCTTACCGGTTGAGTAAGTCCTGCCAAGGGTTTCTAGTAGAAGAGGACTGGTCGGAGTCGACTGACTTATATCTGGTGTCAAGGAGGTTGAAATATAACAAATGCGAAAATATCATAGCATTAACGTATTTTCAGTTTTCGTTGTTTTTAATCTAATACATTACTTTGTTTAAAAACAACTTTTAAAACATGGACCTAAAATATTGAAATCGAAAATGTGAAAAGTAAACCAGACAAACATGTGGAAAAAAAAACGAGAAAAAAAATCGACGGCATTCATAGTATTGCGAGACATCCATTATAAATGTCAAAACCTTTACTGCAAGCATGATTTTTTACTAAAAATATGTCAGAAAATCAAAGTTAAGGATATTAAATGTTTTTACCAAATTAATTTTTTTCCGTTACAGGCTTTTGAATTTGAATATATTTTCTAATCGGATTTTAAAGCGATAAACAAATCATACACAACGAACATTAATAGTTTTGAATTCATTCTCACACATATGATATATTTAAACACACCAGAGTGAAATTTAATGTTTAAAAATGCAAGTATAATGCAAACGCTCTATCTTTGAAGTTTTTTTTTCTTGTTTGCAACATATTCTGTCTGTTATCAAGCAATTAATGAAGCACTGATCAAAATCCACTTTATTAGGGATTTTTTATTTTTAGGGTTTCACGACGTTCGCCGTTCATTTAGGCCGGTACGGTATAGTCTGCAAGCACAGACCCTAATTTGACACTTTATCAGAAAATCTGATAAGAAGAAGATCCGCGGAAGGGGGGGGGGGATAGTTCCCTAATGTGTTCCAAAAAATTAAGTTAAATTTCTTTTACGGTTCCTTTTTGGCTAAAAACAAATCTTATGATGATGTAGGACTAAATAGGATGTGAAATACTAAGCAAGATATAAAAGCGCCGTTAACGGTATAAAAATAGCGGATAGACGGGTTTCCCTGTTTAGGGTATCAAAATCTGCCCCTACTTCAATCTGCTTTTTAATTCAGCAAGTGATTTACGTGTATAATGTACAGGTCGTCGCAATCGGGTTGGATCGATTCAGGTATACCATTACTTTGTAAATTAAACTTTGAACGGTTTTGTTTGGTTTTGTTTGTTTGTTTGTTGTTGTTTTTTTGTTGTTGTTGTTTCTTTTTTTTTGGGGGGGGGGGGGGGGGGGGAGGTGTCTCGTTGAGGCCGGTAGGGTACATCATCCACGTGAAAACGGATAAAACGTTTACCTTTTCAGCATTATAGGCGCATAACCCGGGTTACGCGTTTAGGGTATCAAAATAAGAGACTGATATCAAATGCAGAGACTGATAAAAAGAAGATCCGCGGAAAGGGGGGGGGGGGGGAATAGTTCGGTAATGTGTTCCAAATTAGGTTAAACTTTTTTCACGGTTCCTTTTTGGCTAAAAAGAAGTCTTATGATGATGATGTAGGCCTAAATAGGATGTAAAATACGGTTGCCACGGTGTAAAGAAGGATCCCCTCCCCAGCAACCATACCAACCAAAATTTCCTTCGAAAATATTTCCACTATGATAGGATACGTATAGGATATTACTCCCGTCTTCCCTCGCGCTGAGGTGACGGGAGGGTAGTAGGGAAAAGTCAATCCGTCGGTCCTCCCAAAACCCATATAGGGTAGGTGCAGGTAATATGGGACCCTTAAGCTCATTTGCATAATTTGCATAAAGACAAATAAAGACACACAGAATATACTTTGTTCCCATGAATCAGTAACGACTAGTCTAACTTTTAATGTAAAGAAAACAAAATTATCACCAGCCCCCTGTCCATTATATGCAAATTATGACATCATCACCAATAGTCCCATATTACCTGCAGTGCAGGTAATATGGGACCATTAATTAAAGACCTTAGGTTCACATTAAAACGACTCTATTATGTCTGGTATTTACTTTAAAATGTATAAAAGTCATTAACTGTAAGATGATTTCACATTTTAAGAACCTTTAATGAATATGTTGACTTAAAATTATATAATTTATAGATCGTCTGAAGAAAAGTAAACCTGCAGACCAGTCCTATGCCAAGAATAATGCAATGCTTAGGCTTCCAGCTCAGTGAAATTGACAAAATATGTATGGTTGCTGTGGCTTTTACTGTGAACCTCAGCTCAGGGTCCCATATTACCTGCAGCCCCATATTACCTGCACCTACCCTAAGGGGGCCGTAATCCCCCTGAAAAGAAAATGGCAATTTTTTTCCCCCTCATTTCTGCATCCTTTACAAGGGACGTACCACTAATTATGCACGTTATGTTTCATGGCCTTAATTTCTCTGAGTATTAAACCACAGAAACATGGCAAGATCAAATCGCTCCCTCTTGGTCTATGCATGGATATTCTACTCGAACATAATTATATCCATATCGTCTTCAAGATGAAAATGTATTTTCTTCAGAACGCATGCAAGCTTTGGATAAATAACACATACTCACATGTTGTAAATACTTCTTGATAAAAAACAACTTTACCCGACTTTTTTTCTTATTCACTTGATTATTGAGACAAATATACGGTACGGAGATTAATCATAAAAACAGCTAGCGCCCGTGGATGTGCTTCTGCTAGTATATTCGAATATCTTTATTTTTAAGCGAACACCTCTTACAAACCATTTTGATAGGCCAATCGTGGATAATTATTTTTGTCATACCAAAGGGTAACTGTCCCCCCCCCCCCCCTCCTCCATTATTACACCACGCACATAAAATGAATGTAATATCAGCAGAAAAAAGTAGGTTTACCCGAAAAGCTGGTGTTAAACGCAATCTTTTGCTCGTTGATTTGGATCATGTTCAGTATGACCAATGTCTCGTCACTCTTGTCTGTCAGATTGAGTTGAAAGTACTTCGTATTCTTGGGCTCAGAGCTGACGTCATTATATTGAATGGTCTTTAATGAATGTTGGAAATAATAGTATAGTTAAGATAATTTGTATTATGCGCTGGAATTACTTGAATATCAATTATCGTTCAAAGTACTCAAACATAAATATATTCGCTTGATTTACCAAGAACAATCAATTAAGCTCACTGATATGTCAAAAGTGATATCGGCTGGTTATTTCTGACTGGTATGAGAAGTATTTCTTGGTTATTTTGTATAGTGTGCATACAAAACAGTAATATAGACCCCCTAAAAACGAAAACCATCAAACAACCCCCCCCCAAAAAAAAAAAAAAATAAATAAATAAATAAATAAATTAAAAAAAAAATCATAAATAATAATAATAAAATATAATAATACTCAATAAAATAAAAAAATAAATAAATAAATAAAAAATAAAAATAAAAAATAAATAAATTAATTAATTAATTAAAAAATAATAATAACGATAACTTTGCATTGACTACACTTTTAGTGAGGAAATCCACATCAATAATATGAACTACTCCGAATGTATTTTTTTTTTTAATACTGAGCTTTTGATGATATGTATGTGTTAATACTACTCAAAAATGGAGATGCTTACCTCCTGACCCACGAGATCATTTTCTACTTGGCAAGTGATTTGCAGGCCTGGAGTGCGTCTCTGGAAAAGAATCACATCGTCGTCATCCTTCACAGGTTGGTGTTTGACACCCTCATCCAGTTCGTGAACCTTTTTCTGTGAATCGTGAAAGAAAAATGCCATAGACCATTCTTTATCAAATGTGCAATTACAATCAACAAATGTGGGAGCACTGCGGTATATTAGTGAAAGCTCTTGATTCTCAAACGAGAGGTCCTAGGTTCGATTCTTGCTCGGTGCTAACATCTTTGGGCGAGGTCTTTTGCCCACATTTGTCTCTCTCGACCCAGGTGTATCAAAGACACGTAGGCATAGGTTCACACGAGGAATTTGACACTATCCGGGTATTTATTCCATAACAAATGTTATCAATCACCGAAAGTGGACTTAACGTTTACGACCGACAGGTCTTACGTATTGCATTGCACCCTCCACAAAACGCTCCATAAAAAGCTCAACATCCGCTGCAGCATCACACATTTTCATTGATAGAAAGCCCTCCGAGATAGCCCGAGTAATCCCCTTGAATCCCATCGAGATTCGTTGCCTCTGAGACACTAATGGGCAATTCTACCAAATCTGGTGTAAGCGAATGATGACGCAATACACATAAAAAAGATGACTGTATGTCTTTAAATGGGTACTGGCAATGCAAATGTATCGCAGGGCCCTGGGGAAGAGTAGTACCGATGAGGCTTCCCCCGGGAATAATATCTTATTACTATCATTATGAATGTGCAATTATCGGGAATAAGGTTTCCTTTCAAATTTCTCAGGAGGCCTATTTTATATCAAACCCGTGTTGCATTGCCATAAAGCTGCAGAGTACCTTTGAATTCGTTTTGAAATAAATTTTCGACTACACTACGTAGGTCATGTTAGTACAAAATGAAGATAAGACTCACAAAATGTGAATATGCAGTGTCACAGATTTCAATGGGAAATAAGTTTTCTTCATGTAAACAATACATATTTTATCTTTATCACTACAATTTGCCCAAAAATATCGAACAACACAAAACATTTGATACAATTTTTTAAATGTGTTATGTCCGATATTTTTGGACTAATATTTTCATCGTTGACAGAAACACCAAAGTGAGCGAAATCTTTCTAAACAAGTAGACATGGAGTTATCTCTTATGAACTTATTTTGAGTGAGTCATTTACCCAATGTTGTCCATGTGGCTTCTTAACCAGGCGCACCTCTAGTACCGGTTTTCTAGATTTAGGCATAACTTTGGGTAGAAATGGCATGCAGGATAATCGTATGCTCTTGAAAAATAGCCAGTCCCATATCATGGCAAAGTATCCTCCGGAGAAATGGGTCACTGATATTTCGAGGCAATGTTGGCGTGCTAGACATGTGTTTACAGGTTCCACAATGCGCTGAGGTGCTCCTAAATTAGGACGTAACCAATGAAATAAGAGCAAAATTCACACTACCATGCATTTCAAAACTGTAAATATATGTAGAGAAATTTAACTTTAAAACTCTCTTGACTGTACAAAGCTGCAGGAGCCAGAAATGTTATGCGGTAAGAAAAAAAAGTACATATCTAGTATATAAATCTCTCCCTAATTATAAGTTTTATTTCAAAGATATGAAAATGAAAAGGAACTTTAAGATCATAAAATATCATAATCATCAAACATAATCATATTTAGAATTATAAGCATTTTCCGTAAGGATTCATCATTTTCTTTAATATCAATTGCTTATATTTTATTACTATTTTGAGATTTGTCCTTAAGAAAGCCCATAATTATGATGTTTTAGGGAGTTGTTCCAGGCTACTAAATGTTCTGGGAAATTTTGAATTGGTTTTGATTATGATTTGTTTTTTCAGGGTAAGGCACTAACTTGTGTTTGCCTTATTCCTAATTTCATCTTAACAGATTAATATTCTATAATTATGATTTACCAAGGGGTATTCACTTTTACCTTTTACTCCTCGATTCCATGAATACAGAACAGTCTTTACCCTCTCAGGATCAACGAGTACAGCGCAGTGTGGTATTGTCAGTGTGGCAGGTTTCTTGAAGCGAAGTCCTGAAGGATAACATTGGAAGCCATGGCTGACAAGAAGCTCATCATCCTGTAGTTTAAAGCCGTCTGGAAGCTCAGTAAGGACCTCCAGGGTTATTTGTACTCCATCTGAGTCATCAAGAGCACCCGGTGGGATGTCGAGAGTAAACCCGTGAGATTCAGTGGATAGTTTTCCACCGAGGGAGTTAAAACTCGCTACTGCAACGCAACCGTCTGTTGAAAATGAGTTATAATTACAATTGGAAAACATGTTTACATATTAATGCTTTACTAGGCTCTAAAAATCATTGTAGGTTAAATAAGGCTTATGGGGATTTTAGGTTTTTCACATTTCACATGCTTTCATTATGAAATATTTAATGTGGTATCTTTGTTATGTAATTTAATTTTCCAGTTCATAAAAAAAGACTAAAAGGCCGTGGGTTCGAATCCCGGAACGGCACCTATTTCTTGAAGGAAGACATTTAATCTACACAGTTCTTCTTAACCCACGTGTTAAATCGGCGTCAGTTAGGTTCCCCTCATTGAAGGAAAGGTACATACATTGGGTGTGAGCAAGGACGAATCTACTGATCGGGGTCGGGAAAATAATATAGCTGTATACCGTTCAGAGGTATCGTAGATGCATAGAATCTATCCGTCAAGTATCGGTCTGTTGTAGATATATTAGGGCGGGCACTATAATTATGTAGCAAAGGTATAGTTATTATTATTATTATTGTTGTTATCATCAATATAATTATTATTGTTAATTATTTATCATTGTCATTATCCCCGAAGTGCATTATACCATGGACCTACTAGAGGTCCATTATTATACCTACCTGAGCTGTGGTCTCTTGTACGACTACTGTGTGCTCTGTCAATTCGCACAATTGCTGGCATGTCATCACATTCAATTTCCTCCTCCATCAGATTTTGTCTGCAGTGAATATAGGTTTTCCCAATCAAACTCATCAAAAACAGCAACAAAAACGATGTACAGTTGCTCGATTTTATTTGAATTTGAATGCTCATCAAGGTCAACATTCAATGGCCTAAAACGAGCCTTCAGTTTGATATTATGGCAAGCCATCGCATCATTTCATCATGCATTTTGATAGAAAGAGCATTTAAATTCACGGGAGCTTTGGATCGCGAACATTTATGAATTCGAAATCATCAACAATCATGTTTGCGATTCAAGCAATGGATTTTAAAATGCTCTCCTTCTCTTCGAAATCTGTTAAACTTGACTGCCTATTAATAACATGTAAAGTAAATCTCAAGCAAGAATTCGCACCCAAGTCGTTTTTTAATGCTGGAAAATTAATTTGAATCGAAGGGGCAAAGAGCAAACGGGACGAGCTAATTGCCTGAATACTAACTTCTGAAAATGAAAGAGAAACCTAATATTGCGAATTTGACAGAGACAACCATTCATATACCACATACATTCCAGTTATATTTTCCACGTACACATACACATATTATTAAAAATATTTAAATAGTTTAAAAAGTTTTCTCACTGATTTTCTTATTTCTTAATACTAATATTTCCCAAACCATAACAAAAACAAAACAATACCAAACCTATCAAATAAAGGTTGCTAAACCAGTGTAGTAAATTTAAACTTACTATTTTAGGATTTGATCCCAAAAAATAAAACCATTGGCAATTAAAATCTTTTCATAGATTTCACATCATTTATAATAATCTATCCCTACCTCAATTAACTTTACTACAGCTCTGTAGTTAGTGCTCAAATTATGAATTCGTTCAGACAAGAAATATGAATGGTCTGATGAGAAAGCACTTCTAGCACTTTACTCTACTTTTCAAATACAAAATAGCTAAATAAAACTTACTTCTGTCCTGCAGCTAATGGAGTACTCGTTGCCTTTGGAGTGTTTAACAGAACCTCTTCCGAGGCAATCCCTGATATCAAATGTAGAGCATTAAAGGTCATGATATACAATCTTAAGTACACCACACACATACACGCAGACAATTAAACCAATATCCTTGCCAAAAATATTTTCAGCAAATGGGAATCTAGTGTGAAGGGATGAAAAAGATAGGATCCAACAAGAGGTGCCTGAATTAGTTTACGACGAGATATGAACGGATTCGAAGAACACTTATTGCATTTACGCACTTATCATCGGGTTTAAGTTCCACATGCTACTACAACTAATGTGCTAAAATTACAAATTAGAAAGAAGAAAAAAAAAAGAAACCCAGAGTAGGTTCAAACTTTTTGCCCTCGTTTTCTCGTGTCTTATGCAGTACTGGTATTAAGTCTCGTGAGTTACGTTATGGAACTATAATTATTCTTGGTATCAGCTTTTCACACTCTATAATTATCTTCGAGTTCTTTATCACAGATAAATTGCCTTAATAGCGAACTGATTGAACTAATTTTATACAAATTGATTTTGGCCCTAGACACTCTTACCTTCAAACATGGGGTGAAGTGACTGCATCTGTTCTTCTACATCTTCAGATCTTGTACTGCGATCGTTTGGTCCAGGATCAGTAAATCTTCCCACACGTCTTTTCTCTATCCTCCAAGGGAATTCTTCTCCGGAGCGCTCTAAATCGGGCGTATCAAGGTTGATAATCAAATAAATTGCAAGTATGTATTACTTGAAAACACCGCTGGTAGCACTTAATCGCTTATAGCTTTGGTGGTGTTGAAGTATATCTGTTTTGCATAATTCTTGTCGATAAGTACAAATAAGTAAAATATAGTAAAAGTAACCGAAATATATTTAAAATATTCGAAAACCTCACATGACCACCATTGCCCTGTCTTATATCACTGTTTTTCCACGTAATTTATGTATTTACCCCCACCCCCCCCCCCCCAAAAAAAAAATAAAAAATAAAATAAAAATATAATTAAATTAAAATAAAAAAAATAAAAAATAAATAGATAAAAAAATAAATGAATTATTATAAATACATGTACATGTACATAAAAAATGAAATAAAATAAAATAAAATAAATGGCTATTTAGTATTAAACATGTTCGAGGCTTGTTCTTAGCTAAATTATCAAACTAGATTTCAATCATCGCAATTTTTATTCCTCTGTCGATATTGCCATGGTTCTTTTAGATTGAAAAGGAATATAATTTTGAGAAACAAAAATTCTTGCCAATTTTTTTTTTTAAACAAATGGGCATCTAGTCTGATAAAGTGTGATATAATTATTTCTTTTTCTTGTCTTAGGTATTTTTTTATCCCTCCCCTTCCAAAAATTCCTGGATTTACCCCATGCTAACAAATAATTTATCGTTTGCCCCAGCTGAACGAGTAATCATTCTAATGAAAATAAAAGATATGATCCAACCATGATTAGGTGAATGAATTAGTGAATTAGTTTATGACGAGACATTAACGGAATAAAATTAATGCATGTATATTTGGCAACGGGCTTAACTGGTATACTTATGCTACAACAACTACTGCGCTAAAAAGATAAATTAGAAAAAGAAATCCTAGAGTAGGTGCAACCTTTTGCCCTTTTCACGTCTCGTAGGCAGTACTGGTATTAAGTCTCGTAAGTCAAGAGATGGAACCGGAATTATTCAGGGTATTAGTCAGCTTTTCACACTCGGCTAAACCGTATATACGATATATCCATCGAGTTCCTGATCACAAATACATTGTCTTAATAGTAAACTGATCAAAGTTTATAAAAATTAACTTTGGCCCTAGACACTCTTACCTTCAAACATGGGGTGAAGTGACTGCATCTGTTCTTCTACATCTTCAGATCTTGTACTGCGATCGTTTGGTCCAGGATCAGTAAATCTTCCCACACGTCTTTTATCTATCCTCCAAGGAAATTCTTCTTCAAAGCGCTCTAAATCGGGAGCATCAAAGTTGATAATCAAATAAATTGCAAGTACGTATTACTTGAAAATACACCTGGTAGTAATTGATCGCTTATAGCTTTGTTGGTGTTGAAATACAGCTGTTTGTTCATCATTTTTGTCAATAAGTACAAATAAGTAAAATATAGTAAAAGTAACCATCATATGATGGTTACTTTTACTATATTTTAGTTGTTTATTGAATATTTATCATATGATTAATATTCAATAAACAAAACCACCTTTGTCACATCTTATATTGCTGTTTACCCATGAAATTTGTGTATTTTACGAAACAAGATGGTCATTCAATATTTAACATGCTTGAAGTGTTTAACAGCTATTGAAATGTTTCTCAGCTAAATTTAAAAAAAAAATAGATTTCTATCAATGTAATTATAATTCCTCTGTCGATATTGCCATGGTTTTTTTAAGTTGAAAATAAATATAATTTTGAGAAATAAATATCCTTGCCAAAGATATTTCTAGCAAATATGCATCTAGTGCGATAAAGTATGATATATTTCCTTTTCCTTGTCAGAGATTTTTTTAAACCACCCCTCTTTTTTAAAGTCCTGGATTTATCCCATGCTATCAAATACTCTATAGTTTGTCCCGCCTGCACGAGTAACCCCTTCTAATGAAAAGGAAAGACAGGAGCCAACCACGAGTTGGTGAATGATTTAGTTTAGGATGAGACATTTACAGCAAATCAATTACTGCATTTACGCAGTTGCACATTTGACATCGGGTTTAACTTGCACATGCCACAACTACTACTGTGCTAAAATGACGAAGTCGAAATTCTAGAGTATTAAAGTGTAAGCTTTTGCCATTTTTGTTCTCTCGTATGGAGTAGTGGTATTGAGTCTCGTGAGTCTCGAGATGAAACTGGATTATCATTGGTATTAGTCAACTTTTTCGAATCGGGTAGTCATACGATACAATCTTCGAGCTCATCACGAATACGTTGGCTTCAATAATAGCAAATTGTGTCGACAATTTTTTTTTTCGCCAGACCTTCAAAATTCGCTCAGTGGGGGGGGGGGGGGGGGGGGGGGGGGTTATGGGGTCCAGTTTCCCTCCATAATTCCCTGACAAGAAAAAAAATTGATTTTAATGTTCGAAACGACTACTATTCTAAACTCGCCATTTCTTATTAGATTTGCCCTTTTAGTCGATATGCTCAGATTCATTTAACAAAAATCCAAAATCTATTAAAGGAGAGTTTAAAAAAAGTGGACACATTTGATCGTTAATAACTGGAAAATTATAAATTGCATCAGACTGAGGTTATTACATTGTAAAGCTAAAAAATGGAAAAAAAATTGGGAGCAAGTTTATGACATTTCTTCCAATACCTTTCTTTTGATATTGCTCTAGATATTTAATTCGATTTTTCACTTTTTAGAAAATTAAGGCTACAAATCTGTGTGTATCAGTAATGAATTCAGAGTACAAGAATTATAATTATGCATTGCAGTTGAATATTCAGAACAACTTTTCAACACAGTCATGAATCATTAATGACACTGGACAGCAAAAGGTTGGCAAAAATGACAGCTGCAACGCACAATAAAAATTGTTGTGTTCAGAATTAATTCAAGATACATACAGATTTTGTGGCCTTGAGTTTTCAAAAATTAAAAAAAAAAAATCTAATGGAATATTTGGAGCAATTATCTTAATGAAAGTACTCAGAGAAATGTAATACAACTTACTTCCAATAAATTTTCCATCTTTCAAATTACTTTACAATGTAAAAATGTCAGTCTGGTCCAAGTATAATATTTGAGTAATTAACGATCAAAAGTGCCCAATGTTTTTTTTAACACCTAGTTTAACGAACTCTCCTTACATCTTGGACTTTTGCAAAAATGAATCTGAGCATATCGAGTAATAAGGGTAAATCTCCAGCAAAGACCGATTGTTTTTAAATCTTTATTTTTACTGTATTTATTTTTTGGTGTTTCATAAAGTCTTTGTATATCATTTGTGCGCAATCATTCATATTATGCATTTATTTAAAGCAAAATAATATAAATTCCTAGTTTCTCGTCCTCCTCTCCCTCCTTCCTTTTTTCGGCCCGCCAAAATGTTTAAGTTTTTTTGTTCTAAAATGAAATGAATAATAATCTAAGGATATGTAGACAATGAGGTAATTGGACTCATTATGATGTATTTTTAGTTTGTTTTTTAGTCTCTTAAGTGCTTGCATGTACAAATCAGATTAAAATGAGAACATCTGTGTTTAATGGACTCAATAGCTTGTGTATGCACAGGGAAAATATCAAATATCAAATAAGATGTAGCCCCTCCTCCTTAATTCATATAAAAGAAACTACGTATTGACCTAAGTATATAAATGATTATATTCATTATACAATATAATTCTACCTGCTGAGATGTGAAGCGGGTGCAACCCTTGATAATGACGATCTTTGGCGAGACTCTCTTTTCTGAAACTAAAATTATTCGACCAAGATTGACTCAAATTGAAAAAATGGCTTCATTTATGATAAGTCTCATTGTCTGTCATATTTTGCACAACAAATTATAATGCATGGTTACAATAGAGGATCATAATTACGTTAAAAGTCAAAAGACTAAGCAATACAGGAGATTTCTTTATTCGCAAGAAAAAAAGCAAAAAAATATTACTTTTCATTTTCACACATTCACACAGGATTTTACATCATTCATTTAAATTTGACAATAATCAGTGTATTGTAATGCAATTGAAGATTACTGCTTTAGATAAAAGTATAGATTTAAAATTAACTTATCGGATTTATTAACATGACTAGTATTCAAAAATCAAACGTGTCATTCCTCATTTGGTCTATACGAATTACACTTTCGCTATCCATTTTTTTAACTGCATGGGTTTAAAAATGTGTATGATCATCAACCAATTTATTATCAATGTGTAAATGAATGAATCATATTACTTTGAAGCTCTAAGTCTGGTAGTTGAGAAGTTCCGTTCACCATACTCGCTTGTTGTGATGTGAGCCACCCTTTCGCCTGAAAAGAACAGTAATCTATACAACATCTTTACTCGAAATTGGCATTCTTACATTTAAAGAATCTGATACTTTCTTAAACCAATAATGGGTATTGCAATGTGGCGGAATCATTTTATACTCGTATATCTTTAAGATCAATAATTTGTTTCTATACAATACTCTACGATAACCTTCCAGCTATTTTTCATATTGTATATATTTCTTTAATCTACTACTATTTGATGTAATTTACCAGAGAAGAGGATTTTTTGAATCTACATATCTCCCGTTCAATTAGAATGAAATCCATTACTATCAGATATTTCGGGTATATGGTATCGAAAATTAAAATGTAACATCGGACAGAACAGCTTACCATGTATCGAAAAGCGATCCTCTTCATCCAGCAGTACGCTTAAACTGAAAATTTGAGAGTGTATTTTAAGAGATTTAGAATCGAATTTCGATTCCTTGGATTTCCATACTAATTGATTGCTTTATGACTATAAACTCTGTATAAAGATATATTTTCTATATATTTGCCATGTTTTCTGAATAAAAGTGTGGCACTACTTTCATCAGAGGTTAGATATGAGAAAAAGGGGACCGGTGTTCAGTTTATTTTTAAATATTCTTAGAAAGACAACCATTTAAATGTTTAATGACAACACTGGTACAGATATCATCTATCAATACGATCATCTATTTCTATTTGGTTTATAAATGGCGTGTATAACTGATGTACCAAATAACGAATTTGCTCTGAAACATTCACCCGTCAATCATACATATATATTTTTACGATTTCTACTTTCTGGCGAAATGATGAGATCTTTCAGAAATGTATATAAAAAGGCCCCTAGATTATATTGATATACAAGCTTAGTTTACTATTTTAAGGAGTTGTTCATTTTATCGAAATGTTGCATAATAGAGATCATATGAAAAGGTTTATAAAATTCTATCATACCTGCTTAAAATGCTTAATGAGTCACTTCTGATACTCGGAGTCCTGGATCGGTTTTGGTGAAGTCTCCCTTCCCATTGCCCTTTTTCGCCAGGGATCTTTAAAAAAAAAATCATCAAGCAAAGGTCAGAGAATAATAATTGTAATTTATTATTACTAGTCATTAAGGCAAATCCAAAATATTACTGCTTTTAATAGCTAGACTCTAATGTGTTGAAAACATTAAATATATGCCTTTTTACTACTCAGTTCTGAAAAGATTCGAAGAGAGACCAACAGAAGGCTGAATGCACGTAAAAATAACCATGTTCGTTTCCGCGTCAGATCCATTTACTAAACATAACTTCATACAATGACATGCACCAATATACCCTTAAAGAGCTCATATTGAGAAAAGAAGTGGTATGCGTTTTCATTTGGTAATATTAAAATCTGTGTATCAAAGATACAATCCTTTCTAAATTTTTCAAATAGCTAGAAAGTGCAATAAAAGGGTTTGAAATTGTCTTGCATTACTTTTCTATGCAAATTAGCACTGACGTCATTGGGTAGAGGAGAGAGTCGTATGACCTCCGCGGTGTACTGCTGCACAACATAGCATGGACTGGCAACCGAGAGTGAAGAGAAATTTTGCTCGACATGATTTTGATATTTATTTTTCCAAATAATAATAATAATAATAATCCACTCCAAATTTTATTAACCGAAATAGAAATTCTTTTTGCCCAATTGATCGTGGGCCCGACAGCCACTGTGCAGCGCCAGATGGACGTTGCTCTATCCTTTCAATTGTTGAACGCCAAACAAGGTAGCAGCAACTCCCATCTTTTAACGTCTTTTGGTATGACGCGGCCGAGGTTCGAACCCACGACCGCCCGATTGTGAGGCGGACGCTCTGTCTGAGCCAACACATCGGTATACATTTTAGCCTTGTATTTCAGGCCAGCTACATCTCCAAATCAATCTTGCAGTGACGTTCGAAGGCTGATTTTTCGAAATGGTCCCTACAATAGTACAAATTCGTGCATGCTTCCTGTGTGTTACTGCTGTGAAATCTTTTCGCCGAATTTTCACAAACCTCACCCACAAATTCCGTTGCTTATTGAGCTTTGGAAAGGTGAAGAAACTGATGTTGGTGTTCTTTAAAGTATTGTAACACCCCCCCCCCCCCCCACACACACACACACAACGCAATTTCGTGGTATTTTGCCACAAAACGTAAGGATTCCCCCAAAGAAAGCGACTCGTTGATGTTTTTTTTACACACGATTTCAATAGCGCGCGTTATGCACCGGATGAATTGATCAAGTCTACCCAGTGACGTCATAGCAGGTCAACCCTGCTTCGATGTTTATCGGTCTGTTGGAGAAATCTGGCTCAATAAGGGCAATAATCAAGGGTATATTTTAGGCCAAACAATTATTTTATTTGCTAAAATTGATGAAACATTTATTTCAATATGTTTATTATTTATTTACAAACCATATTTCTTGCAATTGGGGGTCGGAAAAATATCAACATATGAGCTCTTTAAAATGCCCATGATCTTACCTTGCTTCCCAAACGTGACACTGTTGGTGCAGACAAAGGTTCTTCATGAAGTAAGTCTTTCCAGACATCTTCAACATTTGTTTCCGCTTCATGTCCTTGAAAGAGGAGGGAAAAATAAACTTCTTACTTCAGCTTCACTGGCCTATTAAATTACAGGAATAAGCTGAAGCGCAATGCCACTCACTTTTGTTTTAAATTAAAGTAAGAAAATAATTTTATTTCTATTTTAATCGGGCTTTTAATATTACTTTTGCAAAAGGACTGCTGATTTCCCTCAAATATTGATATTGCTGGATATTATGAAAAGGCACTGACATGTTTAGCGCGTATTTTTACCTGCCATATTACTACCTGAGTCACTTGAATCGCACACGGACTTCCATATTTTAGGCAGATATTCGTTTGCTCGTGACATCGAATAGTGCAAGCCTTTCCAGTGGCGGATCATGACGGTCGCAGCTCTTTGGGTTTGGGTGACCCCACTCCCTTTTGCAAGTAGGTCAGATTCCTTCTGTGGTCTGTTTCTGAACTGGATGCTGTCTAGTGTATGATAAGACAGTCCCAATGCTATACCAAGATGGTAGTACTGATCTGTGTTCATCTCTTTTGTGATGATTTCTTCGATCCGAGTGTCTTCATCGTTGCATTGAGTAAGCAGGTAGAAAACCGAATGTCGTCAGGCAATTGTTAATCAAAGCTAAGTAAAGTCATAAAATTGTATATATGGTAGTAAGTTCCCTTTAATTCGATCATTCAGGTTCAGCAGTGTCGGTATTGGAGTGAAGTAAATATTATGCTACATCATAGGCCTATGTTAGTTAATTATCAGGACCTTTAGATGTATATCCTGTATTATAAGTGAAATGATATCTTAATAGTTGATTCCACAATATTAATTAATTCTAAACATCTTACGCTATAATAAGCAAATAGGGGGGGGGGAACATATGATCCCCCCCCCCCATTATCCATAAAGTATAGAACAGAAAGTTATAAATGGACTGCACAAGCAGCTAGTTCGAAAAGAACAAATTATCAGTGCAGAATAAGTCCATTCTCCGCTCTATAAGCTACTAATTATGATTGTGTTCAATATGCCTACCAACTTGTGTTTTATTCTTAAATTTTACTTTACCTTAGAAGATATTCTGATTCATGGTTCATGTCATCTTGGGATGAGCGGATGTCAGCAGAAATTTCTTTTGGGGAAATCGATGTAGTAAAAAAAAAATAGAAACCATAATGCACTATAGAGTCTGAGTCAATGAAAAGGAAACTCACATTCAAGCCCCCATATCTTAGAATTTAAAAGAAATCACTGAAATGTATTATAATGGTATGATCAGTCACAATAGTCATGTTTAATTTGGTAGGCTTCTCCCAAAAATGCGACGATGGATTACTGAGCACTGGCCATTTTTATAGAGCATGTCAAAATGGTCTTTGCCAAAGTTCTGGCTGAATTGTATTCAGGAGTTACTTTATTTGAGAGTCCATTTAGCTGGAATGGAGACCATTGAACTGTTGAACCGAACTTGGTTTGACCGTGCGCTTCGCTCAAAACTTGGGCACAGGCATATTTGGCGTGGAAAATGGTTACTTTTCAGCTATGGTCGGATTTTATTGATCAAGGTGACAAAAAAAAAGATAGCAGAAACATGATAGGCTACAATGTGGGTATATTCGATTAAATCTGTATATACAGATTCCTTATTTATTGACTCAAACTATAAACATAATATTGGTAAGTAGTAATGTCACTCTTAAAGTGAATATTGGTGAAAAATCTCACCAGGATACTTCATTAGGTATAAGTTCGAAGACACATGTTAAAGAATGTTTACCTGGTACAGTTTTGATGTCTATGGTTAAAACACCTTTTTCAAGCCTGTCGCAGGTAAATATTATTCGGATGTGTCATAGAAGTTATTCTAATAGAGTGAGTTTTATTTTCCTCACAATTACATAACATAATTACAATTTCTTGTAATTTCTTACAATTTCGGCAGCAATCATATTTCAACGAGACATGGTGGGGACTAGAAGGCCAGGGTTGCAGTCCCCTTAGGGAAATTGAGATACCACTATCTATTCTACAATATAATAGACAGTGCACCCCCCCCCCCCCCCCAAGCTCAGCACAGACTCAAAATAGAATTTCATGCTTTCGTTCAATACCTCCTCATTGCCTTTGTTTTCCTGCTGATGCACAGCATGTCTGACATAGCAACCCTTATGTTGGTATTGTATGTTGTATTGCAACAGGTGTCAGCTTTGACAAAGTTAAATACCAATTTCACTTGCAAAATCGCTATTAGCTCACTGATGATTGACAGATGATATCACAGTGGGAAAGTGATCTGGAGGATTTTTTGAAGTGGGTGGGACTTAGTTTGTTGTAGAAATTTATTTCAATTTTTTTTTAAATTCTATGAAACATATTTAGGTGTTAAATATCAAAATATGAGATGTATGTAGGATTGCACACCAACAGGGATCAGTTTGCATTTTGGTGGCATGGGCCCTTTAAGGATCTATTCTTTGATTCCTTAATAATAATAACATCAGTTCTGAAAGAAATAACTTTCAAGAAATCCTGAACTCAAATATATCTCCGAATAGTCAAGAGACACAAAGCCTATTTACTAACTTTCCATGAATATATGTGAAACAGAAAAATTGAAAACATTGTCCACGTATTTTTTTTTTAAATAAGATTACTAAACGAACCACTCCGTATAGCCATGAATGCCATGTTTGCTTGTGTTTTATCAGTATTCGTTGCTGTAATCGCGATATCAATCATCTCGGCTCTGATATTGGGTTCGCTGCCGATTGGCATCGCAACAAGTATCTTATGCTGGTTGAATACTTCTCTCGCAGAAAAGATCTAATATGATACAAATATAATAGGTGGTGTTTATTTAGGAGATATATTTATTGTGAATCTTTATTGACAAGATACATCAATATTTTGTTTAACAATACAATATATGATATACAGGATATTGACAATCGTATGAAAAATATATGCAAACAATATGGATAACGGATACAAAATTTCGAAGTAAAATTTAATTGAAATAAGGGATGTTATCAAGAAATATATGCTGCATTTTCGTTCCTTGCATTTATGTCCTCCAAGTAATGCTATTTTGTTTCATACAAAGACAAAACATTTCATATCTAAATACCATTTTCCATCAAAATTAAATGAGAATGAAACCCTAGGAAAATATCCATTTAATGAAAAGAGAGGATAGAGAGAAGCAATTAAAAAAAAAGTTCAATCAAAATCGGTTACGAAATGAAAAAGTTATGAAAGTTTGAAAAGTCTAAATTTACTTTCTATGGCGCTCCACAGACTGGCAATGTTGCTTCAAAATGGCAGGTTTAGTCGTACAACTCTCAATATGCTTTGTACACAAAATTTCATATTTTCTCCATGATCTCCAAAGATGCTGCTTGTCTTTTTGTGAACTCAACATATATCGTGTCATTTCCCCATGCCTCATGGGAAAATACATTTTCCCATGATATTTCTTGAGCTAAGAAGGAGACAAGCTGTCACTTCGAAGCAACATTGCCAATTTGAGGATCGCCATAGAAAGTAAATTGAGACTTTTCAAACTTTCTCATTTCGCAACCGATTTTGATGGAACTTTTTAAAAATTGCTTTCTCTATCCTCTCTTTCTATTTAAAGAGATTTTCCCAAGGGTTTTATTCTCCTTTAAGAAAAAAAAGGAAATAAATGTACGAGGATTGGCCATCTTTATATTTTTTTTTCCACGGAGGGTTTTAAAAAGGTTATCATTTAAATTGTATCAGCAATGAATTTGGGCGTCAACCCTAATTCCTGGCAACGTGGCACAATCGTTACCCAAAATCCCCATTTAAGAATGAACAACAAATACCTCTAATGTGGCTTGAGTCCTGTGAACATGGTGAATAGGGCAGCAGTGCATATTACAAATTTGACATTCGCATCATTTAAATTCATGATAATATGAGGTGTATTATTTCACATTATATTTTACATGCACTTTAACGCTAATAGCATGTATCGTTACCTACGTAGTAGCTTCACACTAGGTCATACGTTTCTATGGCTTCGGGAGGGGCTTTAGCCCCCTCGATAAATATAAATTTACCAATTTGGGCAACCGTCACGTTATGCCTGGCCACATGTAATGTTTGTATCTTAATATAGTTTACATGTTTGATGACAGAATTACATTGCCACGGTGATTATGTTCAAATACTACTCGCTTAAAAATTTAGAAACCTGAAAGTTGACGGGAAGAAGACACCCCAGACCAGCCCCTGAGAACTATCCCCGACCGCCTGGGATGAATTCATCATATATTCTAGGCCATTCATATTATATATGTTGGTTAACTTTGAGTTTTAGATATGGAAACACATTGGATTTAACTACTTAATTCAAGTTGTATCTAAAATCAAATTATTTGAAAATGTTAAACCCAATGATAATTATTCAGACTTTATACTACCTTCTTTTCCCCATTGCATATCAGTACGAGGTCATTGGACTCTGGTTCGAGAAGAAAGCATCTGCCAGGATGTACTTGGCGGTATAACCGCTTTTCCTCATCTTCCACATTTTTCTGTTTAAATAGAACAAGTCTCATATATTTTAAGTGTATAACGAACAGCATTATACCCTTTCGTCGTATTCGTCGAGGCACTTGGGGGACGTAGCCATTGCTTAAAATCAGTAAAGACCTCCCCCCCCCCCCCCCCCCCTCGCCGCCAGCTAAATTTTTTTTTCCACGAACTTTTTGTCCCTGCCCTCCCTGGCGCATGCGCACCTGATCCTTTCCGATCTAAATCAATTTCGCAATCATAGGGTTTATTCCGTAAGCGATATAATGACGGTTGCTCCCAGCGTCTTGCTGTGGCGAGATGCGTTGCCCTCGGACATTTAACCTGAGGTATGTGGATTCGACTCTCAGTTTGGACATTACAAAAATAACGTCTTGTATTTTCATTTTTACTAAAAGTAGGATGAAACTTTGAAACCCCATCCAACTCCAAGCATTGTAGGGCTATTTCAAAGTTGCGCATGCGTCAAGGACGATAGTGACAAAAGTTCGTGGGAAAAAAAAGTTCGCCCCCCCCCCGCCACACACACACACACACCGAAAATTTAGCGACCCCGCACATGTCTTTCCCCTCGAGTGTCTGAATTATACATGATACTCGTTAGCTAATAATAATATAATTTTGTTGTTGTTGTTTTGACTTTATACTACTCAAGTTATATATTATTGGCCTTGTTTTAGCCAGAGAGCACTTAACTTAATAATTAGTCACAACTCCAGACAGTCCTTTGTTGTATTATCTAATAGGAATGGTAATTAGTTCATGTGGAAGGATGTTGAACCATTTAAATCCAGGCCCTGATGTATTCTTTTGTTAAGGTAGATTTTTAAGGCTATGTTAGGAATTTCCTCCTGGGATGCCAGACAGGACGACTACCTGAATGGGCTAGTAATATAGTCATGATAGTGTTGGCCTAGACGTCCAGCTTCAAGCCAGGCCAGGCGGGCAGTCGAGCAGATTTAGACGGGCAGAAAGGGACGCTACCACCCCACTCTCTTATCAGGGGCAACTACCAATTATTTATGTAATAAGGCAAATACTTTGTTTCATTATTTTGTTCACTGTAAATGTAAAATATTATTTTTAAAAAGCAATACTTAAAGGAAAGTCAATATCTCATATTCTTCTCTTGTCATGTGCCTTTTCTGTTGCGTCTTTTTTCTCTTTTGCATTTGTTTTTGACATGAATGCACGGATCACGTTACAGTGACACAAAGGTCATTGATGTATTCTGAGTAAAATACCAATACATACACAATCTTTATACAGTGTTAATTCTTCTTTAACAAAAAAAAAACATCCGAGAACTCATTGGGAGCAAACTTAACAAGCTTCATCTTCACAATGAGTTTTTTTTATTCATATCATCAATCACAAGTGCCATTTTTCAATATTTATCTTTTTTTCTCACCTGTATCATATAAGGTATGTCTTCATGGATGTATAACCTGAGTGTGATGTCTTGCTCCTGTGCCATGTCGATGGGAAGGAAAGGTGTGCAAACCATTCGTTTACCATTAGCGTGATGATGTAGCCTCATTGGTATCCATAGCTGTACCTTGTCCTTGATGTCAGAGAGGGCACCGATGGTGAGCTTGATTTCTCTTTCTTCAATGATACACTGCGTATCACTCCCAACATAGGACTTCTCTCGTTGAACTGTAAACAATTGCAAATCGACAAGATGAAATAATGTTAAATTTTGAGTTTAAATTACAGTTTCCTTTATTTTGGATCTGTAAAAATAATAGTGTTATTGTGTGTTTTCTTTCTATAGAAGATGTATCGCTATTATTTGATTTGATATGCCATATTTTGCTTCTCAAAATGACAGACTCGCTTGGTTTTCAAAGAGACAAACTGAGAAATTTAAATTCCATCCATAGACATTCTATTTCTATTTCTATTCTATTTCTACATGTATTTTTATTCTATCATGTGCTTTATTTCTGTCCACCCTCCAAACAAGGGCTTTGATTTATGAAATAATAAATCTCAACCTAATGTTGATGCCGTTTGCTTCCATATAATATCAGCATGAACAGATGACTTGGTCAGTGCTGCTGCGTGAGGGATAGTCAGTTTAATATGTTGGTCTGTAGAATAGCGCCATTGTGCAGGGAGAACTATGTCGATTCCATGACCTGTAAGAAACTCCTCCTCTGGGATTATTGGAGGATCTGCAGCTATACCAAGAGAGACATTGTGACATAAGCCAGCCTGCACTGCCCTTGGTGGAATGGACATTGTGATGTCACAACCTTCCATATATAGGATCCCTCCGTCACAACCAATACTGCCTTCACTATAAGTAGATCTTGCCAATGGTAGATCTGTTAGTTGTTGGACACAGAGAAAAATAAGCATGATATTGAATTTCATAAAACACAATGATTTCCACTGACTTAATATACACAAGAAAAAAAAGGGTCCTCCACAAAAGCTCATGGAATATTTTATTATCAAGGTATTGTAAAGGTAATACCAGGTATAAAACTATATTACAGTTGGATGAACAAACAAAAAGATGTCGCGCTTTCTCTTTCCAATTATTTTATTTTATATGGCCCCATCCCCACTGAGTATATTATTTTGTTTATAATTATAGTACATTTTGTGTCCTAAAGAACGACATTTATAAACTTACTACAGAACAGAATATCTCGTTAATATTAGCAGGTTTTTGAAAGGCTAAAGAAGAAGAAGAAAATATTCAGTGCATTTTTAACAAGCGGAGTATTCTCCTACTTTGTCCTTTTTAACAAAATGAGTGATATTTCAGCTTAATTTTAAGGCAATACGTACCACGAAAGGTATGAACGGCATCGTCGTTTAAACTGCTAAAAAGAAGAAGTAAACAATACTCGGGTTACTAATTACTATGATGAAATTAGCTGAACAGCTGTAAATATCGGAGGTAACAATTATTTTTATTGAGAACAAAACTTTTAAATGGGATTAATAGTCATAGAATTACAAAATGCAACTTACATAATGATTATTTATATCAACTTGGCTATTTGTGCCCCTTTTGCCTCCAGCTCCAATGTCTTACATTGTAGTTATAGTAATATGGGTACCTGTAAAGCCGCACCGATTCTTTGGAGCTTATACTATAATGGCTCTTGGCATGGCACGGGGCACTTATGAGAACAGGAAAGGGCTTATATCAGAGATGGAAAGGGGCACATATAAGAGGTGAAGAGGGGCATTTAAGAATTATAAGAGTAATATAGTAATAGAGTAATAGGGAACTGCCACAGCGCAGGTTGTGGGTATGTTTGTGAGAAGTAGTATCAATATAGCCAGAACCCTGCCGCGTTTACCACAACAAAAGCCAAATTCTTCATAAAGGGTTAATATAGGGCCAATTGCTAAAATTATCGCAGTCATGTAAACTAATTTGAAAAAAAAACAACAATTAGCTTCTGACCTTTATGGCTATTCATTTTTTAACATGAAAGAAGACAAACATGATTGCAATTTCTGTCAGCAAATTTAATCTGGAATCGCATTTCTAAAAGCCTATGAAACTAACTGCCATAACTATCTCACCTCCGGAATACCATTTGCCTAATCCGCTCAGCTCTGGCATACTGCAATGGTATAAAACCGTCGTTATCTTTGATATTGATGACGGATCCTTGATTTATAAGGTATTGTATCAGAGCCTCTCCGCTGGATATCTCGTCATCACTCGTTTGTTGTATCTATGGTTGCCAAAAAAAATGAATTTATTATTGCTAAATATAATAATAATCATAATAACGTACATTTATATAGTGCAATAACTATACACAATATACTCTACTGCGCTTAACATAAAGGACCAATTGCTTGATAATCAATTGTTACATAGTAGTTCATTACACAAGTGATATACACTAAAAGGAAACTACCGAAAAGCTTCTACAAACAGGTGGGTTTTTAACTTAGTCTTAAAAGAGCGAACTGAATGGGAATTCCTAATGTTAAAAGGAAGATTATTCCAAATCTTAGGTGCTGCGCAAGAAAAAGCTCAATCTCCCATTGTCACCTTAGTCCTGTACGTTAGCATTTTTAGAAGCAATTTATCATTTGTGCTCCTGAGATTATATGAATGTGGATTTGATTTTAAAGTAAGTAATTCAGAAATATCATTTAAGCATCCGTGCCAATTTACGTTTGATCAAGAAAAACGTATGAGACATAATTCTCTTATTTTTAACGGATTTGCCTGAAATTTCAATGATCTGTTTTCCTAATGTTCTGCTTTAAAAAAAAAGATAGTAGTAACACATAGCCATCCTACATAGAAAGTCTTAACATACTACGAGTCTCTTCTAATGAACAATTTTAAAGAGGAGAACGTAAGAGGAGGGGCTAACCTTCTGGAGAGTTGGTGTCGCTTCAACGTCTCTTTCTTTACATTGACATAATTTGATAGCAAGATGTAACGGTGTCTGACCGTCATGCGACTGTGGATTTATATCAGCACCAAGTGATACCAACTCCTCAACGACTGATGTTAGCCCGCTTATAGTTGCAAGGTGAATGGGAGTCAGACCACTTGTGTCGTAGCCGTTTATGGATGGTGATTCCTGCAAAACATTTAATTTGGAATCCACATACAATCATGCGAAAATACTTTTATTTTCATCGAATTTGATTGAATAAATGTAGGCCTATTCCTATTTGTCTAGATTAAGTGTGATAATATGCATTATATGAATTTTCTAAAATAATCATCGTTGTAAAACATCAATGGATAGAGGAACAGGATAAATCAGAAACAGAATCAGAATCAGAAATCAAGAAACAGGTATAATCAGTCTGTTCTTCTAGTAAAAGAATGAGCAGTATTCTTGATGTAGTAGTATTAATAGTAATAATAGTCATGATAGTAGTATACTACTACTACTACTCTAGTAGTAGTAGCAGTAGTAGTAATCGTAGTATAGTAGTAGTAGTAGTGTAGTAGCCCCCCCCCCCCCCCCCCCCCCCCCCCCCCACTTAGTATTATTTAGGGTACGCGTATGCTTGTTCCCTCCCTCTGAAAGCACCCCCCTATGTCAGGGCTGCCAAAATTTCTGAATCCCCCTATCGCCGGCTTTGCGCGGGCTTTTCCTGCCTTGGAGACCCTCCCCCCTAAATTCAGAACACTGCTCAATGTACCCCCTATCTCAGGTGAGCTCCCATTCCAACCCCCCTCCCAAGTAAGCTGTCATTACAATACCTTGCAAGAGATGTTTGTTTATGTTCAAAATGGTATCTCAGAACTCAATGCAGTCATAAGAAACCAAACAAAAATGAAAATCTCATGACATAAAAGTTTTTTTAATGGTAAGTCCTGTTAATAGCAGTTTCAACTTATGTTACTTTCCATGATCACTTGTAACCAGAATCTCAATGGGATAATATCAATAACAGGATAAAATCTAATTTGTCTGAGGCACTTGCACATGAGGTTACAACTGAATCAATACCGCCCCGGCGCCGATGAAGACGTACCGTATACCAGCATGCAGCTCGCAGAGATGCAAAAAAGGTGTCTCACTCTCGGGGTCTCACTACGGTACGTCTAAAGTTACTACTTATCCTGCTTAGTCACAGATTTCGGAAAGTCCGTACTATATCGAGTCGAGGGAGGACTGGGTGGGACTGGGGGCCAGTGTTTCTACTTTTCAAAATGAAATAATCCTGGCTGAATGAGTCAAAACTAGCAGGAATTTCAGGAATTTGATCCTGGGATTTGATCAATTTTTCAAGATATTTCATAACCCCTTTTTAATTTCTCAGGTGTCGAACAAAGAGAGAGAGAGAGAAAGAAAAACACCCCCTTTTTTAATGAAATCTCCGGGTGAAAGATAAAAAACACCCCCTTTTTTTACAATTCACGGGCCGGATTGTGTCGCCCAAAAAGTACCCGTTTACCGGAGATTTTGGGAACACGCATGCGGTCCCTTCGACCTCCGAGGGGGGGGGGGGGGGGGGGGGCGGTGTAGTAGTACTAGTAGTAGTAGATGTAGAAGTAGCAGAAGTAATGGAAGTGATGGTGGTAGTAGTACTGTTGTCATCTACACGAGAGAAGTAGCTAGGCTCTAGTCCCATATACCTTATCAAGTAGACACTGAGCAATATCAGCATTGCCAGAGCTTATTGCAATACAAAGTGGTGATTGGCCTCTTCTTGAAAGTTTTGTGATCCTCATTGGCTTCCGATCCAGTAAATCCGCCATTACTGCCTTATTCCCGCTACATTTAAAATGAAATATCGATAAAAAATGTTGGTCTGCTATATTGAATCAACAAAATATCAATTATGGAACCATAAACGAACTATAATTGTCTTTTTGAAATTATGCTTAAAAGAATTGTTTTAATTGATCAATATTTGAAAATGATAAGTACCCCCAAGAGGTGTACTTGAACTTTTGGTTGTTGCATCATATCCTTGTCATCCATTATCAAATTTAAAACTACCCCAAAAATCGACCCAGATAATAAGAGTCTCCATGATATTAAAATCTGGGAAATTAACTACAGAGGGGCAATTACACGATTAGTTCCAACAATGCACACATATTAGAGACTTAATCATGTAAATACGTAAGAAACGTACTTTCTGCGAGACCTGCAAATGTTCAGTTACCCACGTTACATTAAAAAGAAAAGCTCATTCTAATACATGCAGTAAAAGAACAGGAGCTTGAGGTATATTTAACTCAAAAACCTCTCCAAATGTAACGTGAGTACCGTGAAACTGCCCAGATATTTAGTGATTTTTCTAAAATATGAAAATGTAACCAGCCATATCATCATTCTAAGATGGAATCAAAACCAACAATAATATTATGATTTGGTATTCTATATAACCATAAATAATGTTCAAATAGATAAAACTTTAGTGGCAGCAATTCACCTCGTTACAGCATAATGGAGGGCCGTCCATCCTACTACATCTTCTGTCTCAACATCTGCATTCTTATCGAGCAGCATCTTAACACAATCTATATGTCCTCCCCTTGCAGCAACCATAAGCGGCGTGACACCACTCAAAGTCTTCAAAAATAAATAGTATGTACACGTTTCTTTCTCTTTGTAGTGTCATACGTATTTCACAAAAAAGAAAATAATTGAAATGAGTACAAAAAATGGAAATCAGGGAGTGCACAGACATCGGCGATCCTTTCTTGGATATATTCTTTTATATTACGTGGGCTCGTGCTTTTCAATGGTCGAGATTAAAAATCTGCTTGAATGTGATGGTCGTTCTAAGAATATCCGCCCCAATTTCCAAAACATTTCCATTTGAAGCTATTAGAGGTAATGTTCACTATATTAAAATAAATTGATTGACTTTCCAGTTCCCCAACTGTGTGTGTAATGTCCTTCTTTGGGGAACGGCATGGAATCATTAAAAAATATAAACAAAATTAATATGAATAAACGAATAACCCCAATAAATAAATGGTTCCGTGTCGTGAATTGGTCCCCAAATAGGCTGGTGCTGTAACAATTTTGGGTTTCATGCTGAAGTAATGTTGGATTTAAAAAAAAAACAGAAGCTATTCCAACAAATTTGGTATAATTCTAAAGATGTATTACCATGGCCTTTGTAAAGATTTATTGCCGAGAATGGGAGATAAAGTTTTTTTTAAGTTCAAAATGCGTTACCGAAGCTAAAATCACCTTGTAACGCAAGGGAACATGACAATTACCCAAATAAAGTTTCCAATGTACCTAATAATAAACATGCGTTACCATCAGTAGGAGAGGGAGAGCATGATAAAAAAAATAGCACATATCCAAAGCGTAGGTGTGAACCTGATTTTGACGAATTTCAAAGTTTTTGCAGTCTCTCTTTCGCTTGGTCTTCCAAAAGCAAAAACTAGAATCAAAAACCACGAAAAGCATACGAGAATTTTTCTCAGGTTAAAAAAAGGTACTTATTGAATACACATTGTCGGTTTTGTCATATGGCGAGTTTTAGATGTTGAGAACAAAACATTATGAATCAACCTTATGAAGTGGATGCATTTCATCGGATTTTTGTTCATATAGGTTTTCCCGGCCAATTTCAAAATGTTGCCACTGAAATTATGTAAGTGCATTCAAGTTAACCTGGGTGCAACTGGTAGGTTTAGTGAGCTGCTTTGCGGCATTCACTTTCGTTTTCATGACATTATTCGTGCATTGGCTTTAACAGATATGGCAAAGGGTAAAAAAAAAGAGAATCACCTGATCATATCATGATGTCATTCTATTACAATCCGTCCTTTTTTATATACCGCCCAATATATCTATGATGTTTCTACGATAATGAATATATCAATTTGACTTTAATAAAAGAAAAGTAACACCCTACCTGATCATTTATTTCATAGGCGATGTGACTCTTTCTCGATACACGTGCAGTATTGTTGCTTAGAAGATAATCCAAAGCTCCCAAATGACCATTATCTGATGCAAAGTGAAGAACTGTCCATCCACAGTTATTACGCGCTTTCATGTTTGCTCCATTCGTAATGAGAAGTTTCATAATTTCTAGATGGTCTTTACGAGCTGCAGCATGGACTGGTGCACTACCATTATTTGCTGCTTTGTTCATATCTGCTCCTCCATTCACAAGACGATTAACAACACCAAGATGACCTTCTTGTGAAGCGGCGTAAAGAGGTGTGTAGTCATATTTATCACCCTTATCAACATTCGCACCCTGTATAATGAGATACTCAACAACATCGAGATGACCGTAGAAACATGCAACATAAAGGGGAGTCTGTCCCTGATAACCTTTCAGTCCAGTGTCCGCTCCTTTGGTGATTAGACATTTCACAACGTCTAGATGGCCTTTACGAGCTGCAGCGTGAACCGGAGCATCACCATCATATGCTGCTTTGTTAACATCTGCTCCTGCAGTCACTAAACTCTGAACAACATCAAGATGTCCCTCCTGTGAAGCGATGTAAAGAGGTGTGTAGCCATCGGTAATACCCATATCAAAATTTGCACTCTGGTTAATAAGATATCTGACAACATCGAGATGACCGCGGAAACATGCAACAAGAAGAGGAGTCTGGCCCTTACAACCTCGCTGTCCCATGTCCACTCCTTTGGTGATTAGTAATTTCATAACGTCTAGATGGCCTTCACGGGCTGCAGCGTGGACTGGAGCATCACCATCATGTGCTGCTTTGTTAACATCTGCTCCTGCAGTCACTAGACTCTGAACAACATCAAAATGGCCCTCTGCTGTAGCCAAATGAAGAGGCGTGCAACCATCACCATTACCCATGTCAAGATCAGCACCCTGGGTAATAAGAAACTCAACAACGTTTAGATGACCACTACATGATGCAGCAAAGAGGGGTGAATTGTCATTTTTTACTGCTTTGTTTACATCTGCTCCTGCATTCACCAAACATTCAACAACATCAAGATGTCCCTCCTGTGACGCAGAATAAAGGGGTGAGAACCCGTCTCCATCACCAGTATCAACGTCTACTCCTTTATGTATCAGATATTTTACAAGATGTACGTTAGTCTTTGATGATGCATTGCATAATACAGCAGCAGCAGTATCAGCTCTATTTCCAATATCTGCTTGTTTAGTCATGAGATATTCCACGATATCCATATGATTATTCCGCAACGCAATACCTAGTGGAGCATATCCATCGGATGATGTTTTGTTTTTATCTGCCCCTTCATCAACAAGACATTCAACAATATCAAGATGACCTTCCTGTGACGCAATATGAAGAGGTGTGGAGTTATCATCATCCTTCATGTCAAGCTCTGCACCTTTTGAGATGAGATAATTTACAACATGGAGATGTCCTCCTAATGCTGCTGCGTGTAAGGGTGTACTGCCGTTTGTGGATACTTTGTTCACATCTGCTTCTTTACTCACGAGACATTCCACCATATTAAGATGGCCCATCTCTGAAGCGAGATATAGAGGTGTGTTACCATCGATATCACTAACATCAAGATTTTTTACTTTAACGATCAGATATTTGCCTACATCGAGGTAACCATGAATTAATGCATGACGAATCGCATTACCACCAATATCATCTCTGCTCCCAATATATGCCTCTTTGCTGATGAAGTAGTTGACGATATTCAGGTGATTCTTAACTAATGCTGTGTAAAGTGGTGCATAGCCATTGTTGGAAACCTTGCTTATATCTCCTCCTGCATTCACTAGACATTCCACGACAGCAAGATATCCCTGTTTTGTAGCGATATGAATAGGTGTATTGCCGTCCTTATCACACCTATTAAGTTCTGCTCCTTGTAAGATGAGACATTTTACAACGCCAAGATGACCCTTCTCAGAAGCGACATAGAGAGGTGTACGGCCGTCCAAGTCCCCCCTGTTGACTTCTGCTCCTTGTGAGATGAGACATTTTACAACGCCAAGACGACCCTTCTCAGAAGCGACATAGAGAGGTGTACGGCCGTCCAAGTCCCCCCTGTTGAGTTTTGCTCCTTCTGAGATGAGATAATTCACCACACCAAGATGACCATTAAGAGATGCGGCATGAAGGGAAACTTTTCTTTCATATGATGCTTTGTTCACATCTGCTCTTGCATTCACTAGACATTCAACAACATTAAGGTGGCCCTCTAGAGAAGCGACGTAAAGGGCCGTGCAGCCGTAGTCATCAGCCGAATCCAACCGTGCTCCTTGATTGATAAGATAACTGACCACATCGAGGTTACCATAGAGAGATGCAACACGAAGAGGAGTCTGACCGTTGTAACCTCTACTATCAACCTCTGCCCCTTCAGTAATGAGATATTTCACAACGTCTATATAACCTTTATGTGATGCAGTATAGAGGGGTGAATCACCATCTATAGATGTTTTGTTTACATCTGCCCCTTCACTCACGAGAGATTCAACAAACTTGAGATGACCCATATTTGAAGCGAGATAAAGAGGTGTTTTACCACCGATATCACACAAATTAAGGTTGTCAACTTTACCGATGAGATATTTGAATACATCGATGTAGTCATGAAGTATTGCATGACGAATCGCATTAATACCAATATCACCTCTGCTCCCAATATTTGCTTCTGTTGTGATGAGAATTTTAACAATATTCAGGTGACCCTGGACTAATGCTGTATAAAGCGGGGAATAGCCATGATTCGATACCTTGTTCACATCCGCTCCTGCATTCACTAGACATTCAACAACACTTAGATGGCCCTGCTGCGAGGCACTATGAAGAGGTGTAAAGCCATTCTTATCATGTGTGTTGATATCTGCCCCAAGCTAATAAGATATCTGACAATAGCGAGATGACCCTTACATGAAGAATTAAAAAGAGGAGACCGACTGTTAAAACCCCTCCCATCGAGTTCTGCTCCTTTAGTGATGAGATATTTCACTATGTCAAGATGACCGTTTCCTGATGCAGTGTGAAGTGGTTTCGAACCACTATATGATGCTTTATTCACATCCGCTCCTGCATTCACTAAGCATTCAATAATATCACGATGTCCCTCCTGCGAAGCGGAATAAAGGGGTGAGAACCCGTCTCTATCACCGACATCAACGTCTACCCCTTTAGCTATCATATATTTTACAAGATGTATGTTACCCTTTACAGATGCATCGCATAATACAGCAGAAACAGTATCTGCTCTATTTCCAATGTCTGCTTCTTTAGCCATGAGGTATTCCACGATGTCCATATGATTATTAAGAAATGCGATACCTAGCGGTGCATATGCATCACTCGATGCTTTGTTTATATCTGCCCCTGCATTCACAAGACATTCAACAATATCAAGATGACCTTCCTGTGAAGCGATATGAAGAGGTGTGGAGTTATCATCATCCATCCTTTCAAGCTCTGCACCTTTTGAGATGAGATAATTTAAAACATGGAGATGTCCTCCTAATGCTGCTGCATGTAGGGGTGTACTACCATTTGCGGATACTTTGTTCACATCTGCTCCTTTACTCAGGAGACATTCGACAAGATTTAGATGGCCCATGCCTGAAGCGAGATAGAGAGGTGTGTTACCAGCGATATCACACATATCAAGATTATCAACTTTACCAGTGAGATATTTGACAACATCGATGTAGTCACGAAGTATTGCATGACTAATCGCATTAATACCAATATCACCTCTGCTCCCAATATATGCCTCTTTGCTGATGAAGTAGTTGACGATATTCAGGTGATTCTTAACTAATGCTGTGTAAAGTGGTGCATAGCCATTGTTGGAAACCTTGCTTATATCTCCTCCTGCATTCACTAGACATTCCACGACAGCAAGATATCCCTGTTTTGTAGCGATATGAATAGGTGTATTGCCGTCCTTATCACACCTATTAAGTTCTGCTCCTTGTAAGATGAGACATTTTACAACGCCAAGATGACCCTTCTCAGAAGCGACATAGAGAGGTGTACGGCCGTCCAAGTCCCCCCTGTTGAGTTCTGCTCCTTCTGAGATGAGATAATTCACCACACCAAGATGACCATTAAGAGATGCGGCATGAAGGGAAACTTTTCTTTCATATGATGCTTTGTTCACATCTGCTCTTGCATTCACTAGACATTCAACAACATTAAGGTGGCCCTCTAGAGAAGCGACGTAAAGGGCCGTGCAGCCGTAGTCATCAGCCGAATCCAACCGTGCTCCTTGATTGATAAGATAACTGACCACATCGAGGTTACCATAGAGAGATGCAACACGAAGAGGAGTCTGACCGTTGTAACCTCTACTATCAACCTCTGCCCCTTCAGTAATGAGATATTTCACAACGTCTATATAACCTTTATGTGATGCAGTATAGAGGGGTGAATCACCATCTATAGATGTTTTGTTTACATCTGCCCCTTCACTCACGAGAGATTCAACAAACTTGAGATGACCCATATTTGAAGCGAGATAAAGAGGTGTTTTACCACCGATATCACACAAATTAAGGTTGTCAACTTTACCGATGAGATATTTGAATACATCGATGTAGTCATGAAGTATTGCATGACGAATCGCATTAATACCAATATCACCTCTGCTCCCAATATTTGCTTCTGTTGTGATGAGAATTTTAACAATATTCAGGTGACCCTGGACTAATGCTGTATAAAGCGGGGAATAGCCATGATTCGATACCTTGTTCACATCCGCTCCTGCATTCACTAGACATTCAACAACACTTAGATGGCCCTGCTGCGAGGCACTATGAAGAGGTGTAAAGCCATTCTTATCATGTGTGTTGATATCTGCCCCCAAGCTAATAAGATATCTGACAATAGCGAGATGACCCTTACATGAAGCATTAAAAAGAGGAGACCGACTGTTAAAACCCCTCCCATCGAGTTCTGCTCCTTTAGTGATGAGATATTTCACGATGTCAAGATGACCGTTTCCTGATGCAGTGTAAAGTGGTTTCGAACCACTATATGATGCTTTATTCACATCCGCTCCTGCATTACGTAGACATTCAACGACAGTAAGATATCCATGTTTTGTAGCGACATGAATAGGTGTATAACCGTGCCTATCACCGTTGTTGACTTCTGCTCCTTGTAAGATGAGATATTTCAACACATCAAGATGACCCTTCTCTGAAGCGACAAAGAGTGGTGTGCGGCCGTCTAAGTCACCCCTGTTGATTTCTGCTCCGTCTGAGATGAGATAACTGACCACATCAATGTGACCATAAAGAGCTGCAGCATGAAGAGGAGTCTGACCGTTATAACATATCCTATCAACCTCTGCTCCTTTAGTAATGAGATATTTCACAACGTCTAGATGACCTTCATGTGCTGCAGCATAAAGTGGTGAATCACCATCTATAGATGTTTTGTTTACATCTGCACCTACACCCAATAGATACTCCACAACATCAAGATGGCCCTCCTCTGATGCGAAATAGAGTGGTGTGAATTCATTTTCAAACTCTAGATTTGCTCCTTGGCTAACTAGATATTTAACAACATGAAGGTGAAAATTGCTTGATGCGATAAGAAGAGGGGGTCTGTCCGTTATTATCTCTCTTTTCAAGCTCTGCTCCTTTAGTAAGGATATATTTCACAACATCTAAATGACCTTTATGTGCTGCAGCAAAGAGGGGAGTAGAACCTATCTTCGATGCTTTGTTCACATCTGCTCCTGCATTCACTAAGCATTCAATAATATCACGATGTCCCTCCTGCGAAGCGGAATAAAGGGGTGAGAACCCGTCTCTATCACCGACATCAACGTCTACCCCTTTAGCTATCATATATTTTACAAGATGTATGTTACCCTTTACAGATGCATCGCATAATACAGCAGAAACAGTATCTGCTCTATTTCCAATGTCTGCTTCTTTAGCCATGAGGTATTCCACGATGTCCATATGATTATTAAGAAATGCGATACCTAGCGGTGCATATGCATCACTCGATGCTTTGTTTATATCTGCCCCTGCATTCACAAGACATTCAACAATATCAAGATGACCTTCCTGTGAAGCGATATGAAGAGGTGTGGAGTTATCATCATCCATCCTTTCAAGCTCTGCACCTTTTGAGATGAGATAATTTAAAACATGGAGATGTCCTCCTAATGCTGCTGCATGTAGGGGTGTACTACCATTTGCGGATACTTTGTTCACATCTGCTCCTTTACTCAGGAGACATTCGACAAGATTTAGATGGCCCATGCCTGAAGCGAGATAGAGAGGTGTGTTACCAGCGATATCACACATATCAAGATTATCAACTTTACCAGTGAGATATTTGACAACATCGATGTAGTCACGAAGTATTGCATGACTAATCGCATTAATACCAATATCACCTCTGCTCCCAATATATGCCTCTTTGGTGATAAGGTAGTTGACAATATTCAGGTGACCCTTAACTAATGCTGTGTAAAGCGATGCATAACCATCATTCGATACCTTGTTCGCATCTGCTCCTGCATTCACAAGAAATTCAACGACAGCAAGATATCCATGTTTTGATGCGACATGAATAGGTGTATAGTCTTGCCAGTCGCTGCGGTTGAATTCTGCTCCTTTACGAATGAGATATTTCACAATGTCAAGATGACCATAATGTGATGCAGCATGAAGCGGGGTAGAATCCTCGTTATTTGCTTTGTTCACATCCACTCCTGTATTCACTAGGCATTCAACAACATCAAGATGGCCCTTCTCTGAAGAGACATAAAGAGGTGTGTAGCCACCCTCATCGCTTGCATTCAGGTTTGCTCCTTTAGTAATAAGATATTTTACAATGCCAAGCTGACCGTTCAAAGATGCGACATGAACGGAGGATTTCTCCTCATATGATGCTTTATTCACATCCGCTCCTTCATTCACTAGATATTCAACAACATTAAAATGACCCTCCTGCGAAGCACTATGAAGAGGTGTAAAGCCATCCTTATCATGTGTGTTGATATCTGCCCCCAAGCTAATAAGATATCTGACAATAGCGAGATGACCCTTACATGAAGCATTAAAAAGAGGAGACCGACTGTTAAAACCCCTCCCATCGAGTTCTGCTCCTTTAGTGATGAGATATTTCACTATGTCAAGATGACCATTTTCTGATGCAATGTGAAGTGGTTTCGAACCACTATTTGCTGCTTTATTCACATCCGCTCCTGCATTCACTAGACATTCAACAACATCAAGATGACCATGCTGCGATGCACAATAGAGAGGTGTAAAGCCATCGTTATCAGGTATGTTGACATCTGCCCCCAGGCTAATAAGATATCTGACAATAGCGAGATGACCGTTAAATGAAGCATTATAAAGAGGAGACCGACTGTTAAAACCCCTCCCATCGAGTTCTGCTCCTTTAGTGATGAGATATTTCACTATGTCAAGATGACCACGTTGTGATGCAATGTGAAGTGGTTTCGAACCACTATTTGATGCTTTGTTCACATCCGCTCCTGCATTCACTAGACATTCAACAACATCAAGATGACCCTCCTGTGAAGCACTAAAAAGAGGACTAAAGCCATCATTATTAGGTATGTTTATATCTGCCCCCAGGCTTACAAGATATTTGACAATGGCGAGATGACCACCGAATGATGCAGCACAAAGAGGAGTACGACCTTCATAACCTCTCCCATCAAGTTCTGCCCCCTTATTAATGAGACATTTCACAACATCTAGATGACCATTTTTTGATGCAGCATAAAGAGGAGTCTGACCTTTAAACCCACTCCCATCAAGTTCTGCCCCCTTAGTAATGAGATATTTCTCAACATCTAGATGACCATTTTTTGATGCAACGTGAAGTGGTTTGGAACCACTATTTGATGATTTGTTCACATCCGCTCCTGAATTCACTAGACAATCAACAACATCAAGATGACCCTCCTGTGAAGCACAATGAAGAGGTGTAAAGCCATCGTTATCAGGAATGTTGATATCTGCCCCCAGGCTAATAAGATATCTGACAATAGCGAGATGACCACTGAATGATGCACCGTGAAGAGGAGACTGACCTATTGAACCACTCCCATCAAGTTCTGCCCCCTTAGTAATGAGATATTTCACTATGTCAAGATTACCTTCTCGTGATGCAATGTGAAGTGGTTTTGAACCACTATACGATGCTTTATTCACATCCGCTCCTACATTCACTAGACAATCAACAACATCAAGATGACCCTCCTGTGAAGCACAATGAAGAGGTGTAAAGCCATCGTTATCAGGAATGTTGATATCTGCCCCCAGGCTAATAAGATATCTGACAATAGCGAGATGACCACTGAATGATGCACCGTGAAGAGGAGACTGACCAATAGAACCTCTCCCATCGAGTTCTGCCCCCTTAGTAATGAGATATTTCACAACATCTAGATGACCATTCTTTGATGCAACGTGAAGTGGCTTCGAACCATGAATGGATGATTTCCCGTCAAATGATGCTTTGTTCACATCCGCTCCCGCTTGCACCAGACATTCAACAACACTTAGGGGACCCTCCTGCGAGGCGATATAGAGAGGTGTGTATCCTTCGTTATCATCCATGTCAAGCTTGGGCAATGGTGCGTCCCTTGGCCTGCTGGATTCGCTATTCACATCTGCTCCTTTATCAATGAGATATTGAGTAACATCCAGGTGACCATTACGAGATGCATAGTGAAGAGATGTGTCGCCGCTCTTACTTCTCTTTTCGAGATCTGCCTCTATATCAGTAAGATATTTCACAAGATCAAGATGTCCTTCTTGTGAAGCAATATGGAGGGGTGTTTTCCCTTCTGAATTTCTTTCATTTATCATTACTAGTTTGGTATCACCTGACTCGCCTTCTAATAGAGACTTCAATTTCACAAGTTCACCTTCCTTTGCAGCCGTGAAGAGCTCCATGTTCGTTTCAACTCCTTTCCTTCGTTTTGGAGAAATCTAAATGGGAATGAGCAAAAATAGATTTGTGTGGGCAACTTCATTCGAATGAAGAGAGAAAAAAAAATAAGTAGAATCCAGAAGATTTTCTGCATGATTATGTAATACATAGAAATGAGGTTACATCTGAGAGTGATAATCAAGCATTATTCGCCATCTCTTCATTTCATGTGTTGTGTTGTGCAAATCTAGCAGTCACTTGTCTCGGCTGTATGTTATTCACTTGACACTAATGATGTGTTCTGCTTAAATTTGATTCCCATTAATCACTTGCTGTACTGAAGGAAAAAATCGCACATTTTATTTAATAACGGAAAAAATCAAAACAAAGATCATCAATTCTCTGCTCTCCCAATTTATGTCACGTCTCGTCTGTCCATAATAATAAGTTCCTAATGAGCGCTGGTTTGATATATCCTGATAAATGAGTACACCAAAGAAAATCGGGTGTGTGACATTGCACAGTTGCTGACAAAAACTGGTTCCTCAAGTTCGCACGCAAGCCTTTGGCATCTATTGTCAAATGACGTGTCCTCGGCTATAGAAAGATAGTCATGCGTTGAACCATACATCATGTGACAACAGATATGGTTCTTGGGTTCTTTTTTTTCCTTTCCTTTTCTTTCTTTTTTTATGTTGAGCGAATTCAATATCTTTTAGGGGGAATCAGGGACTTGCATTATCAATCCAAGGTGTAAAACAGTTTACAGCCATACGCTACTTCTATTTTGGGGGTGTGTTTTATAGTTGACCGGGTTAAAGTTAGTTATACAGTAAATGAAGCCTTTTTGGTACAGCCCTTTGAAGGTGTCAAGAAAAAACCTCTTGAACTTGTTTTTTTACTGCTACAAAATAGACTCAATAAATGAGACTGAAACAAATGTAAAATTATATTTTAATTTTAATTATTCGAATTTACTTTTCTTTTGATTTGTCTTTACTAGTGACACGTGTAGAAATATAAATCATATACTATGGTGAATTGATCAGATAAACATCATACATAAATAAACTCATCTTATTAAAATAAAAGACGATCCATCTTTGATGTGTAGGCTAGTGTCCCTGTATCAACGAACTCAAACAAAGGTTTTGTTTTGAGTTCTGTGCCCTGTATACACATATTCGGTTTGGGCCTTTTATGCTAGCCGCCGTAAGGGGCGCTATAACTGGGGGTTGTTGGGGGGCTTCTCGAGAGCAGGGGGTCGTTTCATCAAATCAACTCCATGACAGTCATAACTGTTGTCGGCGATCTACGGAAATGTCATGGACCTGAAAAACTGTTTCACGAAGACATGATAAACGACAACTCAATTACATCGATACTCATCGGCGAAAAAACATAGTACAGTCCATTGGAATTATCGTCAATTAACCAAACAGATTTTGAGGCTCAGTTTTTCCCAAACTATTCCAAAATGTAAAAAAAAGGCAGCAAAGATGAATGATTGTGATACAAACATCCCGTTTACATGAAAAGATGTGTACTTATGGCATCTTAGAATTTATAAAATTGAGAAAACTCGAGGGGGCTTTTGCGATGTACGAATCTAGATTTGTAGGTACGAGGATACCGTAATTTACTAATTACGGAAAGAAGACCCAAATGGTGTTCATTTTAGAGAAAATGATTAAATTAATCTTAAATTAATCTTATGGCCCAATTTATAATATTCATTCATTAAAAGAGACATATAATATCATATCATTCATATCAAAGCATTGCGTGAAAACGGAAAAAATAGCGAAAATACATACATGATAAGTTGTTGTCGTTCAAATGGGTCTCTATATACAGACTGTTCCATTTTCGATGCTGATTCTATGGTAGACGGATGTGGGTATTTTTAATATTAATCTCATTTACTTGTTGGGGGGGGGGTCAAGAAGCCATAATGCACTTGTCAATGTAAAGGCCCACCCTGCTACCCCCGGGCATGGGTGCGTCATTTCCTGGTTTGGTCAGTCAAATTTGTTACCCAGGTGTGCGTCATTTAACAAGGTTTGGTGTGCGTCATATTCCTATCCTTGTCAGTCAAAAAAAAATGACTTGGTGTCAGTCATGGTACGTCATTTGGCTATGGAAAAAACAGTGAAGTTTTGCACGCACGCCGGGGGCCGGGTAGAAGGCAAGCAACCCGATCGTGGATCTGATGTTGTCAAGCCAGTCGTCTAAACACGCCATGTGTATTTCTATACGTGGGGGTTTAATAAATTAACGTGAATTTTGGGAGTTGGGTGCTATTCGCAAACACACAATATTTACTTTCGATCCAGCCTAATGCGATGGCGCGGACTGCTCCGTATATTAATACAGATTCACACTTTATCACAATACCACCGTACGCACGGCTCTGTACTTTGCGAGCTCGCATTTGATGATGAGGCCGCGTAGCCAAAATTAGGAGCCCTCACTCAGATCATACACAGTGCGTGGGACCGGCATAGCGTGAAGCATCGTCTGCTGTGTATGATTCCAGTGAACTCCTATTCGAAAGATACGTGATTTGATATTTTTTATTTAAAAAATACATTATACTAATTTTCACATTAAATCGCCTCTAAAATTTTTCCGATTCGCTTTCTATGATAACTATTATATTATTATGCGAACCTGTAACTTTTGAACGTGAAACATAGAAAACATGAGAAAGAAAGGAATAAAGTAGCTTTTTGTGGACACCTTCTCGAGAAAGTTAACATAGTTTTCAGAATAACCGGCCCAGAACAACTTTACTGAATCTCAGTAGGGCGGGGGAGAGCCGCCGGGCAGATAAAATTCCTAACGAATGAGGCCTATATCCTTTGAAGTGCATTTGAATATTTCTGGTGGTGTTCATAGCTGCAAATTTATACTTTGTATTTTCTCTTTATCTCGGGTATTGCACTCAGGTTATTATTATTTTTTATTCTGTACAGTCTAGAGCCAAAGCCAGAGAAGGTCTTCGTTTCCAGCAGATACCAATTAGCCTATCAAAGCCAAAGTATCAACTATCATGGAAACTTCTCCAATCGTGGGATAGACCAGTTCATGCAGCTATCTTCCCGAGAGTGTAAACTTATAAACGACTAAGAAAGTTGGAAGATATATTGGACTTTAATACCTTTCATGATGTAACAAAATAGTTGGAACAAAACCGGGTTACATCTTTAATACCTTTCGTACCTGCTTATTTTATGTTTTACCCCGGAGTTTTTTTCTTGTGTTTTTTTTAATCAGACACTCCATTTTTTTCTATTTTTATTACTTTTTTTTTAAATGTTTAACGTTTTATTCTAGAATTATTTTTTTTACATAAATACGCCACTTCGGAGATGCAATCTGAGCATGAGCAGATAAAGGTCATCTGTACCAAATTCTAAAACCCACCGACACTTATATTCGATATGTGCTCATGAATGTCATTATGCACTAATGGTGCATTCCATGATATCCAGGTGAAAGTATTCTTTTTAAAGGGGGAAACAAAACCTATTCATGAGGCACCTCTATCACTCCCAGAGTTATTTTTCTGAAGTGCACATAAAGGGACCCTCCATGTCTAAAATATCTGTGGATAATTGGGGTCATTTGTACCATGCGCTAACCCCGAACTGGCTTATTGGGATTTTTTTTTTCAGACATAGTCTCAACATCAATTCCAAACTATTCGAAGATATACTGGCTGGATGAAGTGTGTTTTTTTTTAAATGATCTATAGCTGCTAGCGAAGATTTTTTTCTCACCCCCCCCCCCCCCTCTCTCTCTCCATTCCTCTCCAGGACTACAACAGCAATATCAGAAACATCAATAATAATAATAATAATAATAATAATAATAATAATCATAATAATCAGAATAATAATGATCATAATAATCATAACCATAATAATAATCATAATAATAAATAATAATAATCATAATAATAATAACAATAATTTTAGGGCTGATACTCTCAAACAGAACCCAAATAATATTAAATAAACTATAGTTACTGCATCATCAGTCATTTTACGCTGTCAAAATTTAATAAGTTTACAATCTAACCTAGGCGCCAATTTCATATCAAAATTAAGTTTACATCATTACATATTGGCAATTTCATGAATTTCATGAATATTTTGGAGATCTACTTCTGGCGATGTGCAATAGCATCGCGCTCCAGCACGCCGTTTACCGTGCAATGCCCTCGCCGGGCGCGATATTTTCTTTCGGAGGATGGGAAAGTTACTAGAGGAAAATCGGCACTCCTGGTTGGTCTTGAGATAGGTGTGATTCAGTCGTTTTGTTAAAATGCAAAATACAGTGAGTCTAGTCAAGCACATGCACAGTATACAGCATTATGTCCGAGGACATTTTCGGACAGAGAACAAAAAAAATCATGACAACAATGGTCCTCGGAAGCCGGACAATAGTCCTCGAACGTCGAACAATGAATTTATGCCTTATTCCGTCCACTGTCCGAGGACAAGTAACAGTAGAGGAACAATAGTTGTCCTCGGAAGTAAAGCCATGTAAACCTGTGTGTGTGGGTGTGTGTGTTTAGTGTGTCTGCATGTTGCTGTTGACCACGTTGCTGCTATGTGTAGGGCCTATGTCAACATGTAGTATTTGAGTCTGCAGATTACTAGTATGTTATGAAAATCGAGGGTGTTTCAGCCCGATCGAAGGGCGGGAGTTGAAATGATAGTATCAGAAGAAGAAAAAAAAAAGGACCTTGCCATCATGAATTGAAAATGGTAGCTCAGTTTGACATCACGATATTTCGAAATGAGACTTAATTATCCATGGTAATAATTATTCAAATGAAAAGAATAAAATTGATGGTCTGATCCCCCCCCCCCCCCCCCCCTCCCGAGAAAAATAAGTAATTTCTTATATTTACCTTATCTCCTTCTTTCAAAATGTATCTGATGTTCTAGATTATTTCTCTTGTGGAATGATCTCTTTTTTGACTATCTTCATCTGCTCTTCTGAGCCCCCATCCCCTTGCTTGCCTTAGTTTCAATCCCTTAATATCCACATGATAAGGACCGTTCTATGATAGGCCTACTACTAAAAGTACATTTTTGCTGATTTACACAGTTATAAGCCCCGCCCCTAAAAAATCCCATCGAAGCGACATCGTGATCACGTGATCTGTGACGCATGAAAAATAAGGGAAAATATTCCACTAACCTATACCGTGCGCGCCCGGAGGCCCCCGGCAGGCCCAGGCCGGTGCCGAGCATGATATTCACCGCATCGACCATTTGCATTGCGTATTTTCGTGTGTTTAATTCCTCACAATAACTTTGATTTTGGGACACAGCTTCATCAATAATGCCTAATCTGTGTATAGTTGCGGGCTGTAGCAAGACCCCTAAAGATGGTGTAAGCCTACATCATTTTCCTAAAGATGAAAATCTATGGAAATTGTGGATTGGAAATGTAAAGCTCACGCGGGCAGAGTGGCAAGAGCCGGCCAAGTGAGTGGAGTACAATAGACTGCAGCGATGATTTTGAGGATCTTGGCCTGTATTCCGAATTTGGCATGAAGAGAAGAATAAGCTAGCTAAAAGATTTAGCTATTCCAAAGATCAGACTTGGAGTCAAGTCTTCCAATCTGTTTTTCAACGACAGCAGCTACAGCAGCTTCACCCACAGAACTCAAAACAAGTTTGAGTTTCAAATTTATTGATTAGTGGTACAACCATGTGAGTTGGAATAACTGCACGTTGCGGTCAGAATGCTCTGGCCGTCGTCAGGAGAATGAGAAGAGCAAATAAATCAGCAGAATTTATATATGAAGTAGCAATTTACTTTAAAATAACATCACAGAATTAGTATAGAAAGAAACAGTAACAGTAACATTGAAAGGATAAATAACATCAAGGTACCTGCATTGAAAGGATAAGTAATCATCAAACGAGTCCTGCGTTGAAAAGAAACATTGAAAACAACTGAACAATAGGACTAAGAAACCAATTAACCGTCTGGATAAGCTGGAAACAAAAGGGGATTATGACCGTAGGCAATCTGTGGAGAGAAACATGACATCCTTTTGAGGAAAGAAATCAAGTTAAGGTAAAAAACATACATATGGAAAAAGGTGTAATATTGTCACCAGAATGAGTATACTAATAGAGAAATGTGAAAAAATGAAAAAAACAGTGATAATGAACAAATTGAGGAGAGAAACATGAAATCCTATTGGAGATAATCTGTGGAGAGAAATAAGTTAACCTGTGGAGGAAAGGCATTAAGGTTTAAAGCATACATGTGGGAAAAAAAGGTGGAATATTAACACCAGAATGAGTATGCTAATAGAGAAATGTGAAAAAATGAAAAAATCAATGATAATGCACAAATTGAGGAGAGAAACATGAAATCCTTGAACGAAGCAAAAAATAAACAGGAGCCCAAGTTTTTGTCAATATACTGAACCGTAAACAAGGCATTTGAAGCCCGTTTTTATTACATGTAGTTGGATATTTTAGTGCCCCCCCCCCCCCAACAACAAAAAACCCATGTGGTCATGAAGTGCAATTTGTGTAAAGCCGTAATTTTTTAAAATCTTGGAAATAATTATAACCCATTATATTTCAGTGTGAAGTGTGGGCCGAATTTTATTTCATAAAATGACACGAACGGGGCATGCATTTAAAGCCCTCTTTAATTCCCCTGGCCGTTTGAAACCTCATTGCTTCTTGTCTCTGAAAGATTTTTAAAAAAATTACGGGGAGGGGCTGCTCTCCCCCCCCCCCCCCCCCCAAGATCCACACCTCTTGTACAATGTATGTGTGGCTTTAATCATAACAGGCCAAATATACACAGTACATGTAGTATGTTTTTAGTAGTTTCGTACCTACTGAAAATGTTATATAAGTTATGTACCACATACATGTCTCTTTACGGTACCTGAGATTACTGCAACAACTGGACATGCACATTTGTTATTTGAATGCCGTAAAATAGAAAAAGAGACTGTAAAATAAAGTACTGCACCACCAACATGCACATCACTTGCCTTTTGAATGCCTATAAATATATATTTTTACTTTAACTTTCTAGGTTTGAATTTCAAGATGTGTATCAATTAACCCTAAAATGGTCGGGATATGTTGGCTATGCCACAGACAGGGGGGGGGGGGGGGGTCCACCCACCACCCCCACCCCCGATCGGCACGCACATTATCCACAACGTAATCTACAAAACTGTATAGTTAAATGCTCCGAAAAATTTTCACATTCATTAATTATGCAAATTTATGCATGAAATCAAAATTTTGCTCTAAATCATTAAATAAAGCTTAAAATATGCTAATTTTTGGTCTAGACACTCTTTACAGTATTCTTAGCAAATATACTTGAAAAAAAATTGATATCAAAATTTATCATGTATTTTATTGTATTTAAAATTTATGTATTTCTTTGTTTTTTTACCTTTTTTTTTTTTGGTTTTTTGGATGAAATTTGTCGGGGACACTAACATAAACAGCATAAAATAAATTAATTTCAATCAGCAAATGTAAAAATATAGATTTGTAAATTTTGGCTAAAAACACATTTTGTATTGAAATTATACATGAAATCACGTTTTTGAGCAATTTTCGGTCTGACGTGCAAGTACGAAATGTTGCGTAACTCGGAACCGCATGGCCTGACATCGCGAATTTGGTCTCGAAAGATGCGTGAGATACGAAAGAAAAAAGTCATGAAACTGCTTTGCGCGTTGCAGACATATCGCGAGAAACGTCTGTTGGGGGGGGGGGGGGGGGGGGGGGGGGGTGGGGATTCCACTTCATAGAGTCCTTATTTACTCAATTTGTCTTCTTTTCTGAAGCAATGTACAGCTAATGTATGTAATATATCATACTTGCAGATATAGTACAGACCCTGATAGCAGAAAGTGTGAATAAATGACGTGATATTTACGTCGTGGTTTTCGTCTTTTTTACGTCCTGTAATTACGTCAATAAGACAACAACTTGCACCAACGCAAGACGTCAAGAGAACGTCTTATTTTGACGTCATCTCTACGTCTTCATTCCTCTTCCCTGATAGCAGAAAGTGTTAAAAATGACGTGATATTTACGTCGCGGTTTTCGTCTTTTTTACGTCCTGTAATTACGTCAATAAGACGACAACTTACACCAACGCAAGACGTCAAGAGGACGTCTTATTTTGACGTCATCTCTACGTCTTGTACAAAAATGCTGTTTATAGCACTTGTAGTGTGCTAATTTACCAGCAAAAAATAAATGTGACCGTGGCGAGCCTCGAACCAGGTTCCGGTGATTGAGAGCCGCTGACGTTACCGATGGACTAACAACTGCTTCTTGCAATCCAGTTTAGTCATGGGAGTCAAGTAGATAACATGAATTATGTGGTGTCGTAAATTCACTATGTAACAATTTCTGCTCTAAACCGTACAATGTGAGTTAGTCTAGCGGTAATGCCAGCAATTCTCGATCAGCGGACCCTGGTTCGAAGCTCGCCCAAATCATTTTTTTTCCAGCTCCCGTGAAAGTGCTGAAATAGCACGTTGTGTGCATTCAATAGCACTCTGAGTGCAGTCCCTATGCATGCCGTCACAAAGTGCTCAGCACTTCAGTTTTTGCAGTGTACAGATGACGTCAATATAAGACGTCCTCTTGACGTCTTGCGTTGGTGCAAGTTGTCGTCTTATTGACGTAATTACAGGACGTAAACAAGACGAAAACCACGACGTAAATATCACGTAATTTTTACCACTTTCTGCTATCAGGGGAAATACCGGTATGTTTTTAGAAATGGAGAGCTGAATTTTACTGAATTTGATATACACTGTTTCTGTTATGACTGTTTTTTTTCCTTTCTTAGTGCATCACTCGTTTGCGAATGTATCATAATAATGTGTGTGAGTGATGATTAACGATTTTTTTGTACAATTCATATACCTTTTTTGTTTAATTTTAACTGAGATGAAGGTATGTAATCCTGCTTGCTTACGTTGTACTCACTGGCCATTATAGTGTACTAGCAGAAGCAGCCCGTGGACATCCACGGGCGCTAGCTGTGTTTGTGATTAATCACCGTACCGTTAATTTGTCACAATAATCAAGTGAATAAATAAAAAAGTCGGATAAAGTTTATTTTTACCAAAAAGTATTTACAACATGCGCATTGGCGGATCTGGGTGGGGGTACTTCCGGTCCGTGCCCTCCCAACCCCCCTTTTGGAAGGAAAGTATGCATTTTGACCATGTATGATCCGCCCTTTTGTCGATTGTGCCCCCCTTTTAGAATGAAAACCTTCTTTTGCTTGTCAAAGAATTATGCAGGGACCCCCATAACCACCACTCCTGAGCGAATTTTTGAGGTCTGACGTAAAGAAAAATTGTCGCCACCTCCCCCCCCCCCCCCCCCACCTCCCCTCCCCCACTACTGAGCGACTTTCCAAGAACCTGGCAAGACCAAAAAAAAAGTACAGGTCTGCCTTTTCCAAAAGTTGACAAACCTGTGTGCCCCGCCTTATACTAAATTCTGGATCCGCCCGTGAACATGTGAGTACGTATGTCTTATTTACCCAAAGCTTGCATGAGTTTTAAAAAAATACATTTTCATCTTGATGAAGATTAATGATATGGATATAATAATGTTCCAATACAATATCCATGCATAGACCTAGATGGAGCGATTTGATCTTTCCATGTTTCTGTGGTTTAATACTCGGAGAAAACAAGGCCATGAAAACATAACATCCATAATTACCGGTACGTCCCCTGTAAAGGATGTAAAAATGAGAGAAAAAATGAATTTGTCATTTTATTTTCAGGGGTATTATGACCCCCCTTATATGGGTCTTGGGAGGACCGACGGATTGAATTTTCCCTAGATCCTACTCCCCCTTACCAGATGTCATCCCATCACCCCCAGCGCGAGGGGAGAAGGGATTAATATCATTATACGTATTCATATCATAGTGGAAATAATTTCGTAGGAATCTTTTGTTTCTGTTGTTGGTTTTTTGTTAGTTTTTGTTTGTTGTTGTTGTTTTGGGTGGCTCCATCTTTACACCGTTGCAACTAAGTGACGTGATCTCCTACAGATCCCCTACTCCGAATGATGTCTACATATCAGTTTAGTCTGTCATATCTAAAGGAATGAATTGAGGCGATATAACATCTTTAAAAAGGTATGAAGGCCATTCCCCATTCATGTTTGTTGGTAGTTGTCGCATAACTTATGCAACAAACACCCAAATGCGCGGTTAGGTAACCCTAAACACTACCCTAACCCTAACCGCACCCCTACACTCCAAGGCCTACCCCTTCCGCGGATCCCTTTATCATCTCTGAATTTGATATCCGCTTTCTTGATTTTTGCTTTTTTGGATACCATAAACGCGTCACCCTGGTTATGTGCTTCAGCGATACATGCCCCCCCCCCCCCCCCCGGCCCCAGCGACTACAGTGAACTCATATACACACAAAACTGTGTATGTGAAGCCACAAAATAATGATGTACCTCGAATATGCGTGAAATAGTACACGCAGTATAGGCTACATGTAGAACACAGTGCGCTGTGCATGTGTGAACTATTTATAGCGCCGTGTATATTGAAGCCATACATGCGACTATGGACTTTGAGTCTATGCTTGGAGTATACACGCTGTTCTAATTGGCATACCTACCCATTCACAGGTAAAGGGTATGGGTTGCCTCGGCATGAAGCTATAACCCGCTTCATGGGTTGGCAGAATGATTAGGCCTACTCCCTGCGGAAATTCAATGTTTCAAAAATGAATTTATGAAATATGGACGGGACGTCAGCCCATAAGAAGTCCATCCCACCACTCTAAGAACCCTTCCCCACCCGTGGGTACCAAAAGGCGGGGACCGAAAGATCCAGGAAGGAGCCTATTTGAACCAAAAAAACAGCCCGAAATCCTTAGTGTATTATATAATAAGATAGGCCACTGAGAATGATAATCTTAACAATCAATTCCTGGTGTCGCATAGCAATTTGCTATGCATTATTTATATGTGGGACTGTACAGAAGTATTTATCCCATCCACCAAAAATGCTAATCAAATTTGAGAATATTATTACCTGATAATGTAGTGATGAAACAAAGCTTTTTGCTTGTCACTGTTTGTGAACTATTTTAAAGCCAGCCTATATAGAACTATTCACTTTTTTATTATTGTAAAAAACGGCTTGCTAAGTTGGGATTGTCATTCAAAGTGCATCTTAACCTCATGTATTCTCATTACAACTACAGTACTGCATGAACATGTATATAAAATATCAAAGACCAGATGCTCCAATGCATGCTTATAATGCCTTATTAAATACAGCTCGTTCAGTTTTGTTTTAACTTAACATGGAAAAGTATAAATCTCTGTTTTTTTCTTCAGTATCTGTGTTTGCAAACGAAATGGAAGGTTTGGAAGGGTTCAATTTTGTGCCCAAAGGGGTCCCTGTAAGGCGCAAAAATGCACCCTTTTATGGGGGGGGGGGGGGGGGGGTAAAGGGCTTAATGTTGCATCCTGTGAGGTTCTGGAAATGTACAATATTGCACCGAAAAATGTGATGCCAGTGTTGCAATAGTTTGCACCCTTTAGGGTGCACAATTGCACCCTTTTTATAGGAAAAAAAAGGTTCAATTATGGTGCAACATTGAACCTTTCTGAGAGGTACAATATTGCACCCCAAAAGGTGCTCCCAGTGTTTATTTGCACCCTTTAGGGTGCAAAATTGCAACCCTTTTTATAGGAAAAAAGGTTCAATATTGAACCCTAAATGGTGCAACATTGCACCCTAATAATGGTGCAAAATTGCACCTTTCTGAAAGGTACAATATTGCACCCAAAAAGATGCTCCCAGTGTTGCATTTATTTGCACCCTAAAAGGTGCAACTTTGTACCTTTATTTCTAAGTGTGTATATAGAGAGCTAATTTGTATATAAATATAAAATTATCTAGTAATCTGCCAGATAGCAACACAAATGAATTTGGAACGGACAGTGTTAAATTACAAAAATTATACGACACTAAGGGTGTATCGAAAGGTGGTTTTCTTTTCTTTTTTCTCCTGTCAAAGAAAAGTTTGTTTTAGATGAATTAAATAAGTTGAAAATATCAAAAAGTACCGGGCTTGACTTTGTACCTGCCAGATTTTTGAAGGATGGAGCTAAATATTTGTATAAACCTTTACCTTACATTATTAACTTATCTATCTCAACTTCCACCTTCCCTGATGAAATGAAAATTGCAAAAGTAACACCCCTTTATAAAAAGAAAGATAAAACTAATGTTAGCAATTATAGACCGATTAGCGTTTTAAGTATAGTCTCGAAGGTCCTAGAGAAATGTGTGTATGCCCAATTAGAGAACTACTTTCAAGAAAACAAAATAATATACGAATTTCAATCTGCTTTTAGAAATGGTTATTCCACTGATACTTGTCTTATTCACCCTTCGATATCGTTAATCATAATATACTGTTAAGTAAATTAGAAGTAATGGGTTTAAATTCTGCATGTGTGCAATGGTTTAGGTCTTACTTGACCAATCGTCATCAAGTTGTCTCGTTGCAAAATGTACTCTCCGATTCTATGCCCATAAGATGCGGAGTTCCCCAGGGGAGCATATTAGGTCCTATTCTTTTCATGTGCTACATTAATGATATGTGTGTTTGTGTCAACGACAGTAAATTACTTTTATATGCAGATGATAGTGTGTTACTGTATTCTGGTACTGATCCTAAGCTGATCTGGGAAAAACGTAGCTTAGATTTATCAAACTGTGTTAAGTGGATGACAGCAAATAAGCTTAGCTTACATATTGGTAAAACCGAAAGTATTTTGTTTTGTTCGCGGGGTATAGGTTGAAGTATACTGATGATTTCAATATAAGTTATAACAATCAACTCTTAAGAGACATGATTCTGTGAAGTATTTAGGACTAACTATAGCTAGTGATCTTTCTTGCTCAAGTTTGGTTGACAGTATTGTCAAAAAAGCTAATGCTCGTCTACAATTTGTGTATCGTTATCAAAATTGCAACCCTAAATGGTGCTCCCAGTCTTTATTTGCACCCTTTAGGGTGCAAAATTGCAACCCTTTTTATAGGAAAAAAGGTTCAATATTGAACCCTAAATGGTGCAACATTGCACCCTAATAATGGTGCAAAATTGCACCTTTCTGAAAGGTACAATATTGCACCCAAAAAGATGCTCCCAGTGTTGCATTTATTTGCACCCTAAAAGGTGCAACTTTGTACCTTTATTTCTAAGTGTGTATATAGAGAGCTAATTTGTATATAAATATAAAATTATCTAGTAATCTGCCAGATAGCAACACAAATGAATTTGGAACGGACAGTGTTAAATTACAAAAATTATACGACACTAAGGGTGTATCGAAAGGTGGTTTTCTTTTCTTTTTTCTCCTGTCAAAGAAAAGTTTGTTTTAGATGAATTAAATAAGTTGAAAATATCAAAAAGTACCGGGCTTGACTTTGTACCTGCCAGATTTTTGAAGGATGGAGCTAAATATTTGTATAAACCTTTAACTTACATTATTAACTTATCTATCTCAACTTCCACCTTCCCTGATGAAATGAAAATTGCAAAAGTAACACCCCTTTATAAAAAGAAAGATAAAACTAATGTTAGCAATTATAGACCGATTAGCGTTTTAAGTATAGTCTCGAAGGTCCTGGAGAAATGTGTGTATGCCCAATTAGAGAACTACTTTCAAGAAAACAAAATAATATACGAATTTCAATCTGCTTTTAGAAATGGTTATTCCACTGATACTTGTCTTATTCACCCTTCGATATCGTTAATCATAATATACTGTTAAGTAAATTAGAAGTAATGGGTTTAAATTCTGCATGTGTGCAATGGTTTAGGTCTTACTTGACCAATCGTCATCAAGTTGTCTCGTTGCAAAATGTACTCTCCGATTCTATGCCCATAAGATGCGGAGTTCCCCAGGGGAGCATATTAGGTCCTATTCTTTTCATGTGCTACATTAATGATATGTGTGTTTGTGTCAACGACAGTAAATTACTTTTATATGCAGATGATAGTGTGTTACTGTATTCTGGTACTGATCCTAAGCTGATCGGGGAAAAACGTAGCTTAGAATTATCAAACTGTGTTAATTGGATGACAGCAAATAAGCTTAGCTTACATATTGGTAAAACCGAAAGTATTTTGTTTTGTTCGCGGGGTATAGGTTGAAGTATACTGATGATTTCAATATAAGTTATAACAATCAACTCTTAAGAGACATGATTCTGTGAAGTATTTAGGACTAACTATAGCTAGTGATCTTTCTTGCTCAAGTTTGGTTGACAGTATTGTCAAAAAAGCTAATGCTCGTCTACAATTTGTGTATCGTTATCAAAATTGCAACCCTAAATGGTGCTCCCAGTCTTTATTTGCACCCTTTAGGGTGCAAAATTGCAACCCTTTTTATAGGAAAAAAGGTTCAATATTGAACCCTAAATGGTGCAACATTGCACCCTAATAATGGTGCAAAATTGCACCTTTCTGAAAGGTACAATATTGCACCCAAAAAGATGCTCCCAGTGTTGCATTTATTTGCACCCTAAAAGGTGCAACTTTGTACCTTTATTTCTAAGTGTGTATATAGAGAGCTAATTTGTATATAAATATAAAATTAGCTAGTAATCTGCCAGATAGCAACACAAATGAATTTGGAACGGACAGTGTTAAATTACAAAAATTATACGACACTAAGGGTGTATCGAAAGGTGGTTTTCTTTTCTTTTTTCTCCTGTCAAAGAAAAGTTTGTTTTAGATGAATTAAATAAGTTGAAAATATCAAAAAGTACCGGGCTTGACTTTGTACCTGCCAGATTTTTGAAGGATGGAGCTAAATATTTGTATAAACCTTTACCTTACATTATTAACTTATCTATCTCAACTTCCACCTTCCCTGATGAAATGAAAATTGCAAAAGTAACACCCCTTTATAAAAAGAAAGATAAAACTAATGTTAGCAATTATAGACCGATTAGCGTTTTAAGTATAGTCTCGAAGGTCCTAGAGAAATGTGTGTATGCCCAATTAGAGAACTACTTTCAAGAAAACAAAATAATATACGAATTTCAATCTGCTTTTAGAAATGGTTATTCCACTGAAACTTGTCTTATTCACCCTTCGATATCGTTAATCATAATATACTGTTAAGTAAATTAGAAGTAATGGGTTTAAATTCTGCATGTGTGCAATGGTTTAGGTCTTACTTGACCAATCGTCATCAAGTTGTCTCGTTGCAAAATGTACTCTCCGATTCTATGCCCATAAGATGCGGAGTTCCCCAGGGGAGCATATTAGGTCCTATTCTTTTCATGTGCTACATTAATGATATGTGTGTTTGTGTCAACGACAGTAAATTACTTTTATATGCAGATGATAGTGTGTTACTGTATTCTGGTACTGATCCTAAGCTGATCTGGGAAAAACGTAGCTTAGATTTATCAAACTGTGTTAATTGGATGACAGCAAATAAGCTTAGCTTACATATTGGTAAAACCGAAAGTATTTTGTTTTGTTCGCGGGGTATAGGTTGAAGTATACTGATGATTTCAATATAAGTTATAACAATCAACTCTTAAGAGACATGATTCTGTGAAGTATTTAGGACTAACTATAGCTAGTGATCTTTCTTGCTCAAGTTTGGTTGACAGTATTGTCAAAAAAGCTAATGCTCGTCTACAATTTGTGTATCGTTATCAAAATTGCATGAACTTAAAATCAAGACGCATTTTAAGTTTTCCCTTAATAAAATGTTTATTTGATTATGCTAATGCGGCATGATACTGCAATCTAGGCAAGGTGGATCAAAACAAGTTAAAATAATTCAAAATAAGATTGTAAGATTTATCAATCACTTACCACCAAGAACACACATTGGGAAGAGTGAACTTGAAACAGCTGGTCTTCTTTATATAAACCTTAGATCACACCAACTTTTAATTCACCATGTACATAAGATTTTTTACTCTAATGCAGATCACTATATTTCATATAATTTTACTCGCTCTTCAAGTGTTCATGGGCATGACACTAGAAATAGTCAATTTAATTTCCTAGTGCCTAAGCGGAAAGGTAAAATTGGAAATTCCTTTTATTTTAACGGTATTCTTTTCTGGAATTCCCTCCCAAATCATGTTAGGTCAGTTAAGAATTGTTTACATTTTAAAAGGGTATTGAAGCATCATCTGAAAAATGTGTCTACTCCATAACTGTATTTCTACTCTCCTTGTTGTAGCTCAGAGGGTTTTAGATATTGCACCGGTTACTCTACTATTGCTTCTTTTATTTCCCTTGTCATGATCGTATAATTGGCCTATAGCCTATACGTATCAATAATATGCTTGTTATAATATGTTGTGCTACTTACCAGGCTATTTATTAAACATAGCAGTGACTCCTTTATGAACTCTGTAATATTATGTTTTTATTGCTGTTGTTGTTTTGGGGACCGGAGGGGAGGGCTTGTAGAGCCATCTACAGAGCCATATTACATACTTCGGCCAACTCGGTTTATTTGGGCACAACATGGCGTATATTCCTTTGCTTAGTGCTTGCTTAACAAAGCAACAAGCGCCATATTGCTACCTACATGGAGCCGAGTTGACCAAACTCTGTAATAGATGGCTCTGAGGGCTAGGGATGCAGGACGTCCCCACCTTATTTTTAGTATACACTTTTCATAGTATACTTTTTTAATCACAGTTTATGTTGAATGTTGACGAAGTAATTATAACGATAATAAAGTGTCAATGTTTGGCTCGCTGGAATCCAACAGCGTGGTGCCCGAACATCCTTTTATTTTTGGAAGCGAGATGGTCGGCTATCCTTATCTGTGGGCGGGAAGGTACTCAAAATGTTATAATTGTTTGGATTATCTGGTAACAAAATCATTATTCTATAGACAATATCTCTTTTTTGTTTATTACATGTTCTATAATTATTTGTCTTTTGATGGCGAAATTGCATTTCCATTACAATTTTTTTTAAAGGGTTTTATTTTTTCTAACTCGCCTCGCTCGCTTGCAAATAGTAGAAACGGGGAGTATGATATTCTGCCAAGAGGTATCGGCTCCCCCTTTCAAAAACATTACGTGGCCATGTTCTGCTTGTAAAGATCTACTTGGAACTTTGGTGTGTCTCATTTTCCAAAGCGGTATATGCATTATATAAATAACTTCAAGCCAATTTCGTTGTAGCAAATTTAATCCGGAATCCGATCATTCACTTTCTTCAATACATCAGTATTTGTAATCACCGAAGCAATATCATTTTATGAGAAATGAAACATGTATTCCTGAGGCACTCGCTCTCTACGCTCGCTCACAAATATTGGTTATTATAATAGGAAAAATGATAACAATGATGATAATAATAATAATAATTATAATAATAATAATAATCATAATGATAATACTGATAATATTGATAGGAATTACGATAATAATGGCTATTTCTCTGGATTTTATTATAATTGTTATCATCATTGTTATGATTATTGAGTACGAAATTAATATCTTTACACTTGGCCGTCTTTCCCCTCCTCCCTATCCGAAATATGGATTGACGCCGTATTCTCGGAAATACGAACCCTTTTTCATTCTCGGAAATACGAACCCTTTTTCATTTTCGGAAATACGAACCCTATTTCATTTTCGGAAATACGAACCCTTTTTCATTTTCGGAAATACGAACCCTTTTTCATTTTCGGAAATACGAACCCTTTTTCATTTTCGGAAATACGAACCCTATTTCAATTTCGGAAATACGAAGCTTCGGAATTATGAACCCTTTTTCATTTTCGGAAATACGAAGCTTCGGAATTATGAACCCTTTTTCATTTTCGGAAATACGAACCTTCGGAATTATGAACCCTTTTTTCATTTTCGGAAATACGAACCTTATTTCATTTTTGGAATTATGACCCTCATTTCATTTTCGGAAATACGAACTTTTGGAATTATGAACCCTATTTAATTTTTGGAAAAACGAACCTTCGGAAAAACGAACCTTCAGAGTAACGAACCTTCGGAGTAACGAACCTTCGGAATTATGAACCTTCGGGAAAACGACATGTAACCGTGGTGGGTGCCATCAGTTCTAACATAGTAGGACACAACGGTGTTCAGTGTGTGGAAAGAAATACAAGACAAAGAAGTACTGAGGGGAGAACTAGAAAAAAACAGGGAAGAGAGAGAATCTCCAGAGGAGATTTTGAACCCAATAAGAAAAGACCATTATACGTAGTTTGCAGGCACAGACCCCCGTCATTCCAAACGCGTAACATAGTGTCTGAACTGTAAGACTACCATGGCCCATTTACTATAGCCGCTCCTCATTCAACCAGTATGAATCTGGTGTAGGCTTTAAGCGTCAAATTACAGTCTTTGGTTTACTATAGGGGCCCATATGCCCATGTGATGGCCTATTGAAGACAGTTCATGTATAATTGATTGAAGTTTTGGCCCACACGTCAATCTTGCTAATCACACGATCAACGATCTGAAAGTCTGTGTCCTTAAGCAATGCTGGGTAACAGATGAGGAAAGGAAGATCCAGGAAGAAAGGATCATCTTTCAGCTTGGCACGCTCCAACCTCATGGTACCAATGCCAGTTTCCTTTCATTTCCTTCTTCGTAATTTTGTAATGCTTCTTTCTTTCTCTTTCTTTCTCTTCCTTTTTGTACTTTGCTTTTGTTCTCTTCCCTTGTTTCTTTCTCTCTCTCTCTCTTCCTTCTTTCGTTTTTTTTCTTCTCTCCTCTCTATTTTCATTTTTTCTTTCTTTTCTTCTTCTTCTTTTTCATTTCTCCTTTTTGTCTTCCTTTTCTGTTTTCTAACCCTCTATCCTCTTTTTTCCCACCTTTTTTCTCCCCCTGTCTCTCTCTCCTTATTTTTCTCTTCCTCCTTTACAACTCCCTCTCTCTCTCTTTTTCCTATCCTTTGCTTTATCATTCTTCATCACTGTGTGTGTGTGTGTGTGTGTGTCTCCCTCCCTCTCTCTCTCTCCCATCTCTCTCTCTCGATCTCTCTCTCCCTTTCTCGCGCCTTGACTCTGTTGTTTATTTACGCTTGTTGTTTTGATAATTATTACGTGCTATGCACTAGCTACATCCTCGGTGCATTTTTTGTACTTGGTATCATTTCCTGAAGAAGCCTTATAGGCGAAATATTGAACCCTTTGTGTCTAACGGAGTACTTTATTCTGTGTCTCTGTCTATATATACATATATATATATGTAGAAAAATAAAGTTCACAACATCATATAGAATACACACACACAAGAAGCATGTTTTTATAAAAATTCACAAGCGCTTTCGATTTAATCTCTTCAGGTGAATGAGCCATTGATAGTTTTGACATGCTTTTATATACACGTATAGTACAGTAATATGCAAATGATGGGTATTTGTAAAACACATAATGAAATGTAGGCTTTAAAGAATAGTTTTGTTACAAGTATGGTACAATGATATTCTTAGGACAAGTTTGAAACATTGTCCTGTATCTGTTTTACGACGTATTGAATCTTAGTTCTAATCTCAGATTAAATGATGCAAGTAGGAAGTTCTTTGTTGCCAGTTTCTTTGGAAGTCTTAATCTGTACAACTCAACAAATCATAAAGTTATATAACAATTCTTATTAAACTGTGACCGTGGGAAAGGCAAATAAAAATGGGAGTCAGTAGAGAAAGAAAATGGAATAATGTCGAGGATACAGTGTCTTAAGGGAGAGGGAGAAAGATATATTGAAAAACTTGTACACAAAGAGATAGAGTAGGATGGGGGGGGGGGGTTGTTGTTTGGAGTTTCGGGGGATAATGGTAAATGTGGATGTGGGTGAGAAGGAGAAGTAGGAGAAGCAGTTTTCCTACAAAGCATTCAGAGAAGGCATACATTTTGAAATGAAGTGTTTCTCTTTCAGACATCTTTTAATTTTGTTGTCTTCTTTCATTTTGTAAAAGGGAATTATATCGAAATTTGGTTCCTTTGAGCCCGCACAACAATCGATGTGAGCGCTCATTTTAAGTTGTCGATATTCTTTATGGCGTATTTGTTGCCTATGTACAGTGAGTCTGTGTCGGAGTGTGTCCCCTGTTTCGCTAATATATTGTTCCTCACAGCCATGGCAAATTAAACAATATATGAGATTCTTTGTAGTGCATGTAAATGGAAAATGTATTTGAAAAGTTTCACTTTTGTGTTTGAAGATGATATGATTAGTTTCTTTCATATACGGGCAAGTTTTGCATCTTTTGTCGCTACATTTTTTAACACCATTTTTTATATCGAGTTGTGCTTTAGGGGCTGCTCGGGTTAACAATCGTTTTAGATTCGGGCTTTGGCGTTTACTGGATATCAAATGCACTGCTTTAAACTTTTGCTTTAATTCTCTGTCATTTGACAGGACGGTAATTGTGTCTTTTATCAGTTTGGAGATATTGGGATTATTAGGATTATGCGTGTGAATAAAAGATATAGATTCAGTATTTTCATTTTTTTGCTTACTTGATCTTAGTTCTTCGAGAGACAACTTTTCAGCTTTCACAATCCCATTCTGGATGATTTCCTCAGGATATTCTCTGGCTTTTAACATGTGTTTTAATTCTAATAATCGTTTCTTACGAACATCGATATCTGATACTATTGTGCGAATACGTCTTGCTAAATTGTAAGGAATTTACAGTGTCTTGGGTGACAAGATTTAAAGTGTAAGTACTGTTGTGTGTCTGTAATCTTATAGAATATATCTGTTTTAAATTTGTTCAAATTGTTTATAACCACTATGTCAAGAAACGCTATTTTCTCATTTAGTTTCAAACTTAAAAGTGATACTCGGGTGAAGCTGTTGAAGGATATCGTTGAATTGGGTTATATCTCCAAAATCTGCCTTCCAAATAATTTTCCTTTAGATAGGATGTAACTCTAGTGTTAAAGGTCTGTTCGACTTGAGCGTATAGTTTCATTTCCAGATAGCCCATGAATAATGTGGCATATGTAGGGGCCATTTTGGTTCCCATGGCTGTTCCTCTAATTTGTAAATAAAATTCATTATCAAAGCAAAAAGAATTATTAGTCAGAATAAATTTTACAGCATCGATTATGAACTCCTTAGTAAAACGTGAATCAATAACATCCCTATGTTTTTCTAACCAAAAAGTTATGCCTTCTATTCCTGCGTCGTGAGGAATATTGGTATAAAGACTATTCACGTCATATGTGACAAGGATTGAGTTTTCATCTACTGATTCAGGTAGGTGGTTCAGAAAGTCTAAATCGTCCCTAACAAAGCTTGGAACTTACTTTGTAAGGGCTTTCAATATGATATCTATGAAATTACTTAGTCTATGTGTAGGACATATTGGGCCGGCGATGATTGGTCTCATTTTAAGTTTATTCGGCATTTTACATTGAATATAAGGAGAATGAATATTTTTTATTTCATCCTGTATATCTTTGCACTGATGTACCTTTGGTAATCCGTACAGGTTATTACTTCTAAATTCGAAATTAGTCAGAAAGTCTACCTCATCTTTAGTTAAGCAGTGTTCGTATTTGTTTATCAATTTCTTCATCTTGTTCATAATTTTGGTATCTATATTCTCGTCTAGTTTCAAATATGTTGATTGGTCTTTTAGTTGGTCCTTCATTTTTGAAATATAAAAATCTTCATCCATTATTACAAAAGCACCTCCCTTGTCAGCCTGTTTTAATATTATGCCAGGTTTGTCTTTCAGACTCTGAAGGCTTTTCCATTCTCGTTTAGATATATTACATTTCTGTTTGGTTTTTGTACGGTTTTCCAACTCTACTGCTCGTTTTAAAAAATCAATGCAATTATCCAATGTACGATTCCTATTAGGCTGAGGAAGAAATTTACTCTTATTCTTTACAATGCTTTCATTTCTAGCTGAAAAATCCATATTATCACAATCACTTTCTTCTTTACTGAAATATTCCTTCAAACTGAGTTTACGACAAAAGCTATATACATCTTGTTTAAGGTCATTAACATTTCTAGTTGGAGTTGGAGTAAATTCCGGACCTTTCATTAACAGTGCTATCTCTCCATCATTTAAATCAACATTCGATATATTGATTACCTTAGGTTCTACTTTTAGATCAGGTACTTTTTTAGTTTCACAGTCAGTATTAGCAGGGTTGGGGTTCTTCATATCATTCTGTTGTTAATAGTACATGTAGGCAGATGATCTTTATCATTATCAATATATAAACTATATAAGCTTCTCAGCCGACAACGAACAGTTGCTGCAGAAATTGGTCTGTTGTGTGTGCCAATAGTCTGTAGAGTCGATTCTGTTGCTCTGCGGAAGCGATCCTGCAAGTGGTCCCGGTGAAGATGGCGATCTTGACATGCTGTTGTCACCCTGGGACGACCACTGCGCTGACGATCGTTGGTGCTGTTGGTTGCATTGTGTTGCTCCCGCAGTCTCTCTACTGTCTGAACGCTGCATTGAAGTCGTTGGCAATGACTCTAGGACGTTGGCCAGCATGAAGACGTCCGATGGATTGGGTCCCTTTTAAACCCACTGGATAGAGGACGTGCATGTGCATCATGCTTTTCAAAAAGCTGCGCTCGAGTGCACTACCATGTTCACGGAAAGGATAGAGTTTTAATCCTACACGGAAATCACATTTTGTTATGATGATGTGTTATGGACGGTCAATGCCATATCTGTGATGTCAGTGGATGTTAGAAAAGCATAAAATGTGATTTTACGTATCAAATTCCAATATCATGTGTAAAGGATATCAATTTGAAAAGTGCGACGTTTCTTTTGTAGTTCAGTATATATATATAGACGTGATCTCCTACCACCTCCCCTCCCCGAATGATGTCAACAGATCGGTTTAGTCTGTCATAAGGGAATGAATAATATATTTGAGGCGATATATACAATAACATGTTTCCAACGGTATGAGGCAATGGCGATAAAAGAAATGTAACCTAATTTGGAGCACATTACCGAACTAACCCCCCCCCCCCCCCTCCTTCCGCGGATCCTGTTCTTATCAGTCTCTGAATTTCATACCCTTTTTTCTTGATTTTGCTTTTTCATACCCTAAACGTGATACCCGGGTTATGCGGTTATTGCTGAAAGGTAGCCTTTTAATTTGCAAGTGGCCTGCCTCGATGAGACACCTCCCCCCACCCCCCGGCTACCACCGTGAAACCATAAAATTACATACACACTAAACTACAAAAGAAACGTCGCACTTTTCAAATTGATATGTTTTACACATGATATTGGAATTTGATACGTTGAAATCACATTTTATGCTTTTTTAACATCACATATAGCATTGACCGTCCATAACACATCATCATAACAAAATGTGATTTCTGTGTAGGATGAAAACTCATATCCTTTCCGTGAAAATGGTAGTGCACTCGAGCGCAGCTTTTTGAAAAGCATGATGCACATGCACATCCTCTATCCAGTGGGTTTAAAAGGGACCCGAAACCTTCATCCTGTCATTCGTTTCCTGAGCGCTGTCGTCATGCAACGTCTGACTCGAAACCAGAGGGAACAAGCCATTGGACGTCTTCATGCTGGCCAACGTCCTAGAGTCATTGCCAACGACTTCAATGCAGCGTTCGGACAGTAGAGAGACTGCGGGAGCGATACAATGCAACCAACAGCACCAACGATCGTCAGCGCAGTGGTCGTCCCAGGGTGACAACAGCATGTCAAGATCGCCATCTTCTCCGGGACCACTTGCAGGATCGCTTCCGCAGAGCAACATAATCGGCTCTACAGACTATTGGCACACACAACAGACCAATTTCTGCAGCAACTGTTCGTCGTCGGCTGAGAAGCTTCAAATTGTCTTGTCGGCGTCCTGCTCGGGGCCCTATCCTCACCGTTCGACATCGTCGGGAACGTCTCATGTGGGCCCAACAACGTCAGAACTGGCGCTATCAACGACGAGAGTCGTTATTGCACATCTGTACTTGTTAATAATCAAAACAAAGCAAAACATTTTCTCAGTTTTCACTCTTGAATAAAGAATATGTTACATTGTAAATAAAACATTTTCAAACACATACATGTGCGACGTTTCTTTTGTAGTTCAGTATATAACTCTATATGCGTGAAACATCGTACCGTACCTATGTGTGTATGCTTGTGCGCTGTGCGAACGAATAACACGTGTGTTGCATCGTATACATTGAAGCCATACATACGGATATGGTCTTGGAGTTTATGCTTGGAGTATATGTACACACGTCTCGCTGTTCTAATTACTCCCTCCGGAAATTCAATGTTTAAAAATGAATTTATGAAATATGGACGGCACGTCAGCCCTTAAGAAGTGCCTCCCACCACTTTAAGAACCATTCCCCGCCTGTGGTACCAAAAGCAGGGGACCGAAACGGCCAGGGGAGGCGTCTATTCAAACCAAAAAAAAAAGGGCCAAAAATCCTTATATATATATGCTAGCAGAAGCAGCCCGTGGACATCCACTGGCGCTAGCTGTGTTTATGATTAATCACCGTACCGTTAATTTGTCACAATAATCAAGTGAATAAATAAAAAAGTCGGATAAAGTTATTTTTTACCAAAAGTATTTACAACATGTGCATTGGCGGATCAGGGTGGGGGTACTTCCGGTCAGTGCCCTCCCAACCCCCCTTTTTGGAAGCAAAGTATGCATTTTGACCATGTACGATCCGCCCTTTTGTCGATTGTGTCCCCCCCCCCCCCCCTTTAGAATGAAAACCTTTTTTGCTTGTCAAAGAATTATGCAGGGACCCCCATAACCACCACTCCTGAGCGAATTTTGGAGGTCTGACGTAAAGAAAAAATGTCGCGACCTCCCCCCCCCCCCCCCCCCCTCCCCTCCCCCACCACTGAGCGACTTTCCAAAAACCTGGCAAGACCAAAAAAATACAGGTCTGCCTTTTCCAAAAGTTGACAAACCTGTGTGCCCCGCCTTATACTAAATTCTGGATGCGCCCGTGAACATGTGAGTATGTCTTATTAATGATATGGATATAATAATGTTCCAGTACAATATCCATGCATAGACGTAGAGGGAGCGATTTGATCTTGCCATGTTTCTGTGGTTTAATACTCGGAGAAATCAAGGCCATGAAAACATAACATCCATAATTAGCGCTACGTCCCCTGTAAAGGATGCAAAAATGAGAGAAAAAATGAATTTGTCATTTTATTTTCAGGGGTATTATGGCCCCCTTATATGGGTCTTGGGAATTTTCCCTAGATCCTACTCCCCCTTCCCATTCCAATGTCACCCCATCACCCCCAGCGCGAGGGGAGAAGGGATTAATATCATTACACGTATTCATATCATAGTGGAAATAATTTCGTAGGAATTTTATGTTTCTGTTGTTGTTTTTTGGGGGGTTCCTTCTTTACACCGTTGCAACCGATATTCCTAAGTGATCTCCTACACATCCCTTCCCCCGAAAGATGTCTACATATCAGTTTAGTCTGTCATATCTAAGGGAATGAATTGAGGCGATATACCATAACATCTTTCCAAAGGTATGAAGGCCATTCCCCATTCATGTCTGTTGGTGGTTGTCGCATAACTTATGCGACAAACACCCAAATGTGCGGTTAGGTAAACCCTAAACACTACCCTAACCCTAACCCTCCACTCCAAAGCCTACCCCTTCCGCGGATCTCTTTATCATCTCTGAATTTGATATCCTTTTCCTTGATATTTGCTTTTTTGGATACCATAAACGCGTCACCCGGGTTATGTGCTCCAGCGAGACATGCCTCCCCCCCCCCCCCCCCCGGCCCCAGCGACTACAGTGAACTCATATACACACAAAGCTGTGTATGTGAAGCCACACAATAATGATGTACCTCTATATGCGTGAAACGTAGTACACGCAGTAGGCTACAGAACACAGTGCGCTGTGCGAACGAATTACACGCACGTGTATTAGGGCCGTGTACATTGAAGCCATACATGCGACTATGGACTTTGAGTCTATGCTTGGAGTATACACGATGTTATAATTTGGCATACCTCCCCTTCACATGTAAAGGGTATGGGTTGGCTGGGCATGCAGCTATACCCCGCTTCATGGGTTGGCAGAATGATTAGGCCTACTCCCTGCGGAAATTCAATGTTTCAAAAATGAATTTATGAAATATGGACGGGACGTCAGCCCTTAAGAAGTGCCTCCCACCACTCTAAGAACCATTCCCCACCCGTGGGTACCAAAAGGCGGGGACCGAAAGGGCCAGTGGAGGAGCCTATTTGAACCAAAAGAAGAGCCCCAAATCCTTAGTGTATTATATTAATAAATAGAATAGAATAGAATAGATAGATATTGACGTTCTTGCTGAAGGGGGGATTGTACCCCCCCCCCCCCCACTAACAATGGATAATTATGCGTGTCTACGCCCGTGTACCAGAGTATATTGTTCCTTCGTCCGTTTTTGCGTTTTGCGGTTGTTACAGGCTCGTAGTGGAGGGTGTAGCTTTATCCGCTTTGGTCGAGTGCTTTCTGGTAGGGGGATGCGGCTCTATCGAATGATGCTTTGTCGGAAGAAAGAGATGATAGTCTTTTGTTGATGCCGGCGGGTATGTTTTTAGTTGTGATGGGCGGATGGTTGCTTTCGCGGTGTACGTATTGCAGCTGGGTGTTGGGCTTTAACTACTTTAACAACCGCAAAACGCAAAAACAGGAACAATTCAGCAAGAACGTCAACACCAAGATTGGACAAAATATCTTCGACTCGTAGACAAGCATTTCCCAAGTAACCACAGCCTCCGTAAAATTTTCTACCGTAACACTATCAAGGTTAGCTACAGCTGTATGAACAACACCAAACAGATAATCGACAACCACAATAAACGCACCTTATGCCCACCGAATCAAGAAAGCACTGACGAAACAGGAGGAAAAACGTGCAACTGCCGACAAAAGAGCAAATGCCCGCTTAACGGCAATTGCCTTCAATCATCCATCATCTACCAATCTACCGTCACCCGTAAAGACAACAACGCCGCCGAAACGTACATTAGACTCACGGAAAATACGTTCAAGACAAGATACAACAACCATACTTCATCATTTCGCCACGATAAACATAAAATTCAACTGAGCTCAGCAAATACATTTGGAGATTAAAGGATGATAACATAGACTATTCCCTCTCATGGCGCATATCCAGCAAGCGATGCAATCTCTCCCTCGAAGAAAAACTTCTAATCATCAGTCACGCCGCTTTCCCGCTAGACTATTTAATTAATGATTTGCCGCACCCGGATATCACCCCTTTAAATTACCGTTATTATGTAACAATTGTACGCGCCTCACGGCCCACGCTGTGTTTTTTCTTATCGCTTCATTGTTTCTTCGATATATAACCACGGTGGTCGAATGTATTCTTTGCATTGCCCCTGAAGAGTGGAGAGATCTACGAAACAGGCTTGTCGGGTTCACGCAGTCGTGTACTTTTCTTCATATATACTTATTTAGCTCTACATTATGTATTGAGCACTGTTCAGTAGCGAAAGTTGACCAATCCTGACTTACTATTATTTATTTTTTATTATTATTATTTTTTTTTATTTTTTATTTATTTATTTTATTTATTTGATTTTTTTTTTTTTTTTTTTTTTTTTTGGGGGGGGGGGGGGGCATTTTGGCTTTAAAGTAGTGCAGTAAAGGAATTAAATCTAATTAATATTTGCCTCACTGTAGGAGCCAGTGGCTCCTGAAGTGAACTTTCAGTATGACCTTGATTTGAAAATTGTAGCCCATCATCACACAAATTAAATACAAAATTTGAAAAATAATCATATTTTGGACAAAGTCCCGAAATATCCTTTCGGCCCTTTTTTGTCATGAAGGTCACCTGCGACATATACTTTGTTGATTTACTGATCATAATACGAAGCATTTCACTTGTAGTGGACTATATTCCTGTGACTTTCAGTGATGACAAACTAAAACTATTCACTTGCAACTCTCACAAAAATGAAATCAATAATCATCATTCATCAAATCAAGAAATCAATCTCATCACAAATAAAAAACACAGAATTAAAAGACCAACTACTTTTTTTAAGGGGTTCAATGGGTTATATTATTAAATACCCCGCAAGAGAAAAATACATAAGATACATAAAATCAATCAAAGCCAAGAATGTAAAATTGTTGCTGGCCTAAAAATATGGTTGACTAAATATAAAAAATGAGTTTATGTAACGATTGACTAAATGTTATGCGTTAAAAAATACAGTGTCAATCGTGTCAATAACAATTTGAAATTAATTCCTTTTTGTAAAACAAAAATTATGGTGTCTAACGTAATTAAGCTGAACACAATTTACGAGCTGGCATAATACATTACGTAAAATAGGAAAGATGTTTAAAGATGAACTCTGGTAAATGTTAAGTCCATGCGGGTGATACGACGAGAAGTGATCAGGAACTCGACGTGGTGATGTGGTGATGTCGCAGCCGATGTCACAGATAAGTCGGCGATATCAAAGAGTGTTCTCTGGAAATCAGATGAAACGATGAAATTCGGTGACAAGCATCAATGTTGTTGAAAGATGGTGGTAACAAAAAGTTCGGTGATGAAGAAGCAGCTTGAAAAGTTGGTAAATCAAACGTTAATGTTGAAGAGCGATATCGAAATCAAAGTTTGAAGGTTGCCAGTCCCAGACATGGCCCGCTGAATCTCGGTGAAGTTCATGCAGTGACGCCGGGGAAAAATCAGTTCAATCCCCGCATGGTACAGGCCCGTAACTAGGGGGGGGGGGGGGGGGGGGGGGGGGGGGGGGGGGGTTCAGGGGGTTCCCCCCCCCCCCCCCCCCCCCCCCCCCCCCCCCCCCCCCCCCCCCCCCCCCCCCCCCCCGTTGGCGAGCAGAGGTCCGCTAAAAAAAAAAGAAGCGAGGAGAGAGATGATGGAAAGGGGGGAAAAAGGTGATAAAATTTGGGTCTTTCCATCTATTTAATACATTTGATTTTGATTTTGCCTAATCTGGCAAATCTATAATTAATCAATGTCGTCCTTAACCATTCATTTTCGAATTGTGTACATTATGCCATGTTGCAATCGATTTTCTTTCAAAGCGTCATTCAAAGCATTATTCAAATTTGTTTGCAGTATCGCCCCCAAAATGGCGAGCTGAAATCTGCTTCAACAACAACAACAAAAAGAATCATTAGGCGAAAAAAATTATCCAAAGTGACATCAGAATAGTGATTTTTTAGGTTAAATCATTAAAAACATTTCCATACCAACTGGCTTCGATAGGGGAGAGGCGCACAAGGGGGTCACGTGAAAGGGGAGAGAGGAAGGAAAGTGGAAAATAATGTGAGATAATAACGTTTCCAGTCGGGTTTCCTTCACTTTGAACACTGGCTATTGTCCTGCATCTTAATAATAAGGCCTAGATAATATACGTCTTTCGCCATTCATTTTCAGAATTTATTGTTCATTTTGCTATCGATTTTGTCAAAGACTGAAAGAGTATAAAGAGTTATTCAAATCGTCACCCGCTCGTTGTAAGGTCTTGTCTATGTGACAAATTTGAATGACAATTTCTTGAAATCGACTTCCCAAAAATGGATTTGATGATAAAATTTTGCAGTGGATTGCCAGGTCGGACGAATTCGAATAAAATCTGACGAAAATGAATGAGATATGGAAAAGAGAGAGGGGTATTTAATGTCTCTGTTCACTTTAAAATGAAAAATTTCCCGCTCTCAAATTGCATGGAGTACTCCTGGCGGACCCGGTCTTGTCATTCAGACCCTTAAATTATGGCCCTCTAATACAGCCTGTTCAACCGGAGTGCCATGAGAGAATTTTATAAACATCGACTTCTTGGAAACTATAATCAGAAATAACAAGATGCCCCAATATAACACTTGGGGTGTTTTGGAAACATTTGGGAGATAGTAAAACGCGTTTTCGTCGCTCGCTTCGCTCATTCACCAAACTCTGAAACGAGATGCGAGAATATTTCCATAGTATATGTTATTGTAATATGTCCATGAATATTCAATGTTATGACAATTTTCGGGCACGTCACTGCCTTATCGCCACCGCGCCCAGAAATTAGGGTTACCTTACTTTCTATATTGAAATGAGCAACAAATTAAAGTGCATTTTTCTTCGCTCGCTCGCAGATCTTAGAAATTTCAGGCAGCGAGGTCCATGAATATTTCCATAGGATGTTATTGCAATATTCAAGCACGTCGTTGCCCTATCGCCATGACACCCAAATACTTGTTAGGTCCACTTTCTTTATTGAAATGCGCAACAGCAAAGTAAAGTGCATTTTTCCTCGCTCGTTTCGCTCGCTCGCAAACCTTATAAACGAGATGTTTCATATTCAATGTTATGGCAATTTTCGGCACGTCACTGCCCTATCACCATGGCGCCCAGATATTCGGGTTGATTTTCTATAAAAGAACAGCAAAGTGCCCCCCCCCCCGTTCGCTGCACTTCCAAAAACTTTAGTAATATGAATGATTCCTACATGTGGCAGCTAGATGACCAGAGATAGCTTTACATTTCACCTATTGGTGACTAATGAAATAAAATTTTGCCATTTAAAAGTACATTTTATTTTTCTCTCGCTCGCTTTGCTCGCTCGCAGTATTTGGAATACAACACAGTGGTAGTATATGTTCGGGCTTCACATTTGACCCACCCCCTGACAAATTTTGACTACGCTCATGCCCATATCCTTGTAGGGGCACACCCCCTGACCCGACACCCCTACTCGGTCGCTTCGCTCCCTCAGAAAGGTCCACTTTTTCCAATGTTGAACCCCCCCCCCCCCCCGCACAAATCCTAGTTACGGGCCTGTGGTAAATAAAACAAACTTATAGCAGAATGGCAACTGTTCCTTTAACGTGTTGCTATGTCAGGAACATTGCAGCAGAATGAAAAAGTTCCGTGTAGCGAAAAAACCAAGTGCCGAGGTGTGCTGCTATATGATTGGTCGTCGCAACGGTAACCCTCGGAAACGTAATAACAAATTACCATATAAAACTTACGTAAGGAACATGTGTTCAGCATGCCTAAATACCTAACGTTACAATAATACAGGTTGCTCACATGGCTTAGTTTTTGTAAACCCATTCGCTACCAAGGTTTTTTGTAATTAATTAAATGCACAAAAAAATCACTATATCAAAACGAGGCACTATACACTCATATATAAAAAACTCTTTGACTTTATAATGATTGAAATTTGAGGCTCCGAACCCTTACAAAATTTAATTTTGTGTCAGTCAGTGATTACATCTTTCTTGGAAACTCAACGTTTGCACTATGAAAACCGATCATTGGTTTTAAAAGTGAATTGGAAGACATTGAGTGAGGTGGGCATTAAATAAAGCAAAGTAATCAAAAGAGAATGACATATGCTGCCTTTTATAACTTTGGGTCTAATTATTTGCTAGGAATTTGGTAGTATATGAGGAAAGAATTTGGGATAACGGTACGATCTATTTAATTGATATGAGCAGAAGGATAAAAATCCTAGATTTGTAGAAGTATTTTCAATGCAGTACATTGTGCTATTCATGATCGGATCTATTTTATTGACACTGTAATAATTACAGTCTTAGAATTGGCAACGCAGTGTAAAGAAAGAATGTGGGATATATATATAGGCCCAATCACTATCTGGTGTACAAATTGACAATTCTTCTGTTAGATTTTTACATTTTCATTCACACTGGTTCATTTAATAAACATTATTCTTTATTTTTTTTCAAACTATGGAGGAGTGAAATATGATTAACTGCTGGCAATTTAAGGGGGAAGCTGATTAAGATTTCTTACGTAGATATCAGACGAAAAGACCACGTGTTTCGTTCACATGTTCGACATGCGTAGACCTTGAGCATGTTATGCGAAAACTGTCAGGCCTATGCGTAACGAGTGCGCAGATTTTCACGAAATGGTTTGCTCGCTATTTAGAAGGACCGCTTTTAATACATATGGATAGCGGTCCTTATGAATAGCGAGGTTACCCCATTTCTTCATATTAAAATCATATCTTGATTCAAGTATAATATGCATGTTGAGGTGTCGTGGTCTAGTGGATACGTCACCGGACTGTGGATCACATGGTTCACGGTTCGAATCCTGCAGCAGCGCTAATGTCCTTTGGCAAGACAATCATCTACATTTGTCACTCTCCACCCAGGTGAAGTAAAAGGGTACCGGTAGGAAGAAATTCCTTGAATGCCTTAGCGCCTTTCATGGCGGCCCGGATGCGTCTTTTTTTTTCTTGTAACCAAGCCTAGGCAGATTTCGCATTTTTTCATGAATATTCATGACGCAGGGTCGGGAAACGGTTCCGATTGGTCTTCATGAAAGCACGGTCGGTGGGGGAAAAAAGTCCCTGGCCTGCACGTACGTACGCATATTACGTGCAGCGCTATATTTCGATCGTGTGTGTTCAACGTGTAGGCGCCTAGCCTACGTTCATGTATGTATTGTTTAATTCTCAACATATTCACCCCACCTATGCAATGTGACACGTAAAAGATTGGATTGAGCAGTCAATTTCAAAATCAAGTTTTGCATTAATTTATTGCATGTGCGTAGATCTAATTTAGTAATTAGCTCTTTTGATGACACCCTCCTTTTCCGACCAAAATTGACACTGCCACTGGCATTACTGGCATAAATAGGTCTAGGCCTAGGGCCTAGGCTATGCGTATATTGACAATTGCCCATCGTAATGTTCTCCACAAATGAACTTTACAACAACATGCAGAATCAAGACACAGACTCTAGGCTATGTCTAACAACGTTAGAGTCTTACTGTTCACGTTAGAAATTAAATTCCCTTGCATGCACACTGTAATTAGCACTTGCACCCTGCTCCTGTAACGCACATTGCCCTGAGTTAGAAGAACTGCAAGAGTCTTCAGGACTGAAAGAAGCAGACTACTACTAACGTTCCAATAGTAGCCTAGTACTAACGTTAGTACCAAGAAAACAAATTATTTTGGTGACCTTTTAGCTGATGAAAACAAAGTGCGTAATTAATTATTGTAGGTAGATCGAAAATCATCTAGATGTAGATCTACCCCCATCATCAATCATTTACTAGTACTGATTAGATCTAGGGCCTAGGTCTAACTCATCATGCTCATTGACCTTAATCCTTAAAATAACATTCACTTATTTAATCTAAACTTAACTGAAATTGAAAATTGTAACAAAATTGGTCTAGTTAGAGTAGATCTAGACTGAGTAGTTAGAGTCTAGACATACCTGCAAATTTGATGATATCACACCATCACATTCCGATTCCATTTTGAATTTGGGTCTACCACACGTCTATTATTAGGCCAGCATTTTGAGGGATACGTGGAGGCAATTCTAACTCTTATATTAAGATCTAACTTAGATCGATAATAGATTCAGTGCAAAAACGTAGGCTAGGCGCCTACACGTTGAACACATTCGATCATAATATGCGTACGTGCGTGCAGGCCAGGGACTTTTCCCCTATGCTTTTCCCCCACCGGCGCGGCGACCGTGCTTTCATGAAGATCAATCGGAACCGTTTCCAGACCCTGCGTCATGAATATTCATGAAAAAATGCGAAATCTGCCTAGGCTTGGTTACAAAAAAAAAGACGCTGCCCGGCTAAAGCTGCGGTAATTAAAGGGCAGTAGAGTATATTTGTATAGTAGTTGCGCTATATAAATGGACATACATGTATATTATTATAATTAGAATGACTGAACAGGAGTTTAAAGTTCTTCAATTATATCTTAACCATCTTACCCACCCCCTCCCCATGTCAAATATTGTAGTTACATGCAGCCATTTTTCTTTATAGCAGCTCGTTATTGTGAGGAGGTCTTCCTCTTCTTTGTCGCCTAGTGAGATTACAGGGCCCCTAAATGATATTAAAATAAGCACTGCCAGGGCCACCCCTTTATTAAATCTGCTCGTAGTGTATAACAAGCTATTAATAATCTTATTATCTGATTCTATGAATTTGTGCTAAGTAAATTATTATTTTATTATTGATGATCTACCGAGAAAAATCCATACTATTCAACACTTTGTTTGACTTGAAACTATCTAATTAGATCTCTATGTGTGTTTCTATATAACTATATATTGCTATATAATAATAGTAACCTGCAATATACATGTACCAACCTAAAAGGAGATGGATCATTTAAAGAGTTCTTACAACTGTCAAAAAAATCTGCTCGCAGTGTATAACAAACTAATAATAATCTTATTATCTGATTCTTCGTTTGACTTTAAACTATCTAATTAGATCTCTATGTGTGTTTCTATATAACTATATACCAAAGAGAGTTGAAGAGTTGTCCACTTGTCTCGCGAAGAAATCGTTGTATGGTGTGCGAAGTTTCGGCCGCTCCAGCTGGCCTTTGTCAAGTACTCTTCAACTCTCTTCAGGATTACAGCGATGGTCAACTTCTTCAAAACTATATATTACTATATAATAATAGTAACCTGCATTATACATGTACCAACCTCAAAGGAGATGGATCATTTAAAGAGTTCTTACAACTGTCAAAATTATCTTTGTTTTTAGGAGTAAAATTGTTGTCATTGGTGTATGTTCAACAGAAATTAGATGGTCATTTATTTCTTTTATCATTTCTTCTTTTGTGGGATGTAGTGGGTAAATAATCTTTAAATTGTAATTCAAATAATTTACTTCTTGGAAAGGGATTGAAATTAATAACGTATGATTCATTTAGATTCAAATTCTTTTTTTTTTAATGCATGTACATAATTTGTACTACTCTGAAGAAGAGAATATTATTTGATCTTGACAAGTCGGCTGTGATGGAACTCTATTGTATTGTAGTATATGAAAAAAGTGTATGACTGCAGATGAATTATATAAATTTGTCAGATCTATGCACTGTTTTTGCAATGTCTGGCGATAGATACTGTTCTGTCTAAATATAGATAGGTTGGTTAAGAACTTACACAAACATAATTACTCAAATTCAATGCCTTGGTGCATATTCAAATCTTGAAAATATAATTTATTAATTAGATTTCATCTTTTCTTAATTTACCAATATACTCGGAATAAATTTCACATGACAATTCAAAGAGTATAATAAAGTCATATGCAAAAACTATATTGAGATGTAAATGATCCATTCATTCTGTCACATCAATATTCTTGTGATAATTCAAAGCATTAAACATGTAAATATCACTGTAAAGGGTTTACCTAAACAAAAAAAATATCACTCTTTTCAGTAAAATACACTATTACCCTCTTTTGGTATAGCAGTACTGCAAATACCCCAAAAGTCAAACAAATAATGAGCTCACGCATATAATCAAACTTTTCCTCCTGGGAAAATCTAGAAAATCATACTTTGTAGCATGTGCAGTATTTAACAATTTAAATAAATGTCCGCGACTGTCCTCAACCCATATGGAATCTCCTTACATTCTTGTCTTCCTGTGCTCGAGAATGCCCATGGGTGTTCAAGGGGCTGTGTCGCCTGTTCCCGAAAGCTTGCTCGAAGTATAACGTTGGATTCGGTTGTAAATGTAGCTTGCCCAGACGAAGGATCTCGTCTCAGAGGTAAGACGATCTGCCCTGGAAGATCTGTCCAAGAAGATTTTAGAATTCCCAGAATTCCCGGAACCCAGCTGCCTGACTATGGTGTCAGAGCCATGATGTGGAGCTGTAGAGAAGTTTTGTCCTGGCTTGTTTTGCCCGGATTTCAGGATAGATGCCAACCAAAAGTAAGAAATTACTTGCTGCACATCTCATCTCCTCACACACTCACTCAGCACGCAGGTCCTGCCTTGATCAGTGCCAAAGTTGCTCTCCCAGTGGCAAGCTCATACAACATACAATTATCGCTTATGCACAGCTCATTGTACAAGGTACCACTGCTCAGCACACATCATTCACATAACTCTCCTATTCAACCAGAGCGCTCTAGCCTGTGAGCCTATTGTTCCCTTGGGTTGAAAGTGATGCTATTCCCTAGTAATTGCTCGATTGAAATTCCTGGTTACTTTGTGACAAAATTATGTTGGATTTTTTAAAGGAGAAGAAGTAAACGTGTATTTAAGAAGTAAGACAATGTCTAAACTTCTCTAAAAACTCTCCTCATTTCTGCATGCAAGAAAATATTCATTAAAAAGTGAGAAAATATAAACGTATTTCTGAATCGACGTGTGTAAACTATTGTACCTTAAATCTTGATTGTGAGAAAGATATACATTTAATTGAAAATTATTCTGTAAACATGATAAAGGTCCTTTCACATTATATCAATGAAATGAACGATACAGGGGAGGGGTGAAATGAACCAGGACGTGTGATCGAGGTGTATGTATGAGAGAGAAAGAGAGAGAGAGAGGGAAGACAAAATAAATGAGAAAAGGCAAAAACTGAGAAGATATGGTGAAAAGGAAAGAGAGAAGGGTTGGGGTGAGAGAGAGAGAAATAAAAGTGGAGAATAAAGGTGAAGTATATTAAATCGGTTCAGGTCAATTAAAATTACCCGGGAATCATTAGGATTGTCTTTGCAAAAATGTGACAAAATTTCTTTCATTAGACTTGACAAAATTGAGAAGATAAAAAAAGGGTCCACCATAATGCCTTGAATAAATAATTTAATATGCTATTGACTTAGCCGATGTCATAATAATAATAATAATAAATAAACTGAGTTTTAAATCATCTAAGAAATAATCAAATACTATACAAATTAAATACATGTATTGTGGACTGGATTTCCGATTTATAAGGCGGAGAACCAACTCAGACGAGCTGAAGAAGCGTCCTGGATCAGACGTGAAACTGTTCTCCGCCGAAAAAATCTAAAGTCCACTGCCGACAAGATTTAGTTTGTGTAGAATTTAATAATAATGATATTAATAATAATAATAATAATGACGATGATGATGATAATAATATTAATAATAACATTAAAAAATAACGGCGATTATGACAATACTGCATAATAAAACACTTCATATATCGTGCATACCCAAAACCTTTGAAGGGTTACAGTGCAATAATGAAATAAAAATGATGAAAATGAAGAGCGTAATAAGAAGAGCTGCCGGAAAAGATGTATTAATACAATGGAATAAATATGAGACTCCTGTTGAAATGAAGCTTTGTTCTTTAATTTAAACCAGTGGCGGATCCATAAATGAATACATACACATAAATACCATCAATATTAATAATATTGATAATTTATTCCTTAAAAATGAAAAATTTAAATAAAGTAAACAACTAAATATTTGAATAAATGAATAAAAAATAATACAAAAAATAAATTCATGAATAACCAAAAATAAATGAATAGACTTATTTAAAAGTTAATATGAATTGAATTCATGTCGAAATTTCCAATTTCCAATTAAATTCCCTGCAGCAAGAATCACAAAATTTTGCCTTTAACGTTGTTGTTTTTTTTTTGTTTTTTTTTGTTTTTTTGATGTGTTTAGCCGTTATCATAAATAATCATACCCTAACGGCACAGCTACGTCCTCGGGCACGTCCAGTGCAGCGAGATGGTATGGCGCTCGGTACCTTTCCCTCGCCTTGCCCAGCCGCCTACGCTGACGCTAGCTAGACTGTATACCATTAACAAGCTCAGCAGACGACGCATTCATTGATACCGCATTTTGATGGATCAGCGAATAGATTTTATTTAATTTCAGCATTACGCCCGCAGCGGGAGAGAGGTTACCCTATCCAGAAATGCATTGCGAGTGGTCACAAAATCAGCTTGCCGAAAACGTCATGAATTTAGCACACTGGTACAAGCACTGATCACAAAGATGACTATTTACGGAAGATTATAGATTATAGAAATAAAATTTACACGGTATCATGAATAGAATAATGTTTCAAATAATGTATACTTGCATTACATATTTTTTTTTTAATCTGCATCTATTCATATTAAATATCTTCATGTCGCTATAAATCCGTCATTGTATTGCTTCGATTTATGGTTTTGTTGGCATGCCTACCAAAATGTGCGCGCACTTCAACTGCATGCGCTTAAGAAGTGAACCTTCCTCGTAGCAATACTGCAAAAGTATTGACGCCCTCTACGTTCGTTGGTTTAAAACTCCTTTGTAAATTCCGGCCATGGCAAGAGCTCGAGGCCTTGTGAATGGCCAGACTGCCGCCTAGAATGACGGGCTCGATCATTACGTACACTAAAAGAATTGAGAAAACTGTTAGTCAGGAGTGGTGATCTGAAATTTATAGAAGCTTTGAAATTTGTGGAAAAGGATTTTGTTACGCTACTGCAATTCAAAATTGGAATATCCAACCTACTGGAGAGAAAACATTTAGTGCGTCAGGATACATTGAAATATAAAGGAAAAAAAACCCCCAAAACAATAGAATATAAACCCCAGCTGGACTGGGAAATCTTTACGAAATAGATATCGGTGATTAGTGCAAGTGCAATTTTAGTGAACAAAGTCAGAAATTATCACTATTGAATTCATTGTAAAAGGTTGGAAAAGGTAGACTGCAGAAAACACTGCATTGAAAGGTGTAAGTTTGTGGACTTACAGCAGGATATATGTGCTCATAATTTCAGAAGATATTAATTATGTCAATCAATGAAAGAGATATAGATGGAGTGTGCAAACCTATTCTATTTCACTGAACAAGATTAAAATTTGTCATTAATTTAATTCATTTCTGAAGGTTGGGGAAGCTATATATTTGCAGAAATATTATTCTGCATGGAAAAAGGTTGTACATTTGCAGAAGCCTATTTTCAGTTTTTTTTCCAGACGAACTGCTTATAATTGGCAAGTCAGGATCGACATATTATATTACTAAAATACCGCTTTGTAGTGTTCACTGTATAATCAAGGCCAAGTCATTGTAACTTCCCCGTAGTATTTTGCATTTTATTTATCGGAACATAACTTGATATCATCGAGAGATTGGAGTGAATATTGGAAAATGGGAACATTTCTTCATAATACTAGATGTGCTGGCCGGGTTTGACATCTTCAGAAATGTCTCAAAACTAAGCGTAAATCGATGCAAATTTAATAGTGAATCTTATGCGAGTAAATTAATAATTAAAATGTAAATGGTGGTGTCTAAGACAGAAAGTAAATCTATCACAGCTGCATCAAGTTCGGAAAGTCTAAACTGACTTAAAACAAAGAAAGATAAGAAAGAAAGTGATAAAAATAAACCGGGTTTCACATTCATAAATGATGTAGATATTTTGCCTAAAGGGGCTTTCACACCGGGATTTGCGTAGAGTTGCGTAGAGTAACGTAGTGTTGCGTAGCGACTACGCAACACTACGCTACCATACGCTGTGCCTATGCAAGTCTACGCCGAGGAACGCAAAATAGGTAGGCAAAAAATTAAACATGTTTAATTTTTTAGCGTACTGTCTGCGTAGAGCCAGAGAACGCAGTTTATACGCAAGCCTACGCAACACTACGCCACTGTACGCCATTCATACGCACCACTACGCCAAAACGCCCCGGTTTCTCAAAACACATTTTGAGACTTGCGCATGAAATGGCGTATTGTTGCGTACTGTGGCGTATAAACCGACGTAGACTTGCTAAGACTTGCGTAGACCTGGCGTACACTTGCGTATAGTTGCTTATAGTTACTTAAATTTGGCGTACTCATGCTGAATCCTACTGCTTTTCATCACTTGACTGCTAGTTTGAACAGATTCGTCCCATTTGACATTAAATCGTTCGTGCTCTGTCATTAGTGTTTATAGAACTTCCAAATGCCGAAGGATATCAGCTTTTTGGAATGGACTTAAACAACACATTATCATTTGATTCTACTTCACAGCAGTACAGTGTTCCGGACGGCAGGCAAGAGTTGCTTGAGAAGTTCATAAGGCGGGAAATAAGGCGGGAAATGCTATTTCATCTTCGCTACGCACAGAATCCGTACGCAACCGTAATCAACACTACGCTACCCTACGCAGGGACTACTACTATGTTTTTCATGAGTACGCAGCGAATTGTTGCGTACTCCCTACGCAAATCTACGCAACTCTACGCAAATTCCGGGATCTGCGTAGAGTTGCATAGCGACTACGCAACAATATGCTGCCATACGCTGTACCTACGCAAGTCTGCGCAAGTCTACGTCACTAAGGAACGCAAAATAGGTACGTGGAAGGGGCTCAGAAAATTAAACATGTTTATTTTTTTGGCGTACTTTCTGCTTAGAGCCAGAGAACGCAGTTTATATGCAAGCCTATGCAACACTACGCCAAAATCCCCCGGTTTCTTGAGACTTGCGCATGGAATGGCGTAATGTTGCGTATCGTGGCGTATAGACTGACGTAGACTCGCGTAGACTTGCGTAGACCTGGCGAACATTTGTGAGGGTGGTAAAGCGTTACCAGTCCAGTGAATACCAGTTTCATTATCATGTGATAGATACTTTAGACTTCTTCGGATATTTTGGTCGTGAGATTAAAGGAGAATCAACCCCTAATTACAAATTTACTTATTTTGGAAGGTGTAATATATTCCTACTTATTGGCCTAAATCATTTTCTAATAAGATATCAGAAAATGGGAAAATAAAGATATTCCAACAGCCGGTATCGTCTCCTACTCATTTCCATGGGGGCTGCCATTTTCTTGCTGATTTGGAGTTGTACATGAACCATTGAGAAATATTCCAGTCAAGAAGATATTTTGAATCCAATACCTAAATTGCTTTTCTGCATTACCTAAAATGCCATATGTGACGAAAAATATAAAGTGGGTGTTTACATGTATTATAAAAATTAAATCTTTATAATGATATTTTAAATTGTCTGGTTTTGCTTAACAAAAATCTATTTTCTTGGGTTTGCCAAACAAAGCAGGACATAATATATGCAGCATGCATTCTGACTTTTCAAATCCATTATCCGAAAGCAGGTGAATGCATAGCTTGCCGCTATAGATGCTCATGGAAGAAACATCCATAAATTTGAATCAATTTTCTCCGTCCCATACGTCACAGTATCGAGAAAATAGATTTCTATTAAGCGAATATCGATTTTCAACAGAAATATATAAGGAAATCTGCAGTTTAAAAATAAATTGACATATCTATTCAATATTTTTAATTTTGAAAAAGGCAATTGGGTATTTGGATTAAGAAAATCTTCATGTACACATAAAAAAAATGGCAGCCCCCATGTACTGCTAGCAGACGATACATATTGGGAGCAGATGATAAATTTTGATCAGAAAATCTTGATTCGTATCGATCTCGCATATTTTGACGCTAAGCCATATAGTCCAACAAGTAGGAATAAATAACACATTTGAACATTATCGTCTGTATTTTTGAGCGTAATTCTCCTTTAAGCTTTCGTTACATCATCCTTTTAGTTTGACATGATTCTTCAATAGATAAACTTTTTAGTCGTTCAAAATTTTTGATATAAGGTATCATTTATCTCTGTAAATTTTTGCGTAGCTGTAAATCTGATCAATACCGGAAAGATAATACTGTTTATGAGAAGCCAAAGTATAAAGATATATGATTGGCACAAAACCTTTTTCACACTTTAAATCGTTGCCTTTGGAATATATATATCCCAACCTTAGAACTGAATATTGCATGTGCAAGACTAAACATAATACACAAGCCCAATGTACTTGAAGTGCATAAGAACCACTTGTTTTTGTAGGCCTAATTGATATGCAAGGAAGTGCAGCGATCAAGCCAGTATACATAATGAAACATTGACAAGTGACATTTTAGAGCACTAGAAATCTTATTCCTTATGGTTCTAGATCATTTCATGTTGAATTTTATTTTGTGAGACGAGGCGGCAAAATTAATTTCCCAACCACTTTCACAAAGAAAGCATATGCGCGACCCCCCCCCCCCCCCCCACTCCGTGCTATGGAGCGCCTAAGATAGACATGTTTTGTCCAGACTGGCTTCCTACAAAGCAATGTTAAAGGGATACCCAACCGCAGATTGTGGACGTTTTAATGCCGCGAGAGGGCACCGTGATCGTTACCTGATCATGCTGTTCTTCGCCGCACAAACATGCACGCTCCGCCTGAGCTTGAGTTCTCGTATGAGATTCGGTCGGCTTCGTGAAGTCGAAATGTAATCCCACTTAGTCCAACGGACGCGTTCGACGCACAAACTTTGTGTACGAGTGAATGGGGCTTACACAATCCTGACTTTCTCCACGGCCGCCCGGTGGCGTATCCCTTTAACAACAAAACATCTACTGAAATGCGAGGGAGTGTAGCGATCGAGTGAGATTTTTTTCTTTTTCAATGTTGAAACTACGTATCTTTATAGAGCACAATATTTTTTTTCGAAGTTAAACTGCAAAGTAGTTGATGTCATATAACATTTTTGTCTTGTGCGAGGGATCATAGCTAGTGACCGAGTAAATATTTTGTTGAGGGGATTGAGGGGAAGAAATCGATTAATATAAACAAGAAAATTTTGATTATTGTATGTTTAAACTTGCATTTTTATGACTAGAAATATGAAAAATTATGGTATTGAAAGAAGGGGGAGGGGGGATGCACACTACACCGAGTGAGTTTTGAGACTGTCTTTCTGCGGGTATCAAAACCCTAATTCTGGCCTGAAAAAGGCAGATCTTAATTAACGCACCCCAATTGAACTAAACCCGATGCTGAATGTAACAGCATGTTTAACAAAATGAAAACTTTAGACCTCGGTATATCTTCCATTGTTAAACATAAACTTTAGATCAAGGGTCGGGTTAATTCTTTTTTTTTTGGCAGAATACGGGGATATGTCTGTATTTTCATTTTACTCTATCACTCTATCACCTGATCTACACGTCTTTCCGCTACCATGCCTGGGACCAAGTCTCCCAGGGTGATAGTATTTTCAATAATATAGCTATGGGCTTGATATTTCATGTGGCCCGTTGTGCTAACCCAAATTAACATGTTTAACAGATAGATGGTTTCCGATACCCCTAGAAACGTTTCATTATTGCTATCTCAGACGGATGTAGCCTTTAAACTGTATACTATGTACTTGTATTTCTATGCAGAACTTGATAAATAAATGAAATGAAGTGAAATGAAAACAACAACGACAACAATAATAATAATAATATTAACAATTATTATTTTTATTTTAACTTTAACTGCGACTTAGGGCGAAACCTTTTATCTCATCCTATTGTTAGGATTCGCCCTAACCCACATTCGTTTCGCCCGAACGTCGAATTTCTATAATGACGGAATAAACCTATTGTTAGGTTTCGCCTTAAGTCGCAGTTAGGTAAATAATAATAATAATAATAATAATAATAATTATTATTATTATTATTATTATTATTATTATCATTATTATTATAATACTACTACTACTACTAATAATAATAATATTATTATTATTATACTACTACTACTACTACTAATAATAATAATAATTAGTATAAATTAAAAAAAAATGAAATAAATAATAATGTTAGCTTGTTGTATAACGCTGAAGTCCCTCACTTCGTGACGCTCCTGGCGCTCCAGCTTTATTACCCCGGTCATAGCTTGGCGACCAACTTTGTAGCACTCTAGCATATCAGGTACCAATTTTGACCTGGGTGGAGAGTGGCAAATGTGGATTAATGTCTTGCCAAAGGACATTGGTGCTGATCTGGGATTCGAACCCTCAACCTTTTGATTAAAAGTCACGTGACTGAACCACTATCCACGACACCTCCACCTTTAGTGTGAATAGTGTGAATAGATACAATGCCATCATATTTTCAAAATCATGAACTTAAGCAATACACTGGAATAATTGTTACATTAGTTATTCGGTTGAAACTAAAGCCATATAGAAACAGTTCATGATTTCTTTTGACATAACCAAGGAGATTCAAATAAGATGGAGTCTCAACAAACGATAATTAATCCAAAAACCTGGCAGATTATAAAGGATTTACAATTAATAAACTGCCTTGATCCTTTGAAGCGATGTCTGATGCCGCCAAAGTAAACGGGAAATATTTAGAAATGTTTTGACCTTTGCATGTTTACGATGCGCAGTTAAATTTATAAATCGACAAACACAGAAAGTGAATATGCAGTTTCAATGGAAATAATTTCGATTTCATTCTGGAATTACCCTGCTCAGGATGAACATTTTTTCTGAGATTTAGCCTTAAACGTGTCACAAATGTATGAGGGCAATTGTAACACCTTTCTACTTAATTCCGATTACTAAATTCCATATACCATCGTGAAAGATGGCTCTAGGAAATAATTGTAGCCAACCAAAGTTGTGGACACACACGGCCAGTCAAGATATTGTCATTGCAAAATCTGGTATTTTTGGCACTAAATACATTCGCTCGAACCTTGTTATATCATTCATGTGCATTTTTTCGAAGTTACATTTTGGTCTGCGAAATCTAATTATCATCATAACAGAATATCCTCCCTTGTACTTAACCATGGTTATGCAATAGAACGGAATTTGATTTCTTTCCTCGTTCGGAAGAATGTCTTTGGAAATAAAGTACGTATTTCGTCATGTTTGTTGTGACGGCATCAAAACTCACTGTTTGAACCCCCTTGGCATAACCCTGATAGCTTACACGCTGCGTATTTACTCTAAATGCACACTGGGGATTTTAAGAGGAATGGGCGGGCTAGCTTGCAACCTTTTATTCACGGTTTCGTGTTAATAATGAAGGAACAAAGTCATTAAAAATTAATGATAGTAATGGCACCATTCGAAGTTGTGTCTTGACTAGTTCATACCATAACAGTTTGGCGAAGGCAACATCTAGGTTTGTCCTTAGAATGACTTGTTTTTTCTTGCCGTGTATGGGTTCTGGAAACTTCGTTTAAAGAAAGAACAACAAGCCCATAGGGCACGCTTTTTGGAAATGGCATAGCTCCTGACAACGAACAAAACACGCCATTATCCTGTATGGTGCCTCCTCAATATATTTACGCATTTTAACCTATTTCTAATAACTATTCTTCCACAATGCAAACCTTGAAAGCTAATTTATACCTCCTTTCAAACCTGAGAAAAGCGACAGTGTTTATGAGGCTTCTTTTTCGTCCTAAAGGGGGGGGGGCACAATCGAAAAGAAGGGGGCATAATGCATAATTTTCTTCAAAAAAGGGGGCACGGGGCCCTACGTGCCCCTCTAAATCCGCCACTGTGTGGAATACACCTACCCACTAAGGCGGGGTTTAATCCAGGCTTAAAGGTGAACAGCTTTCGAGAATACGGGCCATATTCATTAGATATCTGAATCGGACGGGTATCAAATATGCAATATTCCCCAAGCATCCAAAGAAACATAGATGTCATCCATACATAGCATCATTCGGAAAGTTCGTCGAAAATGTACCCTTGTACCCTATAAAATATGAAGAGGTGTTTTCTTGCTTTGTGTTTGCTTGTATTTTGTTGATTTTTTCCCTTCTAAATATATATCTTTTTTTCGTTATGCTCAATGAACAATATTATACTACAATGAACAAACTTATTCAGTCATTTTATTTCATTTTTTTTAACCTCAACCTTTTTTATTACCCTTTTGGCTTCCCGTCTCCAACCATTTCCGTTGTCAATAGTTACACAGCATATCGATTCTATTTCCTTAAACTATTTCACCACCAGGCGCTTAAATGCTTTCCTGTTATAACTAGATCAAAGGCCATTCAATGTCCGTTATCCTTCTCATCGTATATATGCCTATTCTAAACCTTTTGCTTTGCTTAATTTTTCCATTATTTCGATTTATCTCCATTGAGTGTTTTCTATTTTCTTTTTTCTTCAATTACCCGTTTGTTCGGAAATTTCATCTTTTGTTGAAAATCTTTATTTTCTGTTATTCATCCCTCTATACGACAACTCATATATTTTGTGCATCTCTTTGTTTCTTTGCCTGCATCTTACATCATAGCCTTTAATCGAGGCGATGTGTTGCTCTGTTTATCGATCCTCGAAACCCGCCGAATCATCCTCTGATTATAAGCCAGTTCGGGGTTAACGCATGGTACAAATGGCCCCAAATATCCAAATAACTCTGGGAGTGATAGAGGTGCCTCATGAATAGCTTTTGTTTCCCCCTTTAAAAAGAATACTTCCACCTGGATATCATGGAATGCACCATTAGTGCATAATTGAATAATGATTACATGACATTCATGAGCACATATCGAATATTAGTGTCAGTGGGTTTTAGAATTTGGTACAGATGACCTTTATCTGCTCATGCTCAGATTGCAACTCCGAAGTGGCTTATTGCACGGGAAGTCTTGCTCAGCACATAGCCTCTACGCACCGGCCAACGTTACTTGTTGTTTTCTTATGTTGTAACTTTGAATATTTCGTCAATTTCTACGAAAATCTTTCATGAATAAATCAGTTCCTGGTAGAGAAAAAGAACCAATCAATAGCTTCTGTGACGTGACGTGACATGGGGAAAGTAAAAATTGGTTATCGCAAATAGGACATGATAATTTCCGCGTATATTAGAAAAGTATCACTGTTGACCATTTTCTTTTTGAAAAATTAACAAACATCAATTTGTGAGTGGAGTTTGTATCAAGAGAAAAGCAAAGTATACATAATTTCAGCTTTATCCCGTTATCTGCCCTATTTGGACCCCACTGAATAATGGAAGTGCTCAACTTTTTTTCCGTTCCAGTTCCTTTTATTTGATTGGTTACAGGCGTTGAATAATAGCGTTCAGTTAACGGTTTACGTTTAAATCTAGCTGTGCGTTAAAAACGTCAACGAGTCGCATACTGCCCTGTTTGGGAAGGTTGTTGAATGATGCATGCAGTCTCGGTCGTCTTGAATATATGAATATTGATGACGTTGACGGGTGATCAAAGGCGGCGTGCAGCAAACTTCATGCGCAATCAGAAGACTATTCAGAGCGTTTCGAGGATCGACCAGGAGATCGACAGAGCAGCACAGCCGCCTTGATTGAAGGCTACTTACATCATGAAAAGAAACAGAAATACATTTATTATTTTTGTTACTCTATCATTAAATCATGGAAACTTTTTTTGACAATCTAATGACAAATTTGATTTGAAATTTGTTCAAAATCCTCTAATCCAAAAAGGCAAATATATAGGAAGGATGGTTGATAATAGAAGCGTTCATACAGACGATGTTAATTTGCACTATTTCCTGGTAATGTATATTTGTATTCTGAGATTACCAATGAAATATACAATATAATTGATTTAATTACAAAGGAAAAGTTAATCAAATAGCTCCGTTCAAGATCCGACCTCGTATTTTCATACGTTTTCATCAAGCAAAAAGCAGTAAAGAAGTTTAAACTTGGAAATATTTGACATTCATGAGAAGAGTAATGAAAACAAAATGATAAATCGAAGATTTTTTTTTATTAATTAATATTTTGCTGCACCATAAATCTAAGACAGCTCCGTAGCAGACTTAAGCCAATAAGGCAGTTTGTAATTATAATTTGCGCATGTGCAGATAAAGGTCGTTATTACCGAGCACAATTGACCTTTATATGCTGTCCTTTGAACGCACCACGATGCGCGCACCCGTATGATTTTTCATACAGGACAACATTGCCTTATTGTTTTTAGTACACTGCTTCATTCCATTATTATGGTCTTAACAAAGCCGAAAATGATGTAGAAATGTTTTTGAAATGGAATATTTGTACAAATGAACCTCATTTCACCTTGCAAACTAATGTGTAAACTTCCATGCACGCGAAATACTTTGCAGCGGCCAATAGAACGCAATTGTTATGTTGATAATTGTTTGCTAATAATAATCTGATAGACGTAACTGTAAACCTTTATAATTTTTATAATGTTTACTTCTTTGAAAAAATATTACTTGTGGTATTGATAGAAAGTAGACATGTCTTATTTCAGGATGCGGTACAGCAGGCAATGGCATAGCTCACAAAGAGCTCTACAAAGACTGTGTATTGGGGCTTGTGTATAAAAAAGGCCCTTCTCGCTCGCCAGAAAGGTGTTTTTCAGACTTTGATTTTAAGCATTCAGCACTTTTTTCCTTGAAGGAGAAAATTGTGAATTTAGTTACACTGACAACAGAAAAGCACCACATCACGAAACATTCAGAATCAAATCGATAACGTAGGACACAATTAAATAGGGGGGATAAACTTTAAAATTAAGGGTTTCAACTCTTACTATTTACTTTATTTGGAATTCAATAGCTGCGATCATATTTTTTAGAATGTTACTTAGAAGATATTACGACTGTCTCTCTTTATATACCATTATTGTTTATTTAAACAAACTGCAAATTTCATTTTACAATGATTTCTTTGCCATATATCCGTAAAAACTTTCTATGCCTAAAGTTGTCAACTAATTAATGTACGGAGTAAAAGCCTTTTTTTGGTTAGTTGATAACTGCATTCATTCGTTATATGAATAATTCTCCCAGCTTTTTATATGAAGCAATGCATGGAACTGTTCTATGAAATTTTTCCTACACCCGCCAGAGAAGTGTTTTCAATCTGTGATTTTAGCGTTCAAAATATATCCAGGAAAACTAGAATTTCAAACTACGGTAGTTTATGTATTACTTTAAGATGAGACCAATTAAGAGTGTATTATTGTTGGATATTGCTTGATAATACAATAATATTTCAGCAAGACAATAGACTATTTTAAGCCAATATCTACGAGTAAGTAAATGGGTCTCACATCTTTTTGAAGGAAGATGTTAGTGCCCGCCCTTGTCATTTATTATCTACCACTGTCATGAATGCGTTCAACACATTACATAAAATATGTTTTAGTATTCAAAGCTGCGTTCGAAAATTCAGTGACTGTTGAAAGTTTAAGGATTTCAACTTCGTGCGTTTGGCTTTATACCCCCTATTGCACAAATTGTGTACCTACGCCTTACGAGCACTTTCGAATGCCGTAAGAGCCCTCTATGAACTACTTAAGGCGTTCTCACGATTATCGTAAGAATTTAAGGCTTTTAGAATTGTCTCAGGACCCTACAAAATCTTCCGTTGTTCTTACGATGTTCTTTCGACGTTCGTACGGCCGCTTTACGAAGAGGGGGTTTCGTACGACGTTGAAGAAAATCTTGGACAAGACCATCGACTAGGCTGCGAACTTACGAACGGTCTATTAACGGTCTACGAACGCTGGTTTCGTACACTCTAAAAACTAAAATGTTAAATCACCATTTAAAATGGCCGAGGAGTGACCACCTTTTCAAAATGGCAGATCACCCTCTTAAACCTGCTAGATACAACCCTTATAGTGTTGGATCCGTGTTAAAAGTGGTTACTCCTCGGCCCTTTTAAATGGTGATTTAACACTTTAGTTTTTAGAGTGTACAGCCTAATTGAGAAGATCTTACAAAATGGTCTAAAAATCATTCGTACGGCATTCGTAGCCGTTCTGAATGGTATTTGTGACCGAGGCTTTAGTCTGTAAAATGTATTTTTATATGCATTACCCATTGGGCAGTGCCGCAGTGATAATTTGATTCAGGGCTGGCGGATCCTTTTAGGTTCCTCCAGTATAATACAAAATTGATTGATTTGATAGGTACCTTCATTACAACACCCATTTAGATATCTTTGTTCCAGTGCTGGGAAAAGAAAATCGAACCGGTTCGATTTTAAAAAGAAGAACGCAACAATATGCATGCGGACGAATGAGTGCATATGAGCGCATACAAAGCGACTGCATAGCTTTTTTGTTTCATTTTTTCTCATTTCATTTCACTCTAATCTGTCTTTCTATTGCACTATCTCTCTCTCTCTCTCCCTCTCTGATGTTATACTCACATTTAAATGGATGTAATCCGATGATTAAGAATAATGTGGATCCTGTCCTCATAAATGTTTCCACGAGGTATAGAAGCTGGTGGTGTGGTTGTGGATGGTCTTTAGCTTTGAGAGAGAAGATTGAGAGGGTTTTCCAAAGTTGATTTTAAAGATTTGCTAGAGATGATTTAAACGCACACCTTATCCTACAGCTCAATACTCCAGTGTGTTATCCGTTGTTTAGGTTCCTTTTTTCTGACTAATGTTTTACGAGGTGGAATATTTCGGCGTGGAATAATATACGAGCTTCGCAGAGATGAATGGTAGAGCAATCTAACAAAAGGAAATTGTTAGACCTGTTGTGACTTTTCTCTTGAAATAGTAACAGACAATTTGCAGTGGTGTATGTGCAGACTGGTGATCTCGATCGTATTTGACAATAAATAGTAATGTATTATTCTTTTAAGTGAGCATCACACGAATTTATTGTTAGGTGACATGTGCAAAACTATGCATCAAGGGTTATCATGTTCTTCATGTAATAGGTTACGAAAATGAAATATGCAAATAAAGGCTCCTCAAGGAACCAATGAGTATCGCCGCTGCATTCCCCATATCTAAAATAATAAAGCTACCTTTGCACACGTCACTATTATAAAACCACAAGGCACGAAAGCAGAACCACCTCCCTTTTCGTTGTTTAGATGGCGACATAATTTTAAAGGTTTATTAGTTTAGAGCAAAGTTTGTGTATTCACTCTTTACGACACAGAGTTTGTATTGGAGGAGAGTTGGTATGATCCCCCCCCCCCCCCCCCACACACACACACACGCCCACACACATCCACGCGCACAAACACACCATAACTCTTTCATCTGCATTCCCCGGACTGAAAAATCAACTTCTTTTAATTCTCCCATTTTTCTTTTGAATTTAGGATCCAGACATGGGGTATATCTTAGAGTATCCTAAGGTTAATAATGTTACCCGGGGCAATCCACCCTCTCACCACCATCAGATGAAGCCCCATTATTTTTTTCTCTCATATGTTTTTGAAATTTTATACACAAAACTATTCTTGACTCTTCTAACCTGAGCTAAGAGTGCAAGCACACAAGTCTGTTCAGCGACTCATCTTTTTATTATATATTTCCTCCAACACACCATGTCAGATTGACCGGTTAGCATGTAGTCATCAGTTAGGCTTAACATATCAATTGTTGATGGCACTTTAAACTGGCTGCCAACCAGCATTCCCGTATGACTGATCTTGACAGAAGTTTGCAACTGCACGCAAGAAGAAGAATCTAGTGTGAGAAACGAAGTAGTCCTGATACGTAAAGTATTATTGTGAAAAAAGAGAAGGCAAATGATATTACAACATTATGACAAAAATGTGTGTTATTTTGCCTTGTCTGTATCATGGATAAAATGAATATTTCACAGCTGTAGGGAACGATGCGCAATGTCTATGTAATCCCTATTCCCACATGCATCTATACCCCACTTGTTCCAGCGGGTTCTGTTGAATCTTCATGAATGAAGAAACAGTGTTTTTGATTATATCCCTTGAGGTTTATCACGAATCTTACATTTGCTATATGAATCATAATGGGCAGATATTAAGAGTGGCTTCCAGCAAAGCAGGAAATGACATCTACGTCATAGACCCGATTAGAGCTATCCAGCGTCTATGGAGAATAGTCCAGTTTGTAATTACTGTGGTACCAAAGGCCCTAATTATTGAAATCTGTTAAAGTAGCTATCCAAAAAGAAATCACAAATATGGCAATTAATGTATCACTAGAAACTGGGAAGCTTACAGATGGCAATCGTATAAGTTTTATGTCAACTGCGTATATGATGATTATAAAAACAACATAAATAAAAGCTCTTCTCAGCATCTGGAATATCCGAGGTTTCGCCAGAAATATAGCGAAGTTTTGATGTCGTCACAATAGGGACCAATCCTGCTTAAGCAGACGACGTCCTATAATGAATGAACGTAATTGCAATGCAATTATTTATCAAATTATAAAGGGTTTTGTATATTTAAACATGACCTTATTTCACACCATTCTAAAAGGGAAAGTGAACTGATTCTGATAACTAAAACCGTTTGATTGTAAATACACAGGAGAAGGGTCAATGATCAATGAAATAAACCCCACTTTCAAATTGAAAAGCCCTCCGAATAATATCACAGATTGTATTCGTTCCCTCTTGAAACGCCGAACATGCCCCGGTGAAAGCAGCTGAAAATACAATGGCGTCTTATTTTGTTTACAAGTGACTGATTCCTTTATTTTTGTAACGCTGCATTTTCCATCAAAATAATACCATACACGAAGTTAAGAGTGAGGCAACAGACTAACATTAAGACTGACGCTAGTCGAGTAAGAGAAATAAGTGAAGAGGAGATGACCAAACAAGCACTGAAAAATGTGTAAGATGTTATGGGACATCGTCTGCTTAGACAGGACTTGTCCTTCGTGTGTCGTCACACATCTCAGCAGCGTTCAAGGAGCTCTTCAGCTGCTATATCGAGGGCTGTATTTTACCGTTTTATAATTGATAATAATCATTAATTCAAATGTTTCCAAGCGTGGAATTTGGATAACCTTGTTTAATTTATGCCATCTATGCAATAATAAGTATTAAGCCAATATTTATTTTGATGGAATTTTCTTGCAATGTGATCTTTAAACATAGATAGGTTCCATCTTAGGCAATGTTTATAAATCACCCCTAAAATGATGAAGATGATTCATGAGGTCTCTGTTCCCACATTCTTTGGGGGTAAAATCCACCTGTATACCATGAAATGCATTGTTGATGAATAAATAACCCATAATTACATAGCTCTCATGATCAATATCTGTTATTTTTCTTGGTTTGTTTTACGTTGATACAAATAAAATTTTGTCTGCTTATGTGCAGATTGCATCTCCTAACTGGAGTGTTGTCCTGCATGGGGCTGGTAGTACAGGGGGAAATTGTCCAGGGGCACTTGTCCTAGAACCATCCGTACCACGTATACAGTCTGTAGCATTTTGCTTTATATTGTTGCCTTCTGTTTTTTATGCAGCTATAGCCAGCTAGATGTTAACACCCAGGCACAGTCTGTAAGATTCCTTTCAACAAGGATGTTAGGCTTCCTGTTTTTGCTATAGAGCTTCCCGATATTCTTGGATTTCAGTTTCGATTTCTATGGTATATTTGTTTGTAATCGTGATTGTTCTTTTTGTATATTTATTGATTTAATGCCATTTTAACTCTATTGTTCATCATTGCCCTTGATAGACATGTCGAACATGTATTTAAAACTTGTATAGTTATAGGACCTATGTTAGATAATGGATTAATGAAGGATGTTAGACGCACCATACGACGCATTGGTATGAGAACATTCAGACACAACTCACCGTTATACGATAATTGTATGGCAGCATTCAGACCTCGATCACTATCGGGTTTCATGGGAAGCTCATGAATATGTACGAGTCTCTCCTTTGCGCATTATGAACTTTGCGAGGGCTTTGCGCATTCAAGCCCCGCCTTATACGACGTATGGATATGAGAGCATTCATACACAAATATACGCCGCATGAATATAGGACCATCGTACGAAACGATGCTTTTAGCATAAGTCGTATGAATATAGGATAATATGGTGTGTCTATAACATCTTTCTAGCATACGGCGTCTGAGATACGACGTACCAATTATATAACAGCATTCAGACACATAAAAACGTCCTATATCCATACGTCGTATATCCATACGAAAACCCTCTAGTCTCATAGGGGTATAGTTTGACAAGGAATCGTTTAATGCCTTTTATCAATTCGTGTTTAAAGTCTTATTAATTTCTTCATAACTATGAATGGAGATGTCTTAAGGGTATAATGGGGAGTTGTAGCAACAGTAAAAATGAATTATCGGAACATCTATATATCATGTTTCTTTACTTATTTTTCAATACAAAGAAAACCATGGATTGAATAAACCTGTTTTATGCTTATGGCTATTGATATACATACATGTAGGACTTTTTAAAAATGATCCACCTGATGTAAGTGAACATTATAGATATATCATTGTTTATTACTCGCCGCACCTTTTATGCACGTATGCTTTGGATATCTGATATATTTGGCAGGATCATTGTGAAGGTATACATGCCTTTCTTAAAGGGCAATTAACCTTCCTTGAAAACTTAGTTTGAGTAGAATCGGAAAATCAGAGAAGCAGAATCGGGAAATTTTTAGAAACATTGGACAAGGAATAAGGAATTTATGATTTTTGAAAGTTGAGATTACTAATGAGATATAGATGCATGCATTAACAATGCTGTCATAAGGTGCCATGTAATACATCGATAACTTTTCCATTTATTCTGTACATAAGTAACTCAAGGTATCCCTATCATATGTTGAAATAAAATATCTTGAACAAACTAGTCTGTTCTATCAATAACCCGTTGCCTACTGTGTTAAAACTATGGGGTCGTAATCACAAAGGAGGTTTAAACTATGGGTAAGGTTTAAACCAATGAAGGTAGAGGGTGGCAACACTTTGCAGTCTTGCTATGAGGAAGGTTCACTTCTTACGCGCAAGCAGTTGAAGTGCGCGCACATTTTGGTAGGCATGCCAACAAAACCATAAATCGAAGTAATACAATGACGAATTGATAGCGACATGAAGACAAAAGGAGATACTATGAATACATACCGATTTCAAACAAAATATATAAATCCTGAATACATTATTTGAAACATTATTCTATTCATGATACCGTGTAAATTTTATTTCTATAATCTATAATCTTATCGTAAATAGGCACCTTTGTGATCAGTGATTGTACCAGTGTGCTAAATTCATGACGTTTTCGGCAAGCTGATTTTGTGACCACTCGCAATGCATTTCGGGATAGGGGTAACCTCTCTCCCGCTGCGGGCGTACCACAGAAATCCAAAAGACGTAGAAGGCTCATACCCATTTACAACGCACAGATCGCCGTATCGCCGTAATACCCGGTGCAGGATTCGCTCGAGTGCACACGCCGCCATATTGCTTAGTCCTCGATCTTTTCAACTAACCCACCAGACCGTGTGCTTCTCAATACTTATTTATTTATATTATATCGGATCTTCTTTATCAAAATCATGGGCATTGTGCCTTCATCACTTGAAATTTTGAGGTTGGCTTTTCCACTGAAGTTCAGCTGCTCTTTCATACATAAGTAACGTCAACTTATATTATGTAGGCCTACATTTTAGTGGGAAGGGGTCTCTTTCGGACACAAAGACGGTTAAAATTGTATTCTCTCAAATTCAAGATAATATCAAACAGTTGTTTTTTTATCACTATTATCAGTTTAGTACCCTTTCAAGAAAGTAGCCCGAGTTCGTTTGTTCACCATCATCCTTCTTGACACCCCCTCGGAAAAAGCAACATAAAATATACTTGCTTTTTTTTAAACCATGTACATAACTTGTAAAAGGTTATACTTTTTGTCAAGTTTCATCTGATATTTATTTATTTATTTATTTGATTTCAGGCAAAAGAAACAAATATATACAAAATACAAAGAAAATTGAAAATACGATCGACTAGTGGCCAGAGATAGCCAAAGGCCATATATATAATGGCCAACAACTTTGTTGTTTTTTTGCATTGTTTTATTTCTGCATTTTTCATAAGTACAAAGTAAAGTACATTCAGAATCATAATAACATAATATACATAATCTATGTAATAAACATAGTATAATTACTTTTGACAAACAGATAGAAATCTACTTGATCGTTTAACAAAATAAGATATAAATATAATAACAAGAATAGTGGGGCGATTCTATGCTAAGGAGAGTGAAATGATGCAGGAGACCGACATCGTAAGCATAAACTCGAGATGATGACGGCCACGGGATAGGAAATGAAAGAAGAAAAATAAAAGAAAGAGAGGAGAAAGAAGAATGAATATGAATTGAAGGGTATATAATGTGCAGGTGGCCGTGCAATATGTGAAATGAGTGATTGCACAAAGCCTCTGCTTAATTTGAAATTTAATTTGATGCCTCAATAAATGGTTATTTTTTTCTCTAACAATATTTAATAGTAACTTTAATTGCTGTATTGATTAAGAAGGTGTTTTTAATGGCTTTAAAAGAAAAAAGTGAAGTCCGTAACTTAAGCGAATCAGGTAAGGAGTTCCATATATATGTCGGGGCAGTGATGCCTCATTGATTTTTTTTTAATTAAGGATGTGTTCAACATACTCTGCCATGTTTCTTTTTATCTTTGATGATAATCCTTATATAAGTCAGGACTTTATCGATGAACTTTTTTTAAATTGTGGATTAATCAGATCGGCAGGGGAACGGGGAGGGGGGATAAGTCTGGAGCCCTCCTCCCACTTTCTGAGTAGACGCATTGCTTAGCCGCCGCTTGAATCAATTTTTATTCAACTGTTTTTTTTTTACTTTGAAGAAACGTTTGTATTTTTACAAGCCAGGCTCAAAATTCTCCTTTCATTGTATTTTTTTTATAATTATTATTGATGCCCCTTCACTATATGAGTGTCAAGATAGAATCCAGCAGATTTTGAGTGTGTCTAATATATATTAAGAAACAGATGAATACGATAATTTGCTTATTGTTTACAGTCAGAATTCACTGCTCCCGGATCATCTCAATTAAAGTTGGTCCTTACCATCTATGGAATATTTGACAAAGTTGGTAATTTCTATAATTTAGTAACTTACATGGGGAAAAAATCATTAATATCCATGACTATGCTGTTTGTTTTACATGTATAATAATCAAAGATAGATGTATCTGCAACTGTGCAAATAACTTTGGCATAAAACTGGACATTGGCACATGCAGGCAAAGGCATTAAAAGCATAATCATCATAGCATTGGCGGATCCGGGGGCACTTCCGGCCCGTGCCCCCCCCCCCCTTTGGAAGAAAAATACGCATTTTGACCATAGAAGATCCCTTTTGTGGATTGTGCTCCCCCTTTTAGAATGAAAATCTTTTTTTTTTTTTGCTTGTCAGATAATTATGGAGGAAAACTGGACCCCTATACACCCCCAAACTTGGCGAATTTTGGAGGTCTGGCGATTTTTTTTTGTCGAATTAGAATTGTAATGACTTTATTTTTTTCAAATTAGAGTTTTAATGATTAATGATTAAGTTGTAGTCCTCTACGAAAGCTACCTTTTGTTTCCAATTTGGCAGTCGTGACTTGTGACACTTCGTTGGACTTGATGTATTTTTAATGTTCTTATTTAGAGTGACAACCTTCAACAAAACACAGATGCCTGGATCGTAACAGTGACCTGTAAAGTCAAGACAAAGAATTTTCTTGAGGGCTATATATTGCAACAGTGGCGTATCTAGGGGGTGGCGCAACAGGCGCCCGCCCCTACTGGTCGTCGTTAAACAAATAGCAAAAAAAAAAAAGTTTTTCATTAAATAGGCTTCAAAATTGGTCACATATAGAATTATTTTGCATATCAGCCCTTCTTCAGAAGCAAAAATTTTCCAAAGGGGGCACTCCCTCCCCTTAGACCCCTCCCCCAGGACGGCGATCAATAATACCTGACGCCCCCTATTGGGAAATCCTGGATACGCCCCTGTTGCAACGTACTGAAATGAGCACACCTCATATCGAACTCTTACAAGCATGAAGTCTGGCATCAGGATATGAATACAATAACATACATTTCCACTTTCATTTGCTAGAACCATGAGAATCATTTCAGTGATCAAAGTTGTTTGAAATGGTAAGTAAATGTAGTCGACTAAAATTATCAAAATGAGCAACAAGAGTGGATGATGACTGTATTTCTATAATAACAAATAAGCATGAAAATGCCCAAAGCAACATTTTATAACACTGGCAATTTCATGTATTTCGAGAGAAACTTCCCTCTCTTTTTGTCTTGGTTCTTTTGGATACTAGCATTAACAAAATCTAGCAATTTCATTAAGATTTCATATAACCCTAGCGTTGATCAAACAATTTGTACTGAGCGAATGCCGTTGACGCGACGAGCTTCATGAATCCGGAGCTGCAGAGCGAAGGACTAACCAACATGGCGGGTATCACGTGATCACGTACGAACAATGCCTACAATTTCGCACCCGCACGAGCCTTCTACGTCTTTAGGAGTTCTGTGGGGCGTACTGCTGAAGTTAAATAAAATCCATTCGTTGATCCATCCAAATGCGGTATCAATGAATGCGTCGTCTGCTGAGCTTGCTAACGGTATACAGTCTAGCTAGCGTCAGCGTAGGCGGCTGGGCAAGGCGAGGGAAAGGTACCGAGCGTCATACCATCTCGCTGCACTGGACGTGCCCGAGGACGTATATATAGCTGTGCTGTCAGGGTATGAATATTTCATAATTTATGATAACGGCTAAACACATCCATAAAAAAAAAAAAAAACAAAACAAACAGCAACAACAACAACGGTACAGGCAAAACCAGTGATTCTTGCTGCAGGGAATTTAATTGGAAATTGGAAATTTCGACATGAATTCAATTCATATTATCTTTTATTAAAAAGTTTTAAATCTATTCATTAATTTTTGGTTATTCATGATTTATTTTTTGTATTATTTTTTATTCATTTATTCAAATATTGAGGTTTTTTGGGATTAATTAATGTATGTATATAGTCATTTATTAACAATTTCATTGTTATTATTTTCAGAGGAGGGGTTAAGCTAAATTTAATTTGACATCGCCACCACTTCTATTCAGACCTCACCCAGGGGCGGATCCAGGATTGAATATAAGAGGGGGCACACAAATGAAGGTTTCTCAAGGTAGACCCGTATGTTGTTGGTCTCGCCAAAAATCTCTCGGGGGGGGGGGGGGGGCGTTTGTCAACAACAACAAAAATTTCGTCAGACCTTCAAAATTTGCTCAGTGGGGGGGGGGGGGGGTATGCGGGTCCAGTTTGCCCTCCATAATTTGCTGACAAGCAAAAAAAAAGAAAAGAAAAAAGATCTTCATTCTAAAAGGGGGGCACAAAATGCATACTTTTCTTCCCTCTCTATCTCATACATACACCTTGATCACACGTCCTGGTTCATTCACCCCTCCCCTATATGGTTCATTACACTGATATAATGTGAAAGGACCTTTATCATCTTCACAGAATGATTTTCAATTACATGTATATCTTTCTCACAATCAAGATTTAAGGTACAATCGTTTATACACGTCGATTCAGAAATACGTTGATATTTTTTTACTTTTTAATGAATATTTTCTCGCATGCAGAAATGAGGACAGTTTTTAGAGAAGTTTAGTCATTGTCTTACTTCTTAAATACACGTTTCCTTCTTCTCCTTTAAAAAATCCAACATAATTTATAAAAAAGTGTATGACTGCAGATGAATTATATGAATTAATTCATCTGCAGTCATACACTTTTTTCATATACTACAATACAATATAGTTCCATCACAGCCGACTTGTCAAGGTCAAATATTCTCTTAATACAAATTATGTACATGCATTAAAAAAAAAGAATTTCAATCTAAATTAATCATACGTTATTAATTTCAATCCCTTTCCAAGAAGTGAATTATTTGAATTATAAGATTATAAGATTATTTACCCACTACACCCCAACAAAGAAGAAATGACATGAGAAATAAATAACCATCTAATTTCTGTTCAACACACACCAATGACAACAGTTACTCCTAAAAAACAAAGATAATTTTTACAGTTGTAAGAACTCTTTAAATGATCCATCTCCTTTTAGGTTGGTACATGTATATTGCATGTTACTATTATTATAAATAACTATAAAAAAAAGGGGCAGGAGGAACACACATAGAGATCTAATTAGATAGTTTCAAGTCAAATGAAGTGTTGAATACTATGGATTTTCTCAGTAGATAATGAATAAAATAATAATTTACTTAATAATTTATAAATTTATAGAATCAGATAAGATTATTATTAGTTTGTGATACACTGCGGGCAGATTTAATAAAGGAGTGGCCCTGGCAGTGCTTAACATAATATCATTTAGGGGCCCTGTAATCTCACTATATAGACCACACAGAAGAGGAAGACATCCTCACAATAACGAGCTACTATAACAAAATGGCTGCATGTGACTACAACATTTGAAATGGGGAGGGGGTGGTAAAATGGTCAAGATATAATTGAAGAACTTTAAACTCCTGTTCAGTCATTCTAATTATAATAATATACATGTACTAGCAGAAGCAGCCCGTGGACATCCACGGGCGCTAGCAGTGTTTATGATTAATCACCGTACCGTATATTTGTTACAATAATCAAGTGAATAAATAAAAAAGTCGGGTTTTTACCAAGAAGTATTTACAACATGTCCATTGGCGGACCCCGGGGGTGCTTCTGGCCCGTGCCATCCCCACCCCCCCCCCCCCCGTTCAATGGCAGGAAAGTATGCATTTTGACCATAGACTATCCGCCCTTTTGTTGATTGTGCCCCTCCCCCTTTTAGAATGAAACCTTCTTTTTTTTGCTTGTCAGAGAATTATGGAGGGACCCCCATAACCACCCCCTCCTTAGCGAATTTTCTAGGTCTAACGAAAAAAAAATTCTCGCTAACCCCCCCCCCCCCCCCCAGGTCTGCCCTTTCCAAAAGTTGACAAACATGCACTTGTTTTCCCCGCCTTAGGCCTATACTAAATTCTGGATCCGCCCCTGATCATGTGAATATGTCTTATTTATCTAAAGCTTCCATGAGTTCTGAAGAAAATTCCTTTTAATCTTGATGAAAATTGATGATATGGATATAATAATGTTCGAGTAGAATATCCATGCATAGACCTATATAGAGGGAGCGATTTGATCTTTGGTTTATCAATACTCAGAGTAACATCCATAATTTACTGCAATAAATCATATATACCTACCTATTATGCCTGTAGTCTTGACTACGGGACCCCTTCGAGAATTTAACACACATGAGTCACAATATTGTGCGCACCCCCCGTAATCCTATTGTCCCCTTCGCCACTCACGCGCGTCAACACGCTACGGCCATCTTCCTCTTTCTTGCTCGCCCCCGACGAGATAGGACGTATAGTCACAGCGTTCCTGAAATCAGGTCGTATAGTATCTTTTAGGTGCGCCTTTTCGCACATTTAAAGCACTTTTAGGTACCTATATTCGCTTAGATTATAGTACTGTGTGTTTTAGTAGTCACTTTTGCCGATTGCAAGGGATTTTTGATATCCTTTTCTTGGCATTTATTTTTCCCTTTCACGGTTAGCCCCACGTAGATATTTCTGTGTGTTTGCGGGTGTTTCCGTTTGTCACCGAGCCTTTGGGTTCGGTGTTTGGTCTTACGGTTTTTTGGCTGTGAAAATCTTTTGTGCGTATCTCCCAAATAAATTTTACTCTTATTTTACTGCATTCAGTTGAAGTATTTCTTATTTCGAAAAGTATACTTTATTGTCTGTTTTATTGCAGTGGTATGAATTCGGAAGAAGAAGCAGCTAGGTCACGGAGACCTGCTTCTTCCGAAGAGTCGTCTAGCAAGACGACTCGGCCTTCCAGAACACGGAGACCTGCTTCTTCCGAAGAGTCGTCTAGCAAGACGACTCGGCCTTCCAGAACTCTCCCGAGTACTTCGGTACATGGGGGAGGGAGGAGGGCTAAGGGTAAGTTGCCTAGTGGTGTTTCCTTGCAGAGTTTGCCAGTCTCGGAGCTTGCGACTTCGGGACGGGTGGCGTTAACTGAATCGGGATTGTCAACTCCGAAGCCCGTGGTTTCGGGGTGGGTGGCCTGTTTTATTGCAGTGGTATGAATTCGGAAGAAGAAGCAGCTAGGTCACGGAGACCTGCTTCTTCCGAAGAGTCGTCTAGCAAGACGACTCGGCCTTCCAGAACTCTCCCGAGTACTTCGGTACATGGGGGAGGGAGGAGGGCTAAGGGTAAGTTGCCTACCCTGATAGCAGAAAGTGTTGAAAAATGACGTGATATTTACGTCGTGGTTTTCGTCTTTTTTACGTCCTGTAATTACGTCAATAAGACGACAACTTGCACCAACGCAAGACGTCAAGAGGACGTCTTATTTTGACGTCATCACTACGTCTTCATTCCTTTTCCCTATAGCAGAAAGTGTTAAAAATGACGTGATATTTACGTCGTGGTTTTCGTCTTTTTTACGTAATGTAATTACGTCAATAAGACGACAACTCGCACGAACGCAAGACGTCAAGAGGACGTCTTATTCTGACGTCATCTTTACGTCTTGTACACTGTAAAAACTGTAAAAAAGTGCTAATTTTAGGGGCATGTATAGTGACTGCACCTGAAATGCTGTTTATAGCACTTGTAGTGTGCTAATTTACCAGCAAAAAAAATGTGACCGTGGCGAGCCTCAAACCAGGCTCCGCTGATTGAGAGGCGCTGACGTTACCGATGGACTAACAAATGCTTCTTGCTATCCTGCTTAGTCATGGGAGTCAAGTAGATAACATGAACTATGTGGTGTCGTAAATTCACTATGTAACAATAGGGACTTTTAGAAGCAGTGGACTAGTACTTCGTCCCAGTCGACTAATTCGCGCATGTCAACGTCGTCGACTGCCCATGTTGACTACAGTTCTGATCATTTTAGATTTCACTCGACGTGTACGTACCGTCGACGTCAACCGGAAGTACACACTCAACGGATGAGCGTAATAGTTGAGCTGTTCTGATGACGTCATATACGTGAACCTCGTCGAAGATTTCGGAGCACCGCAAAAACGAAGTGAACACGTTCTCGATTTCGCAAGTCAGGGAGGAGAACATGGAGAAGGCGAGTGGCGCATGCGCAGTGGCGTAGAATGATGTCCTTGCGTACCAGTCGACTAAGTGGACGTGCTATTCTAAAAGTCCCTAATATGATCTGCTCTAAATCGTACAATGTGAGTTAGTCTAGCGGTAATGCCAGCAATTCTCGATCAGCGGACCCTGGTTCGAAGCTCGCCCAAATCATTTTTTAATGAATGTTTAGCAGTTTAAGGAGCCGGTCCAGCTTCCGTGAAAGTGCTGAAATAGCACGCTGTGTGCATTCAATAGCACTCTGACTGAGTGCAGTCCCTATGCATGCCCTCAAAAAGTGCTCAGCACTTCAGTTTTTGCAGTGTACAGATGACGTCAAAATAAGACGTCCTCTTGACGTCTTGCGTTGGTGCAAGTTGTCGTCTTAATGACGTAATTACAGGACGTAAAAAAGACGAAAACCACGACGTAAATATCACGTAATTTTTACCACTTTCTGCTATCAGGGTAGTGGTGTTTCCTTGCAGAGTTTGCCAGTCTCGGAGCTTGCGGCTTCGGGACGGGTGGCGTTAACTGAATCGGGATTGTCAACTCCGAAGCCCGTGGTTTCGGGGTGGGTGGCGTCAGATTCTAGTGGTTTGGATATCTAACGAATCCAATCCCCCGGTCGCTGAGACCAGAGGGGGGCTGAGACCAGAGGGGGGCTGAGACCAGAGGGGGGCGGTTGTTTCCCGTACGGTAGCGTTCACTCGCTCTGATCCGTTAGGGGAGACGCGCCCCACTACTGCAGGGCAACCCACGGGCTTAGTCCATGTTGGTCTGGGTTCTCAAACCCTAGCCCCCGGCAAACGCCATATGGGGGAACGAGTACTTCCTGGGCTGTCTACATTGCCAGCTAATGGGAATGCTCGAGCTAACAATTATGGACGCTCTTCGGAGCAACAGGTGTTTTCACCTGAGTGCGTGACTACTAGTGCTCCCCTATTGCTGCTTTCGAGCGGTCCAATAGCGGGTTCACACGCCTTTAGTAGGCATCGGGCACATACCGAGTCATCTCGGTCTGCCCACGCACTGGGAGCTTTTAGCTCCCAACCCATGGCTACTGCATCTTCTTGCTTAGCCAATATGGGTGATTTGGGCGATTCTCAAGGCTTACACCATGAGCGCTCCAATCCCTTTTTGGGGAAGTGAACGTCCCTCCGCGGAGGGATCGGATCGTGTTTCCGAAGTGGCTTCGGAGATCCGAACGAATCCGATTAAGCGTTCTAACAAAAGGGTTTCGGCTACGACTCTTGTCGAGCCAGCCAAGAAGAAGGCCAAGAAGAAGGCCAAGAAGAGGGCAAAAAGTGGCAAGGCTTTGCCGGCCTCTTGCCCGTCTGGCCTGGCTAACCCAGCTAGCTCCTCTCAAGCTGACATGTTCAGCATGATGCGGGCTTTTGCTCAGAATTAGGGTTGGTCCTTGTACCGGCTACTTCAACCCTGACTTCTGTCCCTATTCAGGGGTCTGACTTTGAGACTGATCAGCCTTTTGTGTTGGATTCGTCTTTGTCTGAGTCGGTTTCGCATGTGCCTCCTGTTCCCGCGGCCCTTCGGGCGCCGCTGGGCGAGGAGATTTTCGTTGAACCATGCGGGGCTCTGCCTGCTGAGGCCTTTGTTAGCGTTCCTTTGTCTCTTTCCACTCGGGTGGAACCAGATTTGGAGGTGGCCTCTCAAGCTTCTTTTTTGAATCGCTTGGGCAGGCGGAGTCTCAATCGCTCGCCCTCTGTGGGGTGGAAGCGATTGCTTTGTTATCCAGATATCTCTCTGAATTTTAGTCAACCCGCGCGCAGGGTTCGACTTCGCGTTGGTTTAAGCAGCGGGATTCCTGCTGAGTCCTTTGTTGGCGTTCCTTTGCCGGGTCATCCCGGTCCGCCCTTGTTCTGGGCGCCTTGGCGTCCGGCCCATGGCTGTTGCATCTCCTTGCTCGGCCGATGTGGGTAACTGGTGCGCGCCTTTGGGTTCAATACCCTCAGCGCACTTCTCCCATGAAGGAAGGTGAGCGTCCCTCTGCGGAGGGTTCGGTTCGTGTTCCCGAAGGGCTTCGGGGATCCGAACGAAACTGAATAAAGGCTCTGAAAAGCGGGTTTCGACTTAGGCTCTTTTTGGGCCAATCAGAAGCCTAGGGAAGGGGCTAAAAGAGGTAAGGCTTTGCCTGCCTCTTGCCCATCGGGTTTAGCTAACCCTCCGGTCTCTCAAGCTGAGATGTTCAGTGTGAGATGGGCTTTGGCCAGACTCAGGGTTGGTCCCTTGTACCAGGATTCATATCCCCTGCTCTTGTCCCTTTTTTGGGTCGGACATCGAGACTAATTAGCCTTTTATGGTTTATTCTTCTTTGTCTGTGATGGGATCACATGCGCCTCCTAGTCTCGCAGCCTCGGGGCTCCGTCGGGTGAGGAGGCTTATGGCGGTTCATGCGTGAATCCGACCGTTTCGGCCTTTGTTCGTGATTCTTTGTCACGATTATTTCAGGCGGATCCAGTTTTGGAAGCGGCCTCTCAAGCTTCGGTTTCCGAATCGCTGGGGCAGGCAGAGCCTTAGTTGCTCTCCCTTTGTGGGGTAGAAGCGATTGCTTTGTTCTAAACTTTCCCTGACTTTTAGTCAACCCTGCAGCTGCCTCGGTCTTGTACCGTCGCAGAGTATTGGTTGGTGGCTGTCTTCGTTCCTTTCTCCCCGCTTGGGAGGCCATCTCCGGGGACGCTTTTGTTCTCTTTGACGGACGAGACGGATTCTTCATAGATCTGTCCGCCCCGCTCCCCGGAGGTGCTATAGGAACTCGGTCACCTCACAGGCTGTCTTTTTCCCTTTCTCCGACTTTTGTTATTCCCAAGCGCTCGGGAAAACTTCAGTACATTTTCGGATGGAGACTCTCGCCTCCATTCTTCCGTTGATCAAGAGAAAGGACTACGCGGTCTTGATAGTTTTCGAAGATGCGTATTTCCACTTTCCCGTTCATCGTGCTTTGCGCGATCTTCTGGGGTTTTTCTTCCCCTCAGAGACTTATCGTTTTCGCACTCTTGCCTTCGGGCTGTGTCCAGTCCCTCGGGTTCTTACTCAGGTTGTAGCCGTGCTGGCAGCCTCTCAGAGGCGATGCGGCCTTCGGCTATTTTTGCTACCTGGACGATTGGCTCCTCCTAGCGGAGTTGCGCGATTGTTTGTTGGACGAGACTAGTTTGCTCGTCAATCTTACTCAAGACTTAGGTTATCTAGCCAGTCTAGTCGATGTTTTAGAGGACTGCCGGCTCCTCATGAGACCCTTTCAGAGACATCTCCTCAGGTTCTTCAAGCCGGGAAAAGACTCTCTTTTGGCCTGGATTCCAGTACCAGTAAGGATCAAGTCTCTTCTCTCTTGTTGGACGAGCGAGGTGCTTCTCGCGCGAGGCAGGTCCTTCTCCGCCCCAATTCCGTCGATATCGGTTTCGACGGACGCCTCTCGGTTGGGGTGGGGAGGACACCGCAACGGCAGCACGGTTGCAGGGGATTGGTCTCATTTTGGGACTCTTCCTCATATCAATGTCCTGGAGTTTATGGCATTTCTGTTGACCTTGCTCCATTTCAGAAGTCGACTTCTCAGTCGTTCGGTTCTGATTCTCACGGACAATGTTACTGTGGCGGCATATATCAATCGGCAGGGAGACACTCGGTCGGTTGCCCTCAATGCTCTAGCAGCTCAGCTGTGGAGGTGGTGTCGTCGCATGGCAATCACACCCGTGGCCTCTTTCATCCACGGTCGGGAAAACCTCTTTGCGGATTTTTCTGTCTCGGGGCAGGTATCTTCCATCGGAATGGACGCTCCATCCGGAGGTATTTTGCCGCATTCGCAGTTGCCTAGGTCCACTGGAAGTGGATCTATTTGCGTCGGTGCTAAATCACCAGCTGCCGAAGTATTGCTCCCGTGTTCGCGATCAGGGAGCATGGGCTCTCGATGCCTTCTCCCTCAGCTGGGAGAACCTTCAGGGATTCGCCTTTCCTCCCTTCCAACTGATTCCGCGTGTCTTGCGGAAAATCAAGGAAGATCGGGCGCGGGTGCTTGTAATAGCTCCCTTTTGGCCCAGGAGGAATTGGTTTCCAGAACTTATGAGCCTCATAAGGGCTCAACCGTTCGTTCTCCCGTTAAGAGCGGATCTGGTGCTACAGCCCCTATCGGGGATTCTTCACCACAGTCCGGAGTCTCTTCATTTGACTGCTTGGCCCCTGTCAGGGAATCTGCAAGACAGTCGGATCTCTCTGATAGAGCCGCGGACTTTTTAATGTCCAGTCGTAGGGTTTCTACTAGGGAAATTTACAATTCCCGTCTCTCGGTCTTTTTTCTTTGGTGCAAAGAGAAGAAATCGAACCCCTTCTAGGGCTTCTATTGGTTCAATTGCGGATTTCTTAATCTCGTTATTTGACAAAGGGAGATCTATCTCTGCTATCCGAGGCTACCGCTCGGCGATCGGGGCCATTCATTCGGGTTTCTCAGATGGTTCGGGGATTTCCAATTCCCCGCTACTAAGTGGTTTGAGTCGTTCGTTCTTTCTGAAACGACCTTCTTTTTTAAGTTAGTGCCGTCTTGGAGTCTGCCTAAGGTCCTGGAGGCCTTGGCGAAAGATCCTTTCGAACCGTTAGGTGAAGCTTCGCTTCATCATCTTACGGTTAAGACGCTCTTTTTGGTAGCTATTGCCTCTGGGCAGAGGCGCAGTACTATTCATGCTCTCTGTCTTACTCCTGGTCATGTTCGCTGGGAGAGAAAAGGCGTTAGATTGATTCCTAGGGCTTCTTTTGTTGCCATGAATCAGACAGCTGCCTCTGGCCCTGTTTTTCTTTGTCCGCTTTCTAACTTTTCTTCGGTGCGTGAGGACAAAGTTTGGTGTCCTGTAAGGGCTCTCAAATGGTATATTGATAAGACTAAGTCTTATCGTAAGGATGATCAGTTGTTCCTGATCACTAGAGAGCCTTTTTCTCCTGCCTCTCTTGATTCCATCTCTAGATGGATCGTTGAAGCTATTAGGGCCGCTGGCACAGAGGCTCTTTTATCCGACAGTAAGCCTCGTGCTCATGATACTCGTAGTGTCAGCACTTCTTGGGCTCTGTTTCAAGGTGTGGCGCTTGTTGATATTTTGAAGGCTGCTTATTGGCGTTCGCCCAATTCCTTCATTTCTTGCTACCTTAGGGATGTTCCCGCAGGTGAAGCTTTGTTTGCGTCAGCTACCTTGAAGGCCGCTGTGTCTTCTTTGTAGTCTTTGGTGTAATCCTATTCCCTTCTGCTCGAAACATGCCTCCCGGTCTTTGAGTTGGCGCTGGTCTGGCATAATAGGTAGGTATATATGATTTATTGCAGTAAATTTGTAAAATCAGCACTGATTTTCTTATTTACTATATAAATCTATATACCTACCTATGACCCTCCCTCCTTCCCCTCACCTTGCAAGCAACATGTTTCTACTTGGGATTGCTCGCAAAAGAGGAAGATGGCCGTAGCGTGTTGACGCGCGTGAGTGGCGAAGGGGACAATAGGATTACGGGGGGTGCGCACAATATTGTGACTCATGTGTGTTAAATTCTCGAAGGGGTCCCGTAGTCAAGACTACAGTCATAATAGGTAGGTATATAGATTTATATAGTAAATAAGAAAATCAGTGCTGATTTTACAAATTAGCGGTACCTCCCCTGTAAAGGATGCAATAATGAGAAAAAATGAATTTGTCATTTTATTTTCAGGGGGATTATGGCCCCCTGATATGGGTCTTGGGAGGACCGACGGATTGACTTTCCCCCTACTACCCCCCTACTACCCCCCCCCCCCCCCCCCCCTCCAGCTCCCCCCATTCCATTGTCATCCCATCACCCCCAGGGCGAGGGGAGAATCATTATGGAAATATTTTCGAAGGAATTTTCTTATCAGATTTTCTGATAAAGTGTCAAATTACCGAAACATACAACTACTGAAACATACAACTAAACTGTGTGTGTGACCATGAAGCTTCAAATGATGTAGCTCTATACCTGTATGATGACCTGTATACGTACGTGCGAACGATCTAACACGTGTGTATAATACTGTACTGTACACTGAAGCCACGCGGATATATGGCCATGTCGTTCTTTGGAATAGCTCCCCTTCACAGGGAAAGGTATATGGGTTGGCTGGGCATGAAGCTACAGACCCGCTTTATGGGTGGGTGGAATTATTAGGCCTACTCCCTGCGGAAAATTGAATGTTTAAAAATGAATTTATGAAATATGGACGGGACGTCAGCCCTCAAGAAGTGCCTCCCACCACCCTAAGAACCCTTCCCCACCCGTGGGTACCAAACGGCGGGGACCGAAAGGGCCAGGGGATGAGGCTATTTGAACCAAAAACAGCCCGAAATCCTTAGTGTATTATATTATAAGATGTCCATTTATATAGCGCAACTACTATACAAATATACTCTCTGCCCTTTAATTACCGCAGGTTTAGCCGAGCCGCCGCCATGAAAGGCGCTAAGGCATTTAAGCAATTTCTCCCATTTACTTCACCTGGGTGGAGAGTGACAAATGTAGATGACTGTTTTGCCATTAGCGCTGCGGCAGGATTCGAACCGTGAACCATATGATCCACAGTCTGGTGACGTATACACTAGACCACGACACCTCAACATGCATATTATACTTGAATCCAGATATGATTTTAATATGAAGAAATGGGGTAACCTCGCTATTCATAAGGACCGCTTATTCATAATGCGTGACTAAATGAATAGCGGTCCTTCTAAATAGACAAATTATCATTATTCATAACTATTCATAAGAAATGCTATTCATAACGTGTGTTAAATGAATATAGTGTTTTTCTTTGAATAGCTGTCCTTTTGAACAGCGAGCGGACCCAGAAGAGATGCATGTTGATCAAAGCAGGGGGCTATTTCACAGAAGAGCTGAAGTAGAAATCCAAATCTGTCGAAAGAAAAGAGGAAAGATTTTAGAAAATAGCATCCATTGTGTATTTGATAATTAAACAAGCAACAATTACAATTAAAATAAAACCCTGAAACTTCGAGCTTCCTATTAACACAGTTAGCATCAACTCTTTATATGAAATGGAATAATAAGTGTGAATTCTCAAAAGTATTTAAAGAGGAAAAAAGTTGGACACATAAATATTCAAAGCAACCAAATTAGTAAAGTCTCAAGAAAATTCAGTTGGTATGTGTATGTGAAAAAAATATGTGTACCTGGATTGTATTGAGACACTAATAACAACCAGGGGCGTCGATTATGCAATGGCAGTTGCACCCCCCCCCCGATAGTATTGAGAGGACAAATATATCATTCTACCCCCCCCCCCCCCCAATCCAAAAACGGATCGACACCCCTGATAGCAATCTTACTATTACAGCATAGACCTACCATGCAAAACTGGAGCAGCTAAGTATTTATTTGTTCCTCTCAGTATTTGTCTTCATTCTCAGCGGTAAGCCTTCATCTTCATCATCTGTAAAATAAATGGAGAGTCGTGTAGAGAAGCATTATTATGTATTAAGAAAAAAAAAAAGAAATACGCTCATCCTCACCCTCGTGATCTTTTCAAAGAGGATAAATACTAACTGCATGTACAATCCATCCTAAAATATTTGTGGATTTTAATAAAAGTGTAATGTATTCACCCATCTTATTTTGGTTTTTTTCTATTTGCATTAATTAATGAAATGTTTAATATAATAATAAAGAGGGACTTAAAATTCTATTCATCTGACATCACACTAAACATTCCCTAAAGAACTCATAATTGATTTTTAAAGACACTAAAACAGCTAATTTAATATTACACTGAAGAAAACAGATTTCGGTGGTGGATAAAGGAAAAGAACAAATGAAATGTCCATTCTCTCAGAATTCTTTTGTTGTTGTTGCTGTTTCGGTTGGACAATGTAAACTAACCCCCCCCCCCCTAACTTTGTTCATGTTAGGCCTAAGTTAGACCTATTTTGATCTAACCTAGACGATATTATTACTAGGCAACCCGGAGAATAGGGGCCGGTCTGCGCGTGCTGTATTCATTTGTGTGCAAGCAAATGTAGCCTAGCGGTGGCGGCGGCGACGATCTTGTACCAGATTCATCAATGAAACATTTGCGAGTTTGACTCCATTTTTGGCCAAAATCGTTAAGATTTGCATCAAACAACTACAAATCTGAAAGCCAAGAGGACTAGATGATTATAATGACAGCATTAATTACTTGATTTAAAATATATTTGGAAGTTGTTTTGAACTTGATTATGAACTTGTAATACATCATGATCATGTGTTCATTTTTGCCTCTGCCGATCTCCGCACTGTAAAACATGGCACGCACACGCCGACCTGCCCCTATTTTGTGGGTTTGCCCGATATTATTTATAGAAAAATATATCGATGATGATTATCACGGCAGGAATTCCTTATGCCCCAGCCACCTTCTTTTTCATTCTTGTTAAGTGTCCGGTCATCCGAATCTGATCCCCCATCCATCAATTCATCATGATCATCATCGCTCCATCCAGCATCTGAACAATTTTTGTTTAATTTAACAAATTAACGTTACATGCATGCTAACAGCTCTCTCTATTTTATTACCCTGGATTGTAAATTTGTTTCATCATCATTTCAAATAAGTTAATCTAAATTTATAACTAAAATCAAACCTTGAAATTGATCCATCGTCGAGCTCTGACTCTGAATCTACTTCGGCGGTCAGATCGAGAGAGAGTACTAGCTCTATATGTAGCAATAATGTATTATGCACACGGTACGGACATGGATCGAAATCGAAATACAGTGCAGTAGCAGCGAAATATAGCAGGAAAACGTTAGCAACCTCACAAATACATATTATTGTATCGTAAAGTAAAATGATAAATTTATAACTATTTTAATCTTTTTCTCTTGAAAATTATAAAAATTATTGACAAATATTATTGAACATAACATCTGATTTTAACATTTTAATTCAAAAGTTTTTGAAAGTATAAATTGAAAAAAATATCAAATCCACAATCTACCTAAAAGCCTCCCTGAGAGAAAACGATGGTCACAGAAATTTAGCGAAGTGAACCTTCCTCATAGCAAGACTGCAAAGTGTTGCCGCCCTCTACGTTCGTTAGTTTAAACCTCCGTAAGCGTACTAAAATAAGCGCAAATAAGCGCACATTGCCCATGCGCGCGCTCAAAGAAAATTTATGATTGGATCGGATTCAGTGCGCACGTACGCTTAAAACACCCGGGATGGGTTTTAAACCATGGTTTAAACCAAACCTCCTTTGTGAATTCGGGCCATGGGGATTAAGAAAATTCAGTAGTCAATGAGTTAAAATGAACAATAGGGGAGCATGGTGGAGAAAATTTTTCTACATATCAAACAGGAGAGTTATCCATGTATGACCTCATACATCGTGATCGCAATTGCAATAGGAGCTTCTCAATATTTTTTAAGATCTTGGTTTTCAAACATCCATATTTCTCTTATTCTGATCACTTCATGTTGGAGTAGAAATTCATGATCAGAAAGTGGAATCCAAATGAGTAATTCAAACCCTTACTTCGCAATGGACTCCATATTGATTCGGAGTCACTGTGGGTTTATTTGTAAGTTTCAATTAATCGGCATGAAATGATTATTCTTCTTTGAGAGATCATGGCAATTATAAAACAAATATAAAGTATGTAAGATTCATTCAAATATTCAAGTTATTCACATCAATCAACTGATATTTTTGAAATCACATTCCCACATGATTATGGTTTATGACCGGTTCGGGCTTATGTTAATGACGTGGGTATATAGTATTAGGCGTAATGTAATGCGCGTATGTCCAAAAAATACACACTAACAAACTAAAAGTATATTGGGCGTATATTGAACAAGCCCCTAAAGCGGCCGCCATTACGCTGTAACATTTGGGCACGATTTGAACGCGCCCGAAGCCCCCGATGCATTATTCATTTTGTACGATGCTCCCCTATAGTGTATATGCTTTACACGCAGGTAAAATATAAAATGTGGATCAGTGTCACGCATGCGCATTAACAGAGGTCAAATCCGCTTAATCTATTCATGTATTGTAATGTATTTATCACTTGGCTTATGACGGCGCTTCGATAATTGACGAATGGGCGTCATTCATACGGTGTCATTAAATCTTTATGATAATTAGGTCCCAACATGTGATTAATTGCTAATTGATAGGATCGTCAGCACAAAAGGGTTAACTTCTTTCCAATTAAAATAACATTACTTGGTCGAGTTCAATGAGTTGTATACCGTAGTTATTAAGAAAATAAATACATGTTGTTCACATTTATCACATCTCACGAATTAAGAGGAAAAACTTTTACATTCATAAGTACTTTTTGAAAGAAATTGATAAATTTACTATCTTTACCAGAAGGATAAAGTTATAAAAAAGGAGGGGGTGGTGTATAATAATCGAAGGAAAAGGTAAGAATAATATATAGGTGTACGTGTAGAGGAAGAGGTATCCTTAGATTTGTGTGAATCTCATAATTGTGAAAATACATCACATGTACCTTTCAAAGAGAATTATGTACCTTGAAGTTCGGCCAATTTAGTTGACCCGAAAACTCAACTTTTATTCTTTACTTTCTTTCCCTCTTTTCAACCCCCCCCCCCCCCCCCCCCCCCCACTAGCGTACCCGGGAAAGGGGGGGGTGGGTTATTATATGCCTAAAGTGTGCCACCCCTTTCTTTTAGAACTATAACCTTTTTTGAAATTCTTTTTTGCTTGTCAGAAAATTATGGAGGAAAACTGGACCTCATCAAATCTGGTAACCCCCGCCCCCCCCCCCCCCCCCCCATTTTCATCAAATTTTTTTTTTTTTTCTTCCTTCTCTTTTTTATATCTTTCTCTCATACACGCGCCTCGATCACACGTCCTGGTTCATTTTGGATGAAAAATAATTCTTGGAGGGCTGTAAACCCCCCCCCCCCCCCCCCCCCCATTTTCATCAAACCTTCTCTTTAATCTTTTTTTCTTCCCTCTCTTTTTTATATCTCTCTCTCATACACACGCCTCGATCACACGTCCTGGTTCATTTTGGAGGAAAAATAATTCTTGGAGGGCTGCAATAAAACAAAAATCCCCCCCCCCCCCCCCCATTTTCATCAAATTTTCTCTTTCACCTTTTTCTCATTTTTTTCTTCCCTCTCTTTTTATCTCTCTCTCTCTCTCTCATACACACACCTCGATCACACGTCCTGGTTCATTTCACCCCCGGCCGTCCCCCGTATGGTTCATGTCATTGGTATAAGCTGAGAGGACCTTTATCACGTTCACATACAAATTTTCAATTACATATTTCTTTCTTACAATCAAGATTTAAGGTGCAATTATTTGCACACGTCGATTCGGAAATACAGTTAAATTTTCTCACATTTTAATGAATATTTTCCTACATGCAGAAATGAGAACAGTCTTTAGAGATGTTTAGACATTGTCTTACTTCTTAAATATACGTTTAATTCTTTTCCTTACTCTTTCAAGAGTTCCATTACAGCTGACTTGTCAAGGCCATATAATATCATTCTCATCTTGACAGAACAAATATGTACATGCATTAAAAAAAATATGAATTTCAATCTAAATGAATCATACATTATTAATTTCAATCCCTAGTCAAGAGGTAAAATATTTGAATTTTATCTGGAGAAATAGATACTATTAATTTATTTACCCACTATACCCCACAAAAGAAGATATAATAAAAGAAATAAATGACTATCTATAGTTTTGTTTAACACACACACACCATGCAATACTCTTGAAAAACAAAGATAATGTTGAGTCTTGTTGACAGTTCTAAGAAATTAATTAAATGATTCATCTTCCTATTAGTTGATACATATATATTGCATATTACTAGTATTAAATCTAACTAAAGTCTAACTAAAGAAAAATAGGTGGGGGGAACACACACACAGATCTAATTCTATAGTTTTAATCTAAATAATAGGGATACCAATTAGAATTGATAAAAAAGTAGGAAAATCATCTAGAATGGGCCTTGTGTACATAAAAAGTGGTTTTCTATGGCTAAAAATTTTGTCTGAAAAATGGCATCCCTGAAATAAAGTGTTGAATAGTAAGGATTTTCTCTGTAGATCAATAATAGAATAATAATTAAATTAGCAGAAATTATTATTATTAATTTGTTATACATGGTAAGAAGATATAATAATGGAGAGGCCAAGTGGCCCTGGCAGTGCTTATCTTTATTTCATTAGCTGCCATGTAATGTCACTAGGCCACATAGAAGAGGAAGACCTCCTCACAATAACGAGCTACTACTCAAAATGGCTGCATGTGACTGCAACATTTGACATGAGGAGGGGGTGGGTTAGATGGTTAAGATATAATTGAAGAACTCCTCTTCTGCCATTCTAATGATGCATATTAGACTGGAATCCAGGTATGATTTCAGTATGAAGAAATAGATGTTTATCAAACCAGTGGTCTATTTCACTGAAGAACTGAAGTAGAAATCCATGTCTGTTGAAAGAAAAGAGGAAAGATTTTAGAAAATAGCATCCATTGTGTATTTATAATGTAACAAGCAACAATTACAATTTGAGAAAAAAGACTGATATTTACAGTTTCATATTACTAGTTAACAATGACTCTTTAAATGAAATTAATAGAATAATAAGTGTGAATTCTAAAAAGTATTTAAAGAGGAAAGAAGTTTGTCCAGTTGGACAGATACAATTTTCAAGGCTATTCAAAAGAAACTAAATTAGTAAAGTCACAAGAAAAATGGCTTCTTCTGGAGAAACTGGTCATTAACAGGCATTGAAAAAAAGGGTGATATTTGGCTATTTTGCCCCCCCCCCCCCTCCGAAAAACACATTGACGCCCCTGAAGGCTGATAGCAATCTTACTCTTAAAGCATATGCCTACCATGCAAACCTGAAGCAGCTTTCTCTCATACACGCGCCTCGATCACACGTCCTGGTTCATTTTGGATGAAAAATAATTCTTGGAGGGCTGTAAACCCCCCCCCCCCCCCCCCATTTTCATCAAACCTTCTCTTTAATCTTTTTTTCTTCCCTCTCTTTTTTATATCTCTCTCTCATACACACGCCTCGATCACACGTCCTGGTTCATTTTGGAGGAAAAATAATTCTTGGAGGGCTGCAATAAAACAAAAATCCCCCCCCCCCCCCATTTTCATCAAATTTTCTCTTTCACCTTTTTCTCATTTTTTTCTTCCCTCTCTTTTTATCTCTCTCTCTCTCTCTCATACACACACCTCGATCACACGTCCTGGTTCATTTCACCCCCGGCCGTCCCCCGTATGGTTCATGTCATTGGTATAAGCTGAGAGGACCTTTATCACGTTCACATACAAATTTTCAATTACATATTTCTTTCTTACAATCAAGATTTAAGGTGCAATTATTTGCACACGTCGATTCGGAAATACAGTTAAATTTTCTCACATTTTAATGAATATTTTCCTACATGCAGAAATGAGAACAGTCTTTAGAGATGTTTAGACATTGTCTTACTTCTTAAATATACGTTTAATTCTTTTCCTTACTCTTTCAAGAGTTCCATTACAGCTGACTTGTCAAGGCCATATAATATCATTCTCATCTTGACAGAACAAATATGTACATGCATTAAAAAAAATATGAATTTCAATCTAAATGAATCATACATTATTAATTTCAATCCCTAGTCAAGAGGTAAAATATTTGAATTTTATCTGGAGAAATAGATACTATTAATTTATTTACCCACTATACCCCACAAAAGAAGATATAATAAAAGAAATAAATGACTATCTATAGTTTTGTTTAACACACACACACCATGCAATACTCTTGAAAAACAAAGATAATGTTGAGTCTTGTTGACAGTTCTAAGAAATTAATTAAATGATTCATCTTCCTATTAGTTGATACATATATATTGCATATTACTAGTATTAAATCTAACTAAAGTCTAACTAAAGAAAAATAGGTGGTGGGGGGGGGGGGGGGGGGCACACACACAGATCTAATTCTATAGTTTTAATCTAAATAATAGGGATACCAATTAGAATTGATAAAAAAGTAGGAAAATCATCTAGAATGGGCCCTTGTGTACATAAAAAGTGGTTTTCTATGGCTAAAAATTTTGTCTGAAAAATGGCATCCCTGAAATAAAGTGTTGAATAGTAAGGATTTTCTCTGTAGATCAATAATAGAATAATAATTAAATTAGCAGAAATTATTATTATTAATTTGTTATACATGGTAAGAAGATATAATAATGGAGAGGCCAAGTGGCCCTGGCAGTGCTTATCTTTATTTCATTAGCTGCCATGTAATGTCACTAGGCCACATAGAAGAGGAAGACCTCCTCACAATAACGAGCTACTACTCAAAATGGCTGCATGTGACTGCAACATTTGACATGAGGAGGGGGTGGGTTAGATGGTTAAGATATAATTGAAGAACTCCTCTTCTGCCATTCTAATGATGCATATTAGACTGGAATCCAGGTATGATTTCAGTATGAAGAAATAGATGTTTATCAAACCAGTGGTCTATTTCACTGAAGAACTGAAGTAGAAATCCATGTCTGTTGAAAGAAAAGAGGAAAGATTTTAGAAAATAGCATCCATTGTGTATTTATAATGTAACAAGCAACAATTACAATTTGAGAAAAAAGACTGATATTTACAGTTTCATATTACTAGTTAACAATGACTCTTTAAATGAAATTAATAGAATAATAAGTGTGAATTCTAAAAAGTATTTAAAGAGGAAAGAAGTTTGTCCAGTTGGACAGATACAATTTTCAAGGCTATTCAAAAGAAACTAAATTAGTAAAGTCACAAGAAAAATGGCTTCTTCTGGAGAAACTGGTCATTAACAGGCATTGAAAAAAGGGTGATATTTGGCTATTTTGCCCCCCCCCCCCTCCGAAAAACACATTGACGCCCCTGAAGGCTGATAGCAATCTTACTCTTAAAGCATATGCCTACCATGCAAACCTGAAGCAGCTAAGTAGTAATTGTTCCTCTCAGAATCTGTCTTCATTCTCAGTAGGTAAGCATTCCTCTTCAACATCATCATAATCACTGTTGTAGAATAGATGAGGTAGAGAAGCATTATCCTGTAATTAAGAAAAAAATCACACAAACACTCATCCTCACACTCTTCGTCTTTTCAAAGAGGAGACTACGTACAATATATTTATGGACTCTAATCAATAATGTCATATTTGGCCCTAATATTACTACTGCTACTACTACTACTACTACTACTACTAACAATAATAATGATCATAATGATAACAATGATAATGAAAATTATAATATCATCAATAATATACATTCACCCATCTTATTGTTTTGTTTCTGTTTGAAGGAATTAATGAAATGTTAAATGTAATAATTAAGGGGACTAAAATTTGTATTTATGACATCCCACTAACATCCCTTAAATATATCATAATTGATCTTTAAAGACACTAAACAGCTAATTTCATATTACACTGAAAACAGATGTCAGTGGTGGATAAAGGAAAAATGACAAATGAATTGTCCATTCCTCAGAAAAAAAAGTGTTTTGGTTGGACAATGTTAACTAAAAATGCCACTCTTTATTGTGAACACATCATCACCCCCTCCCCAGTTAACTGATCCTGGATCCACTACCACCACCAGACCTAGTCTATAATTTTTAGCTGTAATAGGTATAGGTCTAACTAGTTAGGTCTAGTCCCTAGCCCAGGAATGCTGCCACGAACGCTATGCGTTCAGGCTGCTGCAGTAAGGTCTAGACTTACCTGTTTATTTCTGATGTCTCATCAAAGTCTTTAATAGTAGGACTTTCCACTTCACCCGGCACCTCCAACAGTTGTTAAGTTAGGTAAGGAGACCTAGTAGATCTTCAAGTAGATCAGCCACAGGTTAGTTCCTTGCCATGTTTATCTGATGGAAATCAAAGTCAACATGAGACTAATTAATGCAATACTGAAACAAAAGCCATCCAGCTATTACTCAGGGGAGCTTTATTACCTCTTTAAAAAGTCCTTTGATTCTGGTCTAGAATCAACACTAATATATGTACCCCCACCCCCTCTCTCTCTCTCTCTCTTGAAATGTAAAAAATATAAAACCTCATCATCATGATGCTAGCCTAGACCGAAATTTCTGTCTCTCGTTCGGTCTAGATCATTAGGTGCTTGCCTAGCTAGCCTTGGCTCAACTTTAAGTGGGCCAAAGCTTATCTAACATTAGTACACCTAAGCAAATTAACCTTTACTAAGAACCACTTTCACCTGGACTGGTCTCTGGAAAATACTAGTATCAACATGAAACCCCTCCTCATTCTCAAAAAAAAAAATCCTGACAAGAACAGCCTACGCTACAGAATCAATTAATTAGAAAGGGTCTAGACCGAAAATTTTCTGTCTCTCGTTCGTTAGCCTCTTATTTGGATAGGGTCGGCCCTTAATTTCACTTAGAGACAGAAACGCTCCATTCACTCGCCTGTGCAAACTCACTGTCAGCCGTTTGACAGTAGGCATGTCGTTTTTCTAAATCGTATTATTGAATTTATTCACATTTTAATATTTGTGTAAATTAAATAGGTTAGGCCTAGGCTCTATACTTAAACGAACATGTTCAACTTACCAATTTTATTGTTTTATTCATTTTAATGCTCCCTTTTCAGGTAATTCAGGGTCCAGGTTGTTCTCGGTTTGAAAATCTTACGCTGCATTGAAACTGTATGTAAGTCAATGTGTATTCGGTTTGCACAGGCGAGTGAATGGAGCTCGAAGTGAAGAGCTAACGAACGAAAGACAGAATTTATTATTTTTTTTCGTTCGAGAAAGGGTCTCCCCTTTGGCCCTTTCAGAATATAACGGGGTCTATGCGTCTACATCTAACTTAGATAACCAAATCATCGAAATACAGACTAAGTTCGATCTATTTCGAGGTTTACGAAATCTGTTAGCCATTGGCATTGACATCAAGCAATAGATCATCTATCGAAACGTATCTAGATAGTCCCGCCCGAAAGTCCGGGTAAGCCGTCACGAGTGACACGGTGGTAAGGGGAATCGAGCTGCAACATTTAGCTCATGACGATGAAAATTGAATTGAAAGTTTGAGAGTAGATTACACAATAGTTATGTTCACACGTAGTACATAGCATCGATGCTATGTTAGCATCGATGCTATGTAAGTCTCGAAACTATTTCCAGTACGTTCAGACAGGCCATGATCGACTTGCTTCTATCACCCACTCGTGACTATTCATCGCCCACTCGCTGCCAAAACAATAATTACTGCGCCACACACGGTGACCCGAGTATAATTGGTATGCAGGGTAAAAACGCGCGAAAGTTTGTGCACAGGGGTCATATCATGCGAAGTTTTTGTTTTGAATAATATTTTATTTGTCTTCATAAATCAACATAATAACACAAAAATCTATCTGGTCATCACCAAAATAGTCTCGAAACCTAGATAGCATCGATGCTATCGGTCTACGTGTGATTATAGAGGAATTTGTCATGTATCTGTGGAATGTGCCTGCCAGGCTGAAATGTACTATTCATGTGTTAATTACACGAGTTATGTTTATACGTAGTACATATCATCGATGCTATGTAATGTTATTTTCATAAGTCTCGAAACTATATCCAGTACGTTCAGACAGGCCCTGATCGACTTGCTTCTATCACCCACTCGTGACTATCCATCGCTCACTCGCTGCCAAAACAATAATTACTGCGCCACACACGGTGACCCGAGAGGTGTCGTGGTCTAGTGGATACGTCACCGGACTGTGGCTCACATGGTTCGCGGTTCGAATCCCGCCACGGCGCTAATGTCCTTTGTCAAGACATTCATCTACATTTGCCACTTTCAACCCAGGTGAAGTAAATGGGTACCCGGTAGGAAGAAATTCCTTGAAATGCTTTAGCGCCTATTATGGCAGCTCGGCTAAAGCCGGGGTAATAATGTGATACTTTGTATTAAGCGCAGTAGAGTATATCCATATAGTGGCTGCGCTATATAAATGGGCATATTATTATTATAACTGGTATTGAAGTTTGTGCGCAGGGGTCATATGCGAAGTTGCGAGTGAAGATAGCAGCGAGTGAAGCAGCGATTGCGTTCACATTACAAATAGTTACAAGCGGTCGGTGGGTGGTCTACCGCAAAGCATCGATGCTTTGTCGCTGGATCCTGAGATTTACTCGCTGCCAGAATAGTTTCGGAACCTAGCTCCAACTTGCTTCTATCTCGTGACTATCTGCGTTCAGACAGCTTTTGGTCTTAAAACTATCTGGTCATGACCAAAATAGTCTCAAAACCTAGATAGCATCGATGCTATCGCTCTACTCGCTGCCACAATAGTTTCGAAACCTAGCTCCAACTCGCTTCTATCTCGTGACTATCTGCGTTCAGACAGCGTTTGGTCTTAAAACTATCTGGTCATGACCAAAATAGTCTCGAAACCTAGATAGCATCGATGCTATCGCTCTACGTGTGAACGTACCTATTGTTTAATGACATACAGCTCTGTAGAATCCTTTCAAAATGTAGAGAACTTGAAACAGATTACTTACAATGGCAGAACTTGTTATAAATATAATCCAATTTTCGAAAATTAAGCATAAATACAGGTGTACTCACCTCTAAACTTTCCACAACTTGTTTTACTTTGTGCGGGCGACGTCAAATTCACAGCGGAAGTGACGAAGAGAGGTCAAATCGTCCCTTTTAAAGAACATTCATATTCATAAGGTCCGGTCCAATCAAAGTTTGATAAATCGGAGTATGGAAAACAAAAGTGAATAATGCATAAGGTGTTTCTTGGTATCGGGGGCTTCGGGGAAATGAAATGTTCCCAAATGGGCGTGGCCGAATCAGGGCCGAATACGCTTAGCCTGAATGGTGACGCTACAGCTTATATGCAAATGAGGGAAATCCGCGGGTGCTACCTTTCCGTCTATAAGTTTTAATTTGTCTATGATATTGAACCAGACTGCGCGCGTGGCGCGTTGCCGCTTTTCGTATACCATTGATCTGGTCGTTGGTAGCCCCGCACCCACAAGCCCCACCCTTTAACATGTTCAAGAACTGAAATATAGCATCCGCAAATATCGAAGCCTAGACATTTTGGGCAATTTTACTTTGAACACTCGGCAATACCGATTCATTATCGTCCTCAAATTATACAATGGATTTTTACTTTAGATTTCCAAAGCGCCCTTCTGTTAATTTCTTGTCTCTTCACCAACTCTCTTTTGTAATGACGTTATAAGCCACCGAACCATAATATATTACTATTATTATTACAACTATTACTAACTCTACTACTACTACTACTACTACTACCACCACTAGTAATACCACTAGTACTAGTACTACTACTACTACTACTACTACTACTAATAATAATAATAATAATATTACGTCTTCTACTACTACTACTACTAGTACTAGTACTACCACCACTACCACTACCACTAGTAGTACTACTACTACTACTACTACTACTACTACTTCTACTACTACTACTACGTCGTCGTCGTCTACTACTACTACTAGCATATAACATTGCACACACAATGCGGTATTTGACCCCTCTGTTCAACGGACAATTTATGAAATAAGGAATTGAATCAATATAATCTTAGGAGTGAATAATCATTTTTAATATATTTTCTACAAGATCAGCAAACACTTTTGCCCAAATATACAACGTGCCATAATATACTATTATTATTATTACTACCTCTACTACTTCTACTACTACTACTACTACCACCACTAGTACTAGTACTAATACTACTACTACTAATACTAATGCTACTATAACGTCTTCTACTACTACTACTACTACTACTACTACTACTACTACTACTACCACTAGTACTTGTACTACTACTACTACTTCTACTACTATACTACTACTAATACTAATTCTACTACAACGTCTTCTTCTACTACTACTACTAGTAGTAGTAGTAGTAGTAGTACTAGTTGTAGCCTAGCTACATATGATAAATAAGTCCAACGCACGTCTCGCTATTACTCCTCCCGATCTGCAACCACACGGACTACAAACGGAACAATTCCAAAGTAGTTTGGTGTATATAGTAGACAAACACTGTCCTTTTATTACTCCGCTGATACAGGCTATATATCAAACGGAAGAGTGTCAATTCTGAAGTGTTAAAACGAAGTATTACAAACAGAAGTGTTGCATCTCAGCAGTAATGCACCACAGAAGAGTTACAACGAAGTGTAACGAAGTGAAGTGATTCACAGAAGTTTTACACAGAGAAGTGGTTGACTGAAATAAACAAGATAAATGACATAATGAGTATATTTACACAACTTGAAATGTTAACCATTCATTGACTTAGTATCAATTAAATCCTGTAATGTATTTGCAGGTAATAATAAACATATATGTATGCATGTACATCTATGTTTATCTTAATCCAGTTTCAACCTTTATTTATAACTGATTATACATCAAATATTACCTTCTTGAGTAATTAAACACAAATATTTATTTGTATGAAACACAAAACAAATCATTACTTCAGAATCCTATTCTATATAATCAGATCAAACCTTGATCGAAAGGTATTGAATGAACTATAACCATGACTACCTTTCATACAGTTATAATTTGGCTTCAGAGACATATAATGTTCTACACAAAGAGAAAATGAATTCTTCTCCTTTAACACACAAGCAATACAAATTCAGACTGTACATGATTGAAAAATGCATATAGCTCCTTACCACACACAGCAAAGGTATCATACAAATATTAGAGTTATACATTGTAAAAACTGAATGAAAGTGAATAGATTTAAACTTACCAACTATATTTTATCTTGGAGTTGACAGTAGACTTTCAATTTAGGTCCTCTCTCTACAGTGACTTACAATCGTGTGAACAAGACATCCCTTTCTTGAAAGTATTTGCCTCACCCAGTGTTATCGATACCCCAATGTTTACATTCCAGTGGTCAAGTCCCCCTACTATGTGTCTGCCACTGGTCAAGCGGGTCATTATTATGTGCTCCCATTTCTCCAGTTTGAGATAGACCATGCAGCAGCTGCTAAACAATGACAGCTTGTTTATTGAATAGTCGAAGAAGGGAATACAGGAATTTTAGCCCAGCCATGAATAGAGATAAAAAGCTGTGAAGCTTTATTATTCGATCTGCGAATATAATCAATGAGAACAAAGCAAAATTTTAGTGCATTGTTTAGTTAAATGACAAATGCAAAATTATATTATACCTCAATAGATCTTTATATAAATAAGAACTATTAACTACATGTATGATGTACTGAATAGGCATTGTACCTATAATTTGACACTTAAATCATTAATAAACCTTTGTATTTCCTGACATGCATGCTTTGTCAAATAACTTTTGTCCGAGTCTTTTCCTTTAAATAGAGCATAACATATAAATCAATGATTCATGTCATGGTTCCACTGTATTGACAAATTATTAATTAGGCAAATCATTAAAATGCTTATTCTGAATTTGAAACTCTTATTTGCATAAAATCAAATATATCTGAGCATAAATATCTAGAATCAATATCCTTCAATATACATGTATATGTATCCTAAATATATCTGCATAATGGAAATTATGCAAAATACTACAACTCAATGGCTATTTGGCCATTTTCATTATTTTACTCTCTATATGTCATGACCTTCAAATGACCCTCACAAGTGCACTGGCACATTTTAAATGTATGACAATACATCAAGTGTTATCAAATTCACCTTCGTTGTTTTAATTGCTTTATAATCCCAATCCATAGATTAAGTCAACTGCAGGCTTTTGCAGCATTTTTGTCTTCACATTAATGTTTAAATAAACCTCTGCATCTGCAGTGTAAATTTTAGAACCTCACTATATACCAAATAAAATATTGCGTGCTAAATATCAGGTCCTACCGTCCTACACTACAATTAACAATTTGGCTTCACTTCTCCAGTCAACAGCAAAATATGCCTTTGTTAAACCATTAATATATTACCAGAGCTGCCAGATTAAACTTGTACAGCAAGTCACTAAATAGTGTCTTGCAAACGAAATCTAACTTTTGCAAGATTAACTAGTATTTATTAGAAAAACCACAATTCAGTGTTTCTCTTAAATCCAACAAATTGTTTCCGAATAATATATAGTAATTCCAAATTAGTTGCATGCCAAAGCAACCCTTTGCACATCCAAAGTCCATTCATTATTATAGAATACATGTACAAAGTTTATTCCCATTTGGCAACTCTGTTCATACTCATCATAAATACAGAACTAATGAATTCACATAGATACTGATAAATTCTCTTTTCCATTTTGTCAATGATAAATGTCATATACACTGCACCTTCAGTTACTGATATTTAGTTTCAGTAATCACGTCCCAGCAACATATCATTAGGACACAGGTAGTTCCCATCATCAGGATCAGTATGAACTCTGCCAATCGGCCTCTGATTTACAAGATTGGCAACTTCGAGCAAGTACGTGTATAGTTCAAATGGCGTCAAGATTTGCTCCCCAATAGCCTTCTTGAGTGCATACTTTCTGCACAGCCGTTTTGATGTGGGACCCCTGGTGTGGTGAATGTCCATTCCGTGCCCTTGTCTGCACAGAATTCTCGTAATTCATATCTGGACCAGCCCTTTACCATGTCTCTCAGCTCTCGTTCTGCCCCAATAAATTGTGTTCCATTATCACTCAGGATTTTTGCTGGCTGGCCTCTGATTGCTTGGCTGTTTTGTTTCGTCCAATCTTCACTTGAAGCGGTCCAAAATAGTCGCAGGATGTGTAGTGGAAAGGTGGTGAGTGTGGAGTTAGTCTTTCTATAGGCAACTCCGACATTTCCTGGGTCTCTGCTTTGTGGTCAAATGCTCTGCATACTGCGCATCTGAACTTTACAGTCTTTGCAAGGTTATGCCCTTTCAGTATCCAGTACTTCCTTCTAGCTTTTGCGGTTGTTGCAGCTACTCCATTATGACCACTCTCATGAACATGCCGTGTGATCAGGGTTGATATCCGATGCTCATAGGGAAGCAGGGCTGGATGCTTCATTTCAAATGAAATTTCTGCTCTGTCTACTCTGCCCCCTACTCTGATAATGCCTGCATCATCTACATATGGACTGAGGGCCTTCAGCTCTCCCTTGTCAATTCTTGGTTTTAGTGTCCTCTGGGCTTCCTGGATTAGGAAATTCTCTGCCTTTTGCAAGTCATCAGGTGTCAAAATGGCCTTAGTGTCTGTATCACTCACTACTCCATCCGTCTTCCTTTTGCACTTTGATTGCAACCTTTTCACGAACTTCAGCACATATGCCGTCACTCGGATCATTTTCCTCCAGCTGGAGAACTTGTTGCAATCAATGACATCCTCATGAGAATTGATTACAAGAAGAATTGATGGCTCCTTTTTTCTTCTTTTCCACTTCTGCCAATTCTGGCATTTTCTCTTCTACTTTGCATCATTTTGGCCACTCTGATGTCGGCTTGTATAGGAACTCAGGCCCATGTTGCCATCTGGCATTCAACTGATCTGCATTTAACCCTCTGGATAAATCATCTGCGACATTCACTTCTCCTGGGATATGTCGCCATTGACTAGGATCAGTAGAACTTTGGATTTCTCCAACTCTGGTAGAGACAAACACTTTGAAGCTTTTGGCTCTGTTCTTTATCCATGATAGTATTACCATACTATCTGTCATGAAGATAACTTCACTTAGGCTAATTGCCATCTCAGTTCTGATTGCCGTATAGAGTCTGCTTGCCAATACAGCTGCTTGCAATTGGAGCCGTGGAACAGTCAACTGCTTCAGCGGTGCCACTCTGGATTTAGCCGTGAGAAACCGTACTTCATACTTTCCATCATCTACTTCCCATCGGAGGTAAGCACATGCTCCAAATGCGTCCATTGATGCATCACAAAAGATGCATAGCACTGGCTTACCATTGGCATTAGCTGGAGTCAGACATCTCTCAAATTTGACATTAGACAGCTTTTCCATTTCTTGGAACAACTTTCTCCATTCCGCCTGTCTTTCTTCTGACAGTTCATCATCCCAGTCTAGTCCTTCTTCCCACAGCTTTTGCAGGCCAATTTTAGCTCGTATTATGAAGGCGGCTGCAAATCCAATCGGGTCAAATATACGAGCTACCTGACCCAGAATACTTCTCTTTGTCATCTTGGTTGTTTGAACTGCATGCTCATTCAGTTTGACTTTGTATGAGAAGGTATCTGAATCATTTTCCCACACAACTCCAAGAACCTTTTCATCACTTATTTTTCCAGTAGTTTAGGTTTTCCTTCCATCTTATCTAGTTCTTTGGAGAGTGCTTTGTTTGCCCTCCATCCTTTGACCTTGAACCCTCCATCAGCCAGTACTTTGTTGATGTTACTGCTCAGCTCCTCGGCCTCAGTCATAGTCGGTACCGATACACAAATGTCATCCATGTAAGTATCGTGTTTAAGGGCTGATGCTGCTTCTGGATACTTCTTTGCCCCTTCCTCAGCTGTCTTCCGCAAAGCCATCTGTGCCATAGCTGGGGCGGGTTTGTCACCGAAAGTTACCACTTGCATTACATACACATCTGGCTTCTGGTATTGGTTCAAATTCCTCCAGAGAAAGCGATGGACGTGTTGATCCTTCTCTGGTATCATTACTCTATGATACATCTTTGATATGTCTGCGCACATAGCCACTTTATGTTCCCTGAATCGCAGTAACACCCCAAACAATCTGTTAAGAAGGTCTGGACCCTTCAACCAATAATCGTTCAGCGAATGTCCTTGGTATGAAGCTGAAGAATTGAACACAATTCGGATGGGCGTGCTCTTCTTCTCCGGTCTGATGACCGCATGGTGAGAAATATAATGCACAGGGCCTGCATATGACTTTGCTTCATCCTCAGACAACTTCCGGGCAAAGTTCATTTCCACCATTTCCTTTATCTGGTTGTCATATGCCTCTGCATAATGTGGATTTTTTCCAGTTTCCTCTCAGTCGCATACATCATCCTCTCAGCCTGGATCTTATTATCAGGAAGCAGATAAGGATCTTTCCGCCATGGGTACGGAACCAGCCACTGTTTGCCAACTTTCTGACAGGAATTATTGATCAGCTTACATTCATCTACTTCCTGTCTGCTAAGACCGTTCGGTTGGCACTGGTTTGGATTGTGACAGACTCCCATCGATTCTGTCGTCCAGAAATCTTTCAAGTCCACTGGGTTCGTCATCACCACGTGCATTACTGTGCTCTTGGTAGCCTGCTGATCTGCGGTAGCTCCAAACATTACCCAACCTAGAGGAGAATGCCTTGCTACCATCTTTCCTTTCTGTCTTGTTTCTCCTGTGTGCAGCTTAGCATTATCCATGCCAACCAGGACATCGATAGATCCGCTTCCACGGTGTAGAAATTTCTTGCTCAGGTTAAACATCTTAGCAAGATCGTCTATTTGGACTTCTGCAATGTCATTGTTGATACAATCAAGTCCAATAGCCGACACTCCGTAAACTCGCTTGTCATCAAGTGATTGCAGTTTCATCCGGTAGAGTTTCGTCTGCACCTCTTCAGTAACACATCCGACTTTCGTGATTTTGATTGTTATCGGCTTTCCCTTCAGATTTAAGCCTTCTGCAATAGATTGTTTGACGAGGCTGATCTGTGCTCCGGAATCCAGAAGGCAGTTAGCTGTATAACTCTGATCCTGAGGACCCATCATATTCACTGTCACAACAGGTAATAGTGCTGAATTTCCTGCAACACTTGCCACAATCTCCCTGCTGATCTGAGTTTCTCTGTGGAGCAAAGGATGATGAAATGATGTGCATTGCTCTCCATTCACCTTTTCCGAGCACCTCTTGCGTCTTTTGCATGTTTTCAGGTTATGGCCTCTTCCTGCCCTCTTTAGACAACTATAACATGCATGGTTGTCTTTCATCATCTGGTATCTTTCTGTTTGACTCTTAGAAAGGAGTTTCCTACACTGGTCCACCCAATGTTGAGAAGACTTACAAATCCAGCACTTGAAGTCTGGCCGCTTGTCTGAATTGTCTTCTTCAGAGATATGGCTGACTAAAGCTGAAGACCGTTTATCTCTATGTTGAGCTGAAGACCGTCCATCCCGAAGTGGTGCTGATGCTCTGAGCCTTGTCTTCATCTCTCCGTTCATACATTTCAGCATTAACTTGAAGGAAGGCTCAATCTTCTCACTTTCGGCATACCTGAACCATACCTTTCGATCATCAGAACTCATTTCCGTTCTACAAGGGCCAGCATATGACTGTTGTCCATATATATCTGACGTCCGACCCACTTCCTTAAGTGTATTGTAGCTTCTCAGTACTATATGAACAAGATCACAAAATCTTGAATCCTCTCCCTCTTTCAGTGGTGGAAACCTTCCCAGATCATTCACTATTGCATCTGCGACTAGTCTTGGATCGCCATAGATTGAGTCAAGTTGGGCCCAAGCAGCATCGTAATCGTTTCCAATTCCTCTTATCAGATCAAGGGATTTCCCTTGTAGACATGTACGCAAGATGGTGATTGCATCTCTCTTGCTATACCTTGTATCTATCAGGTGATGAAAATCTGATCTAAATGTAGAGTACTCTCTTACATCTCCGCTAAATCTTGGAAGCCTTGGTCTTTCCACCTGAACTTTACATGATGTAACGTCTTGTCTAGAGGATTCATCAGGTCTTTCAGTCTCATCTTCTGTAGGTGCCTCAGTTGCCTCAGTTGCCTTTGTCTTGGCATAATCCCTCACCTCCATCTGCATATCCACAAGTGTAGACTGACAGTCTTCCAACCAAGCACTCTCATTAAGAACTGTTCATCATCTTCAATGATCTCACAATAGGCTTCATGTTTCACCTCTAAATCCTTGTATGCCAACTCCAAACTATTGAAGGATTCTGTGACCTCATCAAGATCCCTTCTGCTGTCCAGCAACTTCTGCGAGGCATTAGATAATCGGGTCAGCTTAGCCTTGGCAGTCCTCCGTTTGATTTTGAGGTCCTTCTTCTCCTGTTCAGAACTCATGTCTACATTCCTTCTGTCTCCTATTCCTGGTCATCTAGTAGAAATCGAATGTGATGAATAGTCGAAGAAGGGAATACAGGAATTTTAGCCCAGCCATGAATAGAGATAAAAAGCTGTGAAGCTTTATTATTCGATCTGCGAATATAATCAATGAGAACAAAGCAAAATTTTAGTGCATTGTTTAGTTAAATGACAAATGCAAAATTTGCTATTATACCTCAATAGATCTTTATATAAATAAGAACTATTAACTACATGTATGATGTACTGAATAGGCATTGTACCTATAAATTTGACACTTAAATCATTAATAAACCTTTGTATTTCCTGACATGCATGCTTTGTCAAATAACTTTTGTCCGAGTCTTTTCCTTTAAATAGAGAATAACATATAAATCAATGATTCATGTCATGGTTCCACTGTATTGACAAATTATTAATTAGGCAAATCATTAAAATGCTTATTCTGAATTTGAAACTCTTATTTGCATGAAATCAAATATATGTGAGCATAAATACTAGAATCAATATCCTTCAATATACATGTAAATGTATCCTAAATATATCTGCATAATGGAAATTATGTAAAATACTACAACTCAATGGCTATTTGGCCACTTTCATTTACTCTCTATATGTCGTGACCTTCAAATGACCCTCACAAGTGCACTGGCACATCTTAAATGTATGACAATACATCAAGTGTTATCAAATTCACCTTCGTTGTTTTAATTGCTTTATAATCCTAATCCATAGATTAAGTCAACTGCAGGCTTTTGCAGCATTTTTGTCTTCACATTAATGTTTAAATAAACCTCTGCATCTGCAGTGTAAATTTTAGAACCTCATTATATACCAAATAAAATATTGCGTGCTAAATATCAGGTCCTACCGTCCTACACTACAATTAACAATTTGGCTTCACTTCTCCAGTCAACAGCAAAATATGCCTTTGTTAAACCATTAATATATTACCAGAGCTGCCAGATTAAACTTGTACAGCAAGTCACTAAATAGTGTCTTGCAAACGAAATCTAACTTTTGCAAGATTAACTAGTATTTGTTAGGAAAACCACAATTCAGTGTTTCTCTTAAATCCAACAAATTGTTTCCGAATAATATATAGTAATTCCAAATTAGTTGCATGCCAAAGCAACCCTTTGCACATCCAAAGTCCATTCATTATTATAGAATACATGTACAAAGTTTATTCCCATTTGGCAACTCTGTTCATACTCATCATAAATACAGAACTAATGAATTCACATAGATACTGATAAATTCTCTTTTCCATTTTGTCAATGATAAATGTCATATACACTGCACCTTCAGTTACTGATATTTAGTTTCAGTAATCACTTCTATATATACACGACCGTTTCAATAAACAGTGACTGGGCGTGGCCTTTATACACACACGCACACAGAGCCACATACATTGCACAAAATATGCGAACTAGTCCAAGTGAGTTCAACTGAGTTCATACAGGATTCATTTGAGCATTCTTCTTCTATTTGCTCAAGTTTCAGTTTTATGAGTTCAAATTAAAGTTTCTATTTGTTTCATCACTTACTTCTGTGGCGGGACTAAAAGACTTCTTTCTGAAAAAGTCTCGTAAAGAAACAGGCGATTTAGCGTCCATGTTCTGTGTCACGTATCATGACCGGCATTGACGGTGTACATGGGCTAACTAATTTTAACCTATTTTAAAATAACCAAAAACACTTCGCTCTGCGAAACATTTATACTGTAAACCTTTTCCGCTTGGGAGGGCTGTACATTCCCTATATGTTTGTCATGAGATTTAGGCTTAGCTACCCTAGTATACATTGATTTTATACATCTTTGTACATAACATTATAAAACACTTTTGAATAATGATAAAATGATAATTCTGCCGCTACACTAGTACTACTACTGCTACTACAACTACGTCCTCTACTACTATACTACTACTGCTGTTATTAAATGATTCTAGTAATTTAATTGATAATAATGATTTAAACAATAATTATTGACAAACTTCAATGAATATATTATTCATGATATTACAAAATGTCTGCCGAATTCCGCATCCTTAGTAATACATATTTGTGTTTAGTACGTTATTATGCAGACATGTGGTTAAAATAGTTGCAACGTCCTTCATCCTGGTAGTTAAAGTTCCCAATGATGTATATAAGGGACGGTTTGAGGGCAACGCACTATGTCAGCTTGGCCGGTTAGTACGTAGTCATGATTGTAGCTAAGCGGTGACACGGCATTTGCTCCTGCGACACTTGGTCCTCCGTCCATGTCTCGAAAGGTCAAAGGTTAAGGTCAAGGTCATGATTTGTTTTTGTTAAGGACAATGTGGAGATTAAAAGGAAGATTGAGTTCTGGGAAAGGTAAACATAATTTGTGAGCTTTCTCATTCTTATTATGTTAGTTTGGTAGATTATCATAGTAGATATGTCGCATTAAAAAAAGATTGCTCTTCAAAGGCCATCACATTCGAAATATGACAAGAAACAGCTGAAATGTTCGGCCGAACATTTTTGTGTAGTCCCATAATACATTTTCTGTGTGCAGTGCATGTAAATTTCAACAGGAATGAGTCAATTTCTTATCATTTTGCTTATTCCAAAACTTTACAACATACACCAATTCTTATGTGCTATATAATCAACCTTTCCCAATGTCTTTGAGACAGTTTCTTTCACAATTCAATTTCATCATCACCATAATAATCGCAATAATTATAATAATAATAATAATAATAATAATAATAATACTACTACTACTAATAATAATATGTCTTGTTTTACCCAAGGTAGCCTTATCAGTATTATATACTGTTCGCACGGAGGGCCCTGCAATCATCATGACCAGAACTCATATTTATCTTTAAGATTCGGCTTAGGGTTACGATAAGGGCTAGGGTTAGTTTTAGGTTTAGGATTAACATGGTAAAGTTAGACGGGAACAATTGTCATAGGAGGAATTGTCATGAAACAAGCTCAGCTAGTGCGAGAAATGAAGTAATCCTGATACGTATAGGCCTAGTATTAGCGTGAAAAAAATGACATTATTTTGTCCGTATCACTGATGAACGTTTTAAAGCTCTTCATGATGAGCAATGTTCATAAAATACTCTTTGCAACATGCATCTACCACACTTGTACACCAGGTTAACTGTTGAATATTCATGAATGAAGAAATAATGTTTTTTATTATATTTCTTGAAGTTCATCACGACTTTTACATTTGCTCTATGAATCATAATGGGCAGATATTAAGAGTCGCTTCCGAGAAAGCAGGAAATGGCATCTACGACAAAAACCCGATTAGCTATCTAGACAAATAATGTCTATTGATAATAAAACAGTTTGTAATTAGGGTGGTAGCAAAGACCCTAATGATTCAGATCTTTTAAACGTGAAGCGGTTCCACCTTAGCAACTCCTAAAATAATGGAGATGCTTCATTGATATCTCTGTTCCCCGGTTCACCCTTTCTTTTTTTGAAGAAAAAAAAAATCACCTGTGTACCATGAAATGCATTATTGATGAATAAATAACCCGATAGTACATATTTATCTCTCATGATCACTTATCTGTTATTTTTCTCAGTTTGTTTTATCCTTTAGTACAAATTATAATGGACCTTTTGGCTGTTGATGTGCACATTGCATCTCATAACTGGAGTGTGTCCTGTACGGGGCTGGGTAGTCCAGGGGCAATTGTCCAGGAGGCCCTTGTTCTAGAACCATCCGTACCATGTATACAGTCTATACGTTGCCTACTGTGTTTATTGTTGCCTTAAAGCAGTTTAGTATGTTTGCAGCTATAGCCACATAGCTGTTAATCCTCAGGCACATCCTGTGAGATTGTTATGTTTCAAACAGGATGTACGGGGTTCCTGTTTTTGCTATAAAGCTACCCGATCTTCTGAGATTTTAGTTTCACTTTCTATGGTATGGGTGGGTAACGTCTTTGTACTTGAATATTCATATATCGACTTAATGCCATTTTAACATTTGTATAGTTATAGGACCTGTGTTAGATAACGGATTAATGAAAAATATTAAGCTGTTTTATGAACAATTAAGTGTATTATTTTAACTTTAAATGTCACCATTACCCTTATGTATGTAAAACACGTATTAGATTGTATAGGCAGTCTAATCTCTTTCGCCCTCCACGTTCCAAAAACATTCGAATAGTACTGGACCCTAGTCTGCAAACACATACCCTATTTTGACACTTTATCATTGTGTCTTGAGAGGAGCCTAATCCAGCTACCTACTGGTCGTGTTTGGGGCACCTACATTACATGGCATATTGTAGCCTTGCAGTGCAGACTCTCTTTTACGACTGTGCCTGCACACTAACTAGACCCCAACATTGGAACTCACTTGACACGGTTTTGAAATTAACTAAAACATTTGACACATTTGAACGTAAGTATAACTTGTCTTTGTTGGATAGCTAGTACAACCAAGAAACGTAAATTTTTACTTGTAGGCTTAACCAAGATGTTCATTAGATGGTGTTTTTTTCTTGCGTTTCCCCTATCTTTTTATTCCTGCAATTCTCCTTCTAGTTATCTCCACCTCTTTATCCCCAAATTCACAACGTTTTATTTTTTGTCTTTTGTTTCCTCTCTCTCTCTCTCTCTCTCTCCGAAGTAACTGTTCACATTCCCCTTTTCTTTTCTTTTTCAAACTACCTGTTGATGGTGCTCAAGTTAGCACTTGACTGTAACTACTCTTATTTTTCAAACATTTCAAACATGAAACTACACAACACACATGAACCATGTTATAGAAAACAAAAATCAAAAGATAATTGACACGCACAGTATGAAAATTACAATAAGAAGATCAATACATGTAAATCTAATAAGAATAGGAATAGCCGGAGTGTGTGATATCAAAATAATTATAACCTGATTTAATATTTTAGATGTACCTGATGCCCAAGACATTTATTATCATTATCATCATTATCACAATCATTATCATTATTATTATTACTATTATTATTTCTACTACTATCACTACTACTACATCTACTACTAATACTACTGCTACTACTACTACTACCACTACTTCTATTACTACTACTGCTGGTACTACTACTACAAACACCACTTATACTACTACTATTACTACTACCACTACTTACACTACTACTACTACTACTGACTTTCGTTACAAAAATGGACAAAGCAAATTTTGTAATGATAATTTTGTAACAGAATTATTTTTGTTACAAAATAGAAAATGAACAAAAATTTAATGATTTTGTCATATTCATTCAATGGTTAAAAAATGCCAATGGAAAAAGTAATTTGATCATGTTAATTTTGTTACAAAATTATTTTCGTTACAAAATGAGAAAGGATAAAATGATTCTGTAATATTAATGTTGTAATCAAATATTTGTTGTTACAAAATACCTTTTTAAATTCAATTTCCTACAAAATGAATAGCTGTTCAACAATTTTCAAACGGGTTCTGAGTGAATTTTGTTACAAAATGCGGCAAGTTTGTACAGAATAAGTCGGTGAACACTTGGCGCCCCATACAAGGCAAAGTCGGTCGAATGGTGCAGGGCGGTCGCACTGATGATGGGGGGGGGGGGGGGGGGCGGTGCTGGTGGTGCCCGGGGTTATAGGTCGCGTACATTATTGGGGCACACTTGTTTTCTTTATTTGTTTGATCTCCCCCCATCCGTGGGGGTGTCCCCATCCAATATTATCATGTTGTTTGCTTATTTTATTTTATTTATGAAAAGTGACCATCTTATTCAATTATCAATAGCGACCCTCTTTTTGTATTATGAATAGTTAACTTCATTTTGCATTATGACTAGAGACCCTCTTCTTCGATTATGAATAGCGATCCTCTTTCTGTATTATGAATAGCGACCCTCATTTCGTATTATGAATATCAACCTTCTTCTCCTACTACTAATAGCGACCCTCTTTCCGTATTATAAATAGCGATCCTTTTCTCCTATGCGACGCTCTTCTCGTATTATGAATATTAGTCTTTATGAATAATGAATCTTATGAATAATGAGCCTTTTCTCCATTATGAATAGCGGTCCTGATGACTAGCGAGGGGACCCCATTTTTCCCCAGGCAAATTCGGGCTCTGCACGCCGCTGGATTTGCACACCGCACTGAGTATAAGTATGTTTGAAACTGTACTTCTGCGGGGGGGCTCCAGACAAAACCGCATTTTTAAATAAATGCATATCAAAATGGTGATTTTGGCCTGAAAAGGGGAGCTTTTAACGCAATTCTAATTGAGCTTAACCCGACGCCCAGTGTTAAAGCATGTTTAAGGAAAGGAAAACTTAGACCTCTAACTTCCATTGTTAAAACAAATTGACTTTAGATCCAGGGTCAGGTTTAATTTTGCCCAGAATACGGTCAAATATATCTGTAATTTCAGTTCACTATATCACTTTTGTCACCTGATCTACAGGTTTCTATGCTATCTTGCCTGGGATTTTTTCCCCCAGGGTGATTAACTGAGTTATGTTTTATATCTATAGTTTAGTTATTTCCTGTGGCCCGGTGTACTAACCCAGATGAACATGTTTACCAGATTGCTTCATCCGGTATACCCCTAGAAATGAATCAAGAAAGAGAGAGGAAAAAAAACCCAAAATGTTTCAGTTCTGATTGTTGTTATATCGGTTTCCTGCATTGCTTTAGTCCAGGCACGATATTCAAGTTAACTTTTTCTCCTGTGGTGACTCGAACTTTCACATTTATTTCTCATTGAATTATTAAAAACTAATTTGAAACAATGGCCTTTTGTGTGAATATATACAATGCCGGTGATATATTCAAAACCATGAACTTCAGTCAAACCTTGAATAAAATGTACATTACTTTAATATTCGGTTGAAACTAAACATGGGAAAGTGATATAGAAAACGTTCATGATTTCATTTGTCATAACCCTGAAATAGCTTACACCAGCGCATTTACTCTCAATAAATTGGGGACTGAAGGGGAATAGGTGGGCTTGGAGCCCTCCATATAGGGTTATGTGTTATAAACGAAGGAACAAAATCATGAAAAAATACGTGATAGTAATGGCACCATTCCAAGTTGTATCTTGACTAGTTCATACCACAAAATATTTGCGAAGGAAAAATGTAGGTTGGTCCTTAGAATCACTCCTGTGTTTTATGGTAGTGCGTGGGTTCTGGAAATTTCGTTTAAAGAAAGAACTCGAGCCCAGGGAACGCTGTTCGAAACGACGAGGCTCTTAAAAACGAGCAAAGCATGTTGTTAACATTATGGTCTCCTGAATACATTCATGCATTTAACCAATGTATAATACATTTCCACCGTGCAAATCTTGAAAGCTCATTGAGTTTATATTATTTTCCTAAAGGGAAATCCTACCTTAATGTCAAGTTGTTCTATAAAAAAGAGGACAAATCAGAAAGCAGATTGGTGTAAGTTTGAAAGAAATCGGACAAACAATAATTATGAAAGTTATGAATTTTTGAAAGTTGTCATTACATATGGGAATTTGAAATAGGCCCAATCGAAAATTCAATCTTTTCTCGACCAACTTCATCTTCATTATTCATCTTTAAAACATTTTTTTACTCTATCATTAAATAATGGAACCTTTTGACAATCCAATGAAAGTTGGGATTTGGAATTTGAAATTAGTTCAAAATCTTCTAATCCCAAAAGGCAAATATACAGGAACAATGGTTGTTCATAGAAACACAAATACAGAAGACGTTAATTGCACTATTTCTTGGTGCATTCTAAGATTAAACATGAAAAATACAAAATAATTATTTTATAAACAAAGGAAAACTAAATAATTATAGTAAATGTGTCAGTTTAAACATGCCACCGCGTTTTTACAAACGTTTTCATCAAGCAAGAATCAGCAAGACGTTGATACTTAGCGTGACGGGCTTTAGATATATATATGTTATTATGGAACGATGGTTTGATGTGAACGTCCTCGGGGCGATATGTTGACAATATCGAAGAGATTCAACATCGCCAGTCAGACCCAACTTCGGAAAGCCGAGCACAGGTATATACTCCGAAAACGGCGTATGAATATACAACCCTCATCGTTCAGTGCGAGGCAGTACGTACAAAAGGCATGGGGATAATCTTGCAAAGTCAACCTGCCAATGATATATATATATATATTCTTTAAAATAATGCTGAGTGTCAATTACCTTCAAATTCCGTAAATGTTTCGCCATATGAAATGACTTTCAAATTACAAACATTTGAAATAAATAAATCCGCAGCATTATTTTTGAAACTTATATTATCAACAGCAGGTCAACATTGCAGGATTTTCCCCATGCCTTTTGTACACACTGTCTCGCAATTAACAATGTTCATCTTGCCTGTGCTGGGTTTTCCGAAGTTGGGTCTGACTGATGGCGCTGTATTAAATTACAATCGGTTTTTAAGAGTAATATTTTGTTGATGTCAAGATTAATGAAAAACACAAAGAAAACAAAACAAAACAAAACAATGATCAATCTAAGAGTTCTTTTTAAGTAATTAAGTAATTTCTATTTTGCTGCGCCTCTTTAAAGCTTGGCTCAAGCGAGGCGTAGTTACCTGACCTTAAGACCGCTTCAGTGTCATGGTCTTGGGCACGTCTTAAAGAAGGGTATTGTTTTTAAAATAATTGGAAAATGAACGGTGACATACTGAAGCTTTTCGTCTTGCACTCATCGGAGTTTACCGCAAGAAGACGAAAAGCTTCAGTATGTCTCTTTTCAAAGCCATTTTCCGATTCTGTACTACAAATGCACAGTGCAAACAATATTTTTAATAGCTAGCCGGCCTACGGGTTAAATTCCTTTGGAGTTTCGATTAGTTCAGGTAAACACGCAATCCGAATGATACCTCGTGTGAGGCAGGCTTATTGTAGACAAGCCAAGAAGATGTGTAATACCTGATTAAGACTTTCAAGTGATATCAGATTTATTTTGAGTTTCAAGTTATAAACCTGATTAATATAGAATTGAAAGTTGGATATTACACACACATGTATGACGTAACTAAACCTATAAACTGTGATTTACTCAACATAATAGGTTGTGAAAACTACCAATATTTCAAAGTTTTTTAACCCAACGTAAATTTGTCAATTTAAACGCTTTTTCTTGATTAAACATATCATGTATATTGTCATGTCACACACAGAAAAGAAATTTTCCGATAAGGTGATTGATAACTCATTTTATGTTATCCCAAATCGAGTGATGTATTTTTACTGGATGCGCATTTTGAATGAAAAACAATATGAAAGGTACATCTAGAATGAATGTTTTGTTCTGTTAGATGGGACCATTAACTCTCAAAATATGCTTATTTGCCCTAAATTAAGAGGTGGGCGTGACCATAAGGGCTATTACCATGGCAACGGATCAAGAACAATAGAATTTCAGAAAATGTCATGTATTCGTGATTAAGAAAGTACAAAAACACATTGTAACATTTTAGAATAATGTATCAACAGTTAATCACTTGATTAGAACCCAAATAAAAAAATGTCTATCATGTTCGAAAATGGCTGTTGCTATGGAAACAGTAAGAAAAAAAACCTTTGTCTGCTCATGCGCAGATTGTGTATCCTAACTGCATGGGGCTGGTAGTCCAGGGGGAAATTGTCCAGGGGGCACTTGTCCTAGAACCATCCGTACTATGTATACAACCTGTAGCATTTTGTTTTATATGGTTGCCTTCTGTTTTTATGCAGCTATAGCCAGCTAGATGTTAACGCCAGGCACAGCCTGTAAGATTCCTTTCAACAAGGATGTTAGGCTTCCTGTTTTTGCTATAGAGCTTCCCGATATTCTTGGATTTCAATTTAGATTTCTATGGTATATTTGTGTAATCGTCATTGTACTTTAATATATATTTCTTTATTTGATGCCATTTTAACTCTACTTTTCATCATTGGCCTTGATAGACATATCGAACACATGTATAGTTATAGGACCTGTCGGGTGTGAACTCTTGAGTCTGACGTCATAAGCGAGGGTTTAACAGTAAAAAAATAGTTTGCCCAAGTGAGGGCGCTGTCAAGTCGCGCTGCTAAATTTCCTGTGTTGGGAAGTTTTCGTTCCTGCAACGATGCTATTGATTTCTTGTAAATTTCGATACAAGCCCAATGATGTAAGTAAATGAATATGTAATACTGAAGTTTAAGAATCAATCCATCTATATAATCCATTTTCGTTATATATTGTGATTTTTAAGCGCAATAATTTGTGGTGCCAAATTACTACATGTATATCTTGAATACGGTGATAGTGAAAGTGTATGTAAGGGACTACACGTGTGCTATGTAAATTATATAGTAAATCTCTACTAAGCAAGTACAGACAACTATAGTACAAGACACAGACCGTAATTTACCGGCACCTAGACGAAGTAGCTTTGGTTACGGCGTAATGCTGAACGGTAGTTTGCTGACTGGTCGTTTCTATATCGGGTCGTGTCTGCATGCATCTCTCTCGTGGCCCTCTCTTGTCTATCTATATATAGGTTCTCCTGCGTACGTGCGTAGGCGCCGCTAATAAGAGACAACCCGCGTACGCCCAACGCACGTACGCAAAGACCTGACCACTGTTTCCTATATTCCCCCCGACCATAAAAAATAAGGGAAATATAAAAGGATTAATCATCAATACAAAGATTAAATATTAAGGCACTATCCCCTAGACTTTGATTTCGCATGAAAAGGGGAAATTGAAACTTCTTAATGCCTGGAACCTTAAGACATTACAACGTACATATTTCTTATGCTAAACCTCATTTTGGTTTTAATTAAAAATTGAACCACTTTCTAGCTGTATAATTATCATAAATATTGATTACATCCAGGTATTGCAATCAATACACATCACTCATTCAATTTGGATTCGCCTAAATAAACTTAAGGTTTGAATATAACTGTTGTTTTTTTCTTCAGTTATTTCATCAAAATAAATTTTATGGCACAATTTGGCCATTCTGAAAAACCAAATAAATTAATTTATTCATCCGCGATCTTCCCAATCCCAAGACTAGAGGGGGTCCAAAAGAGGTCAGCTAAGGGACACTCTCCACTTGGGGATGTATAATCTGGTCTAGTTCGGCCCGGTACATTGGGCAAACCTTCTCAGTCCGTCTTTCCCATAATATAATCCATAAAAAGTCCCAAATTAAAGTAAAACTACATTAATGTACTACATTATAAGAAAGAAAAACCTTAGACCACTCAGATACATGAAGAGGCCCCAACTTAATTCCTTTAATTTACCCCCACTAGTGGGAAAGGTCAAATGTTGGAAATAACTTAAAGAAATAATAGACTTGAGATTTGGGTTATATATACAAATGTAAATTAACAGATCATAACCCCCAAAATCTCCTGGAAATTACCCGAGCATACCATACAGTGTTTGGGCATTTTTCACAGTTTGGGGCATTAGGGTGGTCAGAGGCAGTCCCCGCAGATCAGCAATGATCGCCCCCACATCACCCAGGAAGTCCGGTGAATTAACCTTCATTCCTGGGTGAGGCGAGAGATGAGGCGAATCCGTCTCTAGTATCAGACGGTCGGCGGGAACCGCCTGCAACCCCTTGATTTGTTCCGGGATGAAATGCCGGGCCAATCCTGAGAATCCGAAATAACAGTGCTCGAAGGCACCGGCCCAGTCCGCCACTTGTGTCCCATCTCCCCCAAAACTGTGCAGGTGAATACGTTGAAGTGGGGAGCAGTTCTTCATGAGGAGCCGGCGGCTCAATTTGTGGGTAGCCTGATCCGTTTGGGAGCTCCCTCGGAGGTGGAGGATCAGTACCCTTCCCTGGATGCCCAGACCAAGGAGCCGCAGGAACAATGCCTCCTGGTCAGGCCATCGCTGGGAGGGCACCGAAAAGTCAAAGCCTAACTCACTGACTCCGATTATCAGGGGATTCTGGAAAAGCTGAACTAGTGCTCCCCAATCTTCTTCGGTATAAGCGGATGCCTTCTTCGGGTGGATGCCAATCGCCACCCTCCAGCTACCACCCCTTCATTTATGATCCAGCACCCTGGTGAGAAAGTTGGGGTCCTTATAGAAGGTAGGATCACAAAAATTCATGATCCCCCCAACTAACTCAACAGGATGCTGAGGCCGAATTTTTGAGTTCTTGGGGTTGGCCTTAAACTACCCACACCTATCTGGATGAAAATGGCTATCCAAGCCAAAAAGCGGGGTGACATACGAAGGATGGCTGCTGGAGGGAAGGGATTGATTGAGGGATAACTGATTGAATAACGTCGCAATCCCCTTTGCTCTTCCCCTGCCCAGGATAGGAGCTACTGCAGGAGGTATTAATGCAGCAATTCACCTCCCCCTTCCCAACCTTGGAAACCCCTTGTTTTTCTGCACCCCCCTCATTTTGCTTTTAAAGCGTCTAAGCTTTCGTAGCCACGTGCGTTTTGCAGGGCCTGGGGGTGGGGGTGGTCCCATCCGTGCCATTAGTGGGTCGACCGTCCCCAATCCTTGATCCGTCGAGGGGGTAGTCGTCATTACTTCCTCATCCTCCAACTTCTCCAACTCTTCATCGGCATAGATTTGGAGCATATCGTCATCCATATCGGCAGAGAGGGGAAAAATGGATACCTACAGTTACAGAAAGGACAAAAACATCGATAGTCACTCCTTCTGCGTGGATAATGCAAATTAATTATCTACACTTACAGAAGGGACAAAAATACTTATCAATGCTCATTCCCTGTGCATGGGTAACACCTACACATTCGTCGCAACCATCACACTGAATCATGAAGGATCCATCGTCCGGTGCCCTGCAATAGCAGTATTTTTCCTTTCTCCAGTTGGGATTCGGAAGTTCACTTTGATCAGTGCATCTTTTAAGATGATCATGATTGACAGTAATGACCTTATTCCTGTATACTACTCTGTATACAAAAGGTGTGTACCTTTTTACAATTAGAGCAGGAACCTTCCAGGGAGATTGCAATTTTTTGCATTTTCCCTTGAGGGTCGCCATGTCTAGAAGATACACCCTATCCCCTTCCTTGAACTGACGTAAGTATACTTTTACGTCATAGTCTCGCTTCATCCATCGCTGCGTCGACCGGAGTGTATCTCTCGCAGCCTCATGGGCTTTACGAATATTCTCAGCCAACTTCGCCGAATATTCGTCGAGAGAACGGTCAGGGACGGATGGGGGAAGAGGAAAAACCAGTTCCGCTGGTTGGTTGGTTTCACGCCCCAACATCAACTGATTGGGCCGTGAATCCCGTGCTGCGGTTGACAGTGGACCGAATGGCCCCAGCTATTTGAGCAAGATTGCGATCCCACTGGTTCTGGGACTTCCCTAGGTAACATCTTACCGCGTCCATTAACGTTCGATTGAAACGTTCGACTTGACCGTTAGCGGAATGTCGGTACGGGGTAGTCCTAGCCTTGTGTATATGAAGGATCTTACACATGTTCGCAAACAGCTTGCTTTCAAAATTTCTGCCCTGATCAGTAAATATTTGGAAAGGATAACCAAAACGACAGAAAAATTCACTGACTGCCGCGTGAGCGGTTACCTCAGCTGTTTGAGAGGGCAGGGGGGACACATTCAACCCACTTGGTAAACTGGTCCACCATCATCAGGATATACACATTCCCCTGTGAGGTTTTGGGTAATGGACCCATGAAGTCTAAATGTACACGCTCCATGGGGGCTCCCGCGTGATAGGTTATCATGGGGTGCTTCCCATACCTCACTACCTTCTTGTTTCTTTTACAGGTGGCGCATCTTCTGATGAAGTCTTGAATATCTTTCGACATACCATACCAATAATACTTGGACTTCAGTTTACTCTTAGTGCGATTCACCCCAGCATGAGCTGCGGAGGAAAGATCATGATTTAATCTGATCACCTCATTCCGCAGTGACTGTGGCACCACTAGATGGAGATTGTCATCTTCCTTCCTCCAGATGACACCATCTTTGAGGACGAATAGCTCTCGGTTTATCCAGAGGTACTTTCCAGCGGGGTTCCATAAAAGAATGGTGCCCTCATCTGGTTCCTCTTTACTGACTAACCACCGACGCAAGGGTATCAGTTGATCATCGGCCTCTTGTTCTTTCTGGAGAAAGTCCCTGGAAGTGAGGTCGACGTCAGACCGGGGGTTGGCATTGTCAGTTGTTACACCATTGACCCTTAAAGAGATGGGACCATCCACTTGATCGATGTCTAAGTGAGTGATTAGGAGGTCCTCACTATCTCTCGGGGTAAGGGTAACTTCCGAGATCTTATTTTTCTGTGCCAGTTGGATTACATTGTCTAAAGTATCCGAGAAGGGCGCCCAGTTCTTATGGGATTTCATGCAGTATGAACAACCACCACAAGGCAAACTCTCGGGATCAATACCCAATCGGTAGTTTTCACAGGTGAAATCACCGTATGCGAGATAATGCATCCGCATTCTGGTGTTTTTTGCCGGGTCGGTGTTCAACTGTCATATCATATTGACCCAGTTCTTCGAGCCAGCGAGCGAGTTGCCCTTGAGGTTCTTTGAAGTTCATTAACCACGTCAGACTTCCATGGTCCGTACGTACCGTGAAAGGCTTACCCAGGAGGTAATGCCTATACTGACGGGTAAATCTTACCACTGCCAGAAGTTCACGTCGGGTAACACAGTAGCGTCGTTGTTCGGGGGCTAAGGAAAAACTGCCATAGGCAATAGTTCGCTCTTGACCCTCCTGAACCTGAGATAGTACAGCACCGATAGCAGTGCCAGACGCATCGGTATCCAGAATAAACGGATCCACGGAGTTAGGCAGCGCAAGCACAGGGGCGGTGGTCATTAGTCTCTTGACTTCCTCAAAAACATTTTGATGCTTATCTTCCCAATGGAAGTCATTCTTACCCGTGAGGCCATATAACGGTCCTACTACTTGGGCATAGTCTTTAAGGAAGACTCGATGATAATTAACAAGACCGAGGAACTGTTCCACCTCCTTAGTAGACCTAGGGGTTGGCCAGTCCATTACGGCTTTGATGTGTTCTTCCTTAAGATGCAGACCATTTCCATCCACCTCTCTGCCTAGGAACTCTACCTGGCGTTGGAAAAAGGAACATTTCTTGGGCTTGAGTTTAAGTTTATAGTCCCTGAATCTTTCCAACACCTGCCTGATATTACTGACATGGTCACTGAAAGAGGTACCAAGCACAACTACATCATCCAAGAAGGCTAAGGCAATGTCCCAATTCAATCCGCGGAGGATGAGGTTCATTGCTCTAGAGAATGTAGCAGGGGCATTGCATAAACCAAAGCCCATACGCACAAACTCGTATAGCCCATATTTGGTTATAAATGCGGTCTTTTCACGGTCTCCTTTCCTAAGATTTATTTGCCAATAGGCAGAATTTGCATCGAGTTTAGAAAACCATGTGTTGCCGGCTAGAGTATCCAAACACTCTTCGATGCAGGGAAGAGGGTACACGTCCTTCTTTGTAACGGTGTTTAGCTTACGATAGTCTATGCACCATCGGACGCTACCATCTCGTTTCCTGATAAACACTGGGGCTGATGCCCATTCTGACATCGAAGGTTGGATTACCCCAGCCGATAACATCTTGTTCAGGTGCGCTCGTTCCTCTTGAAGGAAATTCATAGGTGTGCGCCGCATCTTCTGTTTGATAGGGGCTGCACTACCTGTATCTATTGAATGGGTAATCTCTGTAAAGTTACCCAAATCAAATTCATCTTTGGTGAAGACGCATTCAAACTCCAGTAACAGATCCTTCAGTACTCCTTGTTCTTCAGGAACTAAATGTGCAGAGGACCGCTCCCACAAATCCTGCAAATGAGGGGGGATATTGTCTTCTGCTAAGTTCACTTGATGGACCTGTACATTATCAGACATATCACTAGGGGAGGGTTGGATAACCGAAACTTCATATGCTTGTCCGATTATCTTATCCCGTCTCCAACGTATGTGATTGTCTGTTAGATTTAGAGAATATATCTCAATGAGATCTTCTGGACGGTGCAAGGTCCTCGGAACGAATCCGATCAGACTCGCATCCGGCTCGACCAGGAACTGTTTTGAGGGTGCAAAGGATTTAACTTTGCATATTACCCTTTTCACAGATCTTGGGGGGATAGTGACTGAGTCTGCAACGATCACCTGGGCTGCTGCATCTCCGCCAAACGTCATTGGTATAACTTCACCCTGAATGGATAATGTGGAGCCTGGCATATCGATATGTGCACCTTGTTTATGGAGAAGATCTGCTCCCAACAACATATCATCATCAATTGGGGCCACATATATAAATTCATTTAACATATGTGTCCCTAGTGTCATTTGTACCGGTCCCACTATTATACCCTTCATTTTCATATCCCTCCCGGCAGCATTCAAAACAACAGTTTTAATAACTGGAGGAACGGGGTGAAGTGTCTGATAGACTCTATCGGACATGATAGTTACCTCTGCAGCGGTATGAACTATGGCACGAATCATCGTATCACCAATCGAGATGTTTATGCTAAAGATGGACGGTGAATTCATTCAGCAAACTACCACATCCGTGTCTAATTGGAAGTTTTTCTGAGGTGGTGGCCAAGGGGGTACCAGCCATGGACTGGGTTCCATTGGTGGCTCGGTCCCTTCGGTATTACACGATGGTGAGAAATGTGGGAAGAGTTGCTTCTCACTGGAAGAAATGGTGGGAACCTTCCCCAGCATTCCTAATACACCATTGATGTCCTGACCACCACCAGCCTGTTTGGATTCGTTGATGTTAGAGGTAACACAAGATGAAACACTATCTACTCCAGTTTCCTGGAAAGGTGAATCCCTCTCTGATGCTACCTCCTTATCAAGTGATGCAACAGGGGAAATACCGGTCATCTCAGTCTCCTGAGAAGGCAAATCCCGTTCCGAAGTAGCAGGGGAAACACCGATCCTCCCAGTATCCGGGGAAGGTGAATCCCTTGGACACGTTGCAGCGTTATTTGAATCCAGAACAGGGCCGAGGTCCACATTTAATGGGATCGGGGCCGGACCTCCTCCTCCGATCCTGAGTCGTTTCCCTGTTCTTCATTGACAAAGGAAACAGTGGGCCTGGGTCCTCTCTCCGGACACTCCCTCTTAAAGTGCCCTGGCTTACCGCAATGATAGCAGACATCATTCCGGCTGGGTGAACTGCTCCCTCGGGCAGGGGATACTCTGCTTCTCATGCGGGCCGGAGACACTCTCGGCTAGGCTTTGAACTGTCGCCTGCAAGGACCCTAGTGTCTCTAATTGTTTTAGCACTATGTCCATTTTGCCCTACAAAGACGAAACCCTCTTTTCCAATGCGTTAGTTGCTGGAGGGGTTGGGGCGCACTGACTTTTCGGAACGTTGGGTCCAAGGGAGCCACATCGGAATATGAAACCTGTTTCACATCCTTCCTGGGTTTCCCATAAATGGCCCTATGTGAATGCTGATACCACTTGACGAGATCAACAGCCTCTTCAGCCGTTTTAGGTCTTGAGTTTAAGGCATGTTGACCTGCCTCTCTGTCAGCGGAGCCCTGACAGAAACGCATAACCACCTATCGTTGAATGTATTCTTCAGGTAAATCTGGATACGCCTGTGCAGCCAAAGTCATTAGACGAGCAGCCCACTTCGCACTGTTTTCGTCGGGGGTCTGCCTGGCGTAGGAGAAGTGCATTTGTGACACTTCTGGTAATTCGCGCAATGTGAAGCGCTTTTCAAGTTTGGCTACAAGAGTTTCATACGACACTTCGGGTTCGCGCTCCATTAAAGTGGTTAAGTATGTACTAGCTTCGCCCTCGAGGGTAAAACATAGATGAGTCCTCGATTGTCTAGAGTCCCACCTACTCTCACTGGCAAATAGCTTGAATTTAGTAATAAAAGCGTGCCAGTTTCCAGTCCCATTGAAAGTGATGGACTTGGTAAGAGAAACCAGTTTGGGTCTCTCCCCTTCCCTGATGCTAACACTCCTGGGTCTGGATGCTGCTGTGTGATGGGAAGCGGACACCGAGTCACGAGCTGATGTTTGAACTGTTCTGTTCACGGGGGCGGTGATTCAAACGTCACACGATCGTGGCTTGATCGTCTTAACTCCCCTCTATGATCATACGATCTACGCGGGGATGATGTGCGATAATCATCATCCCGCCTGTGATTATATGATCTACGTGGAGATGATCTATGATAATATTCCTCCCGTCTGCGATCATATCTGCGTGGAGAGTCATATCTATAGGACATAAATCGTTGATCACACCTATATCGCCGAGGGGAGTCGTAACGTCCTCTAGAATCGCTACGATCTTCCCGATATCGGCGTGGGGAATCATAGTGTCGATCCCTACTGTGATCATACCGATCTGTACTAATATATCCGTCTCTCCTATAATTCCGGGGTCAACATGGTCTAGAGCGATGGCGACTCTCTGGATGGTCTGACCGGGGGGGAGCCATAGCGGTCCCATCGACGGTCTGATCCACCCCTGATCTCAGAATGATCGCGGTGCTTAGAACGGCTATTCCGCGACCTATTAGGGGGAGAATCCGAGTCCAAACCGTCACCCTCATGATACTTTGTTTTTCGAGAGACCCTCTGAGAAGAAGATGGAATCTTCCGCGGCGAGGGCCAAGTCACCGCTTTGTCCTTTGGATTGGCAGGAGAGTTTTGTTCAGTCAACTTTGACTGCTTTCCTTCTTCTCCCACCACTTTTTGACTGCTTACCCTCTTCCCCCACTGCTTTTGCGACATGTGGTGGTAACGAATCTTTAGGGTATGCATCAAAGGGATATGGAGAGAGGTTGCCTTTGTTGTCCGATGAGGTCCGCGGTAAAGACCCGAAGCGCCGGATGAAGCGAGTTGAGTTGTGTAAGAAAGTCCTTGCACGCAGCGCTTGAATCAAACATAGCAAATGTATCATCAACGTAACGAAAGTAGGTGAGCGGGGTCAGGCTAGGATCAGTGATGTTTTCATGAAGGCGGGCTTCATGAAAGCCAACAAAGATATTAGCAAGCACGGGGCCCAACGGGGAACCCATAGCAACACCATCGATCTGCGAATACATGTTATCATTAAAGCTAAACTCGACAGCACTAGTAGCATGTTTCATTAGTTCAACAAACACGGATTCAGAGATAGGAGGTTCATCCAAATCACCATGGTAGAGGGCGGAGACACAGATATCAATGGTCTCCTTTAGTGGCACGTTGGTGAACAAACTACAGAAATCAAATGAACATAAAGAGACAGATTCACTAATTGCCATCTGACGAATCGACCGAGCAAAAGTAAAAGAGTCCTTAATTGCATAGGTTGAGTATCGCTCAAGCACAGGTTGCAGGAGCTCACTCAACCACCTAGCCAATTCATGCTGTGCTGAACCAGTCATGGAGAGAATAGGGCGGAGCGGGGTATTGGCTTTATGTGTCTTCGGTAAGCCATACATAGGGGGGCGCTGAGAGCCATGCGGGCGGATCCTGACATAAACATTATGTGCTAGCTGATCATTCTTACGCAAATCTAGCAGGTAGCGCTGCAACATACCCTCGAGGCAACTAGTCCGATCGTGACTACATGCAGGACCAATGCACCGAAATTTGGAATCATCATCAAGAACATCCATCATCTTACCAACATAATCACGCTTATTCAAAAGAACAACTCCGGTGCCTTTGTCGGGTTTACAAATGTGAATGTCTTTGTTAGATCTAAGACCACGCACAGCCGTCATACATTCACGCGTCATATGGAAATCGGACATGTCGTTGGGTATGCCACAATACGAGTGCGCGAGATCAGCCAAACGCGCCTTGGCTGAAGCTGCGTCATCCTTGCAAGTAGGATTGTGCCGTATTAGCTGTGAATAGAGGAGTTCGAATTCCGCAAACACCTCTTCACGGCTAATGTGAGGTTTGGGTATTCAAAACATTTACAGCGGTGTCCTTAATAGCGCTGCCAAATCGGTGCTGCTTCAGCAACGCTTCTTAGAAGCGTTGTTCATTCAGTCGAGAGATCCACTATTGTGCCGACAAAAGGAGTTTGTACAAGCGCTTCGATTATTCTAGCGTGCCCGGATCATACCGGGTCGCTATACACACCCTTCCTTGACTTTTGTATCTTCTTGTATTCTCTCATTCCTGCGTTGTGACCCGATGAGTGCAGGTCGAAAAGCTTCGTCACTATGAATTTGTTAAATGTTATCTTTAAATATACATTCAATTCCAAAAGGATCAATATAATATAATTTTATGAAAATTTTATGAAAATACGATTTATCCCCCCCCCCCCTAAAAAAAAAGACAAAAAGAAAAAACGCTAAAGACCCGTCCTCCGGCCCCCTTCCCCTCCAAATTTTGGACAGTAAGGCCTATTCCAATACAATCCCCCAGCCCCCAGTAGCCCCCTCAAAAAATTTTCACTAGAACTGCGACTGGAAAAGTGACTGTAGTTTGGAAATTTACACATTCACCCTGATAATGTTTTTATTCAAACGCGCAATTCTTACTCGTTCTTATTCGATTTATGATACCTCTATGCCTATGGCCTATGGTCTAGGCATACACGTGCGAATGGACTATAAAGGGTTTACGCACGCGTACACGTACACAGGTGTAAACACCACACAAGCACACACATTGCCGTGATTTATGAATATGCATAGTATTTCAGATCCGCGAGGTTGATGAATAATTAATGAGGCGTGTGACGTCGATACCAGATTAACGCCCATATAGTGCTCCCCCTCTTTAAAGGCCAAGTCCACCCTGACAAAAAGTTGATTTGAATAAATAGAGAACTAGAAAGGCCGTCAAAGGCGGCAGACCCACGCCTTAACCCAATAGGTTTTGTTTTGTTGCGATTATTTTTGTAAGCAGTATCCATTCAAAGGGGATAACAAGAGGCACATCTCCCCCCAATAAATTTTGCCATATCCAGGTCATAGCTTTGTGTGTCCCCACCCTTGAAAAAAATCTTCTGAAAAAGATATTTCATTATTGAAACATCCCTCCCCTAAAAGTAATTGATTAGACATGTCAGAGAGCGTGGCGTTGCGAGGAAAAAAATGTTAGCAATTTGTATTCAGTGTTCAGTCATGTAAGTGTTAATAAATGTATTCATGTTCTATCTTTAAATTACAATAGTTATGTTCACACGTAGTACATAGCATCGATGTTATGTAAGTCTCGAAACTATATCCAGTACGTTCAGACAGGGCCTGATCGACTTGCTTCTATCACCCACTCGTGACTATTCATCGCTCACTCGCTGCCAAAACAATAATTACTGCGCCACGCACGGTGACCCGAGTACAACTGGTATTGAAGTTTGTGCACAGGGGTCATATGCGAAGTTGCGAGTGAAGATAGCAGCGAGTGAAGCAGCGATTGCGTTCACATTACAAATAGTCACAAGCGCGGTGGGTGGTCTGTCTGCGTTCAGACAGCGTTTGGTCTTAAAACTATCTGGTCATGACCAAAATAGTCTCGAAACCTAGATAGCATCGATGCTATCGCTCTACGTGTGAACGTGCCTATTGCAATTGGGGTTGTTGTTTTTTTTCATCGGGCTTGGATAAAATAAATATGACGACAAAATAAGTTGGATCTCGACTTCAAAATGACATGCATGCGAGGCACAGAGCTTACTCACTCAGCTCAGTCACCACACATCAACAAAGTCAAAGTGGATACTGTATTGGCGTGCATGTATTCGGCGAACCTCGATCAGCCACCAAATTTTGCAAATCCACACAAATTAAAAAAAAAATACAGTTTTTGTATATATTTTACAACTACGAAATCCACTCAAACAGACATAAATGAGTTATAAACTAACTCAAATCTCAAATGACAGGACCATTATAACCCAAAGAAAAAAGTTCAATCCTACTACAGTCAGCCAGGCACAGGCACTGTACTCCCTGGGGTTATGTACTCCCTAGCCCGACCAGATCGCCGTCACTTCGCGACAGTATGTACAGCGCTGTGTATAGTTATGTTATGTACAGCTAGCTAGCTACACAGCACACTCACTCAGATCAACACACGCGAACGCTCGCGAGTGCGATAGACTCACTCACGTCGAACAACTCACCAGACTTTCACAGAAAACAATTAAAATCACGTACTACACGTCCACCAGGATAAAATAAATCACAAAAACTTCCACAACAAAGTGGAAAGAACCGGGGAAGATAAACAGAAATGCACAGAAGATAAGAAATAGAGGAGAAGCCGTAGGGCTAGGGTAGCCTGAATCTAAATGAATTTGTAGTTATTAAAATGGTATCGCGCGCGATAGCTAGCTAGCTCCTATATAGAGCCGCCTATTACTAGTATACCGTACATGTATAGCCGGCCGCTTTCGCAGTAGTAGTTCAAGCGCGCGAAAAATCCCTTGTTGCTGGGATACGTTGGCTTTGAAAATTCATTGCAGGCTCGTACGGATTTGAAGTGAAATGGCAAATAATGGGTCTAAAAGTCTTCTAAAATTCATAAACCTGAAATAGACTTTTGGTGAGACGAAGTAATGAGTGTTTTGACTGGCCAAAATATTTCTGCATCTGCAGGCGAAGTTTGGGGTCATCAATCTGTCTAGTTTCTTTCCTGTCAATATCTGAACTGAAGTTCCTATACTTTACTACAGGGTCAAAACTTCAAGGTCACACAGAATGTGCAGGGGTCAACCAATCATCACCAAAATCTAATCGATTCTTTCCTGTATCTTTCTGAACAGTCCCTGAAAATTTGGTGCAAATCCGTTCACCCGTTCTCTTGTACACAAAAAAACAAACAAACATACAAACAAACAAACTAGAAAGGCCGTCAAAGGCGGCAGACCCACGCCTTAACCCGATAGGTTTTGTTTTGTTGCGATTATTTTTGTAAGCAGTAGCCATTCAAAGGGGATAACAAGAGGCACATCCCCCCCCCCCCCCCCCAATAAATTTTGCCATATCCAGGTCATAGCTTTGTGTGTCCCCACCCTTCTGAAAAAGATATTTTATTATTGAAACATCCCTCCCCTAAAAGTAATTGATTAGACATGTCAGAGAGCGTGGCGTGGTGAGAAAAAAAATGTTAGCAATTTGTATTCAGTGTTCAGTCCAAGGCCGTACGCAGAATTTTTTTTCCTGGCGGGCAAGATGATCGCTTTCAAAGGAACCCATAACTTGAAGTCTAAAACCCGATTAAAAAAAAGTATGATTTTGAAATTTCTGGGGGGGGGGCAGTTGCCCCCCCCCCCCCCCTCCCCGCTGCATACGGCCTTGTTTCAGTCATGTCAGTGTTAGTAAATGTATTCATGTTCTATCTTTACATTGCAATTCGGGTTGTTTTTTTTTCATCGGGCTTGGATAAAATAAATATGACTTCAAAATGACGTGCATGCGATGCACAGAGCTTACTCACTCATTACTACAGTCAACCCCAGGCACTTCGCGACAGTGCTGGCTGTGTATATGTACGTACACTACAGCTAGCTACTCAGCCACTCACTCAGATCAACACACGCGAACACTAGCGAGTGCGATAGACCATAGGATAGACTCACTCACGTCGAAGAAACTCACCAGATTTCCACCGAAAACAATTAAAATCACGTACTACACGTCCACCAGGATAAAATAAATCACAAAAACTTCCACAACAAAGTGGAAATAACCGGGGAAAATAAACAGAAATGCACAGAAGATAAGAAATAGAGGAGAAATTAGACGTGCTAGGCTATATGTATTATGTATACCGTATACCTAGCCGCTTTCGATTTCGCAATTCCGCAACGAGAGTACAGTTCAAGTGCAAAAAATCCCTTGTAGCTGGGATACGTTGGCTTTGAATATTCATTGCAGGCTCGTACGGATTTGAAGTGAAATAGCAAATAATGGGTCTAAAAGTCTTCTAAAATTCATAAACCTGAAATAGATTTTTGGTGAGACGAAGTAATGAGTGTTTTGATTGGCCAAAATATTTCTGCATCGGCAGGCAAAGTTTGGGGTCATCAAACTTTCTAGTTTCTATCCTGTCACTCTCTGAACTGAAGTTCCTATACTTTACTACAGGGTCAAAAGTTCAAGGTCACACAGAATTTGCAGGGGTCAACCAATCATCACCAAAATCTAATCGATTCTTTCCTGTCACTTTCTGAACATTCCCTGAAAATTTGGTGCAAATCCGTTCACCCGTTCTCTTGTTATCTTGTACACAAACAAACAAACAAACAAACATACAAACAAACAAACAAAAAAAACAAACAAACAAACAAACATAGGGAGCCCTTTACATAACCCTGCCGATTTCATCGGCGTGAAAAATCCAACAAGCATAACACTGAAAATTTCATCAAAATAGGATGTAAAATAAGAAAGTTATGGTATTTTAAAGTTTTGCTTAATTTCGCAAAACAGTCATATGCACATCCTGCTCAGTATGCAAATGAGGGAACCAGTGACGTCACCCACTCACTATTTCTTTTGTATTTTATTATGTGAAATATAGAATATTTTAATTTCTGCAGATTTCACAATTAGAAAGCTCTCATTGAATTGTGTATAGGTTGCAACAATGGTAATTACACATGTTCAGCGAGGAATCAAACCTTGTTTCACATTTTAACACAGGAAAAATAAAAATATTTTGTATTTCATGTAATAAAATACAAAAGAAATAGTGAGTGGGTGATGTCACTGGTTCCCTCATTTGCATACTGAGCAGGATGTGCATATAACTGTTTTGCGAAATTAAGCGAAACTTTCAAATACCATAACTTTCTTATTATTAGATAACAAGAGAACGGGTGAACGGATTTGCACCAAATTTTCAGGGAATGTTCAGAAAGTGACAGGAAAGAATCGATTAGATTTTGGTGATGATTGGTTGACCCCTGCAAATTCTGTGTGACCTTGAACTTTTGACCCTGTAGTAAAGTATAGGAACTTCAGTTCAGAGAGTGACAGGATAGAAACTAGAAAGTTTGATACCCCAAACTTCGCCTGCCGATGCAGAAATATTTTGGCCAATCAAAACACTCATTACTTCGTCTCACCAAAAATCTATTTCAGATTTATGAATTTTAGAAGACTTTTAGACCCATTATTTGCTATTTCACTTCAAATCCGTACGAGCCTGCAATGAATATTCAAAGCCAACGTATCCCAGCAACAAGTTGCCCCCCCCCCCCCCCCAGAAATGTCAAAATCATACTTTTGTTTAATCGGGTTTTAGACTTCAAGTTATGGGTTCCTTTGAAAGCGATCATCTTGCCCCCCCCCCCCCCCCCCCCCCAAGGAAAAAATTTCTGCGTACGGCCTTGGACTGAACACTGAATACAAATTGCTAACATTTTGTTTTCTCACCACGCCACGCTCTCTGACATGTCTAATCAATTACTTTTAGGGGAGGGATGTTTCAATAATAAAATATCTTTTTCAGAAGAATTTTTTCAAGGGTGGGGACACACATAGCTATGACCTGGATATGGCAAAATTTATTGGGGGGGGAGATGTGCCTCTTGTTATCCCCTTTGAATGGCTACTGCTTACAAAAATAATCGCAACAAAACAAAACCTATTGGGTTAAGGGCGTGGGTCTGCCGCCTTTGACGGCCTTTCTAGTTCTCTATTTATTCAAATCAACTTTTGGTTAGAGTGGACTTGGCCTTTAATACGGGGACACTAGTGTAGGCCTATATCGTCTGCCCTCTGCTGGACGTCACGCCGACTCGGCCCTCAATTAGCCTCCGCCAATATCGCCGTACCCAGTCAGAGTCCCTCGGAGCCGGCTTTTGCTAAACAGTCGGGTAACGTCGCGTCGCGTTGGTAGAAATTTTCGAACATTTTTCAGGAAGGTGTCTTCAAGTGGACAAATTGAAAAAAGAGTCCATCTCAGTATGATTTTTCCCGTTTTCAGGCTAAAAACGACAAACAAGGGAATAAAGAAAACAATAGAAGGATAATGCAAAGAAAAACATGAACTATAAAGAGAGAATAGAAGGGTAGGAAGGATGGAAGAAAATATGATGAAAGGAAACAAAGAATACAACAAAAGGAAAGTTGGAAAGTAAAAATAAGTGGATAAAAACAAAGAATAACATAAAGAAAGATAGAGACATAAATGATAGAAGGATAAAGATATTAAGAGTAACATAAGGAAAGATAGAAGAGAAGATGATAATTTGAATAAAGGAATAACATAACGAAAGAAAAGATGAAAGGAAAACAAAATGATAGGATAAAAGCAAAGAATGTTTTAAGGAAGGTAAGTAAAGATGGGAAGCAGAAAATGATTTTAAAAAGAATAATATGAAATATAGAGAGAGAAATGAAAAGTTTAACTTATATAAAGAAAGACAGAGAGAGAAATGATAGAAGGATAAAGATTAACGTGAGGAAGGTGGGGGGGGGAGAAAATGATAACAGGAAACAAAGAATATCATAACGAGAGGAAGGATGGAAAGATAATTGATGGAAGGATAAAAGTAAGAAATGACAAAGCGAGAGATAGAGAGAAAATGATAGAAAGATAAATATAAACATGAAAAAAGGTGGAAGAGAAGATGATAAAAGGGAACAAAGAATAACAAAGTGGAGATGGAAAGCAATAAAAAAAGAGGATAAAAAGAATAAATATAAACAGTAACATTATGACAGATGGAAAACAAAATGATAAAAGCAATAAAAGAATAACGTATGATGAAAGGAAAGGTGGAAAGAAAAAATTAATAAAAGGATTAAAAACAACTGAATTAGTAATTACGCGATGCGTAATATATGTCCGCGCCAGAAGTGTAGATCTGTGGAATGGCTGTTAATTTATGTAATTTCTGATAGAACCTTGAAGATAAATGTGAGAAATGAATTATCAAATTCAAATGTTTTATGATTATAATGCATTTTCTGTTGATTTTGAATAAATAACAATAAATATGCATAATTAATGAATTTCAAAATTTTGTGTAGAGGTTTGACAGCCCCTACCCAGCCCTATCAGATAAAACAATCAGATTCAAAATACGGTGTGAAATAGAGAAGTAGCATTTTTCGTCGATTTTGAATAAATTTGCATAAATTTGCATAATTGACGAATTTCATGATTTTGTGTAGAAGTTTGGAAGCCCCCACTCAGCCCTATCCGATAAAACAATCATAATCAAAATCGGCCAAGAAATGATGGAGAAGTAGCATTTTCTAACTTTTTGAGCACACACGGACGGACGGACGGATCTTTTGTTGTATTCTTTGTTTACTTTCATCATATTTTCTTCCATCCTTCCTACCCTTCTATTCTCTCTTTATAGTTCATGTTTTTCTTTGCATTATCCTTCTATTGTTTATCTTTATTCCCTTGTTTGTCGTTTTTAGCCTGAAAAAGGAAAAATCATACTGAGATGTGTGTGTGTAATTGGGTTTTTACAGACGTGTATCAATCAGATATGATTATTTACGTCTGGGACCGACCTTTAACGTCACCATCCGAAAGACGTTACTCGGTCTCGAACCTAGGTCCGCTGAATCAGTTTATAACTTCCACTGGTAGCTGGATTACAGCTACCAGTGGACTCTTTTTCAATTTGTCCCCTTGAAGACACCTTCCAGAAAAATGTTCGAAAATTTCTACCAACGCGACGCGACGTTACCCGACTGTTTAGCAAAAGCCCTCGGAGCCTCCCTTTGGTTGATAGCATCGGTGAGAGGCTCAGATCGAGATCGAGTTCCTCTCATGTGAGAACTGTTTAACGGGCGGTTGGAACTCGCATCTCGTGACGAAGATTTACTCCCAGAAAAAAACGTACTTCTGCCCTATAACTGACGTGGACCTTCCCCAAGCAAAGAACGAAGATTACATTCATTTATTCCTATAGAATTGAGTTTTCTTTGCAGTTTTATTCTCTGAATTCGATATTTTTAGCATTCCAATAAAAAGTGACCGATTGTATCAGGCTTTAAACATACCTCACATAATCCATTGTGGTGTTTTTTTAATCTGGTATTGAAAGAATTTCTAGGATATACCCAAACCCATACGAAGACGATGACAAACTACCTCACTTTTCCTATTACCACCCTTTTTGCTTTGTGTTAACTTAACATTGGGTTTTATGTCTTTCAAAGTATTTTGTTTATATTTATTCCAGTGTTGTTGTCATTCAGCTTTTAGTTTCAATTTAGTGACATGTTTTATTTCATTTAGATTCAACTTAATGTGCAAATCAACACGACTTTTATTAGCAGCTTGTTTAGCTATACTATCAGCATTCTCATTACCAGCTACGCCACAGTGGCTTGGAACCCAGTCAAAATGAACTTCAATTCCGTGATTGCCAATAGAACAGAGGATAATTTTAATGTCACAGATAATAGGATTATACGTCTGATTATGTGATAATGCTAAATATCCTAATTAAAGCCATATAAATAGCAGCTAATAGGGCGGTTTACTTAGTATGTGCTAGCCTCTTGTCGAGGCCCTGGCGCTGTTGAAATCCTTGGCGATATGGAGGCAAAATTTCTGGCTCGCTTCGCTCGCCAGAAAAACCGAGGCGCTTGCGCCAAGGGCCTCTTCACACCTGATCTGAATTTCTTTTGTATTTCATGGTTTTGACGAATATTCCGACCAAATTTTGGTCGGTGAAAATCATCCAATAAGCGCGAGCTACCATGACGTAATGTTAAATATTCATGACTCGACTGCACGCTATTTCTTACATATTAAATAATCGCAGCCCAAAATGGCGTTCAACGTTTCTTCACACGACGAGTGATGACGATATTTGTATGAACTTAGTATATGCCGCTAGAATGTTGAAGATTGACAGATTCAAAGATTTGCAAGTTGATGCAATCAAATCTGCACTTAAAGGACAAGATGTTTTTGTGAATCTGCCTACTGGCTATGGAAAAAGTGTTATCTTTCACGCACTACCGCTCTGTGCTGATTACCTCCGTGTGCCAGGGATGGAGAGTGAGACTGCTGCTAGCTTCGCGAACGTCAGGCGGATCCCCCGGTGAAGTTTACATCAGAATTGATGGAGATGCATCTATTGTTGAACGGTGACTTTTATTTCCCATTCTTCATTATTTGTAAATACATGATGATCTCTTGAGAAATATGTACATTTGTCTTATTTCAAATTACCATGGTTTGTAAGCTAGAGATCGAATTCTTCATAATGTGCTTGTCTGTGAATGTATTTTGAGCAAGAGATTTACGTAATCCCCCCCCCCCCCAAAAAAAAAAAAAAATTATAATAATAGACTAGTCCAGAACTGAAGTAAGAAATCCTTGAGATTTCATTGGCCAATTTGCTGGGCGATCGCCGCGGTTATCTAACTATTCACGTTTTCATGCATAATTCAGTAGGAAAACGTGCCTCATGAATCGGGTCAGGTGTCAAGTAGCCTTTTGACAATGCACTCGTGACTTGGCTATTTTTCTTGGCAAGTAAGCTAGTAGTAAGCAAGTAAGCCCGGTGAATGCGCTATCGAGCGAAGTGTCGCGATGGGCCTTTTGCAACCTGTATTGTATTTCTTATGTTATCCTTTGTTCCTAGCGAGGATCTGCTACCTTTTTGGTAGGAGCCAATCAGCGAACGTATCTTCGCATGACGTCAGCATAAATTTGGTATGAAATTCGCCTTCATCTCGAGCGCTAGCTCGCTCGTCACGTACTGCACCCGGCGCAAGCTACATCTATCATGAACGAATCACTTGGAAAGCAAGCCCCGCAGAGACCGTTGTGATTGGTCGATAATCCTCGGTGTAGGCGTGTTAGCATACGAAAGTCAACTCGTGAATAATTCATATCGGACGATGGAAACCCAGGTTCCAAAAGGCCTCGCGACTAAAGTCGCTCGATCGCGCGTTCACCCGGGCCGTGTCGATTCTTTTCGTCACCGGCTAGTCTCATCTCAGGCACAGCATGACGAGGAAAGTGGCCAAGTCACGAGCCCTTGTCAAAGGCTAGGTGTCTTGAGGCCTTTGGCGCAAGCGCCTCGGTTTTTCTGGCGAGCGAAGCGAGCCAGAAATTTTGCCTCCATTTCGCCAAGGTTTTCAACAGCGCCAGGGCCTCGACAAGAGGCTAAGTATGTGCAGACTTTTAATTTTGCACACGGCCGCAACCTCGCGCAAAGGAACTGTCGACGTCGACTGCTGGGGACTGCTCTATTATAATTAGTCCCATCTATAGATGTGCGTGTAGAGTACCGATAGAGTGCGTCGCATCAAACTTATCTCATCAATACTTGAAAGAAAATAAATTTTACATCACATCGCGCACCGTAGATCTAAATCAAGGTTTAATTTCACATGAGAGAGTACGCCAAAAGAGGATTTTCCTCCACAGTTTCCGCAAAATGGGAGGAAAACATTGCTGTTACTGTTAGTGTTACGAAACGTGCAACAGCGATTCACGATATTTTGGGAAAAGGCCCGAAATGCTGGGGGTGTTTTTCATCCCTTTCCCGAAACCAAAAACAAATTTAGACAAATGTACAACCTGGATAAAAATGTGTGGTCGAAAGGACTTTGGAATAGACCGAATCACCAAGGATACCTACATCTGTTCCAGGCATTTTGTGGGAGGAAACGGCCCGACCATCGAACATCCCCTCCCCATTCCAGCTGCAGTCACCGAGCTTAATTTGAGCGACAAATTGCTACAAAACCTCGCGGCCTCCGCCTGAAAGCGGTTCATGGTTGGAAACTCCGCCTCCGCCTCCGAGTCCAAAGAGACATCAGGCAGTCCAAATAGAAGAAATTCAAAACCTGCAAGATCTAGATGTTCCCCCGAATGTTCCCCCTGATGTTCCCCTGGATGTTTCTGTCTACAATTTTGTGGATCGTAATATAAGTAATAAATGTGTATAAATCTACCCCCCCCCCTCCCCGACAGAAGGAAGCATGAGTCATTGTTCCTATTGTCCCATACTCCCTTTTGTCAAGTGGGGAGGGGGCATATTAATTTCAGGATCCATGCTTTATAACTGTTCATAACTCTTTATTTTTACTGAAAGTAGTTTCTATATTTAAAAGTTTGAGGCAATAGATGAGTACAAAGTGTGAGTGAGGGGGGAGGGGGAGGGGTGTATATCGCATATAGGCCTACAAGTAGTTATTCATCATACTTTATTTGCGTCTATCGCATACTAGTAGTTATTCATCATAAATTCTTATTATAGTGGGACAATGTGGGAAACTGTCAACTTTCTTTCCATCAATACTGTATATGTACACATATTTTGAAGCTATACATATAGCATTTCTGCATTTCTTATTGAGAGATGAAATAATAAACAGTGTGATTACATGACATCATCACAGATACCCTCAAATGATTTATAACCTTTCAGTTTCTTCCGGTCATAGTCTGTTCTGTTAATAATCAAATACGGTAGTTGAAAATATCGAATAATCCAAACCCAGGAATGTCTGAGAAGTCTCTCGTATATCCTGTCAGTTTCGTTGGGTCCGGGCATCCGGCTCGCGAGAGTTTCTCCTGCAACGTACCGGCGGTATCTACCTAGGTGAGCTCGGGATCCACGGAAGATCCAAATCACCGACAACCGTCACAAATTTGACAAGTTTTTCCTTATTATATCACTCGTACTCACACCTCTTTGTCTCAAGAAGTCTGTCAAATCTTTGACATTGACGATGAACTCCTGACAGATGGGATGTCACCCTCTTTTACCCCCCCCCCCCCCCCCCACATTCACATACACAACCACCACAACCAGTACCACCACCACCACCACTACCACCACTACCACCACTACCACCATCACCACCGCCTGTTCCCTATCACGATGACTGTAACAAAAGAAATCATGTTTGCAACAATTTAGAATAAAGAATGTCATAAATAACATAACTGTTTTGTTTTTTCCCCTTGGAAAAAGGGAAAGGAATATATTTATATGTCAAATATGGATCTTAACTCTTAATGTGCCATTCCACACAAATCCAATATAGAAGAGTATTTATATGGCAAACAAAGAGTTAAAAACTCATGCCACTAATGTAAGACGGTAACCATAAGATAGTCAATTATAAATAAGTACCTACAGCCCAAATACAATCATGTTTTAGCAGTATTATTCCTGTTATTATTATTATTATGATGATTATGATTATTATTATTATGATTGTTATTATGATAATTATTATTATCACCATAATCATTATTGTTATTTTGATCACCATCATCGACATCATCATTACTATTATCATTACTGTCAATGGTGGTCCAGGTGTATTGTAAAAAGTAGGAGAAATACCACCAACAGGACTACGAGTTGTAGTAGTGGTCGTGATGGTAGCAGTAAAAGTAGTAGTAGGAGTAGTAGTAGTAGTAGTAGTAGTAGACATGATAGCAGCAGCAGTAGTAGTAGCAGTAGAAGAAGAAGTAGTAGTAGAAGTAGTAGTAGTAGCAGCAGGAGTAGTAGTAGTGGTAAATTGCCACTTGGTCTAATGTCAACTGGTCTAATAGCCAAATGGTCTAATATCATTCAATCTAACAACACTTGGTCCATTAGCAATTCCTCCAATCAACATTTCGTCTAATAACCATAATTATGGTCTATTAATCACTTCGTCTAATCACAACTTCGTCTATACCCAAATCGTCTAAAACCCATTTGGTCTAATACCCATTTACTCTAAACCCATTTGGTCTAAGCACCACTTGGTCTAATTATCAATTCGCCTAATAATGTTCACTTGGTCCAATATTTATTTCGGCTAAAACCAGTTGGTCTAATAACCAAATGGTCTAATCATCATTTCGTCTAATAGCCATTTTGTCTAATTCCAGTTGGTCTAAAATCCACATCGTCTACTCATCACTTCGTCTAATTACCATGACATCTAATCATTATTTAGTCTCATCCTCAGTTCGTCTAATAACCGTTTTGTCTAATGTTCAGTTGGTCTAATACTATACAGACAAATAGGTTAGCCTATACTTTGCATGGGCCGCGGAACCGGGACGGGAGGGGGGTATACACACACACACACACATATATATATATATATATATATCTTATTATATAATACACTAAGGATTTCGGGCTGCTGTTTTTTTTGGTTCAAATAGGCTCCTCCCCTGGCCCTTTCGGTCCCCGCCTTTTGGTACCCACGGGTGGGGAAGGGTTCTTAGGGTGGTGGGAGGCACTTCTTGAGGGCTGACGTCCCGTCCATATTTCATAAATCCATTTTTAAACATTGAATTTCCGCAGGGAGTAGGCCTAATAATTCCGCCCACCCATAAAGCGGGTCTGTAGCTTCATGCCCAGCCAACCCATATACCTTTCCCTGTGAAGGGGAGCTATTCCGCAGAACGACATGGCCATATATCCACATGGCTTCAGTGTACAGTACAGTATTATACACACGTGTTAGATCACAGGTATAGAGTTACATCATTTGAAGCTTCATGGTCACACACACAGTTTAGTGTGTATGTTTCACGACGTTCGCTCCCGGTAATTTGACACTTTCTCAGAAAATCTGATAAGAAGAAAATTCCTTCGAAAATTTCCATAATGATTATGAATACGTATAATGATATTAATCCCTTATCCCCTCGCCCTGAGGGTGATGGGATGACAATGGAATGGGGGGAACTGGAGGGGGGGGGGGGGGTAGTAGGGGGAGTCAATCCGTCGGTCCTCCCAAGACCCATATACGGGGGCCATAATCCCCCTGAAAATAAAATGACAAATTCATTTTTTCTCATTATTGCATCCTCTACAGGGGACGTACCGCTAATTATGGATGTTACTCTGAGTATTAATAAACCACAGAAACATGGCAATTAGATCAAATCGCTCCCTCTAGGTCTATGCATGGATATTCTACTCGAACATTATTATATCCATATCATCAATTTTCATCAAGATTAAAAGGAATTTTCTTCAAAACTCATGCAAGCTTTGGATAAATAAGGCGGATCCAGAATTTTAGCATAAGGCGGGGAAAACAAGTGCAGGTTTGTCAAATTTTGGAAAAGGCAGACCTGAGGTGGGGGGGGGGGGGGGGTGGACCTCAGACCTAGAAAATTCGCTCAGGAGGGGGTGGTTATGCGGGGTCCCTCCATAATTCTCTGACAAGCCAAAAAAAGGTTTCATTCTAAAAGGGGGCGGGGGCACGATCAACAAAAGGGCGGATCGTCTATGGTCAAAATGCATACTTTCCTGCCTTTGAACTTTCCTGCCCCCCCCCCCGGGTCTGCCAATGGACATGTTGTAAATACTTCTTGGTAAAAATAACTCTACCCAACTTTTTTATTTATTCACTTGATTATTGTAACAAATATACGGTACGGTGGTTAATCATAAACACAGCTAGCGCCCGTGGATGTCCACGGGCTGCTTCTGCTAGTATATAATACACTAAGGATTTCGGGCTCTTTTTTTGGTTCAAATAGGCTCATCCCCTGGCCCTTTCGGTCCCTGCCTTTTGGTACCCACGGGTGGGGAAGGGTTCTTAGGGTGGTGGGAGGCACTTCTTGAGGGCTGACGTCCCGTCCATATTTCATAAATTCATTTTTAAACATTCAATTTCCGCAGGGAGTAGGCCTAATAATTCCACCCACCCATAAAGCGGGTCTGTAGCTTCATGCCCAGCCAACCCATATACCTTTCCCTGTGAAGGGGAGCTATTCCAAAGAACGGCATGGCCATATATCGGCATGGCTTCAGTGTACAGTACAGTATTATACACACGTGTTAGATCGTTCGCACGTACGTATACAGGTCATCATACAGGTATAGAGTTTGAAGCTTCATGGTCACACACACAGTTTAGTTGTATGTTTCAGTAGTTGTATGTTTCGGTAATTTGACACTTTATCAGAAAATCTGATAAGAAGAAAATTCCTTCGAAAATATTTCCATAATGATTCTCCCCTCGCCCTGGGGGTGATGGATGACAATGGAACGGGGGGAGTGGTGGGGGGGGGGGGGGGGGGGGGTAGTAGGGGGGTAGTAGGGGGAAAGTCAAATCCCGTCGTCCTCCCACAGAAACCATATCAGGGGGCCATAATCCCCCTGAAAATAAAATGACAAATTCATTTTTTCCATTATTGCATCCTTTACAGGGGAGGTACCGCTAATTATGGATGTTACTCTGAGTATTAATACCACAGAAACATGGCAAGATCAAATCGTTCCCTAATATAGGTCTATGCATGATATTCTACTCGAACATTATTATATCCATATCATCAATTTTATCAAGATTAAAAGGAATTTTCTTCAGAACTCATGGAAGCTTTGGGATAAATAAGACATATTCACATGATCAGGGGTGGATCCAGAATTTAGTATAGGCCTAAGGGGGAAAACAAGTGCAGGTTTGTCAACTTTGGGAAAAGGCAGACCTGGGGGGGGGGGGGGGTAGCGAGAATTTTTTTTTTCGTTAGACCTAGAAAATTCGCTAAGGGGGGGGGTGGTTATGGGGTCCCTCCATAATTCTCTGACAAGCAAAAAAAAGAAGGTTTCATTCTAAAAGGGGGGAGGGGGCACAATCAACAAAAGGGCGGATCGTCTATGGTCAAAATGCATACTTTCCTGCCATTGAACGGGGGGGGGGGGGGGGATGGCACGGGCCAGAAGCACCCCCGGGGTCCGCCAATGGACATGTTGTAAATACTTGTTGGTAAAAACCCGACTTTTTTTATTTATTCACTTGATTATTGTAACAAATATACGGTACGGTGATTAATCATAAACACTGCTAGCGCCCGTGGATGTCCACGGGCTGCTTCTGCTAGTATATATATATATATTACTATTTCCGATCATAGGGGGAATCCTGACAATGCGGTTTATTCCGTCACAATAAAAATTGGCCGTTAGTATCAGTATCACGACCATTGGGCCAAAAGAAACAGTTGTTTTCAACAATTTAAAATCAAGAATGTTGTCATAAATTAATGTCATGACTGTTTTTGTTTCCTTCGAAAAATAAGAAAAGGAATTTTATCATAGGTATGTATATTAAATACGGATCTCAAACATTCATGGTATTAATTTGATACAATCACTATAAAATAATTATCGATAAGCAATTGAGCATCTTTAGAGGTATAATGATAATAATAACTATCATTATCATTACTACTATTGTTATTATGATCATACTTATTATTATGCTTTTGATCATATTTCTAGTATATTTACCATCATCAGAAGTGTCAGTAGTGTAGGTGTAGTATAAATAGAAGAATAAATACCAGCAACAGAACTACCAGGAGTAGTGATTGTGTAGTAGTAGTAGTAGTAGTAGTAGTTGTAGTAAGTTAGTAGTAGTAGTAGTTGTAGTAGTAGTAGTAGTAGTAGTAGTAGTAGGAGTAGTAGTAGTAGTAGTAGTAGTAGTAGTTAGTAGTAGTAGTAGTAGTAGTAGTTAGTAGTAGTAGTAGTAGTAGTAGTAGTAGTAGTAGTAGTAGTAGGAGTAGTAGTAGTAGTAGTAGTAGTAGTAGTAGTAGTTAGTAGTAGTAGTAGTAGTAGTAGTAGTAGTAGTTAGTAGTAGTAGTAGTTAGTAGTAGTAGTAGTAGTAGTAGTAGTAGTAGTAGTAGTAGGAGTAGGAGTAGTAGTAGTAGTAGTAGTAGTATTGGAAGAGCAGTAATAATAGTAGTCTTCTAGTACTCCTATTTCTGACAATGAATTCAAAAGCTACACATTGTGCCTACAACCGTCAGTGAATGCTATGCTAACATCACAGATGAGCGACTTTGTATCTTTTGGTATTTGTTCTTGTAATTGAACGTGATTTCTAAGATTTCTAATATTTCTAATATATCAGACACTGTTATACTTAGATTTTAAAAAACCCCATCTATGATAGAAAAGTACATCAATAAAGGTATACATATATATGTGTGTGTGTTGGGGGGGATAGCTGTACGGAATAACCTATGCAACAACTTTGGCAATACTCGTGGAAAGAAATGCAATTATTCTTCCATATATAAATACCCCCCGCCCCCCCCCCACCCCAACACACACACATATATATGTATACCTTTATTGATGTACTTTTCTATCATAGATGGGGTTTTTAAAATCTAAGTATAACAGTGTCTGATATATGGCTTTTCTAAACGACAGATGCTTTGACACATGCCCTCCGGAGACAAAATGCCCCCTCCAATTTCGTAACATTCAGATTTGTGACATGCAGAGTTGTTTACAGAAACTGTTTCCACAAGTTCGCACGCAAGCGTTTGGCATCTATTGTCAAATGGGGTGCTCTCCATTATGGAGAAGCAGTCATGAGCGGAACCATACATCCTGTGGCAACATATTTTTTTTCCTTTTCTTTCTTTTTTATGTTGAGCGAACTCAATATTTTTGGGGGGCATTGTGAACACACCTTTTCAACTAAATGTGTAAGGCAGTTTACACTATACACTATACATATAAATGATTTTGAGGTTTCTTTTCAATTGACAAAGTTAAAGTTAGCTACGTAATACATGAACACCCCCATCTCCACCACCACCGTTGCCAACTGCAATACCCTATCAGTACCCTACCATAATTAATGTACCTAAAGAAAATCATGTTTTAGAGTCAAGAATGTCGTCATAAATAACATGATTGTTTTGAAAAGGAATTATCGTAGTTTGGTATATGAAATATGGATTTATCATCTTCAACATGAAATTAACGGAGAATGGGTGAAGTTCTAAATTATATATTTATATTACAGCACCAATGCGACTATACAAACACTTTTTATCCATGGAATGTGACTATTTTCATGAACTAATCTTACGATTCAGAGGGCAATTACTTGCTTTAGATGAAATTTAAAAAAAAGATCCCCAGGGGGGCACGACGCTCACCTGATGTGGATCAATTCACATATGGTGCATGTTCTCTCTAGCACCACCAGGAGATATGTTAGAAATTGAAACAACTAGGAAGATGTACATGAGATGTTAGAAATTAACATACCCCCCCCCCCCCCCACCCCATGATCTACTTTGGATCCCCTACCCCTAAGGATGATTCCTACCAAGTTTGGTTGAATTCCGATCAGGTCTTTTGGAGAGAATCAGAATGTACATTCTGCCTGGCAGCGCCCCCCCCCCCCCACTCCAGTATGTTACCCCCACAAGGCCCCCTATAGGGCCACTCAGAGAAATTTCATGAACAACATTCATTCTTCATCTATAGAGGTATCTCCATACACAATACCAAGTCTGAGCTATGCCTGGTTCTGGAGAGGTATGTTTTGAAATTTACATAGCTTTTACAATTGGGGGCCCTCCCCTGGGCCACCCTGGGGGCCACATGTACCATTTTAGCAACTTTGGGTCCCCTACCCCTAAGGATGATTCCTACCAAGTTGGTTTGAATTCCGATCATGTGTTTTGGAGAAAATCAGAATGTATATTTTGACTGACAGCACTCCCCCCCCCCCCCCCCCCCCTCCAGTATGTTACCCCACAGGGCCCCTATAAGGCCACTCACAAAAATTTCATGAACAACATTCATTCTTCATCTATAGAGGTATCTTCATACACAATACCAAGTCTGAGCTATTCCTGGTTCTGGAGAAGAAGATGTTTGAAATTTACATAGCTTTTACAATTGGGGGCCCTCCCCCTGGGGCCACATGTACCATTTTAGCAACTTTGGGTCCCCTACCCCTAAGGATGATTCCTACCAAGTTTGGTTGAATTCCGATCATGGGTTTTGGAGAAGAAGATGAAAATGTAAAAAGTTAACGGACGACGGACGACGCGCGACGGACGACGGACGACGGACAAATTTCCATCGCAATAGCTCACTCGAGCCTTAAGCTCAGGTGAGCTAAAAAAGAAACAATTTGGCGGAGTTTGCTTGAGATAATAGACCCCCGAACAATGCAAAAGAAAAAAAAATAGCTATTAGGGAGTTTTCGAATGTGTCAACGTGAACGCCGTCCTAGATCCTCCCAGCGACAGTGGACTGCTTTGTGTTAACTGCATACCAATTAGGTGAAGCATGAAGCTAATGGGTGAAGCGAGGTTCACGTGTTAGAGAAGACGGCAATACCATGCTTGACGCGTTCTCGATCTGACTACTGGACGGGTGAGCTGTTCTTGCACAAAGCGCGGTATGCAGTACACACTATGAACACGATGACAAAGAGAGCGGACAATTTATGCAGCTCCTCATTGTACCCTCCACAATAGCTCTAGTAGACAAAAGAACATCCCTTCACTTCTATTATGTTACACATGTTCTACATATTAATACAGGATAGCAATGAATGGATGTTCTTTTGTTAACCAGTGCAATTGTGAAGGGTACAATGAGGAGCTGCATAAATTGTCCGCTTCTTTGTTCGTCATGTTCATAGTAACAAAGCAGTCCATTGTAGCTGTGAGGATCTAGGGCGGCGTTCACGTCGACACGTTCGAAAACTCACTATTTAGAGGTCCGGCGTGTAGCGCGCACTTGAACTCTGGAAACAGAAAGCAGGTTTATGTACATGCACTCATATCTATGGGCGGCCAAAAGGGCCAAAATAAAACTTTTCAGAAATATAGACAACCGCAGAAATAAAGACAAATTCAGAAATATGCAACCACAGAAATAAAGACAACTCCAGAAATAAAGACAACCACAGAAATAAAGACAAATTCAGAAATATAGACAACCACATAAATAAAGATAACTTCAGAAATAAAGACAACCACAGAAATAAAGACAAATTCAGAAATATGCAACCACAGAAATAAAGACAACTCCAGAAATAAAGACAACCACAGAAATAAAGACAAATTCAGAAATATAGACAACCACATAAATAAAGATAACTTCAGAAATAAAGACAACCACAGAAATAAAGACAACTCCAGAAATAAAGACAACCACAGAAATAAAGACAACTCCAGAAATATAGACAACCACAGAAATAAAGACAAATTCAGAAATATAGACAACCACAGAAATAAAAGATGACTCCAGAAATAAAGACAACCACAGAAAATAAGACAAATTCAGAAATATAGACAACCACATAAATAAAGATAACTTCAGAAATAAAGACAACCACAGAAATAAAGACAACTCCAGAAATAAAGACAACCACAGAAATAAAGACAACTCCAGAAATAAAGACAACCACAGAAATAAAGACAAATTCAGAAATATAGACAACCACAGAAATAAAGATAACTTCAGAAATATAGACAACCACAGAAATAAAGACAAATTCAGAAATATAGACAACCACAGAAATAAAGACAACCTCAGAAATAAAGACAACCACAGAAATAAAGACAACTGCAGTAATAAAGACAACCACAGAAATAAAGACAAATTCAGAAATAAAGATAAATCCAGAATCAAAGGAAACGGCTGAATTATAGTCTATCGCGAATATGAATACAGCACGCAAAAAGTAGAGTCGAACAGAAAATATAGTCGAGCTTCAGAAAAGAAAAACTTTTGAGAAATATACTAAATAGGAAAGGACAAGAGAGGGCGAAATCCTATCCTCGGCCAGGCTTATAGTCCGAAAGGGTGCGTTGACTTTTCCCCCTTCTAAATACAGTGTATCATCAGGGGTGGATCCAGGATTGTGTCGAAAGGAGGGGGCATAGAAATGCAGGTTTTGTCATCACGGGCGGATCCAAGATTTTGTAGAAAGGGGAGCATGGAAATGCAGGTTTTGTCATCAGGGGCGGATCCATGATTTTGTAGAAAGGGGAGCATGGAAATGCAAGTTTTGTCATCAGGGGCGGATCCAGGATTTTGTAGAAAGGAGGGGGGGGGGGGGGGCGGGGGCATGGAAATGCAGGTCTGTCAAGGGCGGATCCAGGATTTTTGTAGAAAGGGGGGGGGGATGGAAATGCAAGTTTTGTCATCAGGGGCGGATCCAGGATTTTGCAGAAAGGGGAGGGGCATGGAATGCAGGTAGGTCATCAGGGGCGGATCCAGGATCCCCTCACAATTTTGCCGAAAGTGTGCGTTTGGACTTTGGACGTGAATCCGCCCCTGATGACAAACCAGTTGCGTGCCCCCCCCCCCCCCCCCCCCTTCACAAAATCCTGGATCCGCCCGTGACAGACCTGCATTTCCTTTCCCTCTTTCTACAAAATCATGGATTCCCCCCCCCCCCCCCCTGATGACATACATGTACCTGCATTTCCATGCCCCCCTTTCTACAAAATCATGGATCCGCCCTTGACAGACCTGCATTTCCATGCCCCCTTTCTACAAAATCCTTTATCCACCCCTGATGATTAAACTGTATTTAGAAGGGGGAAAAGTCAACGCACCCTTTCGGACCATAAGCCTGGCCGAGGATAGGATTTCGCCCTCTCTTGTCCTTTCCTATTTAGTATATTTCTCAAAAGTTTTTCTTTTCTGAAGCTCGACTATATTTCTGTTCGACTCTACTTTTTGCGTACTGTATTCATATTCGCGATAGACTATAATTCAGCCGTTTCCTTTGATTCTGGAGTTATCTTTATTTCTGAATTTGTCTTTACTTCTGTGGTTGTCTTTATTTCTGGAGTTGTCTTTATTTCTGTGGTTGTCTTTATTTCTGTGGTTGTCTTTATTTATGTGGTTGTCTATATTTCTGAATTTGTTTTTATTTTTGTGGTTGTCTATATTTCTGAATTTGTCTTTATTTCTGTGGCTGTCTTTATTTCTGGAGTTGTCTTTATTTCTGTGGTTGTCTTTATTTCTGGAGTTGTCTTTATTTATGTGGTTGTCTATATTTCTGAATTTGTCTTTATATTTGTGGTTGTCTATATTTCTGAATTTGTCTTTATTTCTGTGGTTGTCTTTATTTCTGGAGTTGTCTTTATTTCTGTGGTTGCATATTTCTGAATTTGTCTTTATTTCCGTGGTTGTCTATATTTCTGAAAATTTTAATTTTGGCCCTTTTGGCCGCCCATACATATCCTCCAAAATGAGATGAAAGCCTGCATGGTCATTTATTTTTCGAGGAGACAAAGATAATGAGTGATTTGTTCCACATCAAAGTACATGCAACTATTGATTGCCATTATGAGGTTACCAAGGTAAATAAAGGTGTAACTCAAACGCAATCACGGAGACTTTAAAATAAAATAGCCAAGCTTTGCATGGGTATGAAAGGTTCAGATAAAGTCTGGGTCTGGTCACGCGATTACATTGCGAAAGGAACAATTGCTAAAGGTTGGTCAACATAAAATATAATTATACTGTAAGGTTTTGGAATCGAGGCAAAACAAGAACTTGACTCAATTTTCCTGAAAAGCACTTCAGCTCTTTTTCGTCATATTTTTAAGATGAGGGTATATGGGGGTTTTAAGCGTTTCTACTACTGCGATGTTCTTCCAAATTGACATGAAAGGAATGAGAAAGCTAACAAATTATTTTCACCTTGACCAGGACTCAATATTCTCTAAAACATTAACACCACATAAGACAAAAACAAAAACAAAATAAAAACCTGATTGATTTTTTAACAACGCAATTAAGTTTTTCAAAGGATGTGTAGATACAAAATTAAAACAGATACAAACAATATTTATGCATGATTGATTCACTTTTATTCACTAAATTCTAGTACAATCATAAAAAGACCATACGAAAACATCTTATATGTACATGTATATACATGTATACAGTTATTTACAGACAAGAAAATATTTGTAATATTAAGAGGTTCAAAATGTAGTTGTGCCAAAATATAATGGCATGTACTTTATATTCTACATACAAAAACATACAGTGAAGTGACGACACTTAAAGGATCCAATTCACGAATGAGGTTTTATTTAACCCATGGTCTAAATATTGCTTTAAACCTCCACTGCGGACTAAAATAAGCGTAAATATGCGTAAACATGTATAAGCATATCACCACCCACCCACTGGATATGAGGACACACTTGTGTGCTACACCTATGGATCTTTAAACCATGGGTTCAGATGAACCTCTTTCGTGAATTTTGGACAAAGACTCTAGTTGAGCTCCTACTTTTCATTTTCAACCCCGCTTCCCCACTCTCCCCCTCTTTGCCATTCACTAAAAATGTAAAATGGTTTCATTATGAAGCAGCACTTCAAAAGGCGTTTTACAGCGGCACAGGTAAACAAGTCTTTTCTCTTCAACAGGCCTGTTTACTAAGTGATTCAAATTGTATGCATACTTTTGAAACAAAGGTTGTTCTTGACAACCTGAAAGCTTGCCAGAGGCTTGTCAGACATAGCAACAAGTAATGTATGCAAACTGGATTCCAAGTATTGTAGTTCATTCATTAATAACAGGTTAATGGAATATCTCGTTACAAGGTCCCCAGGAAAGAAACATCCATAAATTTGAACACTTAGTAAGTGGGTCTATTGTTTTGAAAAAGCAAGGAACCTTTCATCCTTTGATTACTGAATTAAACTGTCCGTTACAAAGCCGGTGCTTTAAAGATGTTTGGGACACGGAAAACATATGGAATATAATGGTTTGAGGTTAGTAGGCCCACTTTATTGCTCACAACAGAACAAGTTATGCTAGAACATGTCAAAAGTTACTCACAAAAAAAACAAAACAATGGAATTAAAATGGAAACAATGTGGACGATGAGAATAAGATAGTTATTCAGAAAGCAATTCACTGCTTAAATTCTAAAATGAGTTACATGTGTGGAAATAATGTTATACATGTATGAAGAGAATCTTATTTTTTATATATGGTCTGAAAAGTCTCAAGAGCTTTTACAAACTGATCAGCTTTTCTCATTTGAATTGGCAACACTACTATTTTGCTTTCATTGCTACATTTTCTTGCATAAAGAAATGCATCTGAAAAGAAAACATTTAGATCGAAACCACATGTCAATTAAAAAGCTTGGATACAATTTCGATCACAAGCCCATAATTTGTCTGATGCACCAAACATTATACATAATATTTTATCACAAATGAATACATTATTCTGCAGCCGTCATATCTTTAGCAGTTTCAATCTTCAAAAAGATGCATAAAAACTTTCCAGAATACCCTACTTATAGATTCCTATTTTGAAACATACTTGTACAAAGACAATGCATGCCAAATTGGATATTATACAGAGAAAGGGTGTTATTAACTTCAAGATCTGATAATCTGTTGAAATAAAACTTTATGAAAAAATAAAAATTCTCCTTTAGAAAACAGTGATAAGTAAATACATGAATGGCATCCCCAGTGAATTTATGTTGCTGTCGAGTACATCCATATACAGTGATAAACATATCTATGCAAAACATGATAATAAATACACATTGGTAGACTGCATAAGCCATGATTTTCGTGAATTTCATGAATTGTTGTTATAGGGTGCAAATTTAACTACACGTGAAAATGCGCTTGAAATGCATACGTGGACATGTATTGTAAATAGCCTATGTTTATTATATGGAAACCATCATGTAGCACAAATGTCTGTGTCCCTATTATTCTCAAACATGTATATCTCTACGCAAAAATATTGACTTATACAGTACATGAAAAGCTTTAATGAATACCAATAGCTACATCATGAGCTAAAAACAATTTATTAAAAAAAAAAAGAGGTTAGCTCAAGAATGGTCAGGTAGAGTATTGAGAAAGGTCTGATTTATTTTGAAGAAGAAGAATAAAAATGTCAGGTTAATTCTGCTAATAAGAAGTGTAAGGTTTTCACTTTTGAGTGCAACCGTGGGCTGACCATGGTGATTGGTCTTCAGATGGTCTTGGGGGGCGTTTCATAAAGCTGTTCGTAAAGTTACCATATGACCAGCCAAATGGAATGCTCAATCATATTTAAATGCATCAACTAACGTTGAACTGTGCAGATGTAGATTAACATTCTCATTCTAACAAACACTTTTAATACAAAGTATATTTTTTTGCCACATTGTAATTCAATTGAGTTTATTGGAAATACAGTCACACTTTATTAAAACATCAGGAAAAACTGTGGGCATCCTATCTGACATTTCATATTCGAGTCGTTCGTAAGGCATGTGTAACTTTACGAACAGCTTTATGAAACACCCCCCCCCCCCCCCCTGGACTGCTACAGATGTAAAGTATATTTAGGTACATTATATACCAGCTAGTGGCACAAGTTAGCCTGACTCAACTTTGAATTGTCTTTAAGTCCTGGGCCCCGTTGCATAAAACTTACCATTAACGGTAACTCTGCCATCAATGGTAACTCCCATGGAAACCTTGGATTTGATTGGCTGTTAAATGATGTTATCATGGTAGTTACCATTGATAGCAGAGTTACCATTAATGGTAAGTTTTATGCAACAGGGTCCAGGTCTTCTACAATGATGCCTAAACCATCTCTAGATCTTCACTGCTGTGTCCAACATAGGACCGACTCATGGTGATAGGTCTTAATATAGCCTTCGTCTTCTGTGGCAGGTCTAGACCATCTATACATTCCGTTTCTGTGTGCAAGTCAGGTCGAACTCCATGATAATCGGCATTCTCATTGCCCAGTTCTACTGTGACATGGGCAACACTATCTCCAGATAAGTGTAAATAGCAGTCTCCCTTTAGACCATCTCCAGAACTTCACTGCTGTGTGCAAGGTTGGGCTAACTCCAGGCGATTGGTCTGTCGCAGATCAAGGTCTTATGTGGCGAGGACTAGAAAATCTTCAGATGCGAGGATCAAATCTAAATGTATTTGCAGGTCAAGGAACCATTAGCATATACTGATGTATGATATAGGTTATGTAGTCCTTAAGTTTATATAACTAAATGCAACATTGGACTGAATAAACCTGTAACCGACTTGTAAGCTGAGCTATATCTAAGCCTCGTTTCATGAAACTTATTACCAATAATAAGTCAAGTTACAATATTTGATGTAAGCTAATGAAATCATAACATGATTTTCATTTCGTACAAAAGAAGATCCTTCGAAATGTTTAATGTCTTCAGCTTTCTTTTCTTTCTTTGTTTTTTTCGTATGAATTTCAGTCTGAATATTAGTTAGAGAATAGATATAGTTATCATAAATTATGAATATGACAAATCCATAAAAAATCATATTTCCAACACTGAACAGCAGTTTAAAGGTAGGTAAATTTGAGTTCTGGTCATATGATTACATTGTGAACGAAACTGTCTCAAAGCAATTGGAAAAGGTTGACTGTAGGAAGCTGATGGCCATACTACAGCTTGGATCAGATATTTTCATGTCAATTTTTGTTCACAATTCCAAACTAATAATAATAATAATAATTGTTTTATATAGCACAAATTGCTACAGCCTCTATATAAGCGCTTTAGAGAGAAAATTCATCTGAAAGGAAAACCTTAAAGAATGATATTAAAGGGAGTGGCAAGTCGTAATCCATGGGCCTGACCAGTTGGCCTGACTCGGGGAAATTCGGATACAATCAGGTCCAATCGTGCGCTACCGAAGGAATGTTATTGCCGGATTCCTCGCGCGATCGCTAACTCGAATCCCTCCATACGCAACCCACCAGTGAGATTCAAATACTGGAATAAAGAACGCGCGATCTTGTTTACTCAAATTTGGGTCAATGTGCGAACTTTTATTAGCTGCGCACGATAAATTGAAGTCGCTTTGAACTTTGATCCAGAGAAAGGAGCAGCCAACTGTAAAAGCGCCCATAGATTGCGACTTGTCGCTCCCTTTAAGTAATGATTAAATCCAACGTCTGCAGAGGAAGAAGTTAAAAGCTATTTGGAACAAGACTTGAAAAGATGGGTCTTCAACAATGTTTCAAACTTATTCACAGAACTAGCATTACGAATATCAATGGGAAGATTATTCCAAAGAAAGGTAGCAGCATAACTGAAAGAGCGTTGACCATATTGTTTGTAAAAAGTAGTTTTAGGACGAGATAAGAGAGATTGAGAAGCAGAACGTAAAGTCCGGATAGGAGTGTATCGAGGGACAAGTTCCGAAAGATATGAAGGGGCAAATCCATGATAAGTCTTAAATGTAAGAAGAAGAATTTTGTAGGTGATGCGAGAAGAGATAGGAAGCCAGTGGAGTTCTCGAAGAATAGGGGTGATATGAGAGGAACGAGGAACACAGGAAACAAGACGAGCGGCTGTATTTTGGGCACGCTGAAGTTTCAAAGTCACTTTTTGAGGAAGGCCAAATAAAAGGGAATTACAAGAATCTAGCCTAGATGTAACAAAAGCATGAATAAGACGATGGGCTGAATTCTGATCAAGAAACCTACAAATTTTACCAATTTTCCTAATAGCTATATACGGTTAACAATTCAATAATACTTGGTAACTTATCGGGTATACCTTAGACCTGCCCACATACAAACTTGTAAGGAGTTAACTACATGTATAATTTTTTTGAACGATATTCATTGAAAATCTGAACGGCAGCCATAAAAATGCATACACAAACGTATAAGAAGTATATATAAACATAATATTAAGTAATATAAATTGATAAGCAATTCGACATGGTAAAGGTGATTCTATTATAGATACACATGTGATGGATTGTTTCTCCTCTTGTCACTCCCTTTTTTATTCCAAAGAAAAAGAAGAAAGAAGCAAAGCAAATAAAGCTGTCATTAAGAAGAGAACGTGAAAAATAAATGAGTGATAATGGGAGGACATAATGCCACCGGTGCACCAATGCTCAGTGTCCCCCTGTCCCCCCTGCGCAGATAACACAATTTGCTGGATCTGAGTGGATCTGAGTGCCTCGGCTCCCCTAAAGAAGACACAATTTGCTGGAGCTGAGCTCTACGCGTCACCTTCCCTTCACACAGGAGAAGTAGAGGAACTTAATCCGCAGGTTAAAGGAAATGATACCGATCGCACTTTATTGATTTCTCACTTTTAACACATGATCCTGTAAGGGAAATAATTACAAGTGTCCACCATGAGTCTAGCGTGGAAGCTGCAATATTGCCATGCACTCACGCCACACAGGCCCAGCTCGACCCACGCGGAGCAGCGAAAATAGGGGGACGCGTAGCACTAGGGGAAGGCGTGCAGCACTGGGGGGGGGGGGGGACTGAGCCCTCTTACACAGGCACCACCTTCGGTTGACGGAGGCATAAAAAGAAGGTGTAAGGAAAAGAGGAAGAAGAAAGAGGGATGAAGAGAAGGGAGAGAGTGAATGTAAGAAACTAGGTGACGATGAATAATAATCACTGTAATTTGATTCAAAGGATATGATTTATAATCTAGCTGCTGCCTGAGTACACCAGTTAGAACAAACTCTGCATTGTGAACATCTAAAAAGGTGGAAAGAAAAATAATCATAACAAATATTATAATAATAATAATATCAATACATCTTCCAGTAATAATGAAGATGATTATGAAGATCATAATCGTAATAATAATAATAATAATTTTTTTATTATTATAATCAGTTTTTATTCTTTTCTCTCTTGAAACAAATTACAATCATCGTATATAACACATACTACAAATATGATATTCTAAAACAATATAAATTTTCGTATAACAAAAGGCTTCAAAAGAAATTAATATTACTTGAATATTGAAGAAAAAAATCCATAAACAAAAACGGGATAAATTGATATCCTTAATCATATACTCTTAATTCTCCTACTGAAAAGCGTTTCCCCCTTTTTTCCTTACATGATCAATTTCCATACATCATACAAATAAAATTTCATATTTCCAGAGAAAAAAAAAACAAGCAAACTTAATTCTTAATGAGATAAACATATCCAGTTGTATAATGCAACAATTTTGTTTTGAAATGTCGTAATTTATACTCCCTTTGTACTGTTGTCCTGAGAGAAAGTTTTCATTAAAAAAAAACAACAAACAAACAAACAAACCTACCCGACCCTACCCTCCCCAACCTCCCCCTTATCCCCCCCCCCCCCCCCTTAACGGTGGACGACTGGCTCTGGGTTCCAATTGTTTGTCTAATATTCAGGTTTTCCCATTTAGAAAAATGGATAGTAAGAGTCCCCCTCATTGCTGCCAATTTCCTTTCTTCTACTTTATCCCCTACAATACTATTCTTTATTTCATTAAATGAAGGTGGTTTTTTAAGTTCTCTATTTCTATAAATCAGATATTTAACAACAATTAGAACGTGATTCATTAATTGATGTTTTCCTTTATTTCTCTCCTCCTTCCCAAACAGAATTTCCTCCCAACTATAGTTATGTATTTCAAAATCTAAAAATCTTGTGCACATTTCCCACACTGATTGTACAAATTCACAAGTATAGAATAAATGTTTATATGTTTCTTCTTCTGTTTCGCAAAATGAGCATAAGTTAGTCGAGACAAGACCAAAACGGAAGAGGTGGTGGTTTGTATATAATATATTATGTATAAGTTTGAACTGAAACTCTCTTAATCGACTATTAAGTGTACACTCTCTTAGTCTTAAAAATATGTTTTTCTATTTCCTTGCAGGAAAAACCATAGTTCCTTCCAATTCTCTCAAAAACCAAAGGTTTTTAAATCCATCTTTCTTTATTAGTTGTACATAGATTTGTTTTGATTTGACATCAGTTATATTAGTTGCTTTCTTTCCCAAAGTGAAATCAGTTCCAGAATTATTTTCTTCCGTTCTAATGTTATTTTTCCAACAAAAGGGTAAACAGGCATAAAAGTGCTTGATCTTTTCAATGTCATTCACTTCTACACCTAAATCGACAAAGTGTCTATCACATTTTAGTTTACCATCGTTTTTCCAGAATATGTTTTAATTTGTAAATTCCTTTGTCGTACAACCTCTTATCGTATATACAACTTCCTTTATATCGAATAAGCTTATTATTGAAAATTACCACATCACCAATGTCTATACTCCTTATATGTCTTGTATTCACCCAATCTTCTAATAAATCCATATAAAATTGTGGAGCTGTCACTTTTAATAAACCTGGTATATAGTCACATGAAAATATTAAATCTCCACCCAGGTGTTTAGTGACAAAGTTAAAATATTGTTTCCATTTCATGTCTTCATCTTTATTTTGAAGTTTTTGAATCCACATAATTCGCTGCGATTTCACTTGTGCAGAAAAGTTTAACATCTTCAATCCCCCTTGCTTATAGTCTAAAAACATTGTATTTCTATTGATTTTATCTGTCTTTCCTTTCCATATGAAAATCAAAAGTTAGTTCATCCAGTGAATCATAAACCCATTTTGGAACAGGAGTAAGTGACGCCCGATAAAGAACTTTAGAATAAATATGCACCTTCAATAGTTGAATCTTTCCCATGAGTGTTAAATCCCTTTGCTTCCAAAAATTTAAAAGTGTTTTTATTTTACTTAAGATTTCTTTGTAATTTAAATCTTCTTTCTTGTGTTCATCAAGGGAAAAGAAAACCCCTAAAACCTTAAGAAAGTCAACTATTTCGCCAAAAGAAAAATCACAATCTAAACGTTGGCATAAACCTAACCTTAATATTTTAGTTTTGTCGTTTTTTATTTTCAGTCCAGAAAGTTTTTCGAAGTTTGCAAATAGTATTTTAACGTATAAATTGATTTTTCATTACGAGCAAAAATTGTCATATCATGGGCATAAAGTACTAGTTTAGTTTCCTTATCTCCAAAATTAATTCCTTCCACCAATTTATCTGTTCGTAATTTGTGTGCCATTACTTCAATACATAAGATAAAAAGGTACGGAGAAAGAGGATCTCCCTGCCTTACTCCCCTTTCTACTCTGAAATAACCAGTGGACGTTCCTTCATTTAATACACAACTTAAAGTGTTCGTGTATAAAACTTTAACCCACTTTTGAAAAGATGGACCAAAACCAAATGACGACAGAACTTTTTGAAGAAATTGATGTGAAACCGAGTCAAAAGCTTTTTCGAAGTCTATAGCCAACAAAAGACCGGATAAATTATAACGGGATGTATGAAAAATAATATCATCAATAATGCAAATGGCCTCACCAATATTCCTCCCCTTCATATAACCCACCTGATCTCCCATAATGATTTCATTTAATACTTTCTTGATTCGCTTAGCCAAGATTTTTGTTATGTTTTTATAATCGACATTAAGAAGGGAAATGGGTCTATAATTTTTCAATAAAAAGGGATCTTTCCCATCTTTAGCGATTAACGTAATTACTGCTTGTTTTTGTGAAGATGCTAATTCTCCTGATCTATAAGCTTCATTCAAGGCATCTTTAACTAAATCTCCAATATCCGGCCAAAAGGTACAATAAAATTCTGAAGAAAGACCATCATTTCCAGGTGATTTATTCTGTTCCAATTCTTTTAAGATTTCTAGGCATTAGTTATAAGTCCTTCACAGTATTCTCGAGATTTTTCTGTCAATTTCGGTAAACCTTGAAAAAAACTATCGTAACAGTTATCCGAGCACTCGTACTGTACTTTACCGTACAACCTACTGTAAAACTCCCGGATTTCTTCAGTTATCCTTTTTTCATCGCAACAGATAGCACCATCTGAGGTTTTAATTTTCTTAATAGTACTTTTTCTTTTGTTATTTTGCATCAACTGATTAAAATAACGCGAATCCCTTTCTCCACTTTCGTACCACGAGGCTCGTGATCGAATCCTAATTCCTTCATTTACATAACCATAAACTTCCCTTAATTTCTCTTTGGTGTTTTCCAATTTTTCTAAAATATTTACATTAGTGCTTTCTGTCAATTGTTGTTCTAAAAACTGTATTTCTTTTTCTAAATCAGGGGCAACAGATGGAAATATATCGCACTTCATAACCATTTCGAAATTTTGACGCTGAACAGCCAATATTTACGGAGTAATGATCAAATTTGCATAAAATTTGTAACGTAATTTTAAAAAATATGAAATTTTGAGTCTAGGCGCCATTTTGATGACGTTAGAATGTTTAGAAATGTTAAATGACACATGGAATCATATCTCAAATGGATACTTTACATGATCATGAAAAAAAATTGGGGGTTAACTCATTATTTAAAGACCCCGAAAGGAGCAGAAAATAAATAAGACAAATTATATATCAATGTAGAGCATTCGACTTATGGAACAACAAAATACAAACCGATTGAGATGTCAATGACTGTGAAAGGAGTAATAACATCAGAAATCTTTGAAGCAGGGGCTTGGTAAATGGCCACCGGAGAGATTTGTTTTTCGAGTCCGGATTCCGTGAGCTAGTGATGACGTCACATTGTGTAGAAATCTCGCTCTCCCCAGTCTGCTAGTATGGTATGGTATGTAATCCATTGTATTTTTATACTATCAAAATAGGGAATAAATCTAGTTCTAGTTTGTTTTTAAATGCATTTCTTTAGTAAAAGGATGTTCAATATTTAAATTCACTTCACGCTTTGATAGAAATAATAAAAACATGATATTAATGCCGAATTCTGACTGAAATAAATTCACAGACCGTGCGTCTGCACCACCTACTCTACTCTACTACTATGCTGTTTTTTGCTTTGAGATCGAGGTTGCTGTGAGTAGCGGTCGGGACAGGGCGGGCTGGCTGTACTGAGCGTCGCGCCTTGCCGTCAGCTCTGCCTCTGGCATTGGTTTACATTCATCATACATGGCGATCTATTATAAAGTTTGGGTTTTACTTATCGAGTTGCAATTCCCTCATATTGGGAGTTTATATTGTTCCTGTGAAATTATCAACCAGAAATTCAAAATGTAATTAGGACAATTAGTCTCTGTTCTATTTTTAGTTATAGGCCTAATGACATGTTCTATTGTTAATTCATTGTTACTGTGATGTGTTTTGTACTTTTGACTTTTTTGTTGTGTGATACGTGCACTGCAGACAGAGTGCCTGGCTATCACATCATGTTAATGTCATAGGCCTATGGCTTAGAGCAAAAAAGCTTTATTCTCTGTCATTTCTGTACCGTTGGTTGTTCCACTGACTATGTTGTCTCCACCTAATTTTGGTCAATATTAATTTCATATTTGTATTTAAATTGACTTGAATGTAAAGAGTAAGAGTTTAAGATTAATGGTATATAATGGTATTTTCTTATACTAGATCGCAAAATTATCATATGTCTAAACGTGATAAAGGAAAGGATGTTCCTGGAGGGTCAGGACATGTGGCCATTGGAATGAGAACTGAGATAGATCACAAACTACCAGTGAAGGGAATCCAGTGTACAAGATGAAGTATCCACGCTCTAAGGAAGGAGGTCATACTGTGGAGAGAGTCCTCACTGCTTGCACATATGGTAAGTGGCTGTGTGTCCAGTGAAAATTTTCATTTTTTAGCCATAATATGTTCTGGCATATAAATCTTTTAAGATTTCTTTAAAATTCCAGCTAATAGTAATAATTATGACATTATGACCGATTAGTCATACATTTATTTATTAGTTACGAATAACTTTGATAACTTGAATACGGATTGCCAGATGGAATGCGCAAAGTTTCCTCAAGCTTGGAACCTAATTTACAATTTCAAAGAGGCAAAAATATGCTTTGAATTAGGAGTACATGTATTTGCTCTACTGAATAGGCAGTGCATTTCTGTCTGTTTTGTGGCATTTCATATTCAAGTCATTGTAAAATGAAGGATAATTTGCTGCTTGAACCCCCTCCCCCCTTAGGAAAAATGACAAAACTTTTTTTTATATAGAAATCATGCACACTGGAATGTTTTTAGTAGACAGCACAATAATGTACATACAACTGTATATTTGTTGTATACCTTCTGAATCACAGGGATGCCAACCAATACAATTAATATTAGAATAGAAATGATAATACCACATAGGGTCATGAAATTATGTATATAATACAATGGAAATTAAAATAATCTGTGGAATCACAAAGAAATATTTAAACTTCCACAAACCTTCCAAAATTATTGAATAGCAAGCAATAATGGGCACACTGGGTATTCTCGTGATTGTGGGTGAACAATTGTGACCGGAATCAACTTGTTGATTATGGTCGCTCAACAGGAAGAAGTATGTATTGAGCTATGGTCAGTGCGCTAGTTAGCTATCCAGCACAGACCATGTGCATGCCTTTGACATTATATGAAGATTGTTCACCCACAACCATGAGAATACATAGTGTGCTTGGTATTCTGTTTTCTTTCTATTTTCTTTTGGTCAAAAGGTTGGCATCTGTGGAATAAGTTTCAAGCTGTAGTTTTGGATTTTATCATATCTTGCAGATGATGTGATAGCTCTCATGAGAGTTGTTCTAGATCTGGTGGAGAACAAGCAACAGATCAGAGATGACATGGAAGAGCTGCAGCCCAAACCAGCACGAAGTGCGTCGTATCAGCACCCCAACAAGGATAAAGCTGTCCAGGCTTTTGAGGAACACCATTTTGAATGTGAACACATCACCACATTCACCAGCAATACATGTAGATGATAACTCATTGAACAAGATTTTATTTCAGAATAATATATGTTTTTCATAGACCCTAAGACTTTTCTATCATTACGGATTGGATCATTTATAACTATGCAAGTAAACAAAGCAGGTGAGTGTAGAGTACTAGTAACTTGAGAACTTCATGCATGCTACATGTGTAGCATAACAAAAACTACATGGTACACAAAAAATAAGTTGATCAGGCAAATACATGTACCGTACTTGTACTTGATATTTTTTGAAAAAAAATTGCCTGATAAAGAATTTCTGCAACATATGAACTATGAAAAGTGTCTAGATATTTTACAATGTGATTATAGAATGTTTATTTAGTACAATTTTTTTACTTTGATACTTTACTAGGTTATAAAACAGTGAAATGTGTGGGTTCTGAAACTCACATTTGAAGAGAAATCTCAGCTAAATTAGCTATCCAGAAAACATTACATATCACAATCGATATTACCATATTTTAACAAATCTTTGTTATCAGGATTGGGAAAGAAAAGTACAGTGATGGGACTTTTTATTCTATCAATGTAACGATAGTTTGAGTAAAGAGGAAAAAAAAAGAATGGACACCCAAAACAATTAAACTGTATGTCTGTTTCTTTTTCTATGTCTAGTAGAAAGCTTATCTTTAGGATGGAAATTGATGTGAAACGAGAGATAGAGAAAGAAAGAGAGATAAAGTGGTGGGAAACTAGGAAGGAGAAAGATGAATGGGGAGATAGAGGCAGGAAGGGGGAGGATGGAAGTGGGAGAAAGAGAAATAGGAGGGGAAGGTTGAAGAGGGAGAAAGAAATAGGAAGAGAGGGTCAGGGAGAAAGAGAGATAGAAGGAAAGTTAGGGTGTAAGACGGAGAAAGAGAAATGGGATAGACAGAAGGAAAGTTAGGGTGGAAGAGGGAGAAAGAGAGCAGATGGGAAGTGAGGGAAAGAAACAGAAGGAACATTTCACTTTCCTGGGTCATATCTCGTTGGGTCCACAGAAATCTGTTTCTAGACAGATAATTAGGTCAAATAATCTCCAAATTAGAAGCATTTTTTTTCAGACCAGAATATGTAAAATGTGTTATTTACATTTTCCAAGTCGAAGTGATTTCTGTGCTCCCAAGAGATTTGAATTGTGCAGATTCAACTGTACATGTATTTTGTATATAAAGTTTAAGTAGACAATTGCCTTTTCAATTTGGAAGGTGGGAATTCTGTGAAAAGAAATTGATTGCTTTGATTTTATTATGAGTAATATTAATCACACACGCCCAATTCTACCATCAGAAAATTCCTTATCTTACTCTCTGTATCTTTGTTGTCTCCATACTTTTATTCTTTCTCTTCCCCTGTTTCTTTCTACCAATTGCCCTTTCTATTTATATATCTCTTTCTCAACATTCCATTTGTCTTTCTCAACCTTTCCATTTCTCTTTCTCTTTCTCTTTCTCTTTCCACTCACTATATTCACTCTACAATTTTCTCAAGTTCAAATTATAAAAAAAAATATATACATTTCTTTACCTATGCTCAAACTTCTAAAAATAATGCCCGTCTTGTAACATTAAAACAACTGGTATTACAGGGTACATAAAGAGGAGACATGACAATTTTTTTAGGCTTGCTAGTTTATATATATATATACATGTAGATTCAAACATTCTTCCTCACATGCAAAGTTCACATGTTTGGCTGATCAAGAAATTACTTTTAGATGTTGAATATAATTGTGTTATACTCAGGTTGAAATTCAAACATGTACAATAAGCATCAAATTCATATACCTGTGCCCAGAATTTTTTTTTTCTTCAAATTTTCAATTTCCTGTAAATATCAACCGACACAGTAACATGAATAACTTAGGAAACACCCAAGTTTGGTTGTCATGGTAAATCAAGGAAATGTGTGTGTGCAATTGGGTTTTTACAGACGTGTATCAATCAGATATGATTATTTACGCCAGGGACCGACCTTTAACGTCACCATCCGAAAGACGTGACTCATTCTCGAACCTGGGTCTGCTGAATCAGTTTATAACTTCCACTGGTAGCTGGATTACAGGCGCACGCCACAAAGCCCAATGATCATTGTTATGGACTGATGAGATAGAAACAAGGTGCATGATTTTGTAGTTCTCCTTTGCAATTTCAATCAAATGTATATTTTCTTGATTAAATGTTAGTTACTTTTGTAGACTTCACAATCAGTAGTGTCACAGATGGACATTTTTCATCAATAATCTTTCCTATGCTGAGCTAAACCAATTTATAGAACAATCATTACTTCCAAATGTCTCCATTTTTGGGCTCATGTACAGAATATGAGAATGAAAACAATTTCATTCAACATTGCAATCAGTCAATCACATGCAAGTACAAGTTTCAGAAACTATAATGCTGATAACATTACACATCATATTGTGGCTCAAGTTTTCAGGAGGAAATGTCTGCTAAAATAAATAATTCAGTTCATTCATTGATAAGCAAGCTAAAGTAGTTTTTCTTCTGGCGATTATCCTTATCTTAATAAAGTAGGATGGTGTCCATCTGGATATGCGTTCATAATTGTAGTGTGGATGCATGCAGACAGTTGCACCCTTACATCTTTGCCAAGCCAGCTCCAGCACCACCTCACCAACTGTAAAAGCGCCCATAGATTGCGACTTGTCGCTCCCTTTAAGTAATGATTAAATCCAACGTCAGCAGAGGAAGAAGTTAAAAGCTATTTGGAACAAGACTTGAAAAGATGGGTCTTCAACAATGTTTCAAACTTATTCACAGAACTAGCATTACGAATATCAATGGGAAGATTATTCCAAAGAAAGGTAGCAGCATAACTGAAAGATCGTTGACCATATTGTTTGTAAAAAGTAGTTTTAGGACGAGATAAGAGAGATTGAGAAGCAGAACGTAAAGTCCGGATAGGAGTGTATCGAGGGACAAGTTCCGAAAGATATGAAGGGGCAAATCCATGATAAGTCTTAAATGTAAGAAGAAGAATTTTGTAGGTGATGCGAGAAGAGATAGGAAGCCAGTGGAGTTCTCGAAGAATAGGAGTGATATGAGAGGAACGAGGAACACAGGAAACAAGACGAGCGGCTGTATTTTGGGCACGCTGAAGTTTCAAAGTCACTTTTTGAGGAAGGCCAAATAAAAGGGAATTACAAGAATCTAGCCTAGATGTAACAAAAGCATGAATAAGACGATGGGCTGAATTCTGATCAAGAAACCTACAAATTTTACCAATTTTCCTAATAGCTATATACAGTTAACAATTCAATAATACTTGGTAACTTATCGGGTATACCTTAGACCTGCCCACATACAAACTTGTAAGGAGTTAACTACATGTATAATTTTTTTGAACGATATTCATTGAAAATCTGAACGGCAGCCATAAAAATGCATACACAAACGTATAAGAAGAATATATAAACATAATATTAAGTAATATAAATTGATAAGCAATTCGACATGGTAAAGGTGATTCTAGATACACATGTGATGGATTGTTTCTCCTCTTGTCGCTCCCTTTTTTATTCCAAAGAAAAAGAAGAAAGAAGCAAAGCAAATAAAGCTGTCATTAAGAAGAAAACGTGAAAAATAAATGAGTGATAATGGGAGGACATAATGCCACCGGTGCACCAATGCTCAGTGTCCCCCTGTCCCCCCTGCGCAGATAACACAATTTGCTGGATCTGAGTGGATCTGAGTGCCTCGGCTCCCCTAAAGAAGACACAATTTGCTGGAGCTGAGCTCTACGCGTCACCTTCCCTTCACACAGGAGAAGTAGAGGAACTTAATCCGCAGGTTAAAGGAAATGATACCGATCGCACTTTATTGATTTCTCACTTTTAACACATGATCCTGTAAGGGAAATAATTACAAGTGTCCACCATGAGTCTAGCGTGGAAGCTGCAATATTGCCATGCACTCACGCCACACAGGCCCAGCTCGACCCACGCGGAGCAGCGAAAATAGGGGGACGCGTAGCACTAGGGGAAGGCGTGCAGCACTGGGGGGGGGGGGGGGAACTGAGCCCTCTTACACCGGCACCACCTTCGGTTGACGGAGGCATAAAAAGAAGGTGTAAGGAAAAGAGGAAGAAGAAAGAGGGATGAAGAGAAGGGAGAGAGTGAATGTACGAAACTAGGTGAAGATGAATAATAATCACTGTAATTTGATTCAAAGGATATGATTTATAATCTAGCTGCTGCCTGAGTACACCAGTTAGAACAAACTCTGCATTGTGAACATCTAAAAAGGTGGAAAGAAAAATAATCATAACAAATATTATAATAATAATAATATCAATACATCTTCCAGTAATAATGAAGATGATTATGAAGATCATAATCGTAATAATAATAATAATAATTTTTTTATTATTATAATCAGTTTTTATTCTTTTCTCTCTTGAAACAAATTACAATCATCGTATATAACACATACTACAAATATGATAATCTAGAACAATATAAATTTTCGTATAACAAAAGGCTTCAAAAGAAATTAATATTACTTGAATATTGAAGAAAAAAATCCATAAACAAAAACCGGATAAATTGATATCCTTAATCATATACTCTTAATTCTCCTACTGACAAGCGTTTCCCCTTTTTTCCTTACATGATCAATTTCCATACATCATACAAATAAAATTTCCAGAGAAAAAAAAAACAAGCAAACTTAATTCTTAATGAGATAAACATATCCAGTTGTATAATGCAACAATTTTGTTTTAAAATGTCGTAATTTATACTCCCTTTGTACTGTTGTCCTGAGAGAAAGTTTTCATTAAAAAACAACAACAAACAAACAAACAAACCTACCCGACCCTACCCTCCCCAACCTCCCCCTTATCCCCCCCCCCCCCCCTTAACCGGTGGACGACTGGCTCTGGGTTCCAATTGTTTGTCTAATATTCAGGTTTTCCCATTTAGAAAAATGGATAGTAAGAGTCCCCCTCATTGCTGCCAATTTGCTTTCTTCTACTTTATCCCCTACAATACTATTCTTTATTTCATTAAATGAAGGTGGTTTTTTAAGTTCTCTATTTCTATAAATCAGATATTTAACAACAATTAGAACGTGATTCATTAATTGATGTTTTCCTTTATTTCTCTCCTCCTTCCCAAACAGAATTTCCTCCCAACTATAGTTATGTATTTCAAAATCTAAAAATCTTGTGCACATTTCCCACACTGATTGTACAAATTCACAAGTATAGAATAAATGTTTATATGTTTCTTCTTCTGTTTCGCAAAATGAGCATAAGTTAGTCGAGACAAGACCAAAACGGAAGAGGTGGTGGTTTGTATATAATATATTATGTATAAGTTTGAACTGAAACTCTCTTAATCGACTATTAAGTGTACACTCTCTTAGTCTTAAAAATATGTTTTTCTATTTCCTTGCAGGAAAAACCATAGTTCCTTCCAATTCTCTCAAAAACCAAAGGTTTTTAAATCCATCTTTCTTTATTAGTTGTACATAGATTTGTTTTGATTTGACATCAGTTATATTAGTCGCTTTCTTTCCCAAAGTGAAATCAGTTCCAGAATTATTTTCTTCCGTTCTAATGTTATTTTTCCAACAAAAGGGTAAACAGGCATAAAAGTGCTTGATCTTTTCAATGTCATTCACTTCTACACCTAAATCGACAAAGTGTCTATCACATTTTAGTTTACCATCGTTTTTCCAGAATATGTTTTAATTTGTAAATTCCTTTGTCGTACAACCTCTTATCGTATATACAACTTCCTTTATATCGAATAAGCTTATTATTGAAAATTACCACATCACCAATGTCTATACTCCTTATATGTCTTGTATTCACCCAATCTTCTAATAAATCCATATAAAATTGTGGAGCTGTCACTTTTAATAAACCTGGTATATAGTCACATGAAAATATTAAATCTCCACCCAGGTGTTTAGTGACAAAGTTAAAATATTGTTTCCATTTCATGTCTTCATCTTTATTTTGAAGTTTTTGAATCCACATAATTCGCTGCGATTTCACTTGTGCAGAAAAGTTTAACATCTTCAATCCCCCTTGCTTATAGTCTAAAAACATTGTATTTCTATTGATTTTATCTGTCTTTCCTTTCCATATGAAAATCAAAAGTTAGTTCATCCAGTGAATCATAAACCCATTTTGGAACAGGAGTAAGTGACGCCCGATAAAGAACTTTAGAATAAATATGCACCTTCAATAGTTGAATCTTTCCCATGAGTGTTAAATCCCTTTGCTTCCAAAAATTTAAAAGTGTTTTTATTTTACTTAAGATTTCTTTGTAATTTAAATCTTCTTTCTTGTGTTCATCAAGGGAAAAGAAAACCCCTAAAACCTTAAGAAAGTCAACTATTTCGCCAAAAGAAAAATCACAATCTAAACGTTGGCATAAACCTAACCTTAATATTTTAGTTTTGTCGTTTTTTATTTTCAGTCCAGAAAGTTTTTCGAAGTTTGCAAATAGTATTTTAACGTATAAATTGATTTTTCATTACGAGCAAAAATTGTCATATCATGGGCATAAAGTACTAGTTTAGTTTCCTTATCTCCAAAATTAATTCCTTCCACCAATTTATCTGTTCGTAATTTGTGTGCCATTACTTCAATACATAAGATAAAAAGGTACGGAGAAAGAGGATCTCCCTGCCTTACTCCCCTTTCTACTCTGAAATAACCAGTGGACCTTCCTTCATTTAATACACAACTTAAAGTGTTCGTGTATAAAACTTTAACCCACTTTTGAAAAGATGGACCAAAGCCAAATGACGACAGAACTTTTTGAAGAAATTGATGTGAAACCGAGTCAAAAGCTTTTTCGAAGTCTATAGCCAACAAAAGACCGGATAAATTATAACGGGATGTATGAAAAATAATATCATCAATAATGCAAATGGCCTCACCAATATTCCTCCCCTTCATATAACCCACCTGATCTCCCATAATGATTTCATTTAATACTTTCTTGATTCGCTTAGCCAAGATTTTTGTTATGTTTTTATAATCGACATTAAGAAGGGAAATGGGTCTATAATTTTTCAATAAAAAGGGATCTTTCCCATCTTTAGCGATTAACGTAATTACTGCTTGTTTTTGTGAAGATGCTAATTCTCCTGATCTATAAGCTTCATTCAAGGCATCTTTAACTAAATCTCCAATATCCGGCCAAAAGGTACAATAAAATTCTGAAGAAAGACCATCATTTCCAGGTGATTTATTCTGTTCCAATTCTTTTAAGATTTCTAGGCATTAGTTATAAGTCCTTCACAGTATTCTCGAGATTTTTCTGTCAATTTCGGTAAACCTTGAAAAAGTTATCCGAGCACTCGTACTCTACTTTACCGTACAACCTACTGTAAAACTTCCGGATTTCTTCAGTTATCCTTTTTTCATCGCAACAGATAGCACCATCTGAGGTTTTAATTTTCTTAATAGTACTTTTTCTTTTGTTATTTTGCATCAACTGATTAAAATAACGCGAATCCCTTTCTCCACTTTCGTACCACGAGGCTCGTGATCGAATCCTAATTCCTTCATTTACATAACCATAAACTTCCCTTAATTTCTCTTTGGTGTTTTCCAATTTTTCTAAAATATTTACATTAGTGCTTTCTGTCAATTGTTGTTCTAAAAACTGTATTTCTTTTTCTAAATCAGGGGCAACAGATGGAAATATATCGCACTTCATAACCATTTCGAAATTTTGACGCTGAACAGCCAATATTTACGGAGTAATGATCAAATTTGCATAAAATTTGTAACGTAATTTTAAAAAATATGAAATTTTGAGTCTAGGCGCCATTTTGATGACGTTAGAATGTTTAGAAATGTTAAATGACACATGGAATCATATCTCAAATGGATACTTTACATGATCATGAAAAAAAATTGGGGGGTTAACTCATTATTTAAAGACCCCGAAAGGAGCAGAAAATAAATAAGACAAATTATATATCAATGTAGAGCATTCGACTTATGGAACAACAAAATACAAACCGATTGAGATGTCAATGACTGTGAAAGGAGTAATAACATCAGAAATCTTTGAAGCAGGGGCTTGGTAAATGGCCACCGGGAGATTTGTTTTTCGAGTCCGGATTCCGTGAGCTAGTGATGACGTCACATTGTGTAGAAATCTCGCTCTCCCCAGTCTGCAAGTAAGGTACGGTATGTAATCCATTGTATTTTTATACTATCAAAATAGGGAATAAATCTAGTTCTAGTTTCTTTTTAAATGCATTTCTTTAGTAAAAGGATGTTCAATATTTAAATTCACTTCACGCTTTGATAGAAATAATAAAAACATGATATTAATGCCGAATTCTGACTGAAATAAATTCACAGACCGTGCGTCTGCACCACCTACTCTACTCTACTACTATGCTGTTATTTGTTTTGAGATCGAGGTTGCTGTGAGTAGCGGTCGGGACAGGGCGGGCTGGCTGTACTGAGCGTCGCTCCTTGCCGTCAGCTCTGCCTCTGGCATTGGTTTACATTCATCATACATGGCGATCTATTATAAAGTTTGGGTTTTACTTATCGAGTTGCAATTGGGAGTTTATATTGTTCCTGTGAAATTATCAACCAGAAATTCAAAATGTAATTAGGACAATTAGTCTCTGTTCTATTTTTAGTTATAGGCCTAATGACATGTTCTATTGTTAATTCATTGTTACTGTGATGTGTTTTGTACTTTTGACTTTTTTGTTGTGTGATACGTGCACTGCAGACAGAGTGCCTGGCTATCACATCATGTTAATGTCATAGGCCTATGGCTTAGAGCAAAAAAGCTTTATTCTCTGTCATTTCTGTACCGTTGGTTGTTCCACTGACTATGTTGTCTCCACCTAATTTTGGTCAATATTAATTTCATATTTGTATTTAAATTGACTTGAATGTAAAGAGTAAGAGTTTAAGATTAATGGTATATAATGGTATTTTCTTATACTAGATCGCAAAATTATCATATGTCTAAACGTGATAAAGGAAAGGATGTTCCTGGAGGGTCAGGACATGTGGCCATTGGAATGAGAACTGAGATAGATCACAAACTACCAGTGAAGGGAATCCAGTGTACAAGATGAAGTATCCACGCTCTAAGGAAGGAGGTCATACTGTGGAGAGAGTCCTCACTGCTTGCACATATGGTAAGTGGCTGTGTGTCCAGTGAAAATTTTCATTTTTTAGCCATAATATGTTCTGGCATATAAATCTTTTAAGATTTCTTTAAAATTCCAGCTAATAGTAATAATTATGACATTATGACCGATTAGTCATACATTTATTTATTAGTTACGAATAACTTTGATAACTTGAATACGGATTGCCAGATGGAATGCGCAAAGTTTCCTCAAGCTTGGAACCTAATTTACAATTTCAAAGAGGCAAAAATATGCTTTGAATTAGGAGTACATGTATTTGCTCTACTGAATAGGCAGTGCATTTCTGTCTGTTTTGTGGCATTTCATATTCAAGTCATTGTAAAATGAAGGATAATTTGCAGCTTGAACCCCCCCCCCCCCCCCCTTAGGAAAAATGACAAAACTTTTTTTATATTGAAATCATGCACACTGGAATGTTTTTAGTAGACAGCACAATAATGTACATACAACTGTATATTTGTTGTATACCTTCTGAATCACAGGGATGCCAACCAATACAATTAATATTAGAATAGAAATGATAATACCACATAGGGTCATGAAATTATGTATATAATACAATGGAAATTAAAATAATCTGTGGAATCACAAAGAAATATTTAAACTTCCACAAACCTTCCAAAATTATTGAATAGCAAGCAATAATGGGCACACTGGGTATTCTCGTGATTGTGGGTGAACAATTGTGACCGGAATCAACTTGTTGATTATGGTCGCTCAACAGGAAGAAGTATGTATTGAGCTATGGTCAGTGCGCTAGTTAGCTATCCAGCACAGACCATGTGCATGCCTTTGACATTATATGAAGATTGTTCACCCACAACCATGAGAATACATAGTGTGCTTGGTATTCTGTTTTTTTTCCTATCCTCTCTTTTATTTTCTTTTGGTCAAAAGGTTGGCATCTGTGGAATAAGTTTCAAGCTGTAGTTTTGGATTTTATCATATCTTGCAGATGATGTGATAGCTCTCATGAGAGTTGTTCTAGATCTGGTGGAGAACAAGCAACAGATCAGAGATGACATGGAAGAGCTGCAGCCCAAACCAGCACGAAGTGCGTCGTATCAGCACCCCAACAAGGATAAAGCTGTCCAGGCTTTTGAGGAACACCATTTTGAATGTGAACACATTACCACATTCACCAGCAATACATGTAGATGATAACTCATTGAACAAGATTTTATTTCAGAATAATATATGTTTTTCATAGACCCTAAGACTTTTCTATCATTACGGATTGGATCATTTATAACTATGCAAGTAAACAAAGCAGGTGAGTGTAGAGTACTAGTAACTTGAGAACTTCATGCATGCTACATGTGTAGCATAACAAAAACTACATGGTACACAAAAAATAAGTTGATCAGGCAAATACATGTACCGTACTTGTACTTGATATTTTTTGAAAAAAAATTGCCTGATAAAGAATTTCTGCAACATATGAACTATGAAAAGTGTCTAGATATTTTACAATGTGATTATAGAATGTTTATTTAGTACAATTTTTTTACTTTGATACTTTACTAGGTTATAAAACAGTGAAATGTGTGGGTTCTGAAACTCACATTTGAAGAGAAATCTCAGCTAAATTAGCTATCCAGAAAACATTACATATCACAATCGATATTACCATATTTTAACAAATCTTTGTTATCAGGATTGGGAAAGAAAAGTACAGTGATGGGACTTTTTATTCTATCAATGTAACGATAGTTTGAGTAAAGAGGAAAAAAAAAGAATGGACACCCAAAACAATTAAACTGTATGTCTGTTTCTTTTTCTATGTCTAGTAGAAAGCTTATCTTTAGGATGGAAATTGATGTGAAACGAGAGATAGAGAAAGAAAGAGAGATAAAGTGGTGGGAAACTAGGAAGGAGAAAGATGAATGGGGAGATAGAGGCAGGAAGGGGGAGGATGGAAGTGGGAGAAAGAGAAATAGGAGGGGAAGGTTGAAGAGGGAGAAAGAAATAGGAAGAGAGGGTCAGGGAGAAAGAGAGATAGACGGAAAGTTAGGGTGTAAGACGGAGAAAGAGAAATGGGATAGACAGAAGGAAAGTTAGGGTGGAAGAGGGAGAAAGAGAGCAGATGGGAAGTGAGGGAAAGAAACAGAAGGAACATTTCACTTTCCTGGGTCATATCTCGTTGGGTCCACAGAAATCTGTTTCTAGACAGATAATTAGGTCAAATAATCTCCAAATTAGAAGCATTTTTTTTCAGACCAGAATATGTAAAATGTGTTATTTACATTTTCCAAGTCGAAGTGATTTCTGTGCTCCCAAGAGATTTGAATTGTGCAGATTCAACTGTACATGTATTTTGTATATAAAGTTTAAGTAGACAATTGCCTTTTCAATTTGGAAGGTGGGAATTCTGTGAAAAGAAATTGATTGCTTTGATTTTATTATGAGTAATATTAATCACACACGCCCAATTCTACCATCAGAAAATTCCTTATCTTACTCTCTGTATCTTTGTTGTCTCCATACTTTTATTCTTTCTCTACCCCTGTTTCTTTCTACCAATTGCCCTTTCTATTTATATATCTCTTTCTCAACATTCCATTTGTCTTTCTCAACCTTTCCATTTCTCTTTCTCTTTCTCTTTCTCTTTCCACTCACTATATTCACTCTACAATTTTCTCAAGTTCAAATTATAAAAAAAAATATATACATTTCTTTACCTATGCTCAAACTTCTAAAAATAATGCCCGTCTTGTAACATTAAAACAACTGGTATTACAGGGTACATAAAGAGGAGACATGACAATTTTTTTTAGGCTTGCTAGTTTATATATATACATGTAGATTCAAACATTCTTCCTCACATGCAAAGTTCACATGTTTGGCTGATCAAGAAATTACTTTTAGATGTTGAATATAATTGTGTTATACTCAGGTTGAAATTCAAACATGTACAATAAGCATCAAATTCATATACCTGTGCCCAGAATTTTTTTTTTCTTCAAATTTTCAATTTCCTGTAAATATCAACCGACACAGTAACATGAATAACTTAGGAAACACCCAAGTTTGGTTGTCATGGTAAATCAAGGAAATGTGTGTGTGCAATTGGATTTTTACAGACGTGTATCAATCAGATATGATTATTTACGCCAGGGACCGACCTTTAACGTCACCATCCGAAAGACGTGACTCATTCTCGAACCTGGGTCTGCTGAATCAGTTTATAACTTCCACTGGTAGCTGGATTACAGGCGCACGCCACAAAGCCCAATGATCATTGTTATGGACTGATGAGATAGAAACAAGGTGCATGATTTTGTAGTTCTCCTTTGCAATTTCAATCAAATGTATATTTTCTTGATTAAATGTTAGTTACTTTTGTAGACTTCACAATCAGTAGTGTCACAGATGGACATTTTTCATCAATAATCTTTCCTATGCTGAGCTAAACCAATTTATAGAACAATCATTACTTCCAAATGTCTCCATTTTTGCGCTCATGTACAGAATATGAGAATGAAAACAATTTCATTCAACATTGCAATCAGTCAATCACATGCAAGTACAAGTTTCAGAAACTATAATGCTGATAACATTACACATCATATTGTGGCTCAAGTTTTCAGGAGGAAATGTCTGCTAAAATAAATAATTCAGTTCATTCATTGATAAGCAAGCTAAAGTAGTTTTTCTTCTGGCGATTATCCTTATCTTAATAAAGTAGGATGGTGTCCATCTGGATATGCTTTCATAATTGTAGTGTGGATGCATGCAGGCAGTTGCACCCTTACATCTTTGCCAAGCCAGCTCCAGCACCACCTCACCAACTGTAAAAGCGCCCATAGATTGCGACTTGTCGCTCCCTTTAAGTAATGATTAAATCCAACGTCTGCAGAGGAAGAAGTTAAAAGCTATTTGGAACAAGACTTGAAAAGATGGGTCTTCAACAATGTTTCAAACTTATTCACAGAACTAGCATTACGAATATCAATGGGAAGATTATTCCAAAGAAAGGTAGCAGCATAACTGAAAGAGCGTTGACCATATTGTTTGTAAAAAGTAGTTTTAGGACGAGATAAGAGAGATTGAGAAGCAGAACGTAAAGTCCGGATAGGAGTGTATCGAGGGACAAGTTCCGAAAGATATGAAGGGGCAAATCCATGATAAGTCTTAAATGTAAGAAGAAGAATTTTGTAGGTGATGCGAGAAGAGATAGGAAGCCAGTGGAGTTCTCGAAGAATAGGAGTGATATGAGAGGAACGAGGAACACAGGAAACAAGACGAGCGGCTGTATTTTGGGCACGCTGAAGTTTCAAAGTCACTTTTTGAGGAAGGCCAAATAAAAGGGAATTACAAGAATCCAGCCTAGATGTAACAAAAGCATGAATAAGACGATGGGCTGAATTCTGATCAAGAAACCTACAAATTTTACCAATTTTCCTAATAGCTATATACAGTTAACAATTCAATAATACTTGGTAACTTATCGGGTATACCTTAGACCTGCCCACATACAAACTTGTAAGGAGTTAACTACATGTATAATTTTTTTGAACGATATTCATTGAAAATCTGAACGGCAGCCATAAAAATGCATACACAAACGTATAAGAAGAATATATAAACATAATATTAAGTAATATAAATTGATAAGCAATTCGACATGGTAAAGGTGATTCTATTATAGATACACATGTGATGGATTGTTTCTCCTCTTGTCACTCCCTTTTTTATTCCAAAGAAAAAGAAGAAAGAAGCAAAGCAAATAAAGCTGTCATTAAGAAGAGAACGTGAAAAATAAATGAGTGATAATGGGAGGACATAATGCCACCGGTGCACCAATGCTCAGTGTCCCCCTGTCCCCCCTGCGCAGATAACACAATTTGCTGGATCTGAGTGGATCTGAGTGCCTCGGCTCCCCTAAAGAAGACACAATTTGCTGGAGCTGAGCTCTACGCGTCACCTTCCCTTCACACAGGAGAAGTAGAGGAACTTAATCCGCAGGTTAAAGGAAATGATACCGATCGCACTTTATTGATTTCTCACTTTTAACACATGATCCTGTAAGGGAAATAATTACAAGTGTCCACCATGAGTCTAGCGTGGAAGCTGCAATATTGCCATGCACTCACGCCACACAGGCCCAGCTCGACCCACGCGGAGCAGCGAAAATAGGGGGACGCGTAGCACTAGGGGAAGGCGTGCAGCACTGGGGGGGGGGGGGGGGGGGGACTGAGCCCTCTTACACAGGCACCACCTTCGGTTGACGGAGGCATAAAAAGAAGGTGTAAGGAAAAGAGGAAGAAGAAAGAGGGATGAAGAGAAGGGAGAGAGTGAATGTACGAAACTAGGTGACGATGAATAATAATCACTGTAATTTGATTCAAAGGATATGATTTATAATCTAGCTGCTGCCTGAGTACACCAGTTAGAACAAACTCTGCATTGTGAACATCTAAAAAGGTGGAAAGAAAAATAATCATAACAAATATTATAATAATAATAATATCAATACATCTTCCAGTAATAATGAAGATGATTATGAAGATCATAATCGTAATAATAATAATAATAATTTTTTATTATTATAATCAGTTTTTATTCTTTTCTCTCTTGAAACAAATTACAATCATCGTATATAACACATACTACAAATATGATAATCTAGAACAATATAAATTTTCGTATAACAAAAGGCTTCAAAAGAAATTAATATTACTTGAATATTGAAGAAAAAAATCCATAAACAAAAACGGGATAAATTGATATCCTTAATCATATACTCTTAATTCTCCTACTGACAAGCGTTTCCCCCTTTTTTCCTTACATGATCAATTTCCATACATCATACAAATAAAATTTCATATTTCCAGAGAAAAAAAAAACAAGCAAACTTAATTCTTAATGAGATAAACATATCCAGTTGTATAATGCAACAATTTTGTTTTAAAATGTCGTAATTTATACTCCCTTTGTACTGTTGTCCTGAGAGAAAGTTTTCATTAAAAAACAACAACAAACAAACAAACAAACCTACCCGACCCTACCCTCCCCAACCTCCCCCTTATCCCCCCCCCCCCCCCCTTAACCGGTGGACGACTGGCTCTGGGTTCCAATTGTTTGTCTAATATTCAGGTTTTCCCATTTAGAAAAATGGATAGTAAGAGTCCCCCTCATTGCTGCCAATTTGCTTTCTTCTACTTTATCCCCTACAATACTATTCTTTATTTCATTAAATGAAGGTGGTTTTTTAAGTTCTCTATTTCTATAAATCAGATATTTAACAACAATTAGAACGTGATTCATTAATTGATGTTTTCCTTTATTTCTCTCCTCCTTCCCAAACAGAATTTCCTCCCAACTATAGTTATGTATTTCAAAATCTAAAAATCTTGTGCACATTTCCCACACTGATTGTACAAATTCACAAGTATAGAATAAATGTTTATATGTTTCTTCTTCTGTTTCGCAAAATGAGCATAAGTTAGTCGAGACAAGACCAAAACGGAAGAGGTGGTGGTTTGTATATAATATATTATGTATAAGTTTGAACTGAAACTCTCTTAATCGACTATTAAGTGTACACTCTCTTAGTCTTAAAAATATGCTTTTTCTATTTCCTTGCAGGAAAAACCATAGTTCCTTCCAATTCTCTCAAAAACCAAAGGTTTTTAAATCCTTCTTTCTTTATTAGTTGTACATAGATTTGTTTTGATTTGACATCAGTTATATTAGTTGCTTTCTTTCCCAAAGTGAAATCAGTTCCAGAATTATTTTCTTCCGTTCTAATGTTATTTTTCCAACAAAAGGGTAAACAGGCATAAAAGTGCTTGATCTTTTCAATGTCATTCACTTCTACACCTAAATCGACAAAGTGTCTATCACATTTTAGTTTACCATCGTTTTTCCAGAATATGTTTTAATTTGTAAATTCCTTTGTCGTACAACCTCTTATCGTATATACAACTTCCTTTATATCGAATAAGCTTATTATTGAAAATTACCACATCACCAATGTCTATACTCCTTATATGTCTTGTATTCACCCAATCTTCTAATAAATCCATATAAAATTGTGGAGCTGTCACTTTTAATAAACCTGGTATATAGTCACATGAAAATATTAAATCTCCACCCAGGTGTTTAGTGACAAAGTTAAAATATTGTTTCCATTTCATGTCTTCATCTTTATTTTGAAGTTTTTGAATCCACATAATTCGCTGCGATTTCACTTGTGCAGAAAAGTTTAACATCTTCAATCCCCCTTGCTTATAGTCTAAAAACATTGTATTTCTATTGATTTTATCTGTCTTTCCTTTCCATATGAAAATCAAAAGTTAGTTCATCCAGTGAATCATTAACCCATTTTGGAACAGGAGTAAGTGACGCCCGATAAAGAACTTTAGAATAAATATGCACCTTCAATAGTTGAATCTTTCCCATGAGTGTTAAATCCCTTTGCTTCCAAAAATTTAAAAGTGTTTTTATTTTACTTAAGATTTCTTTGTAATTTAAATCTTCTTTCTTGTGTTCATCAAGGGAAAAGAAAACCCCTAAAACCTTAAGAAAGTCAACTATTTCGCCAAAAGAAAAATCACAATCTAAACGTTGGCATAAACCTAACCTTAATATTTTAGTTTTGTCGTTTTTTATTTTCAGTCCAGAAAGTTTTTCGAAGTTTGCAAATAGTATTTTAACGTATAAATTGATTTTTCATTACGAGCAAAAATTGTCATATCATGGGCATAAAGTACTAGTTTAGTTTCCTTATCTCCAAAATTAATTCCTTCCACCAATTTATCTGTTCGTAATTTGTGTGCCATTACTTCAATACATAAGATAAAAAGGTACGGAGAAAGAGGATCTCCCTGCCTTACTCCCCTTTCTACTCTGAAATAACCAGTGGACCTTCCTTCATTTAATACACAACTTAAAGTGTTCGTGTATAAAACTTTAACCCACTTTTGAAAGATGGACCAAAGCCAAATGACGACAGAACTTTTTGAAGAAATTGATGTGAAACCGAGTCAAAAGCTTTTTCGAAGTCTATAGCCAACAAAAGACCGGATAAATTATAACGGGATGTATGAAAAATAATATCATCAATAATGCAAATGGCCTCACCAATATTCCTCCCCTTCATATAACCCACCTGATCTCCCATAATGATTTCATTTAATACTTTCTTGATTCGCTTAGCCAAGATTTTTGTTAAGATTTTATAATCGACATTAAGAAGGGAAATGGGTCTATAATTTTTCAATAAAAAGGGATCTTTCCCATCTTTAGCGATTAACGTAATTACTGCTTGTTTTTGTGAAGATGCTAATTCTCCTGATCTATAAGCTTCATTCAAGGCATCTTTAACTAAATCTCCAATATCCGGCCAAAAGGTACAATAAAATTCTGAAGAAAGACCATCATTTCCAGGTGATTTATTCTGTTCCAATTCTTTTAAGATTTCTAGGCATTAGTTATAAGTCCTTCACAGTATTCTCGAGATTTTTCTGTCAATTTCGGTAAACCTTGAAAAAAACTATCGTAACAGTTATCCGAGCACTCGTACTCTACTTTACCGTACAACCTACTGTAAAACTCCCGGATTTCTTCAGTTATCCTTTTTTCATCGCAACAGATAGCACCATCTGAGGTTTTAATTTTCTTAATAGTACTTTTTCTTTTGTTATTTTGCATCAACTGATTAAAATAACGCGAATCCCTTTCTCCACTTTCGTACCACGAGGCTCGTGATCGAATCCTAATTCCTTCATTTACATAACCATAAACTTCCCTTAATTTCTCTTTGGTGTTTTCCAATTTTTCTAAAATATTTACATTAGTGCTTTCTGTCAATTGTTGTTCTAAAAACTGTATTTCTTTTTCTAAATCAGGGGCAACAGATGGAAATATATCGCACTTCATAACCATTTCGAAATTTTGACGCTGAACAGCCAATATTTACGGAGTAATGATCAAATTTGCATAAAATTTGTAACGTAATTTTAAAAAATATGAAATTTTGAGTCTAGGCGCCATTTTGATGACGTTAGAATGTTTAGAAATGTTAAATGACACATGGAATCATATCTCAAATGGATACTTTACATGATCATGAAAAAAAATTGGGGGGTTAACTCATTATTTAAAGACCCCGAAAGGAGCAGAAAATAAATAAGACAAATTATATATCAATGTAGAGCATTCGACTTATGGAACAACAAAATACAAACCGATTGAGATGTCAATGACTGTGAAAGGAGTAATAACATCAGAAATCTTTGAAGCAGGGGCTTGGTAAATGGCCACCGGGAGATTTGTTTTTCGAGTCCGGATTCCGTGAGCTAGTGATGACGTCACATTGTGTAGAATTCTCGCTCTCCCCAGTCTGCATGCAAGTACGGTATGTAATCTATTGTATTTTTATACTATCAAAATAGGGAATAAATCTAGTTCTAGTTTGTTTTTAAATGCATTTCTTTAGTAAAAGGATGTTCAATATTTAAATTCACTTCACGCTTTGATAGAAATAATAAAAACATGATATTAATGCCGAATTCTGACTGAAATAAATTCACAGACCGTGCGTCTGCACCACCTACTCTACTCTACTACTATGCTGTTATTTGCTTTGAGATCGAGGTTGCTGTGAGTAGCGGTCGGGACAGGGCGGGCTGGCTGTACTGAGCGTCGCGCCTTGCCGTCAGCTCTGCCTCTGGCATTGGTTTACATTCATCATACATGGCGATCTATTATAAAGTTTGGGTTTTACTTATCGAGTTGCAATTGGGAGTTTATATTGTTCCTGTGAAATTATCAACCAGAAATTCAAAATGTAATTAGGACAATTAGTCTCTGTTCTATTTTTAGTTATAGGCCTAATGACATGTTCTATTGTTAATTCATTGTTACTGTGATGTGTTTTGTACTTTTGACTTTTTTGTTGTGTGATACGTGCACTGCAGACAGAGTGCCTGGCTATCACATCATGTTAATGTCATAGGCCTATGGCTTAGAGCAAAAAAGCTTTATTCTCTGTCATTTCTGTACCGTTGGTTGTTCCACTGACTATGTTGTCTCCACCTAATTTTGGTCAATATTAATTTCATATTTGTATTTAAATTGACTTGAATGTAAAGAGTAAGAGTTTAAGATTAATGGTATATAATGGTATTTTCTTATACTAGATCGCAAAATTATCATATGTCTAAACGTGATAAAGGAAAGGATGTTCCTGGAGGGTCAGGACATGTGGCCATTGGAATGAGAACTGAGATAGATCACAAACTACCAGTGAAGGGAATCCAGTGTACAAGATGAAGTATCCACGCTCTAAGGAAGGAGGTCATACTGTGGAGAGAGTCCTCACTGCTTGCACATATGGTAAGTGGCTGTGTGTCCAGTGAAAATTTTCATTTTTTAGCCATAATATGTTCTGGCATATAAATCTTTTAAGATTTCTTTAAAATTCCAGCTAATAGTAATAATTATGACATTATGACCGATTAGTCATACATTTATTTATTAGTTACGAATAACTTTGATAACTTGAATACGGATTGCCAGATGGAATGCGCAAAGTTTCCTCAAGCTTGGAACCTAATTTACAATTTCAAAGAGGCAAAAATATGCTTTGAATTAGGAGTACATGTATTTGCTCTACTGAATAGGCAGTGCATTTCTGTCTGTTTTGTGGCATTTCATATTCAAGTCATTGTAAAATGAAGGATAATTTGCTGCTTGAACCCCCCCCCCCCCCCCCCTTAGGAAAAATGACAAAACTTTTTTTTATATAGAAATCATGCACACTGGAATGTTTTTAGTAGACAGCACAATAATGTACATACAACTGTATATTTGTTGTATACCTTCTGAATCACAGGGATGCCAACCAATACAATTAATATTAGAATAGAATATGATAATACCACATAGGGTCATGAAATTATGTATATAATACAATGGAAATTAAAATAATCTGTGGAATCACAAAGAAATATTTAAACTTCCACAAACCTTCCAAAATTATTGAATAGCAAGCAATAATGGGCACACTGGGTATTCTCGTGATTGTGGGTGAACAATTGTGACCGGAATCAACTTGTTGATTATGGTCGCTCAACAGGAAGAAGTATGTATTGAGCTATGGTCAGTGCGCTAGTTAGCTATCCAGCACAGACCATGTGCATGCCATTGACATTATATGAAGATTGTTCACCCACAACCATGAGAATACATAGTGTGCTTGGTATTCTGTTTTCTTTCCTATCCTCTCTTTTATTTTCTTTTGGTCAAAAGGTTGGCATCTGTGGAATAAGTTTCAAGCTGTAGTTTTGGATTTTATCATATCTTGCAGATGATGTGATAGCTCTCATGAGAGTTGTTCTAGATCTGGTGGAGAACAAGCAACAGATCAGAGATGACATGGAAGAGCTGCAGCCCAAACCAGCACGAAGTGCGTCGTATCAGCACCCCAACAAGGATAAAGCTGTCCAGGCTTTTGAGGAACACCATTTTGAATGTGAACACATCACCACATTCACCAGCAATACATGTAGATGATAACTCATTGAACAAGATTTTATTTCAGAATAATATATGTTTTTCATAGACCCTAAGACTTTTCTATCATTACGGATTGGATCATTTATAACTATGCAAGTAAACAAAGCAGGTGAGTGTAGAGTACTAGTAACTTGAGAACTTCATGCATGCTACATGTGTAGCATAACAAAAACTACATGGTACACAAAAAATAAGTTGATCAGGCAAATACATGTACCGTACTTGTACTTGATATTTTTTGAAAAAAAATTGCCTGATAAAGAATTTCTGCAACATATGAACTATGAAAAGTGTCTAGATATTTTACAATGTGATTATAGAATGTTTATTTAGTACAATTTTTTTACTTTGATACTTTACTAGGTTATAAAACAGTGAAATGTGTGGGTTCTGAAACTCACATTTGAAGAGAAATCTCAGCTAAATTAGCTATCCAGAAAACATCACATATCACAATCGATATTACCATATTTTAACAAATCTTTGTTATCAGGATTGGGAAAGAAAAGTACAGTGATGGGACTTTTTATTCTATCAATGTAACGATAGTTTGAGTAAAGAGGAAAAAAAAAGAATGGACACCCAAAACAATTACACTGTATGTCTGTTTCTTTTTCTATGTCTAGTAGAAAGCTTATCTTTAGGATGGAAATTGATGTGAAACGAGAGATAGAGAAAGAAAGAGAGATAAAGTGGTGGGAAACTAGGAAGGAGAAAGATGAATGGGGGAGATAGAGGCAGGAAGGGGGAGGATGGAAGTGGGAGAAAGAGAAATAGGAGGGGAAGGTTGAAGAGGGAGAAAGAAATAGGAAGAGAGGGTCAGGGAGAAAGAGAGATAGACGGAAAGTTAGGGTGTAAGACGGAGAAAGAGAAATGGGATAGACAGAAGGAAAGTTAGGGTGGAAGAGGGAGAAAGAGAGCAGATGGGAAGTGAGGGAAAGAAACAGAAGGAACATTTCACTTTCCTGGGTCATATCTCGTTGGGTCCACAGAAATCTGTTTCTAGACAGATAATTAGGTCAAATAATCTCCAAATTAGAAGCATTTTTTTTCAGACCAGAATATGTAAAATGTGTTATTTACATTTTCCAAGTCGAAGTGATTTCTGTGCTCCCAAGAGATTTGAATTGTGCAGATTCAACTGTACATGTATTTTGTATATAAAGTTTAAGTAGACAATTGCCTTTTCAATTTGGAAGGTGGGAATTCTGTGAAAAGAAATTGATTGCTTTGATTTTATTATGAGTAATATTAATCACACACGCCCAATTCTACCATCAGAAAATTCCTTATCTTACTCTCTGTATCTTTGTTGTCTCCATACTTTTATTCTTTCTCTTCCCCTGTTTCTTTCTACCAATTGCCCTTTCTATTTATATATCTCTTTCTCAACATTCCATTTGTCTTTCTCAACCTTTCCATTTCTCTTTCTCTTTCCACTCACTATATTCACTCTACAATTTTCTCAAGTTCAAATTATAAAAAAATATATATACATTTCTTTACCTATGCTCAAACTTCTAAAAATAATGCCCGTCTTGTAACATTAAAACAACTGGTATTACAGGGTACATAAAGAGGAGACATGACAATTTTTTTTAGGCTTGCTAGTTTATATATATATATACATGTAGATTCAAACATTCTTCCTCACATGCAAAGTTCACATGTTTGGCTGATCAAGAAATTACTTTTAGATGTTGAATATAATTGTGTTATACTCAGGTTGAAATTCAAACATGTACAATAAGCATCAAATTCATATACCTGTGCCCAGAATTTTTTTTTTCTTCAAATTTTCAATTTCCTGTAAATATCAACCGACACAGTAACATGAATAACTTAGGAAACACCCAAGTTTGGTTGTCATGGTAAATCAAGGAAATGTGTGTGTGCAATTGGATTTTTACAGACGTGTATCAATCAGATATGATTATTTACGCCAGGGACCGACCTTTAACGTCACCATCCGAAAGACGTGACTCATTCTCGAACCTGGGTCTGCTGAATCAGTTTATAACTTCCACTGGTAGCTGGATTACAGGCGCACGCCACAAAGCCCAATGATCATTGTTATGGACTGATGAGATAGAAACAAGGTGCATGATTTTGTAGTTCTCCTTTGCAATTTCAATCAAATGTATATTTTCTTGATTAAATGTTAGTTACTTTTGTAGACTTCACAATCAGTAGTGTCACAGATGGACATTTTTCATCAATAATCTTTCCTATGCTGAGCTAAACCAATTTATAGAACAATCATTACTTCCAAATGTCTCCATTTTTGCGCTCATGTACAGAATATGAGAATGAAAACAATTTCATTCAACATTGCAATCAGTCAATCACATGCAAGTACTAGTTTCAGAAAATATAATGCTGATAACATTACACATCATATTGTGGCTCAAGTTTTCAGGAGGAAATGTCTGCTAAAATAAATAATTCAGTTCATTCATTGATAAGCAAGCTAAAGTAGTTTTTCTTCTGGCGATTATCCTTATCTTAATAAAGTAGGATGGTGTCCATCTGGATATGCGTTCATAATTGTAGTGTGGATGCATGCAGACAGTTGCACCCTTACATCTTTGCCAAGCCAGCTCCAGCACTGCACCTCACCACTTTCCTGTACTTTCTGTAAATCAAAACAAAACAACAAAAACAATTTTTGGTAAGATTGATATTTACAATGATTTCGTGTAAAACCAATAATTTATTTTAATTCATTTATAATTTTTGTTTAAATGAATCCAACTGAACAAAGTTAGTCATTGTCAGTAGGGTCAGAATCAGGGAATCATTTCCAAAATTATAGTCAATATTTGCTATAGTAAAATTTAGATAGGCTGAACCTCTACAAAGTACAATTGTCAGAACATTTTTTTTTAAATTTATCTTATTTTTAGATTTATTTTTCTTTACTGAATACTGGGCATATTAGCTATATAGCCAATACTTCATTAGTGATTACAGTGCAGTGATATTGAGGAAATTTTTTTGAATGCATGTCCAACCATGATTTGCAAGTTGAACTTTGAAGGCTACAAGTACAACTTCTAACTAACTCTAATTGTCAGTCATTGAGTGCTCAACTTGTCTTCAAGTCAAAACTCAAATCATGACAATGATGTCTTTCTAAAAATGAAATTTTGAAATAGGCTAGAATAGAATGAACAGAAAATGGACAATAAGTCTTACCAATCATCGACATTTTCATGCAGTCGATTTTTCGTGGGCTGGCCCTGCATTCGGTATCGCTACTACTACTGCTCTGGCTGTCGCTGACTGACACTGTCATTTTCACTGTCAATTTCAACACTTTCAATTTCAAATTCCATAACCAAGTCGTCTTGATCTGGTTCACCTTCTTCCCTGACAACTGAGGCAGCCATCCCTGTAACTATAGGTTTTCCCGTCCATTTTCAAACTGTTTTCATCCAACAATAGAGATTGTCAATTCAGATTCGTCTCGTGATGCCAGGGCGATGCGAATGCTAATTTCAACTTCGTCTTTTGTCATGCAGTTTAACAACATTTCCGATCTGTTTAACACTATTTTCCCCACAGTATCGTCAATTACAGTTCCACTTCGTCGGTCACAGTCACTGAGCACTTAAGCGCAAAAATAATTTCGTCTTTTTCCAATCAGTATCGTCACCTTTTCATTTAGTTTCGTCTCCCATTTTAGTGTGAAAATAACACACACTGCATCTTTTCTTTATCTTTATTATTCTTGTTGTATTGTGTTGTTCATGTGAGAGTATTTCATCTGTGTGAAGTTAGATGATGTGATTTATTGATTGTTGCGAATTGCAATGAAAGTGGCATAATTGTGATCATGCAGGTGGTGAGTAAACGATATGATGAGCAAATGTAGATGCATCTTGATGCAGTGTAGTATAGAGGACGATTTTGCGTGAAAGTTTGACGAAAACGAAAGCCAAAAGACGAATTTGATTTTGTTGTTTTGCGCCCAACTACTGTGACCAACGAAATTGAATCGAAAGTGACGAAAGTCAGCGACAAATGACGAAATTGAATGGTAATGTTTTTAAATTGAATGATCAAAGCCGAAATTGAAACAAGCATTCGCAAATTCCTGCGGGCCGGCGACGAAATTGAAAGATCATTGTTTGAAATTGATTGAAAATGTGACGAAATTGGGCGGGAAAACCTATATTTCTAAAAACAAAAATGCAAACAACTTCTCCGAACTTATAACAACAAACTTTACTAGTCACACAGTATACCGGTGGGAAAAACAGGAAGTGTGATTGCGACGCTGCTCTTTCTACACAGTATGACGTCATCATTTTCAGGCGATGTGGGGCTGGTCGATCCCGACGGATTTGGGAGGGGCGGTCAGTTTTGATTTTAATTTCAATTTTTCGATATAATGGAAGATATATATACATATATTTTTGTATATTTGTATTCTATGAACCAGTAGCTTTCTATGCATGTATGGTTGTATTCACTCCGTTCGGGGTCTTTAAAGTGCTATACTGAATTTCATATAGTCATGTTTTTACCATTTTTTGCATTGTATTGCCCATTGACGCTCGCGCGGATATTTAAGTTGAACGGACGCGCAATCCTTTAGAAATTGTCATAACGAGCTGGAAATGGTACCAAAATGTTCACAATTTTATGGAAAACATGATGCAAGGAAAAAAAATGGCGATTTTACGTTATGTATGACTGTTGCGCACGAAAACGCGCGCGCGCAAATTTTTGAAATGCTTAAAATGACCTGAAACGTACTCTAATTGAGACCTTTTTTGATTTTGAGCATTTTTAAATTTTGACGCGCGCGTACGTGCGCGTTATGCTGTTCGCAGGGAATTCTTTGACGTGAACTGTTAAACTATGACCTGAAGTTAATGTGTATTGAATATTTTTGATTTTTGATGATCATTTATGTTGATATGATTGATAATGTGATTTTACAAAATGGCGCCTGGATGACGTCATGATAAACTGATGACCTTGAATGAGATGCCACATCTTGACATTAACAAGTCTGATAAGTGACGAAAATTTGAAGAAAATTGAGAATGAAATTTTTGAGGAATCATGGTAACAAGAAAATGGACGAAAAATAAAAATAAATAAATAATAAATAATAAAGAAGAAAAATACTGACGAAATTAAGAGGTGATCTGTCGATCTACGACAGATCACCCAATGATAAAATTTTCAATGGTCATTTGAACACTGTAAATTGTGAGACCCACGGAATCGTACTGGTTTCACTCAGGAAGTGGCAGCGTCCCGGGGCTAGGGCAGTGGTAGTAGTAGTCCTAGTAACTGGGTGATTGTATCACCGACTTCGAGGATAATTTTTCAACTGTCAATGATAACAGAAGTTCACTCGCTGTGGCTACAACTATGCATACTATGCTAATATCACGGATGGGTGACTCAGAGCATGTTCGGAACATTTTATATCATGTAAGGCTTGCAGTACACAGAACACATGAATTATTCTAAAGAAATACAGTATACAATGCAATGAAACCCCCCCCCCCCAAAAAAAAAAAAAAAAAAAAAACGTGGTTGAAAGGGCGCGGCGAGAAAACGGAGAGCAGGGGGCGGATACCCTACCCCCCCCCCCCCCCTCCAACACACACCCACATTTTTTTTTCTCGAAAATCAACAAAATTGCGCCTTAGGCGACAAAGAGTGCCCTCAAAAGCCTCTAGATTCCGCTATGAAATAAGAGCTATCCTATGAGGTTACAGTGCCCCTTTCTCTGTAAATCGAGTGCCATTCTGTAGACCTATATCTGTTTTTATGTGCTTTATTTTGTATAATCAAGCCTAATACGGCTCTTCTTTATGATTGTGATCGACGCATGCTCCTCCTGTGAAAACAAAGGCCCGGTTTAATAGGTATGTAGTATGTAAGTTTTCAGGGTTACACCATTCTGGTGTAACCCTGAATACTTGACCTACAATGGAGTTTCTCCACCATGAAAAAGTGTGGATGGTACTTCGCTAATAATATCACGTCAAGTAAGTTACACAATAGAGAGATCAGGCAAATAAATGACTTGCCATATGGCCCTTTTACACTATGCCCGGTGTTAGTCTAAACGGGGTAATTCAGTTCAGTTCAATTAGATTGAACATATATTGGAAATAAAAATCAGAAGTTTACATCATAAATAAAATCATGTGAAGTTGTAATCAACTTTGAGACATAATAATCAATTCAAACGTGGAAAGCGTACACATAATTATACATTATACTAAGAAATAGGTTATTACTGACACTAGAATTGACACTATGCCCGGTGTTCGGAGCTTAGTGTAAACGGGGTAATTCAGTTCAGTTCAATTAGATTGAACATATATTGGAAAATCAGAAGTTTACATCATAAATAAAATCATGTGAAGTTGTAATCAACTTTGAGACATAATAATCAATTCAAACGTGGAAAGCGTACAAATAATTATACATTATACTAAGAAATAGGTTATTACTGACACTAGAATTGAAGCATTCAGTAGCTTGACTTTATGCTAGTCTGCAGGCACAGACTCCATTTTAACAATTTAACACAATTCCCTGAACCCTTGCAGAGCCTAACATCGCCAGGCTCAGGCTGTGTAAAAAAAGACACGTTAGGGCCAGCTATTGTACGGGCCTTATTGTAGTCTTACAGTTCAGACATCCTGCTATAAAGCGTTTCGACTGACTATTAAGGGTTTGTGCATGCAAACTAAACTTTTCCTACATTGAAGATAATGATTTAGTACTGGAAACTCAAGTGCCAACTTTCTAGAAGTTATTCTGAGTGGTTGACAATGTTGTAAATAGGGACAGGTTTCATTTATTAGGTTTAATGAATTATCAAAATTATAGCAACATGATTATAAATCAACGTGATTACAATTTTTGCTATCTCTTCCTCTCTCCTTCTCTCTCTGACTCTTTCTCACTGTCTCATCTATACCTCGTCTAATTTCTTTGTCTCTCTACTTCTATTTCATGGTACAGGAATACATGTGGAGGTGTTGCAGTATAGTGGTTGATTCTCTTGACTCTCACTCAAAGGGTTCAGGGTTCTAATCCCAGCCCGACACTAACGCCCCTTGGCAAGATAATCATCATATTTTGCACCTCTCCAACCAGGTGTAAATTGGGTACTGCTAGAGCATTACATATTTTGCCACTAGACTATGACCGGGATAATAATGTTGGAACGCCATGAGCGTAACGGCGTGACGGACAAGAGCGCTTTAGAAGGAGGCATCATTACTATTTTCAAACATTCTCTGTTATGGCGCCTCTTCTATCCCCTACACACCCAGTGGCTCTCATACAATGATACACTCACACTCTATTTTCATTTTTATTGGCAAGTCTAAGGTATTCATGTATCATTCAGTGTCACAGACATGTTTATTACCGATAGAGGACGTCATAAAGACGTCCCTCTACGTCATGTGCTATTCATACTGACGTCTGAGAGACGTTTTAAAGACGTCATAATTACGTCGTCTATACTGTAGAAATATGACGTAATCACAAGACGTTATAAAGACGTCGTGATGACGTTGCATACACGACGGATGTCGAGTTTTACGACGTCAGGCTATCAAGGAAGTCGGTCTCTCTTTCAATGTCATTTTCTACAAAGCCGTCTGACACCAAGTTATATACAAAACGACACCATTTTAAACCTTCGTATTCAATACACTTTTATTGCCTAAAGAGCACTAAACGTCATTCTTGTCTTTCTTTAATACAATAAAATAATGAGACAGTTCCTGTCACCAGTACGGCCACAGCAAAGACATATTTGTATTGTATTTTTATTTAATTCATTCACGGAATACAACTCTCATTCAGTAAAAACTGAACAAAATAGACTGCATTTTAGAGAGTTCGTTCCATTCTGTGGCCGATATTCATCAATGCGTATTAAATTTAGTCCACGTTTTAACCCCTAACTTATATTAGTGGGTAGACTATGTCCCCTTGATTTACGGAGGGTTATGTGTCGACCTCTTCATTCCGTAAAAACTACTACAGTACAAGTCTGTGACTATATACATTATAAAATCATGACTATATGAATGTATGAACAGGTGCAGATTTATGCACTCTCACGCTTACATAATAGTTGTATTCTGATGTAGAATCAATCAAACTAATGCTGGCAATTGAAAACTACATTTGTACAGACTTATACACAAAATGCTAATTCCAGCCTGCAGGTCTGATATGATATCGAGGTAACGAAATTTACTATTCAGATACACTGTAAAAAAAAAACATGCAATTTTTTTCACGGGAATATCCTGGCAGTCAGTATGCCAGGAATGCCCGTTTTCCAGTTTTTTTTACCCAAAATCAGCACATATTAACAATAAATATATGTAAATTTACAATGAATATAAGCTGATTTCCTGTAAACCAACAAGCTTGTTGTTTTACAGGAAAAAACTGTAAAATTGAAATAACGGCAATAACTTGCAATTTCAAGGGCTAAAAAACCTGTAGTTTTACAGTTATTATTTACAGTGTACATTATGAAAATGTGCAAACTTATGCTCTCTCAAGCTGTTCTAGTACTTTTGTATTATTTATACAATGCCACAATGTAATGCACCATGTGATCATGAAAGCTAATGCATGTAAAATACAACTGCAGTGGTTTTGGATATGATATCGATGAAATCATATTCACGATGTAAATTCTTCACAAATTTATCAGCAGACTTGTGCCCTGTTAAAGGGAAATTAACCTCAGCGTATGAATTAGCTTATTTTGAATGGTGTAGTATATGCCTCTTATTTGATACATGCAATTTCATGTAAAAACACAGGATATAGATATAAATCACTATTTTCCAGCCAAGTTATCGTCTGCTAGCAATAATAAGGGGGCTGCCATTACTTTATGTGTACACGAACATATTTTTCATCCCAAGTAAAATTTCCTTCATCGTTAACTTGTAATTGATTTTTAGAGGACAAATATATATTAGATAAAGTCACATATTCTGAAATGTAAGTTTAGTTTTATATATTTTTTAAAAGGTCTTAATTTGTTCATAAAAAATATACTTCATAAAAAATATACGTCAAGGACGGAGAATTGACGTCAAGGACGGAGACAATCGTAACAATACCAAAACAAAGCGAGGAATCTGCTTTACAGGATGGCTATTAGAACTCATGGGTCGTCAATTATCTAGGCCCATGGCCAATAACAATCGTAATACAATCAGAACAAAGCGACGTATCTGTTGTAAAGGTAGGCTATTATCAATGCATATGGTACCTAATGATCCGTGTCATGCACAAAATGGCAGCCTCCATGAAAGACGTAGCAGACAATAGGTGCATCTAGAATATCACGTGGGGTTAATTGTCCTTTAATAACATCCGACAGTTGTATTTTCTTATTATAGAATAATTAATCAAACTGTCAATTTGAATTCGAAGTCAAATCGTGCAGACGTTATATGCACACGATTTTGATTCCAAGATTCGGATACAGATATTTTAGACATTCAGACAATAAGACATTTACCCTTAAAAATGTGCATACTTGATGCACTCTTCTGCAATTCAAACCGTAATATTCTAATATGTAGATGAAATCGAATTCACAAAAATGTATTTACAACCCGATTGTGCAGACTTAGGCACGCACATTGAATTCCAACAGGCAGATATCAAATTGGAAATATTACCCTTAAAACAGAACTTCATCATGAAAATGAGAGAAATATATTCAATTACGCACACATATGCAAGTCCACTAGGCGGACATGATATCATAGAAAATAGATTTACAGCAGAAATTCTTCATGAAAATGAGCAGAGATTTGTGCAGACTTATGCAATTCCAACTGTTGCATATCACATTAGTAATATTAAATTTGCAACATTAATTCATCATGAGAATAAGCAGAAAAATATTCACAAACCAATTGTGCAGACTTATGCACACTCATCCTGTTCCAACAGGCAAATATTATATTAGAAGTATTACATTGGCAACAGAAATTTATCACAAACCAGCTGTGCAGACTTATGCACGCATCCAAATGCAGCAGGATATCATATAAGGAATATTACATTAACAAGATAAATTCATCATGAAAATAAGCAGATAAATATTTACAATCCACATGTGCAGACTTATGCAAACAAATCCAGCTCCAGCTGACGTACTTTATATCGCGTTATTAATATTACATTCACAACATTAATTAATCATAAAAATGAGAAGGAATATATTCATAAGCCAACTTTGCATATGTATGCAATTCCAACTTGCGTATATCACATGAGTAATATTACATTTGCATCATTAATTCATCATGGAAATAAGCTGAAATATATTTACGATCCATATGTGCAGGTTCCAACAGGCAAATATCACGGTAGGGGTATTACATTTGCAAAAGAAATTCATCATAAAAGGTAGCAGAAATATATTTACAAACTAATTGTGCAACTCTTGCACATATGTAATTCCAACTGGCGTATTACGTTTACAAGAAAACTTCATTATGGAAATAATCAGATATATTTTTAAAAACCGATTACGCAGACTTATGCAATTCCAACTGGCGTATATCACATTAGTAATATTACATTTGCATCATTAATTTTTCATCATCAAAATAAGCTTAAATATATTTACAATCCACTTGTGCAGATTATGCACATCATCCTGTTCCAACAGGCAAATATCAGGTTAGGATTGTTACATTTGCAACAGAAATTCATCCTGAAAATAAGGAGAAACATATTTACGAACCAATTGTGCAAACTGATGCACACATGTAATTCCAACTGGCGTATATCATATTATTAATATTACATTTACAACAAAGAGCAGAAATATATTCACGAACCGATTGTGCAAAGTTATGCATACACATCCTGTTCCAACAGGCGAATATCATATTAGTAGTATTACATTTGCAACAGTAATTCAGCATGAAAATGAGCACAAAAATATTCAAAAACAAATTGTGCAGACTTATGCATACACATCCTGTTCCAAATAGGTAAATATCATATTGGGATTATAACATTGACAACAGAAAGTAGGCATGACAAGTAGATGTAAAATATTCACCAACCAATTGTGCAGACTTATTCACACATATCCAAATTCAGCAGGCGAAGACACATTGGGAATATTACTTTCGCAACAGAAATTCATCATAAAAATGAGGATAAATATATTCACGAACCGATTATGCAAACTTATGCACTCATATCCTTTTTCAACAGGCGGATATCGGATCGATAATATCTCATTTACAAAAGAAATTCACCATGAAATACGCAGATGTATATTCACAAACCAATTGTGCAGACTTATGGGCAGATAGATTATAAAGAGTTTTACATTTGCAACAGAAATTCTTCATGAAAATGAGCAGATGTATATTTACAACCAACTGTGCAGACTTATGCACATAATTATATCCTTTTTCAAAATTCGGATATCGGATCGGTAATATCACATTTACAAGAGAAATTTACCATGAAATAAGCTGATGTAATATTCACACAGTTGTGCAGACTTATGCACACACTTGCTGTTCCAACAGGCAAATATCATATTTAAGAGTATTACATTTACAACAGAAATTAATCATGAAAATGAGCATAAATATATTCACAAACCAATTGTGCAGACTTGTGCACATATATCATTTTTTAACGAGTGGATATCGGATCGGTAATACCATTTCATGAAATGAGCAGATATAATTTATATTCATAAACCAACTGTGCAGACCTATGTACACATATCCTGTTACAACAGACAAATATCATATAAGGAGATTTACATTGGCAACAGAAATACATCATGAAATGAGCAGAAATATATTTACAAACCAACTGTGCAGGCTTATGCACGCATATCCTGTCCCAACAGGCAAATGTCATATAAGCAGTACAACATTAGCAACAGAAAATTCATCATGAAAATGGGCATATTAAATATATTCACAAACCAACTGTGCAGACCTATGCACACATATCCTGTTACAACAGGCTAATATCATATCAAGAGTATTACATTGGCAACATAAATTCATAATGAATATGAGCAGAAATACATTCACAAACCAATTGTGCAGACTTATACATATATATATTTCAAACTGGCGCATATCATATCAATAATATTACAATTTCAAGAGAAATTCATCGTAACAATGAGCAGAAATATATGTACAAACCAACTGTGCAGACTTATGCACATATATCATTTTTCAGAAGGCGGATATCGGATAGGTAATATCATATTTAAAAGAGAAATCCATCATGAAATGAGCAGATATATATTCACAAACCAAGTGTGCAGACTTTAATATGTACACAAATGCTTTTCAAACAGGCAAATATCATATTAAGAGTATTACATTTGCAAGAGAAATTCTTCCTGAAAATAAGCCGAAATATATTTACAAACCAATTGTGCAGACTTATGCAAATATATCCAATTTTAGCAGGCGGGTATCACATTAGGAATATTACATTTATAACAGGAATTCATCGTGAATAATAAAGCAAAACATATATTCATAATCCAAAATTATTGTGCAGACTTATTTAAAAACATCCAATTTCAGCAGGTGTATCACATTAGGAATATTATCAGACTATACCAGAGTATACATCATCAGAGTATACAAATATCAGAGTATACATCATCTGAAAGCATTCTGAGTAGTAAAGGAAATTGTGCGGCATTAGGAACATAACATTTACAACATAAATGTTTCCTCACAATAAGCTGAAATATATTTACAATCCAGTTGTGCATATTTATCCTCTTCCAACAGGCAAACATCGGGTTTGTTTTGTAACATTTGCAACAGAAATTCATCATGAAAATAAGGAGAAACATATTTACAAACCAATTATTCAAACTTATATGTAATTCAAACTGGCGTATATCATATTAGTAATATTACATTTTACAAAAGAAATTCTTCATGAAAATAAGCAGAAATATATTCACAAACATATTGTACAGACTTATGCACACACATCTTCTTTCAACAGGATGTGCAAATATGCAGACATATGCACACTTTCACCCAATTTCAGCTAGAAGTGTATTCTGATATAACGTTGAACAAATTTATGATGGAAATTTAAATAAAATGTACAGACTTCTAAATTCAGGAACACTTTAAACACATGATTTGATAACAGGAAAATTACATTTGACATAGGAATTTATTACGAAGTTGGGCAGACTTATGCACTCTCCTGCAGCAATTCCAATGGTTGTATTATGACGTATATACCCAAAAAAATGTACAACAGAAAGTCATGGTGAGTGTCCAAAATTTTGCAGTAAATATATATTCATACAACTAATCAATGAATTGTGGAGACGTATACACTGCCACACCATTCCATTTATTATGATGGAGAAAAATATCTAAAAACCCCAAAGAAATGCATTATTAGAATATATAGACGTATCCGCTTCCAAAAGGTATATTGCGATAAAAGTGAAATGTATTACACTACAATTGCACTATATTTGTATGCATCATGATATCTCTGAAAGCATTTTGAGTAGAAATTGTGCGGCAATGTGGACATCTCTACGATGTATGTTACCAAACAAAAAGAACATGAAATTGATTCAAAAGTTGTCTTTTAATGGAGAAGATGTCTTGGGATACAGATAAACGTAAACAGCATTTTACCTTCGGTGATGATTTTCAATAATTTTTCACTAAAGTTCAAACTACTTTCATTTTTAAATCGATTTCCATTCAAGATGTTAATTTATTTTAAACTTTGGAGCGATGCAGAATTGTCAATGTCAAGAGACATATCCTCTGTATATTATACTTTCTTCTTTTTTTTAATGTAAAAGGTTGTGCAGGGCCCTGTTCCATGAAACTTGCTTTCACTGACAATTAACAACTGTTATAAGCTACTGAAATCCTTGCATCTGATGCAATCACCAAGACACTTCATGAACCCCCCCCCCCCCCCCGATATATACAAGAGGATGATACCCCCATAAGTCCTGGAAATTACGGCTCTCATGTTTAGCAGACTCCTCAATTAAAAAGTCCTGCGACTTTAATTATATAAGTTGATATGATATCGAAGAAATTATAGATTATCAATATCAGTATTCTCATAATAATACACCAAATTTACAATTGAAATACAACATAAAATTGGGCAAAATTATTTACTCTCGTGGATATCTAGAATTGTTGTAGTGGTGAAAATCAAGAAAATTACATTTAACTGAACGAGACACTGAATGTTATACAGTGCGTCCCAGAAAAAAACGAAACGCTAAAACAAAGGGTTACTGTGTCCACACTAGGTGCTCTATGACAATAATTATCTTTTTTCCCATACACTAAGCAGTATTATGCTTTTAAATGATACCTTGCTGGCATCTATCCGTACATGCTTTATCGAGCAGCAACATTTTGAAAATGAAATGTAAAAACTCAGTTGAGCAGGATTTGGGTAAAATCATGAAAACGTTAGGATCACATGCAAACATGACCCAAATGACTTTTAAAACCCCATGAGAAAACTGTTATCATATCTTTCTTTCAATAATGAGGGAAAGGATAATGCCCTCATCATAAAATGGAGGATGTTCAATGTATTGTCGATGTTGGGGGTAAAGAAAGGGCATGTTTTGTATTGATATTGTACCTGCATTCGAAATGAAAAAATAATCTTTTGCATTTTTCTGAACTGAAGTTTCTTTTAGGAACAAAGCAGACAGAAAGGAATTAAGGGGCTTTTGCCCCTGTCACCACTGGAAAATGGTATTGACCCGTGTTTTATGAACATCTGATTGAATGCTTGCCATCACAAAAGGGGATTTCATGTCCCATATCTCTTAAAGTTTGACTAACTGCTTAAAGTTCACATGCTTACATGTGTTCCCTCGTTTCTGGGACACACTCCCACGTTCCACTGCTGATTTATGTGTCGATGCATCTGTTTGGCCTTTTTTTAGACGCTTTACGTAGTATTTTGTTTGACATGCCTCGAATTTTCGATGCATACTGAATTTCTCTCAAATGGTATCAAATTAACATTTATATAACACTATCAGTTGTTTAATGGGTTTTTTTTTACTGTTAATAATCTTGTGACATACGTTGTGAAGAGCGTAGGGGTGTTTTTTGGTTTGTGTTTTAATAATAATTATTTTACCAGCACATTAATTATAAAATATAACAGTCTTGCTATGCTTCATTTTTGTAATTTAAAAAAAAATCTTTTTATTGCTCCCACATGCTGCCTCCTATTGTATGTATTACAACAACTAATGAGGAGAGCCTTTAAACAGAATTTATAATTTCTTATAGGTAATCCCCAGGCATTGGTTGTTGTTTATGTCACGCTTACGTTATTTTTGTTTGAAAATTGTTGTAATGTTATTATATGTTCCTGAAAATTAAATAAAAAATTTAAAAAAATCAAAAAATAAATAAATTTCCCTTTAGTCATTTTCGCATGTGATACTAACGACTTATCGGTTTTACCCAAATCCGGCACAATTGAGGTTTTACATATCATTTTCAAAATGCTGCTGCTCGGTAAAGTATGTATGGATGGATGCCATCAGGGTATCATATAAAAACATAATACTTCTAGTTATGGAAAATAGATAATTATTGTCAAATCGCACATAGTGTGGTTACAATATTAAACCCTTTGTTTCAGGGTTTCGTTTTTTTTCTGGGACGTACTGTATAGTGTTATATTAACCCTCCTAATTCAACACTCCTTAGAATCCTCTTCAGCTCAATAAAGCTACCACCAGTTCTGTTTTTCCACTTTCCCAAGCACTCTCTTATCGCTTTTATGTAATCAGTCCCATTCTTGGCCAAGATGCTCTTTGCCTCGTTATATTGGATGCCGAGCTCGAGTGAAAGCGCGCTGTATTTCTCATCCGGAACGTGTTGGGCTAATTTCTCCAGTTTTCCCTCTGACACCGAGTTACTTTACATGCAGATAAAGAAAATCGGAAAAAAATATCACACTAAGTAGAAGAAGTAGAAGAAGAAAAACAAAATAGCACTAACCTACTAATTTCTAGTTTGGGGGTGATGAATGCTGTTTATCTGATTTTGCTTTGACCGAATGACATTTCTATGAAATTAATGAAAATTAAACTGTAATATGCAGCTGCGACATAGGACCGGTCAATGTTCAGACTGGAAGGATTGGTCGGTCATTTGAATTCGGTGTTAAGGCATTTATTATCGTTCTTAGTTAGAGACCCGGGTTTGATTCTTGTAATAATACATTATGCAAAGGCACAACCCCCCCTCAAAAGAACATTCAAGTGACTTGTGTAGCACAAAAGTGAACACATTTCAGCTTTTGTATGTCATCCTGAAAGAGGAGAAGTTGCCTTCGTTGAAAAAGTGGTCAAAAAGCTTTACATGTATTTCAAAATTACAAAGATTTTTAATTTTGTTCTGAGTCGAAAATGCCTTTCTGAAGAAGTTGAAGCTGGATAAGTTGGAGTTGCATAACATTTTTTTCTAAGCTCATGAAAGTCCTTGCGTGCAGTCGAAAACACATAAATGCCCTGAATTTTGATGCAGAACATATTATATATATATATATATATATATATATATATATGGGGAAATTTGATTTAAGTTAGGCAACCATTATTCTCTCATTTCCTTTCGCATTGTATATATATATATATATATATATATATATATATATATATATCATCGTTCTATTTTACACAAATTTACTCAAAATTCAGAATTTTCTTATTGTATTTCATCTTAGCACACACACCCACAGCTACACTAACAGAAAAATACTATTTCTATATTACCTTGGAAGTCTAGGTACATCATCTGGAGCAATCTGCGTGGCCTCCATGTCTGATGACATCTGAGTCCTGGTCTCTCCTAAAATAAAATGTAATTATCCTTACATAAATTTTGCATTGCCTTTCACAATATTATACACAAAAATAGAGATAATATTCAAAGTTGAATTGTGTGTAGGAAATTCCTCAAGGGGACATCCCGGTAGACTGACAGCCCTCGAAATCGACAGTTCATGATACCGACGGCCCTTGAGATCGACGGCCCACTTGACCCACTACCAACGAGACAGACGGAAAAAAGAAGCTTTCTCCTACTTATTCTCTTATACAAATAATTCACTTCACTTGTACTTTTGAAAAGTGCATCATTACTCTGGTGCATAAGACAGAATAAACTGGATAAAATTTGTACATAACATGGGGTGTCCATGGGGTCTCCAGGAGTCGGAGAGGCCTTGACGGCACCTAACAACAATGATCCGATGAGAAGGGGTGGGGGTCTTACCGGCTGAGTCAATCCTGCCAAGTGTTTCTAGTTGAAGAGGAATGGTCGGAGTTTCATCTGGTGTAAAAGAGGTTGAAACATAACAAATGCGAAAATATTATAGCATTAACGTATTTTCAGTTTTTGTTCTGTTTTTAATCTTGTATATTATCATGTTTCAAAGCAAGTTTTAAAACATGGACTTATAAAGATTGGAATCGAAAGTGTGAAAAATATGAATAGTAAACCACACAAACATCAGAAAAACCCTAGGGAAAAAAATCAACGGCATTCATGGTATTGCGAGGCATCCATTCAAAAGGCCAAAATCATACTTTCTGACGAAAAATAAGTCGGAAAATCATAATTAAAGATATTGAATTGAATTTTGTTAACAATTTAAGATTTTCCGTTACAGGCTTTTGAATTTGAATATAATTTCTAACCGGGATTTAAAGTGATAAACAAATCTGCTTCAACGAACATTAATAGTTTGAATTACTAATTAAACATACCAAATTTTAATCTATTTTATTTGAAGGCAGGTGTGCATGGTATAGTGTATTACGCTCTATCTTTGGAAGTATTTTGTTTTGCAACATATTCTGTTTAAAGTCTTGTTTTAAAACTTTCACGATTAATGAAGCACTGATCACTTGGAAGTCGAAATATCCCCTTAATATTTCTATATATCATTCAGAAAAATGATAAAAATATGTGAATGGACGTAAATTTTCACTGAAGTGTTATATTTGGCTTGTAATCTGCCAAGTGTGCTAAAATGTATAATTTAACACTTTTAGGGCAGGCAGGACAAGTTCATGTTTTTAAATCTTTAAATTACAATTATTTTAATCATGAATTTGAGGCATCAAAACCCCTCTTCAAAAGTAAAATTTGACACCCGAAAGAATGGCATAGTCAAACAAATTACTATATGCCTATATATATATATATGTTGAGGCATTGGCGTTCTAAGCCAACGACCCGGGTTCGATTCCCGGCGGAGACATTTTTCAGCCTTTGCAAAAATTTCAAAAAGGGAGGACAGCTCTGGGGAACTTTGATTTAAGCTACGCAACCATTATTCTCTCATTTCTTTCACATTTGTATTTATTTCCACGAGATTTGCCAAAGCTGTTGTATATGTTCTTTCCTTACACAATAATTATTGTTAATAATACTTATTCTAATGTATACATGTATTCAAAGAATACGTTTGGATCCAGCTGAGGCACTAGCGGCTTGTCTTGTTCAAAAATTCACCTGCCCCCGACAAAGGAATTAATTAATAAGGTTGAAGATTTGTCAATCTGTCGGTCAATTGAATCTGGTGTCGCCGAAACCACTAACCCGTCTCCGTGGTCTAGTGGTTAAGGCATTGGCGTTCTAAGCCAACGACCCGGGTTCGATTCCCGGCGGAGACATTTTTTCAGCCTTTGCAAAAATTTCAAAAAGGGAGGACAGCTCTGGGGAACTTTGATTTAAGCTACGCAACCATTATTCTCTCATTTCTTTCACATTTGTATTTATTTCCACGAGATTTGCCAAAGCTGTTGTATATGTTATTTCCTTACACAATTGTTAATAATACTTATTCTAATGTATACATGTATTCAAAGCATTCGCTTGGATCCAGCTGAGGCACTAGCGGCTTGTCTTGTTCAAAAACTCACCTGCCCCCGACAAAGGAATTAATTAATAAGGTTGAAGATTTGTCAATCTGTCGGTCAATTGAATCTGGTGTCGCCGAAACCACTAACCCGTCTCCGTGGTCTAGTGGTTAAGGCATTGGCGTTCTAAGCCAACGACCCGGGTTCGATTCCCGGCGGAGACATTTTTTCAGCCTTTGCAAAAATTTCAAAAAGGGAGGACAGCTCTGGGGAACTTTGATTTAAAGGGAAATTAACCTCAGCGTATGAATTAGCTTATTTTGAATGGTGTAGTATATGCCTCTTATTTGATACATGCAATTTCATGTAAAAACACAGGATATAGATATAAATCACTATTTTCCAGCCAAGTGATCGTCTGCTAGCAATAATAAGGGGGCTGCCATTACTTTATGTGTACACGAACATATTTTTCATCCCAAGTAAAATTTCCTTCATCGTTAACTTGTAATTGATTTTTAGAGGACAAATATATATTAGATAAAGTCACATATTCTGAAATGTAAGTTTAGTTTTATATATTTTTTAAAAGGTCTTAATTTGTTCATAAAAAATATACTTCATAAAAAATATACGTCAAGGACGGAGAATTGACGTCAAGGACGGAGACAATCGTAACAATACCAAAACAAAGCGAGGAATCTGCTTTACAGGATGGCTATTAGAACTCATGGGTCGTCAATTATCTAGGCCCATGGCCAATAACAATCGTAATACAATCAGAACAAAGCGACGTATCTGTTGTAAAGGTAGGCTATTATCAATGCATATGGTACCTAATGATCCGTGTCATGCACAAAATGGCAGCCTCCATGGAAAGACGTAGCAGACAATAGGTGCATCTAGAATATCACGTGGGGTTAATTGTCCTTTAAGCTACGCAACCATTATTCTCTCATTTCTTTCACATTTGTATTTAATTTCACGAGATTTGCCAAAGCTGTTGTATATGTTATTTCCTTACACAATTGTTAATAATACTTATTCTAATGTATACATGTATTCAAAGCATTCGCTTTGATCCAGCTGAGGCACTAGCGGCTTGTCTTGTTCAAAAACTCACCTGCCCCCGACAAAGGAATTAATTAATAAGGTTGAAGATTTGTCAATCTGTCGGTCAATTGAATCTGGTGTCGCCGAAACCACTAACCCGTCTCCGTGGTCTAGTGGTTAAGGCATTGGCGTTCTAAGCCAACGACCCGGGTTCGATTCCCGGCGGAGACATTTTTTCAGCCTTTGCAAAAATTTCAAAAAGGGAGGACAGCTCTGGGGAACTTTGATTTAAGCTACGCAACCATTATTCTCTCATTTCTTTCACATATATATATATATATCTTATAATATAATACACTAAGGATTTCGGGCTCTTTTTGTGGTTCAAATAGGCTCCTCCCCTGGCCTTTTCGGTCCCCGCCTTTTGGTACCCACGGGTGGGGAAGGGTTCTTAGGGTGGTGGGAGGCACTTCTTGAGGGCTGACGTCCCGTCCATATTTCATAAATTCATTTTTAAACATTGAATTTCCGCAGGGAGTAGGCCTAATAATTCCACCAACCCATGAAGCGGGTTTATAGCTTCAGGCCCAGCCAACCCATATACCTTTCCCTGTGAAGGGGAGCTATGCCAAAGAACAGCATGGCCATATATCCGCATGGCTTCAGTGTACAGTACAGTATTATATACACACGTGTTAGATCGTTCGCACGTATAGAGTTACATCATTTGAAGCTTCATGGTCACACACACAGTTTAGTGTGTATGTTTCACGACGTTCGCTACCGGTAATTTGACACTTTATCAGAAAATCTGATAAGAAGAAAATTCCTTCGAAAATATTTCCATAATGATTATGAATACTTATAATGATATTAATCCCTTCTCCCCTCGCCCTGGGGGTGATGGGATGACAATGGAATGGGGGGAGCTGGAGGGGGGGGGGGGGGGGTAGTAGGGGGAAGCCAATCCGTCGGTCCTCCCAAGACCCATATAACGGGGCCATAATCCCCCTGAAAATAAAATGACAAATTCATTTTTTCTCATTATTGCATCCTTTACAGGGGACGTACCGCTAATTATGGATGTTACTCTGAGTATTAATAAACCACAGAAACATGGCAAGATCAAATCGCTCCCTCTAGGTCTATGCATGGATATTCTACTCGAACATTATTATATCCATATCATCAATTTTCATCAAGATTAAAAGAAATTTTCTTCAGAACTCATGCAAGCTTTAGATAAAATAAGACATACTCACATGATCAGGGGCGGATCCAGAATTTAGTATAAGGCGGGGGAAACAAGTGCAGGTTTGTCAACATTTGGAAAAGGCAGACCTGGGGGGGGGGGGGGGTGGCGAGAATTTTTTTTTCGTCAGACCTAGAAAATTCGCTCAGGAGGGGGTGGTTATGGGGGTCCCTCCATAATTCTCTGACAAGCAAAAAAAAAAGGGGGGCGGGGGCACAATCAACAAAAGGGCGGATCGTCTATGGTCGAAATGCATACTTTCCTGCCATTGAACGGGGGGGGGGGGGGTTGGCACGGGCCAGAAGCACCCCCCCCCCCCCCCGGGTCCGCCAATGGACATGTTGTAAATACTTCTTGGTAAAAATAACTTTACCCGACTTTTTTATTTATTCACTTGATTATTGTAACAAATATACGGTACGGTGATTAATCATAAACACAGCTAGCGCCCGTGGATGTCCACGGGCTGCTTCTGCTAGTATATATATATATTTCAATATTGCACGAAAAAGAGACATGATAACGAAGCTTTTCGACCTGCACTCATCAGGTTATCACGCAGGTATATAACAAATTACTTGAAATCAACTATATTATACTCGATGAACCCGGACGCAACCCGTAATTTGTTATATACCTGCGTGATAACCTGATGAGTGCAGGTCGAAAAGCTTCGTTATCATGTCTCTTTTTCGTGCCATATTGAAATTTTGTAGTACCAAGAAATTATTTGTATACATATATATATCGAATATATTTCCTTTTAAGCCAACACCTTTTACAAACCAAACATTTTGATAGGCCAAACTTGGATAATTCTTTTGCCATACAAACGGTTAACTGCCCCCCCCCCCCCAACACACACACACAATCATTACAGCACGCACATACAATGAATGTAATACCAGCAGAAAAAAACTAAGTATTCTTACCAGAAAAATTGGTGTTAAACGCAATCTTTTGGTTCTTGGTTTGAATCATGTTCAGTACGACCAAGGTCTCATCACTCTTGTCAGTCAGATTGAGTTGAAAGTACTTCGTATTCTTGGGCTCAGAGTTCACGTCATTATATTCAACAGTCTTTAATCAATGTATGAAATAACAGTATATATATATACATATATGACACAGGTTTAATTACGCGATGACATTACTTCAACATTCATCGTTCAAAGTACTGAATTAGTGACATATTCGTACAATGTACTAAAAACAATAAATCTGTCGGTGAATTCCGACTGGGATGAATATTACTGATTGTTTATTTTATAGATTGTGCATACATATACGGAATGAAAACAACAAGGAAAAGAACAAAAATAAAAATAAGACAGACACAAAAACAAATAAAACCAACTCCCTATGAAATGAATCCCCTACGGGGGGGGGGGGGGGCAGCAGCACTAGAAAACAATTGGGAGTGAATTTTGGTGTTTGTAGCTCTGAATTTTGGATGGTATGTGAGTGGTTGTGTCACCATGGAATTAAGATGCTTACCTCTGGATCCAGAAGATCATCTTCTACTCGGCATGTGATTTTCAGGCCAGGTGTGCGTCTCTGGAAAAGAATCACATCGTCGTCGTCTTTCACAGGTTGGTGTTTATCACTCTCACGCATTACATGAACCTTTCTCTGTGATTCATGAAAACAAAATCACGTGGGCTATCCTTTATCAAATGTGCAATAAGCCAGTTCGTAGTTAATGGCATTGATAATGACAGTGACAATGGATTGAAAATTATGGAACTTGAACATGTTATACTTTTCACGTTACGGATTGTCGACATTGCTAGTCGCTGGAATGAAACGAGCTATATAAAGGACTCAAAGACATTTAGCATGGAGCAAAGAATTAGAGAGTCATTTATGTCGACAATTCAACTGAATAAACTCTAATTCCAGTCATGAGTGACATTACTTGCCCAGCGCCAGACTGCACGACTGCTTTGTCAGCCCAGCCTGCAAGGCCCGAACAGCCCACCCTACCACCTCCGCCAGGGCAACAGCTCCTGTTACTGTCAAGGCTGAGAATGTGAGGAGGCCCACCATCTCTGCTGCAGGATCCAGCGAGGAATGGGCCTATTTCCTGCTACGCTGGTCTGACTACAAAGCTGCCACACACCTCACGAGACCAGACATCCAGCTGCTCGAATGCTGCGACGATGGCCTCAGGAAGGACCTCACGAGAACCTTCGAGCCTACTGTCCTTTCCCGTATAAAGACATTAGCCGTTCGTCAGGAGAACATCATGGTTGCCCCGGGTCAAGCTGCAACAGATGCGACAGGACAGAGATGAACCCGTGCGAGCATTCGCAGCCCGCCTCCGTGGCCGAGCGAGCTTATGCAATTACCAGATCACATGTCCCTATCAAAACGATGCCATGGCGAGATGCCCTCATCAGGGGGTTAGTGGACGAAGAGATACGATTGGACATATTGGGCGAGACCAAACATGACATGACTATAGACATTGTGACTGCCTATGTTGAAGCCAAGGAGAGCGGGGAAAAAAATCATCGGGGAAGCCCCCACCTCCACTACTGCCTTCACAAGCTCCTATCGCCGCCAATTGCAGGGCCGCCCCTTGGGGTCACCCAGTGACTCAGACGCAGAAAGAGTGTCCAGCCTACCACAACTGCTCCAGGTGCGGCATTCGCCATCACTTTGAGGCTGTCTGCCCCCAAACTAGCCAAAAGCGCCGGTCGCCCAAGGCCACGTCGCCTACCCAACCTGCCCCACCTGTTGATGCCAAGGAAGTCTTCGACACACTGTGTTCCCTCGATAGCCCCACTCATTCTGCTGTTAATACTATCCAACTTAAGCACCATGTGTACAACGAATTCTTGCGGGCTTGGGAGAAGCGTGCCTCTGACCCACAGCTCATGGTCACTGTCAGCATCCGAGCCATCCCAACAGACATCCAAGCCCTCCGACTGCCCACACGATTCGTCCGCATGACGCCAGATATTCATTGCCCAGCCATGGCTGACACCGGCCGCCAGTCTTGCCTAGCTAGCACCCCCCCCCGGCCCCCCCCCCCCACCCTTCTACTAAAGCTCGGGCTTACCAAGTATCACCTCCTCCCTGTCACATGCGCATGACTACGGCCAACGAAAATAGGATCGACATCGTAGGGGCTCTCGTACTACGAATCCTAGGTACCTCCCCATCTGGGCGAACTGTTGAAACACGTCAATTCGTGTACTTCAGTGACACATTTACCTGATTCTTCCTCTCCCGACAGGCTTGTGTCGCCTTGGGGCTCATCCCACAGACTTTCCCCACGATCGGTGACACAGGAACCCGCGGTCGAGACGACTGCCTCGCTGTCTGCCCCACCGTCATCCTACTCTGACCAAAAATGCTACTGTCCACGGTGCACTGTGCCTCCCCGACCTCCTTCAACATTGCCCTTCCCCGCCACTGAGAACGGTGAGAAAATATTATGCTAGCAGCTCATTCAATGTATGTGAACACCAGTTACTCCCCATGATGTCTGGTCCACCAATGCGCCTGATGGTGGACCCTAATGCCAGTCAAGTCGCCTTCCACACTCCGATACCTGTCCCAGTTCACTGGCAGGATGACGTTAAAGCTGGCCTTGAGCAGGATTTCCACCTTGGAGTGATTGAGCCTGTCCCCATTGGCACCCCGGTTACCTGGTGTCACAGGTTGGTCGTCTGCCCCAAGAAATCGGGCAAGCCTAGACGTATTGTTGACTTCCATCCACTCAATTGCCATGCCGTTCTTGAAACACACCACAACCAATCACCATTCCACCAGGCAGGGGCCGTCCCACCCAACACCCGCAAAACAATATTCGATGCATGGAATGGCTACCATAGCATAGCTCTCGATGAGCGTGACCGGGACATGACCACTTTCATCACCCCATGGAATTGTTATCGGTACCTCGTTGCTCCCAAAGGATACATTGCTTCGGCTTGATGGTTACAGCCGCCACTTTGATCAGATCGTCGCGGATATCCCCCAAAAGACGAAGTGCGTTGACGACTGTCACAATGCGACTGCATTCCCTTTCACCCTAAACCCGCATGACCTTGTTTAGTTACATATATAAAGAATGTAGTAGGCCTGTTAAATTGAATGGGATGTGTAGCCAAGCAATTTAGGCATGACTAGTCTTAGGTCAACAAACTTTGTGTTGCAATTGGGCCGGTGTTTGTGTCTGTGGTTGTGTACGTGGAGAGAGAGGAAATTTTGATAGGGTGCATTGTTTTATATAGAAGGGGAGTAGAAGGAATTTTGATCGGCAATTTTGTATAGAGGGTTCAGTATTAGGGGAGTATGAAGAATTTGGGGTGGAGCAGGAGTTGAGTATTGAGAGCATCAATGTGGGTTAGAGTTTTTTAGTTTTGATCAGATTGCTTTGGAGATCTCAAAAGAGTCGGACCTTGTCTGAAATTGGCTGAGTGATGAGGGAGTGTAGGCCGCCAAGAAGGTGATTGTTGCAGGCTATGCATGATGCTGCTGACATAGCAGACTTTTTCCTACTGGCAGGTTACAGGCAGTACAGGTCGTGGTAGAAAGCCTCATCAGTCCTCACCTCTTCTTGCATTGTTTTCATCTGAACTGTAAGTTATGGTAGTATTTTATTTTTGTGCTAAGTAGTTATTTTATTTGTAATTTAATTTATTAAGAATATATTATGTAGAAAATTGCATAAATTTGCAGTCTTATTTTTATTGTTACATTCTAACTTTGGGAAAAGTGAAGAAAGTCCAAAAAAGGAATGTTAAATTTTGTCTTATTTCATTGATTTAATTTATGTGAAATTTAACAGAAGAAAAACGGTATTACTAATTCATGACCAGGTACAAGTTTTTCAATATACGATATTCACTTTGAAGATAAGAAAACTAGTAATGAAATGCAGCTGATTTTATATTTGTTATTACCTGAAAAAGATGGTTATAGTTTGTTACATTGCATGCATGAACGGAGAGTGTTTTTCTATGTGCTACACATGCATGTGAGGTCGAATGATTGTTTTATCTTATTGAATGAGGAAGAGTTAACTTTGACAAGTTCATTCTGCTTTAGATATCCTGAGTAGAAATTGTATTATAGAAGTGATGTATCTAAAGAGAGCTATTTAATTTTAGAATTTACAGACATGAAGATACCGTACATAGTCGCTTAGAAATTTTGCTTATTTAAATTGTTTATTTAAATGAAGCCAAGCTATAGAGAGATTTAAATCATTGTTGTAAATTGTTAGGATAATATTGTCATAGCTAGACTTTGGAAGATGGTTGGTTATTTTGTTTCGATTTAATTTATTTTAGGGACGAGCTGGGCTTGTAGTCACCTATTAACCTCGTAACCTCGTAGTCACCTCGTATTCACCTCATATTCACCACGTATATGCTTGGAGTCACTCGTAGTCACACGTAGACACTTATATTGGCTCGTAGTCTTAATTCGTCGATGGATTGGTTCTCATAGACGATATACCCAGACATCCTAGCTCACTGATAGTCTTCAACTAAATTTCATAAAGTTGCGGGTCAGGGACACACCGGTCAGGCTTCGCACGTCACTTCATACATTGGTCACTTCATGCATCTCATCAGTGGACTCAAGGAGGAGGTTGTCCCTATGAACCCTTCAATTTGACTCTAGAGCTGGGGGGGGGGGGGATTTTTTTTAGTGTGTGTACATACCAATTACCTGGTCCAGTGTAGGTAGTTTATTTCTTTCATAATTAAAAATAATACTCCGAAAGATGAAATGGTAAATGCTGGCAATATACATTTTCTTGGTTATATTATTGGAACTTGGAATCATTTAATTACCTTTAATAAGCCAGTTCGGGGTTAGCGCATGGTACAAATGACCCCAAATATCCACAGATATTTTAGACATGGAGGGTCCCTTTATGTGCACTTCAGAAAAATAACTCTGGAAGTGATAGAGGTGCCTCATGAATAGCTTTTGTTTCCCCTTTAAAAAGAATACTTCCACCTGGATATCATGGAATGCACCATTAGTGCATAATTGAATAATGATTACATGACATTCATGAGCACATATCGAATATTAGTGTCAGTGGGTACAGATGACCTTTATCTGCTCATGCTCAGATTGCATCTCCGAAATGGCTTATTGTATTGATATTGGAACTTGGAAATTATATAATCACATTGTATACTCTATTTTCCGTTGAATGCAAATTATTTTGCTTTGTTAATTATTCTGTGTCAATTATTGAGCAGATTGCTTTGACTTAAATTTATGTATACTACATGTATCGGTGAAGTCGCCTGTTCATTTTGCTGTGCCTGAGATACATGTACATTTCAATACAGGATGTAACTTATCATCAGAATGGTTATTTACAGGACAAATATCTGACAACGACACCCTCATGTTGTTGTTCCAAGCTGTGGAGTTGCTCGATATCTGAGGGCACAACGGTATCTCGCTCAACCCCTAGAAGTTCGTGTTCGCACAATAGACGGTGGAATTCGCAGGGTTTGTGATCACCCCGACTACTGTTCGGCCGTGCCCCGAATTCCTGCAGGCCATCCGTGACTTCCCCACCCCGACCAATATCACTGATATTCGCAGTTGGTTTGGCCTCATCTCATATGCATTTTCCTCTGCAGACCGCATGCTACCCTTCCGCACTCTCCCGAAACCTGACACACGCTTCATGTGGACCGCACAGCTTAACATCCTGTTTGAAGAGTCCAAACAGCTGATCATCAACGATTCCACAGAGGATCTCCCGTCAGCCTGTTGATGAGCTTCAACAATTACAACTCCTCGATGATGTTGGGAACCCTCAGGGCCCTGGTGACACGCTTATCCATCGTTACCTCACAGATTTCTCCTCCCTGTCCGCGCCCCTGCTGATTACGCTACACAAGTCTGCACAGTGGATGCCTCACCATCAGTGGAATTCATCAAGACTGTCACTTGGGATGTCATTCGTCTGGCCATGGCGAGCGATCCCTCCATGTCTACACTACTGACCGTCATTGAGGAGGGCTTCCCTGCCCAACGCAATGCCCTCCCGCCAGACCTCCTACTCTTTCACGAAGAAGCTCTACGGAATTGAACACATCCGGCACCTCCCACCGCTGGTTATGGGAGAGTCCGTCTGCATCCAAAACCAGACTGGCCCCGACCCCACAAAGTGGGACAAGACCGGCATCATTGTGGAAGTAGGCAATTTGACCAGTATGTGGTGCGCGTTGACGGCTCTGGGCGCGTTACCCTACGGAACAGAAGATTCCTCCTCAAGTTCACACCCGCCATTCCCCGTGCACCACTCCGCATGGCCCCCACCTCTCCCGGCATGCAATGTACCGTACGTCTAGAAAAAAATTGAAATGGCTGCCAAATAAAAAATGTATGGTTCCTGGGGAAAAGGTTTATATGTATGGATAGCTCATTGACTCATCTTTCATATGACACCAAAAAGACCGAAAATAATTCATGCTTAGGTGAGCACTGCTCACTTTTGTAAAGGGTGTGAAAATTAGCTTGCGCAGGAATTAGCCTTCCAATTTGTGAAAGGTGAGTCCTTTGGAGCTTACAAAATTGAGGGTGATATGATAAATTCAGTTTGGGTTTGCTGAGTGAATTTTATGGTTTATTAAATGAAAACTTTATGCATGAGTGAACAGGAATTGGCGTTTATTATTGTAGCATTGTAACTTTCCCCGGTAGACTCAGTGATGTGTTCATGGGAATCAGGATGGGGGTGATGGTACATGTTGCAGGGGAGGGGAGATAGGGTAGGACTTTGTTGGGTGGATGGGATAAGGGTCAAGAGGACATTATGCGCGCCCCCCCCCCTCTCTCTCTCTCTCTCGCTTCCTGGGTGTGCTGGTGCATATCTTGACAATTCATATGCATTGGTCTCCAGTCCAAACCATATCCAGACCACCTTCCCTTTACTATCCCTATTTCACCTCCCCTGTAACATGTACAATCACCCCATCCTGACTCCCATGAACACTCCATTGAGTCTAACAGGGAAAGTTACAATGCTACAATAATAAATGCAATCCTGTTCACTCATGCATACAATGTTAATTCCATAAACCACAAATTTCTCGCAAACCCAACTCATCACAATTGATCACATATTGTTTTCATCATCCTCAATTCCGTAAGCTCCAAAGGACTTTCCTCTCACAAACTGGAAGGCCCATTCCTGCGCAAGCTTATTTCCATACCCTTTACAAAAGTGAGCAGAGCTCACCCAAGAATGAATTATTTTCGGACTTTTTGGTGTCATATGAAAGTTGAGTCTATGAGCTTTCCATACATATAACCCCCTCCCCCCCCCCCCCGAATCATATATTTTTTTTATTCGGCAACCATTTCAAAGGTGTCATTTTTTTTTTTGAGACGCACAGTTCAGGCGCCTCTGAATCTTCCATTCCCCTAACTCCTGGAGATGCCGTCCAAGCAGGCCACCTGGCGCCACCCCATCCTGTTGCACCCCCTTGTGTTGCCCAGCCTTTGCTTCCTGCAGCCGGTCATGACCCGCCCCCGTTGCCTGCTCTCCAGCCTAGTCACCCACCACCAGCCTGTACACCTGGCAGGCTTCCCAGGGCGCTCTGGTCTCTCCTCCTGCACAACACACCTGGCCTGAAAGAACGTCCCCTCGCTGCCCCAGACCCTTCACCGGTACCCCCTGACTGCTAACCATCCCCCGGACCTTGCCGCTCTACCCGCCTTCGCTCTGCCAGCGACCCCACCAAATAGGAACCACGCCCTACCATTCTCTGATATGCTTACTTGACATTTAATAAGACTTTGAATGACTCAAAGACTTGGGAGGGGGAGGGGGGGGGGGTCAAATGTTATTTTATGTTATCCTTTTCATGTTACAGATTGTCGACATTGCTAGTCGCTGGAATAAAACGAGCTAAATTAAGGATTCAAATTAAGACATTTAGTGAGACTCATTTAAAAATGACTGTGATAATCACAATGGGTAATGGATCGACACATAGGACAGTCAGACCCAACTTCGATAAACCGAGCACATGTATATACTCCGAAAACGGCGTATGAATATAGAGCCCTCATCGTGTACAAATGGCATGGGGAAAATCTCAAAAGTCAACCTGCCAACGATATATCTTACAAATAATGCTGCGTGTCAATTACCTTCAAAATCCGTGAATGATACGCCATATGAAATGACTTTCAAATGACGCACATTTGAAATAAATATATCCGCAGCATTATTTTTGAAAATTATATTATCAACAGCAGGTCGACATTGGAGGAATTTCCCCATGCCTTTTCTACACACTGTCTTGCAGTGAACGATGAGGGCTCTATATTCATCTTGCTCTATACACCGTTTTCGGGTATAAACCTGTGCTCGGTTTTCCGATGTTATATCTGACTGTAGGATCGACATTGTCAATTCATTGTCAATCAATCGTCAATGTCATTGTCATTCGTTAAACAACTAAAATCATATTGGTGTGCGCATCATGGTGCGCGCAATATGACAGCATACAGGTACGAATGACCTTTATCTTAGTTACAAAATGGCTTATTTCCGAGGACTGTGTTATATTGAATGCTCTTGACTCTCATAAGAGAGGTACTGGGTTTGAGCCTTTTCTTGGTGATCACATTTTTAACTAGGTATTTTGCCCGAATTTGTCCTTCTTAACCATTGACTTTTTACACATTTAAAATGGGTAGCCTACCCGGCAATGATAGGGTATTACAGGGAAAAGAGGGTATATTTGGTAAATAATATCTTATCATTATCATTGTAAATATGCAGTTATCCTTATGGATGTATTTCCTGCAGAAATCTTCAATAGGGCTTTTTGAAATAAAATCTTCTTTTGCATCACAAATGCAGAGTACCTTTCAATGTGCTAACAAAAAAAAATCGTTTTACATATGAAATATAGTCAAACCACATGTAGGGCTATAGTAAGGGTAAGGCTCAAAATAATCAACGGATTCATCTCTGGAAATATGTTATATTTATATCTACAAGTATATTGAAATCCAATACATCAAAACCAAACCCTTAATACCCATAAAGAGAAAAAAAAATTGCTTGTCATTCACAGTTGTTTCACATGATTCAGCGTTGAGGGACGGAAAGGAAGGGGGAGGGGTTGAGTGTGTAATGATATTATGTACCCAAAGAAACCTCCGGATACATGCACATCAATATGTTTCATATATTTTCTGATGAGATTAAATAAATCAAATTATTTACCCACTCTTGTCCATGTGGCTTTTTGACCAGGCGCACCTCTAGTACCGGTTTTCTAGATTTAGGCATAACTTTGGGTAGAAATGGCATGCAGGATAATCGTATGCTCTTGAAAAATAGCCAGTCCCATACCATGGCAAAGTATCCTCCTGAGAAATGAGTTATTGATATTTCGAGGCAATGTTGACGTACTAGACATGTGTTTATGGGTTCCACAATGCGTTCAGGTGCTCCTAATTAGGAAGTAGCCGATAAAAGAAAGCACAAATACACACTATCATTTTGTAAATTGTCGAGAGAAATGTAACGTTGAAACTCTCGTAACTCTCGTCAAATTGATACTATTTCGACTTCTGAAGACTTCGCTATTAATGTGTGGTTGATCGTCTCTTTTGAGCGCCTTTAACCACTTTGACATCTCATATCAATGTTGCTGGCATATAATATACGACATTCATTATAATAATTGTGTCCATAACATAAGTGTGATCCTTTTTCTCACATCCTAAAAAGTGATTTATAAGATATTTCTAAAATATTTTGATCGACATTTACAAAAATATGATTTAGAAAAAATCAAGGCTGATATTCTGTTTCCATGAAAAGACATAACTGAATTCAAAGCAACATATTTAAAATACAAATACTTTTTCTAATCTTTGAAAAAAAAAATCATAATTTGGCATATAAATTAAATCTTATTTCTATTCTGAAGATGTAAATTGAAAATATATTCTAATGTCATGAAACATTATGTGTGTTTTTTTTAAATAGAAATGGTTTCATATTTTCCCTAACGGCTTCGTGTCTATTTAAAATTTAATTCCTTATATGTGACCCGACGCCTCAAAACCTACAATAAGTCGCCAAAATTATTTTTTTTTGTTTTATACGTTTTCTGAAAGTAGAGATTCTCAGCTTTCCAATTGTATATCACTTGCCTAGTTATTCAATGATAACACCTTTAAATATCACATTTAGAATCAGTACGTAACAAGCAATCAGTAACTCCTATTCAGAGAAAATTTAAGTTCGGAACAAAAGAGTGCTAAACCTTCGCTCTCTGTGTGCGCCCAAGTAAAACTGGGTATTGAAATGGCCATAGCAACAGGTATGAAGGGATTATCAGATTAGGCTGAATTTTGGCACGCTGCTCCAGGAGGACCTATTCCTTACTCACTGCAAAAATTTAATACCTTTAGAGGTAAAGTGGTAATTTGGCATTGTATGAAAGTATTACAAAAGCTCTCCAAACATTCATTAGCTCGACAGGTCAAAAAAAGGAGTCATTTTAAAATGCCCCAAAAACATATTTCGAAGTCGAATTACGACTCACAAACTTGAGACATGATAGAATGATAATGAAACTACCCATTTCTATCACAAACAGAAAATAGACTGATCCAAGCAAATTTACTATTTTGGGCTCTTTGCTACGTTGTGGTCCGTGCGACTTATTGTAGGTTTTTAGGCGACGGGTCACATATTTTGATACTATAACAAAATTTGCCCCCCCCCCCCAATCCCTCAAGAACCCCTTTAACGAAATTTTCCATTTGATGCACCAGTATGCCATTGGAGAGGCCACTAAATACTCCAAATAGTCTCAATTACTATTGTTTATAACGAAAAGAAATTAAGGTAAGACATTACCTTATGTTTTTATTTTTTTGAAAATGGCGTTCAAGAGAGACATACTGAAGCTTTTCGTCTAAATTTATCAGAATGAACAGAAAGCCGAAATCGAACAATATAACCGGAAACTAAAGGAACAAAGCACGCGAAATATTAAGCGGATTTTGATTGGGTGCCTGAAAATAACGGGAAATTAGGCTTATTGCCAGCCGGTTTTTTAATATCGGGAGTAAAATAGTACGAACGTCTTCACGAACTCTTTCTGTCGTCACAGAATAGGGTTGGTGAGGTGACTGCATGTGGCTTTGAGCATGCGCAGATGTGTAAAGTTTCTCGCTATATACCAAGCATCGCATCGGCACTTAAATTCGTAAATAACATTGAAAATATGCGTGATAGGGAGTACTTTTCGGACAAACTAAATCATTTTGTGTTGTAAATACCACGCGAGGCTCAACGGTAGGGAAAGCGCTACATAGGGCTTGCTTGACCTGTTTCTCAAACTTTTGGGATGCTTTCCCTCATCACGGCAGTTTGAGATAGACAGGACATTTTGTTTGGTCCAATGACCGGCGTCTTTGTCGGTTTGTTCAATTTCCGTGTGACGTGGCATTCGATAGCATGGTCAGAATAGTCAATTTCGCGCAGAATATCCTTGACGCGATCGATCTCTGCTTTGAGTTTGCACAGAGAGCAGATTTTCTGTGCTCTATCAATTAGGATATTGATAAGAACATTGCAATTTTGTACCGGGTGGGACTAAAGGAGTCACAGCGCGCACTGACCTGTGAATGTAGGTTTCCGATAGATAGAAACCGTGCCCTAAATTTTCTACAAGTACGTTAAGAAACTGAAGTGCGCCATCATGTTCAATCTCAGTTGTGTATTTCAGAGACAGGTGGAGGGCATTCAGATATGCAAGAAAATTCTCACACGCTGCGCTTCTGTGGAACATAGCAAACGTATATCATTTACGTAACGATAGTACACTAACAGGGCAAGTTTAGGACTTATATCAACGAATGCACGCTTTTCAAGTACAGGGCCTAACGGCGAGCCCAAGCAATACCGTCAATCTCCGCATACATGACGTCATTGAAGCTAAATTCTACGTTGTGCGTAGCAGCTAACATCAATTCTTTGAAAACTGGTTCGGAAGGCGCTTCAATGTCACTGTGGAAAAGCAATTGCGCGCATATATATCAATCGCTTAGAGGTACATTGGTAAAGAGGCTAGAAATGTCGAAAGAACACATAGTTGTACTGTTACAATCAAAAGTACATGCGCGCATTAGATTAGTATTATAGATAATGATTGCCCCCAGCAAGAGTCTTCATTTTATTTTTTTTATTTACCTTCTGTTCCCCGTTCCCATGAATACAGGACCGTCTTTGCTATCTCGGGATCAGTGAGTACAGCGCAGTGTGGTATTGTCAGTGTGGCAGGTTTCTTGAAGCGAAGTCCTGAAGGATAACACTGGAATCCGTGGCTGATTAGAAGCTCATCTTCTTCTAGAGTTAGGCTATCTGGAATCTCTGTAAGTACCTCAAATGTTATTTGTACCGATGCTGTGTCATCGAGCGCACCAGGTGGGATGTCCAGAGTCAACCCGTGAGATTCAGTGCATAGTTTTCCCCCAAGGAAATTAAAACTTCTCACTGCAACGCAACCATCTGATAAATTGCAATAAGCGATAGGTTTAAAACATTAACATTTATAGATAAAGCTCTTTCTAATGCTTTTAAGTATTGTCGGACATCGATGTAACCAACCAAACTAGTTAGAAACATACCCAAGGATTTTTAATTTAAGAGATTTGAAAAGATTTCCATATTCCCTACAATGTGTTCATTGTAATTCATTCAAAACAACTGGCCGACCTAAACGTCCATATTTTTTTAGGGGGGTGGGGGGGGGGGGGTTGTTATTTGTGAATAATCCCCGAACAAAATATAAATAAATAAATAAATAAATAAATACTTTTAAAACAAATTAATAAATGAATAATACAAAATACAAAAAATAAAATAAAAATAAATTAATTAAAAAATTTAACATAAAAAATAAATAAAAATAAATAAAGAAATTTAAAATATATATAAATAAATATGAATAAATAAACAGATTTTTACAAATTAAAAAATAAAATGAAAATTGATATGTATGTTTAGGTTTTTTCTCTAAACTATGCTCAAGATATGAGCTTCAAATGTCACTTCTGTGAAGAGGCATTACTATACACTCTCAGCATAAAAGCGGCTTGTGAGTAGGCTACTCGAATAAAGGTGGATAAGCACGGAATCCTAGTAGGTCATGGGTTCAGTGCACGGATTTTAATGATATTCTTTATTCCCTTTATACCCCTTAACCGGGAAACCATAGTAAACGAGGTAAATTCCTTAAAGGGTCGAACCATGCAAATACCTGTTATGTTTCATTTTGGTGAATGGTCCCTTTAGGCATGTTAGGTTTGGATCTACTCATTTGAGCCATACTCACTTGTATCACGACTTTCTGCTCTGTCAATTTGCTCGGTTGCTGGAAGGTCATCGTCGTCACTCTCCTCGCACACCTCATCTTGTCTACAGTGAATAACATATCAAATGAATTGGCGTTACATATTGAAGAGTGACGTTACCAGTTTGTCTTTCCTACCATTGCCTACCATTGTGCCATTGTTAGTATTTAAATATAGGCCTGTGTAGATGACTTTGCGCATTCATATACAGTACATTAGCATTTATTACATTCATTTGAAATTATTATTCTATCTTCTGATTTATGAAGCGATTGCAATCCTTAATGTCAACTCTCTTTTCTTAACTTTAATTATTCCAGCAAACTTGATCCAAATTGCAAACTATCTCCCATTACACTTAGCTTTAATGGATGTTATATTTCGCACAACAGATGATAAAACGTTATTTTTTTTTGGCACATTTTATATGTCGAGAAGTCAAACGACAAGAAAAAAGGCGGTTTCTTTATTGGAAAGAATAAAATATATAAGATCGGTTTTTTTTCTTAACGAATTGACATAAAACATTAGATTTCAAAACTTTATGTCATTCCCTGATATTTGGTATTAATAATTATTAGGCCTACAGTGATGGAAGTGAAAAGTGTCCATTTTGCTTTTTAGCATAATATTAACATTAAATTATCGTATCCATTAACATTTAAATGTAGTAGGCCTATTCAAGATAAAAACGGTGTTCAAGAAATATGTACAGGACCTATTATTGTAACAAGTTCAGATAAGGATGTATATGTTCATTATCATTATATAGTCCAGAAAGGTCATGCCCAAAACACAGTCAAATAATTTATAAATCATATTACTTTGGTACTGTACGTCTTGGAGATGAGGCCAGAGGACTTTTCACGCTGGTTGGGACGCGAAACACCGGTTCACCTAAGATGAGCATTAATTTGTATAAAACTTTCAATTAACATTATGAGCATTTGTTACATTTCAAGAAACAGATACGCGCCTTGTCCAAAAAGAAGAGATATAATGTCCCGGAATCATCTAGACTCGTATATTTTTAACATCAATAGTTTGTTTCTCTACAATACCTCATGATATCTCTCTAACCAAAAATTATATTTCACGATTTTATTCGAAATGGACTAAAACACACAAGGGCTTATATACACTTGACGTTTGATTTGATAGGATTGAAGTAAATTGAATATATCATAAAGAAATCAATTATGATATTTAATTCCAAATTTAAATTGTCCTCTCTAGAAATTCGTTGGCATAGAGATGCCCGACTTTAGAGGGAAGACCTGTCTCATTGGTAGGCCATTATAGCGTACGATGGACTTGGTATGGATGTACCCCCTACGCTCGATGGAAAGAGAGGGGCTATATGTGAGATTGTTACGTTGCTTCGACGGGAGCCCGGATAGCTCAGTTGGTAGAGCGCTGGTCATGTAATCCAGGGTCCCGGGTTCGAATCCCGGTCGGGGCATTGTAATTTTCTCACATTTTCTTTATGATATATTCAATTTACTTCAATCCTATCAATTATGATATTTAATTACAAATTTAAATTGTCCTCTATAGAAATTCGTTGGCATAGATTTGCCCGACTTTAGAGGGAAGACCTGTCTCATTGGTAGGCCATTATAGCGTACGATGGACCTTGGTATGGATGTACCCCCTACGCTCGATGGAAAGAGAGGGGCTATATGTGAGATTGTTACTTTGCTTCGACGGGAGCCCGGATAGCTCAGTTGGTAGAGCGCTGGTCATGTAATCCAGGGTCCCGGGTTCGAATCCCGGTCGGGGCATTGTAATTTTCTCACATTTTCTTTATGATATATTCAATATATATATATATATACACACACTAAGAAATTAGGGTTCACTTTAGGGTGCAAATTTTGTCGGAGCACCCGTATATCTACTCGGGTGGAATTTTGCACCTCTACGGGTGCGCTTTGCGGAAACCGGGGTTCAAAATTGTGTAAGGTTGAATTCTGCACCCTTCGAGCAGAAGTATTAGTCTTACATGAATACCCACACTAGCATTGTTGACACTTATGCCACAATATATCATGAAGTATAAGACTTATTATTCAAAAGCATAGAAATGAAATTAATTAGAAAAAGAAATAATAAATCCATTTCGATCAGCTTGTGTCGTAAATTTGCTTAAATTGAACATCTCCGTAGTGACGTGTTTCAAAAGAGTAATCGCGCAAAGACTAACAGTAACCGGCTTGCAAGTTGACAGCAACCAACGTATCGCTACTCGTAGGGATTAATGCAGGAAAATTTGCATAATTCGCATTTTTAAATTATATGGGGATTTTATAGTTTCTTTGTAAAAAAGTTATTGAAATAAGAATACGTGTTTACATTTGATAATTCAGTCGGGATTATATCATTTTAAGGGAAAGTGCTAGTTTTACTAACAGTTACACTGATTTGTTATAGGAATAGATAGTAGACTATACACTGCAACTTAAAAGTTGAATAAGTAATCCTAAATGTGAGACTGTACACTCTTAAAATGTTGGTTAAATTTAGTTGGGTAACTGCTGGTTGGTTAAAAATATGCCCAATTTGGGGCTATTATTAACCAACTGGACACTCGAGTGGTGTAACAAATATTGGTCAATAATTTTTACCTAAATATTGGGCATATATTTACCATTAGTGTTTGGTAAGTATGGGTTGGGTACTTGTTGCCCTGTAGTTGTGTAATTTTGTCACATTCCCTTTGCCAGTTTGGTAAATTTTGTTGGGTAACTGATGGTTGGTTAGAAATTCGCATTTCCCCCCCCCCCCCCCCCCCCCCCCCCCAATATTGGGGAAAACACTGATATGAATATTCATGATTTTTAGTAGCGTATGGTTTGGGGTGGCCCGATTTGACTAACTGTCACCAAATTCATAAAAAAGTATAAGGGGTATATAAGACCTTGCACTAGACTATACCAACTGGATAGCATAAGATTAGGATAGGACTAGGATAGATTAGGTTAAGTTATGATAGGATAGCTTAAGGCAGGATAGGATAGGTTAGGATTGATAAGTTAAAATCCAGAAAGACATAACAAGCAGGTATATTTTTTTTTCTAGGTTGGAGGAAAAAGGAAACAACTGGGCAACTGAATTTGCCCAACCACATAATATTTATTACCCAACAGCTGGACAAAGAGGGTTGGGCAATCCTATTGGGTAAAATTGGTTGGGCAAATAATTACCCAACTGAGAATATAACCAACCGTTGATCGGTCACCACCTGATGGGCAATTTAATTTGCCCAACCACATAGCAAACTGATTACCCAACATCAGTTGGGCAGATTTTAACCAATAGTTGTGTGGACAACATGTTGCCCAGTGTTAGTTAAAAATTGGGCATTTTTTTGCCCATCTATTTTAAGAGTGTAGAAGCCCCCGGGCGTGGCCTGATAGATTTCAGCGAGGTCCCCTCATGGCGTGTATTGTACTGTCTGTGTTCTATGTGCGTGAAATATGAAATAACGGCAACTTTAAATGGTCTGCCGCCAAGCTGTGAAGAGGCGAGAATGGTGATCGATTGTCATCGACGTTGCACCCATTAGGGTGCAGATATGAACCCAGAGGGTGCAAAAATGCACCCTATATTGGGGTGCAATTTTGAACCCCATACCGGGGTGCAAATTTTGAACCCCTTGGGGTGCTGCTATTGTACCAACCCCTAGGGGTTCAAATTTGAACCCCTATTTCTTAGTGTGTATATAGGAGTGTAAGGATGCTCAACTTATACATGACCGACGGTGTTCCAGATATAGATATGCGTAAACAGAAGAAAAGTCTAGGAACTGTACTAGGACGTAGCTGGTATACATACACGTTTTAATCGAGCTTTCGGCTATTTAGGCCTTCTTCAGGATCTGAAGATAAGTCATAAAACAAAAACAAAAACCAATACATCGTAGCGATCGTATATGACATACTATGTCATATATCATATATCGTATTACATCAATTAAGCATCAACAATCATGGTCATCATACAATCACAGTCAAGATAAATTAAAATGACATATAATTCGGAATGAAGCGGGAAGAAAATTGCGTGAATTCAAAATATTTACCTAATGGCTCGTGATGAGTTGTTGATGTTGTTGCTGCTCTGTGTGTTTAGTTGGCTTGTGTGTTTAAAGCGTAAAGAGGGGTGTGCGGTCAAGTGTGAAACGAGACACGGTCAGTGTATTGACCTGTGTCGGGGGGGGGGGGGGGGAGGAGATCGTTCTGAGACGATAATGGTGTGCGTTTGTTAGATTTAATATAATTGTATATACATATATTGCTCATTTTATCTCTTAGTTTTCACTTTCATTTGCTCTCACGCCAAAGTTAGGCATGAGTGACACAATGCAGTACCAATAACCATACTGCAACTCGTCGTATGACGCGCACCATTATCGTCTCAGAACGACCTCCTCCTTTCCCCCCCCCCCCCCCCCGACACAAGTCAATACACTGACCGTGTCTCGTTTCACTCTTGACCGCACACCCCTCTTTACGCTTTAAACACACAAGCCAACTGAACACACAGAGCAGCAACAACATCAAGAACTCATCACGAGTCATTAGGTAAATAATTTGAATTCACGCAATTTTCTTCCCGCTTCATTCCGAATTATATGTCATTTTAATTTATCTTGACTGTGATTGTATGATGACCATGATTGTTGTTGCTTAATTGATGTAATACGATATATGATATATGACATAGTATGTCATATATGATCGCTACGATGTATTGGTTTTGGTTTTTGTTTTATGGCTTATCTTCAGATCCTGAAGAAGGCCTAAATAGCCGAAAGCTCGATTAAAACGTGTATGTATACCAGCTACGTCCTAGTACAGTTCCTAGACTCTTCTTCTGTTTACGCATATATATATATATATTAATTTATCTAAATGCAAGATCATGACGATGTCTCGGAAGCTTCTCGATATAAGTTACGCATATACTATTGATGGTCAGGAGTTACAAAATATATTATAATGTCAGAGAAATATTTAGGTCTTGTGATCAACAATACTTTAAATTGAAATGATCATTGTTCTGAATTACATGTTAAGTGCAATTGACTTGTTGATATTATACGGAGGAACTTAATTTGTTGACTGTCCAAAATCTGTTATAAGAAATCTTAATGAATCTTTAGTATGCGCTCACGTTTGGATTATTGTTGTATAGCTTGGGATCCATATAGAAATTCTCAAACAATTGGTCGAACGAATTTCAAAAAACGTTATTTAAGAATAATGCTCAAAGACTGGAGCACTAATTATGATACATTATTACAAAAGTTAAGTATGTATGAATACATTAGAGAATAGACGAAAGTACCTCCAACATGTGTTTTATACACTGCAAAAACCAGGGTGTTAAAATTCATACACCAGTGGAGAATTAAAATAAAACAACACCCTTGGTGTTGAATAATTGAGGCATGTACTCTCGATGGTGTTCATTTAACACCATTCAAATTTAAAACATGCGAAGACCATAATCTGGTGTTAATTTATCTGGTGTTGTTTTGTTCTTGGTGTTGATTAGGTCGTCACGTGATTTTGTTTTATAATGTTGATTGGTAGAAAAAGAAAGAAACCCGTCACGCATATCCATGTGTCGGGGATCAGAATTTTTACCTCCTGTCCTGAGATGTAGCGATACAATGTACTCTGCATTCTTTAGTTTAGTTGAGGCAGTTGTGGAATACATTCCATGCTTGACTGACTTGCTTTTTTGTAAAGGTGAAACATTTATTGAATGTTGCTTGGTAATTGGTATGGGAGCAAACTACATCACGTATTTGTAATGTCCTTCCTCCTGTAGTCCTGTAGTTCACCATATATAGGCCTATGTTGTATTTGAAGGAAGATTTTGTATATGCATTGTTTGTTGAATACATGCATTCATGCCAGTTATGTTATTTCAAGAAGGTATTAATTGAACTACTCGTATGACTTCAAGATACATGCAACTCTAACAATTTCAAACATATGATCTTTGAAGGTTTCCATCGTGGAATAGATAACGTGGAGAAGGTTTACGGTTCACCATGTGTTAGTCCTGATAAGGACTGTTGGGGTATTGGAAATGAGGCCCTGATGACGGGCAGTCAACCTGCCCGGAACGTCGAGACGCCTCATCTCTCCTACTCTTCATCGCCGAGACTAGGACATGACACAGAGGTTTATGATGCCAACTGGGTAAAAATAAATGGAACTTCCTACCAGCCATCATTAGTCCTCTGCCTTGATATGGCTGACTTGCCAATATTTGGTAAAATACAACTTTGTATAGTGTACCAGAAGCGAGTATACTTTGTGTTGCTGGTATTGGAAACGGTATTTTACCATGAACATTACCATGCCTATGCAGTACAGACCAAAGAGCCTTCTTGTTATGCTATCCAAGCACAAAATGAGTTAGTGGATTATAAACCATTAGATGTGCTAAGTAATCTCTCAAAAGGTGACTATTGGGACTTTGTTGTTCCAAGGTGTGTGATCTTTAAGTAGATTTTGTGTACATGGTAAACAAGAAATTACCATGCGATGAAATACAATAAGCTACAAGTTTTTGCGAGGATATGTCTATACAGGTATTATTTTCGTTATTACATGCCATGCAGTAGTTAAACTGCAGTGTGTGAGAATAGTGTTAGTAGATTATAAGCCATATTGATTGTGCTAATTATCTTTCCAGAAGTGAATATTGAGACTTGGCTGTTCTAAGGTGTGTGATTAGATTTTGTGTACATGGTAAACAAAGAATTACCATGCAATGACAGATGGTTTGTGATGATGTGTCTGTTCTTTACTTTATTTTTGTTATTACATGTTATTTGCAAAAGAAAAATAATAAGTTGAATGTTGTCATTGCATGGTGTTTTGCTAGACAAGAACATATCAACACTTCAGTGAGTTTGTCTTCCAAATCAAACTAATTTTCAAACCTGTTTTTTTTTTTAGATCTAAAGTAAAATAGTTTGTTATATTGTGTGAAAAGTACTTTTGTAAAGCAGAAGTCACATATGGATCCCGACAACCTTATGGTGACAGTGAATGACCACTACAGTTAATTGACCAAATATGGCAATTTCAACTTGCTGTATGGTAGCCGGGAGCTATATATGACTTGGGTTTCATTGAATACTCCTGCACACTTCACTTTTTTTTATGGTACAAAGATGTTGTAACTAGAGCAAAATTTATTGTGTTAATAGCCAGTCCCTTGGCTATGTATTGTTTGAAAGGTTAACATGAAATAAACTACTTTTCATGCATTTTAACATCATTATGTTTGTTTGCTTTATTAGTGTCTGTGCCCATACCCCAACCTCCTAAGTGCAAAATGTGTACTGCTTTTAATGCAACATTCAACACCTGTGCAGGCGTAGAATGTACAATTAACACCACTGAGGGTGTTTGGTTTATTCCAAAACTTGGTGTCATTTAAATCCATTTTAACACCCATGGTGTAACATAACACCAAGATGATATAGGACATGGTGTTAATCTGACACCAGCTATGGTGTAAATTATTGGTGTAAATTATTTTTAATACCATGGATGGTGTACAATATTGGTGTTTAAATAACACCAGTGGTGTTGATCATTGGTGTTGAATATTCAACACCATTCTGGGTGTTAATTTTGATTTAATCCGAAACTAGGTGTTCTTTTAATCTTTCGGTGTTGCAGGATATAGATACCGGGAAAGAATAACTTTTAACACCCATGGTGTTGAATTTAACACCCTGGTTTTTGCAGTGTATAAGCTTGTTAATGGTTTAATTGATATAGGAAACAAAAACAGGTACAAACCTGCCAACAAAATTGGAAGAAATGGTCATAACTTAAAGATGCATGTACCCTTCACAAAAACAGATTATTATATCAACTCATTTCATCCTAAAAACTTCCGAAGAATGTAGTCAATATGAAAACTCTTAGCATGTTTTAAAAGCGTTAAATAACCATCTCAACCCACACAGTTGATTTCACAGATGCTTTACCTCAACTAAGTAATTTTGTACTCTGCTATACTACAATGATTTTACTTGCAATCATCACTATCGTCTATCGTTTACATCTTTTAAATAATACTTTGTGAAATATGTTTATGATACTGGATCTACTTAATTGCTTTTGATATCCGAGAAACAGATTTGTATGGGTTGATCAAACATTTTTGTTTTACCGAGACATGTTTGTATAATGTCTGAATAAATTCAATTCAAATCAGGTACGTTGATATCTGCCCCCAGGCTAATAAGATATTTGACAATAGCTATATGGCTAAATGAAGATGCAACAGGAATAGGAGTCACACCTTCAAACTCTCTCACATCGTGCTCTGCTCCTTTAGTGATGATCTCACCACTTCGTGATGCAGTGAGAAGTGGTTTCGAACCACTATTTGGTGCTTTGTTCACATCGGCTCCTGCATTCACTAGACATTCAACAACATCAAAATGACCCTCCTGTGAAGCACTAAAAAGAGGTGTAAAGCCATCATTACTAGGTATGTTTATATCTGCCCCCAGGCTAATAAGATATTTGACAATGATGAGATGACCACCGAATGATGCAGCGCCAAGAGGAGAATCACCTTCATAACCTCTCCCATCAAGTTTTGCCCCCTTAGGAATGAGATATTTGACAACATCTAGATGACCTTTTCCTGCTGCAACATAAAGTGGTGTTGAACCACGATTTGATGCTTTTTTCACATCCGCTCCTGCATTCACTAGACATTCAACAACACTTAGATGACCCTGCTGCGAGGCACTATGAAGAGGTGTAAAGTCACGCTTATCAGGTATGTTGATATCTGCCCCTAGGCTAATAAGATATTTGACAATAGCGAGATGACCACTGAATGATGCAGCGCCAAGAGGAGTATCACCTGCATTACTTCTCCCATCAAGTTTTGCTCCTTTAGTGATGAAATAGTTCACAACGTCAAGGTGACCTTCATGTACTGCAACATGAAGTGGTGTCGAACCAAAATTTGATGTTTTTTTCACATCCGCTCCTGCATTCACCAGACATTCAACAACATCGAGATGACCCCCCTGTGAAGCACCAAAAAGAGGACTAAAGCCATGATCGTTATCAGGTAGGTTTATATCTGCCCCCAGGCTAATAAGATATCTGACAACAGCAAGATGACCTTTTCCTGCTGCAATATGAAGTGGTGTCGAACCAAAATTTGATGCTTTGTTCACATCCGCTCCTGCATTCACTAGACATTCAACAACATCGAGATGACCCTCCTGTGAAGCACTAAAAAGAGGTGTAAAGCCATCGTTATCAGGAATGTTGATATCTGCCCCCAGGCTAATAAGATATTGACAATAATGATATGACCACTGAATGATGCAGCGCAAAGAGGAGTCTGACCTTTAAACCCACTCAAATAAAGTTTTGCTCCCTTAGTAATGAGATGTTTCACAACATCTAGATGACCATTTTTTGAAGCAGCGTGAAGTGGTATTGAACCCATATTTGATGCTTTGTTCACATCCGCTCCTGCATTCACTAGACATTCAGCAACATCAAAATGACCCTGCTGCGAGGCACAGTAAAGAGGTGTAAAGCCATCGTTATGAGGTATGTTGACATCTGCCCCGAGGCTAATAAGATGTCTGACAATAGCGAGATGACCACTGAATGATGCAGCGCCAAGAGGAGTCTGACCTTTAAACCCACTCCCATCGAATTCTGCCCCCTTAGTAATGAGATATTTCACAACATCTAGATGACCTTCAATTGCTGCAAAATAAAGTGGTGTTGAACCCAAATTTGATGCTTTGTTCACATTCGCTCCTGCATTCACTAGACATTCAGCAACATCAAGATGACCTTTCTGTGAGGCATAAAGAAGAGGTGTTAAGCCATTGTTATTAGGTATGTTGATATCTGCTCCCAGGCTAATAAAATATCTGACAACAGCAAGATGACCACTGAATGATGCAGCGCCAAGAGGAGTCTGACCTTTAAACCCACTCCAATCAAGCTTTGCCCCCTTAGTAATGAGATGTTTCACAACATCTAGATGACCATTTTTTGAAGCAACATTAAGTGGTGTTAAACCACGATCTGATGCTTTGTTCACATCCGCTCCTGCATTCACTAGATATTCAGCAACATCAAGATGACCTTTCTGTGAGGCATAAATAAGAGGTGTTAAACCATTGTTATCAGGTATGTTGATATCTTTTCCCAGGCTAATAAGATATCTGACAACATCAACATGACTTGTGAATGATGTAGCGCCAAGAGGAGTCTGACCTTTAAACCCACTCCAATCAATTTCTGCCCCATTAGTAATGAGATATTTCACAACATCTAGATGACCTTCAACTCCTGCAAAAAAAAGTGGTGTTAAACCACGATTTGATGCTTTGTTCACATCTGCTCCTGCATTCACTAAACATTCAACAACATCATGATGACCCTCTTTTGAAGCGAGATGGAGAGATGTGTACCCATATTTATCAGCTTCACTCAGTTTTGCTCCTTTAGTAAGGAGGAAATTTACAACATCAAGATGGCATTCTAGAGAGGCGGCGTGAAGGGGTGATTTCCCTTCAAATGATGCTTTGTTCACATCTGCTCCTGCTTGCACCAGACATTCGACAACAATTAGGTGACCCTCCTGCGAGGCGATATAGAGAGGTGTGTATCCTTCGTTATCATCCTTGTCCCCAACATAATCATCATGACCGGGCAATGGTGCGTCCCTTGACCTGCTGGATTCGCTATTCACATCTGCACCCCTATCAATGAGATATTGAGCAACATCCAGGTGACCATTACGAGATGCATAGTGAAGAGATGTGTAGCCGCTTTTACTTCTTTTTTCGAGATCTGCCTCTATATCAATAAGATATTTCACAAGATCAAGATGTCCTTCTTGTGAAGCAATGTGGAGGGGTGTCTTCCCTTCTGAATCTGTATCATTTATCATTATTAGTTTGGTATCACCTGACTCGCCTTCTAATAGAGACTTCAATTTCACAAGTTCACCTTCCTTTGCAGCCGTGAAGAGCTCCATGTTCGTTTCAACTCCTTTCCTTCGTTTTGGAGAAATCTAAATGGGAATGAGCCAAAATGTGCCAAATTAGATTCGTGTGGGCAACTTCATTCGAATGAAGAGAGAAAAGAAAATAAGTAGAATCTGGAAGATTTTCTGCATAGTTCTTTAATAGATAGAAATGAGGCTACATCTGAGAGTGCTATAATCAAGCATTATTCGCCATCTCTTCATTTCATGTCTTGTGTTGTGCAAATCTAGCAGTCACTTGTCCCCGAGTCGGCTGATATGTTATTCACTTGACACTGATGATGTGTTCTGCTTAAATTTGATTCCCGTTAACCACTTGTCTGTACTGAAGAAAAAAATCCCACATTTTATTTAATATACCCTCGTCAATCGTACGAAAAGATACGCAGGTATAACAGGAAAACATCAAAACAAAGATCTTCAGTTCTATGCTCTCCCCACTTATGTCACGTCTCGTCTGTTCATAATATTCATTTAGTTCCAAATGGGCGCTGGTTTAATATCCATAAATGAGTGCACCAACGAAAATCGGGTGTGTGACGTGCATATATAGTTGCTGACAAAAACTGGTTCCTCAAGTTCGCGCACAAGCCTTTGGCATCTATTGTCAAATGACGTGTCCTAGGCTATAGAAAGGCAGTCATGCGTTGAACCATAGATCATGTGACAACAGGGTTCTTTTTTTTCTTCCTTCTTTCTTTTTCTTTTTTTTAATGTTGAGCGAATTCACTATCTTTTGGGGGGAATCGTGGACTTGCATTATCAATCCAAGGTGTAAAACAGTTTACAACCATACGCAACTTCTATTTTGGGGTGTGTTTTTAGTTGACCGGGTTAAAGTTAGTTATGCGGTAAATGAAGCCTTTTTGGTACAGACCTTTGATGGGATTGCACCCTCTTTACCCCCCCCCCCCCCCCCCCCCCAACACACACATACACACACCACCACCACCACCACTACCACTGGCACTATCGCACGGACCACAACGTAGCTAACAGCCCAAAATAGTAACTTTGTTTGGATCAGTCGATTTTCTGTTTTTGATAGAAATGGGTCGTTTCATTATCATTCTATCATGTCTCAAGTTTGTGAGTCGTAATTCGACTTAGAAATATGTTTTTGGGTCATTTTAAAATGGCTCCTTAATTTTCACCTGTTGAGCTAATGAATGTTTTGAGAGCTTTTGTAATACTTTCATTTAATGCCAAATTACTACTTTACCTCCACAGGTATTAAATTGATTTTTGGAGTGAGTAATGAATAGGTTCTCCTGGAGCAGCGTGCCAAAATTCAGCCTAATCTGATAACCCCTTCATACCAGTTGCTATGGCCATTTGAATACCCAGTTTTACTTGGCCGCACACGAAGAGCGAAGGTTTAGCACTCTTTTGTTCCGAACTTAAATGGCCATTTTCTCTGAATAGGAGTTATTGATTGCTGGTTACATACTGATTCTAAATGTGATATTTAAAGGTGTTCTCATTGAGTAAACTAGGCAAGTGATATACCATTGGAAAGCTGAGAATCTTTACTTTCAGAAAATGTATAAAACAAAAAAAAAATAATTTGGCGACTTATTGTAGGTTTTGAGGCGTCGGGTCACATATGTAATAAATAACGTGATTATTTTTTCCTTGGAAAAAGGGAAAGGAATATATTTATATTTATATGTCAAATATGGATCTTAAAAACTCATGCCACTAATGTAATACGTTAACCATAAGATAGTCAATTATAAATAACTACCTACAGCCCAAAGACAATCATGTTTTAGCAGTATTATTTTTGTTATTATTATTACTATAAGTATTATTATTATTTTACAGGTCTATTATTATTATTATTATTATTATTGTCATGATTATTATTATTATTATCATAATCATTATCGTTATGTTGATCATCATCGACATCATCATTACTATTATCATTACCGCCAATGGTAGTCCAAGTGTATTATAAAAAGTAGGAGAAATACCACCAACAGGACTACCAGTTGTAGTAGTGGTCGTGGTGGTAGCAGTAAAAGTAGTAGTAGGAGTAGAAGTAGTAATAGTAGTAGTAGACGTAGTAGCAGCAGCAGTAGTAGTAATAGTAGTAGTAGTAGTAGTAGTAGTAGACGTAGTAGTAGTAGCAGGAGTAGTAGCAGGAGTAGTAGTAGTGGTAAACTGCCACTTTGTCTAATGCCAACTTGTCTAATAGCCAAATGGTCTAACATCATTCAGTCTAACAACACTTGGTCCATTAGCAATTCTTCTAATCAACATTTCTTCTAGTAACCATATGGTCTATTAATCACTTCGTCTAATGACCACTTCGTCCATACCCATTTAGTCTAAACCCATTTGGTCTAAGCACCACTTAGTCGAATTATCAGTTCTTCTAATGTTCACTTGGTCCAATATCTATTTCGGCTAAAACCAGTTGGTCTAATAACCAAATGGTCTAATCATCATTTCGTCTAATAGCCATTTTGTCTAATTCCAGTTGGTCTAAAATCCACATCGTCTAATCATCACTTCGTCTAATTACCATTACATCTAATCATTGTTTGGTCTAATTCTCAGTTCGTCTAATAACCGTATGGTGTAATGTTCACTTGGTCTAATACTATACAGAGAAATAGGTTAGTCTGTCATATATACTTTGCATGGGCCGCGTAACCGGGGCGTGGGGTTATATACATATATATGCCTATATATTTATTGGTTTATTTATTTATTTTATTTTCTATCATAGCCGGGTATAACAAAGTCTAATACATGGCTTTTCTAAGTGGCGGATGTTCTGACGCAAGGCCCTCCTGAGACCCCCTAAAAATGAAAATTGCCCCCTCCAACATCTTCAGATTCAGATTTGTAACATGAAGTAGTGGTGGTAGTAGTAGTAGTAATAGTAGTAGTAGTAGTAGCAGAAATAGTAATAGCAGTAGCAGTAGTAGTAACAGTAGCATTAGAAGTAGTGGAAGAGCAGTAGTAATAGTAGTCTTCTAGTACTCCTATTTCTGACAATGAATTCAAAAGCTACACGTTGTGCCTACACCTGTGAATCCTATATGCTAACATCACAGATGAGCGACTTTGTATCTTTTGTTATTTGTTCTTGTAATTAAACGTGATTTCTAAGGTTCAAGGTTCACAAGTACATTGCAACGCAACTACATCGTACAATAATTCTCTATTGCCTTTTTAAAGACAAATAATTTGCCTGCACGGCGCGGCTTTATTAGCTTTCGCAGCGGCGGGGGTGGTGGGGGGGGGGGGGGGGTAGCCATACGGAATAATATATGCAACAGCTCTGGAAATACTCGTGGAAAGAAATGCAATTATTCTTCCATTTATAAATACACACACACACACACACGTGTGTGTATATATATATATATATACAGTTAACAACAAAATTATTCATACGTACCCCTTGGAAAATTCTAGTTTTTTGCATTTTTCCTAAAAATGAATGGTTAACTGAATTTAATTTGCACATGACTTGAATACATTTAGTTATCATCTGCAAATGAATGCTGTTTCTGGTTTCACCTCATTTGCATAACAATAGAAAAGGTGAATTATCCAAACTGGGTGATGTTCAAATTTATTCATACCCTTGGTGATCTATTGACTTTGTCAATCAGTATGAATCCAGTCCTTGTGATTAATGCTCGTAACACTTTCTTCACACTGTCACAATGCTTCTGGGGGTCTCTACTGAGATATCAGGCCAATACCTGGTCTCCAATGGCCCAATCTCCTTGAGGATGTTGTCCACACATGCCATCACCTGGTCTTCAGGGGATTCGATGGATTTAAAGCAGATTTTGTGTTTGCAGGTGGTGTAGTTTTAGACGTCATGAGGATAGGACTATGATATTGATATTTTCGTTAATATTCCTTACATTTTAATGACAATTCTGTATCTAAGTTGAAAAATTTAGCACTCTTCCTGGAGAGACTTCCCTAGAGGCATTCACTGTTGCACTGTCAAGGGAAGGTATTTCCTGATACTTTTGTTCCATTATTATTAAGAATGTTTAGGGAGGCCATGGTAGTTGTCTAAAGCTTGGATGGTGCCAATTTTATCAGTTTATTCAGTTACACTGATTGACACATTTTTGATATGGACACATGCAAGTGGGTACTCTAGTGAAGCTTAAAATACTGATCTTTATGTTCCAGTGCACTGTCAAAGTGGTAGCATTTTGTGCACTGCAGCTGGTAACATGGAGGTCATATGGTATAAATTTGGTTTACATTCATTTTGATATCAAGGATTGTAGCTTTCATACCAAAGATACAAAGAATATACCATATGAAGATTGATATACAGTAACAGTCAATGTGGGATGTGTATGGTACTCAAAGGTTACATACTGTTATTCATGGTGACCTGACGTTAGAGTCATGCAATGACTTTAATATCACCAACATGGCCTTCCTGAGCACTCTGATTAAGAATGGGGCCAATGAATAAAGGTGAACCCTCCCACAGGCAGTGCAAAAGGGAAGGGCTCTTCAGGAATGGTGCTTTGCTTCATAAGTAGATACAGAATTTTCATTAAAATGCATGGAATAAATGACTGAAAATTTCAATATCATAGTCTTGTCATCATGAAGTCGATAAAATCTAATGAACTCCCTGAAGGTCAGGTGAAGGCATGTGTGGACACATCCTCAAGGAGATTGAGCCATTGGAGAACAGGTAGTGGCCTGATATCCCAGCAGAGACCCCTCCGGAAGCCTTGTGACGGTGTATTAAAATAAAGTGAATTACAAGCATTAATCACAAGGATCGGATTCATACTGATTGACAAAGTCAATAAATCACCAAGGGTATGAATAATTTTGAACATCGCCCAGTTTGGATAACTCACCTTTTCTATTGTTATGCAAATGAGGTGAAACCGGAAACGGCATTCATTTGCAGATGATAACTAAATGTATTCAAGTGGTGTGCAAGTAACTTCATTTAACCATTCATTTTTAGGAAAAATGCAAAAAACTAGTATTTTCCAAGGGGTATGAATAATTTTGTTGTTAACTGTATATACCTTTATTGATGGGGGTACTTTTCTATCAGAGCAGGGGGTTATTTTAATAAATAAGTATAACAGTATCTGATATTATGACTTTTCTATGGATGTTTTGATGCATGCCCCTCCTGAGACAAAAATGCCCCCTCCAGTTTCGTAAGATTCAGACTTGTGACATGCAGAGTTGTTTTTTACAAAAACTCTTTCAAGTTCGCACGCAAGCGTTTGGCATCTATTGTCAAATGAGCCATTCTTCGCTATAGAGAAGCAGTCACGAGTGGAACCATACATCGTGTGGCAACAGGTTTTTTCCCCCTTTTCTTTCTTTTTTATGTTGAGCGAACTCAATATCTATTGGGGGCATTGTGAACCCACCTTTTTAACCAAATGTGTAAGGCAGTTTACAGCCATACACTAAATGATTTGGATTTTTTTTTAAATTGACAAGGTTAAAGTTAGCTACATAATACATGAACACCTCCACCACCACCAACGCAGCCAACTGCAATACCCTATCAGTAGGCCTACCATATGTACCTAAAGAAAATCATGATTTCAACAACTTGCGTCAAGAATGTCGTCGTAAATGACATGATTGTTTTTGTTTCCTTCTAAAAATACGAAAAGGAATGCATCATATCGAAAATTTTTACATGGAGTGCCCCCCAACGTCAGCTCGAGAAAAGGCGACGTGAAGCCGGAGGATATGAGGGTATATGGGGTTTTTTAGAAGCCTTTCTACTACTGCGATGTTCTTCCAAATTGACATAAAAGGAATGAGAAAGCTAACAAATTATATTCACCTTTACCAAGGGGGTGTTTCATAAAGCTCTTCGTAAGTTACCGTCGCACGACCCCCCAGGACTCGATATTCTCTAAAACATTAACACAACGTAAGTAACTCTGTGAATCTGCAGCAAAGACAAAAACAAAACAAATAAAAACCTGATGATTTTTTTTAACAACGCAATTAAGTTTTTAAAAGGATGTGTACAGACAAAAATAAATCGCACATTCAATCTCACGAACCCCTTCTGTGCAGACAAAAGGAGTTCGTCCAAGCTTTGCGATTGTTCTGAAATTACGGCGTCTGGGTTGCGTCCAGGTTCATCGAGTATAATATAGTTGATTTCAAGTAATTTGTTGTATACCTGCGTGATAGCCTGATGAGTCCAGGTCGAAAAGCTTCGTTATCAAGTCTCTTTTTCGTGCCATATTGAAATTTTGTAGTACCAAGAAATTATTTGAAAAATAAAACAGATACAAGCAATATTTATGCATGATTGATTCACTTTTATACACTAAATTCTAGTACAATCATAAAAAGACCATAAGAAAACATCTTATATGTACATGTATATACATGTATACAGTTATTTACAGACAAGAAAATATTTGTAATATTAAGAGGTTCAAAATGTAGTTGTGCCAAAATATAATGGCATGTACCTTAATATATTCTGCATACAAAAACATACAGTGAAGTTACGACACTTAAAGGATCCAATTCACGAATGAGGTTTTATTTAACCCATGGTCTAAATATTGCTTTAAACCTCCACTGCGGACTAAAATAAGGGTAAATGTGCGTAAACATGTATAAGCATATCACTACCCACCCACTGGATATGAGGACACACTTGTGTGCTACAGCTATGGATCTTTAAATCCAATTCACGAATGAGGTTTAATTTAACTTATGGTCTAAATAAGCTTTAAACTTCCACTGCGGACTAAAATAAGCATTCACTAAAAATGTAAAATTGTTTCATTATGAAACAGCATTTCAAAAGGCGTTTTACAGCGGCACACGTGAACAAGACTTTTCTCTTCAAATTGTTTTGGAAAAGCAAGGAACCTTTCATCCTTTGAATACTGAATTAAACTGTCCGTTACATAGTGCTTTAAAGATGTGTAGGACAAGGAAAACATAATTATGGAATATAATGGTTTAAGGCTAGCAGGTCCACTGTATTGCTCACGACAGAACAAGTTTTCCTGGAACATGTCAAAATTTACTCACAAAAAAAAACAAACAATGGAATTAAAATGGAAACAATGTGGACAATGAGAATAAGATAGTTATTCAGAAAGCAATTCACTGCTTAAATTTTAAAATGAGTTACATGTGTGGAAATAATGTTATACATGTATGAAGAGAATCTTATTTTTGATATATGGTCTGAAAAGTCTCAAGAGCTTTTACAAACTGATCAGCTTTTCTCATTTGAATTGGCAACACTACTATTTTGCTTTCATTGCTACATTTTCTTGCATAAAGAAATGCATCTGAAAAGAAAACATTTAGATCGAAACCACATGTAAATTAAAAAAGCTTGGATACAATTTCGATCACAAGCCCATAATTTTCTGATATACTAATCAGAATCTCAATCATTTAGCACAAGAACTGATCACCAGTCGTGCGTAAAGTCGTGCGTAACTTACGAACAGCTTTATGAAACACCCCCCTGGCCAGCGCAGCGTGGGAGCTGGACGGCCTAGTGCCCCCTAACTTAGTGCAGCTAGCGGCGGCTCAGCGAGATCAATCTGCATGCGACATCGAGTCAGTGCGCAGTGGCGGCACGTACAGTGTTAAAAACAGCGCTGCGACCGCTGACTCAGCTCATGCACCGCTTGTGTACCAGAGTAGTGAGATCTGAATCTGTATCTGTTCAGTTCCTGGTCCTGATCCTCAGATGGATATTGATGACCAATAAGAACGAGATCGGGAGCAGCTAAAATTATCTCTGCCCATGAGCCCTTTCGCTCCTTAGACCCTCAAAAATGAGCTTCCTCAATTAACCATTTAGCTCCTTAGCCCCCTGTTTTGAGATTGGCAGAGGCACACCCACATCCAAAAACAGGTTGAGTGCCCCCCCCCCCCCCGGGACGCCACACTTTAATTATGGTGTCTGTAGGGCCCAGGTAAAAATGCCAGAGGAATATAAATGCCAGACGAAAAAATGCCAGAGGTAAAAAATGCCAGAGGTAAAAAATGCCAGAGGTAAAAATGCCAGAGGTAAAAATGCCGGAGGAATAAACTTAGAGGTAAAAATGCCAGAGGAAAAAATGCCAGAGGTAAAAAAATAAAAAAATAAAAAAATTAGGTTCTATTTTATTTTGGGGGTCAATCGGTAATCTTCGCACGTACTCCTCGGACCCCCCCCCCCCCCCCCCCTTCGTCCCTGAAATACGAGTTGCGGGCCTGGTGTGTGTATGTATGTTTGTGTGGGCGAGGGAGTGCGTGCATTTGTGTCTCTGTCCCTATTTTGCTTTCTCTGGTCACTCAAATAAAATAAACGAAATAGGGTTTCCTGGATTAATAATTCCATTTACATAAAGAAAAGTAAATGTGAGAAAATTACAATGCCCCGACCGGGATTCGAACCCGGGACCCTGGATTACATGACCAGTGCTCTACTGAGCTATCCGCTCCCGTCGAAGCAAGCAAAGTAACAATCTCACATATAGCCCCTCTCTTTCCATCGAGCGTAGGGGGTACATCCATACCAATTCCATGCGTACGCTATATATAATGGCCTACCAATGAGACAGGTCTTCCCTCTAAAGTCGGGCAAATCCATGCCAAGGAATTTCTATAATTTCTTTAATTTGTAATTAAAAATCATAATTGATAGGATTGAAGTAAATTCTATTTACATTTTCATTAATTCAACTTTTCCATATCTTCATGTAAAAATAATCAATATTCTGTTTTGTTTTTCATGAAATTAACTTAAAATGTGTGAAGTAAGTGATGTACATGTACTTTAATATATTACAGCACCAATGCCGGGGGGGGGGGGGGAGGGGTAATATATAGAAAAGCGCTTCGATCAGCTACTTGTAATAGGATTTGCTACATTATCAATGGAATCAATGGATTTGACATCTTGGAATTTCATGAATAAAGCGACTAATCTGTCCATTTAAAGTGCAATCAAATGTATACAACAAATTGCTTTAGATGACATTAGAAAAAAGACAAACAATTTGGCGAAGTTGGCGAAAAAGATGAATTTCCTTGCTTCAGAAACCATCATAAATAGCAGGTCTGATAATTTGCAACAAAGAAAAAAACAATAAACAAAACCAAAATCCTTCTTCTGAATTTTCAACATTGCAATTAAGGTTTTAAAAGGATGTGAACAGACAAAAATAAAACAGATACAAACAATATTTATGCATGATTGATTCACTTTTATTCACTAAATTCTAGTACAATCATAAAAAGACCATAAGAAAACATCTTATATGTACATGTATATACATGTATACAGTTATTTACAGACAAGAAAATATTTGTAATATTAAGAGGTTCAAAATGTAGTTGTGCCAAAATATAATGGCATGTACCTTATATTCTGCATACAAAAACATACAGTGAAGTGACGACACTTAAAGGATCCAATTCACGAATGAGGTTTAATTTAACTTATGGTCTAAATATTGCTTTAAACCTCCACTGCGGACTAAAATAAGGGTAAATATGCGTAAACATGTATAAGCATATCACTACCCACCCACTGGATATGAGGACACACTTGTGTGCTACACCTATGGATCTTTAAACCATAAGTTCAGATGAACCTCTTTCGTGAATTTTGGACAAAGACTCTAGTTGAGCTCCTACTTTTCATTTTCAACCCCGCTTCCCCACTCTCCCCCTCTTTGCCATTCACTAAAAATGTAAAATGGTTTCATTATGAAGCAGCATTTCAAAAGGCGTTTTACAGCGGCACAGGTGAACAAGTCTTTTCTCTTCAAATTGTTTTGAAAAAGCAAGGAACCTTTCATCCTTTGAATACTGAATTAAACTGTCCGTTACAAAGCCGGTGCTTTAAAGATGTTTGGGACACGGAAAACATATGGAATATAATGGTTTGAGGTTAGTAGGCCCACTTTATTGCTCACAACAGAACAAGTTATGCTAGAACATGTCAAAAGTTACTCACAAAAAAAAAAAAACAATGGAATTAAAATGGAAACAATGTGGACGATGAGAATAAGATAGTTATTCAGAAAGCAATTCACTGCTTAAATTTTAAAATGAGTTACATGTGTGGAAATAATGTTATACATGTATGAAGAGAATCTTATTTTTGATATATGGTCTGAAAAGTCTCAAGAGCTTTTACAAACTGATCAGCTTTTCTCATTTGAATTGGCAACACTACTATTTTGCTTTCATTGCTACATTTTCTTGCATAAAGAAATGCATCTGAAAAGAAAACATTTGGATCGAAACCACATGTAAATTAAAAAGCTTGGATACAATTTCGATCACAAGCCCATAATTTGTCTGATGCACCAAACATTATACATAATATTTCATCACAAATGAATACATTATTATGCAGCCGTCCTATCTTTAGCAGTTTCAATCTTCAAAAAGATGCATAAAAACTTTCCAGAATACCCTACTTATCAGATTCCTATTTTGAAACATACTTGTACAAAGACAATGCATGCCAAATTGGATATTATACAGAGAAAGGGTGATATTAACTTCAAGATCTGATAATCTGTTGAAATAAAACTCTTTATGAAAAAATAAAATTTCTCTCCTTTCAAAAACAGTGATAAGTAAAAACATGAATGGCATCCCCAATGAATGTGTGTTGCTGTCGAGTACATCCATATAAATACAGTGATAAACATAGCTGTGCAAAACATGATACAAATAGGTAGACTGCATAAGCCATGATTTTCGTGAATTTCATGAATTGTTATAGGGTGGAAATTTAACAACACATGCAAATGAACTGGAAATGCAAGTAGAGTATTGGGAAAGGTCTGATTTATTTTGAAGAAGAAGAATAAAAATGTCAGGTTAATTCTGCTAATAAGAAGTATAAGGTTTTCACTTTTGAGTGCAACCTTGGGCTGACTCCATGGTGATTGGTCTTCACATGGTCCTGGGGGGCGTTTCATAAAGCTGTTCGTAAAGTTACGATATGACCAGCCAAATGGAATGCTTAATCATATTTAAACGCATCAACTAACGTTGAACTGTGCAGATGTAGATGAACATTCTTATTATAACAAACATTTTTAATGCAAAGTATATTTTTTTGCCATACAGTAATTTAATTGAGGTTATTGGAAATACAGTCACACTTTGTTAAAACATCAGGAAAAACTGTGGGCATCCTATCTGACATTTCATATTCGAGTCGTTCGTAAAACACCCCCTCGTCTTCTACAGGCGTAAATTATATTTAGGTACATTATATACCAGCTGGATACGAGTGGCACAAGTTAGCCTGACTCAACTTAGAATTGTCTTTAAGTCCTGGTCTTCTAGAATGATGCCTAAACCATCTCTAGATCTTCACTGCTGTGTCCAACATAGGACCGACTCATGGTGATTGGTCTTAATACGGCCTTCGTCTTCTGTGGCAGGGTCTAGACCATCTATACATTCCGTTTCTGTGTGCAAGTCAGGTCCAACTCCATGATAATCGGTCGGCATTCTCATTGCCCAGTTCTACTGTGACATGGGCAACACTATCTCCAGACTGAGTGTAAGGTTAGTCTCCTAAAATAGCAGTCTCCCTTTAGACAATCTCCAGAACTTCACTGCTGTGTGCAAGGTTGGGCTAACTCCAGGCGATTGGTCTGTCGCAGATCAAGGTCTTCTCTGGTGAGGACTAGACCATCTTCAGATACGAGGATCAAATCTAAATGTATTTGCAGGTCAAGGAACCATTAGCATATACCGATGTATGATATAGCACTATGAACATGGCGAACAAAGAAGCGGACAAAATATACAGCTCCTCATTGTACCTTCCACAATTGCTCTGGTAGACAATAGAACATCCCTTCATTGCTTTTATGTAAAAATATGTAGAACAGGTGTCACATGCATATTCACCTGTTCTACTTATTTAACATAATAGCAATGAAGGGATGTTCTTTTGTCTACCAGAACAATTGTGGAGGGTACAATGAGGAGCTGTATATTTTGTCCGCTTTCTTTGTCATCGTGTTCACAGTGTAGGTTATGTATTCCTAAAGTTTATATCTAGATGCAACATTGGACTGAATAAACCTGTAACCGAGTTGTAAGTTGAGCTATATCTGAGCCTCGTTTCATGAAAGTGATTACCAATAGTAAGTAAAGTTACAATATTTGATGTAAGCTAATGAAATCATAACATGATTTTCATTTCATACAAAAGATGATCCTTCGAAATGTTTAATGTCTTCAGCTTTCTTTTCTTTGTTTTTTCAGTCTGAATATTAGTTAGAGAATAGATATAGTTATCGCAAATTATGAATATGAAAAATCTATAAAAAAAAATCATATTTCCAACTCTGAACAGCAGTTTAAAGGTAGGTAAATTTGAGTTCTGGTCATATGATTACATTGTGAAAGAAAATGTCTCAAAGCAATTGGAAAAGGTTGACAGTAGGAAGTCAGATGGCCATACTACAGCTTGGATAAGATATTTTCATGTCAATTTTTGTTCACAATTCCAAAATAATAATTGTTTTATATAGTGCAAATTGCTACAGCCTCTAAGCGCTTTAGAGAGAAAATTCATCTGAAAGGAAAACCTTAAAGAATGATATTAAGTAATGATTAAATCCAACGTCAGCAGAGGAAGAAGTTAAAAGCTATTTGGAACAAGACTTGAAAAGATGGGTCTTCAACAATGTTTCAAAATTATTCACAGAACTAGCATTACGAATATCAATGGGAAGATTATTCCAAAGAAAGGTAGCAGCATAACTGAAAGAGCGTTGACCATATTGTTTGTAAAAAGTAGTTTTAGGACGAGATAAGAGAGATTGAGAAGCAGAACGTAAAGTCCGGATAGGAGTGTATCGAGGGACAAGTTCTGAAAGATATGAAGGGGCAAATCCATGATAAGTCTTAAATGTAAGAAGAAGAATTTTGTAGGTGATGCGAGAAGAGATAGGAAGCCAGTGGAGTTCTCGGATAGGGGTGATATGAGAGGAACGAGGAACACAGGAAACAAGACGAGCGGCTGTATTTTGGGCACGCTGAAGTTTCAAAGTCACTTTTTGAGGAAGGCCAAATAAAAGGGAATTACAAGAATCCAGCCTTGATGTATCATCTTCAAATTAGTTCTTTATGTTTATAAATCTATCAATAACCAGGCTCCAGGGTACATATCTGAATGCTTAACTGTATATACACCTAGTAGAAATCTCAGATCCTCAAATCACAACCTTCAGCTCAGCTACCCAATGACCCGAAATTTGTCAGGTGATAGGACTTTCACAGTTACTGCATCTAGGCTATGGAATAATCTCCCCTTGACCATTAGACAGTCAGCATCCATAAAGACCTTTAAAAAAGCTGTGAAATCATATTTATTTTAAATCGGCTATCAAACTTTGTAACAGGTACATTCATTACATTTTGTCTCTGGACATCAAACCACCTGGTAGCTCCCACATGGACGATTGAAGAGTTTTCTGATTTGTGTTTATATACAAATTATAAGGTGTTCTATAATTTAAATATTTTGTAAACGCTCCGAGCCTTATGGGAAGGGCGTACTAAATGCTTATTGTATTGTATTGTATTGTATGTAACAAAAGCATGAATAAGACGATGGGCTGAATTCTGATCAAGAAACCTACGAATTTTACCAATTTGCTATACAGTTAACAATTCAATAATACTTATCGGGTATACCTTAGACCTGCCCACATACAAACTTGTAAGGAGTTAACTACATGTATAATTTTTTTGAACGATATTCATTGAAAATCTGAACTGCAGCCATAAAAATGCATACAAAAATGTATAAGAAGAATATATAAACATAATATGAAGTAATATAAATTGATAAACAATTTGCCATGGTAAAGGTGATTCTATTATAGATACACATGTATGTGATGGATTGTTTCTCATCTTGTCATTCCATTTTGTATTCCAAAGAAATAGAAGAAGGAAAGCAAAGCAAAATATAAAGCTGTCATTAGAAGAGAATGCGAAAATAAATGAGTGAAAATGGGAGGACATAATGCCACCGGTGCACCAATGCTAGTGTCCCCCTGTCCCCCCTGCGCAGATAACACAATTTGCTGGATCTGAGTGGATCGGAGTGCCTCAGCTCCCCTAAATCTGCGCAGAAGAGGTGGAGCTGAGTGCCCGCCCTCAGAGAACTACGCATCCCCTTCCTTTCACACAGGAGAAGCGGAGAGAATTAATCCGCGGGTTACAGGAAACAATACCGTTATATGGAAATAATTACAGGCATGCGGCAAAAGTCTAGCTGCCATATTGCCATGCGTTCACGCCACACAGGCCCAGCTCGACAGCAAAAAAAGCAGCAAAAAGGGGACGCGCTGCTCTAGGCTAATCATGGGGGGGACGAGTAGCACTAGGGGAAGACGCACAGCACTGGGGGGGGGGAAGCACTGAGCCCTTTTACACCGGCACCACCTTCAGTGGACGGAAGCATAAAAAGAAGGGGTAAGGAAAAGAAGAAGAAAGAGGGATGAAGAGAAGGGAGAGAGTGAACGTAAGAAACTAGGTGAGAATGAAAAAAAAATCATGTAAATTGATTGAAAGGATATGATTTATAATCCAGCTGCTGCCTGAGTACACCGGTTAGAACAAACTCTGCATTGTGAACATCTAAAAAGGTGGAAAGAAAAATAATCATATAACAAATATAATAATAATATCATTACATCTTCCAGTAATGATGAATCATAATAATAGTAATAATAATAACAATAATAATAGATTATAGTAATGATAATCGATTATAGCAATAACAATGATACTATTATTACTACTAATAATAATTGTCATAACAATAATAATAATAATGAAGGAGGAGGGGGAGGAGGAGGAGGAGAATGATGAGAATAAGGAGAAGAATAGATTCACATAGCGCATAATAGACTCGAGAATCTATCTTAGCACTAGATATGATAAATACAGCAACATGCCATTTGCTCGGCAGGAGGAAACTAAAAATTAAATAAATGAGAGTTATTACCTATCACTGTTTACAATTCAAAAATATACAAACTGAAATGTTTTTTGCAGATATAACCGAAGAAAGCTCATAACTGTCACATACATCTTGCTAGAAATGTACAAATGTGTTATCCTCTGATAACAAATTCATTTGTGCTCACTGCCAAACTTTATATTCAAAGATGTCATACATGAGCTTTAGCCGAGTCGAAAATGACCCCTATCTTGCATAGTTTCGAGCACATTTTCCACAAAATATGAACCCTTCCTGCTTACAAATATTTATGTAGAAAGTCTGCTCTGAATACAACCCTATATCTGGCTTATCCAGTACACATTCACAAGAAGTACCCTACTTCGTAAAAACAGGTACATATGTATTCACATGTTTGCCATCGGTGTAAAAATAGGACCCCTTTTTCATAAAATTTCCTTCAGAGCTGCCAACCTCTGGCCAAGCTTTTCCGTACACGCCAAGCTGAAAAATCGTATTTTGGCGATGAAATCCGTAATTTTTTGCAAGTCACCAAATACCAAATTTTTAAAAGTTAGATATAACAAGATGAATGCGACTGCGTCTCCTATATGCCTCCGCCTAAATTCAGTTGATGGCTCAAACTGCTCTTGAAATATTGTGATAACCAGAATAAAAGCCTCTAATTACATGTTAACTGACCTCTTGACATTTGACCTTACACCTTATAACCCAACTTATCTCCTCCTAGTCATGAATACAAATTAGTTGAGATATGGTGATAACAATCAGTTCCTCTTTCTATGGGGATACATACTGGTACCATGTTTGAAGTTCTCACCTCAGATAGTTGTTGAGATATCGCGGTAACGGTGCTAAAAACCAAGAATTTCATGTAATTTCATGTAAATTGACCTCTGTGAACTCTGACCTTTGACCTTACCCCAAAATCTAATCAGTTCATCTTCGTATAGGGATACATACTAGTACCAAGTTTGAAGTTCTTACCTCAAACGGTTCTTGAGATATCGCAGTAACGAGGCTAAAAACCAGTAATTTCATGTAATTTCATGTAAATTGACCTCTGTGACCTCTGACCTTTGACCTACTTACCCCAAAATCTAATCAGTTCATCTTTCTATGGGGATACATACTGGTACCAAGTTTGAGGTTCTTACCTCAAATAGGTCTTCAAAAATAGCGGTAACGGTGGTAAAAACCAAGAATTTCATGTAATGTCATGTAAATTGACCTCTGTGACCTCTGACCTTTGACCTCCTTACCCCAAAATCTAATCAGTTCATCTTCGTATAGGGATACATACTAGTACCAAGTTTGAAGTTCTTACCTCAAACAGTTCTTGAGATATCAAGGTAACGGTGCTAAAGACCAGTAATTTCATATAATTTCATGTAAATAAGCCAGTTCGGGGTTAGCGCATGGTACAAATGACCCCAAATATCCACAGATATTTTAGACATGGAGGGTCCCTTTATGTGCACTTCAGAAAAATAACTCTGGGAGTGATAGAGGTGCCTCATGAATAGCTTTTGTTTCCCCCTTTAAAAAGAATACTTCCACCTGGATATCATGGAATGCACCATTAGTGCATAATTGAATAATGATTACATGACATTCATGAGCACATATCGAATATTAGTGTCAGTGGGTTTTAGAATTTGGTACAGATGACCTTTATCTGCTCATGCTCAGATTGCATCTCCGAAGTGGCTTATTGACCTCTGTGACCTCTGACCTTTGACCTACTTCCCCCAAAACCTAATCAGTTCATCTTCGTATGGGGATACATACTAGTACCAAGTTTGAGGTTCCTACCTCAAATGATTCTTCAGATATCTCGGTAACGAGAAGTGGGACGGACGGACGGACTGACAGACAACCCGAAAACAAAATGCCTCCGGCACCCACCTTCAGTGGGCGGAGGCATAAAAATGTCCTAAAATTACTCTTTATGACACCCAAATAATTATCATTTGGAATATGATAATTATCTAGATCTTGAAACATAAATAAACCAGCTAAAAACTCATGTTCCCTATTCATCCTTTCCATTCCACTACGGAGCAGCTCCACATACTGCCGCCTTCAGTGGCGTAGATACGAACACACTTTCTATTGTTAGGGGGGGGGGGATGATGAATAGATCATCCCCCCACTAACAATGGATAATTATGCGTGTCTACGCCCATGGCAGCCTTACACCAAGTGGCAGCCTCGCCACGCCGCCGACGGGCTAGGCTAGCCGGCTTTGCCTAACGCCTCGGTGTGTAAGAGCAGCCGCACCGCTAGCGATTGAGCTAATAGCTTGAGCTAGAAGTTTGTGTTTGCGGTGAAAGTACGTTCACAGTCTCCTTTCTGTACGCACTTACATACACAGTTCAGAGTTCCGGGAACAGCGAAAATAATACAATATGAGTGGGAAAGTATGAGTGATAACAAATACATGTGCGCAACGTATAAGACGAATAGTGCATAATCAGATTTCTTCAAATCCGTAGTTTAGAGGGGAAATCCGTACTTCCGTATTTGTGTTTGAATTCCGTAACAAATACGGAAAATCCGTACTGGTTGACAGCTCTGTTCTTTGCTCTTTCAAAAAATAAAAACCCCTTTTTTTCAAATCTGCAAACATCCACGAATATTAACCCTTTTACGCAAAATTTCTAACTATCATGCGTACGGTAGACAAAGTCAATAAGACGTGACACCACTTTGGACAAATAAAACAAAAACCATGCTCTCTAACCAAAAATACTTACCTATGTTGTGTGTGAAGAAGTCTCTGCATGATGGCATATCAGAGGGAGAGCTGATAACGACAAATGCTCCCTTCCCAACGGTGCTCTGGAGGTGACTAATCTTCATGAGGGAGGGGCGGGAGGGGGCCAGCTTGCCCCCCGCACACTCGATGATCTCCCTCAGCATGTTGGCTCCAGGTTTGACCCCCGGCGTGATGTAGATCGTTACATCCTTTTAATGAGAAAGAGAGAGAAAGAGAGAAAGAGAGAGAGAGAGAAAGAAAGAGAGAGAAAGAGAGAAAGAGAGAGAAAGAGGAGAAATCATTATAAATACATACTAAGTATCAACCCTATGACTACTGAATTCTCTCAATCCTACAGACAGTTCCAATAAGCAATGGATAAAGATTCCAGGCATCCAATTGGTCAAACCGCAGCCATAACATTGGCTATTGTCTGCTTTTGTCATAAACACCGGGCAATAGTTAAAAACATTACCCGAACAATAGCAAGTTCACACATACATCACAAGAAAGTATAAAGAACATTGATTAGTAAATATTCCTGCACAAGAATACATTCTTAATCAAAATTTCTTTTTTTGGAACCTCTGAAGAAGATATTTATCGAGCTTGGCCATTAACTACTTCAGGGCAATAGTAATACTTTGCAGACACCTTGAAGATTCCTTGGGAAGGATATGTGTGCAATACAAATGCAGCTATTATTAATTAACATTATCATGTTCTTGGTGTTTGTGTGTAGTATAATACCTTGAAGAGTTTCTGCTTGCTTGCTCTGATCAGAGATTCCCGGAGTTGAAAAGAAAACAATGTCTCCATCTCTTGATCCAGGAGAGAAAAGTTGGTCACATCTACAGACAAAAAAAACATCAGTCAAATTAAATCAAACAAGCTGTCTCATAATCAAAACCTGCACATGAGTACATAAAGGTGCTTTGAAAAGCACTTTTATCATAAACTCACCGAGACGGATATGTGCTCATGAGAGTTAAGTAATCATTATTCATTGATGCACTATGCACTGTGCATTTTAAGATCTTCAGGTGAAAGTGCTCTTTTTAAAAAAAAATATTCATGGAGCAACTCTATCACATTGAGAATGATTATTCCAAATTTGCAAAAAGAGGGGGCTTTTCATGTTAAATATCTATGAACATTTGGGGACTGTACAAATACTTCATGAAAGATTGTTGTGCAATCATCGAAAATGACTTACACACTGCATACAGACCAACAAGATATCTTTTATCATGTAAAAAGAATTTGTTTATTGTTCCTCCTATTCTTACAAAAACATATGGTGAAAGTTTATTTGCCCATGCTGCCCCAGTTTTAGGGAATAGCATCCCCGACTGTCTTAGAAACATTAATACAATAGATACCTGTAAGTCTGCCTTAAAACACACTTATTCCAAATGTTATACAAATAAAAGGAACTTGGTAACCTTGTTTCTCTTGGTTTTGCTTTCTTTTCTTCCTAAGCGCATACAGACATACAATGCTACACTCTATGGTTTATTATCATCATTATCACATAGTGATATCAAAATGAGCCATAATTTCAAAAAAATTCTAAAATTTTAATGAAAAGCAATGGACAATAGACTTATTTTATATGGCACATATTTCAAGGAAACACCCATTAGGAGATAAATGACAATGGCCCATATTCTCGAAAGTGGCCTAAGTTAAGCCTGAATTAACTTAGGCCACTGATTTATGGAAGGCTATAATATGTCCACCTCTAAGTCCCGTATTTATTACTATATTTATGTAACACAATAAAGAAACAAAATTATTTCCTGGCATGAAATGAGCATCAGAAATCAATTCTATCATGGGGTTTTTGTATTTTGTATTTTGCATTTAGTTCCAGAACTGGAGGGAGTCTATGGTGATTTTGTAGGATTAAAAGAGGGTGACATTTGGCTCTCCATAAGTAAGTGGGCTACAAGTTAGGACCTTTCGAGAATACGGGCCAATATCTTTTACTATTTTCTTTGACCTTTGACCTTACCTAGAAACCATCTGCTCTTATAGCTCTCCTCTATCCACATGGGTGTAACAATATGCTTGCATACTGAGACACCGGCTAAGAACTTGACTGTTCTCATGATCTTGGTAGCTATCAGATGAGTGCACTGGCTGATGGAGTCTACAATCCGACCACCAAGCTTTTCAATTTTCTGAGGAAAAGTATTAAAACAAGAATAAAGATATTGTAATAAATTACATTTCTTTGTGGTGATTCCCGCACTCTGTCCACATCAAAAGTATATGTACATGGTCATACATTCTTAAACTGCCTAACTGTCAGTTTAAATGAAGCCAGTCTATTATAAATGATTAGACTTGATTGAAGTTTGGATAACACATACTAAAAAATAAATAATTTTTACTTGCCTTTAAACCCTATTTCACGTAATAGTTCTTCCTGAGGCCTCTTGTATGAAAAGGTGTTTTAAAAGAGACATGATTTCTACCTAAGTTTGTATTTGGACACTCATGCCATTTCAACATGAAACGTGGACACTGAATGCAGGGATGGAAAAACGAATCAATGCTTTTGAGATGAATTGTATGAGCATGCAGGCTACTGCACATAGACTACACTTTACGTACGTCCAACAAGGAAGTGAGAGCGTTAATGGAGAGTTATATAGGGGAACAAGATCACCTTATCTGCTTATCACAATTGTGAAAAAAAAGACAGCTGCAGTGATTTGGTCATGTAACTAGATGGAAGAATAGCTTGGCAAACACCATCTTGCAAGGAGGAACCAATGTCAGAAGAAAAAGGGGCAGACCGACTAAGACCTGGATTGATAACATAAAGCAGTGGACAGGAATGTATTTTGAGCAGCTAACTAGCACAGCTGAAGACAGAAAGTTATGGAGAACCTGTGTCTCAAGATCCATCACATTGTCAACCTAACAGCCCCCCAATGTACAGGACACATATGGGCTGTTGCAAGAAAGTTGCAATCAATTGCAAATTGTAAAGCAAATTAGAACAACTATTCTGAATGGTTCAGGGTCTGCCCATTCAAGAAGATGCGCTTGCAACAATGATTTTGATTGGTCAGTACCGATCGGTTGCAACTTGCAATCTTTCTTGCAACACCCCAATAGATACAGAGATAGATTTCAACACAGCATTTTAAGAGGCCTCAGATATTGGCCATGCTTTCACATTCTTTGATAAGCGCTATGACTGTATAGGTTCTGACCTTGGATAGATCATTCATCCGGGCAGCATCAAGACCAGTAAATAGGATTCTAGGAGCCTTGTCAGGAGCGATGCGAGGTGTGCCCGCATCCCAATCATCATCCATCTGAATCATGTTCCTGGTAGGGGAAAGAAAGAGACAAGGTAAGAGAGGGAAGGTGAGATAGAAAAAAATAAAAAGATACGAGAGAGAGAAAAAAAGAAGAAAGGGGGGGATACATGTAGGGGGTGGATGGAAGGTGAGATATGAACAAATAGATACACAGTGAGGAGGAAAAAGAATATTGGAGCAGGATAGAAAAGAAGAAAAAGCAAACAGGAGGAAAGAATAAGGGGGAGACACAGACATGGAAAAATAAAATTCTGATAGACATCCCTCATAACTCATGAATGTTAGATTTTCACGATTAACACAGTACCGTAAATGCACTGATGACATTTATTTCACATATCGCTTGTGGCATTATTTTTTTCAGATATGCACTACATGGGTCTTGTCAGAACATCAAATTATAGTCCTTTGCTACAAATAATGAAGAAAGAACAAGATGAATGCGATTGCGTCTCCCAAGTGCTTCCGTCTAAATTCAGTTGATGGCTCAAACTGTTCTTGAAAAATTGTGATAACCACAATAAAAAGCCTCTAATTACATGTTAATTACATGTTAATTGACCTCTTTGACATTTGACCTTACACCTTATAACCCAATAGTCTGATCACTTTATCTCCTCCTAGTCATGAATACAAATAGTTGAGATATGGTGATAACAAAGATATAAAAACATTACTTTCACATACACCTGTATAATGACCTCTATGACCTGTCACCTTTGACCTACGTGAACAAAAATCTCATCAGTTCATCTCATTATGGTGATGCCTACTAGTTCCAAGTTTGAATTTAATGGATCAAATGGTTCCTGAGATATCACGTTAAAGGAGAATGAAACTCAACATACATTAGCTGATAATCATGTGGAAAATTGTCAGCCTGTTCAAAATATCTTGAAAATACTCTGATTTGATTACTCAGTAAGGAGAACAGTCTCTCTAAAGTTTGCAGATTTCTTGCTAGATATTATCCCATGGGGGCTGCCATTTTGAATAAACTGTGATGTCATTGCGGTACATGTCCATTTACCTGTACACAATGGATAAGATGTTGCATAATGAATAGCTATTGTACAACTAAAGCCACCCATGTAAAATGGCAGCCATCTTGGTACCCCATTGTCTCGCACAGGTGATATCTAAGAGCAGTTGTAGGTCTTAGTCACGTCTTTGAAGAATTGACAAACCTTTGTCCGACCAAGCAACTTACAAGCGCATGCCAAATCCTGCTTAACAAAAGAAACAGCTGAACCAAATATCTTGACACAAATAGGTTATATGACAGGATAAAAGTATCTTCATTTGAATGTACATGACTACAAAAATGGTTTGTTACTGACAAAATCCAGTGTCATGTATTCCACAGCTGATCATGAGTGTCATGGTAGCTAGTTTATAGGTCAGTGGGTATCTCACAAATAGAACTGCTCTGGCATTACTTTGTAAAGAAAATGGCAGCCCCCATGAGATAATGTCAAGGAAGGAAACTGCAACTTTTGGAGACACTGTTCTCCTTCTTAAATAATCAAATAGGAGTAATTTCAAGATATTTGTAATAGGCTGACAATTATTTACACGATTATAGGCTAATGTTTGTTGCCTTTTATTCCCCTTTAAGGCTAAAACCTGCAATTTCAGATTTGACTACTATGACCTTTGACCTTTGTATCCCAAATCTACTCAAATTGTCTTTCTATGGTGATACATACTAGTACCAAGTTTGAAGTTCATACCTCAAATGGTTTCTTGAGTTATCGCTAGAACGAGAAAGCGGGACAGACGGACACCCCAAAAACATAACGCCTCCGGCACCACTTTCGGTGGGCGGAGGCAGGCATAAAAATGACCAGAAAATGAGTTACGAAGTTTTATCACCCCAATGATGACACTGTATTACTTGCCTGATCTTCTTAGAAGCATTACCAGGTGACTGTGGGTCTCCTTTACGCTTCCCGTTGGCAAGATTGGCAGTCTTCTGAGCAATGCTTGTGATATAGCTCTAGGAGAGAGAGTCAAACTATTATTAACGTGGAGAAGGTTTATGGTTCACCATGTAGTTAGTCCTAAAAAGGACTATTGAGTAAGAAGAAGAAAGTGGAGAAAAGAAGAGTGGAGAAAAGTTGAGAGGAGAAGAAAAGGAAAGGCGAGATAGAAATTCAGAGAGTGTAGAAGTAATCTTTCTTGAAAGTGCGAAGTCCTGAAAAGGACTGTAAACCAGATGAGAAGGCTGAGAGTGGAGAAGACTCGACGTTTCGGACAGGTTGACTGTCCGTCCAGTGGCAAACATAGTCCTTTTCAGGACTACCCACATGGTGAACCGTAAACCTTCTCCATGTTATCAGTACCACCATGCAAACCTCTACCTTCAAAGATCAAACTACATGTATTATTGTACTGTGAACTAGTAGCAAGAAAACCAACTTGGCAATAAACATCTAATCTGTCTTATTTCCATAAAGTGGAAATTAAACGACAAGAGGTTACAGTTGTGAGGTTTAAACACTTAACAGGGTGAAGCCTGTGGGCATGAGCATCAGCGCAGCATTATTGGTAAGATATTAATCTACCTTTGCCGCTGTCAGTCATCTTGTAGGAATCGCAAATGAATCCAGTGACCGGGGTAATAATGCTGTAAGCGCTTTGGTCGGTTACATTGTAACTGGTAAGGCGCTATAAAAGAAACAGCTATTATTATTATTATTATAAAACTTGTCATCAATGATAAGTTGCAATAACTGTTATAAGCTACTGAAATCCTTGCATCTGATTGGCTGAGAGCAAATTTGTCAGTACAAATCACACACTTGACACTTGATGAAACACCCCCTGGAACTGGCACCTGGCATTGTCTGCTGATAATGGTTTCCGAAGCTAAAGCCGGACCCCGTTCCACAAAACTATTTATCAAGGACAAGTGTCACACTTCTATGACAAATTTGCTGACAGCCAATCAAATGCAAGGATTTCAGTAACTTACAACAGTTATTGTAAATTATCATTGAAAGCAAGTTTCAACAGGGCCCTGGGCTAATAATATCCAAAGCCCTTTGGAAATACATCAGAATATTATACCATATGAAATGTGCTATACAATAACCAAATATTATTATTATCATTCTTAGACAAAAGACACTCTGGTTGTGGAATTCAAATAAACTTACCCGCCGTATTGACTGAGATATCTTGATTGGAACAGTCCACGGTTCTGCAAGAAAAAGCACAAAGACAGTCAATGAATGCTAGCTTGAACAGATTAAACTATTATTGGTTCTACTCCTTGAATCGCTGTTGTATATCAAATACTTTCTACAAGAACACATTTCCCAAGACATCTTTTAGTAACTACATGTCAGGATAGAGAGAAAGGCCATTTAAATGCTTATTGTAGATGTATGTCTTTCTACAAACAGAGTTCCATTCCCCTCTCCAGTGAACAAGCTAGTTGTACTTGTTATGATCCGGGTCAGTAACCTACTCTAACCACTACATGGGACCCTTTGGCCCGAATTCACAAAGGAGGTTTGGTTTAAACCATGGTTTAAACCCCCTCCTGGTGGTCTTAAGCGTACGTGCGCACGAAATCCGATCCAATCATTATTTTCTTTGAGTGCACGCATGGGTAATGTGCGCTTATTTACGCCTATTTCAGTATGTTTACAGAGGTTTAAACCATGGTTTAGGTTTAAACATCCTTTGCGAATTCAGGCCTTGGTGTTTATACCAAGGTTGAGGAATTTCAGAAAATAAAAACCATGTGTAGATTCCTCAAACAAGGCTATCGACAAGGGTAATAAATCAGTCAATGCCTACTTTCATTCCCCAAAGTTGTTTTGGTCCTCCCAAACCACATCCCTGGGATGTCATAAGGTCATATTTCACTCAATATGGACCAATAAATGTATCAATGCATACTTTCAACCTGCAAAGTTGCTTTGGTCCTCCCAAACCACCTCCCTGGGATGTCATAAGGTCATATTTCACTCAATATGGACCAATAAATGTATCAATGCATACTTTAAACCTGCAAAATTGCTTTGGTCCTCTCAGATCACCCCCGTGGGATTCGATAAATCCATATTTCTGTCACTTTGAACCATGAACAAAGGTTTTGCTGCTGAGAAGCCTGATCCTAACTGAATTCTTAACTTCAACCCGGGATCAAACACCAACCTTACACCAAATTGCAACCCTGACCTTAACACTATAACTTTGACAAAATAAAAACCCAGAGCAACTGTCGCCAGAGCATATGCTGGAACACTGATAGACTTACCCATGAGTTTCAGGGGTCTGAGTAGCTCCAGCTTGAAAGGGTCGTCCACATCGAAGACTTGGTATCGTGGCATGACAAAGTTATGAAGAGCATCGTAGTTACCGAGGATGACCTCACTAAGCCACTGGACGTTGGTGACCGGTGTTCTCCATTCCTGGGCCTTCTCATACTTGGCCCCTTCTAGTCTGTGAATGGTCAAGAAATAGTGAACAAGACTTAGCTACTATACTGTTATTAAATTTGTAACCATAAAGCACATTCTGTTAAAATTATAAAAGTATTTGACATGACCATCAAGATGACTCCTGGGCTTCCTCATTCTTGGCCCGTTCTAATCTGTGAATTGTCAAGAAATGGGTGGACAAGACCAAGTTACAGATTGGACGTAGTTCTTTGAGGAGTTTGATCAGCATATAATCAAAGCTACTAAAAACTGAATATTGAGCATGACTGTTAAGTCTGTACTCAGTCATATAATATTTGGCAAGAACAATTTACAAATAGATCGACATAGTTCTCTGAAGATTCTGATCGCCATATGTGACCCTCTACGTCATAATGGGATTTGTAAAGTTAACAGCTAAAACAGAGAGCTTGGGGTCGAAAAGCTGAATTTAGGTTTTATATATTTTCTAATAGTTCGGTTATTAATCTACCATCTGACCAAATTGGGGGCCTTCTGCAAAGTAGAAATGTGTATTTTCTCTACGATTTGAAATTACCATTCGGGGGAACTCTAAAATAAAATTATGCCAGCATGCTGGGTAAAATCTTCAATTTAAAATATGAGCATAATTCATAAGTTATTCACTCTGTGGCTTTCAAAATCGAAAGAAGGAGAGAAATATATCTCCCTTGAAACTAGTCCAAGTTTAATTTAAGCCTACTGTGTTAATCCCTTCATAGTCCATACTAGAGTGTTTTCATTCAACCTTTGAGCGAGACAGATAACAGAACACCAATAGGTCACTCTTGAATGTTCACTCCTCTTGACATCCTGTTTTCTCTATTATTCTGGTGATTTGCCTGTCTGACAAGCTCTCATTTCCATTGCAATAGACCTGTTTACTAATTTTAATTATGCATACTTCTTGAACAAAAGTTGCTCTTAACAACTCTTAAGCTTGCCAGAGGCTTGCCTGACATAGCAACAACTAATTTATGCAAAGTGGATTCCATCCATAGAGATGCTATTATGCATAGCAGATGCACTAAATAGTTGGTAGCTAAGGATTCTGGAGAGAAACATGCATAAATTTAAAAACACTTAGTAAACAGGCCTATTTCAAAGGGTTTGCGTGGTCTAAACAAGGCAAGCTATGTATCATTCAAAAGCTTAGAATCCAAGCTTTCAAACTATGTTAAAATTTAAAAATGCAAAATTTCAAATGTACTGGTCGTTTCACTATGAACACGATGACAAAGAGAGCGGACAATTTATGCAGCTCCTCATTCTACCCTCCACAATAGCCCTAGTAGACAAAAGGACATCCCTTCGCTGCTATTATGTGACACCTGTTCTACATATTTTTACGGGATAGCAATGAATGGATGTTCTTTTGTTAACCAGTGCAATTGTGAAGGGTACAATGAGGAGCTGCATAAATTTTCCGCTTCTTTGTTCGTCATGTTCATAGTGTTTTAAGGTGGAGGGTAATATTATAATATCAAAACATGTATATACAAATGATGACGACAACAACGGAACAATGAACGGAAATGCCCATGCACAGGCCCTCCATGTAAGTTAAAATATAATTTAACCCATTGCGTACAGGAAACGAATGATCCCTGTATCAAGTCTATTGGAATGATCGATTTCAGCGGTCAACAGGTTAAATGCTCCAAATACAAGTTACCTTTTACAGATGAGAAGAGTGTTTCCTCTGCTGAAGAATCCTGTGTATTTAGCTCCTGTCATCTCAATCATCGTCTTGACATCGTTTCTCTCTCCTCCTTCAAAACCAGTCACTGCAATGATCTGTTCAAAAGCAAAGATGACAAATACAGAGATTAACCTTCTTATGGGGTGTTGCAAGAAAGTTGCGATTGATTGCAAGTTGCAACTGACCGGTACTGACCAATCAAAATCATTGTTGCAAGCGCATCTTCTTGAATGGGCAGAACCTGAAACATTCAGAATGGTTGTTCTAATTTGCTTTACAATTTGCAATTGATTGCAACTTTCTTGCAACACCCCATAAATGTTGTAAGTTGTTTAATAAGCCCAAACCCCAATACTAGGTCTGGGCCCCGTTCCATGAAACTTGTTATCAATAACAAGTTACCATAATTGTTATAAGGTAATGAAATCCTTGAATCTGATTGGCTGAGATAAAATTTGTCACAGAAATGGGGCAGTTGTTATTGATCACAAGTTTTGTGAAACAGGGCCCAGTTTTCTTTTTCAAATTCCTTGCAGGTTCATGAACTATGAAGTTTGATTTCATTCGTTTTGATTTGATTTGATTCAAACAATCTTTATTAAAAAAAAGGAAAAACAAAAAAAGGTTTGATTAAACCTATACCATACAAGTAGGTTTTTCCGGGTATTTTAAAAACAATTGAATTCAATATCATAAAAATATTACACAAAGTATTATCTTCAAAATGTAAACGATAGTGAATAGTCACTGTAATTATTGTGAGTAAAATCACTGTAGTATTGCAGAGTACAAAATTCCTTAGTTGAGGTAAAGCATTTGTGATATTAACTGTGTAGGTTCAGATGGTTATTTAACACTTTTTTAAACATGGTAAGAGATTTCATATTCAGAGTTTGTTCCAATCATTTTACAGTTTGGGGATAAAATGAGTTCATATAATAATCTGTGTTTGCCAAGGGCATCTTTAAGTTATGATTGTTTCTTCCAATTCTGTTAGCAGGTGTGCACCTTATGTGTCCTATATCTATTAAAACATTAACAAGCTTATAAAAAAATACAAGTTGGAGGTACTTTCGCCTATTCTCCAATATTTTCATTCTTAATTTTTGTAATCATAACAAGTTACATGTGATGAAAAATCTAATGCTACAGGATGAAAAATGAAAAAAGGACCATAAATGAATAGGCCTGTCTATCTCATGAAATTGTATATCTGATCTGGTGCTCCAACACAGCATCTGCAGGTATACGCTTGGAGTTCCTCTGTTGAAGATATGGTGTAGAGTTAGGATTGTCATTGGGTGCTTGGTTAGGTTTTAGGCTGTTGAAGATATGGTGTAAGAGTTAGGATTGTCATTGGGTGCTAGGTTAGGTTTTAGGGTTTAGGTTTTGGGTTAGATTTGAAAACTGGTTGTGGAGTGATTAGCGCATACAAATACTGAGAAATTAGAGATTATAAGCTCTGACCTGATCTTTGCAGGGTGGTGGCTGAAGAGGATACGACGGAGCAGGAAAGTGGAGCGCCCTCCACGGCGGTAGCATAGCTTTCTTTTTCAGGCAATCATTCAACCAACTCGCTGTCACGCATCGCTTCCCATCCTTCATGGCCTGTGGGTTAAAGGTTGACATGAAAAAGAAAATGGAGTCAAAAGGGGCCTGAGCTTTCGATCCTAGCAGAATCTTCGTTAGAGGCAAAAAGACAAACATAAAAAACAAGACAAGCATAATAGACTACAGACACAAAACAGTATACATGTAACAGGAACTGTAAGGGGGGGCTGGGGGCACAAAACAATGGAAACAAAAGGAGAGTGTGGCGAGTCAAAAGCAAGGAGGCAAGTAGGTGTGGAGGGGTATTAAAGCAAACACAAAGGCGTGGAGATGCAAGGATAGTAATGAGCCCCAAGCTCAAGTGTGGGTAATCTGTGGAAGCAAAGGATAAATGGGGAGGCAACATCAAACAGGATAAGGAACAATGCAATGACAAGGGGTAAGAGAAAGGAATAAGTAGTACAGTGGAGAAAAAGAAAGTGGAAAAAGAAAAGAATGAAAAGAATTTGTGACATGCCATTGATCAGGTTCAGGGCTCTGTTCATAAAACTTGTTATCAATAACAAGATACAATAACCGTTATAAGCTACTGAAATCATTGCATATGATTGGCTGTGAGCAAACATGTCATAGAAATGTGGCAGTTGTTATTGATAACAAGTTTTATGAAACAGGGCCCAGGTTGAAAGAAACGAAATATATGTATACATACCAGGGGGTGCAGCATATTATACTTGTTTTATAAGAGGTAATGCTACATTGGGTGATTTTAAGTATGGTGTTAGAGGCTGGTGTTAGTGTTAACAGTCATAAGTTAGCGCTAACTTCAACCCTCACTTACTATCAATTTCAGTAGTCCAAAGGCTGACGTTAGCACTAACTTTTGACTGCTAACACTAACACCAGATTTCAACACCGTACTTAAAATCACCCATTCTTGTAATGTTAGAAAGTAAATTCACACAGAATCAAAGTAAAATAACAATGAATGTAGACTATAAATCCGTAAAATCTGCCAAAGGTCTTTGTTAGCAAACATACAATGGTTCTGTAATGAGCAAAGAAAGATACTGGTAAGAAAACTGAGATATTGTGTCTTCGGAGCAAGAAGGGCGTTAACTCTGTGTGAAAGTAAATGAGTTAACGCCCTTCTGGCTCCAAACAGATGATGTATTTTGTGTTCAGGGGTGGTATTCTGAGATATATTTTATCTTGATTTTAGTGAAATAATTTTAATTGTCATAACAAAATGTACGCTTATGGCGCATCATTGGTTAATGACTGCGCAAAAGTGGCCGTGTACGCGGAATTCATCTGCGCAAACACCAATGAAATGAAAAGTTGTTATAACAATTAATCTTTTCACTAAAATGAAGATAAAATAAATCTCAGAATACCACCCCTGACCCACATGCACAGTTTTTTATATGCTGCTTTTCACAAAAAGTGATTTCCTGCAATTAATCAAAGCTTGTTTCAGTCAAAATAAAATTCCATTACCAGAATTCAAGATGAGCTTGACAACAAAAAGGGAGGAGACTAGAGTGAGAATAGGACCATTTCTATAAAGCCAAGCTCTATGCATCTCTACAATGCCACTTCTGAAGAAGGGATAACTCACCAGTCTGAAGATGTCTGTACGTTGCGTATCACACATGATGTGTGTGATGCGATCCGAGTAACAATCATCAACGATCCCACCATGCTCTACAATAACCTGTGGAAATTGAAAAAAGGGTAGTAAAAAAATAAAATGGTGCTCAATACATTGTGGCTCCACCCACCTTTGCAAAAAGACAACAAAGCACGCAAACATTTCAGGTTACTCTCAGTATCACTAATTGACTACCACTATTAAAACCACCACCATCGCCTCTATCACCTCCAACACGAACACCAGCACAAGCACCATTTTCATCATTACCATCATCCCCATCATTACTCAGACTATTACCATTATTAACAAATACAACCATCACCACCATCACCATCACCATCATCACAACCCCCACCTCCACAACCACCACCATCATAACCATCATCGTCAACAGAATCATCATCATCACCATCATCATCATCATCATCATAATCACCATCATCATAATCACCATCATCACCATCATTATCATCATAATCACCATCATCATTATCATCATAATCACCGTCATCATCATCATCACCATCATCACCATCATCGTCATCGTCATCATCATAATCATCATCATCATCATCACCTTCATCATCACCACGATCATCACCATCACCATCATCATCACCATCATCACTCATGTCCACCCACCTTTCTCCATGTATCAATATACTCCAAGCCAACCAAATGAGGATACTCGATGATGAGGAATATGCAGCCAAGTAAACATGAGTCTGGAGTAACTGTAATTACAATAAGCAAAGGAGACATAAGCAAAATCATCTCCTACATCATATCCATCAAAAGAAATCCAGGTAGGATTGAGTTGTCGAAATACTTCAACTGATGAATTCCTGTTTTACTATTCATGTAATATTGCTCAACTACATCATATAAATGCATGTTTTCTACAATCCTCAGCACTCATATACCTTACCTACATGTAAGGAGTGTTTTTACTTTTTTTCTTACAACTAATGCTTCTGCTACTGCAAATACTATTGTCACTACTTCACTTAGAAGATCCTGTCGACACATCATGTCCACAGTAATGAATCTCTTGCATGACCTGACAACTACCGCTACCACTATTAAGTCACTACTACCAGCACCACAAATACATGTACCACTACCACAAAAGTTATCATCTACAGTTCGTATTAGGTCCATACCTCCAGCAGATGCGTCATGTCCACAGTAATGAATCTCTGGCACCACCTGCAGACCCCCATAGGTCTGGTCGAGACGCCCCTTGTGGCCCCCTGGTCGCCCCCCTACGGCGTTCAATACCTGCTGAGGGAGCAAACCAACAAGTTTTTAATCACAGCAAACTCACTCTTCATTTCCTAAGGAAGATAATCTTCAAATGCAATGAAATACCAACACGGTATACAATATGGTTCTTTCACAAGAAAATGGGGGGGGGGGAATATGGTGTCGTAGATTCCAGGGCAACCTAAAGCACTACTGAAAATAAAAATAACTTTAAGATAATGCATCATTACACATGCTTTCTTAAAAAAAATGCACCAGTTTATAGACCATGCAACTCAGCTGTCTGATGTGTTGTTCATGAAATGCATAAAGACATATAAAGACACAAAAGCATCTCATCTTAATTTTGCACTTTCTGCTACTTTTACTCACAATGGAGACATAAAGATGATTTTTTTACCTGTGATACATGTTTCTTATCGCTTGGTACCCCAACCATGGATGGCAAGTACTCTGTCTTGTTTGTAATGTTCCGTAACGTGTTCCTATTCTTAGACCCCTGGTCATTGGCTGATGGACCAGCGCCCTCTTGTGGCAGTCCTATGCCAGTACCTCCACTTCCACTAGCATGTTTGTGCTTCTTCTTGTCTTTCTTCTTCTTCTCCTTTTTATGCTTCTTCTTTTTCTTCTTATCCTTTTTATGTTTTTTGTCTTTTGTCTTTGACGAGGGTGTGCTGAACCCAGCACTTGAGGTGCTGTAAGACGCTGCAACCCCTGGAGAGGAGCTCAACGCGGAAGATGTTGCTGTGCTGCCTGAGGGAGGGGCATCTCTTAATGGTTCAGGGAGTGCCGAAATGTCTGGCAGAGGCATCAAGTCATCTGCCCAGGGCAGTTTTAGTTTAGGCCTCGCAACTTTCTCCTTCTTGTCTTTTACTGCTTTGTCCTCGCCCTCGGTTACGAGCTCCTCCTCCTCCGTGACATCCTCTTTCATCTCCACGTCTGTAGGAAGGGCGCCCTCTGTAGGCGGAGTCTCGAATGTGAGGTATTTGGGATGGAATGTTCTCTCATCTTGGAGTTTCTTGGCTAGGATGGACGACAAGATCCAATCGGGACATACGATCTTCACCTGGTCTTCATGCTGAGAGGCGCACTCATACTTTGCCTGAAAGAAATTATAAAGAAGAGGATAGTGTGATGGAATATAATGTTTGTCACCATTGAACCATGTGATGCGGACAGCTTTTAAACTGAAATTGAAGACTCGGTGGAATCCACACATCTAAATCAAAGGAATGATGTGAACGGACTATGCAAATTTAGTACGGGTATTCACGATTTTTTTTTTTTTTTTTTATATACATGTAACAAAGTGTGAACAATAGCCAGCCAAAACGCCAAGGATACAGAAGGCTAATCAATGGTTCACTGCAACTCATTTAAAAAATATATAAGAAGCAATTTAAGGAAAAATATTGGGCAATAGGTAAAACATTGAAGTCATGAAATGCGATTTGCCAAGAGAAATCTATGCACACGCCTTTTAAAAGAATTTAGTCCATGATTTGGTAGACTGTTCCTAACCCTTGAAGCCGTGTGAATGAAGCTTCTGTCCAACTGATGAGTTTTTGCAGTGGGTAATAGAACAGCGTGGACAGGAGAAGATACACTAGCTCTGGTCACTCGTCTCCTTTCTAGAGGCGGAGGGAGCATTTCATTTAAGTCTTTTGGGCACTGTTCTGTGTGCATTTTGTAGAATACACAAGCAGCTGCAACTTGGCGCCTGTGAGTTTAATTAATATACTTACTTGCTAGGAGCCAATCAAAGAGTTACAATTTCATCATGGCAATTAAGAAACTCCTTGGTAGGTAAGAGCAAGGTTCTATAATAGATATTATTACCTATATAAGGCATTTTAGCGGCGCATTAAAAACGCATATTTTTGTCCGCTTGATTTGCGCGTGCAATATGAGAGCATATTGCACGGAATGCTGAATTCCCCATAGGCTACAGTACTAAACTTGCCGTGCAATATTATGCCGTATTTTGTCCGGTCTGTTGGCGTGCGCGCAAATAATGCAACGCATATACACATACGCACATGATGTTAAACTTGTGTGATCACAATGAAGTATGATGAGGGGCTCTATTAACTGAATGTGGTTGGTTAAAATGATTTTTATTAAGTTCTAAATCATTTTCCTGTAGGGTATAGATAATAATAATTATATTGGATGGCTTTATTTCATGGAATACCAGAAATATTCCACGAGTTAGGGCCAATATTGCACTCATCTTCGATTCGTGCAATATTGGCCCTAACTCGTGGAATATTCTTTGGTATCCCATTCAGAGCCATCCAATATAATATAAATATCTCACACACAACACTTGACAAGCCCATTACAGGATAGCACAACTCATTGATTGACCAGAGTTTTAGAGTGTAGTTGGGTGCTAAGCAGGAAATAAACACATGAATTGACAGCAAATGTGCATTTCAACAAAAATGCCTTGTAAAGGTTTGACCGATGTTTCACTGTATCTGCATAAAACATTTTGCATCGTATAACACCAACATTTTCAACAGTCATAGGTTATAACTTCTCTTCATTACTTTCCTCTTCTTTCAATACTTTTTTTTTTAAATTAAAGATTTTGACCAAAAATTTGTGTTTGTGTCCTTCTGGCAGGCACGCAATGATATTTTGATTTCTCAAAAGATCTTACCCCTTCACATTTCGATGTTACAAGGTGAGTGCATTCTTTGCTGAGGTTCGCCCGACATGTACCTCCATGGAATGTGACGAGGGCCCACAATGCATTGCAATCGGAAGCTGCTAACTGAGAAATAAACGAATGCAAAAGTAATGGATATGAAATCTAGAGCAACCGCATATGAAAACTTGTTGCAGAAAACTTAGTTGCTAACTCGCTATCAGCAATTTAGATGTACTGTAGGGCAATTACAGTTTTTAAAAACACTGCATTAGGGAGATGAAATTCTTCAAGAAAGTGGCCACATCAGCCATTGAACTTTGGTCCTCGATCTTTCTGATATCTGCAAGATATCACCTGTCTGATTATTGAATATATTTCTCAATCATATTGTATTTCATTGTATGTGTATACAAATTAGGTACTCCAGATTATAATTTTGTATGATGTACTATAGATATGTAATTTTTCAATTAACTTAACTCCAAGGTCACCTGGAAGAATGGTATTTCATATAATGAAGAGGTTACCACACTATGTCAAAATACAACTAAATCAAAATACTAAATCAAATCAAATTACCTGTTCCATCCACCAAATTTAATATTTACATCATTGAACAAAAGTAAATCAGTCAAACATCACATCAAGAGTTGGATCAGGGTTGGTCTAGCAGTAACGTCTGCAGGCAGCTCTGTATTCACCCACACACTGGCCCGTACTCTGAACTCCAGTTTAACTGAAACCATGGTTTAAATCTGTGGTTTAACTATGGGTAGCCAAAAATGTCAAACCTTTGTTTACACTGTATGTTCCTTATGTTTACTGGATTCTGGTCTGATGCTGTAATGGTCAAGAAAACAATTGTACTTATCATTCCCAGACAGTTTTTAAAAGTTTGAGTACCAAAAATGCTGATAAATTGAATATCTGCTGTTAGAGATTTGTGTCACATTTGGCTGCCCATAATTAAACCACACATTTAGACCATGGTTTAAGTTAAACTGGAGTTCAGAATACGGGCCACTGAGTCTGATGGAACTCGGGGTCGAATCTTGGTTGCATCTTTCAGATAGTGGCGTTAAAGGTCGGTCTCAGACGTAAATAATCATATTTGATTGATACACATCTGTAAAAACCTAATCACACACATACTGTTGCCAATGTGAGATGAGAAAATCTGACATTTTCAATTGAAGGACGTGATGGCTTACCTGTGAGAAGCACACGGTGCTCTTGGTGAAAAGACAGACGGACTCGGGTGCAAACGCCTTTCCCGGCAAAAGGGTCTTACAGCGAACCGACATAGCAACCCATTTTGACTACAAATTGAATGAATAGGAATGAATAAAAAGAATTCTGGTGCATTTGACAAACATATGTACCACAATCCTAGACAGAAATAGGAATATTAACCCGTTGACTACGGAATTCTCTCAATCCCATAAGCTTAATACAGGGATCACCCGGTTCCCGTAGGCAATGGGTTAAGGTTGTTGGCAATTCCAGGAAGTGTCGGTATTTTTCTAAAAGCACAAAGAAAATAAATGAACATTATTATCCTCTTTACAATAAAGAATGTAAATTTACAACAAAGTATGTAAATTCTAAATTGTGCTTTTAAGATTTGGAATATTTATGATAATTATTTACTAATTCTTTGATAAGTATGGAGTAGATCCCCTTTATATGATTTTTAAAAACTGGGGAGCGTTTCATCAAGCGTTTTGTCAGTGATTTTTACCGACAACTGTTATAAGCTACTGAAATCCTGGCATTTGATTGGCTGAGAGCATATTTGTGGGTAAAAACCACTGACAAAACGCTTGATGAAACGCTCCCCAGGTATCAGTCAGATTCATGGGGCTATGTCAAAACAACCCTAAAGCGAGGGAAGGGAAGGATCGGTGTTACCAATTTGGTTCTTACCGAGACGACCGGAAGCTCAAAGAGATCCCTGGCCTCTGTGACCTCCGGGTGATCCTCATCTTCAGAGATGACATGAGTGACCCGGTCAGTGAGATACGATTCTTCCTTGCCACCACCTTTCTCTAGGAGATCGGTTACCTGTACGATAACAAAGATGAGAGAACAAGATTTTGGAAGCTGACTTCCTCCTTTTTATCTTTTTTTTTTCTTTTATGTTTTATTACAACCACCAACACCAGCTTCTAGCCACCAGCATTTCGCTATAGACATGTACCTTGCTGATCATCAACCTTGTGACATACCAAGAGAATCACCTCGGAGACATTAGGGTGTGAAACAGACCCATAATGAAAGACAACAAGAACAATTGTCCTGAATTGTTCACGAGGTTCAAGAGGTCACGAAACGTCGTGCCCTCTACCAAGTTTCACCTGCTTCGCGAGACAACTGAATACGTCTCTACTATCGAACAACAATTATGTTGAAGTGTACGGAAACTGTAACTTGTACTGCTGCTAAAGCCACAACAGAAAAAAATTGAAACACATTTCTTTACTTATTTTGAGCTATTGTACCTGTGGATACACTGTATGTGTGTTTATTATGATGGTAGCTATTCAAAGTAAGGGTAGGAGTCTATTAAATAAGTAATTGATTTTTACTTATTTAAGTTATCTTAGTTAATCCTGGAAGGAAACCCCTTTAACATACTCAGAGGGTGGTTTGCATGGCTCACAGTATGTGAGAAATGGTGATATTTAGATCTATTTTTTTTTATTCCATCAAGATATGCACACATATTTAAGACCAGAAATACAGTCAGCTGCCAACTCGCCATTGTGGCGTGATCGATACGATGCTGGTCTGCAGATCATGAGGTACCGAGTTCAATCCCACAGGCTAAGCGGACAAAACAAAAAAGTTTACTTTGAAGACTATGTTATGAATCGAGAGTTGAAGAGATGAAGGAGAGGGGAATGGAAAGAGAGAGTAGACTGGAACATTCGCACGTATGGAGCTGTGGACATGGTCGATACACTTATACATGCAAGATCGTTAATCATTAATGACCGACGATTCCCAATCTTTACAGAGGAAGGGGGATGTTACGATATGCGATACTGTGATTAAACATGTATAAAAATTATTGTTTTCAAAGCAATATGTTTATACATGTTTAATCGAAGTAGATCGATACCAATACACACTTATCGCATATCGTAACACAAGGTTATCTGAAGATAACCTTGTACTCCAGACTAGCTTTTACGGGTGAATAGGCTTCAATAGCTTTTGTGTGTATCAGCAGGCCCTTTTCCAGGCTAGATCATTCATACAGGAGAGGAAAATTATTTAAAATTTCACTTTCAAGTCTGAATCCCTACATTTGTGGCAAAGTAAGAGTTGAAGAGTCCCTGAATCAAGTAATGTAGCAAATTTAAGAAAATTAAATCTTGTTTTATAGAGCAATTTTGTTGTCTGCTTTTGACTGCTGCAACAATGAATGCTGGACACAGTCCCACATAGGCAAGGGCCTATGAGTGGGTCGATACAGCCACACGCATGTGCCATGACCATGTGGCTAAACTACATGTAACTAAGTAGAGACGCACACGTGTGGCGGTATACATTATTTTTTACTAATTTAAATTTAGCAGTTTAAACTTTAGGCCAGGGGACAAATTAGGCAAGTCTTGTCATGGCATGCTTGGCTGCCAAGCATGCCAAGACAAGACACTTGCCAAGTTGGCAAGAGTCTTCAAGAAGACGGGGGAAATCCTACAAATGACATGGGGGAGATTCAAAGATGGTACACATTGAAATCTGACAGGATCATATACATGTGTGTATACTGGGTATTGGGGATACAGATGTAATTTTGTTTGAAATGGAGGTTTTTGTGGGCAAACTGATACTTAAGTATCATTCTTTAGATTTTAAGTTATCAGTTCGTTAAGATACAAAATGTAGAAAGTTATAAAAACTTACATTTACAGCCCTCTTTTTGGTACTTGTTACCCACACCTCCATACGGATGACGACTGCTCTCAATAATGTTGCGCACTAGTGAGGCCGCTCTACATGGTTACGCACCATAGATACGTACGCAGAATGTTACGCACACAAGCTATTCTACGAAGACCTGGAAGGGCCAAACTGACGACGTAAAAAAATAAAAAATATTACGTACGTACGTAGTAATTATTACGTACGTACGTAATATTTTTTATTTTTTTACGTCGTCAGTTTGGCCCTTCCAGGTCTTTGTAGGAGATCGACGAACCGATCGCGCCGGTACTACTACGAGCGCTGAGGGCTCCCTTCATCATAATCGTGAAAAATACAAACTGGATGCTGACGGGACAGTCTCGATAGCAGTTATCGACAAAAAGGACCCAAAATTTCAGGAAACCCTCTTCAAAGGTCACAAAACAACCTGGTAAGTTTTAATAATCTATTATTCAATATAATTCTTTGGATGTAAGTAAACTGCAATATATGAGATTCAATTAAATATAGGCAAAAATGCACAGTGATGCAGTTTAGGTATGGGATGTATGTTGGCTGCGTTACACAGTCGGCAATGGCGTGTACCTATGAGTGGCGTGTACTTATGTTGAATAATAGATGATTAAAACTTACCAGGTTGTTTTGACAACTGACGACGTAAAAAAATAAAAAATATTACGTACGTACGTAATAATTACTACGTACGTACGTAATATTTTTTATTTTTTTACGTCGTCAGTTTGGCCCTTCCAGGTCTTCGTAGAATAGCTTGTGTGCGTAACATTCTGCGTACGTATCTACGGTGCGTAACCATGTAGAGCGGCCTCACTAGTGCGCAACATATTGAGAGCAGTCGTCATCCGTATGGAGGTGTGGGTAACAAGTACCAAAAAGAGGGCTGTAAATGTAAGTTTTTATAACTTTCTACATTTTTTATCTTAACGAACTGATAACTTAAAATCTAAAGAATGATACTTAAGTATCAGTTTGCCCACAAAAACCTCCATTTCAAACAAAATTACATCTGTATCCCCAATACCCAGTATACACACATGTATATGATCCTAATGGTCAATATGACCACTCACGGGTACATTTCTGTAAAATAGTTGGTATTTTCTGTCGCATGTACTAAAGGTATGGGGGAAAAATAAGATAAATATTTTAAATACTTGCTTTCAAATTCAGCCCTTAAAAATCTCACTCCTACCTCAAATGGCCGTTAGGAAGAACTTTTGATATTTTCAGCAAAATCCAAAGTCAAAATCTTGTCCAAAACCGGAGAAATCCCCGCCGATTTGTTTCGCGATCGCGTGTTGTTTACAAACTGCCGATGTCTTAGACTAAAATCGGCCAATATAATTTTTGTCCACGAAGAAACTCGGGATCGCAAGCGCACATCGATCTTTACGATCGCGCACACAGAAAATCGGTACTTTTCCGTGTATGCCACAGGGACCGAATTTTTAAGGACAAAACGCTTTTGGGGAGATGTCAGCGCCCGCGGCGACCAGGAAATGTACACATTGACTCCGATAGCTCGTTTCGCGAGAATCAACAGTAAATTACGGATTTTATTTTTGGAAATATCTTTTCCAACATTGGTGAGTTGAATTTATTGTATTTCTTGGATATTTTGGGGTCGGTTTTTGAAAATTAAATGCCGATTTTGAGTGAATATTGGTGACTTTTGTGCAGTGGTGTTTTAAAAAGATGAGGTGTATGACTGCCTACATTATACACACGAAGTATAGGAATGTAGCTATGAGTGAGTATGACCATTGCTTGCTGATGTGGCGTGTACCTATGAGCACATCAGCAAGCAATGGTCATATTGACCATTAGGATCATATACATGTGTGTATACTGGGTATTGGGGATACAGATGTAATTTTGTTTGAAATGGAGGTTTTTGTGGGCAAACTGATACTTAAGTATCATTCTTTAGATTTTAAGTTATCAGTTCGTTAAGATACAAAATGTAGAAAGTTATAAAAACTTACATTTACAGCCCTCTTTTTGGTACTTGTTACCCAAACCTCCATACGGATGACGACTGCTCTCAATATGTTGCGCACTAGTGAGGCCGCTCTACATGGTTACGCACCGTAGATACGTACGCAGAATGTTACGCACACAAGCTATTCTACGAAGACCTGGAAGGGCCAAACTGACGACGTAAAAAAATAAAAAATATTACGTACGTACGTAGTAATTATTACGTACGTACGTAATATTTTTTATTTTTTTACGTCGTCAGTTTGGCCCTTCCAGGTCTTCGTAGGAGATCGACGAACCGACCGCGCCGGTACTACTACGAGCGCTGAGGGCTCCCTTCATCATAATCGTGAAAAATACAAACTGGATGCTGACGGGACAGTCTCGATAGCAGTTATCGACAAAAAGGACCCAAAATTTCAGGAAACCCTCTTCAAAGGTCACAAAACAAACTGGTAAGTTTTAATCATCTATTATTCAACATAATTAGTTATATTTAAGTAAACACCAAGATATGGGTTTCACTTAAATATAGCCAAAAATGCACAGTGATACATATTAGTACCGTACTCACTATTGCCTGCGTTACTACACAGTCGGCAATGGCGTGTACCTATGACTCATTCATAGGTACACGCCATTGCCGACTGTGTAGTAACGCAGCCAACACACATCCCATACCTAAACTGCATCACTGTGCATTTTTGGCTTTATTTAATTGAAACTCATATATTGCAGTTTACTTAAATCCAAATACTTATGTTGAATAATAGATGATTAAAACTTACCAGGTTGTTTTGTGACCTTTGAAGAGGGTTTCCTGAAATTTTGGATTCTTTTTGTCGATAACTGCTATCGAGACTGTCCCGTCAGCATCCAGTTTGTATTTTTCACGATTATGATGAAGGGAGCCCTCAGCGCTCGTAGTAGTACCGGCGCGTTCGGTTCGTCGATCTCCTACGAAGAACTGAAAGGGCCAAACTGACGACGTAAAAAAAATAAAAAATATTACGTACGTACGTAATAATTACTACGTACGTACGTAATATTTTTTATATTTGCAATATATGAGATTCAATTAAATATAGGCAAAAATGCACAGTGATGCACTATTTTTGCATTTTGTATTCGTAGTGGTCAATATCACACCACGAATAGTGGTCATATTGACCACTACGAATACAAAATGCAAAAATAGTTGGTATTTTCTGTCGCGTGTAGTAAAGGTATGGGGGGAAAATAAGATAAATATTTTAAATACCTTACTTTCAAATTCCGCCCTTAAAAATCTCACTCCTACGAAGAACTGAAAGGGCCAAACTGACGACGTAAAAAAAATAAAAAAAATTACGTACGTACGTAATAATTACTACGTACGTACGTAATATTTTTTATATTTGCAATATATGAGATTCAATTAAATATAGGCAAAAATGCACAGTGATGCACTATTTTTTGCATTTTGTATTCGTAGTGGTCAATATCACACCACGAATAGTGGTCATATTGACCACTACGAATACAAAATGCAAAAATAGTTGGTATTTTCTGTCGCGTGTAGTAAAGGTATGGGGGGAAAATAAGATAAATATTTTAAATACCTTACTTTCAAATTCCGCCCTTAAAAATCTCACTCCTACCTCAAATGGCCGTTAGGAAGAACTTTTGATATTTTCAGCAAAATCCAAAGTCAAAATCTTGTCCAAAACCGGAGAAATCCCCGCCGGTTTGTTTCGCGATCGCGTGTTGTTTACATACTGCCGATGTCTTACACTAAAATCGGCCAATAAAATTTTTGTCCACGAAGAAACTCGGGATCGCAAGCGCACATCGATCTTTACGATCGCGCACACAGAAAATCGGGACTTTCCGTGTATGCCACATAGGGACCGAATTTTTAAGGACAAAACTCTTTTGGGGAGATGTCAGCGCCCGCGGCGACCAGGAAATGTACACAATGACTCCGATACCTCGTTTCGCGAGAATCAACAGTAAATTACGGATTTGATTTTGGAAATATCTTTTCCAACATCGGTGAGTTGAATTTATTGTATTTCTTGGATATTTAGTGGTCGGTTTTTGTAAATTAAATGCCGATTTTGAGTGAATGTTTGTGACTTTTGAGCAGTGGTGTTTTAAAAAGTTGAGGTGTATGACTGCCTAAATTATACACACGAAGTATAGGAATGTGTTAGCTATGAGTGGTCAATATGACCACTATTCGTGGTGTGAATCACTCATAGCTACATTCCTATACTTCGTGTGTATAATGTAGGCAGTCATACACCTCAACTTTTTAAAACACCACTGCACAAAAGTCACAAACATTCACTCAAAATCGGCATTTAATTTACAAAAACCGACAACAAAATATCCAAGAAATACAATAAATTCAACTCACCGATGTTGGAAAAGATATTTCCAAAAATAAAATCCGTAATTTACTGTTGATTCTCGCGAAACGAGCTATCGGAGTCAATGTGTACATTTCCTGGTCGCCGCGGGCGCTGACATCTCCCCAAAAGCGTTTTGTCCTTAAAAATTCGGTCCCTGTGGCATACACGGAAAAGTACCGATTTTCTGTGTGCGCGATCGTAAAGATCGATGTGCGCTTGCGATCCCGAGTTTCTTCGTGGACAAAAATTGTATTGGCCGATTTTAGTCTAGGACATCGGCAGTATGTAAACAACACGCGATCGCGAAACAAATCGGCGGGGATTTCTCCGGTTTTGGACAAGATTTTGACTTTGGATTTTGCTGTAAATATCAAAAGTTCTTCCTAACGGCCATTTGAGTAGGAGTGAGATTTTTAAGGGCTGAATTTGAAAGCAAGTATTTAAAATATTTATCTATTCCCCCCCCCCCCCCCCCATACCTTACATGCGACAGAAAATACCAACTATTTTACAGTAATGTACCCGTGAGTGGTGTGAATATGACCATTGCTTGCTGATGATGTGCTGCCACTCGGAGAGTTGGTCATGTTGGTAAAGTAGTTACTAACAAAGTACGTTCAAAGTTCATTTATTGCCTGAAAATAATAAATTCCGACGTTTTAAACTAAAACTGGGTATGTATGAACCCATTCTGAATACTATTTCATAGTCTTGCTCAATTCGAGATTTTGAATGATGAAGCCTACACTAACGTAAAAAGATACATATGGGACTGGCCTACATTACCTCCTCTAAAATCGTTCCAATGAGATAGTAATGAACATCTTTGAAGAATTCCGGTTGAACACAAGACGGTGGAAATTCCTGCATCGTATCTTCCATCTTGAAATCAGTCATGAAATTAGATTATCCTCACAAAATCCTCATTTTCTCTGCCGTGCCTCACATCATTGTTCGCGCGGAATCAGACGCTCGGGCGCGGGGTTAAGTTCCGGAAGGACAATCTTGACCCTATAGTGTCTTTAAAAAGCAGTGCCAGCGAAAAAAATACGATTCTGCTTGGGAGTAGCGAAGATTCTGCTAGAATTGGCAAAAATTCTGCATTTTGAAAAGAGGCACATTTTCCTTTAAAAATGGTGCTTTTCATGACAAATTCCTCTGACAAGCAAGCAAGCCCCCCAAAAAGGGTTCATCACCCATTTTCTGGTTCCTCAAAAAAATTCTCTGACAAGCAATGATAAAAAGTCATCACACAATTTCAGGTACGGTACATATTCCTTACAAAGTTCTCTCTTAAAAAAAAAAAAGGTCATCAACTTTTCTGGTAGGTCTACACTTTTCCTGACAAAATTCTCTGACAAGCAACGACAAAAAAACCCAACAATAACAAAAAATTAACACACATTTTCAGATACATTTTCCCTTAAAGAATTCTCTGACGAGCAACACCCCCCCCCCCTGAAAAAAAACAAACAAAAACAAAACAAAACAAAAACAAAAACAACAAAAATAAAAACAAAAAACGAAATTTCAGACTCTAGATTCTGCTAGAATTCTGCCTATAAAATGCTAGATGCTAAAGCGGTCAAAACTCTGCCAAAAGCAGAATTCTGCCAACTCTGGCAACGTATAGCGCTAGTTTTAATTAGTTGAGCCACGAATCTAGTCGGTCCATGGGCACATGGTTGAGTTGAGATATAGGCAATCGCGAGGGCTAGCTAGGTAGGCCTATAGGGACTAATGAAGTTCAATCTTTGTTATCAATTATATGGTTATAAAATGCTCTTGGGCTCAGCTCTGTGGGATGTGGAGGAAAAGCTCTCGTTTGTCCGTTGAATTTAGGCCTACAATGTTAAGAGGGGGAAGTTATAGAAAAAAGCGCTACGAGCCGTTATCTTTCTCTCAAAATTTGAAAATCGTCAACGTATTCGCGCTTCGCGTGGGAAGGGGAGAACTCGATTTTCATCATCCTATCGTCTTTCCTTTCTTTAGATTTCTTATGTTTTTCTTTGTTTTTATCATTTATCATTTTATCTTTCTATCTGTCCTAATTGTTTTATTTTGTTTTTCCTTGTTTTTATCATTCAATCATTTTCTCTTCTATCTTAACTTGTTTTGTTTTGTTTTTCTTTGTTTTCATTATTCTATCATTTTCTCTTCTATCTTTCCTTGTTTTCATCAGGCTATCGTTTTCTCTTTTTCTTTGTTTTCTTGTGTCTTTCTTTATTTTTAGTCATTTTATCATTTCCCTTTCTATCTGTTCTTTCTTTGCATCATTTTCTCATCAATAGAGCTATCGAATCAGGACACCCAGGATAATATTACAAATACAAGCAGAAGTGTGATATCACCTTAAAAACCCCATGTCGCCAGGAAAGGATGTGCTCATATAACAAGTTCTTACTCGTTAACATATCATTCAAATTAAATCTTTTGTACGTCATTCCATGCATTCATCCTTAAGTGCCTTAATGAGAAATAATATTACATAACAATATGAGGTTTTCATATTTCCCTTAGGGCTTATTTTGACCATGTCGCTAAATCGCAGTCAGATACGTTACCCTCTTTTGTGACTCCTCAGAGAAGGTCAAAGTAATACCGCATAGCAGTGTAATTGAACGAGTTAAACAGAGTCAACCTCATGCATAAATGGCACTATGATATATTCATCGAATCTCTTGTTAGAAAATTATATACAGATCCAACCACTTAGAAAACTACTGTTACGATGAGCTAATATCAGATACGTTACTTAAACTTTGTTTCATTAAGAAAAAAATATGCTGTAAATGAACGCAAGGCTCAGGTACTTTTAATACTTACGATAATGTTTAATCACACACCGGAAATTACATAAGAAAATTATTATTTTTCTGAAAATAGTGTGAAAAAAGAAATGGCACATCAGATACGTTACAATAAATACGTTACTGATTGAATGTATCAGGCAGCATGATCAACGCAAAGCGCTTTGGCGAACATATTTCTTTTCGGACCGCGTGCTCTACTTTTGTAAGAATACCGGCTTAATACCTGTCAATCTGTGTGCTCTTATTGCCAAATATATATGTACAGTAACGTATCTGATCAGATCAGATTAACAATGTTTCTGACAAGATATTTATTTCTCATTTTATAGCCCATATCTACAAAGAATGTATGTCTAGGCTATATATTATGTAATTATTAATAATGAAAATTTAACATCTTCTGCTTCTCTCTCGATCATTTCACTTTTCCTCAATTCTTTTCTGATCAAGGGGGTAACGTATCTGATGAGATAATTATGCATTGCTCATTTGTCGTTTATAATTTTCTTGAGACATTAATAATTTTATTACAGGAACAATTCATGGTAAATGGAATCTACGCGTATTATTTCCATAAAAATCTGCTCCAACTTCATTTTTACCGTCTTCCGTAACTGCAAATTTCAGAACTATCTCAGAAAAAACATTGTAGTTTTGTGGTTTATTGTTGTATTGTATTTTACATATATCTCAATTTTATATAAGTATCTAATCACATGACTTATCTACGTGAAGACCGTTCTTCACGGATAGAAGTAAATTGATTTTAACAATGCAGTCATATTTTGATATTCTACAAGTCAGAATGCATTTATTGGTGCTGGGTCTGTTGCTGCATATACTAACGGAACTTCTGCTGCGTCAAATACGTTACCATGCACCATTCTTCTTTGCATCCAGAATTTATTTAATTTGGCAGAGATGTTACGTGTCATTTGTTTTTTATCAATAGTGTAATACCTATTCATGACGTTTCATACATAATCAATGAGATTACAGATAAAATTAAACTACAAATAGAAACTCAATTTAGGGTTACATATTATCAAGCAGAAATATATATGTTTTTGGCTTTGTATTTAACCATCACTTTATAAATCACGATCATTTTTATTACAGAAAAGATCAAGGTTGACTCCAAAATGTTTCCATGATGTTTGTAAATATTCAAGCTTGTAGTTTTACGTACGTGTTGACATTTTAAAGCAAGAATTAAGCAGACTATCAGAGTTTTCTAAGATACTATACCTCTGGTAACGTATCTGTGATTTCGCTTCAAAATGTGTAAAAGGGTCACTGAGTTTGGAAATACTTCTTGAAAAATGATGTTGGTAGCCAAAAGTCACCCGTTGATGGTTTTGTATTCTTAAGGAATTAAATTTTCTGAATTCATAAGAATTTAATGAAATCTTTGATGTTGAAATTTTGTCATTTGTACAACTCTAATTGCACACTTTTTTCGGAGAATGACCCAAGTGTTTTGTCAGTGATTTTTACCGACAACTGCTATAAGCTACTGAAATCCTTGCATCTGATTGGCTGAGGGCAAATTTGTAGGTAAAAATGACTGAGTCTGACAAAACACTAACGCTCCCCTGATTTATAACCACGAGGATAAAAGTTACTCAGGAGAGACTGAAAACTATAGGCTCGCCTAAAAAATAATCACCAAGAAACTGGCTTACTTTTTTAGTTGAGTAAGTGAAATTACTGCAAGGTGTATCGAATGAATTATAGAATTTTATTTAGACTGGCTCGGCCACGGCTCGGCCACTAATAATGATATATATGTCCCCTGCGAAACGATGATAGTGATGAAGACGAAAGACATTTTAGGGGGAATTGATCGCCGTTTCGGCGTAATCAATCTGAAAATTAATAACGTAAATAACCAAACTCAAAAGATTTTGCCAGCATCAAACAAATGAGCCGTTGAATTATTTACAAATATTATCGTTAAAGATGGCCTATATTCAATAGAATGGATTCAAAGTTATATTGCAACCTAGCCTATCACAGGGTGCATCTTTTAAAAATTTTACAAACATTTTTGGAGACAGAATTTAGGGTCCAGAAAAAAGAGTTTCTAGCTGATACAATTAAAATAAGATTGATTCAAATGATAATATTACTCACTTATAGGTCTGAATGCTTGTCTTGATCCCCTCAACCCCCTCCTCGATCTCACCCCCCCCCCCCCCCCCCCCCCCCCCACCAGTCCCTCAAACTAATCCGGACCACTGTTTTCTGCCACTTGTAAAGCGAAATCATTTCTGGTCACTCTTACGCTGAGATTTTCGTGAAACTCCTCCCACTTTCTCCGGGACTTCCCCCTACACTGACCACGCTACACTGTCATCACAGAACAAGTATTCCCATGACATTTATTTTGGGCTGGAGCGACAGCGCACTTGAGTTGAGGGGTATACATCACGGCTGCTGGATATTAGTATAAAAATTGACGCTATTGATATGAGGGAGAGCCCTACAGCTGGAGCCGGAGGAGGGAGTGTAAAGATACTCTATCATGGAAAGTTACAGCCAAGCAGATATCAGGTTTTGACATGACCAGCTTCATCTAAAACTTTCTGAGCGCCCCAAACAGCAGAAAACATCAATGGGATCTTCGCGTTCGAGCTGGCCGATGGTCCCGGCGTTCGCGTGGATCAACCATCCGCTCGTAGTTGTTGATTCACTGAAACTCTCATTGCACGCGGTATCCCCATCTGTGACGTGACCATGCATGCATCAGATGAATTTTGGATTAGTGACCATGCATGCATCAGATGAATTTTGGATTAGTGACCATGCATACATCAGATGCATTTTGGATTATTTTACAACATCGATCCCCTCATCGATCAAGGTGAAGTTCAGTTGATTCATTGTTTTAATGTCAGACCCTAGCATTTAAATTTTCAATAACTGAACAAATTTCTTTGCAGTTTTTGTGCTCGGAGTTCATTTGGGGCCTCCTACGTACTTTCAGTGCTCTGTCATAGGACTAGTATTGAGTGCTCGTGTGATGACACGAGATTTGGTACGTGTAGGGTGTCATGTAGATTGTTTACAAATATAGACTGGCGTACAGATTATAGCCACTTGTTTCTTCTTAAAGATGAAACAAACTGCACCAAAATCACGTTGGACTTTACATTGTGTGTGTGTCTTTGCGATAATTCCCTGCTCGGCAGTATAGCCTATACTGGAACAGGGAAATTTAACAACATCGATCCCCGCATCGATCAAGGTGAAGTTCAGTTGATTCATTGTTTTAATGTCCGACCCTAGCATTTAAATTTTCATTAACAACAAATTTCTTTGCAGTTTTTGTGCTCGGAGTTCATTTGGGGCCTCCTACGTACTTTCAGTGCTCTGTCATAGGACTAGTATTGAGTGCTCGTGTGATGACACGAGATTTGGTACGTGTAGGGTGTCATGTGGATTGTTTACAAATATAGACTCATTTAGACTGGCGTACAGATTATAGCCACTTGTTTCTTCTTAAAGATGAAACAAACTGCACCAAAATCACGTTGGACTTTACATTGTGTGTGTGTCTTTGCGATAATTCCCTGCTCGGCAGTATAGCCTATACTGGAACAGGGAAATTTAACTAGAAAGCGAAAGGGAAAGCAATTATAACTATAGCCCGGGTAATTGCGTAACATCATGGGCTTCGTTGGTAGATAGCTAGGTCCATGCAACATTCTAGCCTGCGGGCTCGGGACTGATGACAGACTCATCAGTATCAACGGGGTGTCCTCGGTCAATTTCACTTACGATAAGCCAGAAAATCTGACTTTTCGAGCTGCCTTTCCTTCTAATTTCATCATTTTGTTCCCTGGTTACATTTCCCTGATAAGAACACATAGAAGTGGACTGGTATAATCAGGGAGGTGGAATAGTATAATGGAGTTTGGTTTTTCTTTTGCATTTTCCTAGAATTGTAGTGATCTGTAAAGAGAGAGAAAAAAATAAATGTTTATAATGTTCAGCATCATCTTTGAGGTGCATCTCGGAATCTGATGCTCCTCTGTCCACCAAGGAGGTATTAAGCAAGCTCTTCTATAGTATCTCCTTGTTCAGACCCCTGTACAGACAACTCTTTTTCGATTTATCACTTACATGAAGCCCTCCAGGACTGACATTTCTTTTCGGAGATGATAAACAACTAAACACCAAGCCTCCAAGGAACCTCGTGGCGAAACTGAAATGCGAATGTGTATACACACCGCTGATTGACACACTGCAGTCACCAGTTGTTTACACTTCGGTGCGAAACAATAGGACAATAGACCCTTTTGTCTTCATACATTGCGTTGCCTAGTGTAATGTACACCCAAGTCAGTTATAATTCTCTTCATTTTTTCGTTGACAATGACAGAGGAAAGAGAGTAAGCGGTTTGGGGAAAATATCCAGGCCGAGCATATGTCAAGTTTTTTTTCGCCAGCCCTCGAAAAGTGACCCAAGTGTTTTGTCAGTGATTTTTACCGACAACTATATAAGCTACTGAAATCCTTGCATCTGATTGGCTGAGAGCAAATTTGTAGGTAAAAATGAATGACAAAACACTAACGCTCCCCTGATAACCACGAGGATAAAAATTACTCAGGAGAGACTGAAAACTATATAGGCTCGCCTAAAATTTAATCACCAAGAAAGATGTAAAAAACTTACTTTTTTAGTTGAGTGAGTGAAATTACTGCAAGGTGTATCGAATTGCTATTAATACCTCATGAATTATAGAATTTTATTTAGACTGGCTCGGCCACTAATATATCCCCCCCCCCCCCCCCCCCCCCCCCGCGAAACGATGATATTGATGAAGACGAAAGACATTAGGGGAAATTGATCGCCGTTTCGGCGTAATCAATCTGAAAATTAATAACGTAAATAACCAAAATCAAAAGATTTTGCCAGCATCAAACAAAATAAGCATTTGAATTATTTACAAATATATCGTTAAAGATGGCCTATATTCAATAGAATGGATTCAAAGTTATATTGCAAGCTAGCCTATCATAGGGTCCATCTTTTTAAAATTTTACAAACATTTTTGGAGACAGAATTTAGGGTCCAGAAAAACGAGTTTCTAGCTGATACAATTGAAGTAAGATTGATTCGAATGATAATATTACTCACTTATAGATCTGAATGCTTGTCTTGATCCCCTCAACCCCCTCCTCGATCTCCCCACCCCCCTCCCCCCTCACACTAATCCGGACCGCTGTTTTCTGCCACTTGTAAAGCGAATCATTTCTGGTCACTCATACGCTGCGATATTCGTGAAACTCCTCCCACTTTCTCCGGGACTTCCCCCTACACTGACCACGCTGACTCTGTCATCACAGTACATGTATTCCCATGACATTTATTTTGGGCTGGTAGATCGATGTCCAGCGCACTGCAGCTGGAGGGGGGTAGCTACACATCACGGCTGCTGGATATTATAGTATAAAATTGACGCTATTGATCATGATATGAGGGAGAGCCCTACAGCTGGAGCCGAGGAGGGAGTGTAAAGATACTCTATCATGGAAGGTTACAGCCAAGCAGATATCAGGCTTTGACATAGCCAACTTCATCTAAAACTTTCTGAGCGCCCCAAACAGCGGAAAACATCAATGGGATCTTCGCGTTCGAGCAGGCCGGTCGTCCCGGCGTTCGCGTGGATCAAGCATCCGCTCGTAGTTGTTGATTCACTGAAACTCTCATTGCACGCGGTATCCCCATCTGTGACGTGACCATGCATGCATCAGATGAATTTTGGATTATTTTACAACATCGATCCCCGCATCGATCAAGGTGAAGTTCAGTTGATTCATTGTTTTAATGTCAGACACTAGCATTTAAATTTTCACTAACAACAAATTTCTTTGCAGTTTTTGTGCTCGGAGTTCATTTGGGGCCTCCTACTTTCAGTGCTCTGTCATAGGACTAGTATTGAGTGCTCGTGTGATGACACGAGATTTGGTACGTGCAGGGTGTCATGTAGATTGTTTACAAATATAGACTGGCCTACAGATTATAGCCACTTTACTGTTTCTTGTTAAAGATGAAACAAACTGCACCAGAATCACGTTGGACTTTACATTGTGTGTGTGTGTTTGCGATAATTCCCTGCTCGGCAGATCTAATAGCCTATACTGGAACAGGGAAATTTAACTAGAAAGCGAAAGGGAAAGCGATTATAACTATAGCCCGGGTAATTGCGTAACATCATGGGCTTCGTTGGTAGCTAGCTAGGTCCATGCAACATTTTAGCATGCGGGCTCGGGATTGATGACAGACTCATCAGTATCAACGGGGTGTCCTCGGTCAATTTCACTTACGATAAGCCAGAAAATCTGACTTTTCGAGTTGCCTTTCCTTCTAATTTCATCATTTTGTTCCCTGGTTACATTTCCCTGATAAGAACACATAGAAGTGGACTGGTATAATCAGGGAGGTGGAATAATATAATGGAGTTTGGTTTTTCTTTTGCATTTTCCTAGAATTGTAGTGATCTGTAAAGAGAGAGAAAAAAATAAATGTTTATAATGTTCAGCATCATCTTTGAGGTACATCTCGGAATCTGATGCTCCTCTGTCCACCAAGGAGGTATTAAGCAAGCTCTTCTATAGTATCTCCTTGTTCAGACCCCTGTACAGACAACTCTTTTTCGAGTTATCACTTACACGAGGCCCTCCAGGACTGACATTTCTTTTCGGAGATGATAAACAAACCTCCAAGGAACCTCGTGGCGAAACTGAAATGCGAATGTGTATACACACCGCTGATTGAAACACTGCAGTCACCAGCGGTCACATTGTTTACGCTTCGGTGCGAAACAAAAGGACAATAGACCCTTATGTCTTCATACATTGCGTTGCTTAGTGTAATGTACACCCAAGTCAGTAATCATTCTCTTCGTTTTTTTCGTTGACAAGGACAGAGGAAAGAGAGTAAGGGGTTTGGGGAAACTATCCAGGCCGAGCATATTTTTTTCGCCAGCCCTCGAAAAGTCGAGGTTTTCAAAAAGGTATCCCCCTGTCCATCCCCCTGGATTTGCACCCATGGGGATATCAGATCTTAATAATAATAATAATAATAATAGACATTTGTAACTCGCCATCTATCTAGGGAGCCTATTCCGAGGCGCGGAAGAGAGGAAATAGATGAAGAGTATAAACTTAAACTTAGAGAAGTCAATCAGAGAAGGTGGTATTGAATACATGTGTTTTAAGATGTGTTTTGAACTTTTCTAGAGAATCTATGGATTTAAGAGAAATGGGTAAGGCATTCCAAAGAATTGGTGCAGCCGCAGAGAAAGCCCTATTACCATATGATACCCGTGTTTTAGGAACACATCGAAGAGATTTAGATGAAGATCTTAAGGAACGTTGGGGTGTGTTTGGTTGGAGTAATTCTTGCATGTACGTTGGGGCCATTTTGTGCAAGATTTTCCATGTTAACAGCAATATTTTGTATCGTATTCTTTGTGCTATTTGAAGCCAATGTAAACTTTCTAAAATAGGAGTTATATGATCATATTTCGATGTCTTAGATAAAAACCCTACACTGCAAAAACCAGGGTGTTAATTTAACACCATCTCGGTATCTATATTGGGCTACACCAGATAAGTGTTAAAACAACACCAGTTTCGAATCAAACTGGCGTTGTTTTAACACTAACTGGTGTTGTTTTGACACCTATCTGGTGTAGACCAATATCAAACTGGTGTTGTTTTAACACTATCTGGTGTTGTTTTAACACTTATCTGGTGTAGCCCGATATGGATACCGAGATGGTGTTAAATTAACACCCTGGTTTTTGCAGTGTAGCGGCGGCATTCAAAGCAAGTTGCAGTTTATCCGTAAGACGGGCAGGAACGTTATAAAGGAGTGAATTACAAATATCAAGTCTAGAGACAACAAAAACATGTATCTTATGGGGTCCCAGTTTCTCTGACAAGCAAAAAAGAAAACACACAAAATAACCCCCAAAACCTTGTGAAGGTAATAAACCCATACACCGGTTATCAAAAGTATTGTTTGTACTTTTCATTTTGCAATCACTTTTTAAACGATTTTTCACTTCTATCACTCCTTGAACTCTTGTCGTGTTGGAATCGGATAAGTTATAGATTTAGTTTTCTGGAGTATAGAGAGAGTGGAGGCTGTAGAGCATAGCATTTATTAAGATCTAACAAAAAAAGAAGATACATATGAATGTAACAACGATGAAACCTAGAGCAAGTCTGATGGTGACTATACTCTCATGGTGACTGCAGTCATCACATTTCACTCTAGTAAGAACAGGCCATTAAATTAAGGTAAGCACTATATAGGCACCAATCCTGGAGCTGAGCTCATGAATATTCGGAGTCTGCTCGCTAGTCATAAGGACCGCTATTCATAAACAAAAATTATTCATAAGGACCGCTATTCATAATAAGACATAAGGGTTGCTATTCATAAGGGTAATTATTCATAAGGACCGCCATTCATAATAAAACATAAGGATCGCTATTCATAATATGGAAAGAGGTTCGCTATTCATAATACCAAATCAGGGTCGTTAATCATAAGGGTCCCTATTCATAATAGGAAAATAGGGTCGCTATTCATAAAGGTCGCTATTAATAAAGGTCGCTATTCATAAAGGTCAATATTCATAAGGGTCGCTATTCATAATCGAAGAAGAGGGTCGCTATTCATAATAACATAAGAGGGTCGCTATTCATAATCGGAGAAGAGGGTCGCTATTCATAATCGGATAAGAGGGTCGCTATTCATAATCACAGAAGAGGGTCGCTATTCATAATCGGAGAAGAGGGTCGCTATTCATAATCACAGAAGAGGGTCGCTATTCATAATCGGAGAAGAGGGTCGCTATTCATAATCACTAAAGAGGGTCGCTGTTCATAATCACAGAAGAGGGTCGCTATTCATAATCAAAGAAGAGGGTTGTCATTTAAATCAAATAAGAAAGGGATATGGAGGAAGGACAACCCAAGGCCCAACGGTATTGTATTTAAGAAAGCTCTATACAATGCATTTCCGGTTTTTGTCAAATATATCCCTATTTTCTAAAAAAGTGAACTATATTTATCAATACTCCCCACACTTTGAAAGGCGCTTTGCCAGTGCCTTAATAATTAAAAAAAAACGATGTCTAATCCATACATCTACGTGGGAGGAGAGGACCCCCCCCCCCCCATCCGCACACCCACATACACGCAGACATGTGCTTTGTTTTGAATATTGGAGTGTCATTGCCACACCTATTTTAGAGTTAGGGGAAGTACTGGTTGTCTATTTATGTACCCTTTTCGTTCTTTCTTTTTTCTTTTTCCTCCTCTCTCTCTCTTCCTCTTTCCTTCCTTTTCCAGCTTCTTGTTTCTTTGTTTCTGCATGGTTTTCTGCAAGACATGGACCTCTTGCTTGTACTCTTATTTCCTTTTGTATACTGTTTACGTAGATTTATCATGGAATAATTATTGTCATGCCTCTTTCTCAATGTGTTAATATATTTTTGATACATGTGCATTAATATATTTTTCTGTATTCATTCTTATCCATCACGTGCAATTTTTTATGCTTGAAATTGGGAAATCAGATTGTAACACAATTTGTATCCTTGTTGCATGACAATAAATGAATCACTGAATCATCCAGATCCTCCCGTTTCTCAACTCCTGTGAAGACTTAATCCTTAGCCTTTATCTCAAGTTCCAGCAATCGTCCATTTGGGGGAGATGAGGGGAAAGTTGGGCGGGGAGGAGGGGGGGGGGGGGGGGGGGGGGGGGATTCTCGTAGGGGGTATTTGTCCTGGAGATTAGTTGTAGGGGTAGTTGTCCGGATACGGGCTTAGAAATTGCCGTTGTTTTCGTTTTTATTTTGGGGGTGGGATAGTAATATTTTCATAATACGTGATTTTAGTAACGTACAATTCATTGGCATCTACCGTTTTTACAGTGTGCCCCTGTTTATGGGCATGGATGGGAATGAAGTATGCCCTCCCACGGTTGGGACTTTCAAATTTCCCCGAGTTAAAAATCACCTCTCAGAGCATTTGAGTGCATGTTCTTTCATGGTAATTACTAACTTATTTATTTCATTATATTCTTTGAAATCTTTATTTCGGTCTTCCTTATCATAATCTTAACAAAAATCATGACAAAAATTATCACCATGTTGATCGATCGTGATCCTATGAATAATAATCATCATGGTCATCCTCCTCCTCCTCCTGATCATATTATTTGATCATGTCATTTATTGAAGGTGAATTATTGCGGGGGATGATACAAGCCAATCCTACAGGCCACCCCCCCCCCCCCCCCAATTACAAGGGCATGCGCATCATGTATTTTCTATGTTTGTTTGATCTTAATTCAATTCTATCAAATTTATTCCCATTTCTTTACACGGTAAAGCAAACAACCACAGGACCAACGGCTTTAACCCTAACAGAGCCGGGTTATTTTAGACCCATCTCACAGCCGGGGGTGGGGGGCTGATTCCGCCCCCTAAGATCTCGGCCGTCCACCGCGCATTCGCAACGAAAATCGGCACACACGTCGCCGACCACGTAATCTACAAAACTGTATAGTCAATTTCTCCGAAAAATTTAATAACTAATTAATTATGCTAATTTATGCATAAAATTAATTTGCTCTAATTAATTAATTAAAGCCCCAAAACTGCTAATTTTTGGTATAGAGACTCTTTGTCAGATTCTGATCAAATAAACCGGTAAAAATCCTTTTTTTTTCTTATGTTTTTTATTGTTTTTTCGATGGAATTTGTCGGCGACACTATTTTAATCCTAAACAACATAAAATTAATTGTTTTTAAACAGTAAAAGTAAAAGTAATGAAACATTTATGAATTTTAGCTGGAAACACAATTTGGATTGGATTTGTACACGAAATCACGTTTTTGAACAATTTTGGGTCTGACATGCACTTACGAAATGTTGGGTAACTCCGGAACCGCACGCGCGGACATCACAAATTTGGTCTCAAAAGTTGCGCAAGACTTGAAAGAAAAAAGTAGTGAAGCGGCGTGGTGACTGCTTTTCGCAATGCGAAATATTACGCGAAACCATTGGAAAGCTGAGAATCTCTACTTTTAGAAAATGTATCAAACAAAAATAATAATTTTGGCGACTTATTGTAGGTTTTGAGGCGTCGGGTCACATTTATGAATTGCTTTGACGAAAATTGTCAGTACTATGTGCTTGTACCGAAACAAGATGGGTAGAATAGCGCAACGTGATCGGACTGATGGGGGGGGGGGGTGACACAGGCGTAGCCAGGTTTTTTTCAATATGGGGCGTTTGTGAGCCCGCGAAGCGCGCCAATTTGGTGATGAGCAATCTTTGCGTGCTCCCCAGGGGATGGATGTAGGGAGGGGGAGATTCCCCCATAGAGTTGTTAGGGGTATGTAACTATATGACGTTTTATAGCAAATCTGAGATAAAGATAATGGCTCGTCGCAATACTGCACTGTATGTAACAGGGGTGGGTGCATGGAGGGGGGGGGGGGGTGGTCCCTCAGACGGTTTGTAGCAAATTTGAGAGAAAGATAAAGGCTCGTACATTTAGCACCTCCTTTTAGGCGGAAAGTTAGTTCGACACCCACGCAATGCTGCACTGCATGTATCAGGGGTGGATGCATGTATGGGAAATTACTTCCCCCTCCCCACGGGAAGCGCGAATACTGACGCAAATTTCGTAGCTTTTATCGTTCTCTTCCTCCGCTTCCTCACGCTTTTTCGCTCTCGCCTGTTTTTAAGGGGTGTATTTGTTTCATCGCCCGTCCCCATATTGGCTCGACACAGCCGTGGGGTGTCTAGATCCCATCCAATATTATTATTTTTGTTCTTTCATATTTGAGTGTTCGTTGAACAATGAAAATCATATTATAATATTTGACAAATAATCCTAACCCTAACCTATTCTTCGATTATGAACAGCGCCCCTCTTTCGTGATTATGAATAGCAACCCTCTTCTTTGATTATGATTAGCGACCCTCATCTTCGATTATGAATAGCGACCCTCTTCTGTGATTATGAATAGTGACCCTCTACTTCGATTATGAATAGCGACCCTCTTCTCTGATTATGAATAGCGACCCTCTTCTTTGATTATGAATAGCGACCCTCTTCTGTGATTATGAATAGCGACCCTCTTCTTCGATTATGAATAGCGACCCTCTTCTGTGATTATGAATAGCGACCCTCTTCTTTGATTATGAATAGCGACCCTCTTCTGTGATTATGAATAGCGACCCTCTTCTCCGATTATGAATAGCGACCCTCTTCTCTGATTATGAATAGCGACCCTCTTCTCCGATTATGAATAGCGACCCTTATGAATATTGACCTTTATGAATAGCGACCCTTATGATTAACGACCCCGATTTGGTATTATGAATAGCGACCCTGTATCTGTATTATGTATAGCGACCCTTATGACTTATTATGAATATCGGGCCTTATGAGTAATGACCCTTTTCTTCGATTATGAATAGCGACCCTCTTCTCATATTATGAATAGCAATCCTTATGAATAATGCTCCTTATGAGTTTATGAATAGTGACCCCCTTTTCGCTTTATGAATAGCGACCCTACAGGTATAGGAAATTACACGTTATGACTAGCGGTCCTTATGAGCCACTGATCCTTATGACTAGCGGTCCTTATGACTAGCGAGGTTACCCCGAATATTCATATCAGAAACCCCTTTTTGAAGACTTTGAAAGATACTACAAGTTTCGGACTTGTATTTTCTTACTCAGTCACCTTTTTTTTAAATCAGCAAAAGAAAATTTCGTAATATAAACCTCTGTCGAGGTACGAAGTCGTGGTCCTTTCACCAAGAGAGGATTGTATAATCCGATTGCGCCACACAGAACAGCTGCTCGATGCCCTTGCTCGTTTTATTATATCGCTACAATTCGTTTTCATGAATATTCATGGCGACTAGTTTTGACGGAATAAACCGTATTATGAGCAATTTGACGCGATATGAATATTCATGAGCTCAGCTGCAGGATTGGTGCCTATATAGTGCTTACCTTAAATTAATGCCTCTGAAAGTCTGAATAGAGCTTTCCAAAGTTTTTGTTGTTGGTTGTTTTTTGTTAATTCTTGATTTATTCTTGTTTTTGATATAATGTTGCTCATGTATATACGGCCACCGATATTTATAAAGAAGCGCTATTCATTTAGTCTTGCGTTATGGATAGCGGTGCTTAAGGTGCTCTCACACGAGAGCTACGGCCGGCCTACGGTTAAGACTGTTCAAGTCGGTTACATGACCGTCCCAGACATTGACAGTCGGGTGTTTGTAACGGTTACACAACGATACAGCAACGGTCTGTAACGGTTTGTAAAGGTCGTTACTATGGTATGTCACGGTGACGGTCTGTAACGGTTTGAAACCGTTGTTATTACGGTGTGGAACCGTTGTTATCATTGGCGGATCCAGGGCGGCACTTCCGGCCCGTGCCGCCCCCCCCCCCCCCCCCCCTTTGGAAGAAAAGTATGCATTTTGACAATAGACGATCCGCCATTTTCTCGATTTTGCTCCCCCCCCCCCCCCCCCCCGTTTTTAGAATGAAGACCTTTTTTTTTCTTTTTCTTTTTTTTTTGCTTGTCAGGGAATTATGGAGGGAAACTGGACCCCCATAACCCCACCCCCCGGGTCTACCTTTTCCAAAAGTTGACAAACCTTCATTTGTGTGCCCCCTCTTTTACTCAATCCTGGATCCGCCCCTGGTTTTTATTACGGTGTGTTACGGTCCGCAACGGTTTGTAACTGTCGTTACTACGGTCAACAACAGTCGTGTACGCCATTTTCGAAGAGACGCTACCACTCTACGCTTTTGCAAACCTTCAGCGCAACTTTAATGTTTTATCATGCCCTTATCTTCCTGCTTGGCCACATCAATCAGCTTTCCAAACTCGACTGTCTTCCAGAAGATGAAAGCTGGACTCGGCCAAAATCTAACAGTAGTGGATGGCAGTAGTGACCGTCACATGATCGTACTAGACCGTCAAGGATTTGGCTGAGTTTGACCGTACTAACATCAATTAAGATAGTCGCTACTACGGTCTAGTACGCTCCATAACGGTTTTATGACGGCTGTTGTAAGGTCATTGTACGACTTACTACGGCTATAATTGTGGATCAGTCGGTCAGAAGGAAAGTTTTGAACAACATGTTTAAACCTTTCTTTCCAACCGTCAGTTATTACGGTCTGTACTACGGTTCTTAAAACGGTTTTGTACGGTCTACTACGGCCGTCTTACGGCTGTATTACGGTCCAGAACGGTCAAGACGGTCACTCTACCGTCATTGACCAACATGAACCGACTCTGTCCGTAGCTCTTGTATGAGAGCACCTTTAAGAATGGCGGTTCTTGTGAATAGCGAGGTAATGGTTTGCTCGCTATTTATAAGGGCCGCTATTTATAGAGGGAAAATTGACCCCCATAACCCCCCCCCCCCCCCCCCCCCCTCCCCCTCCCCCACTGAGCGACTGAGAATCTGGCGAGACCCAGAAAATACGGGTCTACCTTTTCCAAAAGTTGACAAGCCTTCATTTGTGTGCCCCTTCTTTTACTCAATCCTGGATCCGCCCCTGGTTTTTATTACGGTGTGTTATGGTCTGCAACGGTTTGTAACTGTCGTTACTACGGTCAACAACAGTCTTGTATGCCATTTTCGAAGAGACGCTACGACTCTACGCTTTTGCAAACCTTCAGCGCAACTTTAATGTTTTATCATGCCCTTATCTTCCTGCTTGGCCACATCAATCAGCTTCCCAATCCCCCTCCTCTTCCTCCTCCACTTCTTAGTCCTCCTCCTCTAGGTCAGGATCAGCCTGTTTTATTGTAGGTTTTGAGGCGTCGGGTCACATTTATGAATTGCTTTGACGAAAATTGTCAGTACTATGTGCTTGTACCGAAACAAGATGGATAGAATAGCGCAACGTGATCGGACTGATGGGGGGGGGGGGGGGTGACACAGGCGTAGCCAGGATTTTTCAATATGGGGCGTTTGTGAGCCCGCGAAGCGCGCCAATTTGGTGATGAGCAATCTTTGCGTGCTCCCCAGGGGGATGGATGTAGGGAGGGGGAGATTCCCCCATAGAGTTGTTTGGGGTATGTAACTATATGACGTTTTATAGCAAATCTGAGATAAAGATAATGGCTCGTCGCAATACTGCACTGTATGTAACAGGGGTGGGTGCATGGAGGGGGGGGGGGGGGGTCCCTCAGACGTTTTGTAGCAAATTTGAGAGAAAGATAAAGGCTCGTACATTTAGCACCTCCTTTTAGGCGGAAAGTTAGTTCGACACCCACGCAATGCTGCACTGCATGTATCAGGGGTGGATGCATGTATGGGGAATTACTTCCCCCTCCCCACGGGAAGCGCGAATACTGACGCAAATTTCGTAGCTTTTATCGTTCTCTTCCTCCGCTTCCTCACGCTTTTTCGCTCTCGCCTGTTTTTAAGGGGTGTATTTGTTTCATCGCCCGTCCCCATATTGGCTCGACACAGCCGTGGGGTGTCTAGATCCCATCCAATATTATTATTTTTGTTCTTTCATATTTGAGTGTTCATTGAACAATGAAAATCATATTATAATATTTGACAAATAATCCTAACCCTAACCTATTCTTCGATTATGAACAGCGCCCCTCTTTCGTGATTATGAATAGCGACCCTCTTCTTTGATTATGATTAGCGACCCTCATCTTCGATTATGAATAGCGACCCTCTTCTGTGATTATGAATAGTGACCCTCTACTTCGATTATGAATAGCGACCCTCTTCTCTGATTATGAATAGCGACCCTCTTCTTTGATTATGAATAGCGACCATCTTCTGTGATTATGAATAGCGACCCTCTTCTTCGATTATGAATAGCGACCCTCTTCTGTGATTATGAATAGCGACCCTCTTCTTTGATTATGAATAGCGACCCTCTTCTGTGATTATGAATAGCGACCCTCTTCTCCGATTATGAATAGCGACCCTCTTCTCTGATTATGAATAGCGACCCTCTTCTCCGATTATGAATAGCGACCCTTATGAATATTGACCTTTATGAATAGCGACCCTTATGATTAATGACCCCGATTTGGTATTATGAATAGCGACCCTGTATCTGTATTATGTATAGCGACCCTTATGACTTATTATGAACATCGGGCCTTATGAGTAATGACCCTTTTCTTCGATTATGAATAGCGACCCTCTTCTCATATTATGAATAGCAATCCTTATGAATAATGCTCCTTATGAGTTTATGAATAGTGACCCCCTTTTCGCTTTATGAATAGCGACCCTACAGGTATAGGAAATTACACGTTATGACTAGCGGTCCTTATGAGCCACTGATCCTTATGACTAGCGGTCCTTATGACTAGCGAGGTTACCCCGAATATTCATATCAGAAACCCCTTTTTGAAGACTTTGAAAGATACTACAAGTTTCGGACTTGTATTTTCTTACTCAGTCACCTTATTTTTAAATCAGCAAAAGAAAATTTCGTAATATAAACCTCTGTCGAGGTTCGAAGTCGTGGTCCTTTCACCAAGAGAGGACTGTATAATCCGATTGCGCCACACAGAACAGCTGCTCGATGCCCTTGCTCGTTTTATTATATCGCTACAATTCGTTTTCATGAATATTCATGGCGACTAGTTTTGACGGAATAAACCGTATTATGAGCAATTTGACGCGATATGAATATTCATGAGCTCAGCTGCAGGATTGGTGCCTATATAGTGCTTACCTTAAATTAATGCCTCTGAAAGTCTGAATAGAGCTTTCCAAAGTTTTTGTTGTTGGTTGTTTTTTGTTAATTCTTGATTTATTCTTGTTTTTGATATAATGTTGCTCATGTATATACGGCCACCGATATTTATAAAGAAGCGCTATTCATTTAGTCTTGCGTTATGGATAGCGGTGCTTAAGGTGCTCTCACACGAGAGCTACGGCCGGCCTACGGTTAAGACTGTTCAAGTCGGTTACATGACCGTCCCAGACATTGACAGTCGGGTGTTTGTAACGGTTACACAACGATACAGCAACGGTCTGTAACGGTTTGTAAAGGTCGTTACTATGGTATGTCACGGTGACGGTCTGTAACGGTTTGAAACCGTTGTTATTACGGTGTGGAACCGTTGTTATCATTGGCGGATCCAGGGCGGCACTTCCGGCCCGTGCCGCCCCCCCCCCCCCCCCTTTGGAAGTAAAGTATGCATTTTGACAATAGACGATCCGCCATTTTCTCGATTTTGCTCCCCCCCCCCCCCCCCGTTTTTAGAATGAAGACCTTTTTTTTTTTTTTTCTTTTTTTTTGCTTGTCAGGGAATTATGGAGGGAAACTGGACCCCCATAACCCCTCCCCCCGGGTCTACCTTTTCCAAAAGTTGACAAACCTTCATTTGTGTGCCCCCTCTTTTACTCAATCCTGGATCCGCCCCTGGTTTTTATTACGGTGTGTTACGGTCCGCAACGGTTTGTAACTGTCGTTACTACGGTCAACAACAGTCGTGTACGCCATTTTCGAAGAGACGCTACCACTCTACGCTTTTGCAAACCTTCAGCGCAACTTTAATGTTTTATCATGCCCTTATCTTCCTGCTTGGCCACATCAATCAGCTTCCCAATCCCCCTCCTCTTCCTCCTCCACTTCTTAGTCCTCCTCCTCTAGGTCAGGATCAGCCTGTTTTAGCTCAGGCTCAGCAGGTCCAGGGTTAGGGTTGGTAGCCTGAGCTTCCCATTCCTCTGCCTCACTGTGTTCGGGTTATCCAGCAGGAGGTGGAGGCTTGGTGATTTCCCCTTCTCCTCCCTTGGGTTGGCTTTCTCCTTGGTCTTGGCATTTTCAGTGTTGTGTAGAACATTGTGTACCCAGCTTTTCAAAGTCGTAGCAAAGTCAGTGAGCAGACAGACGCGTACAGATGTAATTACATGCGATTTGATCACGTGACAGTCTGTTGACCGTATTGGGCCGGAGTAAACCGAAATACTACCCTACTAGACCGGTGTAGACCGTGGACAGTAACAAACCGTATCACGACCGTCATGGACCGTCTTGAACATATAAATAACCCCCACGGTTGGGCTCGGCCAAAATATAACAGTAGTGGACGGCAGTAGTGACCGTCACATGATCGTACTAGACCGTCAAGGATTTGGCTGAGTTTGACCGTACTAACGTCAATTAAGACGGTCGCTACTACGGTCTAGTACGTTCCATAACGGTTTTATGACGGCTGTTGTAAGGTCATTATACGACTTACTACGGCTATTTTGGATCAGTCGGTCAGAAGGAAAGTTTTGAACAGCATGTTTAAACCTTTCTCTCCAACCGTCAGTTATTACGGTCTGTACTACGGTTCTTAAAACGGTTTTGTACGGTCTACTACGGCCGTCTTACGGCTGTATTACGGTCCAGAACGGTCAAGACGGTCACTCTACTGTCATTGACCGACATGAACCGACTCTGTCCGTGACAATTCTTTTGTTCGATACATGTATCTCTGTAACCCCCCTTCATGAATATTTCTCTCGCGTTTGATATTCTCTGTTTATTATTTTTTCGTGCAGAATTCATACATCACGATGGAGCCCGATTTCCTGCTTGCTACAAGATCGGACCTTACCTACTAGGTACTGTTATTTTGATATTCTGTCGCCAGTCCACAGCAACTGACTGAATGCAAAGGTAGAAGAATTTTCACCTAATAAATTTGATATTGTCCTTCTCTTGATTTACCTCCACTTCAAAGCATTGGCGTAGATCCGTGCATTCCTTCTTGTCATGGGGGGGGGGGGGGGGGGAGGGGAGGGGGAGGGGTGGATTTGTTCTCCATGAATGGTCACCCTAACCCCCCCCCCCCCCCCACTTGAAAATAAATTCTTGCATATTTACGCTAGTGCGAGAACGTGAATAGTTTCATGATGATCACGTAGTTAGCTCTCATAATTCATATATAGATGGTCACTTTTATGCATGTTTTATGCATGTTTACTTTACTACTGTATTCAGATTGATCTTAAAAAGACAGATATCTCTCTCTCTCTCTCTCTAAAAGCACAATGGGTGATCGCATTATAGGTCGTTCCCGAGGGAGTAAAAGCAGAGTAAAAATAGTAAAACAATTCTTTTTCTGTTTTAAAGAGCACTCTATATTAACTCCTGAGCAAGTTGTCTCTGGCGTGACTCACGGGGGAGTGATATAGACTGAAAGTTCATATTTTCAGGGAGAGAGAGAGAGAGTAGGCCCTACTTCGAAATCTCGCCCGTTATACATTTACAAGGACAAATTACAGCTCTCTAATCAGCCGCATCAGAGCTTTAGAAACCGAAATTGCTGACAGTACCTCACAGTGTGTAGCACCTCTGACACCAGAGGGCAACATTCACATGAGGTGCACGGTGCAGATGAATAAAATACGTGTACATGTACATGTATCATTGTTCTGCGGATGAAAGGTCACAGTGTCAATACAGGCTGGCTCTGAATACACTTGGTCTGGATAGATAGCAAACGTACAATATAATAATGGGGGTTAAGATAGTTTGCGGACAGTTCTGTATGTTTATACATATATGTAAACTCTCAGTTTTAACATAAGCTCTCTGAAAAATTAAACATCCATAAGCATTATGCTCTGATTTTTAACCTCACGTCTGTATGCTGTAATTATGATGTAGTTATACATGTAAATGATTGTACATTTCGATCCTAAGGTTTATAAGATGATAAGATGATCAAACATACTGCTTTTATTTACAGATAGTATTGAATAAATAGTGTATATGTTGTATTTATAATAAACTATGCTTTATATGTGTATGTGTGTGTGTATATATATATATATATATACACACACATATAACATCTATTATACTCTACATATATTATATATACTTATATTATATATACTTATATAAGTATATATAATAGATGTATAATATATCTTATATGTGTGTGTGTGTACATAGATATATACACACATGTAAGTATATATATTATATGAACATTATAATATATCTTATATTTTTCGTTTGTTTCCAGGCCAGGACCGAATTGCCGGAGGAATGTCGGAATGGTTACTACCCAGTATAAGGTCCTTCAGTCTCCTCTCTATTCACGCTACATTACCACGTGTTCCTGCACTGCTGGCTCAATATTGCAATCAATAAGAGCTTCAAGAACGCCATAGACGTCGGTGTTTATATAGTCATATTGGTCACACTGATGTCTTTAGCAAATGGATAGCTTCCTCTTCCCTATTTTCGCACACTCTGTGTATCCGTGTGCGTAAGTGCCATGTGGCCGTTTTGCATATACAAAAGGCTTGTCTATTCGGTCTCTATTGTCAACTCTAGGGGTCACGTGGTTAGTGCATTATGCTTTCCAGTTGTTATTAAGATCAGTGAGTGAATACTACTCATTGTTTCCGTCCGGAGCTCCGCTACGTATGGGTATACGTTGGAATGGTGCATTAACCGTTCGAAATTAGAAGTATATGGGCACGTGGTATAAGATGAGGGTTGTTTCTAGGCTCTGTCGTGTTCGCTTCGGCAACACATCTATTAAAATTGGAACGATACAGAGAAGATTAGCATGGCCCCTGCGCAAGGATGACACGCAAAATCGTGAAGCGTTCCATATTTTTGCATTTTGGAGTCATCCTATTTTGTTAATTTCCCGAAAATCCGACGTTAAATAGTCAAAAATCGACGTTTTAGCTCCCAAAACGTCTCTTAACATGTTTTGGCGATGAAAGTGTCTGGTGGAAAGACTAATCTTCCCTTTAAGTTAAGGGACACATACCAGGAGGGATCCTTTAAGGTTTAAGAAGTAGTTCGCTCACACCAGAAACCAGAAGCACGCCCTTTAAATGGCCTAGAACTTGTGTTTATATTTGCACCAAAAAGACCCGACTGTTTCGAGGCTTTGTTCTTCAAACTACAGTATGGGGAAAAGACTAGTCTAAACGTTAGTGTTAAAATCATTAGGATATGGGGTCCTTTAAGTATCTATAAGAAGGGTATGTCTTAGATCAGAGACCTACTTAAAATAACTCCTAAGTAGAATCGATCAAACATCGTGATTGTCCAAGAAGAATCTTTCTTGCTAATTTCTTACGACAGGTGTAATGTTTATCTTGTCTTCTGTACATTAGGTCCGGGTTTCCTGTGACTTTAACTGAGACCAAGACCAAGGTCAAGGTCAGGGACTAGAGCGTCTGTAAGTGCCGATAGCGAACCAGAAGTCTGTGATGATACCACATTTAGCCCTGTTTGGGCCATGGATACGGAACTATCAAATGTCATCGACCGCGACAAGAAGTTTCACAGGAGATGCTAGAGGGGATGGATTTGGTGAGGGAGGGGACTGATGTCTCTTAACAAAACCCAAGCTAATAAGTCATCAGAGACCAAGACTTGAGGAAAATGTCTTTTGCAAAGAAAAGGACAGAAATAGTCAACACGCTCATGGAGACGGATCACCATCGAACTAGACTAGAAAGGAACAATCGTTTAGTTTATGAGGCTTTATTTTATAACAAAACGTCACTTCTTTCTATATGAATGTAGACTTTATTCATATAAGAACTAGTCATTTTTAATTTCATTTCATTAGAAAGAGCAGATTATTATAGAAATGTTAATATATATCACGTTTCAGGAGATCGAGAAGCATGGAACAGTTATAGGCGAGTCGAGTATTATTTTCTCATTAATATTTCTTATAAGTGCCTTGAGCACCCTCCGGGAGGATATGTTGTACAGAAAATGCCTGCATTATTATTAGGATGAGTAGTACATATAGTAGTAGCAGTAGTAGTACGTGTAGTAATAGTAGTACATATAGTAGTAGCAGTAGTACTACTGCATGTGGTATATGTAATAGAAGAAGTAGTATTAGTAGAAATAGTACGGTAGTAGCAATTGTAGTAGTAGTATTCGTAGTAGAAGTAGTAGTAGTAGTAGTACAGATAAATTCGTTATAAAGAGCTCCAATATACCAAGATTCCTGATATGAACAAGGTCATTTTGCTGGTACCAAGTCTTTATGTTCTTTTGTATTTTTACCCTGATACAAGGAAATTCCTGGTATAACAAGGTAATTTTGATAATCCCAATGACCTCTTTATAGTGCGTTTCACTGTAGTAGTGGCAGTGTAGTAGAAGAAGAAGAAGTAGTAGTAGTAGTAGTAGTAGTTGCAGTACATGTAGTAGTAATAGTAGTAGTAGTAGTGTCGTAGTTTATAGTAGTGGTAGAACATGTAGGATTAGTAGTAGCAGCAGTAGTAGTAGTAGTAGATGTAGTAGCTAGTAGAAGTACATGTAGTAGTAAAAGTAGAGGTAGTACATTGTAGTAGTAGTAGTCATAGAACGAATATAAGTAGAAGTAGTAGTAGTGGTATTAGTAGTAGTAGTAGTAGTAGTAGTAGTAGTAGTTGCAGTAGTAGGAGTCGCAGAACGAATAGAAGAAGAAATACAGTAGTAGTAGGAGGAGGAGGAGTCGCAGAACTAGTACAAGTAGTAACCTTAAGCGAAATGTCTTATTGTTTACCAATTGTCTAAAACTACGGTTGTATAGCTACGACTATTGCTCCGTGGTCTATAGTCTACACTGACCAGACTCTTAACTTCAACCCTGGACTAAACACTACACTTAAACCTAACCCTTACCCTAAAGCTAACCCAAAACCCAGTTGAAACTCGACTAACATAACCCTATATTTGTGCAGAAGTAAAGGCCGTAGCAAAGGTCGATCGAGAATGTGTCGGAGTATGCACCAGTTTGGGTCTTTAGGTGTTAAGCTAAGTTTGTAAATACATGTAGCTATTCTCATTGCAATAAACGCCTGAACAAATGTTTGTGTTTGTTGTATTTATTCTGAAGTGAAAAAAAGCAAGTGGGTCCCCCCATATTCATATACAAAGTTATATACATGTACATATAGTACAAAACAGTTAAAAGTACTCTTGACATATTTTGAGCGAGCTATTATGAAGGGGAGGGGGGGGGGGGGGGGTAATAATTCGAATATAAGGTGATGATAAAGAGATTTAAAATTATTTTTAAGTATTTAAAAGTATTGGCTCGTGCCAGAAACCAGAAACACACCCTTTAAATGGCCTACAAGTTTTGTTTATTTTGCACCAAAAATCTTTGAGTACTTTAGTACATGTAGCAGTAGTATAGTAGCAATAGTAGTAGAATTAGGGGTAGTAGTACAGTAAATATACTAGTAGTAATAGTAGTAGTATAGCGGTACATGTACATGTATTAATAATAGCGGTGGTAGTAGTGCAGAAGTAGTAATAATAGTAAATGCACTAGTGGTAGTACATAAAGTTGTACATGTAGTAGTAGTAATAGTGGTAGTAGGTTGGCTTATCGCATTAAACAACACGTCCCCTCGACTATTCGGAACCGTATAACCAATCGGCGCACGCAAATGCCTGCAAATCGGAAAAGCACGCTAACAGACCAAAGACGGCCAAATGCGATTCAGCGATCGGTCTCCATTTGCTGAACAATGAAGCTTGCACACAAAGCTATGACGACGATCAATTCTCAATTATGTCCCGGGCCAGAAGCGTAGCGCATTTACGCTTTCTGGAAGCCCCCTACATCCAATCGCATCAACCCCTTTTGTGTAGACAAAAGGAGTTCGTCCAAGCTTTGTTATGATATGTTTTATCATTATATGTTATTTCCTTACTATTATCAAACTATTGTATTACTATCCCACTGCATTATGTTATTTTGTATGTTTGATTGGTTTAAATCAATTGAATTGATATATATATATATATATATATCTAATAATAACTCTAACTGCGACTTAGGGCAAAATCTTTTATCTCATTCTTTTGTTACGTTTCGCCCTAACCCACACTCGTTTCGCCCGAACGTTGAGTTTCTATTGTGACGGAATAAACCTATTGTTAGATTTCGCCTTAAGTCGCAGTTAGGTAAATATACATATATACATGTATATATTTATATATATATAAAATAGGAATATATATTTTTAAAATAGGACATATATATATATATATATATATATGAAGCCTGAGCCCCACGTGGTAACAGCATGATCAGGTAACTGTAATATGTTATTATTTTGTATGTTTGATTGGTTTAAATAAACTGAATTGAATATATATATATGTATACGGCATGATCAGGTAACTGTATATACATGTATATTATATGTTATATGTTATATATTATACGTTATATGTTATGTGTTATATGTTATATTTTATATGTTAGATATTATTTACTTACAATTATTAAACTATTATTATTATTAAGTAATTATTTTATTAGGTTATTATTTTGATTCGAATGTTACTGGAGAAAACGTTATTTGTTATATGTTATATATGTTATATATTTTATGTTATATTTTATACGTTATTTGTTATTTCCTTACAATTATCGAAGTATTGTATTACTATTTCACTGTCTTATGTTATTATTTTTTATGTTTGATTGGTTTAAATGAATTGAAGTGATATATATATATATATATATATATATATATATAATTATATATGTCCGAAGCCTGCGCCCCACGGGGCAACGTCATGATCAGGTATTATGTTATTATTTTGTCTGTTTGACTGGTTTAAATAAACTGAATTGAATTGATACATGCATATATAGATATATGTATACGCCATGATCAGGTAACTGTATATATATTATATGTTATATGTTATATATTATATGTAATATATTATACGTTATATTTTATATGTTAAATATTATTATGTTATTATTTTATTATGTTATTTTTACTGGAGAAAACGTTATATATTTTATGTTATATTTTATACGCTATATGATATATGTTATATATATTATGTTATATATTATATGTTATATGTTATACGTTATATGTTATTTTCTTACAATTATCAAATTTTGTATTACTATTCCACTGTCTCATGTTATTATTTTGTATGTTTGATTGGTTTAAATGAATTGAATTGAAGTAATATATCTATATATATATATAAAATAGGAATATATATTTAAAATATAGGACATATATATATATACATGTATATATGTCTGAAGCCTGCGCCCCACGGGGCAACGGCATGATCAGGTAACTGTATTAATAACTGTATTATGTTATTATTTTGTCTCTTTGATTGGTTTAAATGAATTGAATTGAAGTGATATATATAAATATATGTATAAAATAGGAATACATGTATATATTTTCAAAAATGGGACATATATAAATATATATATCCGAAGCCTGAGCCCCATGGGCAACGGCATAATCAGGTAACTGTATTATGATATTACTTTGTATGTTTGATTGGTTAAAAAAATTTATATATATATAAATATATATGTATACCGCATGATCAGGTAATTGTAGATATATGTTATATATTATACATTATATGTTATATGTTAAATGTTATTATTATTATTATTATGTTATTTTATTATGTTATTATTTGATTCGAATCTTTGCGGAGAAAACGTTATATGTTATATGTTATATATTATATGTTATATTTTATACGTTATATGTTATTTCCTTACAATTATCAAACAATACGATTCCACTGTATTATTTTATTATTTTGTATGTTTAATTTGTTTAAATAAATTGAATTGAATTGATATATATATATATATATATATATATAAAATAGTAATATATATATATTTAAAAAAATAGGACATATATAAATATGTTTCATATATATATATATATATATATATAGGCCTATATCCAAAGCCTGCGCCCCACGGGGCAACGGCATGATCAGGTAACTGTATTAATAAATGTATTATGTTATTATTTTGTATGTTTGATTGGTAAAAAATAAACTTAATTGAATTATTATATATATATATATATATATATATATGTATACGGCATGATCAGGTAACTGTATATAATTATATGTTAGATGTTTTATATTATATGTTATATATTATACGTTATATGTTATACGTTATAATTATGTTAAATATTAATATTATTATTTTTTATTATTATTGTTATTATAGGTTTCCGCGGCCAATTTCGCACGTTTGTCAGTGTGTTTGATAGAAAGTTCATTCAATTTAGCAAAAATCCTCGTTACGGCGCATTCTGTCTTTCGAAATTGCAACTTGTACATTCAATTTAACATTTCGAACAATGAAATCTGCACATGTGCCTTTCGAATTCATAAAAGGGTTCTTCAAATTGACACGTGCTCTATATTCAGTCAAATTCGCCAACACCGGTCGACGGGGTTATTTTTCAGTCATTCAATTTCGTGGATGGGCATCCAAATTCCCAACATTTTCAGTCAAATTACCTCATAGTTTTTTTTTTCCATTTTAAAAGGTAAGAACATATGTATTTAAATGTGATTTTTGTTTCGGCCACACATGTTAAGCAGTAAATAACTCGAATTTGTTGTTCTGTAACGCCCCTCTTCTTTCATACATGCCATAAGGCATATATATATACCAGTACGAAAGAGCCCCTTCATCTTCTTCGGTACAGTCATGGCAGCACAAGTTAGATACAGGCGCATATCTCAACAAGATAGAGAAAGACTTATAGAAGCATTTGAGGGACATAACCTTGACTACCTAGAACTGGCCGACACGCTCGGAATAAAGCGCTCAACGGCCAGATCAATTGTGGCCACATATCTCCGGACAGGGAGACGCAACAAGCTGCCAAGGGGAGGCGAGCGACATGTGAAGATGGATGACGAGATGAGAGCTCGTCTCCAAGCCACTGTAAGCAGTAACCCCTTAGTCACCCTTGAGCAACTGAAGATAGATCTACGGGCAGCTCTTCCGCAGAAGCCCCCCCGGTATCCGTCTCTACTATTGCTAGAGCACTTGACGGAATGCTCATCACGACGAAACTGGCCGAGGATGTCCCAGATGCTAGAAATTCACCGAGAATCCTAGACACGCGCATGGAGTACGCACAGTGGTTTATGGCCGAGGGTGTCGTTGCACACTGTGTCTACATTGATGAAACCGGCTACAACTTCTGGACCAGACGCTCTTTTGGAAGAGCCCCACGTCGGGTCGTACATGGCCAGCGCGGTCGGCAGTGCAATGTCACTTTTGCAGTTTCAAGTGAGATTGGGCTCGTCCACCACACTATTGCAGTGGAAACGGTGACGAGGGAAACTTTCGAGGCTTTCCTGGCTACCACCGCTCATGAATGCGAGAATGTCTTCCCCCCTGATGAGGACGTGTACCTGATTTTTGACAATGCACGTCCTCATGTAAGAGCTCAGCTACCTGGTGATGCAAGCCCAAGGATTCATTTGAAGTTTCTTTCTCCGTATTCTCCATTTCTCAACTGCGTGGAGATGGCCCATTCTGCGTTTAAGGCAGCCATCAAACGAGATCTGGCCCGCCCGGAGTTGCAGCAGAGGGTAGGCGACAGAGAAGCAGCACAAGAAGCTGGGGTCAACATGCAGGAGTGGAGAATCAACCTTGTTCAGCAGGCAGCTCGACGAAATACGGACGCAATAACGCAAGAGAAAGCCATCCGGTGGTTTAACCACACCCAGACATACCTCCCAAGATGCCTGGCCCGCCAACAAATTGATGGCTAGAACTGATCTAAGAACTGTATTCTTTATTCCTAATGATGGTTAGCATTAATGTAACACCCACCCAATGCAAATAATGAAAGACTTATGAAAGAAATAATCACGATGTAAATTGAAACATCCACACACAATACACCATTGAAAGAAAAGTTGCCAAGATGATACAGGAATAAAGAATAACCCGAAAATATGAAATATTCTGATGCTCATACAAAACAATGATGAAAGAATTGAAAAAAAAGTAGAAGAATAAACGCTTAAAGACGTCTGCTGAATTGACTTAAGTACGTGTTAAATTGGATGCCTAGAAATGAATTCGAATGAACGAGCGCACTATATTTGTGATCACGTGACTACATAATTCTAAATTGAATGAACGATTTGCGAATTCATGCTTGTTTGATGAATTTCAGTTGAAAAAGTATTAATTAGAATGAGGTTAAATGTAATCTGAATGCTCCAAAAATTAATTTGAACGAATAATGAAATTAAAATACCGAGCGTGTCCTCTTGGCTAAATTTGGCTAAATTGAATGAATGCTCTATCAAATGGACTGACAACAATACGAAATTGGCCGGGAAAACCTATATTATTATTGTTATGTAATTATTTTTTATGTTATTATTTTGATTCGAATCTTACTGGAGAAATCGTTATATGTTATATGTTATATGTTTTATATATTATGTACATGTATTATGTTATACGTTATATGTTCTTTCCTTACAATTATCAAACTATTGTATTACTATTCCACTGTCTTATGTTATTATTTTGTTTGTTTGATTGGTTTAAATAAATTGAATTGAAGTGTTATATATCAATATATATATAAAATAGGATATATATATATATATATATGTATATAAATATATATATATATGTGTGTGTGTGTCCGAAACCTGCGCCCCACGGGACACCTCATGATCAGGGAACTGAATTAATAACAGTATTATGTTGTTATTTTGTTTGATTGGTTTAAATAAATTGAATTGAAGTGTTATATATCAATATATATATATATAAAATAGGAATATATATTTTCAAAAATAGGACATATATATATATATATATATCCAAAGTCTGAGCCCCACGGGGCAACGGCATGATCAGGGAACTGTATTATGTCATTAGTTTGTATGTCTGATTGGTTTAAATATACTGAATTGAACTGATATAATATGTAAACGGCATAATCAGGTAACTGTAGTTATATGTTATAATTATATTATACATTATATGCTATATGTTAAATATTATTATTATTATTATGTTATTTTATTATATTATTATTTTACTGGAGAAAACGTTATATATTTTATATTATATTTTATACGCTATATGATATATGTTATATATATTATGTTATATATTATATGTTATATGTTATACGTTATATGTTATTTTCTTACAATTATCAAATTTTGTATTACTATTCCACTGTCTCATGACTTTGTTATTAATTTGTATGTTTGATTGGTTTAAATGAATTGAATTGAAGTAATATATATAAATTATATATATATAAAATAGGAATATATATTTAAAATATAGGACATATATATATATATATGTATATATGCCTGAAGCCTGCGCCCCACGGGGCAACGGCATGATCAGGTAGCTGTATTAATAACTGTATTATGTTATTATTTTGTATGTTTGGTTTAAATAAACTTAATTGAATTGATATATATATATATATATATATATATGTATACGGCATGATCAGGTAACTGTATATAATTATATGTTATAATTTATATATTATACGTTATATGTTAAATATTAATATTATTATTTTTTATTATTATTGTTATTATTATTGTTATGTAATTATTTTTTATGTTATTATTTTGATTCGAATCTTACTGGAGAAATCGTTATATGTTATGTTATATGTTTTATATGTTATGTACATGTATTATGTTATACGTTATATGTTCTTTCCTTACAATTATCAAACTATTGTATTACTATTCCACTGTCTTATGTTATTATTTTGTTTGTTTGATTGGTTTAAATACATTGAATTGAAGTGTTATATATCAATATATATATAAAATAGGAATATATATTTTCAAAAATAGGACATATATATATGTATATAAATATATATATATATATATATGTGTGTGTGTGTGTGTGTGTGTCCGAAACCTGCGCCCCACGGGACACCTAATGATCAGGGAACTGTTTTAATAACAGTATTATGTTATTTTGTTTGATTGGTTTAAATAAATTGAATTGAAGTGTTATATATCAATATATATATATAAAATAGGAATATATATTTTCAAAAATAGGACATATATATATATATATATATATATAAAAATATATATATATATATGTGTCCGAAACCTGCGCCCCACGGGACAACGGCATGATCAGGTATAACTGTATTAATAACTGTACTATGTTGTTATTTTGTCTGTTTGATTGGTTTAAATGAATTGAATTGAAGTGATATATATAAATATATATATAAAATAGGAATATATATTTTCAAAAATAGGACATATATATATATATATATATATATATATATGTGTCCGAAACCTGCGCCCCACGGGACAACGGCATGATCAGGTAACTGTATTAATAACTGTATTATGTTGTTATTTTGTCTGTTTGATTGGTTTAAATGAATTGAATTGAAGTGATATATACAAATATATATATATAAAATAGGAATATATATTTTCAAAAATAGGACATATATATATATATATAAAAATATATATATATATATGTCCGAAACCTGCGCCCCACGGGACAACGGCATGATCAGGTAACTGTATTAATAACTGTATTATGTTGTTGTTTTGTCTGTTTGATTGGTTTAAATAAATTGAATTGAAGTGATATATATATAAATAAATATATAAAATAGGAATATATTTTTTTCAAAAATAGGACATATATAAATATATATATATATCCGGAGCTTGAGCCCCACGGGGCAACGGCATGTTCAGGTAACTGTATTATGTTATTAGTTTGTATGTCTGATTGGTTTAAATAAACTGAATTGAATTGATATATATATAGAGAGAGAGAGAGAGATATGTATACGGCATGATTAAGTAACTGTACATATTATATGTTATATATTATACGTTATATGTTAAATGTTATTATTATTATTATGTTATTGTTTTATTATGTTATTATTTTGATTCGAATCTTACCGGAGAAAACGTTATAATTTTGTTATATGTTATATGTTATATATTATATGTTCTATGTTATATATTATACGTTATATGTTATATGTTATATGTAATATATTATATGTTAGATGTTATACGTTATACGTTATTTTGATTCGAATCTTACTGGAGAAAACGTTATATGTTATATTTTATATATGTTATTATATTTTATGTTTGATAGGTATAAATAAATTGAATTGAAGTGATATATATAAATATATATATATACAATAGGAATATATATTTTCCAAAATAGGACATATACATATATATATATGAAGCCTGCGCTCCACAGGGCAGCGGCATAATCAGGTAACTGTATTATGTTATTATTTTGTATGTTTGATTGGTTTAAATGAACTGAATTGAATTGATATATATATCAATTCATATATATGCATATATATGCATACGGCATGATCAGGTAACTGTATATATTATATGTTATATATTATATATTATATGTTATATTATACGTTATAATATGTTTTGTTATGATATATGTTATGTATTATATGTTATGCGTTATATGTTCTCTTCTTACAATTATCAATTATTATTATTTTGATTCGAATCTTACTGAAGAAAATGTTATATGTTATATGTTTAATGTTATATATGTTATATATTTTATGTTATATTTTATACGTTATATGTTATATGTATTATGTTATATATTATATGTTATATGTTATATTTATATTTTATACGTTATACATGTATGTTATTTCCTTACAATTATCAAACTATTATATTACTATCCCACTGTGTTATGTTATTATTTTGTATGTTTTATTGAAATATATATATATATGTCCGAAGCCTGCACCCCACGGGGCAACGGCATGATCAGATAACTGTATTATGTTATTATTTTGTATGTTTCATTGGTTTAAATAAACTGAATTTAATTGATATATATAGAGATATGTATACGGCATGATCAGGTAACCGTATATTATATGTTATATGTTATATATTATACGTTAGATGTTATTTCCTTACAATTATCAAACAATTATTATTATTATGTTATTACTTTATATTTATTTTGATTCGAATCTCACTGGAGAAAACGTTATATGTTAAGTTATATATTAAATGTTGTTTATTATAATTATGTTATAGGTTATTTTCTTACAATTATTAACTATTGTTATTATAATGTAATTATTTATTATTTTCTTATTATTTTGATTCGAATCTTGCGGGAGAAAACGTTATATATTATATGTTATGTATTATATGTTATATATTATATGTTATATTTTATACGCTATATGTTATTTCCGTACAATTATCAAACTATTGTATTACGATTCCACTGTATTATTTTATTATTTTGTATGTTTAATTGATTTAAATAAATTGAATTGAGCTGATATATATATATATATATACATATATAATAGGAATATATATATTAAAATAGGATATATATATATATATATATATGTCCGAAGCCTGCGTCCCACGGGGCAACGGCATCATCAGGTAACTGTATTAATAACTGTATGTTAGTATTTTGTATGCTTGATTCGTTTAAATAAATTGAATTGAATCGATATATATACCACGATAAAAACTACTTTCGAAAAATCAAGGTAATTTCAATAGCCCTGTCTATCATCATTAGCAATGTGCCAACATTACAATGGCGTATTACGCTATGAGCAGTACAATAGGACTTTGAAATTGCCCTGAGTTTTTATCGTGTTTTATATATAGAGAGAGAGAGAGAGAGAGAGGGGGGGGGGGGGGAGGGAGAGAGAGGACATAATACATGTATTATATGTCCGAAGCCTGCTCCCCACGGAGAAACTCTGCTTCAGTGGGTAACAATATGGCGACATGTTGCTTTGTTAGGCATCACGTAACGAAGGAATACACGCCATGTTGTGCCCAACTGAAACCGAGTTGGCCAAACTCTGTTTATGGATGGATCTCATCAGGTAACGATCACGGTGCCCTCTCGTTGCATAAAAACGTCCACAATCTGCGACTGAGTATCCCTTTAAATCAAAGCTAATTTTAGGGCGAAATGCATTTCGATTCGAATCTTACTGGAGAAAATGTGCAGTACTTCTCTGTATCTCTCTCTCTGTCTTACTCTCTCCCTCCCTCCACCTAACTCACCCCCCTCTCACTGTTTCCCCTCTTCTCTCTATAATTATCTCTTAGATTTTATATATTACTATTTTTATCATGATGGCGGAAGAAAACGTGTAGTACTTTCGATTCGATTCGATCGTTATGAGTCTCTAAATATCTATACTGTGCATTCGCGGGCAAGGAAAAAGTCGACCTTATTGTAGCTTATAAATATTCATGCTTTCCTAATGAATATTCATATTGCATAGTATTACCTAATTTTACGGGCTACAGATGGCGCTATGCCAGTTTTCCAGCAGTCCCACCATCTTATTGATATAGATCTGCGTTTCGAGCTAGTTAACTCGATCTCTCTCTCTCCCTCCCCCTAACTTACTTCCCTCCTCGCTGGGGGGGGGGGGGGGGGGGGGGGGGGGGGCGTCGACAATTTTTTTTTCGCCAGACCTTCAAAATTCGCTCAGGGGGGGGGGGGGGAGGTTATGGGGTGCAGTTTCCCTCCATAATTCCCTGACAAGCAAAAAAAAACTTTGGGGTCCGGGGGCCCCTGTGCCCCCCTGGATCCGCCACTGACAATTTCAGTTTAAATATAAACGGTCATGAATGTTACGATATCTCTTTCATTTTTACGTCCTCGCGAAGCGCCTGGATATGGACGACCCCACCCGCCCGGTGTCAGAGACGAGGATAGGCTGGTGACCATCTCCACTACACATCTACATTACGTGCTACATAATTTACCAGCAGTAGGTTATCTTTCTGTGTGCAATTCTTTACGATTGTCCTTATCAACGTTTAATTGTAAACAATCACGCTGCTGCGTGCCCTGCATTTCAATATGCCAATGGCAATGCTAATCCATGATGGATGAATCAACAAAGACTAAAAAGGTACATTTCTTGTTTATTCGTGATTATTAAATGATAAATGTGTTATCCCACTATTCACAGGGATAGAGAAAAAATATTCATTTAAATTGGCTAAACATAAATGATAAAGTGAGGTTGTGACTGCGCCGCTGGATGGATGGATGTGCACTGTCATGACTGTGTCTGTATTTGTATCCAGTTCAGTTGCCTGGGCCCTGGCCGCATATCTCCCGGTGTGCGTCGGGGCTAACTCTACTTACAGTTACATTGTCATTAGCTTCTGCCTCTGCTCTGGTCAATGGCGGGGGCCAGGGCGAGCTGATAATGACACTTGACAGTAAGATGGCAATAACTTTGATAAAGTGAGGCAGGTGCAAGAATGTGCTCGCCATCATCATGTCGTTCACCCCTGCAATTCACATTCCTCTTTCCCTTTCACACTCTTAGTAGTAGTCGTGATCATTTATTAATAAATGTAAACATTCCTAGACCTAGTCCTGTAAACACTAAATGAAGAAGCTTGACTGGGGAGGAATTTTTAATTTGTAAACAATGCCGAAAGATTTGTTTACAAATTAAAAATTCCTAAAATCCTAGTCCTATTTAAACATTATTTATATTTAAATTATAATTTTAAAAAATACCAATCATCATGCCTTAGGCTTAAGTTAGGCCTACTTCCCGTGAGTTCTAGACTAAGTTCAGCCTCGGCCTCAGGCAGTGTCAGGCTTCACCATGGACATGGATTGATGGACACGATTGATTCATGTTCAATGATTTTTATGCCTCGTTCGCGCTCAGCCTGCTGAAATTTTATTTTCACACAGATCCAACAGTGGCAGTTAGATCTAACGTCCGTGTGCATTGACTCGCCACTCACCTGTCACTTACTGTCCGAACTCGTCCTCTAAAAATTATCTGCATCGCTTCAGACTTTGTTGTGGCTACAGTGAATAGGTCAAAATATATTTTTCCGCCGTTGGAAGTCTCTTGTAAGATCTGGCGCATGAATAAGAGTTGGGCGCGATCAAAGTTTAACTAGCACACACACTCCTGCAATAGCCGGTGGATGGAGCTCGGGCGACAAAGACGAGACTTCCATACTCAACAATAGTTGTAGGTAGAGATCGATGGGCGCGACTCAACAGCAGCTACCTATTATGTCGCCATCCCGGAAGTACGTATATATATATATAGTGACTTCATTCTCTTTATAATGGAGCATTCTCATGAATCATGCTTTCAAAATATTTTTGGGGATACATTGATGTTTTCATATTAAATCAAGATTTTGGGAAGAATAATTATTAATTTAGCAGTATAGGAAGTTTAAGGCCGTCGGGTGGACGTATGGACGCATGGACGTTAGATTAGACCTCTAAGCCTAGGCCTAACTGTAATGTTAGGCCAAATTTTTAAAAAATGCATGTTTAGTGTCCTGCCTTTTTGGAAAAAAGGAAGGAGGAGGCCTTTTTTTTTTCTTTTTTTTTTCCAAAATGGCCGACCGACGCTGAACTACAGGAAAGAAAAGAAAAAGCAGACGGCCTCCTAAAAGGAAGCGGGCGGGGACGCTAAACATGTAATTTTTTTTATTTGGCCTTAGGCTCTAGATTATAGATTCTTGGGGTGGTATTCTGAAAATTGTTTCGGGGCCCGGGGGGGGGGGCCACTCAGATATATGGGTGTACACATGCGTGTCGATAGGTTTTCAAAATACCCCCTAAACAGGTTTTATACTTGGATGAAAAAAGACCCCTAAACAAGGATTTTTGCACGGTTTTTCATCATCCAACCCCCCTAAACAGGCTTGACTGCGGCCAGATTAGTCAAAAGCACCCCTTTTTGTTGAAAATCAGCGTTTTTGGACCCCTTAACGCGTTACGCGTTCCACCTGTACACCCATATATCTGAGTGGCCCCCCGGTTCGGGGCCTTTAGGATTTACAATTATCTTTGACGCCCCCATTCTTTACACTTTACCAATCAAGATGGATTTTATATATCGATAGGTAGGTTAAACAAGGCAATAGGAGCACCCCTTAAGCCAAACATAAGGATGCGCTTTGCGCGTAGATCTATATCAATTTTTGACGTAGTTATTAAATTATGCGTTTTATAATGCACCATGCGCTATTAGACTGCAACCCAGTCACATATTGATGTAAAATCATTGAATCCCATCTGTAATTTCTTCAAAATGTCTCTTCTATGAGCTCTTGAATGACAAACAGTCTCCATCTTGATATTCAAGCATGTCATGTCTGATTCTGAGCTAGAAAAAATGCCATGATCATGAGATACAACAGCTAGAAGCTGTTGTAAGTTTTTTTGTAAAAATCTATCATGGAAGATAATATACAACAAAAGATAAAATAATTTTCGGAATATCAATTATCTCATGATATTATCTTCAGCGCACATGTATTTTTGGATCATGCGCAGAGTAAACACAGATACAACCAAAGTTACAACAATTTTCAGAATACCAATTTTGTTATAATGGTGAAGATACAGGATAACAATATTAGATATAAAACAGTTTTCAGAATACTACCCTTGTTCTACCGGTATGTAATATGTTCCTCAAAGTGAGGGGGGGAAGCTTCAAATTGTTAGTATAGTACGGGGTCCAGACAGCCAATACATGTTGATCTAGATCTCTGTTTCTATTCGCTAAATCAATGAAGTAGACTTTCTACAATGTGAAAAGTTTCTAATTTTCCAGTACTAGAAAGAACTTTCACAATTGTTAAACTTGTATGAAATAGATTGCCATTTATTGCTATTTCTCTTTCTCTTTCATCTCTCTCACTTTCACTCTCTTTCACTCTCTTTCAGTAGCGGTTATGTAGACGAGTTGACCAGAGTTGTGAAGCCAGGTCAGGAGTTGTTGTTGTTGTTGTTCAAGGAGTTCAAGGAGTTCAAGCTCTGTGGTGCGGCAAACATACATGTCCTTAAGCAAGACATTCATTTATCTTTACCTCTCTTCACCCAGGGGCCGTATTCTGAAAACTATGTTAACTTTTATGTTAGTAAAACGGTGTTAATTGTCATAACAAATCAAAATCAGGACAAGTCATTGGTTAATGATTGCGCAAAGACGGCTGTGCCCGCGTAAAGTTAACAGAGACATCTGCACAAGCATCAATGATTAGTGTTTATTGCGCGCAATTTCAATTTGTTATGACAATTAGCGTAGTTTTCCTTAACATAAACGATAACATAGTTTTCAGAATACTGCCCCAGCTTTTCAAAGGTGACATCACTGACATGAGTCTTCTTGCATAAGAAGTTACATGTAAACGCAACTGGAAAAAAAAAAGAAACACAAGTCCAAGAGACGGTATCACGATTGTTTGAAAAATCAAGTTGTCATTAATTGCATTTTAGAAATTAAAGGGAAGGTTGATTTGTGGTCAAGATGAAAAATAATGTGTGAGCTTTATCATTCCTTTTATGTTAGTTTGGAAGATTATCATAGTAGAAATGTCCCCTGAAAAGGATTTCTCTTCAAATGCCCTTACATACTCGAAGCATGAAAAAAAAACAGCTGAAGTGTCCGGGCCGAACATTCATGCCACATCTGTACGCAGTCCCATGTACCCATTTCTGTGTGCAGTGCGTATGCATTTGAGCGAGTTTAGTTTTGATTTCTTATCATTTTTGATGATTCCAAAACCTCACAGTATACACCAATATTTTAAACATGATCAACATTTCCCAAATGCTTCGAGACAGTTTCTTTCACCAGATGTAATCGCATGACCAGAATCCGACTTTATCTGTAAATGCAACTTTTTATGTAAGAGGGCCCATGCCTGTAGGGAGGAATTCCTTCAATGCTTGAGCACCAGAATCGGTAGCCTACCTTGATTCGGGGTGATATTGGAGCACCTTGATAACCACCCATGGTGGATATGAGCACTATGCAGTGGACACATACCTCTTTATATCTGGGGAGTATTTCATCAAGTGTCTTGTCAGTGATTTTTACTGACAAATTTGCTCTCAGCCAATCAGATGCAAGGATTTCAGTAGCTTATAACAGTTGTCAGTAAAAATCACTAACAAAACGCTTGATGAAACGCTCCCCAGGAATCTTGTTTAAAGGAGAATTAAGCCCTGATTACAAATTTACTTATATTGGAAGGTGTAATATATTCCTACTTATTGGCCTACATCATTTTCTAATAAGATATCAGAAAAGGGTATAAATAAAGATATTCCAACACCCGGTATCGTCTCCTACTCATTTACATGGGGGCTGCCATTTTCTTGCTGATTTGGAGTTGTACATGAACCATTGAGAAATGTTCCAGTCAGGAAGATATTTTGAATCCAAATCCTAAATTGATTTTCTTCATTACCTAAAATCCCATACATGTATGTGACGGAAAATATAAAGTGGGTGTAATACATGTATTATAAAAATTAAATCTTTATAATGATACTTTTAAATTGTCTGGTTTTGCTTAACAAAAATCTATTTTCTTGGGTTTGCCAAACAGAGCAGAACATAATATATGCAGCATGCATTCTGACTTTTCAAGTCCATTATCTGAAAGCAGGTGAATGCATAGTTTGCCGCTATAGATGCTCAGGGAAGAAGCATCCATAAAATTTGAATTAATTTGCTCCGTCCCATACGTCCAGTATCGAGAAAATAGATTTCTATTAAGTGAATATCGATTTTCAACAGAATATATATCTATTCTATATTTTTAATCTCAAATGGGTTTTTAATTTTGAAAAAGGCAATTGAGCATTTGGATTAAGAAAATCTTCTTGTACACATAAACAAAATGGCAGCCCCCATGTGCTGCTAGCAGACGATACATATTGCTAGCAGATGGTAAATTTTGCTCAGAAAATTTGATTCGTATCGATCTCGTATATTTTGACGCGAAGCCATATAGTCTAACAAGTAGGAATAAATAACACCTTTGAACACTATCGTCTTTATTTTTGAGCGTAATTCTCCTAAATATATCGGAGCTCTTTATAGTGAGTTTCCACTGTTCAAGCATCCATTATTATTATTTCTCTCTCTCTTTCTATCTCCTTTTCCTTTTCTTGTGCTCTCTCTCTATCTCTCTCTCTCCTCCCCCTCTCTCTCTCCCTCTTTCTCTCTCCTCCCCCCTCTCTCTCTCTCTCTCTCCTCCCCCCTCTCTCTCTCTCTCTCTGTGCAGCTCATTGAAGAGCAGATGACAAACCAAGGCATCAGAAAGGACCTGGATGTCACAGAGCTCTATCTTAGTAATCAAGGTTTAACAGATGTGTGTGACTTTGGACAATACCGTATGCTGAACAGATTATGGCTGAACGGAAACAAGCTTAGAAGGATAAACTGCTTGTCCATAAACTATAGGATAACAGAGTTGTATCTACAGGTAAGAATTAATGATTTGGGGATGATTACTTTTTAGTGTGTTTGATTGAGCCAGAAATACCGCATTATTTTTTTAAATATGTGACCGAAAAATATCATTCTAATTAATGTTTGCATTATTTTCAGACTAGGTCGTACTGAAATTATGAAGCCTGAAGTGTGATAAAAACGTCACACTCGTTTTTAGATGCTCCATACATGTAGCTTGACTCCCACGCTGCTGTCGCTGGTGTATGAGTAAAGAGCTGGTCAGACTTGCTTGATATCATAAACGATAAGATTTTTCATGAAAGGTCCAGCCTGTAGCTACCCTACTGCTAACATATACATGTACAAGCATACTCACGTGTATACATAGTCCACTGCCTGGACTGCTCTTTATCGTAGCTCTCTATCCCTGGCCGTGTATCATACGTACGTGCGGGCCGCTCACACATATCAGCAAATACAAATATATACAAATGCACACGGAAAAATTCGCACACGTGTACAAACACAGATTTTTTGCGGGGAGGGTGAATTTGTGGGGACGGAATGAATTCGTGGGAATGTACGGATCAGCGTGTGCGCAAAAAAAGTGAAAGTTTGAAATGACCATAAACTGGTCTAGCATACGGTAGCATTGTAGGGTGTATCGGAAAGTCTGACTAGTAGTAAAGTAGTAGTGTAGTAATTGTATCCCCCGGCAGTATGCCGGAGGATACTTTGGATTCAGCAGCGTTTCGCCGCCGCCGCCGCGTCACATTCTTGTGTGCACTCTAGCGGTCACATTTCTCGACGAATTTCTTTCAGACTTCCTATGGACGTGTATCTTGGTAAAATCTGGACCCCTATAGTTTCTGGTGATGCTGCCCCCAGTGTTCCGTCTTTTATAGGGTAAAAGGCCATATTTTTGGGGAAAGTTTGTGTGCGCTCTAGCGGTCACATTTCTCAACGGATTTTGTTCAAATTTTGTATGAAGGTGTCTCTTGGTAAAATCTGGAACCCTATAGATTTTGGTGATGCTGCCCCCAGTGTTCCGTCTTTTATAGGGTCAAAGGTCATATTTTGATAGATGTCTTGTGTGTACTCTTGTGTGCGCTCTGGCGGTCACATTTCTCAACGGATTTTGTTCAAATTTTACATGAAGGTGTCTCATGGTGTAATTTAAAAACCTATAGTGTTTGGTGATGCTGCCACCAGTGTCCCGTCTTTTATAGGGTCAAAGGTCATACTTCAGGACATGTCGCGAGTGCACTCTGCAGGCCACATTTCTCAATGGATTTTGTTCAAATTTTGTATGGAGATGTATCTTGGTATAATCTACACATGTTTAATTTTTGGTGATGCTGCCCTCATTGTTCCGTCCTTTACAGGGTCAAAGGTCATTTTTCCATTTCTTGCACTCTTACTTCTGCATTTCTTGACGGATTTCGTTCAAATTTTGCATGAAGGTGTCCCTTGGTGTAATCTAAAAACCTGTAGTTTTTGGTGATGCTGCCACCAGTGTCCCGTCTTTTATAGGGTCAAAGGTCATACTTCAAGGGATGGCGTGAGTTCACTCTGCAGGCCACATTTCTTGATGGATTTCTTTCAAATTTTGTATGGAGATGTATCTTGGTATAATCTACACATCTTTACTGTTTGGTGATGCTGCCCTCATTGTTCCGTCCTTTATAGGGTCAAAGCTCATTTGTCCCTTTTGTGCACTCTTACTTCTGCATTTCTTGACGGATTTCATTCAAATTTTGTATGTAGGTCCATTATAGATTACACCTCTACAGTTTTTGGTGGTGCTGCCTCTAGTGTTCCGTCTTTCATAGGATCAAAGGTCATATTTTAGTGGATGTCTTATGTGCGCTCTGAGGTCATATTTCTTCCGAATTTTCTATAAAAATGCATTATACTCTAATATACACAAATCGTTTTGGTAATGCTGCTCCTGGTGTTGACAATATTCCGGGCCACTGGCGGCAATTTCTACACCATCCTTTTGTTTGAGGGAGGGGATGGGGGAGGGTCTTTGTCCCTCCTTCAAATCGCTGCCAGCGCCGGGGGATACATTTCGCATTGCGCGGCGCGAGGAATGCACATTTCTAGTTGTAGTAGTATGTGTAGTCTTCTTCATTGATCACATATTTTTTCCATACTCGTTTTTGTTCTTTCTCAGGACAATGAATTGGTGAGTGTAGCTGGACTTCTCAAGCCATTGACCAGTCTTCAAGTGTTAATGTTACGTAACAACCAGCTGACTAATCTAGAAGAGACCATAGCTGAAATGAGAGCCATGCAAGCATTACATACACTCAGTGAGTAATAAAGGCATGATTTCCTTTCATTTGGTCTTATCTTTACTTTCTGTTCATTTTTATGTTACAGTTATTATTGACCATGTTATATGGTCGTAAAATTAGGTGAATTATTATGAGCCTGATCGGTTAGTCACGGACGGACATTTGACAGAAGTAAAGAAGTATTTAATTGAAGAGAGCTGTTTTTATCTTTCACTGTGAAGGGCATCACTGAACGAGTTGAAATTCAATAAAATTTGGTTGCCATGGTTGCCTACTAACCTTATAAGCCATAAAATAGTCAATGTCACGGATGGACAAAATGCTTACCGGTAGCACTCTTAACCGATCAGGCTCTTATCGTAAAATGAGAGGGAAAAAAAAACATGCCTTTATATGACTTTCTGATAATGCAAAAAGGGAATACTTTAACCCCCAGCATGCCGTGGGCGGCAAATCCCGCCCAAACTTTTGAGTGTTGAACATTTTGTTTAGGCTCAGAATGGCTTGAAAATTCTTCCTTATACAGAAACATATGGCATCAGTATAATGTTTATTCTTATGCAAGATAACTTTGCTCAGTTTGCTGGAGAAAATACCCTTTGAAAGTTAATATTTAACTCTTGAAATTTCATTTTTGACATTTGCTCAAAAGTCTGGCATGGAAGGGGTTAAAACCTTCATTTTCAGTCATATATTATACTGCAGTATTTACAAATTTAAAGTCATATTTATAATCATAACTTCATGATTAATGTGGAAAGACTTGTGTTTGATTGCCACCATACATGTACATTCATATAATCTTATTTCCCTGTTACCTTTCAGACAGATTTATCATACATGTATTTATTATTATTGTGCAATTCTTATTAAACGCTTATCACCACTGAGGTCTCTATGCGCTGAAATTCATGTGAACGACTCCTGGCAATGAAACTGACAGCCGAATTTTGTATTTTCAAGAATTTTCTGGGAATGTATTGAATTCTTTTTTCCTTGAAATTTAGTAAATTGACAATTTGAGTAAGTTAGATAATTTGTTATGTCTGAATGTACTGCAGTTATCTGCCATATGCATCCAATCTTGTACAGCGGAACCTCATTATAACAAACTCCTTGGGATCTAGGAAATTACCTCTTTACATGTATATCAAAACCTTGTTATATTAGGGCTAAAAAAAACAATAGAATAGAAAGAAGTGGGACCGGCAGAGTAACCTCGTTATGAAGAGAGTTTGTTACAGTGGTCTTTATAACCAGGTTGCAATGTATAATTAATGCTGAATGTTTATCATTGTCAATTTTCAGACCTCTCTCAGAATCCTTTGGCCCAAGAAGCAGAGTACCGACATTACATAATACACCACGTACCTTCGTTAAAACTCCTAGACAGACAAGGTAAGACTGTCAAACCTGCTTTAGTAACCGACCGCCTGTATAGAAAGACCACAATTTTGATTTCCCTTGAAAAGTACTTCCCATTGAAACATGTGTGAAAGTATATGAATGGAACATGTACCCCCTGTACATAAAGACCACCTGCTCATGAAGACTGCTTTTCTCATCTCCCCGGAGCGCTCTATATGAGCCTCATCAGTCACGGACGGACATTTGACAAATTGTGAAAGTTTGAAGGCCAATAGAAAATAAGTATTTCAATTGCAGGGAGCTATTTTATGTCTCATTGTGGAGGGCATTACTGAAGAAGTTGAAATTTGATAAAATTTGGTTGCCATGGTCGCCGGCTACAATTATTATCCATAAAAATTCAATGTTGGGGATGGACACAATTACTCTTAACCGATCAGGCTCATTCAGGTTTCGCTGTATTTTGGTGACTCTTGACCCCCATAGGAGAGGTTTTGTGTTTGATCCTTTCTCTGTACTTCCATCCCTAGTCAAGGTCTTTTATTGCTATAGTGCTTCTTTATACATGCCATTCAAAGTGCTAGAAGCAATATAATGGCCACCTATTTTTACAGGAGCTAATGAAAAGAATAATAGAGCAGGATGTGGGCCAAATACCAGCTCAGTCTCTCTCTTTCCCTCACCACAGAGAGACTAAATCAGGCACCCTCTGTTGTCCTGAGCTCTAAAGCCCCTTTTCTCTGAATAGATGTTATTGACAAACTTTTAGTGGATCCTGTTTTTAGCCAACAAGGAATATCCATTTTAAAGCTGAGAATCTGTAGTTTCAGGATATGCTAATTAATACACAAAATATATTTAGATATTTGAGTTATGTGTGGTTTTGAGCTACTGTTTCAACAAACAAAGAAAAGAAACCCACAATCTCTTTGAAATTTACATTTTGAAAGACTTTCATTCGTCATAATCCTGTCTCGGTCCTTTCATCATCGTTTAGATTGATTGTATAAATGCACTCAGAATTATTATCATCATTTGTTTACCTTTGTAATTTCACTTTACATTGATGATTATATTTCTGCACTGTTGGGATTAAATGAATTTGAGAATCATTTGGACCGTCGTCTTTTCTCAACATCAGAGTTACTGAAATCAGAGAGAGAAGACGCAGCCAAGCTCTACCAACAGGATCGCCAGGCCCTCCTCGAGACCATAGCGTTTGGTCGCCGGTGTCACGGCCCCGCCCAGAGGGCTAAGGACCAGGGCGTGGTCACAGAGTCCAGGAATTCTCTCTCTAGCGTGGTGTCTGATAAAGAGGTTGCAAACCACTTTTTCAGGTGAATATTGAAGAGCTGTTTCTCTTCTTCCCTTTTCTATCGTCAGCTCTAATTTAAAGTTAAAGTTGAGTTCTGCATGATCATGCCATTACAATGTGGAACTGTCTCAAAGCAATTGGGAAAGGTTGATCATGTCTACATCAGAATTAGTGTATACTGTGAGGTTTTTAAATCATTAACATGGTAAGAAATTGACCCAATCTCACTGAAAAGTAGATGCACTGCACAAAGATATGGGTATATGAGACTGCACACATATGTGGCATGAATATTCGGCTGGAACACATCAGCTATTTCTCATCATATTTCCAATATGAGGGCATTTGAAGCGCTATCCTTTTCCGTGTGCATTTATGCTATGATGTTCTTCCAAACTGTCATAAAACAAATGAGAAAGCTCGTATTAAAATCAAACTTTTCTTTAAATATGTTAGTAGGCCCTATACCATAATACACAATACACAACGTTCATACTGTGCCTCATGGTCAAGTCCAAGTTATTATAATACTTGTTATTAATATCAAGTTACAGTAATTGTTATAAGCTAACTGAAATCCTTGAATCTGACTGGCTGAAAGCGAATTTGTCATAGAAATGAGGCAGTTGTTATTGACAACAAGTTTTATGAAACAGGGCCCAGGAGCGGTAACCTGGAAATAATCTGTTAAAACCAGAATATTACAGAAAATAACAGAAATTTGGAACCCAGCTAAAGCACTTTTTCTCCCTGTTTAAATTTTTTTTTTTTTCTTGCTCCCCCATCCTTATTCACTCTCTCTCCTCTTTTCCAGCCCTCCCCGCGCAACGCCTGAGGAGGCTGTAGCAGAGAGGGCGATACAGCGGTCCGTCGTGGAGTACTCCCACTTTGATTGGTCCAAGAAACCACGTGCTGAGGAACGCAGAATGAACAAGAGCTTAGAAGGCAACAAACACACTGAGATAATTACAGTGAGATTTAGGTAGCATTTGTGACATGAAGCGCAATATATTGATTACACCTTGAATAAAAATTATTCTCTTTCTTAAGCCCGGCGCACACTGCACGATCTGACTACGATGCGATTTTGGGAAAAGTTGTTATAACATTTGATATGAACCTTCAAACATGTAAAATCTTCGTGATCAAAGTTCCGAATAGTAGTATGAATACTAAAATCGAAATTCCGGGCTACTGCGAGCCCCCTTGTAGGAATAAAAGCGAATTCAGTTCAAAATCGGAGTGACGACATACCAATCTTGCGATCGACTAAGATTTGAAGCCGATTTGGCCTTTACTCTAACCAGAAGAATTGCAGTTCACCAAAATTTTGATATTAGTATTCGTATCATTATTCCAAACTTCAAATGAGATAATTTCACTTTTTTTAACTTTCACATTTAATGCAAACTGCTATTTGTTTGAAAATCGGGTGGCGGTCGGATCGTATAGTGTGCGCCGGGCTTTAGTTGAGCAATTTTGCATTCTGTTTGTCTACTATGGCAACATATTAAGAGGCTACATGAACTATGTCATGAAAAAGTGGTTGCTTTCACAGGCATTTCATTTTAATCATTTCATTTAGCAGCCATCAATAATAATAAAATGACTCTGCACCAAACAGAATATTTTCTGTTTCATCCAAGTGTGATATGCAGCCAGTTCAGACTCATAGGCCCTAATTCACGGAAGAGGCATTGTAACTGCCGCCCTGCACCACTAGGTAAGCAGGCCGGAGTTTTCAACTCGAATACACTCCAAGAGAAATATATTCGTAGAACCGGTGTTGGCTTGTGCGAAATAACTTTTATTCGTCATTCCAATTCCCAAGTTCCAAGTTCTATTAGTTCTAAGATAAAATACTACAATACAAACAAAGAAATATACATTTTAGTTACACATACAAATCAATGAAAATGTAACTTCTCAACACTAACAACGGTCAGTAACCTATAACGACCAGCCAAACATATTGTCTCTCTGTGCACATTAAGAATTACGAATTAACAACACTGCTGGTACCAATACTATACTACCAAGGACACAACTTACTTCAACAGACTAAAACACTAATAGACCTGTTAACTAATTTTATGCATACTTTTTGAACAAAAGTTTCTCTTGACGACTCAAAAGCTTGCCAGAGGCTTGCCCAACATAGCAACAACTAATGTATGCAAAGTGGATTCCACCCATAGAGATGCCATTATGCATAGCAGGTGCACTAAATAGTTGGTAACTAAGCATTTTGGAGAGAACCATGCATAAATTTTAATACATTAGTAAACAGGTCTATTGATCTTATACATTACATGAAGGTTAACATTATTTCTAACTATACTCTTACATAATTTCCCTGCACCTAACAATGTTCAAAATGTTCATTACAATTCACTCTAATATCATCTCTCTTTATAATACTTTATAACACTCATTTTTCTTCTAAAACAATATGATTTTAACAAAAGAAACTTAACAATTGGAGGCTTTAAACAGTCTACACCTTAACGCACTCGTACTCGTGCAAACTATAAAAGAAACTTCCCTGACGTCCAGCTTAGGAGTTCTATCTCTGTCTCTGACTCTTTCTCTTTCTCTGGAAACTTTTAACAGAACTGACCTCTTCTAGCCTTTTCTCTCTTTATAAAGCACATAGAAGCTGGACCACTGAGCTTACTCTTCTAAAGCATTCTTACATTGCTTATTGTTTTTCTTCTTAAAGGTGCTGGTACTGGCTGGGTACTGACTATTAGCTGACAATAAACTTGACAATCTATTCAATCTTAAACAATAAAGGGTGTTTATACTGCGTGCTTTACAACTTAGTTCATGTACCTATCTTCCCATCATATACTATAGCACATGACACCTATGGGACTTCATGTACAAAAAGATTAAGACATACGGTATATAAAATGAACAAGAGTCCATGAAATGAAATATACACAGAAAATCTACAAAATATGGAAACTGTATGAATTATGGCTACTAAGTTCTCACTGCAGACTGCTGCATTGACAGGCATATTTTAATCCATGGTTTCAATCTCCATGAGTTTGTATGCGCTGCCCTTGTGTCCACTGGGCAGACACTTAGACTACAGCAGAAGTTTAAACCATACTTTAGACCATGGATTAAGATAAACCTCTTCCTTGAATTCGGGCCATAAGCTCCAAAGAGAGACTGTGACTGATGTGTGAAATATCTTAGAAAACTGGAATATTATTATGAATTACTGCTACTATGAAGACTGATTTGGCCTTTTTGTAATTACATGTATGTTAATATTTTCTTGGTCAAAACAACATGCAGTGGAGACTCACTATAACAAGGACCTTGGAACCATGACATTTACCGTGTTATAACAGGAATCCCTTTATCAAGATAAAAATTTTTTTTAAAGAACATGAAGACCTGGGACCTGGGGAGCGTTTCATCAATCGTTTTGTCAGTAATTTTTACCGTCAACTGTTATGTAGCTAGTGAAATCTTTGCATCTGATTGGCTGAGAGCAAATTTGTCAGTAAAAATCACTGACAAAGCGCTTGATGAAACGCTCCCCAACTGTTATTAGCTACTGAAATCCTTGCATCTGATTGGCTGAGAGCAAATTTGTCAATGAAAATCACTGACAAAACGCTTAATGAATCGCTCCCCAGGTAACTGGTTATATCAGAGATATTTGTAATGAGTTTTCACTGTATTACATTGTGTGTGTGAGATTCAACACCACCTGTCTATAAAGACCACTAATTCAGTGTAGTGAAGGAACCTGTACATAGAGACCACCTGCCCGTAAAGACCAAGTTTTCTTCTCCCTTGAGAGGTCATTATATACTGGTTTCACTGTATTTACTTCTTATCGACATGTCATGATAATTTCACAGAGATTTTTCTCATTTACAGTGCCATTAGGAAAACAGTTGAACCTCGTTATAACAAGCTCCTTGGGACCAAGGAAAGTAGCTCTTTACCGGTATATCGAAACCTTGTTGTATCAGGGCTTAAGGACAATAGAATACAAAGGATTTGGACAGCCAAAATCACCTTGTTATAGCAGTGTTCTTTATGATGAGATTCTACTGAACAAGATTAGCTAGATACCATTGTATGTGCTATATTCAAATGATTCCATTCTTACATTACTATTTTATAAGTGTTATGTTCAACTGGTTACGTCTTTGACGGGTGCTCCGACGTGTGCTCCGACGACAGTTGCTCCGGGTTTTATTTCTAAAAAAAAAGAAGTTGCTCTGGGTTTTATTTCCTAAAAAAAAAAAGTTGCTCCGGTTTTATTTCCTCAAAGATTTCCTCAAAGGGTTAGGGTTAGGGTTGGGTTTCATCAAGTGATTTGTCAGTGATTTTCACTGACAAATTTGCTCTCAGCCAATCCGATGCAAGGATTTCAGTAGCTTATAACAGTTGTCGGTAAAAATCACTGACAAAACACTTGATGAAAACACTCCCCAGAAACGGATCGCAGAGCAATTATTGCTGGAGCGTGTGTCGTACGCCCCTTTGAAATTCCAGTACCATTTTCCATGTGCTACCTTTGTGTATGTGCTGTGATCAACTGATCAACCAATTCCATTTTTAACAGACCTCAAGATTATAAGAGAGCTTGTAAATATTTTGTGAGAAAATAATTTAAATGAGATTTGAAACTTGTATATTAATAAAAGTATTCTTGAAAGTGAAAGTGTTCAAAGTCAAATTCATTCAGAGTGGCTATTTTTGTTATTGTTTTCCTCACTCTCTCTCTCTCTTTCTCTTTCTTCAATTATGTATGTCTCTTTTTTAATAATAATAATAATGATAATCTGCATTTACATGGCGCCTTTCCAGTTAGTAACTGCTCAAAGCACTTTACAGTGTATTATTATTACCCCGGTTATTGGATCCTATTACGATTCTGCACTTATAGTGCACATTCTCCACTCCACAAGGGAGCATTCCAGTCTGGCTGCCATTTTTTGTAAATGTAGTTTTATATCTTTCTCCATCTCTCTCTCTTCCATTTCTCACAATTTATTCATCTGTTTCTGGGCCATCACACTACAGGCTCTAGTGCTCATTGGTAATCAAACTTAAATTCTCTAACCCCCAAATTTTGATATCTGAAAAGGAGGCCCATGTGTGCAGACCGTTAACGTTGCAATATTGCTAGAATTTCTTTTTGGTTAACTCCAGGGCCCTTCCTCTCCTCTCTCTCTTTGTGCATCAAAGCTTTATCTCTGCAATTTTATCACTTTTTCTCCTCTTCTATTTATCTCCTCCCTATTTCTCTATACATGTACCTCTCTTTCTGTCTTCTCTACATTTCTTTCCTCTTTTCCCCCGTCTTTCTCCACTTCTCTTTAATATTTTTTTAATGAATTAACACCAATAAATTACCATTGGAATCTATCATTATATTTCCTCTTTTTTTAATATCAAAGCTTGTTTTTCTTTACTGTTTTGTTTTATAATTACAAAAACACATAATTCAACTCTGATAATCCATCCAAGGCCTTCATACATAGCTACAAACATTTTACAATCGTTCAATGTACAGTGACAATATACAAAAAGTATAGCAAATCAATATCTTGACAAAGAAAACAAGAGGTACTCCTCACATTTTATAGAAATGTACTAAATACAAATAAAATATTTCATATGTGAATTGAAAACTCCATGCATATCTACACCACTCCCCTTCACTTTTCTTCCGTGAAATAATCCTAATGTTGCATGATCAAATGTAGAATTTTTTCTCTTTTTGGGGGGGGGGGGGGGGGAATTAAAAAAAGGAAATTTGAGGACATTGATTCAAGATAGTTCATTAATGTACTGATCACATAAAATTCACTGAATCATTGACTTGCAGGAATCCAATTTCATTTTGAAGTTACTAACAACCCTAGAAAAAGTGTGCAGTATTTTTTCTTACACAAAATGGTCCACAGATGTACCGTACTTGCAGTACTTCTGAAAGAAAAAAAGTCAATGATTTTACACACATCTAATGAATATGAGTTTGTAAGTTGCTCACAAAAATCAATTCTAAAAGAGAAAAACTCTTCAAAGATACAGTACATGAGTTTACATGTTATACAGACACGGGCCTGTTGCATGAAAGCTGCCACTGAATGCAAATCCACCAATCGCCTTCCATGTTTCTCATACAACTCAGAAGACATGCTTGCTGATTGGCTGATCAAGGGATCAATTCATTCTGATTGGCTTACACCCGAGGTGATTACTGTAAAAACCAGAAACCTTTGCAAATGGTTAATGTTGGCTGTCTTCGTGGCCGACTTCAACAAAATGCAAATATTTAATGTTATTAGATCAATATGTGATATGACAGTTCATGAATCTCAATCAAATGTGATTCACGATTGTTCCATCTATGCTCAAATATCTGGTTTTCCTGAGGATCACCTCTCGTGGCAGCATGACCCTGATCTGTTTCCAGTTATTGCTCCAGATAACATACAAGTATACATTCATAATACTGCGTTTCTTTCATTTCAGTATATAACATAAATAACCATTGTCTTTTCACAGGCACTTCATATCATTTTCCCTGTATTATCCTTCTAAGTGCATAATTAAATCGTTACACAAAGTCCAATACTTTGAATGTTCCATTCAATTGACCCATAGCAGTTTTCTTATGGTCAGTTGATCTGTTTTCCTCCTTAAATTGGCAACAATTTTTTTTTTCTCACTCCAACAAAGTTTGAAGAAAAAAAGTATAATACATGAACCACTGTGAATGAAATTTAAAAAGTTAACAAATTGCCAATTTGCACACAAAAATAGTGATTATATATTTTACACTGCATTGCCAATATAGAGTTTAATGATATAATGCATTAGAAATAGACAATTTTTTTTCTTTAAATCACAGATTTGAGCTCTTTTTGCATCTTTCTGGATCAAAAGATGCAAAAAATTGTCACTCAAAGGATATGCTGTACCGCTATGGGCTAACTGAAGAGTCTTGTCCCAAACTGTTTTAGTCTTAACAGAAAAAACAAACAGCTCATACCACTAGCATGATTCTTCCTTCTTCATATTTTTTAATTAAATGATGAGTGACATCTTGAATATTTTGAAAAGCATACAGCATTGAATCAAGAGAGAAAAATAACCTTGAATTTTTTTCATGATTTTGAAGAACTAAAATTCCAATTGCCAATCCAATGCAAAATGATTGTTTTCAAAGTGTTCTTCTCTCTGAAAATTGTAACAAACAAAATTTTAGAGGAAAAAAGAATTTGGTCTATCTCTCTCCTGAGCTTTTAAAGGCACTTTCTCTATTTGAATGGATATCCACTGATTGTAAAGCCAGAAATTATGAAATCTTACATGACACTTTCACATAATTGTTAAAGACAGCCTTTTCTGTGGCATGAACATCTGGTTGTACATAAAAAACTTGTCACATACACCCCAAATTTACTCTTCCTGCCCAAATGCTGATATGCCAACATACAGTATGATTTTGGTCTATGGTACTAAATAGATCTACATGTATTACACAAATAATTCACACCGACTTGGTTTCACTCATTTACTGATGCACATATTGTTTACTTGAGCAAAACATAAAATATAGCACGTTTGTTACCTGACTAGATTAAACTAAACCAATTTAGCGAAACTGTGTGTGTGTGTGTGTGTGTGTGTGTGTGTGTGAAAAAGGCCCGGCATTGAAAAAGCTTTGACTGTCAGTGTCACCTTGATTGAATGGCTGGTCTGATATTAAAGATAATGAAAACTGTAACTATATTACAAGTGGTAGCTTGTTATAAAGAACACTGTTATAACAAACTCTCGTTATAACAAGGTGATTTTGCTGGTCCCACTTCTTCGTACTCTATTGTTTTTTTTTTAGCCCTGACATAACAAGGGTTTGATATAAAGAGGTCCCAAGGAGCTTGTTATAACGAGATTCCACTGTGCCTTTTCTACATACCGTATATTTAGGGAATCAAAATTAACCGCTAAACAGAAAGCTATTGCATACTAAAGCCAAGTCATTCACTTGATGTAACAATAATACACCAGTTTCATCCGCTGGCAGAGGGTTTCAAATCCGTTATGAATTCAATGCTATAAGCCTATATTTTCGTGGCTGACGGACCATTTTCACGATTTTGTTTCTACCGCAATAATTAACGCAGGCTACGTGTATTCAAGCACATACAGTGTCGGCTCCTCTTCAATTGTTGTTAAATTCACAACGCTATACAATTTGAGAAAATATAGCAGCTTATACAGAAAAGGGACTACTCTAGCAAGTAACTGGAACAGCAAATGAGATACAAGTAATCAACTTGCACTGGCAAATAACATTGAAAAATACTGGATTCAGAGTTACAAATGTTCATCAATGTACATAATATTATTGCCACAACATCATCAGCTGAAACACATTTGAGTGAACAAAAGGCATTCTTACTGCACAAAGGATCCATACTCATATCAAAGGATTTAACTATTAGGAGGGTCGGTAATGGGTAATGTAAAACTATAAACTTTGGCAAAATTGTTAATGACAGCCAATTTTGCAGCAAGAAACTTTCCTGAATTGCAATAACTATATGTTTCAATTGTGACTTCATTTTTTCGCGGGATGAAACTTTCACGAATCTCGACCACTCGCGAAGAAAATTTCATGCCCGCAATAATTTCTAGTTTTACAGTATAATGTAGACTTTATATTGCAAGGGAGATTCACGGTTATTTTTTTTTGGATGCAAACGTTCTGCTAACGAATTTAGAAAACAATGTAACACACCAAAAGAATTTTGGTGTAACGCTTTGAAAAAGCCAAGTCTTACTAGGGTTATTGGTATTGTAACAGGAAAAGGTAAAACTGCAAAACAAATCATTTCATCAACAAAAAAAAACAACCAAAATAAATTCTTGACAAGCCATAATTATAGAGCAAATTGCATACATGCCACGACAGTTTTAACAGCATATTGAAAACAGATAAGAAATACAAGCTTTTTCTCTTTATCTCAAATTTGAGTTACAAAATCAGCTACAAACAGCTCTGGCGTAGTGAGAATCGTTGTAGTCAAATATATATAAAAAAGAATTCTGTACAAATTTATTCAAGGGTATGATGATAATATAAAAAAAAAAATCTATATGTACAACCTCGCGTAAAGTACTAAATTTGTACCGTTACAAAAGCAAGAATATTCTAAATCCATACTTTCCAAAATACCTCTAAATCATACTTAAATTTGCAGTCTTGATTCTGAGTTTGGGTCGCACCCAAATAAGGATGCACATGACCTCTGACCTCAAGAGATTTTTTTTTTTTGGGGGGGGGGGGGGGGGGGATGTATGATTTTGTCCCTTTGCACTCGGACGTCTATCAAAGGATGCTTGAAAATTCCTGCATAATCATACAACTCTATGTCAAAATAATATACACTGCAGAGTGGCAAGTCAGGTTTTTATACAAATTCTTCAGAAAATGTTGCATTAGACTGAAGGGCAAGCCCAAGATGTACATGTACTTATTCCACATATTACCAACCTAATCAAAAGTAGTTTTTTTTTAACATTTTTGTAGCATAACTGTCTTTTTAACTAATGATTATTTCAAGTTTTCCAAGCTTGGATCAAGACCAACTTGCAAGGAAAATCACATTTGCAATGTAAATGTTAATTTCAATTTTCTATTCTTGGAACCGAATAGGACAAGATGCGTCGAAACACCTTGGATTTGCCCAACAGTATGACCTGCATCCCTTTCAAAAGAATATGGATCAAATGCTAAAATGTGCTATTTAGTATTCTAGTAAGACTCTATCTTTAAAGAAATCTCTCATATAAAACTCTTGGACACTTCACTGTCGTCCACTTTGAGTCTCTTTGATTGTCACATAAAGGCAGTGACCTGTGGCGCCCTCGTGGGGCTGCAGAATTGTAGTGATGAGGCGGTGTGCGTCTGGGGCGAGTCGAGGAGGAAGGCGGACGAGACGGTATGGGTGGTGTCCTTCAAGGGGGAACTGTCCAGGATAGGACCGCTGAAACTGAAGGCTGTGAAGGGTGATGTCGTCATAGGCACATCTAAACTGCTGATATCGTTGAAGGTGTCCAGTAAGTTGTCCTGATGGTGAAAAAGTGCAAGATATATTTGTAGTCCTTTCCTAAAATGTGATTTGAGGGAAATTCCCTTCAGGATGGATAAGGAACATTATTTCTAGGGGAAGGATGACAACACCGCTGCTTCAGGTTCCAAATATTGAATGCATTGTATAGAGAGGGCACGGTGCAATATTTAAAAATCTAGACATCTCATATTACTTCCATGTAAGGAACACAAATATTCAATGCCTAAAAAACAATATGAATAAATAAACAATGCTAATGAAATAAAATACACAGTCCTGAGTGGATAGTCTTTCTACAAACTAGATCTGGCAAGCTCAAAAAGCCATTTGGAAAAAAATAATTTAAAGACAAAAAACATGAATCGTTGTACAGTACTGAAAGCTTTTTGATGTTAAAAAATGCAGTTAAATCTCGAAAGAGCTCTTATGAACAAAACGATTTTGTTTCCCCCACTGATACCTTACCTGTAAGCCCAGATCACCATCGAGTTGAGTTAACGTTGGGTCCAGGAGATTTAGACTGGGGTTGAAGAACTGCTCTGCAAAGATATTATTATGCGTGACCTCATGCTTGGTTTCCGAGGGCGTGACCGTGGTTGTGGTTGCCGTAGAGATGATGCTCTGGAGTGGGGGAGGGACCTTTGCTATGGGTGGCGTGGATTCACGCGGTGATGATTTGGGAGAGGAGGTGATTCTGGAAAGGGCTTCGATCCTTGAGAATTCCTCTGCAAAATCAAAATTTCAATGGTCTTTTCAATTAGTCACACAGCAATTCATTTGCTTGTCATACCTGTGCACAGTTTAAAAAATACAAATTACATGCAGCTGGGGGCCATTTAGCTTTAAACACAGTTTACAGCCTTTGGTTGCAAAAGAAATAATGTATAAAAATGGGAATTATTGTCTGAGCTGTTCTTTCCAGAAGAACAGAGATTTTGGTTCCACATTTTGTAGGGTGACTGATAGCAATAATGCACATAAAGATATACTGGACACTCACTATAACAAGGACCCTGGGACCATGAAAATGACCTTGTTGTTATATCAAGAATCTCCTTATGTCAGGGTAAATCAACAAAAAAAAACACAGACCTGGGAACAGCAAAATTACCTTGTTACATCAGGAATCTTGTTATATATTTTATATAATAAAGTTTCCACAACATTCATCAGGGGGGTGTTTCATGAAGCTGTTTGTAAGTTACGCACGACTTTTATGCACGACTGGTGATCAGTTCCTGTGCTAAATGATTGAGAATCTGATTAGTATAGCACCCAAGAACATGTTCCAGTCGTTCGTAAAGTCATTCGTAACTTTACGAACAGCTTTATGACACACCCTCTAGGATTCACAAACAAAGATGTGTTGTACTTTTTTTTTTTTTTAGCTGCTGGTCAATTCCACAGTAATGGAAGGACAATCACACACAAACTGTATCTAAATGTCCTTCCGTTACCGTGGAATTGACTTACTGTCGTACCTGGCTTGGCCATGCTCCTCTTGATCCCTGAGGGATCTTTCTGAGTCCACTTATAGACCTCTTCTTCCATCTTAGCCTGCTTCTCTGGGTTCATCGCCCACAGACATCCCTTCCTGGCAGAGCCGTTACCATTATTAACCTGAGGCTTCTCTATCTTAGCGAAGCACTTGTTCAGTGACAGGTTGTGCCTTACAGAGTTCTATGGGGTAAATAAAGAAAATTATGCCAAAGATTAATATACATGGAGTAATACAGGTATATACTGTATATTAATCATAAACACTCCTCCTTCAGGCAGCAAAGTAGCTGTTGAATGGCAGGTTGTGTGTTACAGAGTTCTGTGTATGTTAATGAAGAATTAAAATTGTAGCAGAAAATGAATTTAAGCCGCTAATGGTAATTAACACTGATATTAACCTGAGGATTAAAAAACATAGATTTCCCATCTTTTTGGCCTGGTTCTTTTCCTGTTTGTTTAATTTTCTTGTGTGTGTGTGTGTGTGTGGGGTGTTGGGTCTTTTAGGTTGTTTTTTATCCCTGAAATCTCTTTTTCAAATGTTTTTAAAACAAATTAATAGCAGTAAGCATTTTACATGTATGTGTTGTAGGCCAGCATACAGGCACTCGAAAAAAACAATCCAGGCATAATGGAACAGAAACCTGACAAACTACTATGACATGATATGATTTAAATGAAACGCACACTGAGCCTTCCAGATAACAATCTTGCCCTGCACATCAACCCCATTTGATTCCCAGGTCTGATAAAACAAGAATCATATTCAATACATGACACCCTCTATTGATAAGCACAGCCAAGAAAACACCTGCTCATTCCTGCCACCTTATTGGCTGAATGGAAGAGTACAACAGGTTATTAAACAATTGTCAATACAGGATGGGTGAGTGCACTTTCATAATGAGGGTGAATTCCTTCATAGTGTGATTGGAGGGACTGCCAAAAATAAACCGATGCACCTGTTCATCAAAAGCTATTTTGAAATGTACACATATGTAATTGAGGAATGCCCATAAAATCAATACATGTCAAATGAAGAAGACAAACTTACAATCACCCCCTCTCGCTCTGTTACACTTACATTCTATCATTTTTTTTCTTGAAAGCCCACTTCCCTGGTAAATTTGGTCACATTATTTTTAGAACCATTGTCATGCGTTATCAATATTCCAAAGTCTGATCTTTAAAGTCAAGTGACATATGGAAATTGCTCTGCATACATGTACATTGTATGTTACTTGTTTAATAGTGGTTAATGACCCTGTTTTCGTTTGAAAATTGTGTCAAGAAAAACATGCAGGGCGTTATGTAAATGTAATGTGTACAAAGTACATACAATACATGTACACTACAAGCTGTATCGGTTTAATAGGTAAAATGAATATACACATCAACATTGTACTTTTGTACATTATTAGTTTTTAAAACACATTATTATTAAAAGGGTACATCCGACACGTACATGTACATTCAGTTTCACATCTATTTACAATAGTTACAAAAACTGCTGCTATGAAATAACATTCATACATGTACTTTTCTGTACAGTAAAGATGTAGGCCTAAAGGCTCACGTGCATATATACTCAGTTGAGCAACGTACATTTTTCTACGTTGACAGACTTCATTGTTATTGTAGCATTTGATCAGCCCTCAAAGTGATAACTTTCTTGGCAGTCCCTTTTTGCTCCCCCCCCAAGAAAAAATCTATAAAAGTACAATAATACGGGCCTACAAATATTCCACTGTTTTTATAGAAATGTGATTCACCATTCATGAACTTTGTATGTGGGGGAATTGTACAAACAGGTGAAAAATGAGGTCATTGTAGGGCGGGGTCATCGGTTGTGTGAGAGAGGGATGTATTGATCAAATTCAACTGGGCAGTCACCATAGCCATGTATGACACATGTGTTGTTGGGTGTGGGAGGGAGTTATATATTAACAAACTGTCACAACTGTTGGGTCACCAAGACACAGAAAAATTTAGCAGGCATTGACACACAACACGTGCTGCTTCACTAAATTTAGAATGTACATGCACATGTACATTTGTATATCTTGGTCTTTGGAAGGGACATTATATAACGTGATATGCGATATACAAGAACTGTTTATGATTATTATACATATGTATGTGTATTGTCCATTGCATAACGACAATGACCACTCTAGATAATCCTCAATAAAGAAAATCTATCTAAACTAAACACAAATATCTACATTAACCCAATGGCACAGAATCGGTCGACTTTGGATGCAAAGTCGGTTGTGTGACCAAGGAATATCAATCAGGAACTTTCTTTTTTGCCTTGCATTGCCGAGCATACATGTATTTCCAGCTACCCCAGATTTTACCCATCACCTTCCACAAATTATGCAGTAAAAAAAAAATATTGATTTGAAAGAATGTAACCTACCTTCCATCCATCTGGTGCTGTTTTGAAGTAAGGAAAGTTCTCACTGTAAAAAAAAAAAGAAGATAAGACAATGAGAGAATTGTTAAGCTTTAATTGGGCAGCAAAAACACAAACAAATACACAGGATCAGTTTAATAGTGCTCTAGCCCTGAACACTAAAAGATTTTGAAATATTGAAAAGAACTGCAGTGTACATGTACATGTACCAAATATAAAACCTCATCAAAAAAGTGATTTACTTAGTCTGGTGCGAATATACATGTAGATCTTTAGTTATGAAAGAATTGAATTTACATAGTTACTACAATCAGGACTATATTTGGTATAACAAAAATGTGAGTTTAAGGCATAGACCTTATTTTTATTATCATGCTTGGTATGAAAGAGGGATTGTATATGTCTCTCATTTGTATGGAGGTTGTAATATGGTGAAAACCTTTGAAGACCTGGTAATAGAATTTGATATTCCTATAACTGACCGTCGCAAGTATGATTCCCTGATGAATGCTATATATTTAGATTGGTTTATTGATCACCAAGATGTTGACGAAAATATTTTTGATAGGATTGTTTCAGAGTTGCTCGGGAAAGTGAAAGTACCCAAGTATGCTTATTCTGTATTCCGCAACAAAGATCATTCCACACATGTCAAAGTTGGTAATAAGTGGGAAGATTGGCTTGGGTTGGACAGAAATGAAATTGAATGGTCTTCTATACATAAAAATAATTTTAAATGTACTATAGAAACTCAGTTAAGGTCCTTTTATTTTAAAGTTTTTCATAATGCCATAGCCTTGAACTCATTTTTGTATAAAATTGGAAGAAGAGACAGTCCATTGTGCTATTTTTGTCAGGAGCTTCCTGAAACTTTGATCCATATCTTTTGTAATTGCACAGTAGTTGCTCCAATGTGGAAAAAACTTTCTGAATATTGATCGAATGACAAAGGAGACAACACTGTACACTGACTTTGCTTATATATTTAGTATCGATATTGGAGGAAACATGATTTATGTATTAGTTTCTTATTCCTGTGCCTCAAGTTTTATATTATTCGCTGTAAATATCAGGAGGTAGAATTGGATTTTCATAGTTTCCTTTCTTTTGTAAAATTAAAACAAAAAATTGAATACAGAATAGCAGAAAAGAAAGGTAAATTGAACTCCCATTTTAAGAAATGGTCTCTTTCATTTTTGTAGAAATTTATCCCCTCCCCCCTTATTGTCAAGAACATGTAAACATCTTATCTGGTAATTACGGTTTTCTTCCCTGTTTAGTAATTAGTGGAGCCTCACTTTGATGACATAAGCTTCAGTTAAATATTCCTTATAGTTGTCTCTCTATATCCTTGATGTTCATTAGGACGAGGCTTCACTATTTTAAAGAATTGGGGCATTGGCATTATGTTGTGATGTGTAGTGTTGTGCTGTGTTGTTTTGTATTTTTCTGTATTCACGCATACTTTTTGATATAACATGTATTGTAAATATATTATGTAGTTAAGTTTGTTTTATTTTCAATAAAAAAAAATAAAAAAAAGTGATTTACTTTTGCAACAGAAAAATATTAAAAGAGTTTGTAAGCAAAATAATATGTTTGTCTACATGGCTACATTAAACTTGAGCACTGCTGCAATTATTAAATCTTGAGATTCAAAAGGAAATACATTGTGTACATGTACTGCACTTCAGATATGGTACATGTACATGTACACGTATGTGTATATAAGTTTAAATGTGTTTGTGAGTGATAAAGTCCATGTGTATTTCACTTTTGATTTTGAATGCTCAATGCATAATGCCTTACTCAGAATAAAACAAATACAGGTACATCATTTCATCAGAGTCACATTTACAATGTTCAAGCTACTATTTAATGTCAGACTATTTATTTAAAACAGGCCCACACTAAGAGGGGTCAAGTGCTCATGGCCCCCAAATTTCAACTCCATTTATAAAATGTACATGTATGTATTTAATAAAGTGGAATTTTAAGGTGGGGCCAATGCATACCCCCAAAATGTTAATCAGGACTACCTACAGGGGAGGGTGTTGAGCCCTACTTTATCAGTAATTACTGTGCTGAGCAGTGTTATCTGTAGCACAAGTTTTCTTGTGAAAATGAAATATTGCAGTGTAAAAACATCTAAGAAAAAAAACTAAGAAACTTGTAAGCCTGGATTACATGTTATTATTTTTTTTTACAATGAAGTCATAATTGGGTACTTTGTTACAAGAAACTTTTATTATTCCATTTCCTATTTCTATCTGTACATCTTTGCTTGGTAATACACTCTGCTCACAGAGGATTAGAAAACAAGATTCAAAACTTTTTTCTCCTTTCATTGCTGAAGTCTTGAACCACATGTTGAGAACCTATGAATAATAACGTAGTCACCAGACCACACCTCCTTGGCTCTCACCCAATGCAAACTACTATTGTGTTGATGCACACTACTGTGTGTGTGTGTCACATGGAAACTTCCCTGGGTGTAGTAACATGTGGGTCATAGTGTACTCTACATGCTTACTCACTGGACAACACAATAACACTGGCATAGTCTTCACCACCAGACCCCAATGGCTTTGCAAGTTTGCATTACTCAGTCCAGTTCAAATACGTATATATTTCACTGCGATTATGTACTTTATATGAGTAAATGATACTACAACTACAAGTACAATACATTTAAAGAATAAAAATGCTTAACAATGAAAGTGATCTAAAATCAATTGATAGACCGTACATAATATTTAAACCAAAACTGTATAAAAAATGTACAATTATAGGCCTGCTTCAAATGAATTTCATTTGTTAGTTTCAACACACTGTCTGCAGTAAATGTGCATGCGCTCTGAAATCAGTCTCTAGCTATTAAAACTGTAAGCCCTACAAGTATTTACCACAGAAGATCACATATTTAGCAACAAAGGGTCTTAATACTCTAATTCATCTGGACCATAAAGCATCTTATCTTTCCAGTAATCCCACCCACCAACCCCCCCCCCCCCCCCCCCCCCAGATCTCCATTGACCACAGTCATTGATTGGTAGGGCCTGTTCAGAACACAAAGCATGGGGCATGCCCATTCAACCCTTTATAGTCATGTTATGTAATCCAGTTTAAATGTCCACTGGGAATGGGGACAAAGGCCACATGAGGCAGGTGACAAAGATAGTTTCAAGACAAAGTCAGAACTTAATAGTGGAAGGCCTTTGTCAAAACTCAAGTTGCAAAAGTCTCTTTCTTGGTTGTCAAGTACAACTGGAAGATTGAGATTCTCAAACAGACAATACATGTATGAACTAATTTAGACAGACAAACTTACAAATGGTACTCAAGTAGTACTTGGAAGTTGTGAACACAAAAGTAGTTGGGTTTTTTTTAGAATTGTTTGACAGCTTAATGAATCTCATACCCTGAGGAGAAACTCATCAAGTGCCAATGCTCCCTCCAGTAATGTCAGATTTGTTGATAACTGTCATGCTATAATGAAGTTGAATACATGAATTCTTCACTTACAGGCACGTGTTTTGATGTTATTTATATTCCTTATTTGATATTGGTAATGATAATGAATGGTCGATGCCCTGCAGGACTCTCAAACATTGTCATTTATTTCTTTAAAAGAAACTACTAAAGAAGAGGTTTCACTTTTCTTCTTTCTCAAAGTTGATGTAACTCATTTTCTGAAAGAACTGCAAACTTAATTTGCACTAGGTAAGACAAAATTTGTTTTAGACCCAGAATAAAACTGAACATTTTGGGGGACTTGTACAATGACAATGTACATCTTCTTTTAAAAACATCACCTGATGACCTTGAAAAGAGGTGAACAAATCCAAGAGAAAAATGATTAAGGAAAAGATTTTAAGCAATGCTATAGGCATCAGAAAGTGTGTGATCAGAATGACGAGAAATGAGCATAGCAAGTTTCTAAACTTGATCTTTCTCTTCTTAAGGTAATAGATTAAAAAATTTAAGTTTCTATTTATAATTTGCTTTCATTTCAGTTTCCTTTCATTTTTTCCCACTCAACATTCAATTGAATTTGACCTGCCTACAGTCCATCTTCTTAATCTTATGATTAGGACTAGGCCTACATGTAAGTATCTGATTCTTGAAATTTGACACATGTACATTACAGAACTTCAGAAGAGTTCAAACATCCGACATTTCAAACAAAACAAAAACAAAAATACTCACCACATAAACTGATAGATCTCACTGACAGGCAAACAGCCAGTCTGGCTATTCTTCAATGCCATGGTTATCAGACAACTGTATGAGTACGCCGGCTTGGGATAGACTTTATCGACTTTTGCCTTTGGACTTGATGGATGGGCATTCCCCTTCTGCTGCTGGATTTTTAAGGCAGAATTCAAGTCCGAAACTGAAGCACTCTGCACGTTTCCATTGGCCAAATGTAACTGCTGTTGCTGGAGTTGCGAGATGAGCGTTTGTGCAGCAAGCTCGTTAAAGTTCGAGAGATTGATCTGCGAGAGATCCGTCGCCTGCAAAGTACCATTTTGAAAAGTCAAGTTTTGGTTGCCACTCTGTGAGCCAGTGGAGAGAATGAGCGGAGATTGAGGCTGTTGTTGCGTGTTGAGCGATAGGATGGGAGCTTGTGTGATGATATTTCCTATGTTGCTGAGTCCCAAGGTTTCAGCTGATGAGGCAGAGGCAGCAATCTGCGCCTGAAGCTCGGGGAGGCTATTGACGATCATCTGGAGGCTGGCCTGCGCCGAGTTGGGATCCAGCTGCAGCGCGGTGGTGGACACTGGCATGCCAGTTTGTGGATCGACAAGCAGACTATGAATGCTGTTTTCTACCCCATCCATTCCCGTAATTTGACTCAAATCCACGGTGTTAGCTGTTGTAGTTAAAACTGAAGTTGGGTTGGCATCCTGGGCTGTTGTCTGAACGGCTTGTTCCTGAAAATAATTCGGGAGAATCGTGAATTCTGTCGAATCTAAATCCAAGCCCGTCGTCTGCAAAGAGGAGAGTTCTGCTGTGGACGACGGCTGCGGGGAAAATCGTGCAGAATCAGACCTCAAAATCTCGTTTACTTCACTCTGAACTTCATTCTCAAACACATCATTCACCGATAAATCGGTTACTGAACCATCTCCGTAGAAATCCATGATGAAAATAAGCAGAATTCACTAGTTACATGAAAAACAAGGAGGTTGTTTACGCCGAATATGCACACGACCGCACAGTTCGCCGTGTAGTCCGACCTATTTAGAAATTCATACAATAACAACCTCAAACGACAATACGTTACGTGTGCGCATTGGCCGTTGTAGTCCCACACGGCAGACGGAATTTCACCTGTAGAAAACAGCTTCGCTCGAAAAATTTAGACCTCTCCCAGCTCTAAATGTTTTACTAATCCAAGGAAAAATATGTTTTCCACACAAATATATAATTGCTGAGGTCCTAATAGAACTTAATTCCATGCAATGAGCTAGAATTTGAAGTCATAACATCATCTACATATTCACGAAGACAGACCCCGTACAAATCATAGTAAAAAAAAATCCCGTTGACTGTGCATGCATTGAACAAAGACGGATGGGAATTTAAATAACCTCATGCGGATTGGTCGCCTGCGCCCCACATGACTTGCCGTATAAATGGCGGCCGTTGATTGGTCGTTGCTAGTCGTCGTCAAAGCAAGCCATTATGCATGCTGCTAAATTCACGTAGCAGGTGTATTTTGGACATTTGCCATTTTGATCGTAAACAACTCTCGTATTCTCGCAAATTTCAAGACTAGACTACACATAAATCCTCTTTTCTTACCAAATTGAACATTAGAAATGAAATATCAAAGTGCAATAACCAGTTTACATCATATCAAATTTGTAATCTAGGAAAAACGGTCTGAGGAAATTGTCCTCTTTGTACGTTGAAGAGACGCCCTTTGTTCGTCTTTATCTGGGTGTGGTCATTTGCATATTTGTGGTATAATGAGTGTGTGTCCGTACAGTGTATCCATTACCATGTGTGTGTGTGTGTGTACGTGTGCCCCTTGCATTGTGTGGTAGGCTATAGAGAAGTTTTCACGTTTCGGTGCTGTGCAAGCTGTGTGTAAAAGGCAATAGTAACTGCTATTTTCTGTATCTTGTAAACTAGAGTGTAGAATGTTACGTGTCTCCATTGACGGCTCTTATCAGCTGATCGAATGAAAACATCGCGTAGTACTCCAAGTTTCTACAATTTTTTCAGTCGGTTTTATAGTCTCCTTTTCGAGGAGGAAAGAAGTTCTATCACAGCATGGACCTACTACTAGGTCCATGATCACAGCAACTCCAACAGGCAGATCAGTCTTTATAGATTTCAAAGGAAGCATTGTAGTTTTGATCAAAACTTGTCAAAAATGGAATGTTTTTTTCTGTTCAGAAGACTTCAGTTCAGAGATTAAATCTGCATATTAATTAGTGGTGTAGACTGATTGTCGAAATGGTCTGTATATATGCGTATATAGGCCTAATGTATGAGTGCACTATTTGCTTTTCTTTATTATATTAGAGATAATTAGTAGGCTTTATTTTCAACCACTAATTCCAACATATTTTAAAGAAAGATGAACTCCACCACTATAGATCTGTTACAACATTACTCAGTTTACCCATATTTTGGACTACTAATTTAAGACATAGATCATTGCTTTAGAATGACATAAACTAATAAAGACTTTTTATTTTTTTATTAAAAAACAGGGAGGATGCGACTAGTGACCGGGGTGGGGTCTGTGAAAATTCATGCCCCCCCCCCCCCACAAAAAAAGATGATTTTGCATTTTGCAGTATACAGAATTTGCATTTCGGGAGATTCCAAAATAATAATGTTGGTTATTTTGCGAGTTCGCGTAGCCACCGAGGAAGACAGTATAGCGGTTTGGAACAACAAAGGGCACCTTTTTAGAGCACTTTCGAGTCACACAGGCAAACCAAAGCGTTAAATCACCCTTTACAAAAAAGGGGGTTCTAATTTTCGGGGGGGGGGGGGACAAACCCGTCGAATAGTGGTGTCCGCCATCCCAAATTGCCAGCCCTGCAATAGGTCCAATATAGGCATTTACAATGTCCATTGTAAACCGCAAGATAATGTCTGCCTAAATTATAACAAAGGTTAAGAGATCTTATGCAATATTGTAGGCCTACAGTTTTAAGTAGTACTGACATGCGACGGAGCGTAGCGACCGAACGAGAAAATTTCCCATTTTGAAAAGTAAAAGTTTGCATTTTAGAACATTTAAGAGTCTATAAAGGATGTTGCAACCTTTACTTATTATTTTCTGTACAGTTTATTTGTCAGTCTTCAAAATTTCCGGGGGAAGATTTCCCCCCCCCCCCCCCGATCACCGCCCCTGCCTACAAGACCGCACTCCAAGTATGAAAGAGTCAAATAATAAATCCATATAGGACGTTTCTAACAGTTGGTTATAATCGGGGCGTCTCCGGGATTTTGCAAAAGGGGGACCATAATATGTGGAAAAACAAAACTCAAGCGACAAGCAAAAAACAAAAATGCCAGTAAGCGATAAGTAAGCGATAAACCACATGAATGATGGGGGGGGGGGGGGGGGGGGGGGGGTGGCGACAAAAAAAATTCGCCAACTTTCAAAATTCGCTCAGGAGGAGGTTATGGGGGTCCAGTTCCCCTCAATAATTTCCTGAAAAGCAAAAGAAGGGGGGGGGGCACAATCGAGAAAATTGCGGATCGTCTATGGTCAAAATGTATACTTCTCTTCGAAAGGGGGGGGGGCACGGGCCGGAAGTACCCCCTCCCCCCCCCCCCCCCCCCCAGGATCCGCCAATGATGGGGACGGTGGTGATCATCGTCATTATCATCATTACCATGAAGAAGGCTGGGTAAAATGCATATTTTTATTCTTCCCCTGAATTTGTTTTTCTCTTATTTTGTTTTGTTTGTTGTTGTTACTCTCTGTCACCTTATTATGCGTTCCTAATTTTTTGATCATGATCTTTTTATTTTAGGTATTCTTTTATTCATTTTTTTAAAAAGTGAAATCAACAGTCTATATAAAATTAGAAATACTACAATCATGAATAAACAGATACTTTTACAATTTACAAGTAACGCTATTATGGAAAAATGTATACATTCATGGAAGCACAAAAATATATATACATACATACTTGTAAATCACTGAGAACCTCAGCTTACTTGAATTATGCAGATATACAACTGACGTATCTGGACAAAATACATTCATGAAAGATCAAAGAACAACTGAAAATATACCTTGAATATAACTGTTCATTTTATGGTGGGTTTTTTTTCACTGAAAGAAAAATTCAAAACAGAAAAAAAGGAGAAAGTAAAAAAGCCAAAGGAAAAATGAAATATGAGAGAGAGAGAAAAAAAAAGAAAGAAAGAAAGCAAGAAAGAGAAAGACATACCCGCACGTCCCAAATAGACCACTTCTGTAATGTATACAAATCTATGCACATTATATTCTCTGAGCACCTATAGTGACGAGCTATTCCATGAACTTGCTTTTTATAAATGAGCCTCAATGCTTGGAATCCAGTTTGCATACAAATTTGTTGCTATGTCCGGCAAGTCTCTGGCAAGCTTTCAGGTTGTCAAGAACAACGTTTGTTTGAAAGGTATGCATAAAATTTGCATACATTACCGAAGCGGTCTATTAATCGCCAATTAAATTTGCAGGTGAACCACACCAACCCCCCCCCCCCCCCCCCCCCCGCCCAATCTACCCAATCAGTGAATGGGATTTTGACTATAATAATTATGCTAAACTACTCTATGACAGTACAAGGTATGGATTTGACAACTGAATTTTGTCAAGTTAACTTAGTTTGAGGTCAAGTGAAAAATACTCTCAGAACAAAACAAAGTCTACACTCAAAGACTAGCCATTGGCCGCGTACTATAGACAGATATACAAAAAGTTGCTCCCGTTTTTCAGTCAAAGCTCTGTCTTGCTGTGTCTTTCGGAAAGAAAATTCAACCAATGAAAACGCGGTGAATACATTTGTAAATAAAATTTCACATAAAAAAGTGAAGTTTTATTCCAAGGGATAACGCCGGTACTTTCTGAAAAATGCCTTCCTCGTAGACTAAAGGTTTGTCCAGGCCAGGGTATTGGTTTGTTATGACGGGGTGGTTCGTGGCGTGTGTCACGGTGAGTCGATCGTGTGATGAATGAATGAATCGGCATTCGGTCGTGTGCGGGTGTGGCGTTGATCAGCTGAGCGAACGAACCCCGCCTCCAACACGTGCCGATACAATATTCATTGACGGCGAGAAATGGCGCGAAATTCTTGTTAACATCCAGAAAATATTCATTCTAAAAAATAAAAAAAAAATTGGAGAGAGTAAATTTCTTCAGATGTCTCCAAGCAGAGGGTAAACAAACTATATCAGGAACTTCAAGAAGGAGATACGGTAGAAGGGGGCAACCGGGGGGAGGGGGGTAGGGGGGGGGAGGGGGCACTTGCGGGAGTTTGACTAAGGTATGGGGCATGCATAGTGTTATACTGTACCTTTAAGGCGCGAAATTCTTGTTAATTGACATCCATAAATATTGGAGTTTTTATTTTGAGGGAGAGTTTCTTCAAATGTGGTTTACAGTGTCTTTGCGCACTCTGTTGGTCACTGCGCGAAGGAGAAAGGAGAGGGGGTGGGGACGGGAATATTGGGGGAATATTAGGGTAAGTTTGGACCTACCTTCTTGAATAAAATGCGAGGTTTTTTGTTTTCTACCAGAAATATTTAAAAAAATGATTAAAAATGTGGTTTTCAGAGAGAGAAAGAGTTATCTATAGTTGTGGAAATGTGGGCCTATATATACACAGACTTGTGATGCACTGTACATGGCCTATACCTGTAATGTCGTTACGGAGATTATGAGAGGGAAACGTTGAGCGTCATATGAATGTATACAAGAGGCGCCTGTATACCTGCCAACGTCATTGTAATAAGGTTGTTACGTAGCGAAGAAGACTGGAGGTCTTGACAGGGAGGGTTCTGCTGATGTACCCCCCCCCCCCCCCCCCAAAAAAAAATAATAATAATAATAAATAAATAAATAAATAATAAATAATAATAATAATAATAATAACAATAATAATGATAAAATGAAAATCAAATATATATATAGGGCCTATATACAAAAATATTAAAACCACATTTTTAAATATCGAGTGATCACATCACTCACGTGACTCTCGCGGGGGGGGGGGGTGAAAATATAGTGAAAAAAGGAGTTCACTCTCATATGTTTAGAGAACACTCGATATTCACAAGGGAGTGAAAATAAAGTGAAATATTTTTAAAAGCGAGAGAGTATAGGCTCACATGACGAAGGTGCAAATCATATTCGTCTCATGTCCCCCACAGTGTTAATTAAATATTGCTGGGTTTAGACAATGATAAACTTCTTTCTGATTTCGTAAAACAGACGGTCCAACTGGCAATTAATTCGCTTAATCTTTAGAATTGATAGACCTATATTGATGGAAGAAATTATGAAGGCGCATGAGTGATCCACTGACATGAATTAGTGAGTTGGGGGAGGGGGGGGGGGGGGCAGAGTTAGCAATGACATAATAGGAATGTTGGTATACTTTACAAAGTAAAGAGATTTGTAATTCATTGATATTATAATTCATTATTTATAATTCATTGATATTACCATATATAACATATTGCAATTTAGTATGGGCCACCACTGGTTCACCATATTTATCTAGACCAATATTTCACTAGACCAATATTTTACCAACTGAAAACTCTAACAGTATTCGACATCAATTCACTACAAATTTTACTGTTCACATTTAAGTATCTAAATGACTTGCTCCCTCTTTCATTTCAAAACTTTTATAATTTAAATAACGTTATTCACTCCTACCCTACTTGCAATTCCTCCAATTTTCATCTTGTCAACCCAAAGTTACTAATTGCCCATAGATCAATAAGACACCATGGTCCAGACCTATGGAACTCTCTCCCAGAATTCATCAAATCCTGTTGTTCCCTTTACTCATTTAAAGCCAAAGTTAAAACGATGTTACTATCTGAATATACAAGGTAAAATTTCTGTGTCAACTCTTCATCATCATCATCACCGTTATCATCATCATCACCACCATTTCATCATCAATATGCTTTTAACTTATAGGATTTCAATTATTTATCCATTCCGCTTATTTAAACATGTTTTAGCTATTTTCACAATATTTGTCAGGGGCTGCCATATTCTCAAGCATACTGCTTATAATGACAGTCCTTCTTCCGCTAATGATTTTATATTTTATGAATAACAATAATTTGACAATTTATCATTTCGTGTTTGTTTTTGAAAAATGATTGTTACATATACATGTACTTGTTTATTTATGATTCATTGTCAAAAAGTACTTTTGTATTTTATTTTATTATGTTACCGATAAATGTTCTACTAATATGAATGCAGAAGAAAATAAATCAAAATCAAATCAAAAATTCATCACATATATTGATTATGCCTTCAGCAGTAGACATGGTAGACCAGTGGCGGATCCAGGATTTCTTGAGGGAGGGGGCTCAATATTCACAAAATTTTCTGACAAGCAACAAGAAAGAAAGAAAGAAAGAAAAAAGGTCATCAGCATTTTTGGGCCCCTTTTCCGGCGGATCCACCACTGTGGTAGATTACGTAGCATGGATCTTCACAGAGTTTCATTCCGGAAAGCCGACGAAAATCTTTATTTTTTTTGTTTTGTTTTGTATTTATTTTATTTTCTTTTTGATTTTTTGCTTTCTTGTTGTTGTTGTTTTTTTTTTTTGGCCTTTTTTTTGGTTTAAATCTGCACTCTCAAATGTTGGTTAAAAATCATTAGGTTGATTAAAATATGAACTTACCAACTGTTACTTTAAAAGAAATTGTATGTAAAACATATGTGGATTTTTTTTTAACCAACAATAATTGGTAGGTTCGTATTTTAACCAACCTAAAAACTTTTCCGAGGGTGCGGCTTAATAGTCATGGAAATTAAAATTTATTTCTGTAGAATGTGGACATACGATATATTACAAAGTTATTGGTCATACGAGTGGTCGGGTGGTTTCAATTCTTGACTTGAGAAGCGAAGGTCGTGGGTTCAAAACAATAATAACACATAACAAAATCATTTACAAATCAATATGATAATATAACAGTAGCGTATATAGGGGTAGGGGGCACGTGCCCCGGGCGGCGCTTGTGGAGGGGGCGCAAAAAAAAAAGCAAAGGAGAGAAAGAAAAAAGGGGAAAGGAAGAAAATCATATCCTTATGGATAATGCGCCCTCAAATATGCAGGGAAAATGCACTTGAAATCCAGTTTTTGAGGGCCGAAATACGAAAATTTTCTGAAGCTCAGTCGCTTTGCTCCCTTCCATAATTATTTTCTTTCAGGATCTCGTAATTGCGCACCCCAGTATATAGTTCTTAAATAGCTTAGAGGGTTCAAAATTTGAAAAATAAAGATGTAATTGTCGTTGCTTTGCTCGCTATCATGTAAGTTTCATCGGATTCCTAAATATTGCTCCCCAGCCCTAGGATAAAGTGTATAAAACAGCATTTGCATGGGTTCAACATTTGAAAGAAATCTCAACTTCAAGTCGCCTTGCTGAATTTCTCGACTATTTCTCAAGGGTTTTCGTTAGTTTTCTTGTTCTTCTTCAAGTCATAAGCCTAATGTTGCCATTTTACGACCGCAACAACAGTGAAATCATACTGTTTACTTACCAATATTGGCATAAATTTGTTGCAAATTGTTTTCGTTATCAGCAGAAATGAACACAATTATCGTCATCGCAGTTAGTCTTACTTTAAGCTCTAAATTACTATTATCACAGTAGCTAATAACAGACAAATTAATGTAAACAGACAAATTAATGTAGCGAAGGGAAGAAAAATGTTATTTGAGCAACGATTCGAAGCGAAATATTATGATTAAATCACATTATCGTAATGATTTGACAAAATGTGTGGACTCCTACTGAAACAAGTAAAAATTCAACAGTAAAGATGTATTTATTTATTTATTTATTTTATTCATTTCTGATATTTAGACAGGGTGACACGTTATCACAAATAGGGCCATATTAACTATAATACGAAACAATAGTTAAAAAACTAAAATCATGAATATAAACTCATAACAACAACAACAGTCTAATGAATGTTTGATTTGTTTTGTATATTGTTTTGTTTCTTTTTTTTTTTTTCAGGAAAACTTTGTTTTTGTTGTATCAGGCGAGAATGTTTTGTTAATCAGTACAGGGGTTTGGTCAATGTCTTAGATTTGGTAAAGATATGTTTCTTTCGTTGTAAATGTCAGCGCATAATCTTTCGTTTTGTCACTGTGACAGATCAAATGGACTGCTGTTGTATAAATTTTGCTGTTCCTTTATACTGAGATGGCGCTATACAACATTTTTGAACGGATGACCGACAACGTCTTTTTATTTCCGATAGATGGCGCTAGTCTATTTTTCATTGTAAACAGGAAGAGCTCCAATCTTGGTCTGAGTTACTGTGTACAGAATATATTGGTTATATATTTCCCCAGAATTTTGTATCAATGAAGGCTGGTTTGAGAAAACAATGCTTTTCTTCCAAGAGTCTGTAAATTTAAAAGAATCTAGGTTATATTTAAGTCTCTCTCTCTCCCTCTTTTCTTCCTATGTTTTTTTTTCTCTTTTCTCTTATTTTCTCCCGTCTTTTACTACTTCTCTCCTCTCTCTCACTCTCTCTCTCTCTTGCAGGCATCTCACTTACATGGTTTCTGTAAGAGTCTGTAAATTTAAAAGAATCTAGGTTATATATAAGTCTCTCTCTCTCCCTCTTTTCTTCCTATGTTTTCTTTTTTCTCTTTTCTCTTATTTTCTCCCGTCTTTTACTACTTCTCTCCTCTCTCTCTCTCTTTCAGGCATCTCACTTACATTGTTTCTGCCTCTCATTCTCTCCCTCATTGAAATTTTTGTCATCATTTTCTTTACATTTTTATAAATTTCTTTCATTTTTTCCCCACTCTTATTTTCAACCTCGCTCTCTCTCTCCCCCCTTCCTCCTCCTCTCTCTCTCTCTTTCTCTCCTCTCCCTTGTCTATATTTCTCATAATTGGTTTCCAGGTGCCTGGGAGCCGGGTGTGCGGGGGGTGCTGCAGCACCCCCTGCAATATTTTGAGGGGGTATACAGCACCCCTAGAAGGCTGAGTCAGAGATTTTTGGACTGAAAAAGAGACACTAAAATGCTGAGGACCTTTTTTTTTGCTTGTCAGAGATTTTTGGACTGAAATAGAGACACTAAAATGCCGAGGACCTTTTTTTTTTTGCTCACAGCACCACCAGTAACAAAATCGTTCCCAGGCGCCTGTTGGTTTCTGTTTATCTGCATCGCATGTAGAGTTTGTGCTTTGCCGTATTAGTGTTAAAATGGACAAATAAGACATAACATGAATCCGAATCTTATTTTGCTTTCATTTATCTACATAATATATTTTGACTTACTGATTACAGAAAGTAGACTTTTGTCTTTCATTAGCACATGCATTACAGAAATCATCTTAGTAGCATAATATTTAACTGTATTTATACATTGAAAGAGAAAAGTACAGCGGTGACTAATGCAGGATTCCGGGGGGGGGGGGGGGGGTGGTGTATAAATCTCATCAATAATAATGTATAAGGTGCAGCTATTTACAAATTTCAAGCTTGTGTATATGAACAACAGAATTTCGAATCTTATAGTATTTAGCACAATGCAGCTATTTTTCATATTATATGCATGCGTGTGTAATAAGTAATAAGTATAGCCTTTTGATCGATAACAAAACAGTGCAACTTTTTTCGTTATTATAGTATTTGTATATTCTTACCTATCAAAAATATGTGGAAAAGATTATCATGTCTCATAAACTAAATGAAAGAACCACAATCGAAAGCTTACATAAATATAAGTATAAGTATAATGCAGCTATTTAATGTTATGAGCATGCATGTGGAACGGGTATAGACTCCTTTTTTAAATCGTTTTGTTTTGGTTACCGTATATACAGGATACAGATAGCGAGAACAAAGTCACATGATAAAATATTATATATCTTCTATGAATATTCATGAGTGTTCTAAATACATCATTGGTCAATCAGTGCTCATGATAAAATACAATTTCACTAGGAATAACAAAGCTCTGTCAGAGCTCCGAATAGCTTCAACTATATTTTCCTGGGCAGAACTGCGCATGGTTTACATGTATTTGATATTTTCTTCCAAGACACTACTGCGCATGCTCACTGTTCATTGACAACATAATTTTGATAGGAGGGACCCTTTTCACACACCGTGACATCCACAAGCTAACCTTGACCACTTGATGATCAATGGTATGTGGAGACGGTTACATGTCGTTTTTCCGAAGGTTCGTATTTCCGAAGGTTCGTTTTTCCGAAGGTTCATAATTCCGAAGGTTCGTTATTCCGAAGGTTCGTTACTCCGAAGGTTCGTTTTTCCGAAGGTTCGTTTTTCCGAAGGTTCTTTTTTCCGAAAATGAAATAGGGTTCATAATTCCGAAGGTTCGTATTTCCGAAAATGAAAAGGGGTTCGTATTTCCGAAAATGAAAAAGGGTTCGTATTTCCGAAAATGAAAAAGGGTTCGTATTTCCGAAAATGAAATAGGGTTCGTATTTCCGAAAATGAAAAAGGGTTCGTATTTCCGAAAATGAAAAAGGGTTCGTATTTCCGAAAATGAAATAGGGTTCGTATTTCCGAAAATGAAATAGGGTTCGTATTTCCGAAAATGAAAAAGGGTTCGTATTTCCGAAAATGAAATAGGTTTCGTATTTCCGAAAATGAAATAGGGTTCGTATTTCCGAAAATGAAAAAGGGTTCGTATTTCCGAAAATGAAATATGGTTCGTATTTCCGAAAATGAAAAAGGGTTCGTATTTCCGAAAATGAAAAAGGGTTTAAATTCAGAGAATACGCGGTCAATCCGTATTTTGGATAGGGAGGAGGGGAAAGACGGCCAAGTGTAAAGATATTCATGTCGTACTCAATAATCATAACAATGATGATAACAATTATAATAAAATCCAGAGAAATAGCCATTATTATCGTAATTCCTATCAATATTATCATTATTATTATTATGATTATTATTATTATAATTATTATTATTATCATCATTATTGTTATTATTATTAATATTATTATCATTATTATAATTGTTCCTATTATAATAACCAATATTTGTGAGCGAGCGTGGAGAGCGAGCGCCTCAGAAATACATGTTTCATTTCTCATAAAATGATATTACTTCGGTGATTAAAATACATACTGATGTATTGAAGAAAGTGAATGATCGGATTCCGGATTAAATTTCCTACAACGAAATTGGCTTGAAGTTATTTATATAATCTATATACCGCTTTGGAAAATGAGACACACCAAAGTTCCAAGTAGATCTTTACAAGCAGAAAATGGTCACGTAATGTTTTTGAAAGGGGGAGCTGATGCCTCTTGGCAGAATATCATACTCCCCGTTCGTACAATTTGCAAGCGAGCGAAGCGAGTTAGAAAAAACATGAAACCCTTTTTTATTGTAATGGAAATGCAATTTCGCCATCAAAAGACAAATATAGAACATGTAATAATGAGCCATGAATAATATAACTGAACCCTACTGCCGAATATGGAATATTTGGGCACTTCACTCGCCCTAATGAAGGGCGTTCCCTGTCCCAAACTATTCCGTTTCTAAATCTTACGCGCTAGTGAGCAAGTAAAAAAAAGGAGATATTGTCTATAGAATAATGATTTTAGCCGACCATCTCGCTTCCCAAAATAAAAGGATGTTCGGGCACCACGCTGCTGGATTCCAGCGAGCCAAACATTGACACTTTATTATCTTTAAGATGTAATTACTTCGTGAACATAAATTGTGATTAAAAAAGTATACTATGAAAAGTGTAAACTAAAAATAAGGTGGGGCGTCCTGCTTCCCTAGCCCTCAGAGTCATCTATTACAGAGTTTGGCCAACTCGGCTCCATGTAGGTAGCAATATGGCCCTTGTTGCTTTGTTAGGCAAGCACTAAACAAAGGAATATACGCCATGTTGTGCCCAAATAAACCGAGTTGGCCGAAGTCTGTAATATGGCTCTGTAGATGACTCTACAAGTCCTCCCCTCCGGTCCCCAAAACAACAACATAATATTACAGAGAGTTCATAAAGGAGTCACTGCTATTGATAAGTGCCCGCTTTGTCTTGTGATAAGTGCCCTATACCTATATACCTATATATATATTTAATATATTGTTCGTATATACTCCGATGTCGCTTACAAATTGAGCCCTAACGTCCACAAAAGAACCACATAGGCCTACCTAGCTCAGAGAGGCTTCCTATATAATAGATTCCGATCCCCTACTGATATCAGCATAATGAGAGGCAGTGGAGCAGGGGGCAGTTATACAAGAATGAGCAGTGCCCTTACATCAAAACAGGAAGAACGACAATTTCTTTCTAATTTTTTTAAAGCTCGCTGGCTACGCTCGCTCGCATTTCCCATTGTCTTTTTATCATAATTTTTAGGAAAATCGCTGTTATTCAAAATATCTTCAATATGAATAATCAGATCATTGCACTCAACTGTAAAATATTTTTGTTTTCTTTTTTTTTTCTTTTTCATCTAGAACCATGCTAAGACATAAACAATAATGTGTCGAAAATGATATTCGATAGTGTATTAATGGGTGGGGACACCAACGAAAGCAATATACTATTGTCTCAGCTCAAAGTGGCGTTTCCCGCAATTTTTTCACCCTTTGTAGGTGCCCTTTGCCCCCAAAGTGCCCCTTTTGTTGGTGCCCCCACCCATTTTGAAAGACGCTCCACCGCCCCTGCTATCACCCACACTGGGAGTTACTAAAGTTCTGGATTCTGATCTTTACCTCCTATTTTGCTCTTTTTAGTTATATATTGTGATATGATTTACATTGCATACAAGAATTATCTTTTGATGAACATTGACGAGTGCATATGGACGTCTATTAATGACGTCTATTATTCACAAGTAATATAATGTGATAATGCTGAACTCACTTTCCTTTTCAGATGATGATAGAATCTTAATTACATTCAAATGATCCTAATGATTACTAGAGTTTTGTAACCATGGGCCTATTTCTATCTGTCAACCTCAAAACACATATCCAGTGGATCCAAATTTCTACATATCCATAATGAAAATTATAGTGTCCAAAGCATATTATGCTAAGGCTGGCTACTAAAATAAGGCAATTTTTTAACACGTAATTTTTTTCATTTAGTATGCATGAATGTGTAAAATTATTTGACTATATAAATTCATTATGCAAAACATAACATCATATTTTACTCCCATTGCAGGCTAATTTTGTGGGTTGTGACCATAGCTTTAATGCCAAATGAATTTAAAGTAGAGAAAACCTTAGGTTGGTGAAACATTGTAGATTGACAGATTGACGGGTATTATATGAATACACAGATGAATTAAGAGTGAACATGACTGTCATCAAATAAACTGGGAAACTTATACGTAAAAATGAGAGTGTTAAGATATATCATTTCAGGTAAAATATTAAGGAGCACATATATACTTCTTATAATAATGTTTGTAAGTGTCTTTTGTTGATAGCATTTAAAGATGATAAAGTGTCCTTTTTTCTCGTTCGTTCGTAAAACTTAAACTTTTCTTGGATGCCTCGTTCAGCAAATATACACATATTCGTGTTGCAAAGTGCCCGAAATCCGACATAATTATCAAGTATAGGAGGTGGTCATGTACATAAACTTTTCTCGTGTATTTCTTTGACAAAATAAAATTGTAGGTTAATTCTTTCCCCGCTCTCTTCGCTCGCTCATAAAATTTAGAAAATGTAGAAACATAATGGTGGATTTTCGGGAAAGATGTGTCAGCCCCCCCCCCCCTACTTAAAAAAAGGGAGTTATGCGGCCCCTGTAATTATAAAAATTATAGTTAACCTATATCTGCGATTACTCGATAATTTATGTTTGTATAAAGTAAGCAAACAGTGGAACGACGGTTTTAAGTCACTTCGAGGGGCATGGTGACCGCATCCACTTGGTTTCAAACACGAGGCCCTCAAATACACGTAGTTATTGTATTAAGTTCCATTATATGAACTTTATAAAGATAACTGCGTACTGCACAATGTGAGATCACATGATCAGGCTTATGACTTGTGATAAGATATATAAATTTTCCTACCCCACCCCTATCATGGGCCTTGCTAAAATGGGTTGGGGCAGGGGTGGGGTGTTGGGATGTCACTCCCCCTTTCATATTCAACATTGCTGTCAGTATATATATGCGCCACTATGTGGGCAAAAAGGAGGGAGAGGGAAGAGAAAGGAGAAAAGAAAAAGGTGAAAAGATTCATTAGAGGTTAGAAGGGAAAAAAGAGAGAAAAAGAAGAAAAAAGGAAAGAAAACAGAAAACCTAATTCCGATTTTTTCAACACTGAAATTCGTATATGCATATGGGAATAAATAGATTATAAGAAAAAAGCGAAAGGAAAACAAAGAAGAAAGCGACAGGATGAAGAAAGAAGAACTTTGAGATGAGATTAACGATGAACATGGCTGCCCAAATACAGTTTTGTATCTCAGACCCGGACGAGACTCATCTTTCTTTCACATTCCTTTAATCCAAATAGGACTGGAGGGCAATTAGCGCCCCCCCCCCCCCCCCCCCCCCCCCCACCGCTGATAGTTTTAAAGGGCTTGCCGCGCGACCTTATGACTTTTTCTTTAGAGTGTAATGTATCTTTTGATACAAAATGTGTGTGTATTCCGGGTATGGTGTTACGTAACATTTGAAGGTCATATAATAAATGTCAATGAAAAATGGTAGGTTCGTATTTATGAGTAAAACCATTAATCATTTGTACAGTCCAACCGTCTTCTTTCCTATTCCATTTTCTTTCTTTTTTTCTGATTTTTTCGCCATCCGATGAGGGAGGGGTGGGGCGTTCCCTCCCCCCCCCCCCCATTGCTACACCTCTGCTCCTGACGAATTTGCTTTTTTTTCCAGGAATTATGAACCCTATTTCATTTTTCGGAAATACGAACCCTATTTCATTTTCGGAAATACGAACCCTTTTTCATTTTCGGAAATACGAACCCTATTTCATTTTCGGAAATACGAACCCTTTTTCATTTTCGGAAATACGAACCTTATTTCATTTTCGGAAATACGAACCCTTTTTCATTTTCGGAAATACGAACCTTATTTCATTTTCGGAAATACGAACCCTTTTTCATTTTCGGAAATACGAACCCTTTTTCATTTTCGGAAATACGAACCTTATTTCATTTTCGGAAATACGAACCCTTTTTCATTTTCGGAAATACGAACCCTTTTTCATTTTCGGAAATACGAACCTTCGGAATTATGAGCCCTTTTTCATTTTCGGAAATACGAACCTTCGGAAATATGAACCCTATTTCATTTTCGGAATTATGAACCTTCGGATAAACGAACCGTCGGATAAACGAACCTTCGGAATAACGAACCTTCGGAATAATGCAACAAATGTTCGGAATTACGAACCCTTTTTCATTTTCGGAATTATGAACCCCCAGGCATGGGAAATTAGTGTTTCGGAAATACGAACCTTCGGAAATACGAACCTTCGGAAAAACGAACCTTCGGAAAAACGAGATGCCCCCGTGGAGACGCTCCCTGCTAGACGTAAAGATTAGGCGTAGTGCAGACGTCGGCAGTGACCATCATCTGGTGACAGCATTCATTAAGACAAAGCTGAAGAAGACCGAAGCTAGGCAAGCCATTCAGGCACGACTTGATACCCAGCGACTGAGAGACAACACCGTGAAGGCTATCTTTGTCAGTGAACTTGGAAACAGATTTCAGATCTTGCAGGACATTACAGATCAACAAGAAAATACCAATGTAGACACATCATGGAAGCAAGTCGCCGCATTGTACACAGAAAGCGGGAAGAAAGTAATAGGCCATCGTAAGAAGAAGATCAAGAAAGATTGGATACAGCAGGAAACCCGTGATGCTATTGAGGAGAGAAGAGAGAACAAGAAGAAGATGCTTGAGACAAAGTCCCCTAGACTAAGAGAGAGACAGAAGGAGATATACCGAGATGCCCATAAGAAAGTGAAGACACTTGCACGCCGCGACAAGATGGAGGCCATGGAACAACTGGCAGCGGAGGCACAGGAAGCGGCAGCCCGGGGAGAACAAGGGAGGCTATACAAGATCACCAAATAAGTGTGTGGAAAGTTCAAAGGGAGTACAGTGGGCCCAGTCAAGAACAAACAGGGACAACTGCTGACAACAGAAAAAGAACAAGAAAGAGATGGGCTGAACACTTTCGGGAAGTCCTCAATCGACCACCACCAGATGAAACAGCTGATATCCCAGAAGCTGCAGAGGACTTGGACATCAACATCGATTCACCATTAATAGAGGAGATTGTGACTGCCATCAAGACCCTCAAGAACGGAAAGTCACCAGGCCAGGACAACCTTGATGCTGAATTGTTCAAGGCAGATCCTGAACTTGCAGCCACCATCCTGCAACCCCTTTTCACAGCAATTTGGGAGAGCGAAAAAGTGCCCGAAGAATGGACAAAAGGAGTGATTGTTAAGATCCCCAAGAAAGGAGCCCTAAACGACTGCAACAACTGGAGAGGGATCACTCTTTTGTCGTGCCAAGCAAGATTCTGACAAAGGTCATCATCATGAGAATATCAGATGCTGTCTACAACAAGCTGAGGAAAGAGCAAGCAGGGTTCAGGAAACACCGAGGATGTGCAGATCAGATCTTCACACTCCGTAACATCTTCGAGCAGTGTAAAGAATGGCAGAGACAACTGTATGTGAATTTTGTAGATTTTGAAAAGGCATTTGACAGCATCCACAGAGAAAGCCTTTGGAACATCCTTCGAAATTATGGCGTCCCATGCAAGCTAGTCCAACTAATCGAGAGCGTCTACAACAACTTCAGATGCTCAGTGGGACACAGTGACACCTTTTTTGACGTTAAAACCGGCGTCAGGCAGGGATGTGTGATGTCAGCAGTTCTCTTCAACTTGGCCATTGACTGGGTCATGAGAAAGACAACAGAGGACTCTCCAAGAGGGATCCGCTGGAGCTTGTTCACTACTCTCGATGATCTGGATTTTGCCGACGACCTGGCACTGCTGTCCCATACACACCAACATATGCAGGATAAAACCAGCAGACTGCAGACGCATGGACAGCAAATTGGGCTCCGGATCAGCACTAAGAAGACGGAGACAATGACTCTGAATGTGAACAGGCCTGCTCCTGTTCAGGTCAATGGAGAAGATCTACGCCAAGCAGACAGCTTTACCTACTTGGGCAGCATCATCAGACCCGAGGGTGGCACAAAGGAAGACATCCACAGCAGACTGGGCAAAGCTAGGAATGTGTTTAGGGGAATGAACGACATCTGGAGATCTGCACAGTACAGTACCAACACCAAGCTGAAACTCTATCAGAGTTGCGTTGTGTCTACGCTTCTCTATGGATCAGAATGCTGGAGGATGACGGAAGCTGATCTTTCCAAACTTAGATCCTTCCATACCACCTGCCTCCGGCGAATACTGAGGATATTTTGGCCCGAGAAGATCTCCAATGAAGACCTGTTAAAGAGATGCCAACAAGAAGACATGGGAACCATCATCACAAGACGACGATGGAAATGGATAGGCCACACACTCCGTAAAGACCCAAAGTCAATCACAAGAACAGCACTGCACTGGACCCCAGATGGCCAAAGGAAAAGAGGAAGACCACGAATAACCTGGAGAAGAACAGTCGAAGGGGAGATGAAAACCATGCAGCACTCATGGGGTTCATTGGCTAGGCTGGCCCAGGATAGGCAGAGGTGGAGAGACTTTGTTGCTGCCCTACACACCACTGGGTGTAATGGCTGATGATGATTCTTTCTCACAGCTTGGTATATTTGTATATTAACAGAATGATATATAACATGCATTACTTTATAGATTCGGCATAATTATCAACATAGGTTTCTGGATCGATCATACATAATCCACAGTTCTCAAAATTAAAAAAGGTCCTCTTTTAACTCTATCATTAACATTACTCCAAATAAATTATAAATAGCATGGTGTTGAGTTTCCTACAAAAAAGGGGGAAAAGGAAGGATTTAGGTATTGAAACACATAGGGTAGAAATCAGATATAGCAGCTTGGGTAAAATCAGAGCTTTGATCACTGATATCCTACCAATAAGGGAGAGCCCTACAGCGTAATGTCTGGTCTGGCTTATACAAAGATTTACATTTCAAAGCCTCCAAGTGCTTTAAATGACTGTGTACGCCATGATTATGAGACCCTTCTCCTGAAATGGCCTGTGAACAACGTTATGATTATTGCCAATGCAAATCGCTTTACATTTGCTCACATTGATTCTGCATCCCGAGAATCTAAAACAGACATCCAGTGTTTGGAACAATCGAATTTATATTGGTTTAGAGCCTGAATCCATTTTTGAACACGAGAACATTGTCTCCATTGCTAGCTATCATAGTCCCTGATGACGTCATTATCACACGAGATGATGCTAGGATATTCTTCCTGAAATTAGAGTCCGTCAGTCTGGTTGATAGAGGGAATGATGCTACTATTCTCTTCTTCATATCACCCCCACTCATCACCTGATCAATCATACACTTCTTGTGCTTATCATCTGATGTCACGACGTAGAGGTCGTCTGTCACAGGATCAATGCAAGCATTCAGGATCTCATCGGTGTGCGTGATTTCCCTATGAGCACCTTCTCTGTTAATGAACACTCTGTGATCTGTTGGCCAGGGCTGAGCGATGGTGTGACCTGATGAAAGCAAACCAAGCATCGCTATATTTTGCGTACATGTGATGGTGTTCATAATCTTACCATCAGTTGGGTTGATGGCGTATATCTTAGACTGACCTGCCTCAGCAGCGATGATCATCCCATCCTGGTCAGCAGCAACATACACCCATGTGTTATCACCCGTCGTGTTTCTTGGTAATGTGACGTCATTGATCAGCTTCCACTGTCTGTCATACACGCTGATGCATCCAGTCAAACTGTCTCCTGTACAACCTTTACAGTATTTACCGCATACTACCTTGTCATCATTCAGCAATGCACAGGACGTGATCCAAGATGTATCACTTCTGGTTATCACTCTCTGAGTGTGTTTAGTGTTCATATCTAACATGTATGTATGTGTGTTGCCTGATAATCTATCTGTGATGATCACGTTGTATTCGTTTATACATCCTACAATCATTGGAGCTGTGATTTTATCTATGACATTGATTGTATCAATGAGCTTCCACTCCCCATTATACATATCGATCCGCCCATTATACTTCTCTCTCCCAGCACCCTTCACAAACCTCACACCTGATACAGTACGAGTGATATGTTTTACCCCACCGTCATCCAGTGGCTTCTCGAGTTCATCAGCCACTGACGTGTTCACACGATGCCCCTCTTTGACTACATTTTTATCGTCCTCAAGTACAGTGTCAAGTGTCTCTATTGTATTCTCTGTGGTTTTCATGTCATCTTGCCGTGATTTCTCCAACTCACCAATCCTTCTCTCAGTCTCTACATTGATGTTTTGAATGTCATTAAGAAGATCGCGTTGTTTTTTGTCCATGGGTTCTCGTCTTTTCTCTGAATTTGTATGGTTAATTTCAAGGCGCTTCTCTTTCTCCTCACTGTTCTTTCGAATCTCTTCAATGATCTTTTGGACCTGCTCTCCGAGTTTCTTATTCTTCTCATCAATCTCTTGGATGATTTTTGCAGCATCCTCCTGTTCTCTATCTTTGTCTGTTTTCATCGCTTCATCGACTATCGAATCAACTTCATCTTTTAAAGCTTGTAGATGGGCGTCGGTGTCTTGTCTACACTTTTGAATCTGATCTCCATAAACTCGATGTGATTTTAACTTGTCCATCGCCTTTTCTCTCAGCTCGTTGAGTTTCGCTTTATTTTCCATGATCGTGTCCTCTATATCCTGCAGTACGCAATCCTGCTGACGGTGATCTATCATTTCACATGAAGAACACAAAGCTACACTATGTGTTTTACAATACAAATCAATATCTTTATCATGTTTCTCACAAAAAAGATTGGGCCCACCCTTTTTTGCTATTCCGATGCATCCCTCTTTGGAGGCACAATCCTTGCAGAGCTTCTTCTTCTCCTTCACGAAATACGTCACATCTGTGATCGCCTCACAGTCGTCTCCTTCACAGATGTCTTCTGCAGAGCTGAATGTAGACGCCATGCTGTTCAGAGTATTGACCTGCAGAACACAGTCCATATAAAAGAAGGTTGCAATACAGAGAAAAGGAAAGAAAGAAAGAGAGAGAGAGAGCGAGGGGGTGGGGAGATGAAGATAATTTTTGATAACTTTGCAAATTATAGAATGAGCCTCTTGAACTTGGAAAGGGCATAAATGTTTTATCATATAGGATGAAATAAGAAACAGAAAAAAGGGTTTGCACAGCCCTTTTTTACTCTGACTACCAAAATCATTGTTCAGAATAAGTCTTGGTTCAGGGTTAAAACAACTTTATCCTCCGCTCTCTTCCCTTTCAGTTGATATCACAAACTGGGCACGTGCCCATCCCCAATGAATAATAATGATAGTAATGATAATAATAATGATAATAATAGTAATAGCAATAATGACAATGATGATAATGATAATAATGATAATGATATTAATAATAATAATATCAATAATTATGATGATAATAATAATTACAATAATAAAATGGAGAATAGACCACACAAACGTCATGGAATGATATTGGGAGAGCAATCCCGACAAGGAAAGAGGCTACATCAAGAGAATGTACAAGATCTGGCAAGACAGAGGTCTGTTCCCAGCATCTGAGCAGAGGCTGGCGGATCAGGTACGTGTAATACAAAGAAATGAATTATTGATAGAAGTCGAGAGGGAAGAGATCAAACGGAGGGTGGCTGTACCAGTAGTAGTGACAGATGAGCGGAAGGAGATTCCACAAGAAAGGGAAGAAGAGCTGAGAGAAGCGACAGCTCCGAAAGAAACAGAACTAAATACGTCTCCTGATATATTAGACGAGGAGCAGAAAGAGATAAAAGATGAAGCTCCACCACGGTCCACCTGAACCAGTAGCAACGATTGCCTTCTGGAGCAACATCTGGAGTCAGCCACATTACCACAATCTAGAAGCTCAGTGAGACAACCAAAGAAGAGTGTGCAAATGTAATTCCCCTGGAAAAAGCCTGGATGATTAGACAATCAACAATAATCAGCTAGAAAAGATCATTCACAAGTTGGCACCATGGAAGGCTGCCGGTCCAGACGGAGTACAAGCTTTCTGAACATGCAGAATAAAACGGTTCACATCTTTGCACGAAAGGCTGAGGCAGCAAATGGAGGAGATTGTTGTGAGCGGAAATCCACCTGAATGGATAACAAAAGGTCTGGAAGAACTGTCTTCATCCCTAAGGATTCTACCAAAGGTAATGTAACATCGAACTACCGGCCAATCACATGCTTGCAGGTCCTATGGAAGGTATTAACGGGAATATTATCAGAGGAGACTTATCAACATCTTGATGATCAAGACATAACGCAATGGGAACAGAAGGGATGTGCGAGAGGAAGTAGGGGTACAAAGGATCAACTATACATCGACAAAGGAGTGATGAAAGACAGAAAGAAAATAAAAACAAACTTGGCAATGGCATGGATTGACTACATAAAAGCCTATGACATGGTCCCACACTCCTGGATCAACGAGTCTATGGGAATGCTGGGAGTTGCATACAACATCAGAAGGTTCCTCAGCAAAAGTATGACGAGATGTAGAACGAAGCTGTAAAGTGCTTGGACAGGTCACTATCAAGAGAGGAATCTTTCAAGGAGATGGTTTATTACCACGCGTGTGCTAAGGAGATCCAGTCTTGGATATGAATTCAAATTAAAGCAAGGCAAAGATCAATCATCTGTTATACATGGATGACTTGAAATTATTTGGGAAGTCGGAGCGCGACATAGATTCTCTTATGAACACTGTTCGAATCTTCAGTTGAAACATCGGTATGCAGTTTGGGCTGGATAAATGGCAGTGATCACTCTACAGAGAGGTAAACAAACCAATAGTAGCAGCTTCAGAATGCCAAATGGCAAAGAGATCAGAGCAATGGGAGAAGACGATGCTTACAAATATCTAGGAGTACTAGAGGCAGATCGGGTGAACCACCAAGCTATGAAGAAGAAGATTGAGGCCGAGTACACCAGAAGAGTTCGAAAGGTGCTCAAATCTAAACTCAATGCTGGAAACAAAGTCAAAGCTATCATCAATACATGGGCAGTGGCCCTGTTTCCTGTTGACTATGCTTGGGATGTTCCACCCAAAGTCTGATGTAGATCGATAGGCTTTATACGCCAAGAGAGCAGGAGGATGCTGACTGATGGGAGTACAGGAAACTGTAAGGTATGAAGAACAGAGCTTATACTGCTATATTGGTGGAAAATGGATGAAATCGTGACTGCCATTAAAGGGTCTATGAAGAAAGGGAAAAAACTTGACAGCAAAACAGCTCAAGGGCTGATCAGAAATAGGAGACTTGAAGGATGGAAAGGAAATGTGATGCACGGACAACATCTAAGACAGACAGAGGAAATTGCGGCACCAGGGAGTTGGCAATGGTTGAAAAAGGGAAGCCTGAAAAGGGAAATTGAAAGTCTGTTGGTTGGTGCTCAGGACCAGGCATTGAGAACAAACCACAGGAAAGCAAAAATTGAGAAACAGGAAACATCACCATCATGCAGAATGTGCCATAGCGAAGATGAAACGGTAACGCATCTTGTGAGTGAATGCAGTAAAATGACACAGAGTAGGCCTACAAGGGAATGCATGATAGAGTGGCTGCTGCAGTCCAATGGGGTCTGGCGAAGAAGTATGAACTACCGCATGCAGACAATTGGTACGAACACAGGGCGGAACTCGTGATCGAGAATGAAGATGTAAAACTCCAGTGGGACTTCAACATCCAAACAGACAAGGTTATACAGGCTAGAAGACCAGCTATCAGTCTAACGAAAAAGAAGGACGAGGAATGTCTCATCATAGACATTGCAATTCCTGGAGACTGTAGGGCGTGGATTAAGGAGGACGAAAAGATCTGACATGGGAACTAAAATATATAACGTTTCTGCGAAAGGTATAAGTGCAGAATCTTTATAGGATCCAATAACCGGGGTAATAATCCACTGTAAAACGCCTTGAGCAGTTACTAACTGGAAAGGCGCCTTATAAATGCAGATTATTATTATTATTATTATTAAAGGTCATGGACTAGCATGAAATAGAAAATACGAAAAAGATTAGGACTTGTTGAAACCAAAACAAAAAGAAAGAGTAACCCCAGATTTCTGGATGAAATCCAGTTACTACTTAACTGAACATCAGGTTGTGGACAAATCGATAATAATGATAATAATAATAATAATAATAATAATAATAATAACAATAATAATAATAATAATAATAATAATGGTGGCTTCTTGTAAAGCGCTCAGGTCCGTCACGTCGTGACACTCAGGGCGCTCCAACATTATTACCCCGGTCATAGCCGGAAAGAGGAGAAAATAGAAAGAAAGAAAAACAGAAAGGGAAAGAGAGAGAGAAAGAGAAGGGGAAGGTAAGATAATAGAGACCCCTCCTACACCACCCTCACTCGAGGACCTTGGTCTCTTATTTCTTCTCTTTAGCAAGTCTGCTGCACCCCCCACCCTCACCTCGCCTCCGCAGACTACCCCGTTTATCTTTGAATTTATTATCAATACCTCTCATTATTTTATTTCTCTTCTTCATTCTCCACCCCTCTCTCTCTTTGTGTCTCTGTCTCTCCCCGTCCCCTCTCAGACAATTAAAGCTACACATGTTATATTGTAAACCAGTATTTGCCTCATACGTTTCTCACACGCATAATCCAACAAGTCATACAATGTAATACATTAAGATCATTAAAATACAGTTGTTCTGTGAATGTAACATAATAATACTAAAACGTACGGTTAATATGATAGGCCTACTCACAGTACAGTCTTAAATAGAAGGATTCTGTTGTCTATAACGTAGAGAAAATAAGAGACGAGAAACCTCACAGAATACAAGCCACAGCGTTGTAGGCAAAGAGATACATAAGGCGTTCCCCTGATGTAGAAAAAATGAAATCTAGTTCAGGAAAAAAACAACAACAAACAAACGTGCATAACCATGATCTGGTCAAATATTTTGACCAGTCTTTGAGTTCAAAGTTCACTTCCGTTCTCGATCATGTGCTTCCGTTATTTATATGTTTATTGCTATTTTCTATATCCTGCTCTTCCTGCGGTTCCTGCTATTGTTATTACCTCTGTACTGCCAGGTAATCAATTAAATACCCTATCCAAAGCCAAAGCTGAGGACACGTAGAATGAAACTATTCATAGATAAAAATTATTTTTCCTTTCAGTATTGCACGAAAGCAGATCGAAACTTCACTGAGCCGCTCCTTCCCAAATCCGTGTCAACAGTAGTCGAAAGAGTTTTTATGAAATTTGACTTTTTGTCGAATTTGGCTTTGTAATAATAATGATAATAATTGTACTAGTACTATGAAATCTTGAAAGCCTAATGCCCCCGTCAGTGGAATATGGCAACCCCCTCCCTAGAATTAACGTTCCAATTTTGCTGGCAAAACAACGTAAGCAGCGATACGCGGGCTTCTTCTCAGCACGCGCCCGTGGTGTTGACGGCAAAACAATGTAAACAGCAATACGTTGTTTTGCCGTGCTCACGTCTCCAATTTACAGTGTAAGTCGTCACATTTACGTCTGGGATCGACCTTTAACGTCATCATCCGAAAGACGTGACTGAGAATAGGAGAATACAGACGTTACCGCTAGACCAACTCTAAAACGTTTTTTAAACAACGCTGGAAGTGGAAGAGAAATATATTATATGCAATAAAAGTAAAAACAGGTGTACATGTCCCGGGGAGGGGGGGGGGGGGGCGGGTTAACTCAGTATAATGCGGTGGGTATGTGCCGTTCCAAAGCATACAATTTTTTCTTGTTGAGAAAAAGAAGAGGGAAAACCGTTCCAAAGCACCGCTTTTTTTTCATTCCGTCGTTCCAGCCGCTCCATTTCCCCCTTGAAAATTAAACTAGTTCCAAGGCATGCAGTTTTCACCCCCCCCCCCACACACACACAAAATAAAAACAAAACAAAGAAGATCATCCTTTTCACGCTAGTTCCGAAGCCCCCTTGGGGGAGGGGAGGGGTATATGTTTGATGCGATGGGATATGTTTGTCTAGTGTGAAGGGAAGATAGCATGAGACCTCACATTCACTAAAACAGAATATATGAATGTTTCTGAGAGAAAAGCTAGGCCTACATCATGAAAAGAATGTATGTAATCAATCTATACTCCTTCTGTCTAATTTCTCTCTCGCTAACCTTTCATGCTGCATATCCAACTGTATCAAGCCGGGGGGGGGGGGGGGGGGCACTCAACCTGTTTTTGGATGTGGGTGTGCCGCTGCCAATCTCAAAACAGGGGGCTAAGGAGCTAAATGGTTAATTGAGGAAGCTCATTTTTGAGGGTCTAAGGAGCGAAAGGGCTCATGGGCAGAGCTAATTTTAGCTGCTCGCGATCTCACTACTCTGGTACACATACGGTGCATGAGCTGAGTCAGCGGTCGCAGCGCTGTTTTTAACGCTGTACATGCCGCGCCACTGCACTGACTCGATGTCGCATGCAGATTGATCTCGCTGAGCCGCCGCTAGCACTAAGTTAGGGGGCACTAGGCCGCCCAGCTCCCCCGCTGCGCTGGCCTGGGAGGCTAGGGAGCGACCGTTCCCGGACGCGTCCCGGACAATGGGCTGTGCGGATTGTTTTCTCATAATTCTAGGGAGCGAGTCGGAAGCCAATCGAGGTGCGGTTAGTGAAAATCGCATATCATGGGAGCGACCCGAGAAGGTTGAAAATGGGGGACGTCACAGCGGCACATACATGTGTGACATATATATGTGAGTGCCCCCCCCCCCCCCGGGGTATCAAGCCCTGTGCTCATCTTCACACTCTCCATCCATCTTTCTCAACCCCCCCCCCCCCCCGTTCTCTCTCTCTCTCTCTCTCTCTCTCACACACACACAACTTGTGAATCTCGGCACCGCTTGAGGAAGGTGAGATGGTTGACAAGTCTGGCCTGTTTGATGTGGTCTCTTTCAACATTGGCGGTACCAGGATTTTTAAAGTGGGGGGGGGGGGGGGCAAATGGGGGGCAAAAGAAAATGGGGGGGGGGGCAAGGGCGGACAAAAAAAAATTGCATGTACATCGCAAAATCAAGCGCGAGTGGGTAGGGTCCAGGGAATCACCTTGAGGCCCCGGGAGAGTTCCAGGGGCGGAGCACCCCCCCCCCCCCCCGCCACTGCTTTCCAAGTTTCCGTTTTCTTTCTTTTTCCTTCTTTTCTCCATTCCTTTTTCACTTTTTTCTTTCCTTTTCTTTTCTTTCTCATTTTCCACCCTTTTATTTTTTTTCACTCCGAAAATTATTGGGGGGGGGGGGGGGGTCAAATGCCCCATGCCCCCCCCCCCCTGGTGCCGCCACTGTCTTTCAAGCTTCCTAGTTGACTGGTGGATATGCTCCCGTAGAGTTGAGTAAGGTGATCTTTGAACGTTTTCATGGTGGAAGGATAATAGAAAGTTTTACGGTTTATCACCATGTGATAGTCCTGAAAAGGAGTGTTTGTGATTTGTCGTGAGGTATGATAGTTCTCAAAAGAAGTGTTATCGACGTTTCGACCAGTGTAGTCGGGTCGTCCTGTTGTACATTATCATGTCGGCTAATCTCGATGGCCTCATGCACGCACCCGCCTGGTGTGCCAGTGTTTGATGGATGTAAGTAGCTTGGCGTCATCCCAGTTGATGTTGTGTTGTTCTTGGTGGGCGTGCTTGGCTATTGCAGACTTTTCCCATTCGCACCTGTTGAAGCTGATCTGGTGTTCCTTGAGTCTGGTAGATAGGCTGTGTCCCGTTTCGCCGATGTAGACCTTGCCACAGGAGCATGGAATTCGGTATAATCCAGGCCCGTGCCATGGGGGGCTTCTTGTCCTTGTGAGTAAGGAGGGCAGTATGCAGTTTGTTAGATGACCTGTGCCTGACTTCAATTTTGGCTGACTTGAGGATACGTTGAAGTTTGTGGGATGTGGAGCCTATAGTACTACTGTAGTCTCGGTTGGTTCTTTAGGACGCGGTGGAGCAAGCTTGGTCTTGATTTTGTGTGGTGCCGTTAATGGTCGTGAGAGCAGACTTGACGTGTTAAAGTTCTTCTTGAAGATGGTCAACATCGCTGATGGAATAAGCCCGCTTGGCCAAAGCTTTGGGAACAGATTGGATGACTGAAGGGTGGTGGAATGACTTGAAGTGGAGATATCTGTCTGTATGTGGGCTTGCGGTAGACCTGATGTGAGAGGTGGTTGTTTGGATTTGGTGTGACGAGGACATCTAAGAACGGGATTGAGCGGTTCTCTTCCCATTCCATCGTGAACTTGATTTTGGGGTGACGAAAGTTGAGGTGATGAAAAAAGGCTTGTAGGCTGTCCTTGTCGTGTTGTCAAATGACGAAAGTGTCATCTACATATCTGAGTCAAAGTTTGGGTGGGAGGGCTGCCGATTGAAGGGCTGCTGACTCGAACTCTTCCATGTAGAGGTTAGCGACTGTAGGTGATAGAGGCGATCCCATTGCTGCTCCCTCTTGTTGCTTGTAGAAGCTGTCTCGCCATTGGAAGGATGTTGAATCAAGGCATGTGATAAGGATCTGGTCAGGTGACAAAGGTGTACGGTCTTGTAACGATGAGTCTTCCTGAAGTTTTCTCTTGATGATGTCTCTCTAGTGGCATTGATATTTTTCCATCATAATCAGATGTGTTTATGTGATTTCTATATTGATGTCATTGTTATTTACATCACAATCAGAGGGGTTTGTTTTATGTTTAAGCGATCTCTACATTGATGAAATCGGTATTTGTCATCACAATCAGAGGGGATTATTTTGATAAGTTTATGTGACCTATATATTGATGACATTGGTATTTTACATCACAATCAGAGGGGTTTATCTCTATAATGATGACATTACTAATTTACATCACAGTATGAGGGATTTGCTTTATGATTTTTATGTGATCTCTATATTGATGACATTGGTACATTACATCACAATCAGAGGGGCCGTATATTTTATAAGTTTATGCGATCTTTATATTGATGACATTGGTATTTTAGATCACAATCAGAGGGGTTCATTTGATATGTTTATGTGATCTCTATATTGTTGACATTGGTAATCTACGTCACAATCAGGGGGGGGGGGGGCGGGGTTATGTCATCTCTATACTCATGACATTATTTTTACATCTCAATCAGAGGGATTTACTTGTACATGTTCATAATTATGATTTCTACGTTGGTGACATTGGTACAGGTATTTTACAATGCTCAGTTGAGAGTCTTGTATATTTACTATGCCAACGACAAATACAAATATAAATAAATCCTGCCATTCAGTCCAAAAGAAAGAGCGAGAAAAAATATATAAAGGAATTAGCAAATCAATGAAAAAAAACAACTTTAGTGCAGTAACATAGCCGTAAATCGGAGAAGCAGCCGCATACGGTATGGGACGAGCTAACATTCTCATTGACAAAATATGATGGTGATGGTTCAAAAGCCAAAGTTAGATGTAAAAGATGTTAAAGGTGAGGAACAATCAGCATCCCCCACCCCCCTCAATCATTCACGGAAGTGTCATTATTGCCACAGAGGGGTATATGCAAAGAGTCAATTATATTACCAGCAACTGTATCACATGACTGAGAATAAATACAAACTTTGAACGAGAGCATTAATGTTATTTCATGAACTCAAATATTATGTTCGATAAAAATTTGTATCAACTGCGTGTACTTTATCAGCAATAAAATCACATAATAAAAAAAAAAATCAATATTTATTTTGAAGTGAAACATTAAGACTGCAGAATAATAAATTCGTTTTATGAATATATTTTACATTACTGGAAGGTGGCTTGAACATCGCTTTAGATGTACTTACAGCGCTGTTGCATCTTTCTATGTATTTTTGTCGCTTATTTCCTCAAGATTAGACAACATAATCTTCTTAAAGACTGTGAGTATCATAATTACCATAAACTATATTATCTGATATCTATATTAACTAATACATTTAGTCCCATTTTGTTGCAATATATTCTACGATACATTACATGTACGTTGAGGGGCGTGGTTGCAATCAGTATACAGTGCATAAAACTGAGCTTTTTCTGAGCTTTTTCTGACCTTTTTGTAAACAAATGTAAAAGCGTATATATATAGCGTTTTGTCTATGTAAATTGACTAGTTTGTAAAGGTACGGTAATAAAAATAATCCATTAATAGTCCTCTTTTCCTAAATGGGGAAATGATATAGCCTAAGGAAATTATAGGCCCAACTGAAGTCATTGCATTAACTATATTAAGTTTAACGTGGAGAAGGTTTACGGTTCACCATGTGTGTTGGTAGGAGGAAAGGGAAAAGCAAATTAGAAATGGATAGACGAGAAAGGATGACAAGAGAGAAAAGAAGAAATAATCTTTCGTGACAATGGGTGAAGTCCTGAAAAGGACTGTAGACCAGATGAGATGAGATGAGAAGACTTGGTTGATGATCGATGGATGAGCAGCGATGGATTGAGTAGCGAAGGTTTGAGTAGATGAGGCTTGAGTAGGAGGTTACTCGACGTTTCGGACAGGTTGACTGTCCGTCATCAGGAGTCAACCTGAAAACGTGGAGAAGGTTTACGGTTCACCATGTGTGTTGGTAGGAGGAAAGGGAAAAGCAAATTAGAAATGGATAGACGAGAAAGGATGACAAGAGAGAAAAGAAGAAATAATCTTTCGTGACAATGGGTGAAGTCCTGAAAAGGACTGTAGACCAGATGTCATCAGGACGGACAGTCAACCTGTCCGAAACGTCGAGTAACCTCCTACTCAAGCCTCATCTACTCAAACCTTCGCTACTCAATCCATCGATCATCAACCAAGTCTTCTTATCTCATCTCATCTGGTCTACAGTCCTTTTCAGGACTTCACCCATTGTCACGAAAGATTATTTCTTCTTTTCTCTCTTGTCATCCTTTCTCGTCTATCCATTTCTAATTTGCTTTTCCCTTTCCTCCTACCAACACACATGGTGAACCGTAAACCTTCTCCACGTTTTCAGGTTGACTCCTGATGACGGACATTTCTAATTTGCTTTTCCCTCTCCTCCTACCAACACACATGGTGAACCGTAAACCTTCTTCACGTTATAAGCTCCACCATGCAAACCTTCAAAGATCATCTATATTAAGTTTCTCTCGTCTCCCCACTCTATCTCACTCCCACTCTCTCTCTCTCTCTCTCTCTCTCTCTCTCATTGTGTCTGTCTCATGAATTGTTCTTTGTTGCGTTCTGCAGGTCAATACTCTGATCAGCATGGCATCTAAAATCAGCTCTTCAGAAGACATCTGTGAAGGATACAACTGTAAGGCGATCACAGATGTGTACTACTACGTGGGGAAGAAGAAGAAGCTCTGCATAGACTGTGCCTCCAAAGAGGGATGCATCGGTAAAGCAAGAAAGGGTGCGCCTAAAATTTATGGTAAGAAACATGATGATGTAACGAAAACTCATAGTATAGCTGCAAGTCATGTTTGTGCCATTAAAAATCATCAGCAATCTAGTGAAAAACAAGATGTAGATGCCGCGATGAAGGAAAATAAACCAAAACTAAACGCTTTCAGAGAAGACAGGGAAAAGAATGATGCTGCAAAAATCAACCAGGAGATTGATGAGAAGAATCAAAACCTCCGAGAGCAGATCCAGAAGACCAGTGACAAGATTCGAGGGAACAATGAGGAGAGAGAGAAGCGACTTGAACTAAACCATACAAATGCGCAGAAAAGACGTGAATCCATACACTATAGGCAGCGCAGTCTCCACGCTGATATTCAAAACATCGCTGAAGAGAGCGAGGAAAAATGGTTGAGTTAGAGAAATCATGTCAAGATGACATGAAAACCACAGAGAATACACTACAGACACTTGACACAGTACTCGAGAACGATGAAAATGTAGTCAAAGACGGGCATCGTGTGAACACATCAGTGGCTGAAGAACTAAAGAAGCCACTGGATGAGGGTGGGGTGAAACATATCACTCGTACTGTATCAGGTGTTAGGTTTGTGAAGGGTGCTGGGAGAGAGAAGTATAATGGGAGGATTGATGGGTATGATGGGGAGTGGAGGCTCATTGATACAATCAATTTCAAAGACAAAATCGAACACCCGACCATTGTAGGATGCATAGATGAAAACAATGTGATCATCACAGATACACATATAAGTAGTACAGATACATACACGTTAGATATAAATACTAAATACACTCAGGAAGTGATAATCGGTAGTGGTACATCATGTGTTATCTCCTGCGCACTGCTGAATGATGACAAGGTAGTTTGCGGCAAATTACAAAGTGGTTGTACAGGAGGCAGTGTGACTGGATGCATCAGTGTGTATGACAGACATTGGAACCTGATCAATGACTTCCCAATACCAAGAACAGCAATGATTGGTCTCAATGCGGTGGATGTTGCTGCTGACCAGGATGGGATGATCATGGCTGCTAAGATTTTTCAGTCTGAGATATACGTCATCAACCCAGCTGATGGTACGATTGTGAATACCAACACGTGTAGAAAAGAAAATATATTGATGTTTGGTGCGCTGTCATCAGGTCTCATCATCACTCAACTCATGCCGTTTGATCGCAGACTGTTCATCATCGACAGAGAGGGTGCTCAAAGGAAAATCACCCACAGTGGAGAAATCCTCAATGCCTGCAGCGATCCTATAACGGACGACCTCTTCGTCGTGACACCAGATTTTGTGTCCAAGACGTGTGTGATTGATCAGGTGATGAGTGGGGGTGATACGAAGAAGAAAAGAGTAGCATCATTCCCTCTATCAACAAGAATGACAATGGAAGACGATATAGGGCAACATCTTATATTATCGCGAGTAGTGATGACGTCATCAGGGAATATGATAGCTAGCGATGGGGACAACATTCTCGTATTCAAAAAGCTACTAGTATTTAGGCCGTAAGTCAGTTTATATTGAAATTGGATGTTTAATGTATTTAATATCAATAGTATGTGATGTCATCACGAGCAGCTTGTAAATAAGTTTAAAATACATATACTAAATGAATGTATGCAGATTAGCCATAATTACACAATGCACAGGAGTGGGTCCAGGATTTGTCATTCATTTTGTGTTATGTGCTGTTTTTGCTTCGGTGAAGGTCTTACTTACATGTGTGAAGCAGCCTTATTAATTAAGAAGGTCTTTAGTATAGATTTTCCCGTCCAATTTTGTCAAAATAGCACCCAAATTGTCGATAACAGCACTCAATTTAGAACGAATTTGAATAACGATCAGGATCATCATTCAATTTACAAATAATTTGATTCAATTGGATTTTTTCATCGTGCGATCGCCAAGTTTTGTCAAACCGAATTGAAATAACACCACTCAACTTAGAAAATCAGGTGATCGGAAGAGCATTCAATTTCGTCTGAAAAATAATGTAAACTGCGTGGTTTAAACGTTCAATTCGGTCTACAGGCGAGCATCTATGGAATGTGCGCAATCAAATTCGTTCAAATTCGTATTTATTTCATTTCCAACAGAAAGAAAAGACAATGGCATTACAGATATTGTTACAGAAAATATGAAAAATATATGTACAAATTCAATTTACCTTGATAAGTGTAGAAGTACACTGTACATATATAAATGCATTATTATAATGAATTATTAAAATTCTTAATTTCTGAGGAAATGTGGGGGATCCACTAAAAAGCAGTGCTTGTAATTTGTGGATCCCCCGGGGAAAATAACATCGTTTCAAATTGTGCCTACGAAGACTTGGAAAACACAAAACAGTGTTACAGAACAACAAACAAACACGAAACGACGAGGAAAAGGGAAACAGATAAAAGAAAAAGGATCATGAAAGATGGACAATGGGAAAGCAGGACAAATCATGACCGAAAAAGGAGGTAGTTATGTTGGTGATTCTGGCAAGTTGAAATCATAAGACCAAATAGAAATTCAGTAAATTGAGCAGATGATGAAGACCCAAATGGAAAAATAAGAAGATACCAGCTGTTATTAGGTTATTGTTGTATATTATTATAAGATTTGAGAAAAAATATTTTTAGTTTTTTCTTAAAAGAATTTAGGGAAGGACTACTTTTGATATCTTCGCTTAAAAAGTTCCAAAATCTAGGACCATCGTACATAAATGTCTTCTTCGCTAATAAAGTTCTAAAAAGTGGTAGATGAAACTCGTTTGACCGTCTAGTTGGGTAATCGTGAAATGACCGATTTTGGGGGAACATGGCATCAAATATATGTGGAAGGGCCTTTCTACTGTAGTTATACATAAATTGTCCCAAATGAAATAGATACAGATCATTTATTTTTAATAGTCTGCTATCAACAAATAACGGGTCTGTGTGTAAGAGTATAGCAGAATTGCAGATAATACGGAGAGACTTCTTTTGTAATAAAAGTAGTCTATCTATTAGAGTTTGTTGGGTATTGCCCCAAGCAAGTATCCCATAATTCAGATAAGGTAAAATTAAAGATGAATAAAGCATCAATAGGGATGATGTCGGAAAATGAAATTTAAGTTTGTTTATTATGCCAATATTCCGTGAAATAATCTTACACGTATTATCTATATGGTATTTCCACGAAAGTTTATTGTCAACAGTTATGCCTAGAAATTTAATAAATGAGACAACTTCTAAAGGGGTATCGTCAAACACTATATCCATGGGCAGTGTGTCTATAGAATTACTGAATAACATATATTTGGTTTTTTGGAGGTTGAGGGATAGTTTATTGGCTCTTATCCATTGGGTGACTTTTTCAAGCTCAGAGTTTACAACATTGACTAAAGTATTTGGATTCTTGTGGGAATAAAATAGATTAGAATCGTCTGCAAAAAAAATAAACGAAAGGACATCGGATGATTTACAAAAGTCATTTATATAAATAATAAACAGTAAAGGGCCCAACAAACTGCCCTGGGGGACTCCACAATTTATGTTTTGCATATTGGATGTATGATCATTCAAAAATACGTACTGTCGTCTATTGGATAAGTAGCTCCTGAACCACTCCAAGGCCTTCCCACGCACCCCATAATGAGAAAGTTTGAATAATAAGATGTCATGATTGATGGTGTCGAAGGCCTTGGAGAAGTCCAGGAAAATACCAACCAGATGAGAACATTTGTCTAAAGCATGCGCTACTTTGTCAACAAAATTCAAAAAGGCATGTTCTGTGTTATGTTTTTCTCTAAATCCAAATTGAAAGTTGGAAAAAATATTTTGAGTTTTTAAAAAGTTGACAGTTCTACGATAAATAGCTTTTTCTAGAATTTTCGACAAGGAGGATAATAGAGAAATAGGTCGATAATTACTAACATTCAATTTGTCACCCTTTTTGTACAGGGGTATGACCTTTGCAATTTTCATGTTATCTGGGACTTGTCCATTGAGTAACGATAGATTAAGAACATGTACTAAGGGATTAACAATTGAAGATATTACACCTTTTAAAATGAAATTATTAATATCATCATAGCCGGGACTCTTTTTGTTGTTCAGACTAGATACAATATCAATGATATCTTCTTTGACTATAGGAGTGAAAAAATAGAATTGGGATTAGGTGTGCCTAGGTATTCAGAAAAATGTTTGGCTGAAGGAGGAATACCTTCAGCTAAATTTACTCCTACAGAAGAAAAATAGTTGTTAAAAGCATTGGCGATATTTTCAGGATCTTCAACAATGTCATCATTATACCTAATTTTAGTTATTTCTGATTTGTTATTGGATAGGTTCATTGCTTGTTTTAAAATCTTCCAAGTGTTTTGAATATCGTTCTTATATAAAGCTAACTGGTTCGTAAAGTATCTTTTCTTTGCTAATCGTATTGTTTTAGTTAAAATATTTTTATATCTGGTATATCTAGCCTTTGCTTGTTCAGTGCCTTTCATTTTAAATTTATAGTATAAGTTGTTTTTTCTGTTAATAGAACGTAAAAGTGATATAGAAATCCATGGAAGTCTCGGTGATTTTTTGTAGGTGGTTCGTTTGTCTTTAACTTTAGGAATGTGAATATCTAGTTGATTATGAAATATGTTAAGGAAATTATTAAAAGATAAATTTACGTCATTAGTATTATAAACACACGACCAGTCAGAAGAGTCTAAAGAAGCTCTAAGACTGGTAATGTTTTCATTGGTAGGTCTCCGTCTTGATGGTCTGTGAGGGGTGTTTAATGAGTGCTTAAGGGTAAAATGTGACATAACTGGATAATGGTCCGTTATATCGGATAGAATTACAGAAGAGTCCGGGGTTGGAAGAGTATTGCAAAAAATATTATCAATAAGGGTGGCAGAATGATTTGCCATGCGAGTAGGTTTCGATATCAAAGGCAAGAACGAGGCAGTCAAAAATATTTCAAGAAATTCATGGGATATATTATATATATATATATATCAATATTGAAATCTCCCATTAAGAAAACGTCTTTGTTTACGAAGTGTGGATTTTTGAGTAAGGTACACTAGGAAATCATTTGAGTTGGAACATGGAGGTCTATACATAATGCCTATAATTATATTTCTAGTATCCGGAACATTAATTTCGATAAAAAGTGACTCTACTATTTCGTTCATTGTATTAATTTCATTAATAATTGTGTAGTCGTACTTGTGTGACACGAAAAATGCAACACCTCCGCCAGGTCTGTTTTTTCTATTATTGACAAGAAGATCATAACCATCTAATGCAAATGGTAGGTTGGATTCACAGGATAACCAAGTTTCTGTAAGTCCTATTACGGAAAACGACTGTTTAGATGGATTATCTAATAACAATTGAAATTCTTCGAAGTGTTTATTTATTTATTTTTTTTTATAACAACCTGCAAAGCAGGATTTTCTGCATTTATTGTCAAATCAAATAACAAATTTACAAACAATTATAGTAATAAATATACAATATAATTGTTCAAATTACAAATGTGACAGTTAAATAACAATGACAACAGAATAAAGACATGATTATAAATCTAAATGAACAAGTAGAAATGGCAGAAATGCAGGGGCCAGCTATCTTAAGCAAAATGCTTGAATGAATAGCAGCCAGTGGAAAGGGTTACATGGAAAGCATAATTAATATAAAATGTCTATATCATAAAAGCGATGTCACTAACTGAAAAAAATTATTTCTTACTACAAAAAGAAGGGGAAAGGGGGAAGGAAAAGGATTGAAGTGAAAAGTGTGCAAGTGAGAAGTTTACAAATAAGTGTATAGCAAATACTTCTTTAACGAAGCTTTAAAAGAAAAAAGAGATACGGCGTGTTTAATATCATGAGGTAAATTGTTCCAAACATCTGGACCGTGATATCTTATCGTTTTTTGAGCTATTATTAATTTTGGATTTGTTAAATGAAGATCTGATGAATGTCGTGTCGGGTAGGAATGGACATCTCTGTTGTAGATAAAAATATTATGAAAGGATATTGGTGTAGCGTTGGTGGAAAATTTATACATAAATATAGCAGTTTGGTAGGTGTGAATATCGTTAATTTTCAATGTTTTAAACTTATGAAATATAGGATCGGTGTGGGCTAAATAATGAGAATGAGAACAGATACGGAGTGCTTTCTTTTGAAGACGCAACAGAGTGTCTATATTCATTTTGTTACTATTTCCCCATACTATGTTACAGTACGATATATGTGACAAAATAAATGAGTTGTAGAGCATTAATAGTGATCTTTGAGAAAGATAATATTTCAATTTATATAAAATACCTATGCCTCTTGCTACCAACATGCTGATGTTACGAACGTGACTATTCCAAGTTACATTTGAGTCGATCAATATACCTAGAAATTTTGTTTCATGTTTTTCAGTAACGGGCATGTCATCAATGAAAATATTATTGCGAAATACATGTGTAGAATTAATGTGTTTAAAGTACGTGAAGTTTGTTTTGTTTATATTGAGGGAGAGTTTATTGGATTTAAACCACAATGATAATTTCTTTAGTTCTAGATTCAGAGTTGTAAGAAGCATGTTTAAATTTGGGTGTGAATAAAATATGTTAGTATCATCTGCAAATAAAACGTATGTTAGTATAGGTGATGCATTGACAATATCATTCATATATATTAAAAACAGTAAGGGCCCTAAGATTGAGCCTTGTGGTACTCCACATTTCACAGTACATATATTAGATGATTTGGATTTGAAATTAACATATTGACGTCTATTATCTAAGTAGTCCTTAAACCAGGAAAGTACGATCCCTCTGATGCCATATGTCTTTAATTTACATAATAATATAGCATGATCCATTGTATCGAATGCCTTCGATAAATCCATAAAAACCCCAACAGTGTGCTCCTTTTTTGAAAATGAATCAGTTATTTTGTCGTAAAGTTGTAAAATTGCGTGGTCGGTCGAATGATTTTTTCTGAAGCCATATTGGTTGGGAATTAATAGTTTATTCATATCCAAAAAAGAGTATAAACGTTTGTAAACAATTTTTTCAAGTATTTTAGAAAAGCTTGGTAACAACGAGATTGGGCGATAATTTGCAATAAGGCATGGGTCATCTTTTTTAAATACTGGAATTATTTTGGCAAGTTTTAGTGAATCAGGAAAAATTCCCTGGGAAAGAGATAGATTGAAAATATGTGCCAGCGGGGAAGCCAGGAAATGAATAATTTGTTTTAATAGATGTACACTTATTCCATCATGGCCACTAGATTTAGAAGGACTTAGAGATCGAACAATTTCTAAAATTTCATGAACATTCGTCGGATTAAAAAATAATGAGTGCTCGGTATGATTATTAAGATATTGTGAAAAATCATTATCATTAGTATCAATCTTTGAGGCCAATTTTGGGCCAACATTGGTAAAATATGTATTAAATGCATCAGCAATAAGACCATTGTCTTTAATGTAATTTCCATTCTCTAATATTTAAGCTTCTAATGTTTAAGTGTAATAGAGAAAATGTATCTTTTGCGAATTGTTTGGCGAGGTTTTTAAATTGAGACGCAGTTACATAATCAGATGAAGGGCTTTGAATTTGGTCATGATCAGGGTGAAAGTCGAAAATTTCTGTTGCTGAGTTTATATTGTTAACTACAAAATGGTTATACGCTACATCAGTTGCAGTATTATCATTCGTGTGATTTGTTGATGAAGTGTTTAATAAATCAAAAAGGTCATCATCATTTAAAGAATGGAATGGCGCATCTGCTAAGTTGGCCATAGAAGTACAGTCAAAATCTCAAAATTATATTGCATTTTCGGCTTTAGATTTATAGCAGTAAGAAAAGAATTGGGCGGTAGTACAGTCCTGCAAGAAAACACACATACGACAGTTTTACATGTGAACAAGTGCAGATACAAAAACACTGGAATACAGAGAATTGAACACTGACACCATACAACAGAAAAAGGATTGCAAGAAGGACTTGACACAAAGAAAGAAAGAAAAAGTACATGTAGGTATAAGTAGAAACAGCAAAGCACAGAAGTCTTCGTAGGCAGAGCGAACGAACGAGCAAATGAACAATAGTGGAACATCTCAGCATGTTCCTGGCGAGACGCCCAATAAATATAGTAACGCATAATAATAATATAGGAAAACCACTCAAAATGGGAAAATTAAATACAGGTGGATAAAACTAGTGTCATATTTTTCTTTAAAGCACGCAATGAATCAGAACAATGTGGGAAAAAGGAAACAAAAACAAACAAAGTAAGTCAACGTTGCACGTAAAGTTTGAATGAGAAATAGAATATGCACCTATATAAGAATTGAAATAAAGGTAGATATAAATACAAAGGCAAATGCGAAAGATTGGAACAGATAAATAAGAAAATCATGCAAATGTTACATCGAAGCTGAGCAAAGGTACATGCAAGGACTGAAACACTATGATATCAGAATATAAAAACAAAAACGCAAGAACACAGAGCCCCGCAGACTCGGCCCCTCCGGGCAGCGAGCATGCGTGGCGCTGCGCAGTTGGGAAGCAACAAAGAACCGATAATGCAGTTTATTAGCCAGTAAAGGACGGAAGAGGAGAAGAAGAAGAAGAAAAAAAAAAACAAGAAACGCCACGCCTCGCCGTCGAGACCCGTCAAGACCGAGTCAGCCGACCCATTCTCACTAAATAAGTGGCTCATTTCAGAGGCGGCGGAACACCGGGCCAGGACAGCGGGACCGGAGGGGGTACCCTTCGTTGGCCAAACAAAAGGCGCATCCCCACCTCCACCGTCCAAGCCCGCCGCTCCGCCGCCCCTGACTCATTTACTGTATACACGATAATAATAAGTTTAACTAATTGAGAATTCAAATATTAAAAGGTGAAAGCAATCAAAGCATGCAACCAAGACAATTACACATTGCGAACCTCTTGGGGATTTAAAATGAAAGGGTGAATGCATGCAAGACAATTTAACATTGAGTATGTTCAACTTAATTTAGAATCAAAATGAAAGGGTGAAAGCATGCAAGACAATTACACTTTGAAAATTTACATATGAAAATGATGAAAGCACGCAAGAAAATTTAACATTGAATAGTTTAACTTGAGAATTTACAAATGAAAAAGGTGAAGGCATGCAAGGAAATTTAACAGTGAGTATAGTCTCGGTTGAGAATTTACATGTACAAATGAACTGATGAAGGCATGCAACATATTGTCTACGTCTCACCTTAAATCTATTGACTTGCATGTATTTCTCTTTTGTGCCAGTTTTCTTCTGGAGTGGGTACCCCTTGTTGGAAAATTGCTGAAGATTATCATTAATAAAAGGACACTGAAGAATGCTTTACCCAAGAAAGCCCCGAGATTAAAACGGATTATTGCTAGCTGTACCATAACCTGTCAATTACTTGATTACAAAAGATCAGTTTCAAAGTGAGACACAACTATTTAAAACAAGGCAAGACCTAAAGAATTATAACTCGTGATTGACAGGAGTTTCAGGTACGTTGAAACTGCTAAAAAGTTAAATAATTAAATAAGGAATTTAAATCAAAATAATCAATGTACTGTTGTAAGTACATCCCTGAATGAGTTTTAAGAACGTCGATTGATTCGACATTGTGAATATTTCAATAATAGGAATTTGCAAAAGAGAAAAAAATATACATATACAAACACAGAGGTATATGGAAAATGGATCCTAGTTGGGAATGAACTATCTTAAATTTGCTAAATTTAAGCAAATTTTAATATAATAAGGAAGAGACTGACTGAAAAATTACAAGAATAGGGAATGCATTGTACATGTATTTCACTGAGCACCGAATCAAGATTGAAGCAAGAGTCATGGCATGAAAAAAAGAGAAAAAATGGGGAAAATGGGAAATTACACTGGAGAGTTCAAATCCTTTTCATCCAAATTATATTTTTGTATTTGTATTGTTTATGTTAATTTGAATAATTTGTGTACGAAAGGAGCGAGTAGCTTTATAAGAAAAGGCTTATTATTGTCACTTTCACTTTATGATCTCGTTGTAAGTGCAACACACAGTACTCTTAGCACGTTTCAGTATCGTTGAGTCGATCATGGCAGCTCGAAACCGTTATCACAGAATAACTAATGTCGATCGACGTCGGTTGATAGAGGCCTTCCAAGGCAACGCCCAGGACTGCTTGGAACTGGTTGACATTCTTGGCGTGAAACGGCAGACAGCGAGACCGATTGTGGCTACATTCCTCAGAACTGGAAGAACAGAGCAACTTCCTAGGGGTGGGGCATATAACACGAAGATGGATGAAGATAATTATGAGACTGAGTGGTTTCTGGAGCATGGCGTGCTCGGAAATTACGTCTTCATAGACGAGACGGGTTACAACGTTTGGACGAGGCGTACCAAGGGAAGGACTCATCGCGGCATTCCTGCGAGAAGAAAGGTTGATGGGCAGAGGGGGCGCAACTGCAATGTTATATTTGCTGTATCTGCTGGTGTCGGCTTCGTGCATCACCAAATCTCTTTCGGGACCGTGACGAGGGAAAGTTTTGAGCAAGTTCCTCGCAGCCACAGTAGCCGAGTGCGAGCAGATGTTTCCGGAGGATGATACGATCTACTTAGTCTACGATAATGCCAGACGTCATGTCCGTGCTCAACTGCCTGATGGGGACAACCACATAACATCGAGACGAAGCGGCTGCCGCCTTACTCTCCATTTTTAGATATGACAGAAATGGCACATTCAGCGTTTAAGGCCGCTGTGAAGAGGGCACTGGGACAGCCTGATCAACAACGGCTGCTTGGAGACAGAGAGGCAGCGCAGAACGCATGAGTCACTCTCCAACAGTGGATGTGCTACATCCTACGAGAGATCGCTGCACAGAGCATCGATGCCATCACACCCGCCAAGTGCACTCAATGGTATAACCACAGCCCGACCTACATGCCGAGATGCCTGGCTCGTCAAGAGATCGATGGATGAAACAAGACATACACACCTGATTAAAACTGAAGACTATATGACGAAAATACAATGTATATGATGAACGTAAGCACTATGTGAACATAACATGCACATTAAAATAGTGAAATGAAGAAAACAAATCTTAACTTGAAACAGGTGTATGAAAGAACATTATATCAGTTCAAGCTTGAAAAGTTATTAAAATAAAGATGCAAAAGAAAGAAAATATGATCAGTCATGAGCAATGTTCATCTGAAAAGAAAGATTAAAGCAAGTCTAAAAAAGACAAATGTAGAAAAATATGAACCAATAAAAGACACGGATTAAAACATGACCTGAAAAACCCTGTCTTGGATGGGCGGGGGGGGGGGGGGGGCGGAGTGACGGATAGAAAACCCAAATGCGGCCAAAATCTAAGGTAAAGCAAACAGGCACAAATTTGAATGGCGGATGTGTATTGCCAAACTGATTAACATTTTGACCAGTTTGAAAACGTTTTCGAAGATGAATGTTCTGAACCGTGCGAGCTGCAGGCTTTCAAAAATCATTCGAACTTGAATGATATATAACGCATATGCCCGCTATTTTGACGAAATTGGCCGGGAAAACCTATATTTTGTTTCTATACTTATTTTCTTATACTAGTATGTAACACAATGAATTCTTGGGTGGACTTTTGGTTGAGTGTGAACTATTGAGATGTAGTTATCAAAGACAGCAGATAATTTAATAATGATGAAATATAAAGTTCATGATAATATCTATTAGCAAAATCAGAAGACAACAATATGGTATAAAAGCATTTAAAAAAAGATATTGTGTGGGGTATGACATAAGTAGAAGTAGATGGAACCTCGTTCTAAGAGAATCCTTGTGATGAAGGAAAATAATCTATGATATTCAGTTCAATGCAATTCGATTTAACATTTATTTCTTCAATGACCTTGGTATTTTGTATACGTTCACAATAAGAGGGGTATATTTTATAGCTTTATAATGATTTCTATAATGGCATTTATATTTTGCATCACAATCAGATGGGTTCATTTTATGTTAATGTGCACCCGTATTCTCGAACGTTAAGCCTGGCTTAACGTAGGACACTGATTTATGGAAGGCCATTCGTCAACCCCTAAGTCTCGTATAAATGATTATATTCATGTAACAAAATAAAGAAACTGAATTATTTCATGGCATGAAATGAGCATCAGAAATCAATTCTGTCGTGTCGGTTTTTGTATTTAGCCCCAGAACTATGGTGATTTTGTAGGATTTAAAGAGAGTAGCATTTGGCTCTCCATAATTCGTTGGGCTGAATCTACACACTTATAAGCGGGGGCTAAAGTTAGGCGAATTTCGAGAATACGGGTCGTGATCTCTATATTGAAGATATTGGTATTTTGCATCATAATTAGAGGGATTTATTGTGTTTATCCCTATACTGATGACATTGGTATTTTACATCATAATTAGAGGGATTTATTATATATGTTTTTGTGATCTCTACATTAATGACATTGGTATTTTACATCATAATCAAAGGGATTCATTATATATGTTTATGTGATCTCTATATTGATGACATTGGTATATTACATCACAATCAGAGGGGTTTAATTTATATGTTTGTGTGATCTCTATACTGATGACATACATGTAAGTCTTTTACATAACGACAAGAGGGGTTTAGTTTACATGTTCATATACGATATATTGATGACATTGGTATTTTACATCACAATCAGAGGGGTTAATATCACATTTTCATGAGATCTCTATATTGATGACATCACGATAAGAGGCGTTTAGTATACATGTTCATACATGATTTCTATATTGATGTCATTAGTATCTTACATCACGATAAGAGGGGTTAGTATACATGTTCATACATGATCTCTATATTGATGTCATTAGTATCTTACATCACGCTAAGAGGGGTTAGTATACATGTTCATACATGATCTCTATATTGATGTCATTAGTATCTTACATCACGATAAGAGGGTGTACATGTTCATACATGATCTCTATATTGATGACATTAGTATCTTACATCACGATAAGAGGGTGTACATGTTCATACATGATCTCTATATTGATGTCATTAGTATCTTATATCACGATAAGAGGGGTTTAGATTGATTGATTGATTGATTTTATTGATTGATTTTATTTGCCAAGCATTCAAAACATAATAAATTTGTACATAGAATAACAAATTAGCAAGCTTGAACAGGATAACCCACGAAAGCTGGAAAGCTTATTTCCAGTGGGGTCCTCTTGTATGAATAAAATAATCATTGAGTTAAAACATATTTATATATATTTACACGTTGAGGAATAAATAAGGAAAAGTAAATCATAAAATAGTGATAAATATATACAAAGTTAGAATGAGAGGAAAAGAAAGAGAAAGAGGACGAAATGGAGAGAGAGAGAGAGAAACGAAGATGAGAATGGAAAAAAAAAATACGTTTAATCTTTCATCATATTAAAACTATAAATATATACATTAAACAGCATATTAACCTGCATGTGAAAAGAAAATGGTCCGTATTCAGGATATTTTACCTAGATGTAACATAATCATTTGCTTCTTCTCTCTGACTCTCTAGTGAAAGATATTCTTTCAATTTCCTCTTAAAATGAACAAAGTTATCTATTCCTTTTATGTCATTAGGCAGAGAATTCCAATGCTTTATGGCAGTCTACATGTCCATACATGATTTCTATATTGATGACTTTGGTACATATATACATGTATTAATTTGACAAAGCTCGGTTCAGAGGCTTGTGTATTCACTATGGCAGGAGAAAATTCCTTCCAAACATTTCATTGAGAACTAATAAAACGAATGATCTTTGATATGAACATGTCATATAAAAAAAAGCTGTAAAGATGAGCTGAGCTCTTCAATCTTTTTATTATCTATCAAGATAATTCATTACACAGGCGAATAACACATAAAAACTGCATCTTATGGAGTATTTGTACAATTCAAAGTTGTTGATTTTCATTTTTATATTGGATATGTTATCTCTGATATATATTTTGATAAAGCAAAAAACTGACAATGAAATAAGTTGTACAGTTTTGTCATTTATTACAACACTGCATACACATTACAGACGCTCAGATTATGTACATGTAAATAGCAACAATAGCGTAACGAGTATTTGTAAGATTCAAATATGTGTTTTTATTAATTTGCCATATGAGACATGTAGATTTAAAAAAAAAGTTTTCTTGACTGAATAAATGTTATAATGGCACGAGTTGCACAGTTTTGTTATCTATCAACAGACTATTCACGGTACAAGTATGCTTATAATAAATAATAGCTGCAATATAATAGGTATTTTTGAGATTCGAATTCCTTGATTTTTCGTTATCTTTGAGACGTATGTTCATCTTTTGATATTTATATATTGATATATTTCTGATAGAACAAACGCCATAATACTGAAATAAGTTGCAAGGTTTTGTTAACTAATAAGATACTATAAACAAAACACACGCTCATAACATAAACATGTATAGCTGCATTATACAGAATATTTGTAAACTTCATTTGTTTTGTTGCTCTAAGATATGTTAATTTACATGTATAGTAGATTTTATTAAATGAAATAATTAAGTTGCATGTTTTTGTTATCTTTCAAGCGACTATTCACTTTACACATGTTGACCATGTAAATAGCTGCATAATACGTTATGTAATATTCCAATTTGTTTATTTTTCATTTTAATATGAGACATGTTAATATTCGATCTGTACTTTTTATTGAGCAAGTCCTAAAAAATAAAATATAACGTAGTTTTGTTATCTATCAAGAGATAATACTTATACACACCATACACCCTCAGTTATACGTATGTACTTTTAAATATCTGCATTATATTGGGTACTTGTAATGTTCAAATTTATCGAAGGCCTATATGATTTTTAACTAAATAGAAAGATATAAAATGTGTTTCACAGTTTAAACAAGATAAACCTTAAAGATAAAGCCTAAAAATTTGTTTACAAAGATAAACCTTGTTTCACAATTTTGGACCACAAAGGCAAGCACTTTTTTTACAAATATCTTGAGAACTAATGATAAAATGATATTAATTTTTCTTTGTCAATATCTAACAAGTATTTAGGATAGAACAAATGGTATGAAAAATTAATAACTTGTTCACTTTGTTATCTATCAAGAGACTACCTACGGTCATAACATGCAAATGGCTGCGTAATACTAAGTATTTGCACGATTCGAATTTGTTGATTTTTCATTTTGCTACGAGACATTTGAATCTTTGATATGTATTTTTTTACCGAACAAATGCTATAACAATGAAATAAGTTTCATGGTTTTGTTATCTATCCAGACACTATACATACAAATATCTGCACTATACTTATTATTTGTAAAATTTAAATTGGTATTAAAAATCTTTGACATATATTTCTGATAGAATGCAAATGTTATAAATATAAGTCAAAAATAAGTTCTAGGGTTATGCATCCAGAGACTACACACCTTACAGACCCTTATAACGTATACAGCATCCTCAATGTATTGAGTATTTCTAAGATTCAAATTTGTTGATATTTATTTTTGCTAAAAGACATGTTAATCTTTGATATGTTTTTTTGTGGGGAAAAATGCCATATAAAGAAATAAGTTATGGGGTTTTGTTGTCTATCAAAATACAATATATGCACGTTCATTAATACTTGGTGCGCATGTAAATAGCTGCGATATATTTGTAAGTCTCAATTCCTTGATGGCATATTTTCTTTTGAACTAGAGAAATGAAATAAAATGTGTTAGTTATAAGTAGAAAAAATATACATCTTGACTGAAAATGCAGTGTAGAGGATAGTTATATGTGTTGTAAATCATTTTGCATGCTTTAAGTACTTTTTGAGGTAGAAATAATGTAATACCAATTGCTTAACACACTAAACTACATTATTCTCTCCACCCAGGTGTAAATGGGTACCCGATATGCTTGAGCGCTACATATTTGGCTGCTAATATAAGCTATGACCGGGGTAATAATGAAGCGCCAGGAGCGTCATAACGTGACGGACATGAGCGCTATACAAGAAGCCACCATTATTATTATTATTATTCCTAATTTCTAATAGATAATCTTGTTCTTGTTTTTAACAGGTAGGCTCTGGCATAGAAAAGCTACGTTTAAACACAACTTAAGAAACGCAAGTCTCAAATACTCGATCCTAGTTGATTGAGAAGTTGCGTTATTTATTGATTTATTTTTGAGCTGCGTTTAAACCACACGTTTGAATGCAACATTTTATTCCAAATGGCCTATGTGTGTTCTGCGTACACGTCAGGCAAGGTTCCGGCATTCCTTTGTCAGCAACGTGATATATTCCTGTAACAGTTCAGCAGTGAGAAGGTAGCATGATGGAGGATTAACAAAGAATTTAAGTTTGAAGCTCATTCATTTTTCGCAAATTTAAAAGTTTGAACTTAAATCGTTTAGTTCTTTCCAAATCTTAAGGAAGAGTGATGTTCTTTTCCTTTACTCACTTGATTTGTAATGTCTTTCAAGACTTGTTTAATCTTCCTCTTATATCAGGTTTTTATTGTACGTTGGCGGATTCTAGGGGGCAGCGAGCACGTGCAGCCCCTCCCCTCTACCTCTCAGCAAAATGAATTTTGCCATATCTACTCATCAAGCATTAAAAAGGAAGAAGAAATATAATCAAAGCAGTGAATATAAAAGCAATCAATCACATAAAAAGCTAAAAAAAAAAGATCATTTTTTTCTTCTTCATTACTTTCTTGCTTTGCGTGCTCCCTCTTTAACGAATTTTCAGACTTGTAACCACCCTCACCCCCCCCCCCCCCCCCTCCAACCTGTCACCAGAGAATCCTGGATCCGCCATCGTTGCGGTATTCTCTTTCAGATATATATTAAATTATCATGCTACTATAGTTGGAAATAATTTTTGTAATGCATGTACCAATGAATGGCAAAAAGTATGTTTTCTGTAAACAATAAAAATGGAGAATTAAAATGGAGTTAAGGCACACACACACAAAAAAAATCTGATAATGTTTTTTTTATTTGTCCAATTTTGAAACAGAAATACGGAAAAGTGCATAGATAGAAAGAAACAGATTTAAAAAAAAATAGAAACAAGAGAAAGAATGAGAGAGAGAGGGAGAGAGAGAGAGACAGACAGACCAATACAGAATTAGATGGAGAAATTAGCAAGTCATTGTCATTCAATTTAATTAAATTCCAGAGAGAGAGAGAGAGAGAGGGACGACATTATAGCTTTGATGGCGCCTCACAGGCATCACGTCTTTATTATGAGCTCTCTTCTTACATAAATTTACACCTTATTTTTCATCGTTTTCCAACATCTTTAAGGCTGGGTATTCTACTATAGTATATGAAATGTTCATAAATTATGTTTATAATATAATATATATGTCATTTACATGTATTGTGTTATTTGAACTTTGATTGTAATTGTATAGTATTTTGTGAAATGGATCGCAATTCGGCCGTTGGCTGCGATGATCTTTTAATAAACCATGTCTAATATCTATCTACTGAGAAAGTCAATGTAATTCAGTTAAAAAGAGAGAGAGTGTGTGTGTGTGTGTGTGTGTAATAGAGAGAGAGAGAGAGAGGGAGAGAAATTGATGGAGAAATCACTAGTCAATGTAATTCAATTTATTTTGCATAGTGTAGCTCAACCTTCTCCCTCAGTAATAAACCAAGGTGCCTGACCATATTTAGCAAAACTGAAAATGTATTCATTGTTTTCTGCCAAACCACAAACGGCACTTCTCATATCATGCACCATGCGATGAACAGCTTCAGTGCATTAAAAGCAGCCACATACGATATGGGACGAGCTAATATTCTCATTTACAAAATATGATGGTGATGGTTAAAAAACCAAAGATAGATCTAAAAGATGTTAAAGGTAAGTAACAATCAGCACCACCCCCACCCCATCAATCATTTATGAAAATGCCATTATTGCCGCAGAAAGGTACATGAAAAGAGTCAATTATATTATCAGCACTTGTATCACATGACTTAGAATAAATACAAACTTTGAACGAGAACATTAATTATTTTTCTTTAACTCAAATATCATTCTCGATAACATTTGGAATAAATTGCATGTACCTTATCAGCAATAAAAGCACATAATAATAATTTAAAAAAAAATCAATATTTACTTTGAGAGAGAGAGAGAGAGATAGACAGGTAAATAGAGAAAGATATTGAGGAATTATCAAATCAGTGTAGTTAAATTCAAAAGACAGAATTAAAGAGAGAAAGAGATATAGACAGAGAAAGAGAAAGAAGAATTAGCTAGTAAATGTAATCCAATTTAAGAGAAAGAAAAGGGGACAGGGAGACAGATGGAAAAAGATATTGAGGAATTAGCAAGCCACTGTTGGAGAGAGAGAGGGAGAGAGGGGGGGGGTGGAGATGGTGGAATTAGCAAGTCAGTGTCATTCATTAAAGAAAGAGCGAGAAAAATATATATAAAGGAATTAGCAAATCAATGAAAAAACAGCTTTAGTGCAGTAGCACAGCCGTAAATCGGAGAAGCAGCCGCATACTGTATGGGACGAGCTAACATTCTCATTTACAAAATAATATGATGGTGATGGTTAAAAAGCCAAAGTTTGATGTAAAAGATGTTAAACGTAAGGAACAATCAGCACCACTCCCCCCTATCCCCCTCAATCATTTATGAAATGCCATTATTGCCGCAGAAGGGTACATGAAAAGAGTCAATTGTATTATCAGCAATTGTATCACATGATTGAGAATAAATAAAAACTTTGAACAAGAACATTAATTTTTATTTCTTGAACTCAAATATCATTTCGATAACAAATTGGAATAAATTACATGTACCTTATCAGCAATAAAAGCACATTATCCAAAAAAAATGCTTTGAGCTGAAACTTTAAGACTGTAGAATAATAAATTCGTTTCATTAATACATTTTACATTATTGGAAGGTGGCTCTACATGTACTTACAGGGCTGTTGCTTGTTTTCTGTGTATTTTTGTCTCTTATTTCCTCAAGGATAGACAACAGAATCTTCTTAGGGATTGTGAGTATCATATTAACCATAAACTGTATAGTTACGTCACATTAACGATTAAATTCAATCCCATTTTGATGCAATACATTCTACGGTACATTACATGGAGGTGTCGTGGTATAGTGGTTCATTCACTTGACTCTCAATCCAAGGGTTGAGTGTTCGAATCTCAGCCTGGCACTAGTGTCTTTTGACAGGACATTAATCCACATTTGCCACTCTCCACCCAGGTGTAGTAAATGGGTAGGATTTATTCCTTGAAATGCACTAGCGCTGATTACGGCTGCCGGAGCTAAAGCCAGGGTAACAATATCCAAACCCTTTGGAAGCGCATAGACATGATAGAGACGTATATACCATAACTTGTTATGCGCTATACAAGAACGGAATATTATTATTATTATTACATATACGTTGATGGACGTGGTTATTGCAATCAATACATTTTTAAAAAAGATTTTTAAAAATGTGAAAGCTTATATCTTGTAGAGAGTAGATATTTGTGTAAGTGTACCAGTTTTTTGATATTTATAACAATTGTTTTCCTCTTCAAAATCTTCAAAATATTCGGAATAGAAAATCTGTTAGGTTCAAGAAACCATTGTTAAGTAAAGGTATATTAAAATATACATAAAAAGCTTGAAAAATCGAACTTCTGCAAATATAAAGAATTATAAACACTATAAAAACAAACTATTGGATATTATTCGTCATTCAAAGAAGAGGTACATGTATTATGAAGAATTTTTCTTTTGCTTACAAGAAGACATGAAGAAAACTTGGAGTCATATTAATAATATATTGGGCAATAATAAAAAAATAAATGCTATTCCAAATCAAATGTATTTAGATAATCATAACTTTACTAAAAAACATGATATTGTAAATTGATTTAATTCATATGTGTGGGGAAGAAACTTCAAAACTCAATATCAAACACAACACGATCATTTGAAATGTTCATATCTTATGATAACCCAGCATCTTTCTTTGTTAGACTAATAGATTATAATGAAATTATTAATTTTAATTAAGCCGGGTAAAGCATGTGGACGGGATCTATTTTATTGCTCATCCAATCTGTAATATTTATAACATCTCATTTACAACTGGTATTGCACCCAACAAACTTAAGATTGCAAAAATTGTACCATTGTTTAAAAAAGAAGAACCCCGAGTATATTAAAATTTATAGGGCATTTGCTCTTATTTCTATTTTTGTAAAGTTGCTTGAAAAATTGATGTATAATAGACTATATGATTTTTTATCTATTCATAATATTTTAATTCCTGTAGAGTTTGGGTTTCGTAAAAAACTATTCTACTTCATTGAGTGTTATTAATTTTTCTGATTATATTTTGCAAGAACTTGATAAAGAACATTTATGCTGTGGGATGTTTCTGGATCTATCTAAAGCATTTGACATCATCGACCACCACATTCTTTTAAAAAAAATGTTCATATACGGATTGAGAGGAATACCTCTTCAATGGTTTCAAAATTACTTATATGAAATGAAACAATATGTGGTGGTCGATGGTGTCGAATCAACACATTTAAAGTTGATATCGGGGTGCCGCAGGGTTCTGTCCTCGGCCCCCTTCTATTTCTTATTTATGTTAATGACATTATCAGATCTTCTAATTTGCTACAATTTTCATTATTTGCTGATGATACAGTTGTATTATATTCGCATAAAGATATCTCATCACTTGTCTGTACTATGAATGAAGAATTGAAATTGTTAAATGAATGGTATAAATGCAATAAGCTATTTTTGAATTTTGATAAAACAAAACACATAATATTCCATTCTAGAAACAGAAAAGTTATAAACACTTCCCCCCCATACAAATTGAAAATAATGCCATTGAAAAAACTGAATCTATAGATTTTTTAGGAATCCTTATTCATGAGTCACTTGACTGGAAGTATCATATTACGAATATTATATCTAAACTATCTAGATCTACTGGTGTATTGTCCAAATTAAAATGTTTCCTGCCCCGTAATGTATTGGTTTATATCTATAATACCATTATGTTACCACATGTTAATTATTGTAATGAAATTTGGGGTAACACATACAGTACCCATTTAAGTAAACTGCATATATTGCAAAAACGTGAAATCCGTTTGATATCAAATAGTAAATTTGATAGTCCGAGTGTCCCTATCTCTATCAAGTTAAAAATTCTTCCCATACAGGGTTGGAAAAAAGTTTGGAATATTTTTTGGGCGATGAGTATGTCTGATTTTAAATGCTAGTTTCTACTATATTGTGATGAATAATTCATCCAAATCGGATTAACTGTGTTGAATGAAGTCTACTGTTCCATCTTGTACCAAAGATTACGTAATATTGTTAAACATGTTACAATGGTTGACCAATGAACCACATGTTGTCAGATTTGCTCTATTTGTGTTTGAACATCTTGTTATACATTTCTGTACTTAACGTGGAATTTTGAAAAAGCTACGTGCAGTTTGCAGTCATTTTGAGGACTTCGGTATAGCAATTAAACTGTATCTGATTATTTAACTTTTTCGTTAGACATTTGCAAAAACAGCAAATATACACTTCCGAATTCCAAGTGGACCTCTGCACTGTGTGATAAGCCTGATTTTTAATGTTGTGCTTTTAAAGTTAAAAAGGGACACATATCTTTTATTTGAACCTCAAAGAAGAACTTAAAATGACGAGGGATATGTTTAAGACAAGAAATAATTCTTGGAATAAAAATATTCCAAACTTTTTTCCAACCCTGTATTTGACCTCATAAAATTGAATATACTACTTTTATGTATAAATTTCATTATGGTCTGTTACCAGAATTATTCATCAATATGTTTAAAACCAATTCATCATTTCATTCATACCCTACTCGCCTATGTCACAATCTTCGTAAACCTTCCGCTCACTCAACTAAAAGAACTCACCCGATTCGATTTTCCGGTGCCCATGAATGGAATTCCATTTCAACAAATTTAAAATCAAGTTCTACGCTCTCACGCTTCAAAACTGTATACAAACAACAAGTGTTTCAGAATCTGTCAACCATGACTGAATAGATCCCTTTGTGTAATCCCTTATTACTCTTTCCTACTCTGTATTGTCCGTGTGATTTGGGGTGCCTGCGTGTAATGTGTGGTGGAAAACTGCTTAAATTTTATTGTTTACGTATACCTATGATGTAATTTCGTAAAACTTGTAAAGGGCCCACATTTATAAGCACAAGTTGCTTCTTTGTGTGTCCTGGCTTCATATACATTTGAATGTTAATGATGATATGACTTGTTTGTTTTGTGTTTTTAATTGCCAAATTGCCAACTAAACTGAACTGAACTGAACTATGTAAGTGTACGGAAATAATTAATCCATTAATGTTCCTCTTTTCCTAAATGTGTATAAGGAAATGATGGGCCTAACTGAGGTCATTTCATTAAATATATTAAGTTTCTCTCCCCTCCCCACTCTCTGTATCTCTCTCTGTCCCTCTCTCTACCTCAATCTTTCTCAAGGAAATGATAGGCCTGAGGTTATTGCATCAGCTATATTAAGTTTCCCTCCCCTCCCAACTCTCTCTTTGTCTCTCTAAATCTTTCTCAGTCTCTCTCTCTCTCTCTGTCTGTCTCTCTAAATCTTTTCAATCTCTCTGTCTCTGAGTGTATCTGTCTCATGAATTGTTCTTTGTTGCGTTCTGCAGGTCAATACTCTGATCAGCATGGCATCTAAAATCAGCTCTTCAGAAGACATCTGTGAAGGATACAACTGTAAGGCGATCACAGATGTGTACTACTACGTGGAGAAGAAGAAGAAGCTCTGCAAAGACTGTGCCTCCAAAGAGGGGTGCATCGGGAAAGCAAGAAAGGGTGCGCCTAATTTTTATATTAAGAAACAGGATGATCTAAACAAAGTGTACTGTAAGACACATAATGCAGCTGGGTGTCATGTTTGCGCCATTAAAGATCATAAGCAGTCTAGTGAAGAAAAAGATGTGGAGGACGCAATCAAGGAAAATAAACCAAAACTAAATGCTTTGAGAGAAAAGGCAAAAGACAGGTTACAGTTATGTCAAGTTTATTTAGATCAGATTTCCCAGTGTAGACAAGACAAAGACGCCCATCTGCAAGCTTTGAAAGATGAAGTTGATTCGGTAGTCGATGATGCGATGAGAACAGACAAAGACAGGGAAGAGGAGGATGCTGCAAAAATCAACCAGGAGATTGATGAGAAGAATCGAAAACTTCAAGAGGAGCTTCAGAAGATCAATGCCAAGATTCAAAAGAACAACGAAGAGAGAGAGAAGGGACTTGAACTAAACCATACAAATGCACAGAAAAGACGAGAACCCATAGACAATAAACAGGGCAGTCTCCACGCTGATATTCAAAACATCGCTGAAGAGAGCGAGAGAAAGATTGGCCAGTTGCAGAAATCGCGGCAAGATGATACACAAACCACAGAAAACACAACACAGCAACTTGACACAGTACTCGAGGATAATAAAGATGTAGTCAAAGATGGGCATCGTGTGAATACATCTGAAGCTGAAGAACTAAAGAAGCCGCCGGATGAGGGTGTGGTGAAACATATTCCTCGTACTGATTTAGGTGTGAGCTTTCTGGAGGGTGCCGAGAGGGATACTAGGACTATTGATGGGTACGAGGGGCAGTGGAGGCTCATTAATTCAACCAATGTCAAAAATAAAATCACACACCCGTTGATTGTAGGATGCATAGATGAATGCAAAGTGATCATCACAGATAGATTTTCAGGGAGGACACATACATACATTTTTGATATGAACTCAAAACACACTCGGAGAGTGATAAAATGTAGTAAGTCAATTATGTCATGTGTTGTGTCCGTGGCATTGTTGAATGATGACAAGATAGTATGCGGTAAGGCGTGCAGTGGTCGTACAGGAGACAGTTTGGCTGGATGCATCAGTGTGTATGACAGGCAGTGGAGCCTGATCAGTGACGTCATAATACCAAGAAACACGACGTGTGATCAGGCAGGAGTGGATGTTGCTGCTGACCAGGATGGGATGCTCATCGCTGCTGAGACAGGGCAGCGTAAGATATACTTCATCAACCCAACGGATGGCACGGTTATGACTACCATCACGTGTAAAGAGGATATAGTTATGCGTGGTGTGCTGTCATCAGGTCACATCGTCGCTCAACCCTGGCCACAAGATCACAGAGTGTTGATCATCGACAGAGAGGGTGCTCAAAGGGAAATCCCCCACAGTGATGACATCCCGAACGTCTGCATCGATCCTAGGACAGACGACCTCTACGTCGTGACATCAGACGATGAGTGCAAGACGTGTGTTATTGAACAGGTGATGAGTGGGGGTGATATGAAGAAGAGAAGAGTAGCATCATTCCCTCTATCAGCAAGACAGACGAAAATAAATGACAGATTACAGTATTTAATGTTTTCACGTGTTGTGATGACGTCATCAGGGAATATGATAGCTTGCGATGGAGACAGCATTCTTGTATTCAAAAATAAATTCAGCCTCTAAACAGATTCATATTGGATTTGTTAGGTTTAATGTTTAATATGCACATATGATATATCAATGCTAGTATCCTTACAGGACGATCAAGATGTATATTTTAAAAATGAGCTTAAATGAGCCTATATAACTCACAGGGATGGATCCAGGAGTATTATATCATTTATTTTTTACTCCTATTGCTTCGTTTAAGTAGTGTTCTTAACATCACAACCAGAGGGGTTTATATAATATGTTTATTGGATCTCTATATAATAATAATAATATTGATATTTATATAGCGCCGGTATCCGTCAAGTATGAAGCTCATGGCGCTCTACAAACAAACTAATTAAATTACACTAAAGAAGGAATGCAATATAGCATACATGTACAACACAAGTTAAGGAATTAATATCTTAAGCTAAAGTACAAGAGCACAAAGGTGCCGATTCGTTCGGTATAGACAAAGCATTGGAGGGAGAGCATTTTTTGTGAACGATGCTCTGCCCCTCCAATGCTCCGTCCATTTCGAACGAATCGACGCCTCTGCAAGAACAAAGTGAATCTTTGAAGGTTTGCATGGTGGAGCTTATAACGTGGAGAAGGTTTACGGTTCACCATGTGTGTTGGTAGGAGGAAAGGGAAAATAGGAAATTAGAAATGGATAAACGATGGGTGAAGGATGATCTGTAAACCAGATGAGATGAGATGAGAAGACTTGGTTGATGATCGATGGATGAGTAGCGATGGATTGAGTAGCGAAGGTTTGAGTAGATGAGGCTTGAGTACGCTACTCATCCATCGATCATCAACCAAGTCTTCTCTTCTCATCTCATCTGGTTTACAGATCATCCATCACCCATCACCTATCCATACACCTGGTGAACCAGTAAACCTTCCTATAGGTTTACAGTCCTTTTCAGGACTTCACCCATTGTCACGAAATAATATTTCTTCTTTTCTCTCTTGTCATCCTTTCTCGTCTATCCATTTCTAATTTCCTATTTTCCCTTTCCTCCTACCAACACACATGGTGAACCGTAAACCTTCTCCACGTAACAAAGTGAATGTTACATACATACAGTCCAATTAATTAATAATCATTAGTGACTTTAGTATTTTACATCACAATCAGAGGGATTTATATATTATGTGTATTGGATCTCTATATTGGTGACATTGGTATTTTGAATCACAATCAGAGGGGTTTATTTAGGACTACCATCACGTGTAAAGAGAATATAATGATACGTGGTGTGCTGTCATCAGGTCACATTATCGCTCAGCCCGGGCCAGAATATCACAGAGTTATCATCATCCACAAACAGGGTTCCCAAAGATGATGTAATCTTGAATGCGTGCATCTATCTAGAGTACCTTTATATAGAGAGTAGCGACATAGACGTCTGACTTTTCGTGAAACAAAATGGCGTTTGAATACTTTCTATTAAGAACACCCAGGTGCTCCTCAGAATTGAACAGAAATGTTGCATAGCAGATGAAACAAAATGGCGTTCAAATCATGAGTTGTCCCTACTCTCTTTATGTAGGTACTCTACATCTATCTAGAGTACCTTTGTAGGTACTCTACTATATCTATCCAGTGCCGTATATAGATAGAGTCTGGCCAACTCGGCTCCATTTGGGTAACAACATTACATTTTGTGAAGAACGATGTTTTTAACTAACTCTTAATATAACAGTGTGACCAAGAAGAACCAGAGGAATTATATGTCTATGTCATCTCTATATTGATGAAATTGGTATTTCACATCACAATCAGAGGGGATTATTTTATATTTTACATGGGCTATACCTTCCCGGCAGGCTCCAGGACTTTAAGGTATGCCTCACTTTACCATTTTATAGTGGAACACAATATTACCCCCCCCCCCCCCTCAATATTTCTTTTATCATCGTATATGCCATATTTAACTTTTTAATACCATCAAATTTATATATATGTTATAATTAAACAGTGCTTTTTATCTTTGTATGTGGAATAAAGACGAAATGAAACGAAATGAAATGAAATATCTGCATGAGTTGCCCAGTTTTGTTATCTATCTAGAGATAATTCACATTATAAGTATGAGTAACATGTAAATAGTTGCATTACAATAAGTACTGTGAAGATTCAGATTTGCAGATATTTCATTTTGCTATGAGAAGTAAATTTGTGTATTTTAGATAAAATAAATAATATAAGATGCGTAGTTTTAGCATCTTTCGATACACTTTACACATTATACACGCTATAACAATTACACGTAAATCGCTGCTTTATACGAAGTATTTGTACATACGATTCAAATTTGTTGACTTTTGAATTTGTCATGAGTTGCACATGTTTGTTAATCTTTGATGTGTATTTTGATAGAAGAAATGCTAGAACAATAAAATAAGATACATAATTTTGTCATCTGGTGATAGACTAGATATAATACTCTGGCTCATATTAAACATGAACATGTAAAAAGTTGCATTGTGCTATAAACATTTTTTAGAATCAGATTTGTTGATTTTCCATTTTGCTACAAGATATATGAATCTTTGTTTTGTTTTGTTTATTTTTTCTATAGCGTTTTGATAGAATAGATTTCATAATAATGAAATAAGTTCCAAAGTTCTGTTATCTATCAAGAGACTTTTGACATTACATACAGTACCCTCAAAACATGTAAATATATGTGTTAAACCGAGTACTACATGTACTAGTGATGAAGGCAGCTAGCTACATGATAACAAAAGAAAGGCATTGACAATCTCCTTTGCTTTCAAATAATGTTGTTTTTTATCACAGTACCAAGAAATAACCCCCCCCCCCCCCCCCACCCCCAGGCAAACGTCCCATTACCCAGATGTCTCCTATCCAGATTGCATCGAAAATGGCCAAAGAAATCAATAGATAAGAATACTTGCTGTATCCTCTCCAAATTAAAACAAAATGATATGGTCTATAATGTTGACAGCCCAAATTGGACCCCCTTTGTTGATGTATTTTACAATCACATAGCTTATTGATTACTGCACACTGTGTTACGTGCCCTCTGTTTTACGAGCCTTGTGATTTTATGAAGGCATCCTTTCATCTGTTTTTTTTTAAATCTCTTCATGCAATACTGTTTATATGTCTGTTTATTCATGATGGATAATTAATAAAGTTGAAAATGAATTGAAATTTAACTGAAAATGCTAATGAATGAAAGTGGATTCATTTCTTCTTGTTCTAGCTGTTTCCTCCCTATCATATAGAGATAAGGAGACAGTGAGAGAGAGAGAGAGAGAGAGATGGACAGACAGGCAAATAGAGAAAGACATTGAGGAATTATCAAATCAGTGTAGTTAAATTAAAAAGACAGAATTATTCATTCAATGGAGGTGCATTATGGTAAGATGAAGACGCCTATTGTTTTTGGTGTGTGTGGAGTCATCGTTGCCATGGTAACCATATTTTTTAAAGAAATAGTAAAGACTTTCTTGTGAGCGCTCTACCGGCTGCAGTGTTGTCGGATCAGCTTCAATTTCAAAACAACTAAAAATAACAAAAGTACAAAAAGGTCAAATTTGTCAGCAGTGATACCCGAGGTCCCAAATTGCCACTTTATCCATTTGAGTCACAACATTGATTCAAATGGGGGATGGGTGACGGGTTCGGGGGATACATGTACTCGGACTGGTCCCCCCTCCGAGTGCTCTAGTTCTTCAAGGAATCTGCAACTCTATATTATGACATGGTAGGAAATACATAAAAACGATAAAATAATACATGTACAAAAGAAGAAACATCTATTTGGTAAAATGGTGGTTCATGCATTTTTCAGTACTTTGCATACCTCTGCCAGTCTACTTGTATAGCCTAAAAATAACAGTCATAGACTTTAGTAGATTGTCAAAACATAGTCTACAGGTGAAAACAGAGTAATGTATTAATATGATTTGATTTAATGCATATTTCAACTTTCACTGTACATAAAAACTATATTCACTGTAGTATTCAATTCATGTAATATTAAAATTTCACCCAGATCTTCTCATTACAGCTGATAGTGTGATATTGTGAGTTTATCCTATGTAACCCCAGTGTAATTGTAGTTAAATTATGTGCTCCCTCTGCACCTTCACAATCACAAAATCAGATGTATCTTAAGATGAAGGGGGTGGGTGTACTTGATAGTGAAAAAGGGATGATAATAAAACAACAACACACACATTAGCGCATATGAAATTATGAATACTGATACTCGTTACACAGTACTCGCCGGGAGAAAAAATGTGATATCAGCAATTCAAGATAGCCCCCTTGGGCCTAGAAATAGCCCCTGTAAAGTTGTCCACAGGGGCTACTATTTTAGAAAGAATAGCCCTCATGAAAAAAAAAGATTTTTTACCCTGGTGTAGCTGCATGTCAGGTATGTGCCATAATAGATCAGCAGCAGCCTCGCTGACTACCAACTTGTTTTTATTCCACAGGTGTCGACATGGTCGATGTGGAAACCACTTACGTTCGCCACCGAGGCGAAAGTTCGAGCTGACCATCGCCGTGAAGGTGGCGGGAACCTGAGTGGTATAATTCTGCTACAGTACTGTTTTGTACAAAATCCTGCAACACTATAATACACAGCATTAAGTAGGTGTCCCCGCAGCGTATGTGTTTTTCTTTTTCTGAAGTATATGAACCAACAAAATGTTCTCATTCCTTATGCTTCTAATGCTCACAACGGATCGTGCGTGTTTTTGCCGGGGCTGCGACCACCTGTGAGCCAACTCCTGCGATTCGTACGTCCTTCTTGTTTTTTTACTGACAAATTTGCTTTCAGCCAGTCAGATGCAAGGATTCCAGTAGCTTATAACAGTTGTCGGTAAAAATCACTGACAAAACGCTTGATGAAATGCTCCCCAGAACTCAACCTTATCTATAAATTTTAAAAAGCACTAGAATAATTACATTCAAGGCGAAATGAATTTTAAAAACCTTCATAGTTTACTGACATCCTATCCTCCCCCATTCTAGTGTCTCTCTAAAGAACTAGAAATGTATCACGATGATAACGAAGGAAAACCTGAACCTTGCCTAACGTTTACGCAGACCACATAAACATACATCTGATCGGTTAAAAAAAAAAAATTGGCTATGAGAAATTACATGATATATAGGGTTTAGCTTTCACTATATATAATATACAGAACACACACACACACACACACACACATATATATATATGTGATATATATATATAAATTACTGTTTTTTCACCTCTTACATTTCCCCTTAATCCCCAAAATGTAGGTCTTGAAACATAATATGTTTGACGAAGCAATGCATGCATATCACCTTCAAAATTTCCCTATAAGGTTCCTATAATTCTGAGTGCCCTTTGAGCGTTTCATAAAGTTGTTCGTAAAGTTACGCATGACTTTACTAATGACTTAGATATGACAAGCCAAATGTGATGCTCAGTCATTTTTAACTGCATGAACTAAAATTGAACTGTGCAGATGTAGATTAACATTCTTATTATATCAAATATTTTAATGCAAACTTTTCTTTTTTGCCCTAATTTATTTGAGGTTATTGGAAATACACTCCCACTTTGTTAAAACATCAGGAAAAACTTTAGACATCATATCTGACACTTCATATTCAAGACGTTCGTAATTTGTCATGCGTAACTTTACGAACAGCTTTATGAAACACCCCGTGGTATTTTAACCAGGTGCCATAGAAGCGATTGAGTTACAAATATCCATGATGATTATCGGCATGGTCACCAGCAAAATTACCAGGCAGATTTTACAGACCTGAATAGTGCTAAAAGTTCTCACCCACACGCACAAAAAAATCTCAACCCGAAGAAAAAAACCGACCAAAAATGATGGTCCAACTCTTCAGCCATGCCACATGAAGGTGGTTTAAGGTTCATTATTCCGAATGTTCGTTTCTCTGAAGGGTCAGTATTCTAAAAATGAATAGGGTTCAAAATTCTGAAAATGAAATAGGGTTCATAATGAAGCAGGGTTCGTAATACCGACAATAAATTACGGTTCGTTATGCCGAAATTGAATTGGGGATCATAATTCCAAAAAATGAAATGAGGTACCTAAGAGAAAAACAACAACAACAAAACAAAACAAATAAACGTTGAGTGTTGTCGCACTTAAGGGGCTCGTCTACTTCTTTTTCATTTACCAAATCATTAAAAATCGTCCCTTGTTAGCAATTATTTTAATGAAACAAACAGTCTCCCACGTGCGGTCACTGATATGTAGATATATGTTATCCATAACATCAACAGATTGGGGAAAAAAACATATTCTCTATCTTTGGAATAATTCTTTGTACATAATAAATAAGAGAGAGGTCCATGTTTCCAACGGACCATAATAACTAACATGAATTGCCAACGCGATATTTCTCCTATCACATGGAATCTCAACTTTCACTAATTCTTCACTTTCTTGTTCTTTTAAATCGTCCGTTTCTTTTTTTCTGTTTCCAAGCAAGCTACATTTCTACGAAAGAAACGAGGAAACGAACATTCCATTTGTTAAATTAATTATAAACAAGGAAATGTACAGCAACTTGCGGAAGCAAAACGCAACTTTATGAAACTAAATCAATCGGTCATCACACTTATGACTTGTATAAACTAAGTATAGATCCCCTCTCTTCCCCAACAAAAAAAAATAAAGGGTGGGGGGGGGGGACATTTTGATCTGTGCTGTAAGGATGTAGGCCTAAAATGTACCAAAATAATGGCCTGGCGGTACACTTACCTTAATGGAACTTGTGGAACCACTAAAAAATGAGTTAGAAATGAAATCCTTTATATTTCTTTCTTTCTTTCTCTGTACAAATGAAATATAGTCTGCAATTGATATTTGTAATTGAAAGTCCTCCTTTGATTTTTATGTTATTGCATTCGATATATCAGATAGAAATGTTTATTTCCTATGCTGATAATGATTTCTTCACTTGATATTAATTTTATATGTTAATGATAGGCCTTACACAATCAACGTTCAAGCGTATGGTGCCGTGATGGATACCAAAATCACATTTTATTAACGTGTGCATTGTTTGTAATCTCTTGACATAATAACAAAACGAGAATCTTATTTCATTGTTATACCATTTATTCTGGAATAAAAATAAACAACCGAGATTGATATGTATATATAGTAGCAAACTGTAAAATATTGTCCAATTTGAATCTCACAAATACTCCATATAGTAGTAATGCAGCTATTTACATGTTTTGAGGGTGTCTTTTAGTCTGTCGACAGATGACAAAACTATACAAACCATTTTTAAAAAATAATCATAATGATTGAAAATGATAACGATGTTAATAACCTTCATGTAGAATCGTACAGCAGTTTAACTCCAGCTGAATTTGACAATACATTTAAAGATGAATGTACAAAAACCTTTTCTGTTTCGCATATCAACATTAGATCACTTAACAAAAATATTGATCACCTTAGACTGCTTTATGAGCAATGCCTTGAGTCGAAATTTCATATAGTTGGAATATCTGAAGTCTGGAATGTTTCATCCTTGGAAGCTTTAGGTATTAATGGGTATAAGTTAGAAGTCAGCTACCGTGATTCTACGGTTAGGGGTGGTGGTGTTAGGGCCTACAATCATTATTAACACTTCAATTATAACATTTTACATGGCAATGTATATATTATTGGATAAAGAAAAATCAAATTCAAGTTCAAGTTCAAGATCTATACATCTTATTTCAATCCTTGATCATATTTTCTATCAAAAACAAATGTAAAAGATTAAGAAACATGGACGTCTCATAGCAAAACGAAACACCAACAAATTTGAATGTCATAAATACATAATACAATGCAGCCATTTACATACATATTATGAGTGTATGTATTAGTATATCGACAGATGACAAACTATGCATCCTATTTCATTGTTATAGCATTTCTTCTGCCTAAAATATACATGTATATCAAAGATTAACATTAATCTTCAAGCAAAATGAAAAATCAACAAATCTGAATCATAAAAATACTTCTTTTACTGCAGCTATTCAGATGATATAAGCATATAATGGGAACAGTCCCTTGATAGATAGCAAAGTAGTGCAACTGGAACCATTATAACATTTGTTCAGTCAAGAAAAACAAATATACACGTCTCATATGGCAAATTAATAAAAGAAACATACATTTGAATCTTACAAGTACTCATTGCAATATTGTAGTTACTTACATGTACATAAACTTGTCTTGTCATAAATGGCAAAACCCTTTCATTGTCACTATCGCATTTTCTCTATCGAAATGCATATGAAAGATAACATATCCCATAACAAATGAAAAACCAATAACTTTAAATCATACAAAAACTTTTTTAAAAATGCAGCATTTCAGTGTTAAATGAAATGAAGTACCATACTGGATCAACCGCTAGTAAAGGCATAATAACGGCTTATATGAATACATTCCATATTACACATATTAATATTATGAGGAATCGAGTGATTATATTTGCAAATATGTACATACAAGGTTTACATCAAACTTTAAAATCCAATAGTGAAAATCTTTTTGAACAAGAGAATGCTGTCTCCATCGCAAGCTATTAGATTCCCTGACGACGTCATCATCACGTGAGATGATAGAAAGTGATTCTTTTTGTAAAGCAAAGTCAGTCTTGTTGATAGAGGGAATGATGTAACTCTTCTCATCTTCATATCACTCCCACTCATCACCTGATCAATCACACACGTCTTGCACTTATCAGCTGATGTCAAGACATAGAGATCGTCCGTCATACGATCGATGCAGACATTCTGGATTACATCAGTGGTTGGGATTTCCCTTTGAGCGCCCTCTCTGTCGATGATCAGCACTCTGTGATCTAGTGGCCAGGGTTGAGCGATGATGTGACCTGATGACAGCACACCAAGCATCGCTATATCCTCTTTACACGTGATGGTATTCATAATCTTACTATCCGTTGGGTTGATGAAGTATATCTTTGGCTGACCCCCCTCAGCAGCGATGATCATCCCATCCTGGTCAATAGCAACATCCACCCATGTGCCATCATCCGTCGTGTTTCTTGGTATTGTGACGTCCTTGATCAGCTCCCACTGTCTGCCATACACACTGATGCATCCAGTCAAACTGTCTCCTGTACAACTTTCAGAGTATTTACCGCATACTACCTTGCCATCATTCAGCAATACACAGGATGTAATAAATGATGTATCACAACTCTTTATCACTCTCTGAATGTGTTTAGTGTTCATATCTAACATGTATGTATGTGGACTACCTGATACTTCATCAGTGATGATCACGTTGTATTCATCTATACATCCTACAGTGGACGGATTTGTGACGTTATCTTTGAGACTGATTGTATCAATGAGCTTCCACTCCCCATCATACCCATCAATCCTCCCATTATACTTCTCCCTCCCAGCACCCTTCACAAACCTCACTCCTGATACAGTACGAGTGATATGTTTCACCCCACCCTCATTCAGTGGCATCTTTAGTTCTTCGGCCACTGATGTATTCGCACGATGCCCGTCGAGTACTGTTTCAAGTGTCTGCATTGTATTTTCTGTGGTTTTCTTGTGATCTTGCCATGATTTCTCCAACTCACCAATCTTTCTCTCGCTCTCTTCAGCGATGTGTTGAATATCAGCGTGGAGACTGCCCTGTTTATTGTCTATGGGTTCTCGTCTTTTCTCTGCATTTGCACGGTTTAGTCCTAGTCGCTTCTCTCTCTCTTCATTGTTCCTTCGAATCTCGTCATTGATCTTCTGAATCCCGTCTTGAAGTTTTCGATTCTTCTCATCAATCTCCTGGTTGATTTTTGCGGCATCCTCCTGTTCCCGCTCCTTTTCTGTTGTCATCGCCTCATGAAGTACCGAATCAACTTCATCTTTTAAAGCTTGCAGATGGGCGAGGGTGTCTTGTCTACACTTGCAAATCTGATCTAAATAAACTTGACATAACTGTAACCTGTCTTTCGCCTGTTCTCTTAAACTGTTTAACTTTGCTTCATTTTCCTTGACTGCATCCTCCACATCTTGTGTTTCGCAAGACTGCTGATGATATATAATGGGACAAACACGACATCCAGCTACATTGTGTGTTTTACAGTGCAGTTTGATTACATCATCATGTTTCTCACATTCTTTGCAGAGCTTCTTTTTCTCCTTCACGTAGTACGTCACATCTGTGATCGCCTTACAGTTGTCTCCTTCACAGATATCTTCTGAAGAGCTGATTTTAGATGCCATGCTGATCAGAGTATTGACCTGCAGAACACAACAAATAGAATCAGATAGAATCAGAGAGAGAGGGAGAAAGAGAGAGAGAGAGAGAGAGAGAGAGAAAGCGACAAGGAGACAGAGAGAGTCAGAGTCAGAGTGAGTGAGGGAGAGAGATAGAGTGGGAGGGGAGAAAAACCTAATGCTATGACCTCAGTGAGGCCTTTAGACATATCATTCCTCATTTAGGAAAAGAGGGATATTAATCATGTTAATGGATTACTTTCATTTCCCGACCCTTACATACTAGTACATTTACGTAACAAGTATACGCATTTACATTTTGTTTACATCTTCTTAAACCTCAGAAAAAGCTCAGTCGTATGCACTGTATTGATAACAACCACGTCCATCAACGTACATGTAATGTATTTTAGAATGCATTGCAATCAAATGGTATGAGATTTATCAGTTGATATGTTTTAACCATACAGTTTCTGGTAAAGATGATACTTACAGTCCTTAAGAAGATTCTGTTGTCTAATCTTGAGGAAATAAGAGACAAAAATACACAGAAAACAAGCAACAGCGCTGTAAGTACATCTAAAGCGTTGTTCAAGCCACCTTCCAGTAATGTAAATCATGAAACGAATGTATTACACCACAGTCTTAAAGTGGTTAATGTTTCACTTCAAAGTAAATATTGTTTTTATTGCATATTTTATGTGCTTTTATTGCTGATAAAGTACATGCAATTGATATCAATAATATTTGAGTTCATGAAATAACATTTATGCTCTCGTTCAAAGTTGTTATTTATTCTCAGTCATGTTATAAAATCACTGGTAATATTATTGACTCTTTTCATGGACCTGTCTGTGGCAACGGTGGCAATAACGGTATTTTCGTAAATGATGGAGTGTGTGTGTGTGGTGGGGGGGGGGGGGGGTGCTGATTGTTCCTTACCTTTAACTTCTTTTAAATCTAAATTTGGCTTTTAACCATCACCATCACATTTTGTCAATGAGAATGCTAGCTCGTCCCATACCGCACGCGCTGCTTCTCCGATTTACGGCTGTGTTACTGCACGCAAATTGTTTCACGCATGGTACATGATATAAGAAATGTTGTTAATAGTTTGGCAGAAAACAATGAATAAATTTTCAGTTTTTCTAAATTATAGTCAAAGAACCTTTATTACAGAGCTAGAAGGTTATGCTACACTATGATAAATGAATTAAATTTCATTGACTTGCTAATTCCCATTTCTTCCTCCTTCTCCTTTGCTTTCTATATTAACCAATTAGCTAATTCTTGAATTTGATTGAATTTATCAACAACGCATCACATAAACGACAGTATAATATGAACAATAAAATGTACTAAAAAGAAACAATCTTACATGAATACATATTCATAAAAGAGTAAAAAGTGATATATATATATACACACAAACACACATGAATGAACAGAAATGATATGTAGTCATAGATCTACATGAAGTCCAATGTACACGCCATACACGTACACTTTATTAAATGTAATACAGATGAACCAATAGTGACAGTGGCAGTGGCGTATCCAGGATTTCCCAATAGGGGGGCGCCAGGAATTATTGATCGCCGTCATGGGGGAGGGGTCTTTGGAAAATTTTTGCTTTTGAAGAAGGCCTGAGGTGCAAAATAGTGCTATATGTGACCAATTTTGAAGCCTATTTAATGAACAATATTTTCAATTGGTATGAGGATTTTTTTTTTTTGCTACAATTTTTTTTTTTTACGACGGCCAATAGGGGGGGGGGGCGCGCACCTGTTGCGCCCCCCCCCCCCTGGATACGCCCCTGGACAGTGGTGAAGTTGATAATTGGAGCTAGAAGTTAGCCCAAGTGTTAGTCAAGCCTATAGTTCCATTCTTTTGGCAAGATGCGTTTGGGTGGGGTCTTTAAAGCAGCTACATGTAACATCAAAAGCAATTTCTTATTATTCAACAACAATATGAATGATAATTGTACAAAAGAAAAAGCAAATATTTAAACAAATGCAATCACTATTATGCGCGTGAAGTGTAACAGTAAAGTAATAGTTGTTAACACATACATGTATGATCATACAGGTTATGTATTTTATAAGTAGTGAAAGAACACAAAGAGAAAAACTATAAGGGGAAAAATAGATATAATGGTGATTATCACATTTTGACAAAATATCCGTATATACAAACTCTAATGTACAAGGTTATATATACGCTCAAAAAGTTTCGTCCGCCTTGGTCTTTGTTCTTCCATTTTAGGTCTATTAGCTATTGCCTGTTTCATCTGACTCTGTAAAGCTTCTTTCTGACCCTTTCGCTTTCTTTTTCTTCTTCACCATCCTCTTTCTCCTCCTCCTCTCCTTATCCTCCTGCTCCTCTTCTTCTTCTCCTTCATTCAATCCTTCTTCTTTGGACGACTTGATATAAGTAGAGGTGAAATATATCGTCACCTAACTGTAGTCACAATCTCCTTTACCATTGTCAATTTGCTTTATTATTAATGTTCTATGCATATTTATTCTCATGATTATGTTGTTGTAATTTATGTTTGTTCTTCTTGAATGCATTTCCTTTTTACTTGTAAAAATTTGTACAATTCAGCCTACTAGCTGCCATACAGATTTTCAATAAATATACCATTATATATACAAATTAAGAAATGTTTAGGATTAAGCCTAAGCTATATTGATCACCAATCAAATGTAGGGGATAGAAGGCATGCATATATGGTAAGTTCATTTACATGGAAGGTAGCTTGAAAGTTGTCTATGAAAGGCTGACCTCAAAATTTTTAATTTGATTTCATGTGGGAGACCGTTCCACAGTTTCGGTCCAACAAACGAAATGCAAAACTGTCCTTGCCTTTTCTTACATTTTGGTAAATAGAGTAAGCCAATTTCTTTACCCTCGTTTCATATCTGTGCTGCATGATTTGACAATAATCCACTAAAGAGTGTGGTAATATACCTTTCACCAGATCATACATAAATGTTGATACAAGAACTTCATGGAGTTGAAAAATATGTAATATTCCTAGGATTCGGAAGAGAGGTATAGAGTCTGTTCTAAGTGTACTAAAGGAATTGCTCTCATTGCCATTTTATTTTTTTTACAAAGATACATGTATATACTATTATGTATACCTCTATTCCATAAGAGATATGAGGCTGTATAAAAGTCTTATCATTGAATAACATAAGTATATTCTTTGGAATAACATGTCTTAACTTAAACAGAATGCCTTCTTTCTTTCGAACGCACTTGTTTATTTTCTTTTCTGAATATGTTCTTTCCATGAAAGGTGGCAATCGATTTGAAATGCCTACAAATGGTGCAACAGAGACCTCACTAAAGTCTGATCCTGATATTTTCACAGGTCCTTTCTGATGTATTTCTCTACCTTTTGATTTTATAACCATGTAACTCGTTTTGTGCAGGTTAATTATTACTTTATTTGCATTACACCATTCCTAAACCTTCTCTAAATTTTCACTTAAAAATGTTACAAAATGTTACAAAATACAGAGTATGATTTGTTAACTTCTGTACAGTCACTTAAATTATATATATATATAAATATATATATATATATATAAGTATAACACAGTAGAAATGCATTGATTGCCAACTGAAATTTATTAATTTATTATTTATTAAATTTCTGTTGGCAATCAATGCATTTCTACTGTGTTATACTTGTTTAATAATTTTGCCAATACGTGGACTGTAATCATCATATATATATATATATATATATATATATATATATAAAAGAAAAAGACCAGTAGACATTTCATGCTTTTTTCTCCAACTATTTTATTTTCTCACGAATTTTCGACGATCCTCTCACCGTCTTTGTCAAGTGAATAATTATTCACTTGACAAAGACGGTGAGAGGATCGTCGAAAATTCGTGAGAAAATAAAATAGTTGGAGAAAAAAGCATGAAATGTCTACTGGTCTTTTTCTTTGATATTACTCCAACACGTGGACTTTCGATTCAAAATATATATATATATATATATATATATATATATATGCATATGTATAAATACCACTACTACTCTCTTTATAATTACAATGACTTATACTCCTCAGTTTCTTTCTCTCCATCTCTCTTTGCATTGAATCACATTGATTACATTGCCGAATAACAAATAAAAGAACTCTAAATCTTATTGCATTGTTATAGTAATTTTTTCATTTAATTGTTTTATTCCAGCTGCCAAACATGCAATAATACAAATGGTATTTCATATAACATGTATAATTAAAAAAAAAAACACGCAAAAACGGAGGGGGGGGGGGGGGGGGAGTGGACCAAAGTATTTAATTGACAAATGAACCTTATTGGTACGTGGTTGATGGGGCAACAAAAACAGTGTTGCTTTCTTTGTTCTGTATAATGTGAAGAGTCTCCTAACGGATACGAAGAATCTTACATTTTACGAACTTCTGATTGTTGTCGTCACTCGTCACATAACGAAACTCCGGATCTTATTTCGTTGATATATCATTTGTTCTATCAAATATACACATCATACATTAACATTATTATATCTCAGAGTAAAATGAAAATGCAACAAAATCGGATATTACAAACTACTGAGTATGATGCAGCTATTTACATGTTGTGAAAAACTTGTGATGCAAATAGTCTCTTGTTAGATGAAAACACCACAAAACTGATTTCATTGTTTCAGCATTTGTTCCATGAAAAACACCTCTTATATATTGACACAGCGAATAACATGTGCAAGATAACGTTTTGCTATGCAACTATTGGTTTAAAAGAATTGTCGAACAAGGAATGCATGTATCTTATTTGACTGTGATTATAAGACACATTTTATCTTATTTCTATCCCATTCAAGAGAATACTGATCATTAATAAATTTGAATCTTACAAAAATTAATATGCTACTCGCTGAGTAGTATGATCTTTTAAACTTTACACGTTATTAGCGTGTGATATGTGTTTGACAGTAATATTTCTTCAGCGATGAGAAACCAGGGCGACTTATTCATTTTCATCGATTTTGTATTCCTTCGCGAATATTGTTATGTATAAAATTGAGAAATAGTCACTTTATCATTTGTGCTCATTGAAATGTTTGGAAGGATTTTCAACAACTTTCTTTAAAACATGCATAGTTGATATACAAGCATCTGAACCTAACTTTTGGGGCATCAATAGAGGGTTGGACCTCAAAAACATAAATCCCCCCTCCCCCCCCCCCCCCCCCCCCCCCCGACAGTGATAGATTGTCAAAAAAGATATACGAAAAAAAAATAAACACTATCAAGTGGGAGGACCGTCTTTTATGACTGGACCTGCGAACTCCTCGACAAAAGTAAAATTGAAAACAACAATAATAACATGAAGTATACAGAAACCCGCACGTAGATGGCGTCAGTATTCGGAATCGAATCGTACGAAACAACAACAACAACAGTGATAGAAAATGTCATTAATACAGTGCGTATAAAAGTATAGCCAAATTTGATACCTTCTAATTAATAGGTTATAACCAGTGTGGTCTTGAAATTTATATCATGCCTTGTTTTCTGTCCAATGATACCTCATTCATGACTTTTCTGTCACGGATGACTGAGTAGCAGGGTTTTTCAAAAGTGTCGTCAAAATGTCCTTATACCAAGTTTGGGCTGATGCAACGAATGTAGGTCAAGCCATATCAGTGTGTTGAATATTTTTTCGTGCTTCAATGCTTCATTGTGCGAAGTGATCCTGTGTATCTAAGCTTTCATCTGACCTTGTTCCAATCCATATGATAATCTTAATTTATCTTAACAGCATTATAATTTCTTGTCTCATGATAACTATAAAATTTCTGTTCATTTGTCAATGGCATTTGACAATTTCACCTGCATAAGGAGCATAAGGTGTTTTCTCGACTAGTACATGAACTCAAAAGTTTACTGACCTTAAAGACTGGAAAATAAATACAAGGAATGATACATAAGGACTTACCTTAAACAAGGAATGCGGATGAAGATAAGATTGTGTCATCATGGCAAAGAACATATAAACTTTGCTTGTAAAAGGCCTTTTCTTGACTTTGATTAGACACTAACACAATTTTCTGTTCAAATGCTCAAAAACAATTGAAATAACTCATCAATTGTTTTCAAACTGAAATAACAAATGCATAATTAGTTTGGTAAAGGGGGATTTTGACAATACTTTTTTAAAATGGATGCTGCTCAGTCATAATCGGCAGCACAGTTATGCATAAGGTATCATTAGACAGAATATAACTTTCTCTTTTCTACAGAATAAATGTCAAGGTAATATAGGTCATAAACTTTTAATTGTAGCCTGCCAAAGCTGGGTATACTTTTTTATTGATTTATTGTGATTTAACGTGTCACCAATATAGAGATAACGTGAACGTATAATATAAACCCCTCTGATTGTCATGTAAAATACCAATTTGATCAATATAAAGATCACATGAACATATAAAATAATCCCCTCTCAGAATTATGTAAAGTGTCATCAATATAGACATTACATAAACATAAAAACATACTGACTGCAATGTCAGCTGCTTCAGTACACAGCCAAAGAATTCAAGAAGAAAACAGTCATGTTATTTTACATGAGTAAGACTTTTTTTCAACTGGGCAGGAAGTGCAAAACATGATAAGGTATTTAGTTTCATCATTTTCATCACTGAACTTCAAGAAATTCTTCACTATCAATTGTCGGATTTCTGATAAGCTTGAAGTCATCATATTTAAAATCCAATCGGACTTCGTTTAGCTGGTAAACATCTTGTGGAATACAAAAATGCTGTCTACATCGCTTGCAATCATATTCCCTGATGACGTCATCATCATGGGAGATAATAGGAGATGTCTCCACCTGTTCTTCCTCCCTGTCAATCTTGTTGATAGAGGGAATGATGTTACTCTTTTCTTCTTCATATCACCCCCATTCATCAACTGATCAATCACACACGTCTTGCACTCATCGTCTGATGTCACGGCGTAGAGGTCGTCTGTCATAGGATCGATGTAGACATTCAGGATTACATCACTGTGGGGGATTTCCCTTTGAGCACCCTCTCTGTCGATGACGAACACTCTGTGATCTGGTGGCGAGGGTTGAGCGATGATGTGACCTGATGACAGCACACCACGCATCAGTATATTCTGTTCACACGTGATGGTATTCATTATCTTACCATCAGTTGGGTTGATGACGTATATCTTAGACTGACCCACCTCAGCAGCGATAATTAACTCATCCTGGTCAGCAGCAACGTCCATCCGTGTGTAATCACGCGTCGTGTTTCTTGGTATTGTGACGTCATTGATCAGCTTCCACTGTCTGTTATACATACTGATGCATCCAGTTAAACTGTCTCCTGTACAACCCTTGCGAACTTTACCACATAATACCTTGTCATCATTCAGCAATGCACAGGACATAATCCATGATGTACCACTACTGGTTATCACTCTCTGAGTGTGTTTAGTGTTCATATCTAACATGTATGTATGTGAGCTACCTGATACTCTATCTGTGATGATCACATTGCATTCATCTATGCTTCCTACAATGGCTAGGTATTTGATTTCATCTTTGACATCGATTGTATCAATAAGCCTCCACTCCCCATCATACCCATCAATCCTCCCATAATACTTCGCCCTCCCAACACCCTTCACAAACCTCACACTTAATACAGTACGAGTGATATGTTTCACCCCATCCTCATCCAATGGCTTGTCTAGTTCTTCAGTCACTGATGTGCTCACACGATGCCCTTCTTTGACAACATTCTTATCGTCTTCGAGTACTGTGTCAAGTGTCTGAATTGTATTCTCTGTTGTTTTGCTGTGATCTTGCCATGATTTCTCCAACTCGCTAATATTTCTCTCGCTCTCTTCAGCAATGTTTTTAATATTAGCGCGGAGATGGCGCTGTTTATTGTCAATGTGTTCTCGTCTTTTCTCAGCATCTGTATAGTTAAGTTTAAGTCGCTTCTCTCTCTCCTCATTGTTCTTTCGAATCGAATCACTGATCTTTTGAATCTCCTCTTGGAGTTTTTTATTCTTCCCATCGATCTCCTGGTTGATTTTTGCAGCGTCATCCTGTTCTCTGTCTTTGTCTGTTGCCATCGCCTCATCGATTACCAAATCCACCTCATCTTTTAAAGCTTTCAGATGTTTGCTGGTGTCTTGTCTACACTGGCGAATCTGATATTCATTAGCGCGACATAACTTTAATTTGTCCTTTGCCTTTTCCTTCAAACTGTTGAGTTTCGCTTTATTTTTCATGATCGCATCCTCTATATTCTGATGTACGCAAGGCTGCTGATGATCTATTAATGCGCATATATGACATACAGCTTTACAATGTGTTTTACAATACAATTTGATTTCTTCATCATGTTTCTCACAATAAAGATTGGGCCCACCCTTTCTTTCTTTCCCGATGCATCCCTCTTTGGAGGCGCAGTCTTTGCAGAGCTTCTTCTTCTCCCGTACGAAGTACGTCACATCTGTGATCGCTTCACAGTCGTCTCCTTCACAGATGACTTCTGCAGAGCTAAATTTAGACGCCATGCTGATCAGATTGTTGACCTGTAGAACGTAGTCAACATAACAGAAGGTTAGCCATACAGAGAATAAGGAAAGAAAAGAAAGAAAACAAAAGAGTGGGGGAGGATACTGAGAAAGAAGGACTGAAGATGAAGACGAGTACAGGGCTTGATAAAGTTGGATCGACACCACAAAACGTCAGTGAGAGAGAAAATAAGAAGAACTTGAATAGAAAAGAAGATAAATTGATCACACCCCTTCTTTTCATGTAGTCCTAGCTATTCTATCATAAAATATTTACATGAATGAGTTTATAATGTGTGTTCTCATACTGTGTCCCCTCACGTACCACAAACATCCCACAACCCATCAAACACAAATCTTTCTCTTTTTTGCAGAAACATATTTCTTCCACTTCTGTGTTTAAAATCAATATTGTACTTAACAAAATAAACCAAATATAGCTTACCTTATCTAAAGGTTTGTTGCTTAATATTCTAACCTTCGTAATATAAAGTCCGAAAGAAAGTTGATCAACTAGATACTCCTTAGATAGTTACAAACTTTGTTTGAGAATCAATCTAGTAATTGTAATTTGTACTGCAGTCAAGATGGCTTCCAGTACCATCCCACTTCAAATCAATGCGTACTTGGCACGCACTGATTTGGCTTCAAATTTCCAATGACACTTTCCATGCATGCATGCTTGCATACAGTGCAGAAATGTGGCAAGTAGGAGAAAAATTGTATATTTTGTTGCACAATGTATATAGAAGTATTGACAAAAGATGAGCACTGCTGCTCATTGTAAATAGATCGACATGTACGGTATTATAAGATTGCATATTTTGTTGCACAATGTATATAGAAATATTGACACAAGATGAGCACCACTGCTCTTTGTAAATAGATTGATATTATGTACGGTATGTGAATAACGGGAAACTAACATCAGATGAACTGTATTCATAGTGTTCATTACGCCTATGATAACCAGTATGCTCCCCCCAAAAAGACAATCTTTTGCTAGTAATAAATGTTGGAGGAAAATAACCAGCTCTACCTAGGAAAATGTCTTGAGTTGTATCCCTGCCAGTGACTGTTTCACCTTCGAGCGCCCCCCCCCCCCAAGGTCCTTCAGCAAACTCATATAGTACATACTCTTGTCAAGAATATTCTGGTATACGAACATAACATGTAAACACATGGCATAGAGGGTGTTAATTTTTCATTAAATATGGATGATAATCAATTTTTTTCTTTTTTTAAGGAAAGAAAATACATATTGATTTATATTAAACCATATTAATAGAGCATTTATGAACGTGGTATAGCTAAGTGGGGAATAAAGAGAGAGAGATAGAGGGGGAGAAAGATATATAAATTTAGAAAGATAGAGAGAGATAGAGATAGAGTGAGAGAGAGAGAGAGAGAGAAAGGAAGATAGGTTAGGTAGCATGAAATGAAGAAGATAGAGCGCCCTCTCCATACCCTTAGTCTTCTTACTCTATGGCCTTGATCTCTCACATATCATCCTTCTGGTAAGTAGGATGCCCCCTCTCCCATTTCCCATTGCACCAGTCATGCTAGGACACTATAAATATTTAATAATGCTTTCATTATCTCTTTTATGATTTCTCTTTCTTTCACACCCTCTCTCCCCTCTCTCTCTCTCATCTCTCTCTCTCTCTCTCTCTCTCTCTCTATCTCTCTCTCTCTTCTTCTTCTTCTTCTTCTCTTCTCTTCTCTTCTCTATCCACCCCCTCTCTCTATCACTATCAATGCCCCCCCTCATAACAATACCTAACAACTCAAAGCTTCATACTTCTTTTTCATCTGATTTCTGTGCCAAGTGTCTCTGATTTTCAATTTAAATTCCGGCTATGGAACGCTACTGTGACAACCATGGCATGGACATTTTGAAGACACTGTCATACATTCTGTTTGTAAATATACATGTATTTCCAAGGGCGAAGTTAGCGGGGTGGGGGGGGGGGGGGCGATGCATCCCTCTTTACCCGCTTTTTGAAGGGGGGGGGGGGGGATGGTGTGTACACTCATCCCCCCAGCTTTCAGGGGGAAAAAAGGGAAAATTATATTCATGTACAATTCTGTCGTCGTTTTCATATTAATGAATATATTTTTTCTTTTTAGATATAAAATTAATTAATATAATCAATATAATTATATATATATATATAAATGATAGTTCTGCTTCGGACTTGCAAAGTTAAGGAATCAGACAAGATAGGAATTAAAAGATTCGAATTTATTTTCGGCCTATGGTCCGTTTACAATGAAAAGATTCAAATTTTCGGCTTATGGCCTTCATCATTTAGGCGTATGGCCGAAAATCTTTTCATCGTAAACGGACTATTTCTTTCCTATACACACACACACACACATATATATATATATATATATATATATGTGGGGGGGGGGGGGGATGCGTGTACATGTGCACGCATTCAAACCGATGACATCGAACAAAGAGAACAATGGGTCATCGGTTTTAAACAATTGGCGAGGTTTATTCCGTCAATGAATTTTGTGACGCAATTCAATAGTGGAGTCATCGGTTGAAATTCGAACAAAAGAAAACACAGATGTGTGTGTGTGTGTGTGTGAGTGCGTGTGGGTTTACATAGATTCATTTGTGGGGTACAGAGAACAAAAGAGCACAATGATGTTCCCCACAAGTCAATGTGTGTAGAGGTGTGTGTGTGTGTGTGTATATATATATATATACATTGTATATATATATATATATATACACTCAACAAAAAAAGTAAGTTCCCCCCTAGCATTTTTGGATATATCTCAAAAAGTATTTTACCGATTTTCATAATTCAAACGGGAATGGATAGGGAATTTTATTACTCATAACATGAATGGCATATCATTGCCACCAGATATCATTATTGGTGTGAAAAAATGCATTTTATGTCAAAATGCATGGGGAAAAAAGTTGCACTTAAGCCTCTCGCATACATGCGAGAATATTTTACGAATTTGGATACGAATGGTAACGATGTGAAAATCCACGAATGTTTGCGATTGACTGCGATACTTACGGAACAGTTACGGAAAAGTTACGGAAAAGTTACGAATGTTTGCGATTTATATGCGATATAACCGGAAGTGACGTATTTTCCGCGCGTTTTCACAGCGTTTCACAATTCTACAGCAACTTTTCATGACATTCTCTCCACATTTTTCCAATTGTACACTGTTCCGTATATAATTCGCAGATATTCGTAATATTCGCATTAATTCGTATCAAATTCTTGGCTGTCAAGTCATTAAGAATGAGTTACGAAATATACGAATGAGTTACGATAGATACGAATGAAATACGAATATGTTACGTTACATTAAGAATAGTTACGTTTCCTGAAATTTTTGAACATGTTGAAAAAATTCTGCGAAGCCTGCACTCGGCTGCGAATTCTTACGAACATTTACGAACGTTACGAACCTCTGCGAATGTTCATTACGAAATGCTGGGAAAATCTGCGATTTTTTTGTCGCAAAGAATCGTACCTTTTCGTAATGAACATTCTCAGATGTATGAGAGCTGCTTTAAGGTTATATGAAGCATATTGTGTACATTTCCTATGCAAGTTAGCAAATGACCTTTTTAAATTGTTATGTAATTCTCAGGAATTCCTCAGGTACAATATGCTTCCCTATTAAACTTTATGCTCATGAAAAGAAAGAGATAGAGAAATATGCAATAAACCATGCTTAAAAGTTCAGAATCATGAGTGATTGTTTGATTATTTGTGTAAAAGTCAATGCAAATCACTAAAGTGCAACTTTTTTCCCCATGCATTTTGACATAAAATGCATTTTTTCACACCAATAATGATATCTGGTGGCAATGATATGCCATTCATGTTATGAGTAATAAAATTCCCTATCAATTCCCGTTTGAATTATGAAAATCGGTAAAATACTTTTTGAGATATATCCAAAAATGCTAGGGGGAACTTACTTTTTTGGTTGAGTGTATATAGAATTAAAAAAAAGTTCACTCAGAGAATAATGACACAGAAGATATATCCACAGGTTGATTTCCACAAGCGCTTTCAATTTATTTCTTCAGGTGGAGACTATATCCACAGGTTGATTTCCACAAGCGCTTTCAATTTATTTCTTTAGGTGGAGTCTCCACCTGAAGAAATAAATTGAAAGCGCTTGTGGAAATCAACCTGTGGATATATCTGCTGTGTCATTATTCTCTGAGTGAACTTTAAAAAAATTCTATTTCATCTATACGTTCTCCCATTTAAAATCTCTCTATATACTATATATATATATATATATATATATATATATATATATATATATATATATATTTACCGAGACGCCATAGAAATGTTAAAGTTGGGTATCTTCGCATCTATATATATAGAGAGAGAGAGAGAGGCAACAAAATGAGTACATCTGCAGACGTAGCTGTTGGTACCACGCTTTTAATTAGCTTTCGGGCAATTAGCCCTTCTTCAGATCTACATGAGTACGACAGAAACAGTAAAAAGAATAACTAAGATATTTGAACGCATATTATATACACAACAAACAATAATATAATATATAATATATAAAGGGAACATATAATGCGATACAACTAGTACAACTAGAATATATGAACATATTCATGGGTGTTATTAGACCCTACAGTGACGTCGAAAAAGTCAATAAACAAAGATAGATATACAGAGAAATTTAGTAAACTTACTATGAGTGCATCTGCGTGTGGTCTGTACATAAAATAAAATATATCGTTCCTTGCTTGTGGAGGTTGAGTGCATTCAGCCGTATATACATGTACTACGGGATATATATATATATATATATATATATATTTATATCCCTTCTATGAATATTCATGAGTATTCTAAATACATGATTGGTCAATTGGTGATCACGTGATAAAATATAATTTAACTAGGAAAACCAAATCTCTGTCAGAGCTCCGAATATCTTAAACTATTTTTTCCTGGGCAGAACTGCGCATGCTCTATTTAATATTCAAAGGCGCTACTGCGCATGCTCACTTAGTCACTGTTCATTGAAGTTGTGTCAAATTCGAACGCTCAGAGGACCCGCTTTTAGCGAGTCCTTGTCCTTGTACGGACTGCTCATAACCTTGCCGCCTGCAGTATCGGCGCAAGTCACCGGTACTTTAGCCCCGCGCCTGGATCCGAATCAGCTACTGGCGTATGTAAGTAACATACCAAGTATGTTGTAAGTAACATACTTGTAAGTAACATACCAAGGTCAAATAGTTACACTGGTTATACTGGTTTTCACTGGTCTAAGTGATTGGACTTGTAAGTTGTAGAAATCGGTTCGGATCGGATATGTGTGTGTCAGTGTGTAATTGGGTTTTTACAGACGTGTATCAATCAGATATGATTATTTACGTCTGGGACCGACCTTTAACGTCACCATCCGAAAAACGTGACTCAGTCTCGAACCTGGGTCCGCTGAATCAGTTTATAATTTCCACTGGTAGCTGGATTACAGGCGCACGCCACAACGCCCAGTAAGCAAACATGGCGGCCTAGCCTCCGACTCCGAGGAAGTTCGCTTTGACCTCTTAGTCTTACAAGGGGCTAATATCGACGATTTTATTGCTTCCACTGACAGTTCGAATACGAAGAAAGTGAAATATGAGCTATTCGTCGCGCATAGACCATGATCTAGATTATCATACTACATGTAGCAATAATTTAATTTGTAGTCTTTCACCGTTCACCCTGCATGTTTTCGTCTAGGCCTATAGTCTACTCTAGGCCTATCGAGCATTCGAACTCGAAGGTCTTCGATCAAACAGCTAAGGCAAGTCATGTTAGTCAAAATATTGTTTTATGTTTTTCTTTTTTTTAATTAGCCTAGCATAGTTGTAAAGAAGGGATATAAAACAAATATACCAAGCATTTAGTTCGAAATCATAGTGGAAATTATATATCTTCGGAGGGACTGGCATTAGTAACTATTTTTTCCTCGGGGCTTTGCCCCTCGGAAAAAATAGTCTATGCCAGTCCCTCCTCAGATAAATAATTTCCACTATACTTTCTCACACCTTGGTATATTTGTATAATATATATATATGCACGTACCCTCAGACACACACACACCCATATATAAATATATCCATTCATGGCCTTTGGGAGAATCAACCCCCACCCCCAGTAATGAGGACCTGAGGAATGAGGAATGAGGACGCCAATGTGTATTTCTGTCGTCAAAGATGTTCAAATCCAACGGGAAATTTCGCAATAACTTTCCAATGCAACAATATATTTACAATTGCTTTGTTTCAAGATATTTTTCCTCAAGTCAGTCATGTCAGTAATGTGGACATGATTATTGTCTTGCCAAAGGAAATTTAACAAGACATTAATCTATGTTTGCCCTTCTCAGGTGAATTGAAATAGGAAAAATAATTTGAATGCTCTCTCTCCTTCTCTCTCTTGAATTACATTGACTTGCTAATTCCTCTCTCTCTCTCTCTGCTTTTCTCTTTTGACAACACGTTGACATGATTGCCTTGCTAATTCCTCCACCTCTTTTCTCTCTGTCGCTCTCTCTTATTCCCTTTTTAATTGAATTATAGCGGATTTGCTACTTCATCCGTCTCTTTCTCTTTCACTCTGTCTGTCAGTCTGCCTATCTTTCTCTCTTCCTCTGCTCTCTCTTTTTATTTATTTTTTTCTTTGTCGCTATATACTGTTAGTCTATAATGTTATAACCAACTTATGGAACTTATTTACTTTTTTATAATATTTATTATATCAAGGCACATACGTGTACATATATATGTCTCACAGCAAAATGAAAAATCAACAAATTTGAATCTGACAAAAAATTATCTGCTTATGCAGATGTGATATGTTAGGACCTTATTCATTGCGTATAGCATGTATAGTGTCTTAATAGGTTACAACGCAATCCTACTTTATACAAATAATGAATGTTTATGAGCGCAATGGATAGAATATTTCATGAGGTGAAAGATGAATTTCATCTTTCACCGAATGGAATGTTCTGTCCATTGTAAGAATGAAAAAACATTCATTATTTGTTTTATATGACACCTAAAAATAGCTATCCTTCTCATTTGACATTTTATGAATTAAGAAACAAGAGCGAAGGGACTTATATTTTGTTCCAGAGCGCGCGGCCGCGGCGGTCCGTCAATGTACTTGATAGTCGTGACGTGTTGGTGGTCGCGAGTGCAATGGACAATTTCGTATGGATCCAAAATTGCACGGTGAATGGATCAAATTTGCACGATTGATGACGTAATTGCTAAATGGGACAAATGATCAACATCAAACAACCAATCAAATGGCAAGGATCTAATTAGGTGTCATATAAATACAGTTATACTCATTTGTTCCATCAAATATACTTGTTGGATACACATATCATAGCAAAATGAAACATCAACAAATGGAATGTTAAAAATACTCCGTATAATATATGATGTGTGTGAGGCGACAAAACCATGCAACTTATTGCATTTCTGTAGCATTTATTCTTTCAAAAACTAATATTAATCAAATATTAATGTGTCTTACAATTAAATATTAATGTGTCTTAACAGAATCTTATAATAATGTAATGCAGCTATTTACATGTTATTACTTATGAGCATGTGAGATTGAGATAACAAAAATATGAAACTTATTTCATTGTTATATCATTTTTCTATGGAAAGTTTACGTCGAAGACCAACGTGGTGTATAGTAAAATGGGAAAAATCATCAATCTTTAATCCTATAATGCAGCTATTTAACAATTTACATGTCATTTGCGGGTATTGTGTAAGGTGTCTTAATACATGTTGACAATAAGACTGTTTATCTTATTTCAGTGGCATACATAAAACATTTTTTTTAATCAAAAATAATTGTCAGAGATATACATGTGTTACAGCAAAATGAAAAAAAATTAGCCGACCTGAATCTTACAAATACAATAATTGGTAAAATGAAGCTACATAGTACTGAATTAATATGTTTTCAGTATTTGTAATGTACATGGTGACTGAACCCTTTTTTTTTGTCAGTAATACTTGTAAGATGTTGACATAGCAAAATGATACCATTTTCTCATTAGTTCTCAATAAAATGTTTGGTAGATAACGTCTTTGCTTGCCGTTTGGTGCAAAAATTTCAAAAAAGGTATATTTGGTTACTCATGAATATAAAACACATATCATTTTATTTCTCAAATTTAAAAGAAAATATAAACCTGAAGCTTACACATACAAATTGTGATGTAAAATACCAATGTCATCAATATAGAGATCACATAAACATATCAATCAAACACCTCTGATTATGATGTAACATACAAATGTCATGAATATATAGATCACATAAACATATAAATCAAACCCCTCTGATTATGATGTAACATTTATTATTATTATTTTTTTTTTATTCATTGGTATATAAAATTACTGATCAGCAGCAGGCTGAAAGGATCAGTTTACAAATTTGGCAACATAAAATCATAGATATATAACAATCAATACAGATAATAATAGGACAGAAACAAAAATATGAATGCAAATATAAAGGCAATATGACATTTAAATAATTATAGGTAATTAGATCGTATACACAAGCATAAACACACCAAAAGTCACACACACTCAAAAATACACACACACACACACAGAAGAAAAAATACAAATTTATACAAATAGACAAGGGAATGTGATCGACTAATCAAATATAAAATATTGAATTTCTTAATCTGTCAAATGTATAGGTTTTATTTTTGTTTAAATGCCAATGTCATCAATATAGAAATCACATAAACATAATAATAAACATCTCTGATTGTGATGTAAAATACCAATGTCAATATAGAGATCACATAAACATATGAAATTAACCCCTCTGCTTGTGATATAAAATACCACTGTCATCAATATAGAGATCACATAAAAATATAATTCCTCTAGTTCTTCTTGGTCCCAATATCATCAAGTATGGATTCAACAGTCAGCGGAATACAGTGGAATATTTTTCATGTAGGACCAATGCCGTTTTCATATTAACTGTCAAAAGCGTATATAATCCTGACTAAGTCAGGATCGATATATCCACATCTCAAGTCCTGCCAGCGTTCATACTTTCAGCAGATAGAATACATCACACCTGCTATTAAGTCCGGACTTAAACGCTATGCGGATTTGTTTCCATGGGTTTTTTTTTGCGGTCTACCCCCCCCCCCCCCCCCATTCCTGTGCTTTATAATTATTATAAGGTGCTTTGTTTTGCTTTTCTGTATTCTTTTTTTTAATATCTTTTTTTATGTTATTCTTTGTTTTTTATCCTTCTTATCTTATGTTTATTTGTTTTTATCCTTCTGTCTTATTCTCTTTCTATCTTTCCTTATGTTATTCTTTTTTTATCCTTCTATCATTTCCTCTATCTATCTTACTTATATTATTATTTGTTTTATCCTTCTATCTTCTTCTCTTTCTATCTTCCTTATGTTATTCTTCGTTTTTCCCGCATCAAGTAATGCGGATATCGTTCATATTAGGAGTAATCAACTTCCGGTCACGGCTAAGTCCAAACTTAAAGGGATACGCCACCAGGCGGCCGTGGGGAAAGTCAGGATTGCGTAAGCCCCATTCACTCGTACACAAAGTCTGTGCGTCGAACGCGTCCGTTGGACTACTAGGATTACCTTTCGGACTGCACGAAGCCGACCGAATCTCGCACGAGAGCTCGAGTTCAAGCGGAGCGTGCATGTTGCGCGGCGAACAGCCTGTTCGAAGTTTGCTCCCGGGGGACAACGGCATGATCAGGTAACGATCACGCGTGCCCTCTCGTGGCATAAAAACGTCCACAATCTGCGGTTGAGTATCCCTTTAAACCTGCTCGAGAAGTGGATCGAGAAGTCCGGACTTGGTCAGGACTAAAAGCGGATTAAGTGATGTTGATAGCGTTCATATTAGCTTTTGTAGTGGACTGACTAAATCCTGACTTAGTCCACTTCTACCCCTAATATGAAAACTTTCTTACTCCATTCTACCCCTAATATAACCAATTTTCGTATGTTATTGTTTTTAGCCTTGATAAGAAGGTTTTAGTATAACAAGGAGTTTGTTATATCAAGGTTATATACTACTTCAAACTGCTTATTGTAGGAGTAACAGCGCTTAAATGTTTTTTATGAGATATTGTTGCCATCCGATTGTACTAATATATATCATCATTAACTTTATATTTCATTATTATTGAATCGTCTATCGTCTCTGCAGTTCACACCAAAAGCCCACGCGAGATAATACCTCATCTTACAGTAAGACTTTTCCAAGGAAGCAAAAGGAGTACAAAACATGAAATGTATGATAATGACAATCCTGAATCTGCTCCTGGATATTGTATAATTACTTCAAATATGGATATATCTTATTTATCTTCTTTTAAGGAAGTTAGTATTGATGACATCATCATATATTTACGTATACGTAATTAACACTAAACATTGAAATCCAATTAATATTGGCTTAGAAGCTGAATTTATTTTTGAATATGAGAATGTTGTCTCCATCGCAAGCTATCATATTCCCTGATGACATCATCACCACACGAGATGAAAATAGGTAATCCCAGCTGAACACTATTTCGGTTGATAAAGAGAATGATGCTACCCTTCTCTTCTTCATATCAACCCCACTCATCTCCTGATCAATCACACAGTTGTCGTCATCATCTGTCACGACGTAGAGGTCGTCCGTCATAGGATCGATGCATACATTCCTGATGACATCACTGTGGGGGATTTCCCTTTGAGCACCCTCTCTGTCGATGATAAACATTCTGTGATCCGGTGGCGAGGGTTGAGCGATGATGTGACCTGATGACAGCACACCACGCATCAGTATATTCTGTTCACACGTGATGGTATTCATTATCTTACCATCAGTTGGGTTGATGACGTGTATCTTAGACTGACCCGTCTCAGCAGCGATGATCATCCCATCCTGGTCAGCAGCAACATACACCCATGTGCTACCACACGTCGTGTTTCTTGGTATTGTGACGTCATTGCTCAGCTGCCACTGCCTGTCATACACACTGATGCATCCAGTCAAACTGTCTCCTGTACAACCCCTTCGCCGTTTACCGCATACTACCTTGCCATCATTCAGCAATGCACAGGATACAATCCAAGATGTATCACTTCTGGTTATCACTCTCTGAGTTTGTTTAGTGTTCATATCTAACATGTATGTATGTCCACTACCTGATATTTTATCTGTGATGATCACATTGTATTCATATATACATCCTACGATGTCTGATAATCCGGTTTTATCTTTGAGACTGATTGTATCAACGAGCCTCCACTCCCCATCATACCCATCAATTCTCCCATTATACTTCTCTCTCCCAGCACCCTTCACAAACCTCACACATGATACAGTACGAGTGATATGTTTCACCACATCCTCATCAAGTTGCTTCTCAAGTTCTTCAGCCACTGTTGTGTTCATACGATGCCCGTCTTTGACTACATTTTCATCGTTCTCGAGTACTGTGTCAAGTGTCTGTATTGTATTCTCTGTGGTTTTCATGTCATCTTGACACGAGTTCTCCAACTCTCCAGTCTTTCTCTCGCTCTCTTCAGTCATGTTTTGAATGTCAGTAAGAAGACTGCGTTGTGTATAGTCTATGTGATCTCGCCTTTTCTCAGCATTTGTACGGTTTAGTTCAAGTTGCTTCTTTCTCTTCTCATTATTCTTTCGAATCTCATCCTTGATCTTTTGGATCTGTTCTTGGAGTTCCTGATTCTTCTCATCAGTCTTCTGGTTGATTTGTGCAGCATCCTCCTGTTCCCTGTCTTTGTCTTGTTTCATCGCCTCATCGGCTACCGAATCAACTTCAGCTTTTAAAGCTTGCAGATAAGCGTTGGTGCGTTGTCTACACTGGAGAATCTGATCTTCGTAAACTCGACATGATATAATCTTGTCAATCGCCTTTCTTTTTAAGTCTTTGAGTTTGGCTTTATTTTCCATGATAGCATCCTCTATATTCTGCTTTACGCAAGGCCACTGGTGATCTATTAATGCGCATATATGACATACATCTATACAATGTGTTTTACAATACAATTTTTTTTCTTCATAATGTGTCTTACAATAAAGATGGGGCTCACCCTTTCTTGCTTTTCCGATGCATCCCTCTTTGGAGGCGCAGTCTTTGCAGAGCCTTTTCTTCTCCTTCACGTAGTACGTCACATCTGTGATCGCCTCACAGTCGACTCCTTCACAGATGTCTTCTGCATGTTCTGCAGAGCTGAATTTAGACGCCATGGTGATCAGAGTATTGACCTGGAGGACGTAGTCCATGAAACATAGGGATGGCCATACGGAGAAAGGGAGAGAGAGAGAGAGAGAGAGACAGAGACGAAGACAGTGACAGAGGGAGGAAAGAGAAAGAGAGAGAGAGGGAGAGAGACAGACAGAGACAGGGAAAGAGGGGTTAGAGAGAGAAAGAGAGAGACAGAGAGAGATAAAGTGAGAGGGAGAGAAAGAGAGAGACAGAGAGAGAGTGAGAGGGAGAGAAAGAAGGAGAGAGAGAGATAGAGAGAGATACTATAAGAAAGGTGGATTGTTAGAGCGAAGATGGGTACTAAAATTGGGATAGACAGCAAGAAGCGTTAGAGAGAGAGAGAGAGAGAGAGAGAGAAGAATAAGATAGATGGATCACATTTTGTTCTTTTCATGTTGTAGGCCTATAGCTATTCTCTCAGAAAACATTCACATCTATGAGTTTATAATGCGTGTTCTCATCCAATCAAACAAATATACCTGTATTTTAATTGCATTAACATTTTTCTTCCACTTCCTTCTTTAAAAGAAGACACCACTGACAAATTTTAGCACTTTTACAATTTTTAATGTTATAAAACTAGTCAGATTGACCAAAAAGCTCATCGCTCAGGTCGATAAAATCATAGATCTCGATTTAAAAAAAATAAATATTACAATATCTACTAGTACGAGCCGCAGAAATCCGTTACGTCACTGCAGCACTACTGCAAAACCACGGCAAATCACGGTAATGCCGATTTGGAGCAATACACAGATCGCTTTCACAGCGCCTATAAAAATGCTATTTGTGAGACAATTATGTATGACAAAAAGAATTTTTTTTTTCTTTTTGTATTTTTTTTTTTTGTATTTTTGAATATTATCTGCTGAAAAAATTAAGTGCTTTAGCAAAATTTCTTCACAATTTATCGAATTAATAAAATTAAAATTGGCACTACTGTTTGTCATCGTTCGTACGTGCTTCCCATTAACGCGTGTACTTTTAGGCACGCGCGGAAAGCTAATGCAGCAAGCTGCATTGTTTACGTTCTTACGTTCGCGATATAGATAGCAAGTACGACATTAACATAATTTCCTGGTTAATCTTCAAGTAAAATCTGATCACATTCTTCAATAAGCTTGTAATCTAAGCTAAGGAGATGAATGAGGGATTTTCTGGGCGAAGAAAGAGTGCTTGCTTGTAAAGATTTTGTGGGAGAATATGGTTGGTACAGCGTCGGGCTTTAGCAGCTTCAGTGGGTTTGTATCCCAGGCACACGGCTTGTAGGTTGGTCTCGAACGCCAAAACGTCAAAATGGTCTTCACAGACCACTCGAAAACGGGAATAAATGTACGTTTTGACGTTGAATTTGGTTGTTCCAATGTTCCTTATCCATACAGCACACCTTTCTCTATCCTTCTTCGGATCAGGGATGGCAAAAAAGGATTTTACCGGACAATTTCACGACGATTCGAACAGTAAATTGCTTGGCACAACGGCATTTTTGCAACTCCACGAATATGTATGCATGCTATATGCGCTATCGTCTGCTTTTACGGACGCGTAACGCACACGCATTGTGGTGGAAACTCAAAGTGCTGCAATGACGTGACAGCTTTGGCCGACACGAGCCAATTTGCGTATCGACAGTGGCAAAAACATACTTTTTATATCAAAATATACGCACTTGTAGGCTGTTCAAATATTACAATTCCGATACTGATTAGTTCCTAGGGACATGCAGAACAACATATTTTTTCAAAATTTGCCAGTGTATAAAAAAGAAATAACCTACATATACCTCACCTCGTCTACAGGTAAGTTCCTATTCTAACCTTCGTAATGTGAAGTCCGAACTAAGTTCATGATATAGATGATAGTTACAAACTTTGTTTATATATATAATTTGTGTGTCAGGTGCAATCAAGATGTCGTCTAGTACGATCGAACTTCACACTGCAGCGCACTTGGCACATATTTGGCTTGAAATTTCAATGGCACATTTTCACACATGCATGCACGCACTACAGAAATATGGCAAGTGGGGAAAAAACTACTCTTTTCAATCTTCAGAAGTATTGAAAAAATGGACATAACTGTGAATAATAAAGGATTACACCGGATGAATTTAATTTGCATTACTCATGACGTCAGAGGTTACATGTCGTTTTTCCGAAGGTTCGTTACTCCGACACGCCGCACAGTGGGCCAGGGAGAAACCAAAGTGCGCCAAATTTTTTGTCATGCCCTGTTGAAAGACAATACTTTGAAGAATATATCAGTAAAATATTTAACTCCGGTATGTACATTAAAGATGTATATTTCCTACTTCAAGCCGCAAAATTCAACATATTGCGAGTTTCAGTGCAAATTGTGACCAATTCAATAAATAAGTTATTTCCACATGTAGTTTTTATTTATCGATCTATAATTGCTCCCACATATTCCTGAGAGTTTGTGTACTGTATGAATGGGGTAAAATGGAAAGAAACGCAATCTTCGTGAGTATAATTGGGTAATTATCCTACAAAATGATTATTTGTTTTTTTTATAAATCCATATGAAACGTTTCGATTTTCACGGATTTCCAATTCAATTTTATTACCAATATTTTCCCTGATGTCTCAGCTGATACCAGATTTGGCTATCACCTTCCGCCACTTGACACATTACCCGGAAAAATATGTTTATTTTGATGGATCGCGCAGTCGCTGAATTCTCTGTCATCATGTAGGGCGCCGCATGGGGTCGCGCATGACTTTGTTTTTACACAACAATATGTCCCATAAACATGATTAACGGCCAATTAACCCCACGTGATATTCTAGATGCACCTATTGTCTGCTACGTCTTTCCATGGAGGCTGCCATTTTGTGCATGACACGGATCATTAGGTACCATATGCATTGATAATAGCCTACCTTTACAACAGATACGTCGCTTTGTTCTGATTGTATTACGATTGTTATTGGCCATGGGCCTAGATAATTGACGACCCATGAGTTCTAATAGCCATCCTGTAAAGCAGATTCCTCGCTTTGTTTTGGTATTGTTACGATTGTCTCCGTCCTTGACGTCAATTCTCCGTCCTTGACGTATATTTTTTATGAAGTATATTTTTTATGAACAAATTAAGACCTTTTAAAAAGTATATAAAACTAAACTTACATTTCAGAATATGTGACTTTATCTAATATATATTTGTCCTCTAAAAATCAATTACAAGTTAACGATGAAGGAAATTTTACTTGGGATGAAAAATATGTTCGTGTACACATAAAGTAATGGCAGCCCCCTTATTATTGCTAGCAGACGATAACTTGGCTGGAAAATAGTGATTTATATCTATATCCTGTGTTTTTACATGAAATTGCATGTATCAAATAAGAGGCATATACTACACCATTCAAAATAAGCTAATTCATACGCTGAGGTTAATTTCCCTTTAACACTGATAAGAAGTAAACAAGATGGTAATTTATAGGGTTCTGGAGAAAGTATGATTTGTAGCATAATTTGTCCAACACCGATACCAAGCTCTCAAAATGTTCTTTTTTTACAGACCCAACATTTTGAGTAATTCACAATAGCTTCACTGAATATTTCAAGGCGAAGGCTTTTCGGAATAATTCACTCTTCTGACAGTATAAAGAATAGGGCAAAAGGACTTAAAATATACATGGACTTTATCAGTCAGTATTATGATTTTGATAACTCGATAGCACGTACAGAATTACTTCTTAGTGATACAGATACGTTTCTTTTTTCGCAAAATTATTAAGGCTACACAGGGCGCTCTTTCATTTTTTAAAGTAGAACGTTAATGATTTTAAATATTGGCTTAATACTTATTATTGCATAGATGGCATAAATTAAACAAGGTTATCCAAATTCAACGCTTGGAAACATTTGAAGTAATGATTATTATCAATTATAAAACGGTAAAATACAGCCCCCGATATAGCAGCTGAAGAGCTCCTCGAACGCTGCTGAGATATGTGACGACACACCCTGGACCAGTCCTGTCTAAGCAGACGATGTCCCATAACATCTTACACATTTTTCAGAGCCTATTTTGTCATCTCCTCTTCACTTATTTCTCTTCCTTCACTAGCGTCAGTCTTAATGCTAGTCTGTTGCCTCACTCTTAACTTCGTGTATGGTATTATTTTGATGAAAAATGCAGCGTTAAAAAAATAAAGGAATCAGTCACTTGTAAACAAAATAAGACGCCATTGTATTTTCAGCTGCTTGCACCGGGCCATGTTCGGCGTTTCAAGAGGGAACGAATACCATCCTGCTATTATTCGGAGGGCTTTTCAATTTGAAAGTGGGGTTTATTTCATTGATCATTGACCCTTCTCCTATGTATTTACAATCAAACGGTTTTAGCTATCAGAATCAGTTTCACTTTCCCTTTATAATGGTGTGAAATAAGGTCATGTTTAAATACACCAAACTCTTTATAATTTGATAAATAATTGCATTGCAATTACGTTCATTCATTATAGGACGTCGTCTGCTTAAGCAGGATCGATCCCGAGTGTGACGACATCAAAACATCGCTATATTTCTGGCGAATCCTCGGATATTCCAGATGCTGAGAAGAGCTTTTATTTGTGTTGTTTTTATAATCACCAGATACGCAGTTGACATAAAACTTATACGATTGCCATCTGTAAGCTTCCCAGTTTCTAGTGATACATTAATTGCCATATTTGTGATTTTCTTTGAATATCTACTTTAAAAAAATTCATTTAATAACTCGTTTTCAATTAGCTGAATATTATTATTTTATTAGTATATGCATTATCAAAGTTTAATTTCAAGTAATGACATCATACATTACATTAAAAAGGAAATTTCTCATTATTACAAATATTTTCCAATACGCCCCCCCCCCCCCCCCCCGTTTAAGTCACTCTTACGTACCATATGCCTGAGCTTTAAGTTTTCACTTTATGATATAAAAGCATACAGATTGCATTATCAATTTTCGGAAGTATGAAAATCATTGTAATGCGAGATATGTTATTTTCCATTGGATTTTGACAGCCAATCAGAAATCGTTATTTTAATGACGTCATATGTATTTGAAATCATTTTCATTGGATTCTACAGGACTGAATACCCATAAACCCATCATCTAAGTTTAAATTTTAATTAAAACTCAATGAATATGAATTTTGGCGCACTTTGGAGCCATTCTGGCCCAATGTGCTACGGTTCGTAATTCCTAAAATGAAAAAGGGATATTTCCGAAGGTTCGTAATTCCGAACATTTATGTAGGGTTATATTGAATTTTCAGAATTACGAACCTTCGGAATGATGAACCCTTTTGCATTTTCGGAATTATGAACCCCCTGCTATCGGAAATTTGTGTTGGCGGAATTATGAACCCCCCTGCTATGGGAAATTTATGTTCCGGAATTATGAACCTTCGGAAAAACGAGTACAACCCAAGTCTCTCTCTATCTCTCTCTCTCTTATCACGCTAGCTACTCTTTCATATTTCTCTTTCTCTCTGTGACGTTCCCATAGTACATCTTTCTCTATTCACACCCGACTCTCTTTCTCTCCCTCTCTGTCTCGCTTGTTCTCACTTACTCTCTCTCGCTCTCTCTCAATCTCGTAAATCTCTATTGCAGGCGTCTCTTCTCCTTTTCTAAAACACCCTCTCACTGTACATCTTTCTCTGCTTACAACCCCACCTCTCTCCTTTCTCCATCCCTCCCTCTCTCTCTTGCTCTATATCTGTAAGATAACGTGGTCACATTCTTTGGGTAGGGCAGTTATTATTCCATACTGCATATTTGAAATATCATGTCGAAATAAAGAATCAGAAGATGAATGAATTATAAAATCATTTTATATATTAGCAGAACTTCATTGAAAATGTACACGTTTCTGTCATCTCGAGACATACAATGTCAATGCCCCCCCCCCCCCCTCACCCTCATCACCCTCCTCACCCTCATCGTTACATACAGTTTAGTCTATTCAATGGAAATACAGCCCATCTTCTAGATCATTGTTCCGATAATAAGAGGGATATATTTTTTATTTTATTTAATAAGTTGATGCACAATTAAGTCATCATGTGGAGATCCATAACGCCTTGTAACCAAGAATAAGACTAGTTTGCAGGCGCAAACCCTGGTCATTCGTAAAAGAGAGTCTGCGCTGTAAGACTACCATAGGCCATGTACACGACCAGTTGGTAGCTGGTTTAGGCTTCTCTCAAGACACAATGATTTTTCTGATAAAGTGTCAAATTAGGGTCTGTGGTTGCAGACTAGAATAAGACAGCTCATGATTATCGGTTTATACCGGTAAATATTATTTCAGAGAGCTTTCTGTTAATTGGGCCTTTTTAAGAAAATAGTTAAGATGGCTGAGAAGGATAGCACCAAGAAGGTCACCAAGAAGAAGCCGGCAACACACCCACCTGCTTCCAGAAGCCTGAGACATCATCAAACGGAGAATACAGGAAGACAACACCCTTGCCGATCGGACAGCCATGTCTCCTGATCAGATCGATGATCTACTTCTCATGTGCCTCAACTCCAATTCCTTCCAGTGGCGAGATTCCTTTTACAAACAGCAAGAAGGCGCAGCGATGGGGTCTCCTCTATCCCCTATAGTTGCCAATATCGACATGGAAGAATTCGAAAGAACAGCACGTGAGGCAGCAACACTCTCACCAAAGCTTTGGGTTAGGTACGTGGACGACATCTTCGTAGGGTGGCAGCATGGCAGATCTGACACCGAGGACTTTCTTCAGCATCTCAACCATCGCCATCCAAGCATCAAGTTTACTATGGAAATGGAAAAGGACCAATCCCTTCCATTCCTGGACGTACTCATCACAAGGTCAGCAGCCGGGAATCCAACCCACCAGGTTTATCGTAAACATACACACACAGACAGATACCTGAACTACACATCTATCCATCACCCGTCGGTTCTTCAGTCAGTGTCTAGCACACTCATCCGGAGAGCACACGCAATCAGCGACCAGGACCACCTTCAACACATCAAAACAGCACTCATGACAATCAACGGTTACCCAGCTCGTAAGGTGAAGACTAACTTACCTCGGGTCCGGGCCCCGGATCCACTAGCGCTGGCCACGGTCGTACTCCCATACTTAGGCCACACATCTCACAAAATACAACGCATTCTCAGGAATGTCAGCATTGAGGTTAGACACCGTTCTTTTGGCAAACTTGACTCGACACTCTTTACTCACAAGGACAAGAAACCCACAGATGCCCACCCGGGAGTTTACAAGATACCATGCCAATGTGGCAAGGTGTACATCGGAGAAATAGGACGCAGCCTCAAAACAATTAAGACTTAAGGAACATCAGACCAGCTTTAAACACAGCGATTGGGAAAAGTCGGCAATTGTCAAACATGCCCAGCAACTCAATCACCCTATTGACTGGCCCAATACGAAACTCATCACCTCAATCAAACATTGGCACAAAATGAGACGAGTTCGAGAAGCCATCGAAATACATCAACACAACACAGTACAACACAGTACTGGGCACAGGACAGCGGACTAGTCATCAACGACATTTGGCGACCTCTCCTAAACAGAAATACATGGCAACATTAAACTACATTAATTTTACAACCCCCCAACACAATACACCACTTTACGCCAACCGATAATCTCAAAACAGATTAACGGACCCGACAGGAAACGGCTAACAATAGACTTAGGAATTTGCGCGGCAAACTTCTGACACAGACACACACTGCCGCTAACGGACCAATCAGAGGCCCGGGATGGCGATCACGGGCTCGTGCGGTAAAGGTACCCCGGTCCGCAAAACTGCATAAATACTCGCAGCACTGTAGTTTTCATCGAGAACTGGGCGTTGTTGCGTGCGCCTGTAATCCAGCTACTGGTGGAAGTTATAAACTGATTCAGCGGACCCAGGTTCGAGACTGAGTCACGTCTTTCGGATGGTGACGTTAAAGGTCGGTCCCAGACGTAAATAATCATATCTGATTGATACATGTCTGTAAAAACTCAATTACACACACAGTTTTCATCGAGTTAATCTCCTGACGATGAACAGAGCACACTGTTCAAAACGCGTCGAGACAGATACTCCTTTACCGAAAGATTACCGTAGTTCGGAAACTCTCTTTCAGAACTACTCTACAGAGGAATACAAACACCGAAAACAAAAACCAAAAATAGTCTTGTGTATGTGTTTAAATTTAATTTCCATCTCTTTCCTTTCCTTTCACTTCTCCTAAATTCCACTAAACGCCCCATAAGTGGGTTATTTTTCACGAAAGAATATATCAACAGCCTTTTCACAGAGTTTCCTACATGGTGTTACCGAAAACCTTCATTTGTGAATATTTAAGATGTTGGAAAAATTAGGGAGACTATAGCGTTTGAAACCATTAAAGAGAATATTTAAGAGACTTTCTTAAGGAGGCATTACAGCTTCAGATTTACCAGCTTGAAATACATTTTCTAAATGACTGATTTAGCGCCATCTTGTGACAAGATTGTTCATTAGCTTTGTGAGCAGTCTAGAGTATCCGATCGATATCGACGGTCTAGAGAAGTAAAGAGGTCCAGAATCTTGAGCCTTTAGGATAGTCCCAGAAATAAAATGTAGTTTCTTCCTCACTTGCACAAAAGCATGTTTGATTTTTGTATTTCCAAAATTTACTACCTAAGGCGCGATGGCTCAGTGGTAGAGCAGTGGCCTCTTAACCAAGGTAACTGGGAGGACCCGGGTTCGAAACCAAGTGGCTGCCGCCGTTGGTAAGGCATATGGTCCTCATCACCAAGTCCCTCAGAGAGGAATTAAAGCAGTCGGTCTCATTGTTACTTAGTTACAAGCGTAAACATGCTTTTTTAGCAGTCAGGTAAAATAAACCCATCAAACCAGACCAATATCACAATAATACGTTCTGCAGGTCAGTTATTTCGAAACTAAATTATCCCTTTGGGTCGTGTATCATTCATGATTGTTATATGCATGAAAATGGCTAGCTGTAGGAAAGCTATTAGGAGCGTGCGCTCTATAGCATTATAAAACGGGTTCTAGAACGTAGACATTATCATTGATCATATTACACCACGTGACCGTGCAATTTTTATACCGTCATGACTGTGCAAAAAAGTTCCCGTCAAAAGTGATAACCCACAGCAAAAAGTGATAATGCACGGCTAAGATGCGCGTATGCGTACCTCTGGCGCGTACAAACTTAAGACTCGATGAAATTCGCGTAGTGTCATGTAGGAAGGCAATGGAAATGACTTTGATACGTACAGTGAGAAGTACATTATACTTGTTGGCTGCGCTTATTATGATGTTATGAAGGAAAGCAAATGGCAGCCTTGACTGTGCGATTATGATAGCGTTTGTAACCAATTTTTTTACTTTATATTCATATTGTTGACCCGTTTTATAAAACAAATAAATCAAGCTCTGTGGCTCGAGCATTAATTAGTGTTATATCCCTTCTATGAATATTCATGAGTATTCTTAATACATGATTGGTCAATAGATGATCACGTGATAAAATATAATTTCACTAGGAAAAACAAATCTCTGTCAGAGCTCCGAATATCTTTAACTATTTTTTCATGGGCAGAACTGCGCATGCTCTATTTAATATGTTCTTCCAAGGCGCTACTGCGCATGCTCACTCAGTCACTGTTCATTGACAAAATTTTCGAACGCTCAGACGACCCGCTAAGCGAGTCCTTGACCAAACGGAAGTTCGCTTTGACCTCTTAACAATAAACAAATTATCATCGACAAATATTGCTTCCACTGACAGTTCAAATACGAAGAAAGTGAAATATGAGATATTCGTCGTGCATAGACCATTATTAAATTATCGTACTACATGTGATACATGTAGCAATAATTTGTAGACTTTCACCGTTCACCCTGCATGTTTTCGTCTATCGAGCATTCGAGGGTCTTTCAAACAGCTAGGCCTAAGTTATGTAAGTTAGACTCGAGTCTATACAAGTTGCATGTACGGTAGTCTACTATGGATAAGGTCATGAAGGTTAGTCAAAATATTGTTTTATGTTTTCTTTTTTTAAATTAGTTGTAAAGAAGGGATATAAAACAAATATACCAAGCATTTAGTTCGAAAATATAGTGGAAATTATATATCTTCGGAGGGACTGGCATAACTATTTTTTCCTCGGGGCTTTGCCCCTCGGAAAAATAGTACTATGCCAGTCCCTCCTCAGATAAATAATTTTCCACTATACTTTCTCACAACTTGGTATATTTTTATAATATGCACTGCACTCAGTTTAGTCACAATGAGACGGATAATGAACTCGACAACTCTCGGTCATTATGCCATTGTGACTTAACATTTGTGTAGTGCATATTCACTACTGTAGTCGTAACATGAACTATTTGTTTAATAAAATATTACTCTGTTAGCTATCGGTCAACATGTGACATCAAAATTGAAATTCATCACAATGTATTTTACACACAGACATTTGCCATTTGTACGACACATGCTCCTACGACATTTGCTCCGCGCTCATTTCGTACATTAACCCTCTCAGTCCCCTAGGTGCAAGAATGTGTATTACCTCAATGGGGTTTTTATGGCTTGGGACTGAGAGGGTTAACCGAATTGTAAACTTCAATCCAGGACGTAACACTAACCCTAAACCTGAACTAACCCCAATAGCAACCCTCACCTTATACCCCATAATTATCTTTAACGAAATAGAACCCGGAGCAATTTTCGTAGGAGCATACGCGTATTTGTCGGAGCATCCTCGAAAGACTCTCGATATTTATTATAATATAAACGGTGGTTATGTGGACCTATAACGATGGGATTTATTCCGTGTCACCTGGCTGTGGGGACATTTCGGATGACGTATAACAAAAAGAATGCCCCTTAACCACAGTGTGTGTGTGTGTGTGTGTATATATATATATATATATATATATATATATATATATATATGTCTATGTATATATATATATATATTAAATTAAATTAAAGGAGAATTAAGCCCTGATTACAAATTTACTTATATTGGAAGGTGTAATATATTCCTACTTATTGGCCTAAATCATTTTCTAATAAGATATCAGAAAAGGGTATAAATAAAGATATTCCAACACCCGGTATCGTCTCCTACTCATTTACATGGGGGCTGCCATTTTCTTGCTGATTTGGAGTTGTACATGAACCATTGAGAAATGTTCCAGTCAGGAAGATATTTTGAATTCAAATCCTAAATTGATTTTCTTCATTACCTAAATTCCCATATGTGACGAAAAATATAAAGTGGGTGTTTACATGTATTATAAAAATTAAATCTTTATAATGATACTTTTAAATTGTCTGGTTTTGCTTAACAAAAATCTATTTTCTTGGGTTTGCCAAACAGAGCAGAACATAATATATGCAGCATGCATTCTGACTTTTCAAGTCCATTATCTGAAGGCAGGTGAATGCATAGTTTGCCGCTATAGATGCTCAGGGAAGAAGCATCCATAAAATTTGAATTAATTTGCTCCGTCCCATACGTCCAGTATCGAGAAAATAGATTTCTATTAAGCGAATATCGATTTTCAACAGAAATGTATAAGGAAATCTTCAGTTTAAAAATAAATTGACATATCTATTCTATATTTTTAATCTCAAATGGGTTTTTAATTTTGAAAAAGGCAATTGAGCATTTGGATTAAGAAAATCTTCTTGTACACATAAACAAAATGGCAGCCCCCATGTGCTGCTAGCAGATGGTAAATTTTGCTCAGAAAAATTTGATTCGTATCGATCTCGTATATTTTGACGCGAAGCCATTTAGTCTAACAAGTAGGAATAAATAACACCTTTGAACACTATCGTCTTTATTTTTGAGCGTAATTCTCCTTTAAATATGTATATATATTAAATATATCATAAAGAAAGTAAATGGGAGAAAATTACAATGCCCCGACCGGGATTCGAACCCGGGACCCTGGATTACATGACCAGTGCTCTACCAACTGAGCTATCCGCTAAGTAACAATCTCACATATAGCCCCTCTCTTTCCATCGTGCGTAGGGGTACATCCACACCAATTCCATGCGTACGCTATATAATGGCCTACCAATGAGACAGGTCTTCCCTCTAAAGTCGGGCAAATCCATGCCAACGAATTTCTATAGAGGACAATTGAATTCGTAATTATAATATCATAATTGATAGAATTGAAGTAAATTAAATATATCATAAAGAAAGTAAATGTGAGAAAATTACAATGCCCCGACCGGGATTCGAACCAGGGACCCTGGATTACATGACCAGTGCTCTACCAACTGTGCTATCCGGGCTCCCGTCGAAGCAAATCTCACATATAGCCCCTCTCTTTCCATCGAGCGTAGGGGGTGCATCCATACCAATTCCATGCGTACGCTATATAATGGCCCACCAATGAGACAGGTCCTCCCTCTAAAGTCGGGCAAATCCCGATAGAAATTCTATAGAAATTCGTGGGCAAAAAATTGTAGCGTAGTTAGAAGCTAAAAATAAAGCCAACAAACTGTAAATCAAAACGAGGACGGTCCTCGGTCTCGTGTGTGTCCTCGGTTCGAAGATGACTGTGTTTTCATGTTAGTGTCCCACGGATGCCGGTCAACACCCACGCACACACGCATACACACACACACACACACCCTCACACAAATTGATTTGTGGGGAACTTTATTGTTTTCTCCTATTGTATTTTGTACCCCTCAAGCACTTCTCATATTGTATTTTCTACCCCACAAGCATGACGGAATAAAGGCTATCATTTTGCTCTTTTGTTCTCTGTACCCCACAAATGAATCTATGTAAGCCCACCCTCACGCACACACACACACACATCTATGTTTTCTATTGTCCGAATTTCAACCCATGACTCCACTATTGAATTGCGTCATTGACGGAATAAACCTTGACAACCGATGACCTATTGAATTACTACCGATGACCCATTGTTCTCTTTGTTCGATGTCATCGGTTTGAATGCGTAAACATGTACACACACACACACACACACACACAGAATAAATGACTCCGTTAGACACAAAAGGTTCAAAATTTGGCCTATAAGGCTCCTTCAGGAAATGAGGAAGCCTTACAAGGGAAATATTGAACCTTTTGTGTCTAACGAAGTCATTTATTCTGTGTCTCTTTATTTTCAATCGCAGAATTTTTGAACTCTCTCTCTCTACATATATATATATATACATTATGTATATTTATATATATATATATATATATAAATGTACATCAAAGTTTCAGTCCGTGGTCATGATCATTCAATAACTCTTTACGTGCTACTCAAATAATATGCGACAGTAGGGGTAGTTTTACAAACATTTCAGTTTTAGTCATCAAGTTCCATTATAAAAGTACATCGTAGTACATACAGGTCATAAATGCATTATCCATTAGCCCATTAAAGAAAGGAAGTGCATATCCTTTTTATTATTGGTTCCTATTATTGTGCCAATTGGCACGTGTGGCACGCCTGTGATTGTGCCAATTTGCTCTCGTGGCAAGGGAAAGGTTAAATATATCCCTTTTCGGAATCCTTTTCTTCGCACAATGTCAACAGTAATAAACAATATCAGCATAACGTGGTTTTGTCATCGAATTATATTAAATTAGACACAATAATTACCAGAAATATTACATTGCTGCTAAAATATGGGGTGATAATTTTATTGACCAATATCGGGAATTACTATTAAATTCATATCAATCGTATAGAATATCAGTTAAGTTCACCATAAATCCGTATTTTCGAAGGTACAAATAGATTCTGCATATAATGGAAAGTAATTGTAAATATAGATTTTAAAAGCTGTTAATAAAATTGAGCCAAGGACATGATGGAAGTGTTACATGGGGAGGGGGTGGCGGGATACTCGTATTTTGGATGATTCGTTTTCCCGAAGGTTGGTAATTCGGAAGGTTCATGAATCCGAACCCATACTCCCTATCCCAGACGGTTCATCACCTTGAAAACGACATAAGGTGCTTGATTCCGAACATGTGGTGCGCTACTCCAAAGGTTCACCATTCCTAAGGTTTACGATTCTGACGGCTCGTTTATCGAAACAATTCCGAGAAAGATTTCATTATTACTCAGAAGGTTTTAATTTATATTTTAATACTCTGTTTTACTTTCAAAATTATGAACCTTAATTCGAGAATATTAATTTCGAAATAAATAACATTTGGATGTAATGAACCTTCGGATTGATGAAGCCTCAGAAGTATGATATAAACCTTTGGGGGAAAAAACGTCATGATACTATTACATCATATACATCGCTGATATCATTCTCTACTCATTATGTTAAACCATACTGGCAGAGTGATAATGAGTTCATTATACTACTTGCAGCAAAACATTACTTATATATACAAACGCAGGGGCGGATCCAGGACTTTGTAAAAGAGGGGGCACGGAGCTGGAAAAGTACGCAATTAAGGAGGCAATTTTGTTTAACTGTATACTTGAGGTATGCCAGTTGGGTTTCAAGGGGGGGGGGGGGGGCACGGGCCGGATTTCCCCCCATGTAGATCCGCCACTGTACAAACGGGTGAATTCAGATCATGCACTATTACAGTGTTTGTAAGAGAGAGAGAGAGAGAGAGAAAGAGATAGAGAGAGCGAGGGGGAGAGGTAGAGATAGTACAGAGGGAGAAACAGAGACAGGGCAAATACAAAAGTGGAGACGGGGAAGAAGAGGAAAAGAGGCAAGGTATCTAGATAGCGACAGACCGGTAGACAGAACAGGAGAGGCATAGAGAGGGAGAGGGGAGATAAGAAACAGGGAGAGATGGAGAGAGAGAGAAAGAGAGAGATAGGGGAGATAGAGAAAGAGACAGGGGAACTAGACACGATGGGGTGAACTGAAAACAAATAAATATATACACATAACCGTAGCAGCAATCGTAATGATGATTTACTAAGGAACATTAGCATTGTAGGTACATAATATTTGCAAAAAATTAATATCACTAATGCCATTGATAGAAGTACAGCTTAGACGATGTCAGCAAAGTGACTACCTTTATTTGTGTTCGACTCTATGTTCTCTCTGTCAGAGATATCAACTGTTTCTCCAGAGAACCCGTTTCTCATTTGCACCAAGATATTGTCCAATTTCTCCGATATCTCCACTGTGTCGTACCCACCAACGACTCTCATCTTATTCTTGCGAGCAGAGGGCGCTGTTCCCTCTGACATGCTTCGAAGAAGCTTCGGACCCTCAGAAGTGTTTGCCCTGTTTCTGCATGCGTTTGTTTGACCGGTTTCGTTTGTAGTCTTACCGTGTCCATCATGATCGAGGCTTTTTGATTTCTTTACTTTGGCATAAATCGGCACGGTGCCAGACCGTCGGAGGGGACGTTCTTGGACTTGATTTGGTCTGGATAACCGATCGTATCCAGCCTCGGTTGTAGTCTCTTTTCCAATCTTAGGCTGGTTTTCCAGAAGAGCTACTGATGAAGCATATGCCTCGACGTCTTGGTAATCACTGGCAGGAATAGACCGTTCAGGAATGCTGTCTAGTCTCTCGGATACTATTGAGTGTCTGTTGCCTGCATTCGAGTCAGTATCCTTATCGACGCTGACAATTTCTGCATAGTCCCCACTGCCACCACTTGTCACTGACAATCGTCTGCTTTCGCCTTCGCTAGGAGGGACATCTTGTGTTTCTGCTGTAACTTCACAAGCCATTGAACATTCTTTCTTGTTTCTCACCGACCAGGGCCAACGACTTCCGAAGCCATTTTTTGATTTACCTTTTGCCTTGTCCTTTATGGCTTCGGAATCTGATTGCCGTCGTTGACTAAAGGAATCATCGCTAGGGGGTTGATCATCAAGGACTGAAGTTGTTCGAGGAAGTGTTCGTGCAGGAAGTGGTGGAGCAGTTTGATTTCTGGTAAGCGCTCTGGACATTGTGGATGAGCGTCCCCCGGACGGGAGGCGACAAACACCCATATGAGCCTCGTCGCGGCCGGACATGCCTTTAAAAACGAAACGACCCTCGTGCGACACTACATCCGTTACGGCATAAGCACTTGCTGAAGATTCTGACATGGTGCGCTCATGGATCTTAGAGAATCCTTGATTGATCATTCCTTGATGAAGCTGATCTGAGATTTCTAACGGTCTCGTTTGAGGCCTTGCGTATTCGTTAGGTGTACAAGGTGGCCCAAATGCTGATGCCTTTTCAGCCGTAGGACTATCCTTACTTGTTTTCTTACAATCAGTACAATCAATATCCTCTGCAGTTTCATTCTCATTCTCGTCGGGTTCAAGTGTGACGTAGAACCTGTCAAAGTTACCTTCAATGTTCGACCCTGTAGATTGCCGTTGCACGTTCATCGCGTTATCTTCGATTTCCATGCTAACACATCTTCCCACTTTCTTTGTTTCGACAACGTTCATTTCTAATTGCCCACAGTTACCGTTGCCCTGTGCAGCCCCGTTTTGCTGCAATGCTATGATTTGCTTTCGTCTCTTGCGAATGAAAACGATCACTACCAAACCAATGGCACATAAGAGCATTGTCACCAGAGCTCCTGCAATGGCTGACACAACAACTAATATCGAGAGATGTTTTGAGGAATTATCCCCACCACTGATTTCTGCTAAAGGTTGGATGGATAGCAGTGGTCCTCCAGTGGAGGGTGAGGTTGTCGTGTACTTGATAACAGTTCCAGATCTGCTTGAAGACATCTCGGTCATAGTACGTCTTGTTGTTTTGTGATCGAGAGTCGGAGATGAAGAACCCTCAATGTCAGGGAAGACATCACTAGGATCAAACGGTTCGATTCTAGCCTGCCCCATGCCATAGAAAGACCCATTGAGTGTTGAAACCACGCAGAACAATGTGGAGTCAGCGTCTTCGTGGTTGATCATCAGGTTCAGCAACGAAAGACCTGTCCCGTTGGGGATGAGTTCAGAGTCGCGATACCATTCAAATAACAAACTATTTGGGTCGTACTGAACTGGAAGGCACAAGAATCCTTGCCGGTTCCCTGGTGGGTGTTGAAACACAGGAGGGTCTATGACTACATTAATATGGCGTTGTAACGGCGTGTAAGTACATTCAACCTTATATGGATAGACAGTTCCATCAAGCAATTCGCATACAAATGTTTTGGTGACGTCTTCAGTGGACAACAGCCGATTATGCACGCATGGAGACTGTGGGCAGGAAACAAGTAGCGTTTTCCTCCCCGCTTCAAAAATGGTCCAAGCTAACGGTCGCGGAGGAGAACCTGATGGCGTCGCACATGTAAAGCGAACTAATGAACCAATATTAAAGATTCTGGGAGGATCGATTGCTTCAGCTGAGCAGGCAGGTAAAGGGTTAGGTTCGTCTGGTGTAACCAAAAGAATGGCTCTCATAGAATCATAGACAGTGGAATCAGTTGTGACAGCAGAACAAAAATATTGCCTCTGGTCTGACGTCACAACGTTTTTAATGCGGAGATTATACTCGCCGTGATTGGGGTCACCCGAAATCGAAATTCTCGTCGTAAGACCATTATGCAGCCCTGCGTACTTCGCTGTATTTCTACCCTCTGTAAGTGGCACGGGAGATTTAAATTCGTTCATATAACGCCAGTACACTTTTGCATCGCCTAGATCTGCCACGGTACATCTTAAAATGGCAAGCCCGCCCTCAATGACTTCAACATCTATTGGCTGTACCTCAAAGTGAGGTATCGCAGTCAATACACAAAACCTGCTTGCAATAATAAGTATGGCGATAAGCTGGTGCATCCTGCACGGATTCATCTCAAACTCCTGTTCCAAAACACTTTTTAGCTTATGCAAAGAAAAGTGGTGTGCTTTATATTATTCCGTTTAAGTTTAAGAAACAAAGTCGCTAAAATATGATCTAAAGTTCCTGTTGAAAAGTAGGATGAGTGGGGATTTTCCTTAAGTGTTATGCGCAACAGTGACGCAGTTTAATCATATGTTTCTTTTACAGATTCGTAAAATAATAATTCAGTGCCAGTGGTCGTGCTATAAGTCCAATCCAAAAGAGTTTGTTTATCCTCTTTGTTGAGTCACGTTCTTCCTTGATTTTGATCCCCGGATGTAGGGTGGTCAGGCGTGTGTCAGGTGATCTGTCGCTAGGAGAGATGGCGGGAAGAGACAGAGATGGCTGGAGAAACGAGAATGTCTGATGGTAGAATATCGGCCGCATAATCCTGAAGTTGAAAAGTTGCGAGGGAGGAGGAGAACAGATAGAAATAAAGAAGATGGAAGCGGAAAAAAAGAATGAAAAGAACAATGTTACTGAATACTGATTAATACAAATAACGCAGTCATGTCTACGAAATCAAAAGATTTTACTTTGAAGTCATCAAAGAATCATAATAACAACAACAAAACTAATAATTACGATAAAATATTAATGTTATTGATAATGATGATGATTATAATGTTAATGTTAATAATAATAATAATAAAATAAATAATATATAATAATAATAATAACAAATGATAAAGATACTTATAATAATATATATTGTTAACCAAGTGTACCCTGATCAGTACTAATACTGTTCTCCCTGAAGGCCTGCCATCGCATTATTCAGTCTGTTTCGCAGTCGCTACACTGGCTCCCTGTCAAACATCGCATTATTAAAACAATTTTGTTGCTCACTTTTCACTGCTTTCATGGTTCTGCTCCCCAATACAATACCTCTTTTTTCATCCACTTCCAGTTCTCTTGTGATCCCTAAAGTCGCAAAATCTTGGGGGAAAGATCATTTGCCCATGCGTGTCCTAAATTATGGATTAGCCTTCCTGAAGACATCAAAAAGTGCATAACATCTGATTCTTTTAAAAATCATGTAAACACATTTCTGTTCAATTCTTAAATAATTTCTACATGCGCTCTGAGCACTCCAAAATGGATTTGACGCTATATAAGTTACATTTATTATTACTATTATTTATTATTATTATACTATCCGAGCCACCATGTTCAGTTCGTGCTTCTGAATAACAATATGAAAACTATATTCAGAGCACGTAATAACTGTACGGTATAACTGGACATCTTGGAGAAATCATATGGTATAATATACAATCAAACAACAGATGAAACATCATCTTGCTCCACACGAATCCTAATGTGAATGGATATAAGATATCATGTGTCTAAAGCATAACACATATCTAATCTCTCTCTCTCTCTTTATTTTTCACCATTTTATCAAGGAGCTCGTGCCTCTGTACCCCCTTAGCTACATCACTCTCTATCAAAAAACTCCTCTATAATTCTTTAAGAATAGGCGCCCCCTCCATACTGAAATAAATGGTACCCCATTTCAAGAGTACAAAAGAAGTGGGTTCCATACAAATACTCGTCTTTAATTCATTAAGATCGGGTACCTTGTCCATATTGAGAATGACTGCTCCTTTTTCTTGAGAGGGTAAAACGATGTCGGTTCCATACATATACTCCTCAGGTCCCATTTCCATACCGAAAATGAATGGTACCCCATTTCAAGAATAAAACAGAAGTTGGTTCCATACATATACAACTCCTATTCATTTTTTTAAGAACAGGTGCCCTTCCCAGACATCCGTCCTCTCAGTCTTCCTTCCTTACATCCTGAGTTTGTTCTCAACAAGTGACCTGAAAGATCATTTCGAACAAAACCAGTGGCGTAGCTACGAGAGGGATGGGGGGGGGGGGGGGGGGGGGGATACGTTCCCCAATCAAATGGTGAAAAATAGAGAAGAGGGGCAACTTGTATGAGATGATACACTCGCCTCACATAACACCCTGACCTCAATGACCTTGTTCTCTCGCACTTTATCAAATTTAGTGAGACCAGCCACACCCTGTCACTCTCGCACATGCATAAACACCCTAACGCACAAACTTACACACCCGCACATCCGCCATACACACGCGCACACACAACAACAAAAAAACCCAACACAAACATACACACACACCCTAACGCGCACCCCACACACACCCACAAACACATACACATACTAAACACATACAACCTATTTTGATTCTGCCTTTGCACTTCCTTGTATCATGTGCGTAATGATGATATTCCAAAATTTGTGAATTTTTCATTCAATAATTTGATTTGATTTGATTTGAGTTACACACGCAACAGTTCCCCCACCCTCCCACCGACCCCCTCAATGACTGGACCAACGCTATGCCACTGATCAAAACGATTTACCGTTATCTTTTTCCGGTTAAGGTAGATAGAGCATCCTGCATGTTTCCGGTAGCTACTGAAAATTTCTGATGACGATTGACAACGTCTGTACCATGTGTAATCCATTTATGTTTTTGAATCTTTCAAAGTGTGCCAAGAGCAATTTGAGAATAATTCGCAAAACCAAGTAAGGTGTATTAGCAATCTAGCGATACAAATGGTATACACATACATATATAGCATTATTTAAACTGAGATAAATTGAAAACACGAACAGGTTTTTATTTTGCCAAACATTTTTCCCATTTAATTTTTAAAACGCTTGAAAGAGGATGGGGATCCTGTCGGGAAAATCCACATTTGTTCAATTTATTAAATTGAATGAAATAATTCAACCCTGTTATTTTTTCTGTCAGCAAATTTGATATTTTTTTAATTTTTCATTTATTGTTTATTATTTTTTTTCTTTTATAAATTCATTATATGCCTTTTGATCGCTTCGAAAAATTTGTCGTAATTTGGTCAGACACCTCGAGCACCGTTGAAAACATCCCTATATGTGTAAAATGAGTTTTGTGAATATTAACTTCACGTCAGTTAACGTTTTTACATTTCGACCTTATGGTGAAAACCTGGGGTGGTATTCTGAGATTTATTTTATCTTGATTTTAGTGAAATAATTTTAATTGTCATAACAAAATGTACCCTAATGGCGCATCATTGGTTAATGAAATGTTGCAATTTTTGAAATTTGTTATGACAATTAAAATCTTTTCACTAAAATCAAGAAAAAATAAATCTCAGAATACCACCCTGTTCATTTCTTAAAGTAAACTTTATTTCAAGATTTTATCCTTTTCTTTTTCTTGTTTGCATGAATGCTTAATGAAGTATATGTTGGAACGTCACTGATTCCTTCAGAATGACACGCTGAAATTCATTTATTCTCAGGCAGCAAAAACGAGTGGAGGGGTGAAAGTGTAGCGTTTTCAGGGAGGAAGGAAGGCTTACAGATTGTCGCATTTGGCACGAGAGGGGGAACCCAGTGCGCACCCCCCCCCCCCCGGAAAAAAATCATCACAAAAATCATCAATACAACCTGCGATGTGGATCTACGGCGTTTCTACCCTGCCTGAGTCCTGGGCTGCGTAACATTAATCTTTGGAATCGACTGAAAATGGGAATGGCCATTCAAGAGCAAACCTTAATCTTCCGCAGCCCTGAAATGAGCCGCCCCCTCCACCCTGGCTTATAAATTTCTGGATATGCCACTTCGACCTCACAATGTCATTGTATAATAGTTGTCATGTATCATATATCAGTAGCTTACCGTCTTGTTTGGAAGATGTTAAGCTTCTCAACATACTTGGGTGTTTCGATTGGTGACGTCACGACGGTGATGAGAAGAAGTTGTCTTGGCTTTTCGTCTTCTTCACATCAGTCCTTCCTCTCTGAAAAGAGTGGACAAGTTTTAAGTTCAAACTTCAAATTTCACCGTTTTTTAATTTTCCACTAATGTCTGTACAATCATTTTTTCTGAAACAAGTACATATCAAAATACACTTAAAAATTAAGAACAAGAATGTAACAATTATATACTCAATCATAGATACAACAAAACATTATTCAAAAATACTTGGGTGTGATTTACAGTAATAAAGCAATTGGTATTTTAAATCTGAACAAAGTAAAGGAAAATATAAGAGGAGAAGTTCATTAAGAAAGCATGGCTTGTATTTCATAGACCCGTTTGAGAGAAGAAAAAAAATATTTACAGATATATGAAATGAAACGTGCTTACTTTAGCACTATTACCGTAATATGTTGTTTTTTAAAGAGTGAGAGATGGGGAAGAGGAAAGAAGACACGGATAGTTCCACTGATGTCAATAAATACTTTTGAATTAAAAATCCATCGAATCAATCTTTCTTTCTAGTACATCAAATGTTAGAGTATAGGTAGGGGTATGATGACAAGCAGATCACGATAAAACGTTGTCATGGCGGTGCGTGTTCTCGCTTATGTCCTTGATGCTCGTGGATAACATTTCAGAAAGATTGCTAGAAAGTGATGTCGATAATAATGTCAGTGAATGACGTTGCATTAAAAGATAAATAGGCCCAATAACAGTCAAGTTTTCTCCCTGGTATATTTTTCTTACGCAGAGAAGTGATGACATCACACAAATGGTGATGGAAGTCTGTTTATTTCTTTATCTTTTGTTTGTTTGTTTTGTTTCGGTTTATTTTCTTGTATGTGAGAGTGTTTGATTCCAGAGATGACTACTGTGTATTCTCTGAAAGGAGTGGAAGAAAACAGTATCACGGCTGCCGTTAAATTAGGTTGACTGAACAAAATTAGAACTAAATAGACCAACAATAGTCAGATCATCGTTATTGTATATCAATAAAGAAGGTAATGAAAAAGCCGTTTGTTTGCTTCGGCTCAGTCTGATCCCATGGTTACGACCAGGGGCGGATTAATAAAGGGGGGGGGGGGGGGGGGGGAGAAGGAAAAATATCCTATATCCGCCTACTGCTGATAGATTGAATCTGAAACAGATTCAATATAATAGATTAATCACAGATCAAAATCTAACTCAATTCCATACAAACCCAAGTTTTATATTGTGAAAATGGCAAGACGGAAAGTTTAAAACCATCCCATAGCTCCCCCCCCAAAAAAAGAAAGCACCCTCATGATTTCTGGTTCCTTCTATCCTTAACTCTGTTGTATCCAAATGTGTATACCTTTTGCTATTGTTATTGGATGAATAAATTTCAAGTTCAAGTTCAAGCTCAAGTTCAAGAATATTTCTAACTCAAATAATAATATTACTCAGCATGGCTTCATACAATTTTGACAGATTACCGTGCAAAGAACCACGGAGCAATGGAAAGCATAGTCGGTATGGTAACACCTCTGTCGGACTACGCTAGTCTTGCTAAGATAGGAAATACGTTCACCGTACCGCCTTTCCAAGAAAACATACAAGATCCTCCGCAGCTGCGTGTTATGCAAAGGTTTACCAACTGATAAAATGCTCAGTGGCCATTCTGCACATCAATTCAAATTTATTTGATAGATTATTATATAATAAATGAATATCTGAAGATGAGGATAGTCGGATAGTATAGTCTGAATAAAGATTAAAAAAAGAAGTTGAAGGTAATCGCTTTTGAACTGCATAGAAATGGAGATCGTCACCAAAATGAATGCTAACGCTTGTAATTCAAAGTTTTGCCAACTAAATGCTCAATGGAAATTAGCACATCGTTTCAAACATGCACTTTTGAAATATTATTATACGAATGAATATTGTAAGATTTAAAAGAGCTAAGTCGGATACTACAATCTTGATCATGAGGATATGTGACGTACATGAAAAATTGAACATATATTTTTCAATGAAAGCATCGGTAATCATCTCCAACGCTTGTCATTCGAAAAGTTTAATAACTAAAGGCTCAGTGGTAATTTATAGCAAGTCCTTTCAAACAATCTTGACAGATTGCTATACAAATAAATATTTCAAGATTTAAAACACATAGTCGGATAATACGGTCTCTGTATGATGTAAAAGAAAAACGTTGAACAAACCATTTGCAATGAAAACGTAAGAGATCGTCTTTAAACGCTCGTTATTCAAAGAAGTTTTACCAACTCAATGGTAATTCAATACATCGTTCGAGCAATTTTACCAGATTATTATACAAATATATACCTCCATAAACAGTATTTGCGTCGGTAGGCTGTATCAGAAATAGTTGAACAAACCTTTTGCACTAAAAACGTAATAGATCGTCTCCAAACGCTCGTTATTCAAAGAAGCCTAATTACCAACAATGATCAGTTTTAAAATAGCACCTCGTTTCAAACAGTTTTGACATATTATGTCACAAATATATTGTAAGAAGTATGAAATATTATAGGTAGATAGTACATCTGTCGGTATGCTATACAAGATAAAGTTGAACGTACCATTTTAACACTGAAAACACAGGAGTTCCTCTCCAAAAAATCCAAATGCAAGTCATTCAAAGAAGTTTTACGAACTAACTGTTCAAACTCGAATGGCGGGAATGGGTTTGTCCTTTTCCAGTCTCTGTTTCATTGGTTGGTTTTGTTTATTATCTCGGTGACTCATTTCTAATGTGAAGATTCTACTGAACCGGTACACTAGACCTTGATGGTAGTCTTGTATCACCAGACCTTGTCAAATCGGGTAGTGTTGAATAGAAATGCAATCAACTCCAACTTTATTCTATAGATCACTGCAGCCAGATGGGACGGAGCGTGGTACAGGCTGGGTGGAGTGGATGTACATGGCCTAATGCCAGTGCAGGAGGCGCGATAGCTCGGTGGTAGAGCAGTGGTCGCAGTGGTGTCAGCGGTCTCTCAACTTATAATATTGATAATAATAATAATAATAATAATAAGATAAGATAAGATGCTTATATAGCGCAAAATACAAAATTGTCTCTATGCGCTTAACAAAGTAAACATAATTTATAAACATATCAACTTAAGGTACAATAATCATATAGTGATATCAGAATTGAAATTAATGTAATGACAATAATCAGAACAACAACATGATAGATGTATTCAGAAATTATCTTAACATTTCAATAACCATAACTAAAATTAAACATGTATATCTTCAGATGTATAATAGCAATAGTAATAATAATAATAATAATATAGATTTCTAAAGCTCAACTGCTGATGCAAATGTCACTCAAGGCGCTACAATATTGTTTTTAACAATTTGTAGAATTAACATAAATAGGCTACATGCATGAACAGTCAAAATTTAAAAAAAAAATAAGAAAAGTAATCAATTAAATACATGTACCAAAAAGAACAATTATATAACTGTGTATGAACAGAAACCGCTTAAGTTTGATTTGAAAAGCTTCTAGACTATGAATGTTTCTAATGCTACAGGATATAGCTAGTTCCACAGAAGTGGTGCCATTATGTCCAAAAGCTCTATCGAAACCAAGTGGATGAGCTTTGGTAAGGCTTAATCCTCATTATCAAGTCCCTCGAACAGGACTTAAAGCCGTCGTTGTACTGGCTGCTCACCTTCAACCATCTACGTGTTTTTGGTAGTAGTCAGTTAAAATAAATCATTCTCATAATGAACTGTATAGAATACATTAGCGGAACCACCTGCTCACCGATAGCACTAAAACAAAAATTAATAATAATAGGACTAAATAAGTAAATTTCAATAAAAATCGTTATGGGTTATAGTAACGCAGGAAAGGCATATGGCTTAGACTGTTCTTTTCTTTTTCTTTTCGACTTACGATGCGCCTACCAACCCTCTTCTCTCGCGCGCGCAACAGCATGCCCCATCCCCTCCCTTCCCACAGTCTATCCGGAAATGTATCCTGAAGCCTTATTGTAAGTTATTCATAAAGATTCATATCTCTTACAGTTTTCCATCGTGTTCAAACCCTCAGTCTTAATTCCACCATTAAATTTAGGGCATTTCGATAAACATAAGGCCACTGATTTATTCAGAAACCTTAATATCTCTAGGATGCAGATTCAGATTCAGATTATTTCAAAAACACATAACAAAAAAAAAAAATGTACTTATACCTGTATTCTCAATATAACAATTAAGTACAATTATTATGTGTGTACCATGCTTTTATACTCAAAAATTTGTATTGGGCAAAATGGATAATGCATGTTTGTTGGCCGTGTAAAATCTTTACACAATAGTGAGGAAATTTCACAGAATGTTGGATACATTTTATCCAACACTGGATTAAATTTTGCTAAATATCGGGTCAAGAACTACCCAACGTTTTTCGAATGTTTGTTTATAAGGATGAGCACCGAGCCAATTTTGTCTACAATCCAAGTATATTCCATACTTAGGGTACATTATAAACGTGGTTAAACGAAGCCTAACATGGTGCGAGTCTGATAATGTAATTATAATCTCTGATAATCTCTTTTTGTTTCAGTGTGTTTTCCACCGCTTCGCATCCCTTCCCGTCCGGGCTACATATGGAGGACTAACCTTCACGGTTGGCCTATCATCTGGGTGATTAGGTGCCCTGACTGGCTCATCAGGGGAGCGTTTCATGAAAGGAAGTTGTCGGATATTTCATCCGGCAACTGTTATAAGCTACTGAAATCCTTGCATCTGATTGGCTGAGAGCACAGGGAAGACAACAGTAATGACTTCTCAATAGGAGCATGTGTTAAAAAATGAGACCAACACAAATCATGAACAATAAGTGGTAGTATCATCACAAAGTGAATCCATTGACAAGAGAGGGGTTAAACCTACTACCACCGGACCAATAGTAGTAGTGTTTTCTTACAATTTCCTTAACCTCCTAAAAATAAGAATGACTTATGAATGAATTTAGATTATCCACAAATCTGGTCTTACAGTGGTTATAAGGTTTCGTGTGCTGCTTATAAAGTCCCCGTAATATCCCCACTGGGACCAACTTCTGCTCTCTCATCATGCACATGGCACTGTACTTATCCCTCTTCGTGCCAATATGAAAAAAGGTGTTCAAATAATGTATCATTGCTTTCACATTAATATACTTTTCAACAATTACATCACCAATTACATCAGACTGGATCTAATTACTGGCGTGCGTCCGTATCACGGAGCGTATTCTAGTTCAGATAGATGCATTCATTGTTCGAGATGCATGTCCGGAATAGAGCACTGCCCGTATTTAGGATGAAGTTTTATTGTAGGCATCCCGACTGTCGACATCATTTTGAGCAAACTTAAGGCAGGGGTGATGGAGTCGGATAAAAACTGCCTACAAAAGTCAGCAAAAAGTCAATAAAAAATGAATGTCTTCGGAATTTTCTTTGTTTGATTTTCTGAAAATGCTAAAAACTGGACGTCAGATTATAAAACGTTCTAACCATGCTAACGTAGGTTACAAAATATTTCCAGCAAGCAAACAAAAAAGAATTTATATAATTTGCCGATTTGACGACGTCTCGACCCAAAATAAAGTAAAGTAATGTACTGTTAAAAAAAAAATATGAAGGGGTCACATCCCGTATATACCCCCAGCGACGTCCTTCAGTTCTATTGTGTTGTGATGATGAATCAGACTTGATGATTTCTCTCTGTTTTCTCTGTATACACAGACATGATCATTCGTCTGATTTCACGTTTCCCCATCTGTCTCAGACTGCATGGTCTACGCTCTCTCTCTCTCTCTGTGATAGAGATCACTTATTACTTATTAGGAGTGAATATTGACTACATATATGGAGTGTTCTCTGAAAAAATAATGAATTTTCACTCTGTTCTCACTCCCCCAGGGAGTGAGGCCTGCGATCCCTCTGGGGTCTTTGTTTCTTCTTCAGAGAGTACCTCTTCGACCATGCAGGCCCCGGAGAAAACAAGGCTACGATACATGCTCCAGTGACAATAATTGTACCGTGGTCGGTTACCTACAATAACCCAACTCCTACTTCATCCCTGGACCAAACCTTGAACCTGAACCTAACATAAAACATAGTTGCAGCCCTATAAACATGATAACCATAACCCCAACTCTTAACTTCAACCATGTCAACCCTCACACTAAGAAAAAAGGTACACTATTGCACTCTTCAAATGCAACAAAAGTTGGACTTTTTTTGTGCAACTTTGCACCCTAAGAAGCTTTTTGTACCTTTAAGGGTGTAGTTAGCTGCAATTTGCACCCTTAAAGGGGGCAGAGTTGTACCCTTTAGAAAAGGTACAAATTAATTTTGCACCCTTTGGATGCAAACGTTCCTGCACCCTTAAAGGTGCAAAGTGGCACCTTTTAGGGTGCAAACAGGCATTAAAGGGTGCAAACAAGAACAAAAAGGTGCATTTTGCACCCTTTTTCATGTAGGGTGCAAGATTTCACCCAAAAAGGTTCTGCCAGTGTTGCATTTACGGTGCAAACTGGAACCTTTTTTGTTAGTGTGCTGGATAAAACCCAGTCCTAACCTCATCCTAATCTTAAACTCTACGAATGGTTGGAGGAGTGACAACATTGTCAATATGGTAAATCAACACTTTTAACATGCTGGATCACACATTTATGCTGTTGGATCCAGCATGTTAAAAGTGTATATCCACCACTTTGTAAATGTTGTCACTCCTCCAACCCTTTCAATATTGATTTGACATTTGATTATTTAAAGTGTATTACCCAACCGAAAACCAAATCGCAACCCTGTCAAAACAAAACTTTGTACAACACAAGTCATGCTCCGTCGACAATCGCACCCCGGTCACTTTGCCACACTAACCGAATTTCTATAAAGTAAACCCTGGATTATGGATAGTTTGTTTATAATATCTTATATGAATAGGAGTATGAACTGCACTTTTTGAACCGGGAAATGACTTGAGGATTAAACTAAATATTTAAAAACAATCTTGACAGAAATGGAAACGGTGAAAATGGTGTATTGACATTATGCCGTTCACCTTTTTTCATACTTCATTTGAAGTTTATGTAAAAGTTATGCCTTTGTGCAAGGTAATGGAAAATCCTTTAAATATACATCCGCCTGGTATGATCAGATGATTGAATTGTTATTCCGTATTCCGATGGGAATATGATCGACATCCTTATCAGTCGACTGACTTATTTCTCTTCATTCTCCTCCCCTTATTCTTCTTCTTCTTCTTCTTTTTCTTTTTCTTCTTCTTCTTCTTCTTCTTCTTCTCCTCCTCTCCTTCTACTTCCTCTTCTTCTTCTTCTTCTTCTTCTTCTTCTTCTTCTTCTTCTTCTTTTTATCCTCATCCTCCTCTTCCTGCTCTCTCGTTTGATTTCTGATTTTTTTCAAAAGTTGACCCCATCAAATCTAAGACAACAGTTGGATTTTCACTTTGGAAATGGATATGAAAAACCCGGACATCCCATTTCTTTGAAATAATATTTTACGATTTAATGTCGATCAGGATATACATGTATAATGTATTTACCTTGACCCAGTACTTTGCTATTAGGAAAGGAAACGGTGAACTATGAGTTGAAGTCGAGCACTTTCTGTGCTTTTAAACAGAAGGTTGAATTTTGGTAAAGGTGAAATTAATTTTTTTGTGATGATTTTCATTCTTTTTATGTTAGTTTGGAAGTATATCAAAGCATGGAAGTGCCATGTCCCCTAAACAGGATCACTTTTAAAATGCCCTCGAAATATGACAAGAAATAGTTGAAAAGTGCCACTTTGTACAGTTCCATACACACATTTCTATATGCAGTGCATAATAAATTTATGACTTTAATAGCAAGATTTAGTCGATTTATTATCATTCCTTTCAATAATTCGAACACCTTACAGTATACACCAATCCTTATGTACTTTAAAATAAACCTTTCCCAATTGCTTCTAGACAGGTTCTCCCAGAATGTAAGAGCGTGATCAGGGGAGTGTTTCATCAACAGTTTTGTCAGTGATTTTTTACCGATGACTGCTATAAGCTACTGAAATCCTTGCATATGATTGGCTGAAAGGAAATTTGTCGGTAAAAATCACTGACAAACCACTTGATGAAACGCTCCCCAGAATTCAGCTTTTATCTTCAAAATAAACTTCAAAGGGATAGATAATGAGAGGTTAATGCTGATATAATAAAGAGGACATGTTCCAAATGTGCTCCTGATTCCTGAAAATCTTCCTTAAATTTTACAAAACATATATATTCAACAAACTATGAATATGAACAGGGAATTCTAATAAAAGTTTGCCACTAAGAAAACAAAATGCTGTACAAACATGTATAGTTTCAAATAAGGTCAACATTTAGCCCTATCAATCTACATATTTTCCTTTTTTATAATAATAATAATAATAATAATAAAATAGGTTTTCCCGCCCAATTGCATCAGAGCTCTCATGGTTCATTTTCATTCTTTGAGCATTCAATTTCGTTTTATATCATTCCTTTTAAATTTTTATTTCATTCAATTTAGAGAGAAATCCATTCAATTTAACGACGCGAAGTTGTCATTCAATTTCGCGCCAGCTGGATAGACGTTCAATTTCGTCCCAAATACCAATTTCAATTTCATTTATAGGCACACACCTTCGCACTTTGAACGTTCGAATTCAATTAAGATAAACAAGTTCTGTAGTTCTATGTAATTCTTACCTCTTTTTTTACGTCATATGCACCCCTTTTCACTGTTTTGGATTATATAATTTCCTTCTCATTTTCAAACTTTCATTTTCAAAGTTTATTTTAGTCATATTTCATGTTTAATCCTAGAGTGTCGGATATTTCTAGGGAGTCTTGCTGGTTGTCAAATGCTTCAGCCAACCTGATTCTGTCCGTATTCGAGATATTCATGCACCCTCCTCGAGCCGCCGCCATAGTCGTGTATAAATGAATTGTATGCAGGCCCCTAGGAGCCGGGGGTGCTGGGGGTTGTGCAGCACCCCCAGAATTATTTGAGGGGGTGCACAGCACCCCTATAGGAGGCTGAGGATACAGTGCTGTCGGGGGTGCTGTAGCCAGCAAAATACTGATGACTTTTTTTTTGGCCTGTCAGAGTATACTGGAGTTAAACAGAGACCCCAAAACGCTGAGGCCTTTTTTCTTGGCTTGTCAGAAAATGGCTTGTCACAAAATCCTTGATCCGCCGCTGGCGTAGCACCCCCATTTTTCTACAAGGGACACTTGCCCTTGCACTTAAACCAACTTCATCATTTGCCCCGGGCGCCATTCATAGATAAGCAACTGCATACAAAACAAACAAATAATAATCCGCTCACAGCACCCCAGTAACAAAATGGTACCCAGGGCCTGATTGTATGTATATGAAACTGGAGTTATATGAGATGTTGCTTCGATGACGATTTGTCAGAGGAATAAGAAAGTTCAATATAAGGCAAAATCCATTTCAAGGTACATAAAGTTTGCATAATTTATTCAAACAGATGGAGATTACAGAGAACATAAGCAGTAACGAAAAACACTGCCCAAATGTTGAAAATGCTTGCCTATTCGTGAATTTGAATTCCTTAACGTTCATCAGGTCAGTGCTGGTGCGAATTTGAATTCATTTTACGTGCATTTTTAATTTGAATGCGCTTTTTACAAGTTTATGTGAGAAAATCATGAAATCGCATGCTAATAAAATTAAACTGAATGAACGAGTTAGCTTTTTGAATGTTGATCTCGGTGATCAGTCAAAATCCCTCGAAATTGAATGATTGCATCGTTAAATCGGATGCAATTTTGACGAAATTGGGTGGGAAAACCTATAATAATAATAATAATAACTAGACATTGAATTCGTCACTGAAGACGAATTAGGTGATCTGTCTTGATCTTGATATTTTTGACGAAGACGAATGACAAAATGATAATGTGAAAGATGACGTTGATATCACGAGGACATTAATTATAATGAATCTAATCAAGATTTTTATGATTTCAGCCCTTTCCTAGCATTTTCAATTCGTAGGCTCTAGCTACTACATTATTAGTGAAATAGCGCCCCCTTTGTTTCAATGGGACATAAAGTGTGTGAACATGAATTTTGGATGATTCGTGGATATCATGACAATGATGATAATGATGTTGATGATAATCATCATCATCATCATGAATATCATCATGACAGTAATGATAATGATGTTGATGATAATCATGATAATGATTATATCATGACAGTGATGATAATGATGTGGATGATAATCATCATCATCATGATGAATATCATCATGACAGTGATGATGACAATGATGTTGATGATCATTATATCATCATGACAGTGATGATGATAATGTGGACGATAATCATTGCCATCATCATCATGAATATTATGACAGTGATGGTGATACTGTGATGTTGATGATAATCATGATAATCATGATGATGATGGTGATGATAATGTTGATAATCATGGTGATGATGATGATAATGATGATGATTGATGGTGATGATGATGCTGATGATAATCATCATCATCATGAATATCATCATAGTGATGATGATAATGATGTTGATGATAATCATGATGATGATAATGATAATGGTGATGACCATGACTGAAATGACATTGACCTTAGCCATGCCAAATATGAAAGAAAGATGACATTTCGTGAAGAAGATACGATCAAGATGCGGGAACTTGACCTTATTAGGAGTGATGACTGACAAAAATTTGAAGATAATTGACTAAGCCAATTTTGAGAAATTGTGATATCAAATAGGACGATTTGATATTGCAGGATACTTGGGAGATAAACCCCATAGCTCTAATACACGACAGGGAATCAAAATTTCCATAGGGTTGTACACAAACTACTGCACATTACGTTCTAATAGACATAACATGGAAAATAACGCAGTTTATTACATGATTTGTGATTGTTTATGTTATAATAGTCGAAGAGGATGGTAAAATAACAAGCAAAAACAAGCAAAAAAAAAAAAAAAAAAAAAAATCGGCCCCGGGGATCGAACCAGGTACTTTGACCATGGTAGTCATGTGCTTTACCGATAGACCAGAATATTTCCCATAGAGATAGCACGTACACGAAAAACGGGATTCTAAAATCCCATTTTGTACTTAAAAATTGGGCATGATGCCGACATCTGATCAAAAATTGGAGGGCTTACTAATAAAAGCTTATAGTCTCAGCTACAACATATTAAAATCTGGAAGAAAATAGACAAAAAATAACTGAGATACTGCTCAGAGAACGATGTCATGTAGATTCATGATTCGAAAAAAAATCATCTTCCATAGACATAACACGCAAATAGAGAAAATCTGACATGTCGTCTTTAATTGAAGATTTCAGTGTGATGACGTCATCAAAATGAAAAATGGTGGTGACTGATCTTGTAGAGAATTGTCTCAGCTATAACATATCAAAATTTGGAAGAAAATCGATCACCTATTACTGAAATATTATCAAAAGAATACAAAAATGATGACATAATTTTTTCAAAATCACTTTTTTTAGTTCATATGCAAATATGATGACGTTAGAACATGAGATCGGCAAAAATTCTACATTTACTCACATGTGCAACTCACAGGCTTTCAGAATATGTAAAGAAATTGGGGGGTTTCCGCCCCTTCTGAGGAGCTATGGCGAATTCTAGATGGGCATGTTTTTACCACTTTTTACATTAGAGTGCCCATTTGCGTGCGCAAGAATTTGAAAGTTTGATGCGCGCGTACGACATTATGGAAGGTCGAAAATGACTGTAAATAGTTGGAAATTGTCAAGAATAGTATCAGGAAGATGAAACATGCGAAAAACTGGCGTTTTTACGTTCTCTACGCGCTGTGCGCGCGCATAACGCGCGCGCGGACGCGCACGGACAGGAAATTTTAAAATGCGTAAAATGTCCTGAACCATACCCTAATTTGATTAAAAAGTGATTTGGAGCATTTCTAAATTTTGACGCGCGCGTACGTGCGCGTCATGATGCGCGCACGGATTTTAATGACATTTTATGTTGATCCTTGACCTGAAGTTCATGTGTGTCAAATATGGTTTATTTTTGATGACTCGTTATGAAGATATGATTGATAATGTGATTTCACAAAATGGCGCCTGGATGACGTCACGATGACCTGATGACCTTGAAATAGATACCCGAGGTTGATCTGATAGGTCCTTATGAGTGTTGATATTTTGATAAAAATGGACTCAGCCGATATTGAGAACTGATGGTAACAAGAAAGTGGTGGAAAAATAAAAATAAACTAGAATTTAATTCGTCATGAGGACGAATTAGGTGGTCTGTCTTTCAATTTGCACGATCATGATTGTAATCAGGATGATCATATTAATGGGGAAATACTAAACAGAAGACAGGATGTCAAGAATGCCATGAATGGATATGCTTCCTGAGGACAGGAATGTAGCAAAATGTGTAACGGTCATTGTAAAACGATTATGGTGATGATGATAATGGTCATTATGATGATTATAATGATATAATGATGATGGCGATGATATAATAATAATAGTGATGATGATCATGACGGTGATGGTAATAATGATGATGATACAGGATACTTGGGAGATTAACCCCATAACTCTAATACAGGACAGGAAATCACAATTTCCATAGGGTTGTACACCAACTACTGCACACTACCTCTAATAGACATAATATGGAAAATAAGACAGTTTATTACATGATTTGTGATTTTTTATGTTACAATAGTCGAAGAGCATGGTAAAATGACAGGCAAAAAGAAAAAAAAAAAAATTAAAAAATCGGCCCCGGGGATCGAACCAGGTACCTTGACCATGGTAGTCATGTGCTTTACCGATAGACCAGAATATTTCCCATAGAGATAACACGTAAACGAAAACGGGATTCTCAAATCACAGTTTGTACTGAAAAATTGGGCATGATCCCGACATCTGATCAAAAATTGGAGGGCTTACTAATAAAAGCTTATAGTCTCAGCTACAACATATTAAAATCTGGAAGAAAATAGACCAAAAATAACTGAGATACTGCTCAGAGAACGATGTCATGTAGATTCATGATTCGAAAAAAAAATCATCTTCCATAGACATAACACGCAAATAGGGAAAAATCTGACATGTCGTCTTTAACTGAAGATTTCAGTGTGATGACGTCATCAAAATGAAAAATGGTGGTGACTAATCTTGTAGAGAATTGTCTCAGCTATAACATATCAAAATTTGGAAGAAAATCGATCACCTATTACTGAAATATTAGCAAATGAATACAAAAATGATGACGTCATTTTTTCAAAATCATTTTTTTGAGTTCATATGCAAATATGGTGACGTTAGAACATGCGATCGGCAAAAATTCTGCATGAATTCAAATCTACATCTCCCAGGCTTTCAGAATATGTAAGGGAATTGGGGAGTTTCCGTGCATTCTGAGGAGCTATGGCGAATTCTAGATAGGCATGTTTTTACCACTTTTTACATTAGAATTCCCATTGACGTGCTCACGAATTTGAAAGTTTGATGTGCGCGTACGACATTATGGAAGGTCGAGAATGACTGTAAATAGTTGGAAATTGTCAAGAATAGTATCAGGAAGATGAAACATGCGAAAAAATGGCATTTTTACGTTCTCTACGCGCTGTGCGCGCGCATAACGGGCGCGCGGACGCGCACGGACAGGAAATTTTAAAATGCTTAAAATGTCCTGAACAATACCCTAATTTGATTAAAAAGTGATTTGGAGCATTTTTAAATTTTGACGCGCGCGTACGTGCGCGTCATGATGCGTGCACGGATTTTGATGACATTTTATGTTGACCCGTGACCTGAAGTTAATGTATGTCAAATATGGTTCATTTTTGATGACTCGTTATGAAGATATGATTGATAATGTGATTTCACAAAATGGCGCCTTGATGACGTCACGATGACCTGATGACGTTGAAAAAGATAGGGGAACTTGATCTGATATGGCCTGATAATTGACAAAAATTTGAAGAAAATTGATCTAGTTGATTTTGAGATATTGTGTTCACAAGAAAGTGGTGGAAAAATAAAAATAAACTAGACTTGAATTCGTCACGAAGACGAATTAGGTGGTCTGTCCTTAAATTGGCACGATCATGATTGTAATCAGGATGATCATATTAATGGGGAAATACTAAACAGAAGACAGGATGTCAAGAATGCCATGAATGGAGATGCTTCCTGAGGACAGGAATGTAGCAAAATGTGTATCGGTCATTGTAAAATGATTATGGTGATGATAACGGTGATTATGATGATTATAATGACATAATGATGATGGCGATGATATAATAGTAGCGATGATGATCATGATGGTGATGATAATAATGATGATGATACAGGATACTTGGGAGATTAACACCATAGCTCTAATACAGGACAGGAAATCACAATTTGCCATAGGGTTGTACATAAACTACTGCACACTACTTTCTAATACATAATACGGAAAATAAGGCAGTTTATTACATGATTTGTGATTTTTTATGTTACAATAGTCGAGGAGGATGGTAAAATGACAGGCAAAAAGAAGCAAAAAAAAAAAAAAAAAAAAAAATCGGCCCCGGGGATCGAACCAGGTACCTTGACCATGGTAGTCATGTGCTTTACCGATAGACTAAAATATTTCCCATAGAGATAACACGTAAACGAAAAACGGGATTCTCGAATCCCATTTGGTAGTTCAAAATAGGGCATGATCCCGACATCTGATCAAAATTTGGAGACCACCTTAATGAAAGCTTATAGTCTCAGCTACAACATATTAAAATCTGGAAGGAAATAGACCAAAAATAACTGAGATACAGCTCAGAGAACGATGTCATGTAGATTCATGATTCAAAAAAAAATCATCTTCCATAGACATAACACGCAAATAGGGACAATTCTGACATGTCGTCTTTAATTGAAAATTTCAGTGTGATGACGTCATCCAAATGAATAATAATGAGCACTCATGTTGTAGAGAATTGTCTCAGCTATAACATATCAAAATTTGGAAGAAAATCGACCACCTATTACTGAAATATTATCAAAAGAATACAAAAATGATGACATAATTTTTTCAAAATCACTTTTTTGAGTTCATATGCAAATATGATGACGTTAGAACATGAGATCGGCAAAAATTCTACATGAATTCATATCTACAACTCACAGGCTTTCAGAATATGTAAAGAAATTGGGGGGTTTCCGCCCCTTCTGAGGAGCTATGGCGAATTCTAGATGGGCATGTTTTTACCACTTTTTGCATTAGAATGCCCTTTGACGTGCGCACAAATTGAAAGTTTGACGCGCGCGTACGACATTATGGAAGGTCGATAATGACTGTCAATAGTTGGAAATTGTCAAGAATATTATCAGGAAGATGAAACATACGAAAAAACGGCGTTTTTATGTTCTCTACGCACTGTGCGCGCGCATGACGCGCGCACGGACGCGCACGGACAGGAAATTTTAAAATGCGTAAAATGTCCTGAACCATACCCTAATTTGATTAAAAAGTGATTTGGAGCATTTTTAAATTTTGACGCGCGCGTACGTGCGCGTCATGATGCGCGCGCGGATTTTAATGACATTTTATGTTGGCCCTTGACCTGAAGTTCATGTGTGTCAAATATGGTTTATTTTTGATGACTCGTTATGAAGATATGATTGATAATGTGATTTCACAAAATGGCGCCTGGATGACGTCACGATGACCTGATGACCTTGAAAAAGATAGGGGCACTTGATCTGATATGGTCTGATAATTGACCAAAATTTGATGAAAATTGATCGAGTTCATTTTGAGAAATTGTGTTCACAAGAAAGTGGTGGAAAAATAAAAATAAATAATAAACTAGATTTTAATTCGTCATGAGGACGAATTAGGTGGTCTGTCTTTCAATTTGTACGATCATGATTGTAATCAGGATGATCATAATAATGGGGAAATGCTAAACTGAAGATAGGATGTCAAGAAATGCCATGAATGGAGATGCTTCTTGAGGACAGGAATGTAGCAAAATGTGTAACGGTCATTGTAAAACGATTATGGTGAAGATGATAATGGTGATTATGATGATTATAATGATATAATGATGATGGCGATGGATATAATAATAGCGATGATGATCATGACGGTGATGATGATACAGGATACTTGGGAGATTAACCCCATAGCTCTAATACAGGACAGGAAATCATAATTTCCATAGGGTTGTACACAAACTACTGCACATTACTTTCTAATAGACATAACATGGAAAATAAGGCAGTTTATTACATGATTTGTGATTGTTTATGTTATAATAGTCGAAGAGGATGGTAAAATGACAGGCAAAAAGAGGCAAAAAAAAAAAAAAAAAAAAAAATCGGCCCCGGGGATCGAACCAGGTACCTTGACCATGGTAGTCATGTGCTTTACCGATAGACTAAAATATTTCCCATAGAGATAACACGTAAACGAAAAACAGGATTATCGAATCCCATTTGGTAGTTCAAAATAGGGCATGATCCCGACATCTGATCAAAATTTGGAGACCACCTTTATGAAAGCTTATAGTCTCAGCTACAACATATTAAAATCTGGAAGGAAATAGACCAAAAATAACTGAGATACAGCTCAGAGAACGATGTCATGTAGATTCATGATTCGAAAAAAAATCATCTTCCATAGACATAACACGCAAATAGGGACAATTCTGACATGTCGTCTTTAATTGAAAATTTCAGTGTGATGACGTCATCCAAATGAATAATAATGAGACTCATGTTGTAGAGAATTGTCTCAGCTATAACATATCGAAATCTGGGCGAAAAACTACCAATAATTAAGAATCTAGAGCCAAATTTGCATGAATGTGATGACGTCAAAACATGAAAAATGGAAATTTTGAATTCTGGCGCCATTTTGATGACGTCATAATGTATATAAGGGTCAAATGATACATGAAATGAAATCTATGATTTATACCCTACCTGATGATGAAAAAAAATTGGGAGGTTTCTGGACTATTTAAAGAGCTAGAGTTAATTTTGTAGAGGCATGTTTTTTCACGTTTTTACGTTATTTTTGCCATAGACGCGCGCACGGATTTTGAAATTTGACGCGCGCGTGTGGCATTATGGAAGGTCGATATTGACTGTAAATAGTTGGAAATTGTCAATAATAGTGTCAGGAAGACGTAACATGCGAAAAAACAGCGTTTTTTACGTTCTCTACGTGCTGCGTGCGCGCATAACGCGCGCACGGACGCGCACGGACGGAAAATTTTAAAATGCTTAAAATGTCCTGAACAATACTCTAATTTGATTAAAAAGTGATTTTGACCATTTTAAAATTTTGACGCGCGCGTACGTGCGCGTCATGATGTGCGCGCGGATTTTGATGACATTTTATGTCGACCCTTGACCTGAATTTAATGTATGTCAAATATGGTTCATTTTTGATGACTCGTTATGAAGATATGATTGATAATGTGATTTCACAAAATGGCGCCTGGATGACGTCACGATGACCTGATGACCTTGAAAAAGATAGGGGAACTTGATCTGATATGGTCTGATAATTGACAAAAATTTGAAGAAAATTGATCGAGTTGATTTTGAGAAATTGTGTTCACAAGAAAGTGGTGGAAAAATAAAAATAAACTAGATTTTAATTCGTCATGAGGACGAATTAGGTGGTCTGTCTTTCAATTTGTACGATCATGATTGTAATCAGGATGATCATAATGGGGAAATGCTAAACTGAAGATAGGATGTCAAGAAATGCCATGAATGGAGATGCTTCTTGAGGACAGGAATGTAGCAAAATGTGTAACGGTCATTGTAAAACGATTATGGTGAAGATGATAATGGTGATTATGATGATTATAATGATATAATGATAATGGCGATGGATATAATAATAGCGATGATGATCATGACGGTGATGATGATACAGGATACTTGGGAGATTAACCCCATAGCTCTAATACAGGACAGGAAATCATAATTTCCATAGGGTTGTACACAAACTACTGCACATTACTTTCTAATAGACATAACATGGAAAATAAGGCAGTTTATTACATGATTTGTGATTGTTTATGTTATAATAGTCGAAGAGGATGGTAAAATGACAGGCAAAAAGAAGCAAAAAAAAAAAAAAAAAAAAAAAATCGGCCCCGGGGATCGAACCAGGTACCTTGACCATGGTAGTCATGTGCTTTACCGATAGACTAAAATATTTCCCATAGAGATAACACGTAAACGAAAAACAGGATTCTCGAATCCCATTTGGTAGTTCAAAATAGGGCATGATCCCGACATCTGATCAAAATTTGGAGACCACCTTACTGAAAGCTTATAGTCTCAGCTACAACATATTAAAATCTGGAAGGAAATAGACCAAAAATAACTGAGATACAGCTCAGAGAACGATGTCATGTAGATTCATGATTCGAAAAAAAATCATCTTCCATAGACATAACACGCAAATAGGGACAATTCTGACATGTCGTCTTTAATTGAAAATTTCAGTGTGATGACGTCATCCAAATGAATAATAATGAGCACTCATGTTGTAGAGAATTGTCTCAGCTATAACATATCGAAATCTGGGCGAAAAACTACCAATAATTAAGAATCTAGAGCCAAATTTGCATGAATGTGATGACGTCAAAACATGAAAAATGGAAATTTTGAATTCCGGCGCCATTTTGATGACGTCATAATGTATATAAGGGTCAAATGATACATGAAATGAAATCTATGATTTATACCCTACCTGATGATGAAAAAAAATTGGGAGGTTTCTGGACTATTTAAAGAGCTAGAGTTAATTTTGTAGAGGCATGTTTTTCACGTTTTTACGTTATTTTTGGCATAGACGCGCGCACGGATTTTGAAATTTGACGCGCGCGTGTGGCATTATGGAAGGTCGATATTGACTGTAAATAGTTGGAAATTGTCAAGAATAGTATCAGGAAGACGATACATGCGGAAAAACGGCGTTTTTACGTTCTCTATGCGCTGTGCGCGCGCATAACGCGCGCACGGACGCGCACGGACGGAAAATTTTAAAATGCTTAAAATGTCCTGAACAATACTCTAATTTGATTAAAAAGTGATTTTGAGCATTTTTAAATTTTGACGCGCGCGTACGTGCACGTCATGATGTGCGCGCGGATTTTGATGACATTTTATGTCGACCCTTGACCTGAATTTAATGTATGTCAAATATGGTCCATTTTTGATGACTCGTTATGAAGATATGATTGATAATGTGATTTCACAAAATGGCGCCTGGATGACGTCACGATGACCTGATGACCTTGAAAAAGATAGGGGCACTTGATCTGATATGGTGTGATAATTGACAAAAATTTGATGAAAATTGATCGAGTTGATTTTGAGAAATTGTGTTCACAAGAAAGTGGTGGAAAAATAAAAATAAATAATAAATAATAATAAATAATAAAGAAAATTCTGACGAAATTAAGAGGTGGTCTGTCGACTACGACAGACCACCTAATAAATAATAAAGAAAATTCTGACGAAATTAAGAGGTGGTCTGTCGACTACGACAGACCACCTAACTAGACTTGAATTCGTCACGAAGACGAATTAGGTGGTCTGTCCTTAAATTGGCACGATCATGATTGTAATCAGGATGATCATATTAATGGGGAAATACTAAACAGAAGACAGGATGTCAAGAATGCCATGAATGGAGATGCTTCCTGAGGACAGGAATGTAGCAAAATGTGTATCGGTCATTGTAAAATGATTATGGTGATGATAACGGTGATTATGATGATTATAATGATATAATGATGATGGCGATGATATAATAATAGCGATGATGATCATGACGGTGATGGTAATAATGATGATGATACAGGATACTTGGGAGATTAACCCCATAGCTCTAATACAGGACAGGAAATCACAATTTCCATAGGGTTGTAGACAAACTACTGCACACTACTTTCTAATAGACATAATATGGAAAATAAGGCAGTTTATTACATGATTTGTGATTTTTTATGTTACAATAGTCGAAGAGGATGGTAAAATGACAGGCAAAAAGAAGCAAAAAAAAAAAAAAAAAATCGGCCCCGGGGATCGAACCAGGTACCTTGACCATGGTAGTCATGTGCTTTACCGATAGACCAGAATATTTCCCATAGAGATAACACGTAAACGAAAACGGGATTCTCAAATCACATTTTGTACTGAAAAATTGGGCATGATCCCGACATCTGATCAAAAATTGGAGGCTTACTAATGAAAGCTTATAGTCTCAGCTACAACATATTAAAATCTGGAAGAAAATAGACCAAAAATAACTGAGATACTGCTCAGAGAACGATGTCATGTAGATTCATGATTCGAAAAAAAATCATCTTCCATAGACATAACACGCAAATAGGGAAAATTATGACATGGCATCTTGCATTGAAAATTTCAGTGTGATGACGTCATCAAAATGAAAAATGGTGGTAACTGTTCTGGTAGAGAATTGTCTCAGCTATAACATATCAAAATCTGGAAGAAAATCGATCCCCTATTACTGAAATATTAGCAAATGAATACAAAAATGATGACGTCATTTTTTCAAAATCATTTTTTTGAGTTCATATGCAAATATGATGACGTTAGAACATGAGATCGGCAAAAATTCTACATGATTTCAAATCTACAACTCACAGGCTTTCAGAATATGTAAAGAAATTGGGTGGTTTCCGTATATTCTGAGGAGCTATGGCGAATTCTAGATGGGCATGTTTTTACCACTTTTTACATTAGAATGCCCATTGACGTGCGCACGAATTTGAAAGTTTGACGCGCGCGTACGACATTATGGAAGGTCGAGATTGACTGTAAATAGTTGGAAATTGTCAAGAATAGTGTCAGAAAGACAAAATATGCGAAAAAATGGCGTTTTTTACGTTCTCTACGCGCTGTGTGCGCGCATAACGCGCGCACGGACGCGCACGGACAGAAAAAATTAAAATGCTTAAAATGTCCTGAACAATACTCTAATTTGATTAAAAAGTGATTTTGAGCATTTTTAAATTTTGACGCGCGCGTACGTGCGCGTCATGATGTCCGCGCAAATTTTGATGACATTTTATGATGACCCTTGACCTGAAGTTAATGTATGTCAAATATGGTTCATTTTTATGACTCGTTATGAAGATATGATTGATAATGTGATATCACAAAATGGCGCCTGGATGACGTCACGATGACCTGATGACCTTGAAATAGATACCCGAGCTTGATCTGATATGTCCTCATGACTGTAGAGATTTTGATAAAATTTGACTCAGCCGATATTGAGGAATCATGGTAACAAGAAAGTGGTGGAAAAATAAAAATAAATAATAAACTAGAAATTGAATTCGTCACGAGACGAATTAGGTGGTCTGTCCTTAAATTGGCACGATCATGATTGTAATCAGGATGATCATATTAATGGTGAAATACTAAACAGAAGATAGGATGTCAAGAATGCCATGAATGGAGATGCTTCCTGAGAACAGGAATGTAGCAAAATGTGTAACGGTCATTGTAAAATGATTATGGTGATGATAACGGTGATTATGATGATAATGACATAATGATGATGGCGATGATATAATAGTAGCGATGATGATCATGACGGTGATGATAATAATGATGATGATACAGGATACTTGGGAGATTAACACCATAGCTCTAATACAGGAAATCACAATTTCCATAGGGTTGTACATAAACTACTGCACACTGCTTTCTAATAGACATAATACGGAAAATAAGGCAGGTTATTACATGATTTGTGATTTTTATGTTACAATAGTCGAAGAGGATGTTAAAATGACAGGCAAAAAGAAAAAAAAAAAAAAAAAAAAAATCGGCCCCGGGGATCGAACCAGGTACCTTGACCATGGTAGTCATGTGCTTTACCGATAGACCAAAATATTTCCCATAGAGATAACACGTAAACGAAAAACGGGATTCTCAAATCCCATTTGGTAGTTCAAAATTGGGCATGATCCCGACATCTGATCAAAATTTGGAGACCACACTTGTAAAAGCTTATAGTCTCAGCTACAACATATTAAAATCTGGAAGGAAAAGACCAAAAATAACTGAGATACTGCTCAGAGAACGATGTCATGTAGATTCATGATTCGAAAAAAAATCATCTTCCATAGACATAACACGCAAATAGGGAAAATTCTGACATGTCGTCTTTAATTGAAAATTTCAGTGTGATGACGTCATCCAAATGAATAATAATGAGCGCTCCTGTTGTAGAGAATTGTCTCAGCTATAACATATCAAAATTTGGAAGAAAATCGACCACCTATTACTGAAATATTATCAAAAGAATACAAAAATGATGACATCATTTTTTTCAAAATCATTTTTTTGAGTTCATATGCAAATATGATGACGTCAGAACATGCGATCGGCAAAAAATCTACATGAATTCAATTCTACAACTCACAGGCTTTCAGAATATGTAAAGAAATTGGGGGGTTTCCGCCCATTCTGACGAGCTATGGCGAATTCTAGATGGGCATGTTTTTACCACTTTTTACATTAGAATGCCCATTGACGCGCACACGAATTTGAAAGTTTGACGCGCGCGTACGACATTATGGATGGTCGAGAATAACTGTAAATAGTTGGAAATTGTCAAGAATAGTATCAGGAAGACGATACATGCGGAAAAACGGCGTTTTTACGTTCTCTATGCGCTGTGCACGCGCATAACGCGCGCGCGGACGCGCACGGACGGAAAATTTTAAAATGCTTAAAATGTCCTGAACAATACTCTAATTTGATTAAAAGTGATTTTGAGCATTTTTAAATTTTGACGCGCGCGTACGTGCGCGTCATGATGTGCGCGCGGATTTTGATGACATTTTATGTCGACCCTTGACCTGAATTTAATGTATGTCAAATATGGTTAATTTTGATGACTCGTTATGAAGATATGATTGATAATGTGATTTCACAAAATGGCGCCTGGATGACGTCACGATGACCTGATGACCTTGAAATAGATACCCGACCTTGATCTGATATGTCCTCATGACTGTAGAGATTTTGATAAAAATTGACTCAGCCGATATTGAGGAATCATGGTAACAAGAAAGTGGTGGAAAAATAAAAATAAATAATAAATAAATAAATAAATAATAAAGAAAATTCTGACGAAATTAAGAGGTGGTCTGTCGACTACGACAGACCACCTAATAAATAAATAAATAATAAAGAAAATTCTGACGAAATTAAGAGGTGGTCTGTCGACTACGACAGACCACCTAACTAGACTTGAATTCGTCACGAAGACGAATTAGGTGGTCTGTCCTTAAATTTGCACGATCATGATTGTAATCAGGATGATCATATTAATGGGGAAATACTAAACAGAAGACAGGATGTCAAGAATGCCATGAATGGAGATGCTTCCTGAGGACAGGAATGTAGCAAAATGTGTATCGGTCATTGTAAAATGATTATGGTGATGATAACGGTGATTATGATGATTATAATGACATAATGATGATGGCGATGATATAATACTAGCGATGATGATCATGATGGTGATGATAATAATGATGATGATACAGGATACTTGGGAGATTAACACCATAGCTCTAATACAGGACAGGAAATCACAATTTGCCATAGGGTTGTACATAAACTACTGCACACTACTTTCTAATAGATATAATACGGAAAATAAGGCAGTTTATTACATGATTTGTGATTTTTTATGTTACAATAGTCGAGGAGGATGGTAAAATGACAGGCAAAAAGAAGCAAAAAAAAAAAAAAAAAAAAAATCGGCCCCGGGGATCGAACCAGGTACCTTGACCATGGTAGTCATGTGCTTTACCGATAGACTAAAATATTTCCCATAGAGATAACACGTAAACGAAAAACGGGATTCTCGAATCCCATTTGGTAGTTCAAAATAGGGCATGATCCCGACATCTGATCAAAATTTGGAGACCACCTTAATGAAAGCTTATAGTCTCAGCTACAACATATTAAAATCTGGAAGGAAATAGACCAAAAATAACTGAGATACAGCTCAGAGAACGATGTCATGTAGATTCATGATTCGAAAAAAAATCATCTTCCATAGACATAACACGCAAATAGGGACAATTCTGACATGTCGTCTTTAATTGAAAATTTCAGTGTGATGACGTCATCCAAATGAATAATAATGAGCACTCATGTTGTAGAGAATTGTCTCAGCTATAACATATCAAAATTTGGAAGAAAATCGACCACCTATTACTGAAATATTATCAAAAGAATACAAAAATGATGACATAATTTTTTCAAAATCACTTTTTTGAGTTCATATGCAAATATGATGACGTTAGAACATGAGATCGGCAAAAATTCTACATGAATTCATATCTACAACTCACAGGCTTTCAGAATATGTAAAGAAATTGGGGGTTTCCGCCCCTTCTGAGGAGCTATGGCGAATTCTAGATGGGCATGTTTTTACCACTTTTTGCATTAGAATGCATTTTGACGTGCGCACAAATTGAAAGTTTGACGCGCGCGTACGACATTATGGAAGGTCGATAATGACTGTCAATAGTTGGAAATTGTCAAGAATATTATCAGGAAGATGAAACATACGAAAAAACGGCGTTTTTATGTTCTCTACGCACTGTGCGCGCGCATGACGCGCGCACGGACGCGCACGGACAGGAAATTTTAAAATGCGTAAAATGTCCTGAACCATACCCTAATTTGATTAAAAAGTGATTTGGAGCATTTTTAAATTTTGACGCGCGCGTACGTGCGCGTCATGATGCGCGCGCGGATTTTAATGACATTTTATGTTGGCCCTTGACCTGAAGTTCATGTGTGTCAAATATGGTTTATTTTTGATGACTCGTTATGAAGATATGATTGATAATGTGATTTCACAAAATGGCGCCTGGATGACGTCACGATGACCTGATGACCTTGAAAAAGATAGGGGCACTTGATCTGATATGGTCTGATAATTGACAAAAATTTGATGAAAATTGATCGAGTTGATTTTGAGAAATTGTGTTCACAAGAAAGTGGTGGAAAAATAAAAATAAATAATAAATAAAGAAAATTCTGACGAAATTAAGAGGTGGTCTGTCGACTACGACAGACCACCTAATAAATAACTAGAATTTAATTCGTCATGAGGACGAATTAGGTGATCTGTCTTTCAATTTGTACGATCATGATTGTAATCAGGATGATCATAATAATGGGGAAATGCTAAACTGAAGATAGGAAGTCAAGAATGCCATGAATGGAGATGCTTCTTGAGGACAGGGATGTAGCAAAATGTGTAACGGTAATTGTAAAATGATTATGGTGATGATAATGGTGATTATGATGATTATAATGATATAATGATGGCGATGATATAATAATAGCGATGATGATCATGACGGTGATGATAATAATGATGATGATAGAAGGATACTTGGGAGATTAACCCCATAGCTCTAATACAGGACAGGAAATCACAATTTCCATAGGGTTGTACACAAACTACTGCACACTACTTTCTAATAGACATAATACGGAAAATAAGGCAGTTTATTACATGATTTGTGATTTTTTATGTTACAATAGTCGAAGAGGATGGTAAAATATCAGGCAAAAAGAAGCAAAAAAAAAAAAAAAAAATCGGCCCGGGGATTGAACCAGGTACCTTGACCATGGTAGTCATGTGCTTTACCGATAGACCAGAATATTTCCCATAGAGATAACACGTAAACGAAAACGGGATTCTCAAATCACATTTTGTACTGAAAAATTGGGCATGATCCCGACATCTGATCAAAAATTGGAGACCACACTTGTAAAAGCTTATAGTCTCAGCTACAACATATTAAAATCTGGAAGGAAATAGACTAAAAATAACTGAGATACTGCTCAGAGAACGATGTCATGTAGATTCATGATTCGAAAAAAAATCATCTTCCATAGACATAACACGCAAATAGGGAAAATTCTGACATGGCACCTTTAATTGAAAATTTCACTGTGATGACGTCATCAAAATGAAAAACTGTGGTGACTGATCTTGTAGAGAATTGTCTCAGCTATAACATATCAAAATTTGGAAGAAAACTGACTACCTATTACTGAAATATTATCAAATGAATACAAAAAAGATGACGTAACTTTTTCAAAATCATTTTTTTGAGTTCATATGCAAATATGATGACGTCAGAACATGCGATCAGCAAAAATTCTACATGAATTCAAATCTTCAACTCACAGGCTTTCAGAATATGTAAAGAAATTGGGAGGTTTCCGCATATTCTGACGAGCTATGGCGGATTCTAGATAGGCATGTTTTTACCACTTTTTACATTAGAATGCCCATTGATGTGCGCACGAATTTGAAAGTTTGACGCGCGCGTACGACATTATGGAAGGTCGAGAATGACTGTAAATAGTTGCAAATTGTCAAGAATAGTGTCAGAAAGACAAACCATGCGAAAAAACAGCGTTTTTACGTTATGTACGCGCTGCGCGCGCGCATAACGCGCACACGGACGTGCACGGACGGAAATTTTTGAAATGCTTAAAATGTCCTGAACGGTACTCTAATTTGATTAAGAAGTGATTTGGAGCATTTCTAAATTTTGACGCGCGCGTACGTGCGCGTCATGATGCGTGCGCGGATTTTGATGACATTTTATGTTGATCCTTGACGTGAAGTTAATGTATGTCAAATATGGCTCAATTTTGATGATTCGTTATGAAGATATGATTGATAATGTGATTTTACAAAATGGCGTCTAGATGACGTCATGATGACCTGATGACCATGAAAAAGATACCCGAGCTTGACCTTATATGACCTGATGACTTACTGAAATGTCATGAAATTTGACTGAAAAGTTTTTGAGATTTCGTGGAAACAAGAAAGGGGGGAAAAATAAAAATAAATAAATAATAAAGAAAATTCTGACGAAATTAAGAGGTGATCTGTCAAATGACAGATCACCTAATAATAATCAACTAGAAATTTAATTCGTCATGAGGACGAATTAGGTGGTCTGTCTTTTAATTTGTACGATCATGATTGTAATTAGGATGATCATATTATGGGGAAATGCTAAACTGAAGATAGGAAGTCAAGAATGCCATGAATGGAGATGCTTCTGGAGGACAGGAATGTAGAAAAATGTGTGAAACTGTCTTTGTAAGATGTGATATTTGTGCAAGATAACAATCATAATGGTGATAATGACAACATTTAGAACTGCAATCGTTCGTATCAGAACGATGTGCATGCAATGTCGTCCGTATCTTCTATTTTGTTGAGAAGTTGACAGGTGAAATATAAAGATATGCATGGTAAACTATGATATAAGATATGATGGGAGGAAATAATGCATACTGTGAAATTAGGAGATGATAGAATCTTGAAATAATTACGAAATAAAGAACAAAAGACAAAGAATGATCATGATAATGGTGATGACAGTGATGATGATGGTGATGAGGATGATGATGGTGATATTGATGATGACCATGACTGGAATGACATTGACCTTAACCATGCCAAATATGAAACAGAACTGACATTTGGTTATGAAGATACTACCATAAGTTGATTAATTTTGTAGAAAATTGCGCCTAAATGACGTCACAATATTAGATAATTAAGATAATTGACAAAGCCAATTTTGAGAAATTGTGATATCAAACAGGACTATTTGATATTGCAGGATACTTGGGAGATTAACCCCATAGTAATACACGACAGGGAATCAAAATTTCCATAGGGTTGTACACAAACTACTGCACACTACATTCCAATAGACATAACATGGAAAATAAGGCAGTTTATTACATGATTTGTGATTGTTTATGTTATAATAGTCGAAGAGGATGGTGAAATGACAAGCAAAAACAAGCAAAAAAAAAAAATTTGTTATGGACCCACCGGGGATCGAACCTGGGTCACCTGCATGGGAGGCAAGTGCTTTGACCAATAGACCAAAACATTTCCCATAGAGATAACACGTACACGAAAAACGGGATTCTCAAATCACATTTTGTACTTAAAAATTGGGCATGATGCCGACATCTGATCAAAAATTGGAGACCACACTTGTAAAAGCTTATAGTCTCAGCTACAACATATTAAAATCTGGAAGGAAATAGCCCCAAAATAACTGAGATACTGCTCAGAGAACGATGTCATGTAGATTCATGATTCGAAAAAAAATCATCTTCCATAGACATAACACGCAAATAGGGAAAATTCTGACATGTCGTCTTTAATCGAAAATTTCAGTGTGATGACGTCATCCAAATGAATAATAGTCGAGCATCATAATGTAGAGAATTGTCTCAGCTATAACATATCAAAATTTGGAAGAAAATCGATCACCTATTACTGAAATATTAGCAAATGAATACAAAAATGATGACGTCATTTTTTCAAAATCATTTTTTTGAGTTCATATGCAAATATGATGACGTTAGAACATGCGATCGGCAAAAATTCTGCATGAATTCCAATCTACAACTCACAGGCTTTCATAATATGTACAGAAATTTGGGGGTTTCCTCGCGTTCTGACGAGCTATGGCGGATTCTAGATAGGCATGTTTTTACCACTTTTTACATTAGAATGCCCATTGACGTGCGCACGAATTTGAAAGTTTGACGCGCGCGTACGACATTATGGAAGGTCGAGATTGACTGTAAATAGTTGGATATTGTCAAGAATAGTGTCAGGAAGACAAAATATGCGAAAAAAACGGCGTTTTTTACGTTCTCTACGCGCTGTGTGCGCGCATAACGCGCGCACGGACGCGCACGGACAGGAAATTTTGAAATGCGTAAAATGTCCTGAACCGTACTCTAATTTGATTAAAAAGAGATTTGGAGCATTTTTAAATTTTGACGCGCGCGTACGTGCGCGTCATGATGCGCGCACGGATTTTGATGACATTTTATGTTGACCCTTGACCTAACGTTGATGTATGCCAAATATGGTTAATTTTTGATGACTCGTTATGAAGATATGATTGATAATGTGATTTCACAAAATGGCGCCTGGATGACGTCACGATGACCTGATGACCTTGAAATAGATACCCGAGCTTGATCTGATAGGTCCTCATGACTGTAGAGATTTTGATAAAAATTGACTCAGCCGATATTGAGGAATCATGGTAACAAGAAAGTGGTGGAAAAATAAAAATAAATAAATAAATAAATAATAATAATAAAGAAAATTCTGACGAAATTAAGAGGTGGTCTGTCGATGACAGACCACCTAATAATAAATAAAGAAAGAAAATTCTGACGAAATTAAGAGGTGGTCTGTCGATGACAGACCACCTAATAATAATAATAATATGTCTTGTTTACCCAGGATAGCCTCATCAGTATTATATACTGTTCTCCCTGAGGGTCCTGCAATCCTACTATTATCATCGGTATAATCATTTTTTGGGAGTAGTGGTGGTTTTTACCAACCATATTGAACTGCTCAAGACATCTTGGCTTTATCTACATCTATATCTTTACCACAGTAACACTTGACTTCTGGAACGCGCAAAGACTCTAAACATGAATTTGAAAAAGGAATAAAAGCAATGAATATCCATTCTGATTATAACAAATGATAACAACTGAAAGTCGAGTGATCTGAATTGACTTCCCTGGGATGTGAAATAGTAAAAATGGAGTGAAAATTACTCTTTTTGGAGAGCACTCCAAAATACTATTCGCTCTTAAAGAAGTGATCACTGGCGTGACTCCCCGAGGAGTGAAAATAGAGTGCAAATTCACTCTTTTTTTTAAAGAGAGAGTGTGGTTGTCAAGGGAAACAAACATTATAAGCTCGAACCTTCGAAATAATCTCTTCGTTTTTAGATCGAAACTACAGCTTTAGTCCCGGATATAGAGATGGGTATAGTCTTTTGATATCTCACCAAGGTCAAGGGCAGACTTTAACCTGTAGTGGTCCTGCAGCCCTGCCCTTTTTTCTCTCTTCTCTGGGTAATGATGTCACTTTGACGTCACTCGAGTATTGCATCAAGACTGATGATTTTCACGAAATGTCTGAAGTCTGAAGTACGCAGACTTGTACCGAAAATGTACCTACTGTCTTCTGCTATTCGGAAGGGGTTAAAGAGGGGAAGGAAAGGCAACAAACATTACCCTATACTCATGTAGATAATTATCAGCCTCTTACAAATATCTTGAAATTTCTCCAATTTGATCATTTAAGAAGGAGAACAGTGCCTCAAAAGGTTGCAGTTTCCTTGCTAGACATTATCCCATGGGGGCTGCCATTTTCTTTACAAAGTAATGTCAGAGCAGTGCTATTTGTGAGATACCCACTGAGCTGTATATTAGCTACGATGACACACATGATCACCTGTGGAATACAGAACACTTGATTTTCTCAAACCACTTTTGTAGCCATGTGCATTCAAATGAAGATACTTTTATCCTGTCATAAAACCTATTTGTGTCAAGACATCTGGTTCAGCTGTGTTATAGGTGGGACAGTTTTGTTAAGCAGGATTTGGTATATCCACAAGTTGTTGCGTGGTCAGACAAAGGTTTGTCAATTCTTCAAAGAAATGACAAAGACCTACATACAACTGCTCCTAGATATCACCTGTGCGAGATGCTAGGGGTACCAAGATGGCTGCCATTTTGCATTGGCGGCTTTCATTTAGTTGTACAATAGTTATTCATTATGCAATATCATATCCATTGTGTACAGGTAAATGGACATGTCCTACTATGACATCACAGTTTTTCAAAATGGCAGCCCCCATGGAATAATATCTAGCAAGGAATCTGCAAACTTTAGAGACAGTGTTCTCCTTACTGAGTAACCAAATAGGAGTATTTTCAAGATATTTTGAACAGGCTAACAATTTTCCACATAATTATCAGCTAAAGTTTGTTGAGTTTCATTCTCCTTTACAAATCAATGATGATGTCAGCCCTACCGCCGATACATGACATGACTGATAATAGATCAAAATGAACTGATTGCAAATCATATGTACTTAGATATATCTATCATCAAAATAAAAACCGCAGTATTCTGTCTTGTTGTAATCTCGTTTTACACCATCACAACTTCTAGAAAATGTAAAATCAATCAATATAAGTTTGCTAAGGAAGTTTATGGGACTGTTTCCGACCGTGGACAGATGTCTGTCAAACTACGTAATGACATCTAATTCAAAGCACTGTTGATTCCATGGGCGTCACAAGACCATCATTTGTAAATGGGGAGGGGGTATGTCGAGATCAAAGCAAAGTCGCCCATAAGATAGTCGTAACTTTCCAAACAAGAAAAGAGGTCTTCAATTTTTGTGATTGGACGATAATGCCGCGTTATTTTTTTCTTTTAATGGGGTGGGGGGGGGGGTGGTATCTCGGGTTCGAATTTCCTAGTAAAATAGCCGACAATTGAAAAAAAGGTCATCCAAATGTTTGCGATTTGTCGACAAAGCTCTAGGATATATTTTAATGGGGGGGGGGTATGTTGGGATAGAATTTGCTGATAAGTTATTCAAAACTGCGACTGCGACCCGATTTTCGAACAAATTGCAGTTTGCATTAAATGTGAAAGTGTAAAAAAGTGAAAATATCTCATTTGAAGTTCGGAATGATGATACGAATACTAATATCGAAATTTTGGTTAACTGCATTTCTTCTGGTTAGAGTAAAGTCCTAATCGGCTTCAAATCTTAGTCGATCGCAAGATTGGTATGACGTCACTACGATTTGGAATTGAATTCGCTTTTATTCCTACAAGAGGGCTCGCAGTAGCCCGGAATTTCGATTTTAGTATTCATACTACTATTTGGAACTTTAATCACCAAATGTTACATGTTTCAAGGTTCATATCAAATGTTATAACAACTTTTCCCCCAAATCGCATCGTAGTCAGATCGTGCAGTGTGCGCCGGGCTTAATGTGTTTGCCCCGGGCGTCGTAATCCCTCATACGCCACTGGGATATGCTGAGTTATAACATGTATACATACGAACCAGGGTCCTGGAATCATATGACAATGATCAAATGACTGTTCATTATTATTATGTTCTGTGAACTGTGCAAAGACTCAGAAAACAAAAATAAACCGAATAAATTCGGCAACTGGAACCAAAATATGAGAACAATAATCATCACAAGGCTTAACAATGGGAAACAAAGCCTTTTGGTAGGAAATGACTCATGTAGACCTCGCTCTATATCGCAGACAGACAATGTTTTTCTTTTTTCTTTTCTATTGTGTCATTTCCACTGTTCTCTTAGCAGTTGACCATTTTCAAAGTAATCTGCTAATTTACATGGAAATGAATACCAACTGTCTTCTTCTCTTCTCCTCTGAGAACCAACCAGAAACATAACGAATTCGCCAACTGCAACCAAAATATAAACTAGAAATTTAATTCGTCATGAGGACGAATTAGGTGGTCTGTCTTTTAATTTGTACGATCATGATTGTAATCAGGATGATCATAATATGGGGAAATGCTAAACTGAAGATAGGAAGTCAAGAATGCCATGAATGGAGATGCTTCTGGAGGACAGGAATGTAGAAAAATGTGTGAAACTGTCTTTGTAAGATGTGATATTTGTGCAAGATAACAATCATAATGGTGATAATGACAACATTTAGAACTGCAATCGTTCGTATCAGAACGATGTGCATGCAATGTCGTCCGTATCTTCTATTTTGTTGAGAAGTTGACAGGTGAAATATAAAGATATGCATGGTAAACTATGATATAAGATATGATGGGAGAAAATAATGCATACTGTGAAATTAGGAGATGATAGAATCTTGAAATAATTACGAAATAAAGAACAAAAGACAAAGAATGATCATGATAATGGTGATGACAGTGATGATGATGGTGATGAGGATGATGATGGTGATATTGATGATGACCATGACTGGAATGACATTGACCTTAACCATGCCAAATATGAAACAGAACTGACATTTGGTTATGAAGATACTACCATAAGTTGATTAATTTTGTAGAAAATTGCGCCTAAATGACGTCACAATATTAGATAATTAAGATAATTGACAAAGCCAATTTTGAGAAATTGTGATATCAAACAGGACTATTTGATATTGCAGGATACTTGGGAGATTAACCCCATAGTAATACACGACAGGGAATCAAAATTTCCATAGGGTTGTACACAAACTACTGCACACTACTTTCCAATAGACATAACATGGAAAATAAGGCAGTTTATTACATGATTTGTGATTGTTTATGTTATAATAGTCGAAGAGGATGGTGAAATGACAAGCAAAAACAAGCAAAAAAAAAATTTGTTATGGACCCACCGGGGATCGAACCTGGGTCACCTGCATGGGAGGCAAGTGCTTTAACCAATAGACCAAAACATTTCCCATAGAGATAACACGTACACGAAAAACGGGATTCTCAAATCACATTTTGTACTTAAAAATTGGGCATGATGCCGACATCTGATCAAAAATTGGAGACCACACTTGTAAAAGCTTATAGTCTCAGCTACAACATATTAAAATCTGGAAGGAAATAGCCCAAAAATAACTGAGATACTGCTCAGAGAACGATGTCATGTAGATTCATGATTCGAAAAAAAATCATCTTCCATAGACATAACACGCAAATAGGGAAAATTCTGACATGTCGTCTTTAATCGAAAATTTCAGTGTGATGACGTCATCCAAATGAATAATAGTGGAGCATCATAATGTAGAGAATTGTCTCAGCTATAACATATCAAAATTTGGAAGAAAATCGATCACCTATTACTGAAATATTAGCAAATGAATACAAAAATGATGACGTCATTTTTTCAAAATCATTTTTTTGAGTTCATATGCAAATATGATGACGTTAGAACATGCGATCGGCAAAAATTCTGCATGAATTCCAATCTACAACTCACAGGCTTTCATAATATGTACAGAAATTTGGGGGTTTCCTCGCGTTCTGACGAGCTATGGCGGATTCTAGATAGGCATGTTTTTACCACTTTTTACATTAGAATGCCCATTGACGTGCGCACGAATTTGAAAGTTTGACGCGCGCGTACGACATTATGGAAGGTCGAGATTGACTGTAAATAGTTGGATATTGTCAAGAATAGTGTCAGGAAGACAAAATATGCGAAAAAACGGCGTTTTTACGTTCTCTACGCGCTGTGTGCGCGCATAACGCGCGCACGGACGCGCACGGACAGGAAATTTTGAAATGCGTAAAATGTCCTGAACCGTACTCTAATTTGATTAAAAAGAGATTTGGAGCATTTTTAAATTTTGACGCGCGCGTACGTGCGCGTCATGATGCGCGCACGGATTTTGATGACATTTTATGTTGACCCTTGACCTAACGTTGATGTATGCCAAATATGGTTAATTTTTGATGACTCGTTATGAAGATATGATTGATAATGTGATTTCACAAAATGGCGCCTGGATGACGTCACGATGACCTGATGACCTTGAAATAGATACCCGAGCTTGATCTGATAGGTCCTCATGACTGTAGAGATTTTGATAAAAATTGACTCAGCCGATATTGAGGAATCATGGTAACAAGAAAGTGGTGGAAAAATAAAAATAAATAATAAATAAATAATAATAATAAAGAAAATTCTGACGAAATTAAGAGGTGGTCTGTCGATGACAGACCACCTAAAAATATAATCATGAAAAGGGCATAACAATACGAAAAAAGCCTTCAGATATTTTGAGCAGGCATTGTTATTATCACGTTTCCGACAAAAAAATAATACCCATTCGCAGAAAACGTGTCAAATATTCAATATCAGAATATTGTGTACGTCGGGGTGTTGGCAAATGCATGTCTATTCTAAAAATGTTGAACTCAGTATTTTGCAATATCAAAAGCTCCAATTCTCATAGTGATATTAATTGTACAATATTTATAACTGAATCGTAATGATTGCCTAGTCTGCACAATTCTTGTGCCGAGCCTAACTTTGCCAGTCCCTGGCTTGCCGCATGAACATTACATGTACAGGGCTTGTATGTGGTTCAGTCACAGTCTTGCAATTCAGACCAGTGTTACGACTGAAAAAGGTTTGTACCTGCAAACTAATATGTCACGCCCTCAAACCGACTTTAAAGGTTCCCTTTTATGAAATTCTAATTCTTGGTATTTTGTACATGATACTCATCTAAATTGAAAAATGACATTGGTTTGCAATGAATACGTATCAAAGTATTTTTAAAATAATATTTTCCCCAAGTATTAATGTCAAAAGCAGTCTGCTAAGCTCCGCCCCCTTTTAAACCCCGAATTCTCGTTCTTCGAGCATGATTGAGGGGTGACATACGTCACAAGCGGACATTGCCGATGCTTGTTTACAATATCTTGCATACATCACACGTGCAATCTAACTTGCTGTTGTATACCACCTCGAAAACCACCTCTAAAGCGAAGTATGCCGCAACGCTGCGTCGTTGCAGGTTGCAGCAACACCACGAAGGAGTGTGTCAGTCTAAATGTATTCCCCAAAGACCCAAATACAAGAAGGAAATGGACCGCAAAAGTGGTAATGGCCATTCGTGGTAATGTTTTGTAGTTGTTTTTTGTTCGGCTATTGTCGGTCTCATCAGTGTGACCGACGTGTAATGAGGATATGGCTAATACATTACAGGGTCTTCATATGTAGACTAGACCAGACAGGAAACGGTTCACAGTTTGAGCGTATTGGTAAATGCTAATGATGGTTTGGTTAGTAATGGAATGCCATTTATAACATATCCAGATGTACTCCCTACTCTTATCACAAGCTTTAGATGGTGTACCACAGACCAACAACAGCACATACAAACAACTGCATCAGATATAGGACGAACTGTTCGCCTGGTATCTTGGCCGGCATATATTTCAGTATTTGATTGAGATTCTATGAGGTGTAACAACACAAAAGCATAAAACACAAACAACGACAAAAAAATAAAAAAATAATAAAAATAAAAAAATAAAAACAAAAACAATAGAAACACATTTGGTATTTTTAGTAGTAACCCATTGAATACTGACTACTTTAATTCCCAGAGGTTTAGCAAAGGCATCACCCGGTTTCGCTTGTAACGGGTAAATAAATAATACACAAATTTTAAAAACTCGCATCAGACTGGGATTTTATTATTTCATTTTTTAAAATATACGATGTAGAGCTAGAAGACGGAGATTGGTACATTGTAAGATTGTAGGATGTCAGGAATCAACTAAAACGTGAATAATGAATGAATTAACTTATTACTATTCTGATATTGTAATAAAAAGTCCCCTACAGGGAGAGACTAAGACCATCGCACCACCCTCTTCTCTCCTTCCCTCCGGCCCCTCTATCTATGTAGGAATGTTTTCAACTTTTTTCCTTTTTTTTCACACTCAAAAACTGGTAAAATATTATAGAGGGCCATGTCTTTACGGCCACCTCACCTGGATCCGCTAATGGATCCAAGTCTAAAGATGATCATGGATAAGACCGCAAAAATAATATTACGAAAATATGGCTACACTTCTGAAATGCGCCAGCTTTATTTTAAAAAAAAAAAAAATCTTAATCGATTCATGAATTCATAATCGATTAATTAAAAAACCCGACATTGATGACTAAAATACTCTAAAACCAAAGATATTTTTTTATTTAGATAGATTTCAAAATAAAAATCGACATTAAATTCAAATAATACTTTTTGTTAATAAAATTCATTCATTCATAGTGCAGTTAATTTTTTTTTAAGTATTAAAATATGAAATAAGCACTTTGACTACTACGTACTAACTGCATTTTTAGTTGTTTAATCTTTGTACAAATATATTGAAAAAGCAGTTGATTGTCACTCTGGTTTTTCTGCAATACGCATAAATCTTTCGCCTTTTACTAAAGATTTCCGTGCAGAGGAACACATTGATGAGTCTATAACGATTTTTCTTCTGGCTTGCCTCTCAGGCGAGCCTTGCAATATTAATGAAAAGTAAATTACCACAGCATAAAAAACACACTACCTAAGTGTACTGTTCTAATTCTGTAATTTATTCTCTGAATAAATTCCTTGGATTTACTAAGCTTGGTTCTTTTTAATTTGTTCACACTCAAATTCGGGTGGATGATGAGTGATAGAAATTAAGAATTAATCATTATAATTATGTGGGTTATCAGGAAAAAATGAATATTGTAAAATTTTTACCACAGATGTTTGTGCGGACAGCGCCGTGAATGCATGCTACTTATTATTCTGAAGGATGAAGAAACGTTTATAACATTTAAAAAGAAAAAATGCATTATTTTCCTTACTCTTTTGAAGTTGTCCTCCGAAGTTTATTCCCACATGATGACCATCACACCAGGGAGTCGCACGTGTCACGTCGCCACCCGGGCAGCTGTCGGCCTGAATGACTGGTAGATACAGATGTATCACAGACAGAGGCCATCACCTGTATATCTGTGTATTTGTTATAGGGTGGACAGGACACACAATTATGGACTAGAGACACCATAGAGGTCCAATCACAACTTCCTCCATTGATGCAGGCCAGGGTGTGGGATCCAAGCATGCCCAGATGGAGGCGCTGGTCCGTTTAGCTAGTCTGTCGTTACAGACCTGTTTTGGAAGGAGACGACGCAGACTCGGGGCGCCGCGCCGGTAGGGGGTGTGACACCCTCATTGAAAAATCAGAATTATTTTGTTTGGAATATTTTCAGCTAAGTTTTAGACAAATTTTAGTACCATGATCCCCCTCCCAATCCCCGGCCCATTCAAATGCTCTAGCGGGGGCCGCTTCATGATAGGGTGATTGATTGCGATCGAGACCATAATGTAGGGGCGTCAACTCCTCAGTATTTAGGGGATGGCATTGCCCTTGTCTTGGACTATAGGCCTATGCCTGCTATCGTCCCTTGGTAGAGCATAGTCAGTTGATCTGAGCCAGGATTTCGTCAACTGTACTAAATGACTGTGTGAATTATATTGTTTAAAAAATAAAATAATAAAATTCTGGTCGACTCTTGGACTGAGAGAAGATACAAAATATAGTACATGTATTTACACTTGTTAAAAATTAACCCTTTGAATACTGAATTCTCTAGTGTCCATAGGCTTAATACAGGGACCACTCGGTTCCCGTAGGCAAAGGGTTAACGAATGCTAATATTATTGGTGAAGGAAGACCTAATGCTTATTGTACAGTCCCATGAAGGGCCTTAGGGGTACAAACTAAAGAAAATGGTGATAAGGGAGGGGCAGCAGATAAATATATTCTACAGAAAAAGTGGTGGGTGGGCAAATCAACGCGCAAGGGCACTTTGGGACAAATTTCAATGGAGTAAATTCGTACTAGGGGATTAGGGGTGCAGAGTAGGCTCCATGTTTTTTTCCTTTCCTTTTTTTTTTTTTTTTTTTTTTTTTTGGGGGGGGGGGGGGGTCCGGCCTCCGGCCAAAAGCAGGAGTGCTAGTCCTCTACGAAAAGAGCTATGACAAGCCTATAAAGGGGCCCAGACCCCCATGACCCCCTCCCCTTCCCCATCCGAACCGCCGCCGCTGTGATGATATCATTTCACTCTGTCGGTGGGACAATTTCCCTCAGTCTCAGCTGTGACGCCAATGCCGAAAAAAAATGGTTTGCAGATTGGGTCTGTAATCGCACACTAGGCGGACAAAACATATCAATCGAAGATTTGAACGATTTTCAAGCTGGACGACAGATTTCCCTTCAGTAGTGCATGACAGGAAATGATAGTCTGCTCCCGGTCAAGTGTGCGGCATTCATCTCCCTATCGAGATCATATTACTCAAGGTCATTCCTTGGTGTAAGACAAACTCATGATGATAAGTAAAATAAATATGCATTTCTTTAAAGTTTTTCTTCGGCGCCTGCCTGGTTTAATAAACTCAAACAAAGAAACACTTTCCATCCTTGTAATTCCAAAAATTATATTCCAACGAAGATTAACAAAAAAAATGTCCTCGTTCCAGTTCTCTGACAAGCGAGCAAATCGCATGATCTCGGATCGAAAACATTGATGAAAATTACCATCATCATTTTGGGTCTTCACCCCAATCTGCATACCATCGGCCTCTCCTTTATACTACTACTATACTACTACTACTACTGCTACTATATTACCACTACGACTACTACTACTACTACTACTACTACTACTGCTACTATATTACCACTACTACTACTACTACTACTACTACTACTACTACTACTACTACTACTACTGCTACTACTACTACTACTAGGGGGAGGGGGGGGGGGGGGGTTAGGATCTACTTTCCCTCCATAAATCTCTGACAAGAAAAAAAAGGAGACCCGTATTTTGGGGGTCTCGCCAGCTCTCCAATAGTCGCTCACTAAGAGAAAATATCGTTCTAAAGGGGGTGAGGCACAATCACAAAAATGGGGGCACAATGCATACTTTCCTTCCAAGGGGGGGGGGGGGCACTGGCTGGATGTGCCCCCCATAAATCCGCCAAAGGGGCTTTTTTTACATAAAGGAAGAGAGGCTCTTATCAGAAGGAATAAGTGTACTTCTTAGAAAGAAAAGGAGCCCGTGACGAAATGGATTAAGGGGAACTTACCAGATGTGTAAAGGGGCATTCATTAGAGATGACAAGTGTCATTAATCTTATGACCTACACATTAATGTGGGAGAGAGCAATTTTTTAAAGGTCTGTGAGGCTGCATGGAGATCAATGATCTTATAAAGAGGAAGAACCTAGTCAGTCTCGCCGCATAAGAGACTAAAGACCTCTAATAAGTAACATGACGATATCAAATATAAATGTGAGTGAGAGTAGCGAGCGAACCTTGACGAAATTAAAGTAAAGTTGCTCTAAATTGCCATAAATTAGGGGCACAAATTATGGAGTAAGGAAAAAGGGGCCTTTATCAAGAACGAAAATGGCATTTATCAGAAAAAAAGGAGCAGGAATGTGTCATATTAAAAGGAGCAATTATTAGAGGATGAAACGTGTGGTATTTGTCGCAAATAAATATTGGCACTTTACCAGTGCTAAAAAAGGCACTTATGAGAATGGAAAAGGGGCTTTTTTTTAAATAAAGGAAGAGAGGCTCTTATCAGAAGGAATAAGTGTACTTAGAAAGAAAAGGAGCCCGTGACGAAATGGATTAAGGGGAACTTATCAGAGGTGCAAAGGGGCACCTCATTAGAGATGACAAGTGTCATTAATCTTAGCAGAAGACGGAAGGGGCACTTGTCAAATTAGAACAGGCACCTCTCACATTTGAATAGAGGCCATTGCCACAGGTAAAGATGCACTTATCAGATGTGAAGGGGGTTTCTTGTATCTGAAAAGTGAGATTGGAATAAAGGCAATTACTGAAAGGGTTCAATGTGTACATTTGGTGCAAATGATTTAAAAGGGAATTGTCGAAGGAAAGATATTTTTAGGGGTTTTATGAAGGGTGAAAAGGGAACTCGTTTTTAGAAATAAAATAAATGGAGCACTTATCAGAAAGAAAAGGGCACGTGCTATAAGATAAACGATACTTATAGAAGGGGAAGGGGCACATCTTACAGAGGAAAAGGGACAGTTGTCAAGGAAGAAGGGTAGGGCACCTCTCAGACTTTAATAAGCCTCTGGCAATCATGGCAATTATGAATGGTAATAAAATCAAATTGTAAGAATGTGGAACGGGCAGGAATATAAAGGAAAGGGGACACTTTATCTGAAGTATAAGGAACACTTTCCTAAGTAAAAGGCGGAACCTTTAGGATACTCAAATTCCTGAATACCATGGACACTTATTTTAAATGATCCTAAAATTTCTCTAAAGAGTTGATGCGTCAGTCTGAATCCTGAAAGACGACTCATGAACTTGTAAAAGGTGCGTTAGATAGACTGTCATTTGATTTGATTTTTTTTAATTTGATTTATTTTCTTCTGCATTCATATTAGTACAACATTTTTCGGTAATGTATATAAAATAAAATACAAGAGTACTTTTTGACACTGAATCATAAACAAGTACATGTATATGTAACAATTATTTTTTCAAAAACAAACACGAAATGATAAATTGTCAAATTATTGTAATTCATAACATATAAAATCATTAGCGGAAGAAGGACTGCCATTATAAGCAGTTTGCTTGAGAATATGGCAGCCCCATGAGAGACTTCTCCTCGTGTCCTCAGCATGACGTGAAAATATCTGAACTTGTTTTCTGCACTTTGGTTATAATACCATGTTTTATTAGGCCTACATTTTGCATTAAGTGTGCATTTGAGATTTTGATATTATAATAGGGCCTACAATCGGAAATATAGGGACATATCATTCAAATCATATCTTTAGCATTCTATTGCATTTTAAGGGGGAATTCTCACTACTATAACAGTCTTTATTAATTGTATCAATGTTATCAATAACTGATCGTTATAGAAATTATTTCTTCCTTGAAAAGGGGGAGGGGTGTATTTGTACAGGCCACACCCCCGCCCCCTCTCCCCGAAAAGTGTACCCCCATCCCTCCGGGATTCACGCCAGTGGCCGTGGCCGTCAGCCCCAATAGTATTTCTTGTCAGTGTAATCACCCTGGTAATGCAGCTATACATACCGTATATTCAGAAGGAATTTGATTAATTTCTGACCAGTTCGTTTCCTTCTTTTATCTGAAACCACCAAAATCCGCTCATTTTACTCCCGTTTTATTTTAGTGTTCACTGTTTTCTTCTGAAAAAAAATGTCAGTTCCAGTTTCTTGAACAGCGCCAGCTTGTGTCAACTCTAAACCAGGCCTATTGTTAATTTTACAATCAGCAGCTGATCAGCTAGCTGAGCATGGAAGCAAGGCCAAGCCGCCGGCGCGGCCGGCCGCGCCGCGCCGGTGTTGAGTCGATATCGTGTATATGCATGCACACGTGTGCATGCATATATCGCGGTGCAGTGCAAGGCAACAGTCCCCAGTTAGTTGGGAATTGGCCAGTCGATCGAAATGGCTTCCTTTCTGTTTGCAGTTCTATGCGTTATTGTCGCTATATTGGCACTACCCCTCCTTGCCTTGGGAATTGTCGTATGGAAGAACAACTTGATTTATCAATTCTTTCACCCAGTAAGTAAAATTTGTTTTGCTTTGTTTCGACAGGACCACTCACTCTTCAATACGCCCACCAGCCATCCGGTAGTTTGGCGATACACCGAGCCCCGTGTCGCGCCATGCCGTTTCGCCTCGACCCGCTTATTACCCAATCCACTGTGCGGCTGCGTGAATGTGGTCGACACGGCCTAGCCATACGTGCGTGATGTTTTCTACAATAATAATTTGACATGTTCAAGAGAGTGGGGGGGGGGGGGGGGGGGAGTTGTGTGTCTGGGCATTTGACAAAAATAAGTTTGTTGTGCTTGCTGTTAAATGTCATGAATTTCAAGAAAAATGGCATACTCGTGATACAGGCCCCGCTAGTTTGCAATTGTAATCGATCATACCTTTGTATAAGGGTTCTAACTTCAGCCAGCTCACTAGTTATACTCGTGATACAGGCCCCGCTGCATGTCCTACAGTGCCCGAATGGGGCCTGTTTCACGACTATACTACTTATAATCGTTATCGATGCCCCGTGCTACGAAATTTCAAGCCACAGAACACAGCAGCGGGGCCTCGATATTGAGGACTGTTGTTCCATATCTACTCGTGAAAATGCCTTGGGGGTGGGGGTGTACAATAAAAGTAGGGAACGCAGTGAGCATTTATAATCGAACCAAGGCGTAACATTTAAAGGACTATATGTACTGCCTGATGGATGGTGCCATGGGGGGGGGGGGGGGGGAGGAGGTTGAAATGTACATGTATTCATATATTCTTGATTTATTTATTCGTGGGCGTACCAGACGGGGCTGTGAACCGCTTCCCCCCTTTCATTTTTATTCTGTTATTTTGCTCAACCCCTCTTTTGTTCCTGAGGACACCCCCGCCTTTTTCAGTTGGACCCCTTTTAATTAAATTTTTATCTGCCACTTCAGCGCAGTACCCCCCCCCCCCCCCCCCAAAAAAAAAGAAAAGAATATCAAGCCATTTTATTCATCTGTTCATTTAAATAATAAAGCATGATGTACCGGGGGAACTACCTCCGACACAATCCCCCTAAACAATCTCCCCCAAAAAGAACAACCATTTTACCCCCATTTTTTGTTGACTGCCAGAAATATCATTAAATTTCATTTTGTTAAAAACTTACATTTTCTTAATGACTCAATCGTAATAATGAATGGCGTGTTCTTTTAGATAGGTCTACTATTTCATTATTATTCCGAAAAAGTGAGATTTAAGGCCATTCTCTCTTCCAGATATCTAGTTCATTGGGAATCATGAGAGGATGATATCAGTTTCAGACCGCATTGCTAATTTGCCTCAAAGATGTAATTAATTGTACCACTTTCAATTTCTTTTTAATTGTAAGATTTTTCTCACATTTCCACGAAGATGTTTCTCCAGTTTTTCTACTTCTATTAAAACCAACTTTTTTTTGTTCGGGTTCCCCTTTCAAGAATAATATTTCTTGTATATTGTTTTTCATAACAATTTAGGCTTACATATTACTACAGATCAAACTCTTATGATAATTTCCATTGACCGGACTTTTTCTTGTTTTACATCTTTACAAACTATCATTTCATGTAAATAGTTAACATTTTTATATATTTCACATATTTTTGGCAAATGTATATATATATATATATTGTCGAAATTTTTAAACTTTCTTGTTATTTCCCTCTCTTCATTTACATCTTTCAGTGTTTTTTTTTTTCAGTTTTAGGCATACCTCGTCAGTAATAACGTCATAGAGTCTGACTTTTGAGACTATAGCTCTTAAACTGTACATGATATGTAGGCCTAGCCGTTTCTGACATATCTACTAGAGTGGAATACTAATATTCACTTAAGACCCATTATCAATTTCTTGCCCGTTTTGGATCACTGTACATAGTCCTTTCCAGTAAAGAAAGTGACAAATTGGATTACATTATCGACATCTGTCCAGAATTAACAAAGTCATATAAAGTGATCATGTCTTAAATTGACGACTACTTCCAAAGATGCAGCATGCGTATGAGGATGAATGAAATGATTGTTTAATGATACACTCGTGGTGCTGTAAGGTCATGTGAGGTGTCTAGCATGTATATGTATGAGTGAGAAACAATGTTATTATTTATTAGCCAATGGGTCATCAAACCTGGTAGCAGGCGCTAAATGCAAATCAGTTTACTATGGGCTGTCCCACCCCTCATTTTTATCTTGCCTGTACTATACCAATACGGAATTCCCATAACTCATCTTACAGAGGATCCGTTGTATGTGCATATAATAATGATTCATCCAACCAAATGTCAAGACGGGGTTGTCTATCATAGGCTGGACATTCATTTATGGACTGAATGTCTCTTATCTTGATGCTAATTCAAGATAGATTTTGTTGGTTTTTCACTACACAGGCGCACATACATAATATTTAAGTGAGATGTGCAAAATCAATATCATGAAAGAAAGTAACAGTATATGCTTATAACATATAATATAGCGTATAAATAACACACATTCACATAATTTTTTCTTCAGAATTATGAATACTTAATAAGTTGCAGACGGGCCTGATTTGCATGTATGCCGCTTTCACCGTGAAAAAAGAGGGAAAGCAGGGGTCCAATCACATGTCAGTAAGATGGAGTAAATTGATCATCTGGAAAGGTATATATAATGTGCCTTTTGAAATAGATCATCAGTATTATCTTCAACGATGGCTGGTAATTTTCGCAAGCGTGTCGATCCCTCAACATGTACCGTAGCAGATTTCTACAATCCGTGGAACTTTTATAGTTTATTCCTCTCTCCACCAAGAGATGTAGTGGAGTGGATGATGGACCAAGGGCTGCTCTGCGACAAGAAGGTGTGTCCACATTGCCAGAAGAATTGTCGTCTCGTAGAGCGTAAAGGCAAACATCACGGGTTTCGTTGGCGGTGTCGTAAGAACGATGTCCACAAAGATGTTGAATTTTCCATCACGGAGAATTCTTTCTTTAGACGAACCCACTTCGCATTCCAAGACGTCATGGAATTCATCCGCGATCTACTCCTGAAGAACTCCCTGAGATGTATGGCGACGCAGGCAGGATTCGATTACAAGAAAACGGCAGTTGACTGGGCCAATTTTGATCCGGATCTCTTTCGCCAATATGTTAAAGAAGTCTACAGCCAAGAAGCCCCCATCATGCTGTCTGGAGAGGTCGAAATAGACGAGTCGCTCTTCGGGAGACGATGTAAATATCATAAGGGGAACCCGAATGTCGGCACGAAGGTTTGGGTCGTCGGCCTCATCGAGCGCTCCTCCAACAAGCTCATCCTCTATCCAGTAGAGAATCGGAAGGAAGAGACCCTCCTCCACATCATCACTCGCCACATCGAACCTGGATCGACAATCCTCACCGACGGCTGGGCGGGGTACGCGTCCCTGAACGACCTCGGCTTTGAACACTTCAACGTCATCCACAAAGAAACGTTTAAAGCCACGTATGAACACGTCGCCACGGGTGAAGTGAAAGAGGTGTGCACCAACCGGATCGAAGGGGCATGGAAGCATGCCAAAGACCACTTTCGCAAGATAAATGGCACCACCATGTCGAACTTTGAAGCCCACATGGCAGAGATTATTTGGAGGAACCACGTATCAGGGCAGAACATATTCGAAGCATTTTTCTCTCTCCTGCGACGATGTTACCCACTTACAACGCCCAATGTCCTAGATGTCGAATCATCTCTCTTTGACACATGGACAGGTGAGAAAGCAAACCTTGCTGAAACGTCATTGACGAGGATAAGTGACGGCGAAGACGAGAGTGAAGACGAAGACGGCGTGGTCCCAGTCGCCGCCTCCACGCCGACTGGTCCTGCCTCCAAGAATCGACCCAAGAAGAGGAAAAAGATGTCAGCCAGAAAAGTCTGCTGCCCCGCTGACTACATTGAGGTGCCTACCCATGACGAGAGACCAGGTCCCAGTGGCCAAGCCCAAAATAACTACTCAAGGGGTGCCTTCACATGGTCTGATGACGGCGATGACTTCCAATGACTTTCATAAGTCATTGGTGGAGATTTTATATCTCGCCAAATAATCCAACGGCTCTTTTGAGAGCCCCAAAATTTCAAGAAAGAACTCGAATATATAACTCTCTTTCTAAAAAAAAAAAAAATTAATGAAAAAAATCAACCCCCCCCCAAAAAAAAAACGCATTTGAGCCCCTCTTATAACGCCTTCTTAAAATGTCTTTTTCTTTCATAAAATATTTAACTTTCCTGCAGTAATGATATGATATTCTATTTTATTATTTTTTTTCCTTAATACATGATGAAAATGGTTTCCTAATATTCTTCTATACTTCCAATGATATCAAATTTCACCATTCACTGTGAGGTCTTAGAACCAAGATATATATAAAAAAAAACCCATCTGCATATTAAAAACTGACAGGGGAAATGTTATTACGATGAATTTCAGTTTTTCTTTATAAAAAATATCAATATACACTGTATTTTAATATAAGGCCATAAATTAAAAAAAAGAGAATCATTTGATTTGATTTGATTTGATTTGATTTATTTTCCGTTTCAAAATAATTATACAAGATATATGTTGATCAAATGATTAAACATAAAACAATGTAATAAGTCTAGTACATGTATATCAAACTAACATACAACGATAAAGGGTACTAAGAAGAGTACAAACAATAATTTACACAAACGGATCATTATTGACCTAACATATACAACGAAACGGAGGGGCATGCTAAGAAAGCAATGCTTGTATGATGCATGCCCCAAGATCAAACTTAAAAGTCCTAGCCAAATTCCAGAGGCAATTTTTTTATTGTGTAGTTAAGGCATGCCCCTTAGATTTTAAGGGGCGCGGCCGCTTTAGCCCTTGGATCCGCCCATGCCTTTGTCCCCTCCTTTGCAATTACCCCCCCCCTCGCCATTACCCCTCAAAAATATACATTGGGGGAGTCCCCGATTAAAAAATTGTTTAGATATTGGGGGAAAGTATCCCCTTATATCCCTTTAACCCTCGCTTGCAATTCCCCCTCCCCCCCCCCAATAAATTAAAGAGGCAATTTGTTTTATTGTGTACTTAAGGGTTTCAAAAGGGGGCCGCGGCCTATTCTGCCTCCCCCGGGATCCGCCCAAGCCTTTATCCCCTCCCTTGCAATCACCCCCCGCCCCCAAAAAAAGTTTAAATATTGGGGGAAAGTATCCCCTTATATATCGTTTTAACCCCTCCCTTGCAATCCCCCACCACCACAAAAAAAAGATGCAATTATTGTGTAGTTAAAGCATACCACTTAGAATTTAAGGGGGGCACAGACGCTTTAGCCCTTGGATCCGCCCATGCCTTTGTCCCCTCCTTTGCAATTACCCCCCCCCTCGCCATTACCCCCCTCAAAAATATACATTGGGGGAGTCCCCCATTAAAAAAATTGTTTAGATATTGGGGAAAGTATCCCCTTATATCCCTTTAACCCCTCGCTTGCAATTCCCCCTCCGCCCCCCCCCCCCAATAAATTAAAGAGGCAATTTGTTTTATTGTGTACTTAAGGGTTTCAAAAGGGGGCCGCGGCCTATTCTGCCTCCCCGGGATCCGCCCAAGCCTTTATCCCCTCCCTTGCAATCACCCCCCCCCCCCCCCGAAAAAAAAAAGTTTAAATATTGGGGGAAAGTATCCCTTATATCCCTTTAACCCCTCGCTTGCAATTTCCCCCTCCGCCCCCTCCCCCCAATAAATTAAGGAGGCAATTTGTTTTATTGTGTACTTAAGGGTTTCAAAAGGGGGCCGCGGCCTATTCTGCCTCCCCCGGATCCGCCCAAGCCTTTATCCCCTCCCTTGCAATCACCCCCCCCCCAAAAAAAAAAGTTTAAATATTGGGGGAAAGTATCCCCTTATATATCGTTGTAACCCCTCCCTTGCAATCCCCCCACCACCACCAAAAAAAAAGATGCAATTATTGTGTAGTTAAAGCATACTACTTAGAATTTAAGGGGGGCACAGACGCTTTAGCCCTTGGATCCGCCCATGCCTTTATCCCCTCCCTTGCAATTACCCCCCCCCCCTCGCCATTACCCCTCCAAAATATACATTGGGGGAGCCCCCCATTAAAAAAATTGTTTAGATATTGGGGGAAAGTATCCCCTTATATCCCTTTAACCCCTCCGCCCCCCCAATAAATTAAAGAGGCAATTTGTTTTATTGTGTACTTAAGGGTTTCAAAAGGGGGCCGCGGCCTATTCTGCCTCCCCCGGGATCCGCCCAAGCCTTTATCCCCTCCCTTGCAATCACCCCCCCCCCCCCGAAAAAAAAAGTTTAAATATTGGGGGAAAGTATCCCCTTATATCCCTTTAACCACTCCCTTGCAATTCCCCCCTCCCCCCCCCCCCCCCCCCAATAAATTAAAGAGGCAATTTGTTTTATTGTGTACTTAAGGGTTTCAAAAGGGGGCCGCGGCCGATTCGGATCCGCCCCTGCCTTTATCCCCTCCCTTGCAACTATGCCCTTATATGTAATCGTGAAGCCCCACTACCGTGTTGTCTGTCTTCATTTTGCATAGGATGGGGCCTTGTTCACGAGTTTATAATGTTAAATCGTGATACAGGCCCCATTTCCGTTTTGTAAGTTGTTCAACGTGGTTGCGCGGGGCCTGTAACACGAGTATAACTAGTGAGTTGGCTGAAGTTAGAAGTCTAAGAAGATGACTAGTAATCGATTACAAGACGGGTAAGTTGCGGGGCCTGTATCACGATATTGCCAGAAAAATATGCCTCAATTCAAAGAAATTGTTAAATAAGTGATTGGAGCCAGGCAGAACTTTATTACATTTACAGAACAGCATTAACTCTAGGCCTAATGATTTATGCTGTATTAAAGTACACAGAGTTAGTGCCCTTCTGCCGTTCTGGCTCCAAACTATAAACAAAATGTCTAATGTTAGATCTGCATCATGTGTTAACTGTTACTCTAGATTATCTATTCTATTCTAATTAGATCTAAACATTATCTACATGTAGTAGCCTACTTCTAGTATTTCTACTATACTTAGTTCTAGACTCTTCTTCTACATGTACTACGTTGGCACTCATAGCTACATTCCTATACTTCGTGTGTATAATGTAGGCAGTCATACACCTCAACTTTTTAAAACACCACTGCACAAAAGTCACAAACATTCACTCAAAATCGGCATTTAATTTACAAAAACCGACCACTAAATATCCAAGAAATACAATAAATTCAACTCACCGATGTTGGAAAAGATATTTCCAAAAATCAAATTCGTAATTTACTGTTGATTCTCGCGAAACGAGCTATCGGAGTCATTGTGTACATTTCCTGATCGCCGCGGGCGTTGACATCTCCCCAAAAGAGTTTTGTCCTTAAAAATTCGGTCTCTGTGTGGCATACACGGAAAGTCCCGATTTTCTGTGTGCGCGATCGTAAAGATCGCTGTGCGCTTGCGATCCCGAGTTTCTTCGTGGACAAAAATTTTATTGGCCGATTTTAGTCTAAGACATCGGCAGTATGTAAACAACACGCGATCGCGAACCAAATCGGCGGGGATTTCTCCGGTTTTGGACAAGATTTTGACTTTGGATTTTGCTGAAAATATCAAAAGTTCTTCCTAACGGCCATTTGAGGTAGGAGTGAGATTTTTAAGGGCTGAATTTGAAAGCAAGGTATTTAAAATATTTATCTTATTTTCCCCCCATACCTTTAGTACATGCGACAGAAAATACCAACTATTTTACAGGAATGTACCCGTGAGTGTACGTTGGTACATTGTACTTGACCTGTTGGCAGGATCCGTCAGTAAGGATATTGCATCAAGGGGAGAGTGTCTGGCAAGGTGCTTGTGTGTGTGTTCCATGCTACAACTGTCTGTGGAAAGGAGGAGTTGTGATACAGCTGGGTGCTGGTGTAGCCCCCAGTACGATTCGGTGGGTCTCACAATTTACCAATGTTCAAATGACCATTGCAAATATGGCCATATAAGTTATTTTTTGGAATTAAAGTATACGATGCCACTTACCTAAACAGACCTTCCGCATAGGCCTATCAGCTTTTCCTAAAAAATGTGTAGAATCGATGAATGTCACTTTTTACTCTCAATTTTCGAAACCAGTCCCATTCGCCATGTTGTTGAAGCAGAAACGAAAATAGGTACTTGCGCATGCATCTATGAATATTTATTACAATGACGCCATAGTTTTCGTCACAGGAATAATATTCATATATCCACTGTGATCCGCTGATCGCTCGAGCCCACTCGTCTAATGAATATTCATAATCCTCCCTTCTTGTCTGTATTATATATTGGAGCTGCTGACGCATGCGCATTGCAAGCAAAACACCGACCTATCGAAGTTTTTAGTACAGGCTCTTGGAGATAAATATGCCTTTTTTTGTATCATCTTCATTGAAAAGAAAGACGACAGTCAATCGGAAAGTTTTGTAAGTACCTAAAGTAGCCTAAAATCAACTAATGTCATGTTTCATGGCTATCATTTTGACAAACGACCTTGTAATTAAGAGACATCCAAGCAATCAAAGAACTGCTGATCGCAGCCCGAACACTACGTGTTCGGGCTGCCGCAGTAAGGTGCTGGTGATGCTCAACTGGCATTTATTTGGGTTTTTTTATTGCCTGGTGCAAGTCTGCCACGATTGCCATCTACATTAGACTTTAAATCTAGTCTGTATTCATGATATTTGCAAGTCCAACATACAAATGTACATGTAGGTTTTAAAAGATTATTGATATATTGCATGCAAACTTGTTCATCAAAGAAGAATTCGAAGAAGAATTTGAAAAGGAAGAGGAGGAGGAGGAGGAGAAGAACTAGAAGAAGTAGAAGAAGTTGAAGAAGAAAGTGGAGGAGGAGGAGAAGAGGAAGTAGAAGGAGAGGAGGAGAAGAAGAAGAAGAAGAAAAAGAAGAAGAGGAAGAAGAGGAAGTAGAAAGAGAGGAGGAGAAGAAGAAGAAGAAGAGGAAGAGGAAGAGGAAGAGGAAGAGGAAGAGGAAGAGGAAGAGGAAGAGGAAGAGGAAGAGGAAGAGGAAGAGGAAGAGGAAGAGGAAGAGGAAGAGGAAGAGGAAGAGGAAGAGGAAGAGGAAGAGGAAGAGAAGAAGAAGAAGAAGAAGAAGAAGAAGAAGAAGAAGAAGAAGAAGAAGAAGAAGAAGAAGAAGAAGAAGAAGAAGAAGAAGAAGAAGAAGAAGAAGAAGGAGAAGGAGAAGGAGAAGGAGAAGGAGAAGGAGAAGGAGGGGGAGGGGGAGGGGGAGGGGGAGGGGGAGGGGGAGGGGGAGGGGGAGGGGGAGGGGGAGGGGGAGGGGGAGGGGGAGGGGGAGGGGGAGGGGGAGGGGGAGGGGGACAAAAAGAAAGCACGATAGAAGTAGGGGAAAAAAAGAAAGGAACTTGTCCATCAAAGAAGAATTTGAAGAGGAAAAAGGAAGAGGAGAAGAAGAAAGAGGAGGAGGAGAAGGAAGAAGAAGAAAAAGTTGAAAAAGAAAAAGAAAAAGATGAAGAAGACGGAGGAGGAGGGGGACAAAAAGAACGAAAGAAGTCGGAGGAAAAAAAGAAAGAGGAAGAATGAGAGACTTCAGTAGTCCATGGGCTAGTTACCCGCCCTGTATCATGTAGACCTAGATAAACTTTTAGTGCAAAATGATGATTTGCTAATTTGCTAAATATGACAAATAAAAAACCAATCAACTGTAGCATGCACTTTATACATGTAAGTTAAAGCATTTTAAACTCATTACACCTACAAATAGCAACCACTTATGTTTTATCAGCCTCTTCAAACTTAATCTGTGGTTTGTATCTGTGGACTTTGATACCTACATGTACATGTAGTAAATAATTGTTCATACGATGAAATCTTTTTACTGTGTGAAGTGTTTTGTTGCATGCTATGTATCTGGTTGTTGTCTCTATGAAACTACCAATGCACTTCATTTTCTTTTTCAGAAACCATGTGTGATGTAGAATCAAATGCAAAGACAGTTTGATTTTATAGGTTTGTGAATTTTAAATGCTGCTCTTGATACTTGATGGGGTAATCCCTCGGCAGCTCACACAGGTTGTTGAATGAGATTAAGTTTACATTTCCATGGGGGTTTGAGGAACTTTCCATAAATATAAATTTACCCATGGCACCTGTATAGATGCTTTCTAAAGTAAAAACAGCTGACAAATCAAATTGATTTCTTACCTGTTCATGATAGCAATAATTTGATTCTTTCAGTTGGATTCATTTTTATATTAAAGATGTTTGATGGGCACGCACCTATAGTTTTGCATTATAACTAAGCTTTAATTTGTTTTCCTCTTTAGATAATTCCTTTTAAACTTTTTATACTTTATTTTTACTGAGAGGCTTCAATGTTGCTCTTGCACCTTGGAATATAAATAGTTGAAAAAATGATTCGGATGACATCTGTTTCCTTTTATGGTTGATATGAGATACTGGTGCATGATAATATAAAGTGTAGATGCTACACAGAGGCCCGTGTTCTGAACTCCGGTTTAACTTAAACTACAATCTACATGTAAGTTAAACCAGAGCTTTATTAAAACTGACTTAAGTCCAGTCTAAATTTCTGTAAGAAGTTAAACCACACTAGACTGGAGGTTAAGATTTAAACTGGAGGTTCAGAATGGTGATTTTCTACAACTCTGGTTTAGAGGGCAGGTTTAGACCAGGTTTAAACCACACTTAGAGCCTGGTTTAAGTTAAACCGGAGTTCAGAGCACAGGCCAGAAATTTCCACATCCAGTTTGTCTAGAGGTGTACATTATACTGTAGTCACAACCCTCATTCAATGTGGAATAGTTGATCTGACACCGATCTTTGTAGACCACGTACCATTTTGATCATCCAGTCTCATCATTGCTCTTACTTAAAGCACTAATCAACAGTTTAAATTATTTTCAAATGGTTGACATGATCTGAAACATTTAACCTTTGACCTTTCAGGCGGACAAGAAGAGCAAGCGTACAGGAGGTGAGCTGGTAGCGGAGACGCTCAAGGCCCATGGCGTCAAGTTTCTGTTCACCCTGTGCGGAGGTCATATTTCCCCGGTCAATGTTTCAGCTGATAAACAAGGTATCAGGATTATAGACACAAGACATGAGGTGAGTGTCACTTTAAACAAATTAAAGACACATAAAAAGATCATGGGTTCCCGTGAGGAAATTGACACTTATACCCTGTAACTGGTATTATCAGTTCACTGATAATCCCTGTTCATATTTGCAAATTATACAAGTACCACAATATTGTCGATCTGCATCTGTAAGTGATTTTCTCCGACCATTTATAGCGAAGAAATACCATGCTAATACCGCAATATTGCTGTATTTTCCCTTATGCCCACGTTCACATGTATGCATCAGGAATGATTTTAGTTTAGTTTATTTATTTCACCAAAGCAATAAAAACATAGAAGTTTCAACACAATATATAGTATAAAAAATGTTACAACAAATATAAACAACATAATGTATGTATTTGCTATGGTAGGTAGCAGCCAGGAAGGATATAAACCTTGTTGTGCATTCAGTTCGGCCACTACCTCGGTGAATTACGGTAAAGCGCTATATAGTGGGGCAAAACAAATGATCGATGGATAGGTGGCAGATATATGAACAGATCTATAGTGGTCTTCATTCCTAGGACTGACAGGACTTATGTAATGCGTACATCTTCCACATTCTTCAAAGAATCTCCTTGTAAGGAACAATCATCATCACAAATTACGCATCTGAAAGATGAGTGAATGCTTTCAAAGCCTTTCGCAGCAATTCCCATAAACAGGTTAGGTAGGATGTCAAATCAAATCCGTAGACTAGTAGCCTTGTGGATAAGTCAGTGAACTACATGTATGAACCACATGATGATACAGGTTTCAAGTCCTTGTCGTGACACTAACATGCTTTGTTGAGACATTTATGTACATTTGCCACTGTCCATTGAGGTGAGGAAATGGCGACTTGAGGGTAAGAAATTCCTTCAGTGCTTGAGTGCGCTTGTCATGGAAGCTTGGCTGAGGCCAGGGTAATAGTAGATTTTTGCTTCTTGTATGCTCAAGAAAATTTCTTCTGAATTAAACTTATTTTTATTGTCATTGTATCTTTTTTTTTTAAAGGCCACAGCAGTATTTGCAGCAGATGCAGTCGCAAGGCTCTCTGGGGTTATTGGGGCAGCCATTGTTACAGCCGGACCTGGGCTTACTAATACCATCACAGCGGTGAAAAATGCTCAGATGGCAGAATCACCCGTTCTGCTAATGGGAGGAGCCGCTGGGACGTTATTAAAGGTGGGTAGTGGATCATACCATTTTCTCTGGGAGGGGTGTACTGTGTGCTGAAAAAATCACAGAAATTTTTAAGTCTATTTCCAATGGAGTACTTTGTGCCATTCATGAACAAGAGCGATTTACTTAGAACTGATCGTTAAAATCTCTAAATTGGAAACGCGGTATAATCAATATTTTCGTTAAAAAATTTTCATGTTAAATTTTTACATTTTATTCACACTGGTTCATTTAATAAACATTAAGAGCAGACAATCAAAGCTCAAGTGTTTATCACAGAGAGGGGTCATGACGTCTCTGTTGCTATCTCATTCATTTGATCCCCAGGGGCGGTATTCTGAGATTCATTTTATCTCAGATAAAATCTGAGATTTTAAGTCGGTGAAATAAAATACCCTGAAAATATTTTTAAAACGGTATTCTGAGAACCATTTCAGCGAGAGTTTATCTCATCTAAGATTTAGGCACGCCCATTTATGATGCCTTATCCAATAAGAAATGTCGTTAGATTTCACTTTCATCATGCTCAGCCAATAGAATTGCTCTCTGCCAGTCTCTGGGGCAAGAGAGCGTGAATGCGATGCGTTATTTTTTACAATTTTCAATATGTGTGCATCAAAGCGCGTTTGAACTTTTTGCTAGGATTTCATGAAAATCATGCTTGCCGAGGATTCAGAAGACCATCACAAGCATTATTGCAAGTGTGATATTATTTGGCAAAAATCTTGCAATAGAAATACCATAATCATGAAAGAGGATTGGCTGTTATTAATTTACGGAATTAGCAACACTACTCAAGTTCCAAGGTAAGAAAACGATAACCAGCCACAAACAGTCCAGTCAAATCAATCTGTGTTCTAAAACCATGTTGGTTGTCATTGCCCAGCTCAGCAAGTCACTGAAAATACACTAGCAGTAGCAAGTAGCAGTCCCACAACAAACAATTTCTGTTCAGGTGACATTAGTAAGACACAGGCCAGCTAATTCTGCACGCAGTTCAAACTCTAAAGCCTATTAAAACAATACCAATCACAATCTACATGTAGATATAGATTCATTCATCAATTCAGATCTACTCTCATCAGCGTCAGACATGCAATTAAGTTACAAGTAACAGTTACACCGCATCATAAATAACCACCGTAAAAATGAGTACTTGGGGCTACGGTAGATTTACTGTGAAGTTACTCACACCCGTGCAACAATCACAGAGAAAAAGTCTCACAGACCTTAGATTTTCTCCCCTTCCATAGTACAAAAAACTCTGCCGACAACGCCACTGAAAGGGAATCCAAAGTACAAACAGGAATGACTAGAAATCAGACAGGGATTGAGGATAAAACACCTTTAATCTGGCGGAAAACAACATCCGAACCACGATACGATGTCACAGAAAAGTTTCCATCATTCTTCGCCGCCGTCCGTTCACAATCACGATCATATCGGTATCGGCTTGACAATAACAATCCTACAATCATATGAGAATGTTGCTTGAGAAATATAGTCAGTATATTTAATATGATCGCACGACTAGCACCATACAGCACCAGTCAGCATTCATTAACTACACTATTACACTCTTCAGCCCAGAACAATAGATTTGGTCCACTAATCCCATTGTTCTGGATTGAATAGTGTAAGAGTGTCAATGTTTGCGCTTTGCTGCACGCGTATTGAAAATCGCATTCGTGCTCTCTTGCCCCAGAGAATGGCAGAGAGCAATAGACCTCTTCTGTAATGTATACAAATTTATGCACATATATTCTCTGAGCACCTAGTGACGAGCTATTCCGTTAACCTGCTTTCTAGCTCACCTGAGCCTAAGGCTCGAGTGAGCTATTGCGATGGAAATTTGTCCGTCGTCCGTCGTCCGTCGTGCGTCGTGCGTTAACTTTTTACATTTTCATCTTCTCCAAAACCCATGAACGGAATTCAACCAAACTTGGTAGGAATCATCCTTAGGTGTAGGGGACCCAAAGTTGCTAAAATGGTACATGTGGCCCCCAGGGGGGCCCAGGGGGAGGGCCCCCAATTGTAAAAGCTATGTAAATTTCAAATATCTTCTTCTCCAGAACCAGGCATACGGTAGCTCTGACTTGGTATTGTGTATAGAGATACCTCTATAGATGAAGAATGAATGTTGTTCATGAAATTTCTCTGAGTGGCCCTATAGGGGCCCTGTGGGGGTAACATACTGGAGGGGGGGGGGGCGCTGCCAGGCAAAAATGTACATTCTGATCATCTTCTCCACATCACATGATCGGAATTCAACCAAACTTCGTAGGAATCATCCTTAGGGGTAGGGGACCCAAGGTTGCTAAAATGGTACATGTGGGGCCCAGGGGGAGGGCCCCCAACTGTAAAAACTATGAAATTTCAAACATCTTCTTTTCCAGAACCAGGCGGGGGGGGGGGGGGGGAATTATGTTAATTTCTAACATCATCTCATGTACATCCTCCTAGTAGTTTCAATTTCTAACATATCTCCTGGAGGTGCTAGAGAGAACATGCACCAGATGTGAATTGATCACCTCAGGTGAATGTCGTGCCCCCTGGGGCTCTTGTTATAAATGGGCCTCAATACTTGGAATCCAGGTTGTATACATTATTTGTTGCTATGTCCGGCAAGCCTCCGGCATGCTTTCAGGTTGTCAAGAACATCCTTTGTTTGAAAGGTACATGTATGTATAAAATTTACCGAAGCGGTCTATTGTCCAAATATATCGCACTCAACGTGCATCCTAGAGATAAAATAGCCCCTACCCTATTTTAAGTTTTATTTTTATCTTTCCCACAAATATGATTGGTGCAAGTGTTCAAAGCTGTGCATATCATGCGTACAACATATATAGGCACGCAAGAGGGAGGAGACTGAGATAAAATAAGAGATAACATCCAAGATAATATGTGGTCTCAGAGTACAAAAAGATAAAATAAAAAAATTTATAGATAAAATTATGCTCAGAATACCACCCCAGGTCTGCCATTTTTCATGCCTGTCCACTTTTTTTTGTTTACATGGCCAACAGGAGAACAAATGACCCTGATAATAGGAACCCAAGGCCTAGCTCTATTTGACAGGTTGGAATTTTTATAGGAAATAGACAAAACAAACAAAAAATCATTCTGGCTACTCAATGCCGTTTTGACCGCATGGGACATGTATGTACATAGCAATCAAGTGTTAAAGATTCAGGTGTAAAGGTCAGGAACCGCGTGGTTGCCAGTTTGCATTCATTTCTTGCTTTTATGTTTACAGTTCTGACAAATTTCCTTTTTTGTAAAGAAGAGAATAGGATGGCCTGGTTCTACAGAATATGTTGTTTATATTGGGGGCCAGTGGAAGAGTGTGTAAATACTTATCTTGTGCAAAGTGTCCATGTTGCATTTCTTATAAAGTAAGGGAAAGGTTAAATGACAATCAGTCTATTGTTGAAGTATATGAAGCCTAATGTCAGTAATGCAACCATGCTTCTGAGGTATGCATTACAAATTCTGCATACTTTTTAAAGGCAATGGCCCGTATCCTGAACTCCGGTTTAACTTAAACCACGGTCTAAATGTGTGGTTTAACTGTGGGCAGCCAAATGTGACACAAATCTCTAACAGTAGATATTCAATTTATCAGCATATTCGGTACTCAAACTTTTAAAAACTGTCTGGGAATGATAAGTACAATAGTTTTCTTGACCATTAAAGGTCCCCAGAAATCCAAATGCAAGTTGATTTCTGTTGGTGTGCGGGGATGCATACAACTTATATTTTGTTATTAAAACATCTAAATATGTTTCATAGATTTTTAAATATTTTTTGAAATATTTTTTTCCAACCTCTTAAGCTCCACCCCCAAAAATAGCTCCAGATCTTATTCCTGAGATGACATCATCTGTCAATCATTAGTGAGCTAAGGAGAGAAAGTGGTATGTAGCTTTGCCAGAGATAACCATCTGTTCTAATAGACCATACAATGCCTACATAGGAGTTGCTATGCCAGACATGCTGTAGCATCACCAGGAAAAGAAGGGTAATGAGGAGGTATTGTTTGAAAGCATGCAATTCTATTGTGAGCATGTGCTGAGCTGGGGGAAGTTACATTCCACTCTGTATTGTATAATGTTAGTATGGCTGACTAATGATTGACAGATGATGTCATCTCGGGAATAAGATCTGGAGCTATTTTTGGGGGTGGAGCTTAAGAGGTTGGAAAAAAATATTTCAAAAAATATTTAAAAATCTATGAAACATATTTAGATGTTTTAATAACAAAATATGAGTTGTATGCATCCCCGCACACCAACAGAAATCAACTTGCATTTGGATTTCTGGGGACCTTTAAAGCATGAGACAAGAATCCAGTAAACATAAGGAACATACAGTGTAAACAGAATTGTCACAATTTTTGGCTACCCATAGTTAAACCGGAGTTCAGAATACGGGCCATAATGTGTATGACTGAGAGAGAGAGAGAGAGAGAGACCTACATGTGCAATGTCTACAGTTCACAGGAAATAGATTGAAAGGGAGAGTAAGATGCACGTGTAGGTAATATAGTTACTAGTCATGGGAGAAGAAAGAGGAAGGATAGAGAAAGAGAGAGAAAGAGAGAGGGAATAGAGAGAGGGGAAGAGAAAAAGGGGAAGATAGAAAAATAGGGGGTAGAGTTGAATAGGTGAAGAGAGATAGAGAGAAAGAGGGAGAGAGAAAAAAATGGAATGGGAGGGAGGGAGAGAGAGAGAGAGAGAGAGAGAGAGCAATAGAGATCAATAAAGACAGACAAAGGGGGGGGGGGGGATATTGAGAGTAAATCAAAGTTCAAAGTTTATTTCCACAATTTCATAAAAACAATATATCAACATGGTAAAATAAAAAAATTGAAAGCAACATTTAAGGCAAAGAAGCAAGAAAAAATGAATATAGAAAGCGAGACAATGATATCAGCTATAATAGAGACACTAAATAAGAGATAGATGGAAAAGAGAATGGAATGCTCAAGTTAACCCTTTCGAGACAATTGACCACATTTTGTGGTTTGGCTCTATAAATTTTGATTCATAGCTCTAAAAATATACCAGATGCATGAGTAGAAAGAGCAAAAATTTCTGCACCTACTACTTGTATGTATGTATGTCCATTTTTGTTGCATGACCATATATTGCATTTGATGCCAGGAATATTTAAAAATGAGAATAAGCTTTAAAATCCTGAAATTGGCAATACACTGAGAGGTTCAAAATAATTATATTTTATCCAAATTGCAATTTTGTCAACTTTTAGAGGTTCAAAATAATTATTTTTTTATGAAAATTGCAAATTTTTCAGCTTTACGACAAATTTCTTAACCATGTTTATTGTTTTCAAAGACATTACACATTAAAAGAAAAATATTATGGTTGCCAATTTGAAGAACAAAATGTGATCAATTTAGCCCTGAAATAATTCCTGTCCTGAAAGGAAGTGAGTAAAATAGATAATCATAATCTAGAGGAGAAAAGAATTGACAAGGTCGAAAAGAGAATTAGAATTCACATACATACATACATACATACATACATACATGTATATCAGTTGCAAAAGTTTAAGACCACCTCGGGTTTGTGGGTATTTCAATAATTTGGAATACTTTCTTTTGTCTCATTGAATGATTACATAACATGTTTATACTACAGTGATCAGTAGCACAAGAGTACTGGTATAAGCCTGTAGTTCAAGTACGATACATAGGTTATGCCACGAAAATAATTGTATGTCTGAAAAATAAGTTTTTATTTTTTTTTTCTTTCTTTGACTTATTGCATTTCGGAATAGTGGTCTTAAACTTTTGCAAATGATGGTAAATATTGAACAAGTTTAATAGTCGATAATTTAGTTTGCTTGAAGACCATAATTGTGATCGATGATGGGTTGTTCACATGACTTCCTAGTGGTAGGCTATCAGTAGGTCAACAAACTTGGGTAGTTATAATAACCTTGCATATTAGTCACAATTGACCCTCTTTGTATGCACAGTATAGGTCATTATCAATTTACATTTTCTGTGCCATTGTGCCGTTGTGATTTTATGCCATTGTAAATTTATGCCCTTGTAAATTTGTATTTAGTCCATAACAGCCCTGTAAAGGTAAAGATTGTTATTTTTACATGAATTTGTGTATTCTATGGCGCATACATGTAAATACATGTGCATGTACTTTTATGTAAATTTCCCAACTTTCCAACTGAAAGATCATCACTTTACATGCAAATACTAAATTTAACCTTTTAGCCTGTCTTTGCTTCCTATGTAATAAGAATAGTAACTGACAAAATCTAAAAATTTAGTGAAAAGTTTTATTATGTTAGAGTACTTATTTTTCATCTGTATTTTTGTATAAATTCTACATGTAATATTTTTATTTTTTATTTGTGTGTGGGTGGAGGGGTATATATTCTTTACTGTTGAATATAATGATCTTTTGTGATAGCCTATTAAAGGCATATATAATAAGATACAAGTGCAGGTACCCTTTAACAACCTGTGGTATTTTATATTTTATTTTAATTCATTCTATTTTATTCATTTTATATGTCAGGGTCGAGGAGCACTGCAAGACATTGATCAGATGGCCCTTTTCAAACCCCTGTGTAAGATATGTATATCAGTAACACAGATCAGAGACATTATTCCGGCTATGAAGAGAGCTATACAGGTTGCACAGTCCGGGACACCAGGTATGGTTAATATTGCAGTGTTAACACAATGATAGATGGTGTTAACACCAAGATATACTGTAAACGTGGAAATTTTCGCGCGGCATGCAATTTGCGCGAAAATAAACACACACGCAAATATTTTTGTTTATGTAGTCTTTGGCCCATGAGCCTAATGCGTCGGCGAAATTAAAAACACGTGAAATTCACCTTACTCGTCCGAGCGCGAAAAATTTTGAATCGCATGAAATTTCCACTGTTGCAGTATTTCAGTTACACAGATCGGATATACAGTGTATTATACCAGCTATGAAGAGAGCTAGACAGGTTGCATTGTCAGGCACACCAGATATGGTATTAATATGGCAGTGTGAATACCATTTACAATCTTATGGTGTTAACACAAAATATCTGTTTAAACCTCTATGTAAGATAATCATCTCAGTAACACAGATTAGGGATATATACCAGCTAAGAAGAGAGCTACTGTATGCAGGTTGCACAGTCTGGAATACCATGTATGGTATTGTAGTGTTAACACAATAATAGATGGTGTTAACACCGACATATGGGGTGTTGCAAGAAAGTTGCAATCAGTTGCAAATTGTAAAGCAAATTAGAACAACTATTCTGAATGGTTCAGGGTCTGCCCATTCAAGAAGATGCGCTTGCAACAATGATTTTGATTGGTCAGTACCGATCAGTTGCAACTTGCAATCAATCGCAACTTTCTTGCAACACCCCATTAGACTCATATCTCTTTGTAAGTTAAGTATCTCAATATTACTAGTAGTGGCTCCTATATAGCGCCCATGTCCGTCACGCCATGAATTTCCTTGTCATAGTTGAGCGGCATCCATTTACACTTTGGTGGAGAGTCGAAAACGCAGATTTATGTCCTGCCTCAGGACGTCAGTACCGAGCTGGAATTCGAACCCTCAACTTCCTGACTGAAATCCCAGTGAATGAACCACTATACCACGACACCTTTCCTACGAGTAATCGTTGATAACTTGTCTCCATCCCGTTTGTTTCGTAGGACCAGTATTTGTGGAACTCCCTATCGACGTCCTATACAGCTACGATTTGGTCCTGAGAGAAGTAGCAGCCAAGGGCCAACAGTCGGGTCTAGTCAACAATATAATAACCTGGTAAAAAAAAGTTGTTTCCCTTGACAATTTTAATTTGTATCGCAAATTTTTTTTTTCTTCTACCCAAGAACGATAAGGCCCGAATTCACAAAAGGGGTATAAACCTAAACCATGGTTTAAACCTCCGTAAGCGTACTAAAATAAGCATAAATAAGCGCACTTTCATTGATCTGTTTAATTGTTCTTCTTTTAAAACCACTTGATATCAGGGATGGACTTTTCCTAATTTCAAATGAGAGTGAAGGTCGTAATGGCCCAAAATCACAAATTTCCTTTAAGTGTATTAAATAAAATTGAAAATGTCTGACGGCCAAGATGTGAAACAAAGTGATTCAAGGACCGTTCTGAAGTCACTGATAAACTTGGTGCTATAGATCAGAATCTTGATTGACTCTGAGTCATTCATTTGATTAGCATTGGCAGTGGAACCTCGTTATAACAGAACCTTGGGACCAAGGAAATTACCTCTTTATATGAAAACATTGTGATATCAGGGCTAAAAAACAATAGAATACAAAGAAGTGGGACCAGCAAACTCACATTGTTATAACCAGAGTTTGTTATAACAGTGTTCTTTATAGCGAGGTTCAACTGTAATTTTATGTTGTTTCAGTTGTGATTTGATTATTTCGCGGCATGAAACTTTCATGAATCTCGGTCACTTGTGAAATTTTCATGCATGGAGAAATTTCTGGTTTTACAGAATTTGCTTTGATTATTGTTGGACAGGTACATCATGACATTCGTAAATAACATCTTTGCTGGGGCTTTTGAGAGGAGAGACCCCTCCCCCTTGCCTGTCAGTCAACCTCTTGCCACGCCCCTTCAAGGTGAGTTGGGCAGGGCTTATGAAATGTGTTTGTGAGGAGATGTCACTGATCACAGTGTTATTTTAAAAGCTTTGCATAAATACTAATGTATGTGTATGTAGGAATTTTCTTACAGATTTTGTGTTATACAGCAATTTCAACACAATGTCAATTATTTTTGAAGAAGAATTCAATTCAGTTACATGTATATGACTTCAAGTTACCAATTTATGACTTATTTGACAACATAGACGTAATCTTCCTTTTATAGTATGAACAATAAATAGCAATAGATATGATGATTTATTAGTATTTTATTTGATATACACATCTTTTAACAATTATTTCATTGGTAGATATTGCATTTTTAAAATAACTTTGTGTGTGTGGAAAATAAATTGGTCTATTCAATTCAATTTTGCTTTCATTTCATTCAAAATTAGAAACAATTACAAGGTAAAAAATACAATGAAAAAGAATGCGGAGACAGCTCAGAAGAACAATGTCTTATGAAATGCTGCCACCAATATACAAGTAATTAAAAACCATATTACATACAAGGATAAAATGAGTAAAAAAGCATATTTTGAAAAAAAACGAAGGAGGTTATACAAATAAAAAAAATTCTGAGAGCGAGAAGGGCATTAACTCAGTACTTCAACATGTAATTAAAACCTGTCTCTTAACAGACAAATTGGAATTCGAATTTTCTTTTAAAAAGAAGAGTTACTTTTTTATTTTCTTAACAACAGTGCAACAGGGTATTGAGATAGTAAGTAGAGCCAAGAAGCCCGTTATCTTAATTGGAAGTCAAGCAACCCTACCTCCGCTACCAGCAGAGAAACTCAAGATAGCATTAGAGGTAAGATTAAAGTTAACTTGCATTAGTGGTGAGAATTAAGCTGCATCAGAGACCAGATTAAAGTTAACTTGCATTAGTAGTACAGGGATGCCACTGTTCACACAAAAGTAGGAATTCCTATTTTTTCAACATATTTTTAGCCATAGAAAAAGACTTTGTATGTACACAAGGGCCCACTCTAGATGATTTTTCTTACTTTTTTATCAATTCTAAGTGGCATCCCTGGTGGTAAGAATTAAGCTGCATCAGAGACCAGATTAAAGTTAACTTGCATTAGTGACAAGAATAAAGTTAAGCTGGATTATTGACAAGGATAAAGTTAAGCTGGATTATTGACAAGGATAATGTTAAGCTGCATTAGCAGAAAGAAGCATGTGAGTTTATTTGGAAGGCAAGCAATCCTACTTCCACTACATATATATACCCGCAGAGAAATTCAAGACTTCATTTTGGAAAAGAAGACCTTTGGGTTATAGTTATTTAGTTAATCTTTTTCTTTTCCCGGCATCCCTGCGACTCTCTTTTAAATCTGCTATTGTTTTGTATTCACTGATTTCTAGATTTTTGTCTTTGCCGAATAAATAATAATAATGATAGTAATAATACATGTAGGTGCACAAGTTTAACCCTATCATGACAAGAATTATTCAAGGGCAATCCAACCTTGGTAATAAGATGATTTATGTAAAAGCAGAAAAACAGGATGGTGAAAGTTTGAAAGAAATTGGACAAGGAATAAGAAAGTTATGGATGTTTGAAATATGAGATGACTAAATCTATATGCGAATCTCAAATTGGCATTTTGGTGAGTCGATTTTGACATACTCTCGATCGAATCTCCCGTTTGATGTACACAAAAATATCATTACATGTAATTTGTGATTTTCTCCAAAGTGCCTTTTCTCTCAGGGCAATACTAAAAATATATTGTCGATACCATATTGTCATAGTTCCTCTTAAAAGAAGAAAAAGCCTACTGAGCAATACTTTTTGAAGAAAAAAATAGCTATTTTAGTAATTTTTGTGTTCAGCAAATGGGGGGAGTTGTCGCCACTTTATTACATACAGTGATGTTACCGATTGGTTCAAGTGATATTTGTCTTGTTTTATAGGCCATTGGTATCCCATGTTTCTTAGCTGGTATGGCCAGGGGGTTGCTGGGAAGGAATAGTCCTCTTCACATCAGACAACGCAGGAAAGACGCCCTCAAAGAAGCGGACGTAGTCATCTTAGCAGGTAGGAATATAGCAGTTTATATTGAAACTTGTCTCCGAGTTCTGTCACCTTTCTTTGTGGTATTGGAATTGCTTTTTTAATAACCCTTTCAAGACAATTGACCACATTTTGTGGTTTGGCTCAATAACTTTTGATTCAGAGCACTAAAAATATACCAGATGCATGAGTAGAAAAAGCAACAGTTTCTGCACATACTATGCCCATTTTTGTTGCACGACAATATTGCGTTTGATGCCAGGAATTTAAAAATGAGAATAAGCTTTAAAATCCTTAAATTGGCAACAAATTGAGATTTCAAAGTCATTGTTTTTTCATAAAAGTTGGCAATTTTTTCAACTTTTCAACAAAATCTGTAACCATGTATATTGTTCTCAAAGACATTAGATCTAGACTACCGGTCCCCTTATTAGAACCATGTAGCACTAAAAGAAAAATATTACTTTTGCCAATTTAAAGAACAGAATGTGATCGATTTAGCCCTTAAATAATTCCTGTCCTGAAAGGATTAGTGTCTCCATTTAAAGATGTTTTATTTTTATCTGGTGATCCATAATGCACTGAATTTGACATTATACTTCAGCAGAAAAAGTGCAAAAAATTGCTGGAAAATTTGAGTCCATTTCTGTTGCAGTGCATTGTGCCATTCATTAATAAGAACAACTTAATTGAAAATAATCCTTGAAGTCTCTAAATTGGCAACACAGAGTGAAATTTATAATCACTGGAAATTTCTTGTTGATTTTTGTCATTTTCTATCGCACTGGTTCATTAATATACATTTTATTTACTTTTTAATTATGAAAGAGTGGAAAATACAAATAATTGGTGCCAATTTGAGGAGGAAAAGATGATTCATTTAGACCTTTAGAAAACTCTGAACTGCTGTGGGTTAAAGTATTAACATTTTCATTTCTATTTAATTTTTGAAAATTTGAAAGTTGAATTTTTAGTGAAAATATGTTTTAGTCATGGGGTGGGGGGCTAATACCACTAATACCCCTCCCTCACCTTGTATGCCTAGGAGTCTAAACAGTACAAAGGCTAATTGATTGTTTATCTTGATTCCACACAGGATCTGTGTGTGATTTCCGTCTCAACTACGGACGCTCACTCAGCAGGAGGTCCAAGATCATTGCTATCAACAGAAATAAAGAACAACTCTACAAGGTATCCCACCGGTTATCATATTTTAATCCCAAGTCCAGCCCAGTTTTGCCCTTGAAACTCTGAGAAGAGTCACCAGAAAAAAAAAATGAAATTTATAGATTTCTTTTTAAATTCCTTGGTTTTGCTAACTAGAAATCGTTTTCTTGGGCTTGCCTGGCAGAGAAGAACATAATTTATACAACACGCATTCTGAATTTTGAAGTCCATTATCTCAAAGCAGGTGAATGCATAGTTTGTCACTATTGACGCTCGGGAAAGTCATCTGGCATAAATTTGAAATAATTTGCTCCATCGCGTACGTCATAGGATCAAGAAAATAGATTTCTATTTAGTAAAATCGTAACTTTCAAAGAAATATAAAACACATTTTCGTTTTTAGAATATATTTTAAATTTCATATGGGATTTTGTAGCAGGAAGAAAGACAATTTTGCATTCGGATTAAACATATCTTTATGTACACATCAAGAAAATGGCAGCCCCCGGGCATTGCTAGCAGACGATAAATCTTGCAGAGAAAATCTTGATTTATACCCATCTCGTATATTTTAATGCAAAACTACGTAGGACAACAAGAAGGAATAGATTACATCTTTGAATATAAGCACATTTATATTATGAGGTTAATTCCCCTTTAATATCACTGTTTCTATAAAGTGCTGTACAACGTTGTTACCCCAGCTTTCGTTGAGTTCCATATGGTCCTCACGGATTCAAAGAATTTGAGGAAGCGAAACATAGCATCCTGAATAAGTACTGGTAGGTTCTTATATTAGGTTATCTAGTGTACAATATCACTTTGATTGATTTCAGAGTCCCGTGTGGCTGGAAATTTATACTCTCTCTTCTTAAATATATTTATTATCCTTGTCCAGTCTGTAATGTGTATTTAGTTATTTTGTTACAATTTGTTTGGAAAATAATGAAAACTTTATCTTTAATTTCTTCACCATGGTCCAAGACCAAGCGTTATGACCACCACTTATATAATATTTATGAGTGGATTGGTAGAACTATTTTGTGAGATTAAAGTTGCAGAAATATCCATTAATATTGTGCGCATGTCCATCCCAGGGGGTGCTCAAGACACTTTTAAGACCAAAGCCAAGTTACATGTAAATGAAATGCTGCAGTTATATCACCATTGAAATTCTCCTGACGACGGCCAGAGCATTCTGACCGGAACGTGGAGTTATTCCAACTCACATGGTTGTACCGCAAACCTTTTTTCTGAATTACAACTTCACCATGCAAACCTTCAAAAACCATTGAAATTGTTTTTAGTTTTTAGACATTTCCTTCAGAAGTACCATCTCCTGTCAGTTAATAGATCATTCAAGCTTGAGCAAGCTTGAGCTGTTTAATTATAATAATAATAGTAATAATGAATGATGATAATGGTGGCTTCTTGTATAGCGCTAAGGTCCGTCATGTCGTGATGCTCATGGCGCTCCAACATTATTACCCCAGTCATAACCAAGCGGCCAGGTATGTAGCTCTTTGGCATACTTGGTACCCATTCTACACCTGGGTGGAGAGTGGCAAATGTGGATTAATGTCTTGCCTAAAGAGGTTTATAGTACCAGGCTTGGATTCAAACCCTCAACCCCTTGATTGAGAGTCGAGTGAAAGAACCAGTTGCATGTAGTACCTTTCATGTTCCTCCAGAATACTGATCTGTTCTGGAAGCCAGCTCTGGCTGTCCAGGGTGATCCCGCGAGTTTCCTGGTAGAACTTCAGAAGGGTCTCGGGAGTTACAAGTGTGATGAGGATTGGATCAAGACGCTGAGAGAACGAGATGAAGAGAAGGAGGCGGCAAACCTGTAAGTATGCAGTCCTACAGATAATGATGGGGATGATGATGAGGATGATGATGACGATGTTGATGATGACGATGATGATGATGATGATAATGATGCAAGATGATGATGATGATGATGATGATGAAGATGATGATATTGATAATGATGAAGATGATGATGATGATTATGAAGATGATGATATTGATAATGAAGATGATGATGATGACGATGAAGATAATGATGGTGATGATGATCATGATGTCGATGATAAAGATAATGAAGATGATGGTGGTTTTGGTGGCATTGGTGATGAGTATAATGATTATGATTTGGTGATGATGTTGATGAAAATGATTATACCGATGATGATAGTGATGCTGGATATGGTAGTAGTGGTGATGATGATGGTGATGATGATGATGATGGAGATGATGATGAGGATGTTGATGATGATGATGATGATGATGGTATCGATGAAGGTAGTGATGATGTTACTTATTATAGTACAGCTGATGAAATTCAAAGGGATTACCCATGTGGTAATGATGCTGGTGTGAAGTGTGAGGGTATAAAATCTTGATCCAATCTTACATGTATGATTTGAAGCTTTTGCTCGATTGTTTGACTATTCCAAAGCCTGTCTTGAAAGTGAAACCATCTCTTCTCTCTCACCTTTTATCTTTGATGCTGGTAGAATGAAGGCATCTGAGAAAGCAGACCGGTATCTGAATCCTCTTAGTGTTCTCTACCAGGTGGAAGATGTCATGGAGGAGAACAGTGTTATTGTAGCAGACGGAGGAGACTTTGTAGGCAGTGCTGCATATATACTCAGGTAAGTACCATAATAACAATAAAGATGATGATAATGGTGATGACAGTGGTGGTGGTGGTGGTGGTGATGATGATGATGATGAAAGTGATGATGAAAGTGATGATGGTGATGATTATGATGATGATGGCGGTGGTGGCGGTGATGTTGATGTTGATGGTAATGGTGGTGGTGATGGTGGTGATGATGATGATGATGATGGTGATGATTATGATGACTATGATGGTTATGTTAATGGTGATGTTGATGATGGTGATGTTGATGACGATGATGGTGATGTTGATGATGGTGATGATAATGATAACTATGATGGTTATGTTGATGGTGATGTTGATGACGATGGTGGTGGTGGTGGGGGTGGTGGTGATGATGACGATGGTGGTGGTGATGATGATGATGATGATGATGGTGATGATGATGATGGTGGTGATGGTGATGGTGATGATGATGCTGATGCTGATGATGATGATGAAACAAAGAACTGTGACCAGCAAAATTGCCTTGTTACAGTATATCAGGAATCTTATGTCAGAGCACTTTCTAACAAGTTCCACTGTACAATCCTGCCTTTGTGCTTGGTTATAAGCTTTCTAACAAAATTAAGCTTTTATAGATCTATCTGATATCTTAATAATGCCAACTCACCCAACTCTGAAAAATCAGGATTGTTCTCTGAACAAATTGCAGCTACATGTATTATAGAGACTGTTATTGAATACAAGACAGAGTCTTGACATTGTTTCCTTTTTTTTCATTTACTCTCATATGATGCCGGCCGTGCAAACATGACTTTAACATGTGACATTTTATTCTTCACATGAGAGCGCGAATTTGATCGAATTTGATCGCGGAGATCGCGCCAGCGAGTCTGGGAATTTTTTAAACGAAATCGGCTGTGTGGCAGTTTCGACAATGATTGATTTCACATCGCCGACTAGTTCGACTTGCGCGGTGTAAATTTAATGTTTTTTCATGGTATTGTTCTGAGAATTTGAGGCGAGTATTCGACATACAAAAATTGACTTGTACAAAGGATTAACACAAGTGTATGAGGATAAATTGGGACTTTTTTTTTTTCATCGACTTGAGCGACTATTCGACACATGCAACGTCGACTTAACCAAGGTTGACTGTAGTTGGTAAATCATTATTGTTAATCGAGGGACCTTTCCATTATATCCCTCTGCATCTGTAGTCATGGTAATGAGGTTGATCAATAGTACACTATTTATATTATTTTCACACAGACCAAGAGGTCCACTTAAGTGGCTAGACCCTGGTGCCTTCGGTACTCTTGGCGTCGGTGGTGGCTTTGCTCTCGGCGCAAAACTCTGCTACCCCGACGCCGACATCTGGATCGTGTACGGCGACGGTTCCCTCGGTTACAGTCTGATAGAGTTTGATACGTACAGTCGTCATAACACGCCTGTGATCGCTGTAATTGGTAATGATGCATGCTGGACTCAGATATGCAGGGAACAGGTTCCTATACTGGGATCAAGAGTTAGCTGTGATCTAGCGGTATGTCTTTCTCTCTCTCTCTCTCTCTCTTTCTCTCTGTGTCTCCGTGACATCTACAGAGATGTACCCCACCTCTCTCTCACTCTTTCTGTTTAATTGTACAGATGGACATGTATATACAGTGAAACCTGTCTATAGAGACCACTCAAGAGAGACAAGAAAAACGGCCTTTATGAGCAGGTGGCCTTCAGGAACAGGTTCCTTTAACACATGTTTCAATGAGAAACACATTTCATCAGAAACAAAAATTATGGTCTTTATGGACAGGTGGTCTTTCTATACAGGTGGTTGCTAAAGCAGGTTTGACTGTATAGTTGTCTGATTATGTCTTGTTCATATACATGTAAGCTTCTAAGGATAGTACATAACACCTTGGTGTCACAGGGAATCTATCTTGCTTGAAAAAACTCTGAACTATCTGATGACAGTTTGTTTGTCATCATTATACAGTGTGAGGCAATGAAAACTAGGAAACTCATATTCAAGCCCCAATGGCCTGTATTCTGAACTCCGGTTTAACTTAAACCATGGTCTAAATGTGTGGTTTAACTATGGGCAGCCAAATGTGACACAAATCTTTAACAGTAGATATTCAATTTATCAGTGTTTTGATACTCAAACTTTTAAAAATTGTCTGGGAAGGATAAGCACAATAGTTTTCTTGACCATTAAAGCATGAGTCTAGAACCCAGTAAACATAAGGAACATACATTGTAAACAAAGTTTGGACATTTTTTGCTACCCATAGTTAAACTACAGATCTACGCCATGGTTTAAGTTAAACCAGAGTTCACCATACGGGCCAATATCTTTAAAACCGCTGAAATGTCTTTTTTAGTTTGATAGGCTGCTCGCTATCATGTATGATACTAGTAGCTATAATGTCTTCCTTAGTTTGATAGGCTGCTCGCTATCATGTATGATACTAGTAGCGATAATGTCTCCTTTAGTTTGATAGGCTGCTCGCTATCATGCTGCCATAGCCATAGAAAACCACTTTTTATGTATACAAGGGCCCATTCTAGATGATTTTTTCCTACTTTTATATCAATTCTAAGTGGCATCCCTGATATTAAAATGATTAAATTTTTGCCACTGTCTTTCCCACCCTCACAGTTTTGTGACTATGACAAGGCGGTTGAGGGCATCGGAGGTGTGGGAATCAAACTCACCGATGAGTCGAAGGACGAGGTCCGTCAGAAGCTGGTTGAAGCTCAGAAACTCAGCAGAGAAGGCAAGCCTGTCCTTATCAACTGCTTCATCGGAAAGACGGACTTCAGGAATGGATCCATATCAGTCTAATCTATGCTCGGATATTATCTACTTACGCTATGATTATGTTTAGTTTATAACCGATTAAAGGGTATTAATCACTGAAGACTATCTTGCCCTGTCTTTTTAAGGGTGTTACATGTACATACACTGTACATCATACATGCCAACCGTTCTGTTTTTAACGAAACCTTTCCGCTTTTTAAGTCTTTAGAACCATAAAAAAACAGAACGTTCCCATTTTCGGGAAATGATATTAATACCAATCGAGTCTAAATTTCGAGGGAGTTAATAATGATAACGGGAAATGTTTGTTGTGGATAGTGCATGACTGATGTGATTATATAATTAATTGAGTACATGTAGTGATAACTCCAAAGCAATTCAGAAATGGGTATATGGGACTGTATACACATTGAGCACGGATGTTCGGCCCAAACACTTCAGCTATTTCTCATCATATTGCGATTACGAGAACATTTGAAAAGTGATCCTTTTCAGGGGACATTTCTACAATGATGTTCTTCCAAACTGACATATAAATGGAATGAAAAAGCTCCCAAATTATTTTTCACCTCTCCTACTGAGAACTCATTACCTTCTCTTTAAGTCAATGTTTTCACATACATTCATTTTCATGGATGAGAGGGAGTTGTTGTTTTCGCAATAGTTAGCACTTGATACTACATTTTTGGACATGCCCTGGGCCCTGTTGCATAAAACTTAACATTAACGGTAACTCTGCTATCAATGGTAACTACCATGGTAACATCACTCAACAGCCAATCAAAATCAAGGTTTCCATGGGAGTTACCATTTATGGCAAAGTTACCGTTAATGGTAAGTTTTATGCAACAAAACTGGTCAGCCCGTTTGGTGTTATGTTAGATTCATGGCCATACAACGATTTGCAAAATTCGCGAAAGTAATGGCTTATTCAGTTGTGCACATGTAGGCTTTCATGGATAAATGTCACCTTTGGACAGTATTATTTGCAAGGCTTGAAGGGCATTGTGAAGGGTACACTGTTTATAACCAAAAACTCTTGTGACGTAACTTTTCGCAATTTTTGTATAAAGCGACTGGTATTTTCACGGAAACTGTGAAATCCAGTATTGCATCGTTTGTGATTAGATCATGTTTGCACCATGAAACTTCGCGAAATGTAACCACGCGCCAACTTTGTGATCATTTCGTGCTCGCGAAAGTTTCTGGTTTTTACGCGGACCTTGATTTAGTTAACGTTCGCCTGTTATACATTTCATGACAATGCGGGTAGCTTGTACAAGTCGTAGTGTGGCTTGCAGAAGGGCGTTAGGATGCATGCATGCAATAAAACAATTTCTGGTAGCTCTGTACTTTTAAATGACATTAATGCCTCTCTTTATGAGCTAATGAAAAAGTGAAAATAGATTGTAACTACCTAAATTTAGTGGTTATGTATGAATTAAGCCCCTATTTTTGAATTTCCGCGTATTTTAATGCTAATGACCTTCTGCTTTTAATAATGCCATACGCTTGTAGAAGAACAGTGCAATGCTTACGCCTTTCTGCCAGGTACACTACGGAGTAACTTACTTAGTTGCAATCAAATATACTAGAAATATCTTTTTTTTCTAATCGGGTATACACGTATTTTAACACAGGGTCAAAAAGACTTCATATTTTTGATATGTGCAGAATGCAACCGAAAAGTCGGTGGGGTGGTACGACCTCTAACTCAAATATGTTAGATTTCCAGGAGAGCAAATAGGCCTTTCACGGGAAACGCAGTAAGTGCGTTGACAACCTTCCTTATGCCGATCGCTTGTGGCATTATTTTTATCAGATATGCATTACATGGGTTTATCAGAACATCAAATTAGTCCTTCACTGAAAAATTATGAAGGAAAAATAGATTCGCCAGAAAATGAGTTAAGATGTTTTATCACCCCGCCGACGATATGGTCATTAGGGTATACTGAAATAAATGGAAACATTTACATAATACATGAGCAAATACTTGAATGGACACAAATGTATATACAATGTATTGATATATTGTTTATATGGACCATAGTGTATGGACATTATATGATCATTTATTGAGTTTAAATGTGCCAGTACCTAAACATCTACATCTACATGCACGTGTACAGTGTATTTGAACTTGTGAATATAATGAACATATGAATATATTAAATACTTAAACATATAAGTATGCTCATATGACCTCCTGCTATGCAAACAAAGAAATATAAAATTTGCTTTTGTGCGTTTTATGTGTAATCTTTACTAATAAGTACTGGCATGCCTACATGTGTTGTTTCTTTTTCTAGTGTCAAATTTTGAAGTTTATCTTGAAACAGTATTGGAACATTTTATTTTCATTGTTCATTATATGGAATGACTACCATCTTAAAAAGAGTTGCTGTAATTTCCTCCAATGGATTGCAAGCCCCAGCACAGTAGTCAAGTTCGCACGAATGGAGCTAAACTTTAGGTTTCGCTTGCAGTTTCAAAATTTTTGAGTTATCTTGTAGTCCCAGAACAACAAGCGTTGTTGTTTCGGGCCCGTCTTGCAATTACATTGTGAAAGAAACTCTCTGGAAGCAATTGGGAAAGGCTGACCATGTCAAAATAAGGATTAGTGTATACAGTGACGTTTGGAATCATCAAAAATATGATAAGAAATCAACCTGAAATTTGAAGGTGATCTATTGTGTACATTGTATACAGGTATGGTAAAAGTTGCAGGGTATTATCATTATTTAACGTTCAATTTTCCCGTGCTGTGGGGTTGAACGTTTCATTTCTTTGATGGCCTTAAAACAGAAAATGATCAGGTACAAATAGTTTAACTGGTTTAACATATGCCATTTAGACACAGTTTCATCAGTGGGGTGCAAACCACATATTTTGCTTAAAGGTGTTGAAAGAGGTAAATACATGTACAACTTCTACATCCTAATATTTGGGTTCTGCCTCTATAAAATATTTTGAATAATTTTGTCATATGCGTCTTTCCCAAGTTATTACGCGCCACCGCATTTCGCTAAGCTACCTAAGGTATTAATAGAAAAGATGAGTTTTTCTTTACTTGTAAGCTTCTTGTAACTTCTCAATGTAGATAATCTCGAAATGTTAACCCTCTGAATTTTCTATTACCTTTATTTTTGATACACACTGTAGAGGTTCAAACCATGCATTAAAAGATACATCTCTTTTGTAGATTTGGGTTTTGTGTCTTGAATTTTGGTAATAGATACGCAATTCTAGCTGTACGTCATTTTCTTATCCGAAGTATAGATTTTATTGACTTGTATTGACTTCTTTCATTTTTTGCCGTAGATGAATATGAAATGAACTTATATGTATATATTTGTGTATTGGTATTAGAGTTTTGTTTGATTATAATTTTTAAATGCAATTTTAGATATTATAATACCGGTACTTTGTATGTTAGTAATGATGCTGATTAAAGGTGTACATGTATCTATTTTCTGCTCAAAATGAAAAATGCTTAACAATTTGAAATGAACTTGCACAAATTAGTATTTCAAGTGAATAAGATCTTATCTTGTAAGTTTTTGTTCACATAATGTTGATAGGCATGATCATATTGATCATTAATATGATGGTTGTATGAAATATGCTGTTTGAAGGCTACATGTATGTGATCTTTTTTTTGGGGGGGGGAGGGCTGTTTGCAGATCACTTTAAATGTAATTTCTTATTTTTTCTTGAAATGATTTCCTGTTTTTATGCCTAAACTACCATTCCTGTTTTTTTTTTATAAACCATGATCATTTGAAGTCCAAGAGAAAAACTTACAAAAAAGGGTTGTTGACAACCCAAATCCTGACTTTCTCTCTTTGATGAAATAGAACCATAAGCAGTATGGCTACAGCAAAAGTCCCATCACCAGTAGAATCGGTATAGATAATTCATCACCACCGGTGTGCCCCTAATCTCGTGGTTATTAAATTATATTTGGCAACCATCAGTATGGCTTTTCTACAGGTACATGTCCATTCCATGTGTAGCCTTCTCTTTTGGTTGTGCACTTTTCTTTTATCTACACATACATGTACATTTCTCTTTTGATACGATTGTTGTAGAGATTTAATTTGATGCCTACTTACAATGTAACATGATGGCAACTACTTATGAAAAATCCGCTCAAGTGCAAATTCAGTACCTTATTTGTACATGTATATCCCGAAGGAGTTGCGTTCAGATCATGTAACATGTCGCTGTAGTGTTCACACATTTCCAAAGGTGATTGACAAGGCTATTGAAATTGCCTTCAGTTAATTGTTGTGAAAGTCTTTGCAATCATGTTACTGATACCTAGTACCTTTGAAGCTTATTGAAAGTGAAATTGTGATGTGGAGAAGGCTTTTTCTATTGTAATAGATCATTAAATCATGATCTAAATAAATCATTGAATCATAAACAAATGTTTTTGTTTACTCTTATTTTTTCAGTTTGTATAATAGTTTGTGATAGGCATTCAGTACCATCTCATTAATTTTTAAAATTTTTTTTCTCCTCTCTGTCCTGCTTCACTATCTTTAATTCTCTGTCCCCCTCTTTCTGTTCTTTATCTTCTCCCTTTCTCTTTCTCTCTCTACATTGTATATCTCTTTGGCATGCAGTCTGTTAACCCTTTCTTCTCCCTCTCTCTCACACTATTCTCTATCTATATTCTTTTCTCCTCTCCATCCTGCCTATCTTTAATTCTCTGTCGCCCTCTTTGTTCTTTTTCTTATCCCTTATCTCCATCTTTCATGCCGAGGTTCTCAGCTATCTATTCTTTTCTCCTCCATCCTGCTTCACTATCTTTAATTGTCTGTCCCCCTCTTTCTGTTCTTTATCTTCTCCCTTTCTCTCTCTCCCTCTCTATATCTCTGTCACTCACGCTGAGGTTCTCAGCTATTGATTATAGAGTACCGAAGTGTGACGTCATACCGGCCAAGTTGTCAAGGTTGCTGGTTCTAAACAATTTTGTGCTAAACAATGGCGTGGTGATCACACCAGCGGCAAACACTGAAATTGCCCTGCTCCAGCCCCGGGGGGGCCACTCAGATATATGGGTGTACACATGCGCGTCCAAGAAAACGCGTGAAAAGTGGTCAATCCACGCGTTACGCGTTAAGGGGTCCAAAAACGCTGATTTTCAACAAAAAGGGGTGCTTTTGACTAATCTGGCCGGACGCGTTTAGGGGGTATATTTTTCACTTTGGCACCAATATGTAAATGGACATTTCCTGATATTTTCAGGGATTTTCACAGGGTTTTTCAGGAGCAGAGAGTTCTACCGACGCAGCCATAGTTCACTGAAATGGTTCCCCCTCTGAAATGTGTTGTTGCTTATAAGTTATAGCGCGCGCTAGCTTGCACTAAGTCAAACCTGTTTAGGGGGGTTGGATGATGAAAAACCGCGCAAATCCTCGTTTAGGGGTCTTTTTTCATCCAAGTACAAAACCTATTTAGGGGGTATTTTGAAAACCCATGGACACGCATGTGTACACCCATATATCTGAGTGGCCCCCCCGGGGCTCCAGCCCGTTGCTAGAATGACTTCGCGGTGAACCTCATGCGCGGGCTCTGTTGTTTGGAACCAGTATCCTGGACGACGAGCGAATATGACGTCAGCACTTCGGTACTCTATTGTCTCCATTCTCTTTAGCATGCGGTCTGTTAACCCTTTCAGGACAGGAATTATTTAAGGGCTGCATTGATCACATTTTGTTCTTCAAATTGGCAACAATATTTTTCTTTTAGTTCTACATGGTTCTAATAAGGTGTAATGTCTGAAAAAAATATACATGATTAGAAATTGTCAAAAAGCTGCCAATTTTGATTTAAAAAAATGATTTTGAACCCCCCAATGTGTTGCCAATTCAAGGATTTTAAAGCTTACTCTTTTTTTTACAAATTCCTGGCATCAAACGCAATATGGTCATGCAACAAAAATGGAAATAGTGCATGCAATTTTTCCTCTTTCTACTTTAATGCATCTGGTATATATTTTTTAGAGCTCTGGATCAAAAGTTATTGAGCCAAAACCATAATATGTGGTCAATTCTCTTGAAAGGGTTAAAATGCTCCAACCCTCACATCAACAGTGGCCATTAATTGTTGCATTATGTTCATACGTTCATTATTAGTAACAAAATTTAACAAAAGGACAAACTGGTTCCATGATTCTTGTTTTATTTAATAACAACGCAGCATTTTAATTTGAATACTTTTAAGCTTGATGAAACAAACACACATGGCTCGTTTACATACATCAAAGTAAACCTGCCACCACAAAGAAGCACAATGAGTTTTGCATATTAAAGCTTTAAAAACCCTATTTTTTACGGTCATTTACCATAGCGTGTTTGAACGAGTCTTGAACAGGTAGTTTACACAAAATTAGACCCCCGTTATTCAAAATTTTATGTATACCTCTTCGACAAATGTTGCCCCATTTGTCCACATGGATATGATTATAAATACATACATATACAGTAGCATAAAATGTGAATTGAAGAGTTCTGGTCTGGCCACATGACTGCATTATCAACCAGGGGGGTGTTTCATAAAGCTGTTCGTAAGTTATGCGCGACTTTACGCACGACTGGTGATCAGTATAGCACCCAAGAACATGTTCCAGTCGTTCGTAAAGTCATTCGTAACTTTACGAACAGCTTTATGAAACACCCCCCTGGTAATATTACTAATAATTCTGCGTACCCATGGAAGCCTCTGCAGCATCAATGCTGTTCTTCATGAGGGCCCTGCAGTTATTACTACCCCATCAATTTGCCAGGTATCCGTTGACACCTAGGTCAAGAGGGACCAATGTGGGTAAACCATCTTGGCCAAGCATGTAAGCATTGAGTGAGGATCAATCCCAGGGGTGGTATTCTGAGATTTATTTTATCTTGATTTTAGTGAAAAGATTTTAATTGTCCTAACAAATTTTAAATTGTAACATTTCACTGGTGTTTGGCCAGATGAATTCCGCGTACGCAGCAACTTTTTTGCAGTCATTAACCAATGATTCGCCATAAGCGTACATTTTGTTATGACAATTAAAATTTTTTCACTAAAATCAAGATAAAATAAATCTCAGAATACCACCCCAGGCCTTCTTGTATGAGAGTCAAAAGTCTTCACCAATATATCAGTGCTTCCACTAAGAAATGACAAGTTATTGGGAAAGGTTGGCGAGGTATAGCAGATGATAATTACGGTGTATTGAGATGTACTGATTCACCAAAATGATTTTTTTTTTTAAATGACTCCTCCTTGCTGAATATTACATAGAGAGTCCACTGAACAGGAAATATATGCTTTAATAGAGATGTTCATTTCAGTCTACGGTGGAAGTTTTAACCATGCCTTAGACCGTGGTTTAAATTTAGACCTGCTTTGTGAATTTGGGCCAATATGAAACATTAAGGGAACTTAACGAAACGGAGTGGGACGGAGTGGCACGAAAAGACGCATCCAGCATGCAAACGGTAAAATCATTGGTGATAGTTGTAATTTGACGTCTGTAATGACAGTTTTGGCAATATCAAGCCCAAACAAGGTACATATAGCTGATACATTACACCCGATCTAGGGCTACATGTAAGTGATATGTTCTTATCTTTATGCCATAAATGGACGATTTTTTAACTCTTTATTTGCCATGGATCGAAACTCTGGACTGCCACAATGTTTGCAGTATATTATACATGTACACTCTATGTGTGCTAAAAGTCGAACGTGGCAGTCCCCTGTATGCTCCATTGGTCCACCATAGCCAGTCAAGAGTTAAAGCTCAAGTGTAGTTTTGGAAGCCAAAGGTACGCTGAAAATAAATGTGTTAAATATAGTCGCACGTTGTTCTTCTTGTATAAAAAAAAATTAAGAGATCGTTTGGTATTTCATCCTTGATTTCTGGTTAATTTTAGTGTCAATATCCTTGAGGAACGCTGGATTACGGCCATACACTGCCCTACGCTACATGTAGGACCTTTCCACCCCGATGGCTGCTAGTCAAACAATGTCAGTGCCTCGCATGGAGATAGCGTGTGTATAGCACAATCCTATCGTAGGTTTCACACGTGTGAACACGTTGTAGTACAACTTGACATTGTAGGAGTTTCAAACCCTGTCCTGGTAGCTGAATTATTTTTTACCTCTCACACTTGTTCGATATATTATACCTGAGGAGGAAAAAGCTTCACAGCAGGTTAGTTATGCTAGTATCTTGCTATTTTTCATCTAAAATCACAGAAATCTGACAAAAAGTTTTTGAGGGCTTACCAAAACTACACATTGCCTTTAAAGATCGTGCACTTTGCGTTCCGGACACGTCTCCTGTGCAACTTAATTTCGCTAAGCTCCCTAAACGTGCAATACACACGGGAAAGACACATGTACACTCATCCATCTAATAACTGAAAAGTAAACACATACACGGTACATAACTAAACCACTGACTGTGGTTTGATTTTGGTACAACACAAACTCCATAGACCCAGGCACAAGATATTTTAGGTACCATCTTCAACAGGTTTAAAGAGATGTCGGAGTTCTGATGAAAGGTGAAGATAACAGAAATATAATTTGTTAGCTTTCTCATTCTTTTTATGTCAGTTTGGAAGAAAATCACAGTACAAATGTCCCCTGAAAAGGATTGCTCCTCAAATGCCCTCATATTCAAAATATGACGAGATATAGTTCAGGCCAGACACTCATGCCACATGTGTGTGTAGTCCCATATACCCGAAATAATTGCATGACCAGAACTCAACTTTATCTTTAAACACAACAGATTGTAATGGTTCTCGATTGGCAGCTCAGTGATAATCTGTGCTTCTATTACATGGAATGTCCTTAGTTGCATGACAACGTCCATAGATTTGTACGCTGTCTACCAAATGTTTTTGTACAGCATATAGGCACTAACCCTGGTCAATCGAAACTCGTAACAGAGTGTCTTCATTATAAGATTACATGTAACATGTACTACAGCTGCTTTTCTTGTTCAGACACAACCAGAGACTGGCAAAGAGGCTACATGTACAGGTTGTACTCAAGGCTTTATGGAATTGTTTTGGAAGTGTCATAATAGAGCATGTGTCTGCAAACTAGTAACGTGGGGACTAAGCTTTACATCGAGACACATACTTCAAATTGGAAATGCAAGCACATGCACAGTGACAACAAGCTCAAGCATGTGACAATCATGGCTACTTCAGAGAGAGAGAGAGAGAGAGAGAGTTTCATCATCAGAAGTTGCTCCTGATTTGTCAGTCATTTCATGGAGCTCCAAATAGTACATGTACAATCTCAATGGGAGGGAACTAACTGGAGCTCCATGGTTTAACCTTTGACCTCGCATATGCGTGTATGCGCGGGTCACAACTATCTCTCTCAATGTGCTATGGCCACAATGGTGAAACGCCCTCAGTCCATTTCCTGACCCATTTGCAGTGATTTCCTCGCCATCTGCAGTGCACCCTCTTTAGACTTGTTGCCGCCAATGAACCCTGACGCGTGCACAAAGATGCAGCCGTAGATCTCTGTTAGCTCACTGAGGGCCTCATCACGAACGCCACGCCACTTCTCAGGGAGGGAGAGTCTACGGAACAAATAAGAGACGGAGGAAAAATAGAGTAGATCTATTTACGTTTTAAAGAAAAGGTTGAGTTCAGGGAAAGGTGAACAATAATTTGTGAGCTTTCTCATTTTTTTCATGTTTGTTTGGAAGATTATCATAGCAGAAATGTCCCCTGAAAAGGATTGCTTTTCAAATGCCCTCACATGTACCGGGTCTTTACGTTCTTTTGTATTTTAACTATGATACAGTGAAACCTGTCTATAAAGACCACTCAAGGGAGACAAGAAAAGCGGTCTTTATGAGCAGGTGGTCTTTATGTACACATTTCAATGAGCAACATTTTTTAAGGGAAACCAAAATTGTGGTCTTTATAGACAGGTGGTCTTTCTATACATGTTGTCGCTAAAGCAGGTTTGACTACATATAAGGAGATTCCTGATATAACAAGGTAATATTGTGGGTCCCAGGTCTTTACGTTCTTTTTTTCTTTTATATAAGGATACTGCATTTGCCACTCTTGACCCAGGTGAGCTAAACTGGGTAAATTGCACGAATTAATTCCTTGAAATGCTGGACCAGCCATGCTAAAGCCGGGGTAATATTGTGGAGCGCCAGGAGTGTCAAGTCTGACAGACATGTGCGCTATACTATTATTATTACAACATTATTTCCTACGTTAGGGGAAATCCTAACAATGCGGTTTATTCCGTCATAATAGAAATTTCACATTACGGGGAAAGAAATCGACGTTACGGGTAATGATAATAGGCTGAGATAAAAGGATTCCCCCTAATGCTGGAAAAAGAGTTGTTGCATTGTTGTTGTTATTATTATTATTACTATTACTATTACTATTACTATTATTATTATTATTATTATTATTATTATTACAACATTATTTCCTACATTAGGGGGAATCCTAACAATAGGTTTATTCCGTCACAATAGAAATTCGACGTTTCGGGGAAAGAAACCGTGCGTTAAGGGGAATGCTAAAAAGAATAGGCTGAGATAAAAGGATTCCCCCTAACGCTGGAAAAAGAGTTATAATGGTATTTATAATGGTATTTTTCATGGTATTGTTCCCAAGGTCCTCGTTACAGTGAGTTTCCCACTTTATCAAGAACCAAAGTCGAATCCTGTCACCTGTTCTCAAAGGAATGTCTGTTGATGGGGACACACTGTATTCTCCAGGCTCCATTGCTGTCAGGGTACAGGACATACTTGATCGGGAGCTCCAGGTCCAGGATCTTCTCCAGCTCAAACAGATGTTCCTTCCAGGGGCAGCCTCCTTCAGGGAAGGCTATTATCTCTCCACAAGCATCGACCTGCTCCATGAAAGAAGCAAAAAACAAAAAGGAAAGGAGAACATTTTGATGAAAGAGTTGTGGTCCAGTGAATACATCACCAGACTGTGAAGCACATGGTTCACAGTTCGTGACCCAGCCAGGGCACGAATATCCTTTGGCAAGACATCAATCTAGATTTGCCACTCTCTATCCAGGTGTAGTAAATGGGTACCTGGTATGAATTTATTCCTTGAATGTTTTCAGGGCAACTGACAGAGCTATCTTCACAATGTTCCTTGCTGGTAGCAAGACCTTACCATAATAATTATTCTATCCTTTCCTACAAGACATACATGTATCTGTTCTTACAACAGTATTACAAGTCCAATAGCATACAAACTGTAAGATCCTTACATACAAGACTCGTGGCATAAAAGATGGGCACTTAGGCTTCTTACGGAAAGTTTTTACATCGGCGGGCCCTCGGCGGCGCCGATTGATTCGGCGCGCCTGCGGCCCCGCTTTGTTCTCAACACGCCGACTGAGCGATGCGGCGGAAGTTCTATTTATCTCGTTTAGCAGGTGGATCGCCGTAAATAGCCCGCACTGACATTGTTGGATAGTTTTTGAGATCGCGGTTGTTGAATACCCCCCTCTAGTGTTTGGTTTATGCATATGCTAGAAGCCAAATTAATACATGAAAAATACGGCGAACAGCGACGACTTTATTGGATACATGTCAACTGGTATATTTATTATTTTACTTCTGTTAAATATCTAGTACTAGTGTTTATGGTTATAGTTATGCTATTAAAAGATGCCGACATCTTAATTGTTCAAAAGGAGGCAGTGCAACACTCATGAATAGAAAATAATATAATTATATAGTATGTCGAGTAATTCCCTGCTTTAAAAGAGTTATTTCAAATTAAATGAAATCACTAATACAACAGCCATGAGTTCTTTCTTCTTCTTAACTATTTTATGTTTGTTCTTTCTTTTTACCATAAAATATTACGAACAAAAAGAGGGTGAATGTATTTTTCGTTTGGTGGTATTCCCTCGGATTACACAAAACTAAATAAGCTATGAAGAAATAGGTACTAGAAAATCTAATTTGATTAATTACTTATCTAAATTTATGACCAAATATTTACTATTCTGCCTTGATGCTGATATATTTTTGTAAAATATTAATGTAATCGTTGGCCATGTACAGCGCGTTCGTTTCATTGTGTATTAAAGTTTTATACTGCTCATGACGCTTTCGCATTATGGCGGAGATATTATTGTTATTGACGGCTTAATCTATGCCTGGGGTGTTTCATAATAAAAGCTGTTCGTAAAGTTACGAATGACTTTACGAACAACTGGAACATGTTCTTGGGTGCTATACTAATCAGATTCTCAATCATTTAGTAAAAAAACTGACCACCAACCGTGCGTAAAGTCGTGCGTAACTTACGAACTGCTTTATGAAATACCCCCAGATGAAGTTGAATTTTACTATTTAGATATTTATCTATTCTAATTATGAAAAATTTGATCTAATCCAATCAAGTTTAACGTTAACAGTAGCTTATAAGAACATTTGTTTGTGTTTGATAACAAATGTTATTCGTTTCAGTGGCATATCTACGGGAGGAGGGGGGGGGGGGGGGAGGTGGCACGTGCCCCAGCCGCGCCTTTTTTTTGTACACAACTGTTTAGCCATATCGCGGAAAAATTTGTTCCATTGCCCATGCTGAAATATTGAAGACAGAAATACATAAAGAGAGAGAAGAGGATAGATTAAGGGGAAACAAAAGAACTATACAATGTTTTAGGAAAGAGAAGAGTACAGAAAACAGGGAAAACAAAGAAATGTACGAAAAGGGAGAAGAGGAAGCTTAAAAAAAGTTCCTTTCCCAGTATTAAAAGCGCGAAAGCTACGACGTTTTAGCAAGTTTGAGATATGCGGCCTGAGAAAATCGAAGAGACCAGCCCACACCATTTATTTTACTCATTACTACATGAATAAACATAAATCCTTACTGATTCGAATGATTGTACATTTGACATAGTGGTTTGCTTTGTTTTACTTTGAAATGATAACGATTTGGGGTAGAAAAAACAGTTTCAAAACCTCTTGAACTCGAATCGAAAAGCGCACATAGCAACGCTCAGGCTCACTGCCGAGAACCGCCCAATCAAAATAGGCTAGTTGTGCACGCACGCTCTACATTTCCATATGAATTACGTGTACCCTCGATCTCTGCCTTATTTGCATAGTTTATGCAAATTAGATCGATCGACCACTTCGCCTCGCGGGCCGGGTTCTTTTTCTCCAGCTTTGCCACCGGATTGATTTTCATATAGAAACTTTTTTTCATTTTTTCATATATTTTCCACGAAAGTTTATTTTATCATTGATCGGATTTTTTTTTGACGGGTTGGAGCTGACAGAGTAAAGTTTGAGCAAATGAAAGTAGTAGTAGGTCGAGGCCTACTGTATTCGTAATTACACTTTCAACTTTGAACTCCTGAAGTGATCGCGCGTGCAATGGAATCATGCAGCTGTTTTTTATCGCGGGAAGGAGTCATGAGGCAAAAAAAAAAAATCAAATGCATAATGAAGTATAGATGAAAATCTTTTGAGGGCATTTCTTCTACTTTTTTTCTCTTACATTCATAGGTTTATTATGGAGTTCACAATTTCTCATCATCAGCATCACACAAACTTTCATTATTACTTCGTCTGCTGAATTGTTTTTCTGTATAAAAAAAGTAACATTTTATTGAACTCAATATATTCAGTCAAGCGACATAAATTACGAACGATAAACTGAGCGCAGCTTAGGTTCTAACGGTTTCAAAAGCATGAATAGATTTCCTGTCTTTTCATTGCAGATGAGAACAAAGAAAATACGAACGAAGCAGTTCAGCTAATCCCCGATTTTGTCAATGGAGCTCCAATTCGGGCATTTTACACGTTGAATAGTGTTCTACAAATTGTCGCTACACATCCATTTCCGGGGGGGGGGGGGGGGGGGGGGGGGGCAATGCCATGACAAGGTGCGCACCATGCCTGCACACAAACACATTAAAAGGTTTTTTTTTTCTTTTCAATACCCGGCAATGAACGTGCCCATCATGATGATATAATAATACAGTGAAATGGGTATAAAAAATGCTAAAATCAGGGGGGGGGGGGGGGTTATACTTTTCACAGCCTGACATTATCCCCCTTCATGTTTAGGGTGGTGAACACATTACACAATACTTGTTTCGGGTATTCTGAGTTCGAAAGTTGATTACTTTTCAGGGCCCATTTTGTAAATTCCTGTATGGGCATGGTGTCCATGTTGTAATAACATTGCCCCCCCCCCCCCCCCCCCCCCCCGTTTTGGGAAAGTCATATAACTCAGCAAAAGGCATCTAACAAAATATATCCATCTTCGATTACTTGCTTTTCCAAAGGCGGATCGGAGTTGGTGGTTATAAAAAAGAATAATCCCGAATATATAAATAAATTTATATATATAAATAAATTTTATATATATATATATATATATATATATATATATATATAAACGACTAATGGGTACATGAGGAGGACAGTTTTTGTTCTTTTTCTTTGTTCAACTGTCGACCTAATGTAGGGGTCGCTATTATGACGGAATAAACTGCATTGTTAGGTGTCGACTTAATGTACCCGTTAGTCAAATATCCATATATATATATATATATATATATATACATGTATATATATATGTTGTATATGTTATTTCCTTACAATTGTTAATAATTATTCTAATGTATACATGTATCTCATAGCATTCGCTTGGATCCAGCTGAGGCATGCGGCTTGTCATTGTTCAAAACTCACCTGCTCCTGACAAAGGAATTAATTAATAAGGTTGAAGATTTGTCAAATCTGTCGGTCAATTGAATCTGGTGTCGTCGAAACTACTAACCCGTCTCCGTGGTCTAGTGGTAAAGGCATTGACGTTCTAAGCCAACGACCCGGGTTCGATTCCCGGCGGAGACAATTTTTCAGCCTTTGTAAAAATTTCAAAAAGGGAGGATAGCTCTGGGGAACTTTGATTTGAGCTACGCAATCATTATTCTCTCATTTCCTTTCGCATTATATATATATATACTCTGGTACCAGCGTACCAATCATAACAGAGGAGTTATTATTGAACATTTTCCCCTATTTTATATTTTTTAGACGTTAGCGAAAATTGAACTGATTTAGTCCGTGTTGAACTCTCTGATTTCATAAGTCTTCCGACCGCTGAGAGCTTATAATCTGTGGCAAAAATGAGAATAGATAACGACAGAATACCCACGAAACGATTCTGTAAAGATGATTATAATAAAGAAAAACAAACAAACACATGAATACTGTAAAAATGGTTACCGTAGTTCTTTTCTTATTACGAGGCGGCTAAAGTTATAAATATTAATATCTTATAATATTTTTTAAATACATCAACAAAGTTGAACAGCTTGAAAATCGAGAAAAAAAAATGGAAAATACAGAAGGAATCAGAAAAGTGGAATTAGTCTCGCTAAAATAATAAAACACATTTTCCAAAATAAATGTGACCCGTCACGTCAAAATGAGACAGAAGTCGCATTTTTTTAAATTGCATTTTATTATTGATTATTATTCTCCGTTTCATAAGCTTTAATTTGGTATATAGTTCAACTCTAGAGAGTGAGTATTAGTGGAGATAATAGCTTTTGAATCTTGAGTAAAGTAGGGCTGTGGCAAAGTATTTCTTCGGGAAAAACGCTTCCAAAGTTTGACTTCCGTTTTGCAGTCATGCAGCATTTTCGTTTGTAATGTCAACTAAATTTTTATAAAGCCCTTAGCAACCGTTTATTAATTCTAATAAAAACTAGTCCTTATGTTTCTTTAGGATCTCTTTTCATGAAAACATGGATTTTAATTCATTTAAGCCATGAATTCTAACGCTTTAAAGGGTAACAAATCAAGTAGTTTCACGGCACTGAAAAAGCTTCCCGCATCAACTTCATGCTTTTTTCGTTGAGCCTTTCCTATGCCGGTATGATTTTCTTAAAGGGTTGATTAACCTAGCTATAGTCAAAAGGTTTATAATTCTGTCATTTTGTGCGGGGAAATTTATTAGATTATGGTTCAAACTTTGAGAGGTTTTTATATCATTATATCTTTTTCTAAATTAATCATGTAAACTTGATTTCTTTCAATGTTATTTGCTTTCTTTTTATAGCTTGGATTCGATTGTCGCAAAGTCATTCAATTTTGGCAAATTTACTGATTAGACTAGTCTTTACCAAGAATAATATTGACAGAGATCGTTGATGTCTGCGTATGAAGCTTACTTTTTTTACTTTTCGTCTTGTGAAAGAGCAATAGAAATCGCCGCTTTCTTAAGCTGAAGAATTAACGCACGATTTTCTCTCTCTCCTTATACATCACGCGCCTGTTTCATAATCTCCACAGTTTTATTTCTTTCTTTTGAATGCTAACTCTCTTTTCGGTTCGCTCTTTACTTATTACCAGATTAAACAACGATGGAATAAAACAGAATCATAATAAAGAAATTGTATCCTGCTCTAGTTAGTTCTACCTTTAAATTTTTTTATAAAAGCGTCTTTCTTTTCTTTTCGCCATATCAAAGAGGTATAGAATTCGCCCTTTCAAAGAACAAGGATTAAGTCACATCCTGCCTTCGCGAGACGATTGATTTTCCTTCTCTCCCAAGCATTGTCCTTCTCAGGGGCCGCGGAACGTCTTGGAAAGTGGAGGGGCTAAGGGGGGGGGGGGGGGGGGCTGCGTGTATAACCACATTTTTGCACTGCCATACGTTTGCACGTGTTTACTGAAAAAAGTGAGGGGGGATGCAGCCCCCAGCCCGGTTCCGCGGTCCCTGCTTCTCAATCACGAGCTTGTGTCATAATCTCCACACAGGTCCTTTTCTGTATGGTTAAAAAGCTTCATTTCTTTTATCATCAATTCCCCGTGTTCAACAGCAGGATAAAGATAAACTGCTTCTTAGCGCCGCTCTATAGTTAATAGAGCTTTAATTTTTTTTAAATTAACGCCCGAACAATCTCTCTCCTTCTAAATCTTTCACCTGTATCATAATTTCGACTGTTCTTCTTAATTCTATTTTGAAAGCTAACTCTTTCTTGTCTGTTCGGCCTTTTTAACGAATAAGAGATTTGGCCGCTAATTATCATCATGTTGACTGGCGGTATGAACATGACGAAGACAAACTGCATCTTAGCTTGAAAGTTCGTTTTCCCCGCTCTATATTTAACTCAAGCTTAAAAAAATCAGATACTTGTTTCACTATCGCAACCGAGGGCCTTTTCATTCTAGCTTTACAAAATAATTTTCTTTTATTTTCGTCTGTTAAAAAGAGTTATAGAATTGGCCGCTTTTTATCGTCATGTTCAAAAGCGGGATAGAGATAAACTGCTTCTTAGCGCCGCTCTAGTTAACTAGAGCTTTAAAAAAAATAATAATGACAACTGCTTTTTGTAAAAATTGAAACCCAGACAATTCTCTCTCTCCTTCTAAATCTTTCACCTGTATCATAATTTCGACTGTTCCTCTTAATTCTATTTTGAAAGCTAACTCTTTCGTGTCTGCATCTTAGCTTGAAAGTTCGTTTCTCCCCACTCTATAGTTAACTCAATCTTAAAACAAATCAGATACTTGATTCACTATCGCAACCGAGGGCCTTTTCATTCTAGTTTTACAAAATAATTTTGTTTCATTTTCGTCTGTCAAAAAGAGTTATAGAATTGGCCGCTTTTTATCGTCATGTTCAAAAGCGGGATAGAGATAAACTGCTTCTAAGCGCCGCTCTAGTTAACTAGAGCTTAAAAAAATGAATAATAATGACAACTGCTTTTTGTAAAAATTGACACCAGACAATCTCTCTCCTTCTAAATCTTTCACCTGTATCATAATTTCGACTGTTCATCTTAATTCTATTTTGAAAGGTAACTCTTTCTTGTCTGTTCGGCTTTTTAAACGAATAAGAGATTTGGCCGCTAATTATCATCATGTTGACTGGCGGTATGAACATGACGAAGACAAACTGCATCTTAGCTTAAAAGTTATCGATTCTCCCCGCCCAATAGTTAACTCAATCTTAAAACAAATCAGATACTTGTTTCATTATCGCAACCGAGGGCCTTTTCATTCTAGTTTTAAAAAATAATTTTCTTTTATTTTCGACTGTTAAAAAGAGTTATAGAATTGGCCGCTTTTTATCGTCATGTTCAAAAGCGGGATAGAGATAAACTGCTTCTAAGCGCCGCTCTAGTTAACTAGAGCTTAAAAAAAAATGAATAATAATGACAACTGCTTTTTGTAAAAAATGACACCCAGACAATTCTCTCTCTTCTTCTAAATCTTTCACCTGTTAATTTTTAAATTAACGCCCGAACAATCTCTCTCCTTCTAAATCTTTCACCTGTATCGTAATTTCGACTGTTCATCTTAATTCTATTTTGAAAGGTAACTCTGTCTTGTGTGTTCGGCTTTTTTAACGAATAAGAGATTTGGCTGCTAATTATCATCATGTTGACTGGCGGTATGAACATGACGAAGACAAACTGCATAATAAATAAATGAAGCTTGGCAGCTCTCTCGGATTTGTTTTCTCAAAGAATCTCGTAATATCTCCTCAATGTACGTAGAATATACATCTAGTTTATAGAAAGCAGTGTAAAGGGTTCATATTTACATTTTCTCTTTTACTTTATTTTTCAATCAATCGGCCTTTATAAAGAACACATAACGATGGACTGTCGAACTAGCCAAAATACGGTCCGGTCAAGGGGGATACTCAACACACAAAATCGCCCCATGGCTGGAGCTCGCTACAAAAGGGCACCAGCAATTTCTTTCTTTCTTTCTTTCTTTTTGCTGTTGCTTGTCGAAGACTTTTCGGACATGTGACAACCACCCCCCCCCCCCCCCCCCCCTCATGTTACTTTCTTTGTATAGACTTGAATTAAGATTTGAATAAATGTACCGACACTCTTTATCATAAATAATTAATAATTCAGTTCATATTATAATTCTTTTCATGTTATAATTTTGGATTGGTATAGACTTGTGCATGTACTACAATGAGAACGAATGACATGACGTCATCCCATCGGAGTCCATGGATTCGCTCAGCTCCAAGTGCCAGTCGTCGCTGCAGCTTGACTCCAGGTTGAAATCCTCGTTCTCGCTTGATTGTTGATTTGAAGAAACGATGCTATCCATGGTGAAAAGCTTGTCAAAAGATATCCAGGTCAAATTTGCATATGCCGCATTGTTTGTGACGAAGAGTCAAATCACGGACGCGTGTCCGGCTCTATTGAAACAATAATATAACGCACGAATGCTCGCTTCCCTTGATCTTCTTATACAATAGAGATTTACAAGTCAAAGGTGAAATAAGGCATTCACATTTTCTATAGATGTAACTGCGGCGTTCAATTTCAGGGGAAGAAAATCTTCTGTCCAACAACAATTTGTTTACAAATTAACAATTTTCTTATTCCACTCCACATTCAATGAATAAAAACAGAAAATGAGGGGGCTGAGTCAGTGAGAATTTGAATTATCCCTTTAAGTACCAGAAACGAAAATAACACTTTTCAGATATCGATACCCCATATACCCCGAAAAATAGACTTTTCATTTATATCATATAACAAATTTTCAACATAGTGAATGCCTTTGATAAAAATAAATCTGAATGTTATTTTGCAACAAATTGATACAATTTTATGTTCTGCAATTTGAAACTTTGCAAACAAACATTCAGTTAGTATATTGTGTAAATAAGATAGGGGATTTCACTGGGGTATAAAGAGAGGGAAGTTCCCCAGTTTCTGCTGTAAAAAGATAAAGGTTTATCTCCTTGTCTGGATTCAAAAGATGCATATCGGTATAGGGATCGAGGTCTGCATGTGCATATGGAGTTTCTTTTACAACAGCGCATGTGAATGGAAATGACCATCTTTTATTAGTGATTACCCACGCCGATGAAATCGGCAGGGTTATGTAAAGGGCTCCGTATGTTTGTTTGTTTGTGTACAACAGAACGGGTGAACGGATTCGCACCAAATTTTCATGGAATGTTCGGATAGTGACAGGAAAGAATCGATTAGATTTTGGTGATGATTGGTTGACCCCTGCAAATTCTGTGTGACCTTGAAGTTTTGACCCCAACTTCATTTCGGATAGTGACAGGAAAGAATCGATTAAGAAAAGAATGGATTAGATTTTTTTTGTGATGATCGGTTATAGAAACTTCAGTTCGGAGAGTTCTTTTTTTGTTTTTAAGAATATTTTATTACTTCCTTTTTCAAAATAACATTTTTCACAATAATCAAGGTAAAATACACAAACAAATATATTCACACCTAGTATCGTGCCAAATTACATAATAATAACAATAAGTAACCATAATATTTTACATGCATGTATTAAATACTAGATTATGCCAAATCTAGAAGTCTTTATTGCGATAAAAAAGGAGAAAAATATAAAATATAAAATATAGTGACAGGAAAGAATCGTTTAGGGAAAGAATGCAACTACTCTGTAGCGCCGCCTTTGACGGCCTTTCTAGTTCTCCAATGTCTTGCAGATACAAATGGTTCGCATGGGCCACAGAACAGGAACTGGGGTGGATGCAGTCCCCACCACCACAACCACACACAATTATTGTACACACTTTATATAAAAACACTACCCTCTGATACCTTCGGGGAAACCCTATCATCACTGGTGTAGACAGGGGGCACGGGGGCCATGCCCCCTCCCTATTCAGCCACTACAACAACAAAAAAGCGAGAGCGAAAAAGCGGGGGAAGTGAGAGAAAAAATGCCTAAAAAGGCACTACAAGCCATTATCCTGGCTCTCAAAATTTGCTAAAAAAGTCAAAGTTTTCGCGCCCACCCTTGTACCATGGGTGTCGATCCCGGGGGGATGGACGTATATATCCCCCAAAATATTTGAGGTCGGAGGATGGCCTGTATTATCACTCCCAATATATTTGGATAACATAAATAAAAATTATGATGCATTAACTTGAAACTAATAATTATTTAAACTCATGATGTTTAATCTTGAAAAAACACATTCTTTAATGATTAGAAGAAAGGAAATAAAAAAATGCCATAAGTTCAATACGAAAATATTGAAGAAAATTAGTTCACTCGCATTGTTTTCATTAAAAACATTTTGGTATGCTTTAAAATGCAAGTTTTATAGACAGATTCCCTGATGTAGGAGAGGGATACTCCCTCCCACCCTGCTCGGTCTCTTCGCTCAGTGGTGTGTCTGGGGGGGGGGGGGGGGGGGAGGGGAGCACGTGCACTAGGAAACACTTGAAGGGGGCGCAAACGCAAAGGAGAGAAAGAAAAATAGGGGAGTGAAGAAACATTATAATCGTTACGGATTTACGACCCGTACCCAGCCCTGTTACATACAATGCAGTATTGCGCCCCAAATAACTGAAAAGCAGCCAGGGCGGTGAACTAATATTCCGCCAAAAAAAAAAAAAGGATGCTAAAACTTCGGAGCTTTCGCGTTTCGCGCGGGAAGGGGGGGGGGAACTCCCCTCCCTGTACCCACCCCTGTTACATACGGTGCAGTATTACGTCCAAATAACTATAACTTTCCGCCTAAAAAAGTTTTCTACGAGCCGTTATCTTTATCTCAAAATTGCGGGAGACAAGGGGGGGGGGGGGGTGAAATGTGAATCGACCTATAAAGCATTCACGAATTCACGACTTCCACTTCTCCGAGACAGGGTCAATTTCTCCTTCATCCTGACAGTCTCTCTCTTTCTTTCCCTGCCACCCAGTCCCCCTTGTCTCTCTGCCACCTCACTCCACCCTCTCCCTCTCTTTATGCCATCCATCTTCTACATCAATCTACATGTATTTTTAATGTTACTTACAGTTTCCTATGGGACAAGGCATCTCACCAAACATGGTGATGAAAAAGATCCTTATGAAGGTTAACGACGTACATATCAAAGTCAACAACCTTATCCGGGGACAGGCGCAATCACGAAAGTTTGTAATCGTTCCGGAATTCTTAATAACTTTAATAAATTACCTCGCTCTCTCGCTCTTTTACTCGATCCCTCTTAATACAACAAACGGACTTATCGAATCACTTTTCTCCCCATTTTCCCCATATTTTGGAGTTCATTTTTAAGACCAGACGGCTGATCGAGATCGATATTTCAAAAAATAAAACACATCGATAATGTTTTAATTTCAATAAAGCGCTCATTATATAACTGCCCAATCATGCTGGTTTGTAACAACAATACCCAAAGCACTAAGTAATATTTTTTTAATTCATGCACTCGAATAAAGTGTGCTTAATATTATTCCGAATTACCCAATAGATGTTGTTGACATATATAACGAAAACGTTAAAAATATAGGGCAAAGCCAAGAAAGAAAGAAAGGCTACTCTTTCAACACAGGGGCGTTTTTGAAAGTGTGTGTGTGTGGGGCTGATTTGATTTCACTCATTAATGATAATATATTAAGCTAATTCATACATTTTATGAAATGTGTTTACTCAAAAAAGTGTGGAGGTGGGAAGGGGTGGGCTGCATTTGTTGTATTTATATTCAGAAATCCGGTCTTAACTCGAGAACATTAAGTTTTTCGTTGTGATATTTCAATTTCATTTTTTTTTTATTCGCAGCCATGACGGCTACATACAACAGCTATTAACATGTGAAAGTGAATTTATAATTGCATTGCTTGGAAACTACACAATGTATTTTTGGGATTGGATTTTTATTGTTATTAGTTGAGGTGTTTTTTTTGGTTTGGAACATAAAGCAATATTTTGAATAGTTGTCCGTCCTTTATTTATTCGTGTATTAATTTTTATGTCGTTTATCATTACTATATATTTTTGTGGTGGGCTCGATGTGGGAAAATTAAATGTTAGGGGCCGACTTTGTCATGGCACAAACCTAGGTATTTTTTTTCTCAGAAAACTATGACAAATGATACGTACGGTACTTTGACGGAGACTTCAATACATTCGTACTTTTTCCAAAGAAAATAAGAAGCAAAATGAAGCAGAATGAGTCACCATTTAAACCGTAAGTGGCGCTCTTTCAAAACACTAAATATACAACTTCCTTCAAGGCAGAACAAAAATAAAGAACAGGAAGTCGGCGAAATCGAAGGAATCGCAGGGTGGGTCTCTAAACAAAAGCTCGCGCTAATCCCGCTGAACGGCGACTTCTTAGAGTCGCCGATGGATATGACAAGATCCGGGAGATAATCCCGCTAATCGGCCATTTTAACTTTGGCCGCGGTGAAAACGGTGACAAAACTTTCCGTAAGAAGCCTTATAGTGAATCTGCCTTGCCTAGCTGCCTTCACAACACACCTTGCTGGTAGCCAGACCTTACCAGACCTTTAACCATAGTAGTTACAGATAAAGTTGAGTTCTGGTCAAGCAATTACATTGTGAAAGAAACTGTCTCAAAGCAATAGGGAAAGGTTGATCATGTCTAACATAAGAATTCTTTTAAACTGTGAGGTCTTGGAATCATCAAATTAATAAGAAATTGACCAAATCTCGTTGAAAACACATGTACGTACACAGGATGGGGTATATGGGACTGCGAATACAAGTGGCATCAAGTTCCCGTCATATTTCAAATTTGAGGGCATTTGAATAGCTATCCTTCTCAGGGGATATTTTCAGACCTGCCAACCCTGAAACCAAAGAAATAGGGACAAATGACAATTAGGCAGAGGCTGAAAATAGGGACATTTCTGAGTTTCCTATACATTACTACAGACAGATTTTTGCAAAAATAGGGACACAGTGGTAGAAGTGGCTCTTTCTTTTATCACAAATCGGGATTGTCCCTATTAAATAGGGACAGTCGGCAGGTATGTATTTCCACTATGATGCTCTTCCAAACTGACATAAAAAGAATGAGAAAGCTCACAAATTATTTTTCACCTCCTCCAGAACTTAACCATCTCTTTAACTATATCCTTACTTACAAAGTCTATTATTCTTACAAAATCCATAGAATACTGTTCTTACTTAACCCTTTCAGGACAGGAATTATTTAAGGGCTAAATTGATCACATTTCGTTCTTCAAATTGGCAACACTGCTATTTTTTCTTTTAGTGCTACATGGTTCTAATAAGGTATAATGTCTTTGAAAACAATATACATGGCTACAAAATTTGTTGACAAGTTGAAAAAATTGCAGACTTTGATAATCATAAAAAACAATGATTTTGAACCTCTCAATGTGTTGCCAATTTAAGGATTTTCAAGCTTATTCTCGTTTTTTACATCAAACGCAATATGGTCTTGCAACAAAAATGGACAAAGTATATGCAGAAATTTTTGCTCTTTCCACTCATTCATCTGGTATAATTTTTTGAGCTCTGAATCAAAATTTATTGAACCAAACCACAAAATGTGGTCAATTGGCTTGAAAGGGTATACTATTCTTACAAAATCGATAGTAGGCAGTCCTTACTTATGACCTAACAAGTACACATAGTATTCTTACATAACACATAGTATACTATACCTACTTACAAGACCCATAGTATAGTAGCCTTACAACACATACTATGTAGCAAGCTATCCTTACTCAAATACAATATGAGTACTAACCGTGAACCTGTCTTGTAGAGCCGTCTTCACAACACTCCTAGCTGGTAGCCAGACCTTCCCATAGTAGTTGACTCGATCAAGGAACTCCTCCCCTGTCAACGCTACAGCCTTCTTGAAACCACTCTGAGAATCAAACAAAAAGCAAAAGATAAAACAGAACTTATGACGGAGAATGATTTGTGGAGAAGATTTACGGTTCACCATGTGGTTAGTCCTGAAAAGGACTATTGAGTAAGAAGAAGAAAGTGGAGAAAAGTTGAGAGGAGAAGAAAAGGAAAGGTGAGATAGAGATTCAGAGAGTGTAGAAGTAATCTTTCTTTAACCCTAATAGAGCCGGGTTATTTAGACCCATCTCACAGCGGGGGGGGCTGATTCCGCCCCCCCTAAGATCTCGGCCGTCCACCGCGCATTCGCAACGAAAATCGGCACACACGTCGCCGACCACGTAATCTACAAAACTGTATAGTCAATTTCTCCGAAAAATGTCACAACTAATTAATTATGCTAATTTATGCGTAAAATAAATGGTTTGCTCTAATTAATTAAATAAAGCCCCAAAACTGCTAATTTTTTGTATAAAGACTCTTTGTCAGATTCTGATCAAATAAACCAAAAAAAAAATTCGGTAAAATCCTTTTTTTCTTATGTATTTTATTGTTTTTTTTAATTTCTTATGTATTTCTTTGTTTTTCGACTTTTTGTTTTTTATTGTTTTTTCGATGGAATTCGTCGGCGACACTATTTTAATCATAAACAACATAAAATTAATTGTTTTTAAACAGTAAAAGTAAAAATAATGAAACATTTATGAATTTTAGCTGGAAACACAATTTGCATTGGATTTGTACACAAAATCACGTTTTTGAGCAATTTTGGGTCTGACATGCACTTACGAAATGTTGCGTAACTCCAGAACCGCATGCGCGGACATCACAAATTTGGTCTCAAAAGTTGCGCAAGACTTGAAAGAAAAAAGTAGTGAAGCGGCGTGGTGACTGCTTTTCGCGATGCGAACATATTACGCGAAACGTCGAGGGGGGGGGCGGAATCCGCCCCCCCCCGGTCCTATTAGGGTTAAAGTAGATATTCAAAGAAAATCACAAATATGGCAATTAATGTATCACTAGAAACTGGGAAGCTTACAGATGGCAATCGTATAAGTTTTATGTCAACTGCATATCTGGTGATTATAAAAACAACACAAATAAAAGCTCTTCTCAGCATCTGGAATATCCGAGGATTCGCCAGAAATATAGCGATGTTTTGATGTCGTCACACTCGGGATCGATCCTGCTTAAGCAGACGACGTCCTATAATGAATGAACGTAATTGCAATGCAATTATTTATCAAATTATAAAGAGTTTGGTGTATTTAAACATGACCTTATTTCACACCATTATAAAGGGAAAGTGAAACTGATTCTGATAGCTAAAACCGTTTGATTGTAAATACATAGGAGAAGGGTCAATGATCAATGAAATAAACCCCACTTTCAAATTGAAAAGCCCTCCGAATAATAGCAGGATGGTATTCGTTCCCTCTTGAAACGCCGAACATGCCCCGGTGCCAGCAGCTGAAAATACAATGGCGTCTTATTTTGTTTACAAGTGACTGATTCCTTTATTTTTTTAACGCTGCATTTTTCATCAAAATAATACCATACACGAAGTTAAGAGTGAGGCAACAGACTAACATTAAGACTGACGCTAGTGAAAGAAGAGAAATAAGTGAAGAGGAGATGACAAAATAGGCTCTGAAAAATGTGTAAGATGTTATGGGACATCGTCTGCTTAGACAGGACTGGTCCAGGGTGTGTCGTCACATATCTCAGCAGCGTTCGAGGAGCTCTTCAGCTGCTATATCGGGGGCTGTATTTTACCGTTTTATAATTGATAATAATCATTACTTCAAATGTTTCCAAGCGTTGAATTTGGATAACCTTGTTTAATTTATGCCATCTATGCAATAATAAGTATTAAGCCAATATTTAAAATCATTAACGTTCTACTTTAAAGTGTTGAAGTCCTGAAAAGGACTGTAAACCAGATGAGAAGGCTGAGAGTGGAGAAGGCTGAGAGTGGAGAAGACCCGACGTTTCGGACAGGTTGACTGTCCGCCATCAGAAGTGACCCTTTATCTAAGAAATGACCCTTTATCTAAGTAGGAGTATGATTTACTGTAGAACCAGAAAAAGTTGCCAGAAAGTTGCAAAGGAAGCTAAATCTCATGCGGAAAAATATCATAATTAGATTAAACCCAAACAATGAAATGTTTGCAGTCCCTGAAAGTTTCTCGCTACAAATGACGTCATTAAAAATTTCGCAAAAGTTTCATGCCGTCAGAAACCTTGTGACATCGGATGACCCTTCATCTAAGTAGGGCATGTGGTTGGGGCAAACATTATGACGATCTCCGTGTAACGCTGGTATGAGATCTTCTATTACACATGGAAGATGAAATCATCTGTTTGAAGATTTTTATGCAATGAATATACAGTCAAACTTGCTTTAGCAACCACCTGTATAGAAAGACCACCTGTCTATAAAGACCACAATTTTTGTTTCCCCTGAAAAATGTTTCTCATTGAAATGTGTATTAAATGAACCTGTACATAAAGACCACCTGCTCATAAAGACCACTTTTTTGTCTCCCTTGAGCGGTCTTTATAGACAGGTTTCATTCCTGTTACAGTTGGTACTCTTTCAAACCTTTCCTTAAAATGCATTTCTTTTTTTTACCACAGTTACATGGACATCACATTTATTTAACATTACAATTTTGGTCTGCCATATTGATTCACCATGATCCTAGAGTACTTCTAAACATATGGGGCTATGGTTTTTACACTGAACTCAAGTTTAGCAAACATTGTAATGGCTGATAGAAGACATAGTTCCTCACTTCTGGGGGATGTTTCACAAAGAGTTAAGTTTGACTTAACGTCGCACTTAAATTCCTAGTTGCGTGCTGTATATTACACATCACCGCATTGTTCAGATCATGCTCGGGGACACGCGCTATTGGGTAATCTACATGTACCACTGAGATTACGCGTTTAATATCGTATGCGAATTGGCACTTACGCATGACTTTAATTCCACTTAACTCTTTGTGAAACACCCCCTGGTATGTCACGAAAAATGCCCCAACAATGACGTATTCAATAGACCGCTTCTGTAATGTATACTAATTTATGCACATATATATTCTGAGCACCTTGTGACGAGCTTTTCCATGAACCTGCTTTTTATAAATGAGTTTGTATGCATTATTTGCAGCTATGTCCGGCAAGCTTTCAGGTTGTCAAGAACAACCTTTCTTTGATAGGTGTGCATAAAATTTGCATACATTACCGAGTGGTCTATTTTGGGATTGTCCGGAACCATCTGTCTTTAGGCACAGCCTTTTATTTTTATTTTCAGGTTTAAGTTAACCATTTTTTTTCATAACGGAAATGCATGTTATACAGGGTGGCCACGAAAGAATGAAACCCCTGAGATCTGCAATTTCAACGACATCATTGACACAATGTCATTAGTTTTTGTTTCATGGGGTAGGAAATTCTTTTCCAAGTAAAATAACACCTAGACCATCAATTTCGGGTAAGGTGTTTGATTTTACTACTATTTTTGTGAAGTGATGTCATTTTCAAAATTTGGTACTTTTGCAACCATACTCGAGCTTGAAGGAATGAGAAATTTGGGTATGACGGCTTCCCGTACAGTCAGTTTTGTTGACAAACTCAGGTGTGGCATTCTCTCTGGGCTGTCATGTATAAGTTTACTCTAAATTCTAGGTAAAAGATTTGACAATGATCATCAATGATTGCTAGGTCATGCATTTCTTCTTAATTTGTACATATCTCACTTTTTAAAGAATGCATTCAGGAGAACTGCTAAGAAAATTATAAATCATTTCAATATCCAGGATCTCAAAAGCCAAAATGTTACAACACGAGAATGAACTTTGACAAGTGGGCACATTGATTAAGGGGAAAATCCATCCCGATATCATGTTGGTTTTAAAAGAAACAGAAAAATTACAAAAATAGATCAATGAAAGTTTGAGCATAATCCGCTAAGAAATAAAAAAGTTATGAATTGTTGAAGTTGTAATCAATCAAGCACGAATGGGCAACTCCATGCCGTACATTGCGAGCTCCTCTCCCATTTGCCGTGTACTAAAAAAGTCATAAATTTCCACTTTTTCTAAAGAAAATATTCAATTATTATGCAACATACTGTATAATCACTGCACATACATTTTTTACACAAAATCTGCATGAAACAAGTGTATTCCTTCGTCAACAACTCATAAAATGAAAATTTATGAATTCTGTACAAACCGAATGGAAGTGGAGGTCGCAAGATACATCACAGAGTTGCTGAATTATGTTTGATCGATTACATCTTCAAAAATTCATAATTTTCTTACTTCTTGCTGGATTTTGCTGAAACTGTAACAAATCTGTTTCTATCATTTTTCAGCTTTTATTCAAATCAATTAATATCAGGGTGGACTTTCCCTTTAAAAATTTGAGTGCTTAGCATGGGATGACTAGTGTATGAAAAATGATATAGCAAACTTAAAGGGATACTCAACCGCAGATTGTGGACGTTTTAATGCCGCGAGAGGGCAGCGTGATTGATACCTGATCATATTGCCGTTGCCCCGCGGGGCGCAAACATGCACGCTCCGCCTGAGCTCGAGCTCTCGTGCGAGATTCGGTCGGCTTCGTGCAGTCGAAATGTAATCCCACTTAGTTCAACGGACGCGTTCGACGCACAAGTGTACGAGTCAATGGGGCTAACGCAATCCTGACTTTCCCCATGGCTGCCCGGTGGTGTATCCCTTTAAATCATATTGGGTTAATGCCTTTCCATCAAATAAAATTTTCTTTAAAAAAACGACAAAAATTCTCACCTCAAAATCTTGGACTTCATCATTCCATGAGGGGTTTAGGTGTCCTACTCTTGCACTAAGGTTGGTGGTAACTACATACCTAGGGAAAAAATTAAAAGATTATAATCGTATTTTGGTGAGCAGCCTATCAAACTATTCATTATAGCATTTATTTCTGCAATTTTGCTTTAATAGTCTTGAAAATATTTGGGCTAGAATATATGGCTTTCCTGTTTATCGATTCACACTGTATGTTTTCCCCACAGCAAACAACAACCGACTCTATCCTCCGAAATAACATTGTGGTAATAGTACACATGCAAAAATACAAAATTAACAATTCTTTGCCAGATAATGACGAGATGTGCCAAATTGTTTTACTTTCAAATCGCCGGGTTGTATTCTTAATCTCTGAAAAAAGGAAAATTCTGTTGACAAAGCCCAAATTGTCTTCTGTCTACATTTATGCTCACAAAGGCCTTTTGAAGATGGCACCAGTGTATCAGATCTTGATGGAATAGCCCATACAATGTTGTTGTCTTTTCCTTCAGCCCTAATGGTGACAGAGATCACCCTACCTTGGCTTTTCATCAGTTTGGTCCACACCATTGTCAATGGCATCCACTTCTTGCATAAAGTTCTCATACACCTTATTATAGATAGAGGTCACGTCAGGGTCATCAGGTGAAAGGTCAAGGGTCCTCCAGATGACCTCTTTACCAAAGTGGAAGTAGACAAGACCGGCGCTGCTGAGCTTGATTGTCCACGGAAGGTCAGTGTCCAAAGAATTCATGGTGTCCTTGAATGTTCTGATCAAGGTGAAAAAAAATCATTCTAAATTAATTGATGTTCTGTATGAAAAAAACCCAGTATCATTAGTGGTGTCTCAATAATGAAGGGAATTCTTTGTTAACTTGAAAACTGACCAATTAGAGACTGAACCTATTTGATTTATGTGAAAATGAAACAATCTTCACAGGGTTCATTCAATTTGATTGTGGTGAGAAAAACATATACATGTACGTGTGATAATGTTTGAATCATTCTACTCTGCCTCAACAAAATGAAGCAATTTTTATCGGAGAAAGAGAGAACAACTGGTTTTTCAATGGAGCTCTCTTTGAACTTTTTAGGTGGTCTGTCGTAGTCGACAGACCACCTCTTAATTTCGTCAGAATTTTCTTTATTATTTATTATTTATTTATTATTTATTTTTATTTTTCCACCACTTTCTTGTTACGATGATTCCTCAATATCGGCTGAGTCAATTTTTATCAATATTCAGTAATAGGTGATCGATTTTCTTCCAAATTTTGATATGTTATAGCTGAGACAATTCTCTACAAGATCAGTCACCACCATTTTTCATTTTGATGACGTCATCACACTGAAATCTTCAATTAAAGACGACATGTCAGATTTTTTCCTATTAGCGTGTTATGTCTATGGAAGATGATTTTTTTTCGAATCATGAATCTACATGACATCGTTCGCTGAGCGGTATCTCAGTTATTTTTGGTCTATTTCCTTCCAGATTTTAATATGTTGTAGCTGAGACTATAAGCTTTTACAAGTGTGGTCTCCAAATTTTGATCAGATGTCGGGATCATGCCCAATTTTCAACTACAAAATGGGATTTGAGAATCCCGTTTTTCGTTTACGTGTTATCTCTATGGGAAATATTTTGGTCTATTGGTCAAAGCACTTGCCTCCCATTCCGGTTCGATCCCCGGTGGGTCCATAACAATTTTTTTTTTTGCTTCTTTTTGCCTGTCATTTTACCATCCTCTTCGACTATTGTAACATAAAAAATCACAAATCATGTAATAAACTGCCTTATTTTCCGTATTATGTCTATTAGAAAGTAGTGTGCAGTAGTTTGTGTACAACCCTATGGAAATTGTGATTTCCTGTCCTGTATTAGAGCTATGGGGTTAATCTCCCAAGTATCCTGTATCATCATCATTATTATCATCACCGTCATGATCATCATCGCTATTATTATATCATCGCCATCATCATTATATCATTATAATCATCATAATCACCATTATCATCACCATAATCATTTTACAATGACCGTTACACATTTTGCTACATTCCTGTCCTCAAGAAGCATCTCCATTCATGGCATTCTTGACATCCTATCTTCAGTTTAGTATTTCCCCATTATTATGATCATCCTGATTACAATCATGATCGTACAAATTGAAAGACAGACCACCTAATTCGTCCTCATGACGAATTAAATTCTAGTTTTACCTTCATTTTGACCAGAGCATTTTTTTTCAAGTTGCCGAGAGTTCTTTCAGAGAGCTTTTCCAGAGCCAAATCACTGACCACGTGTGCATATCTTTTTCAATTAAAGGGAAGGTTGAGTTCTGGGAAAGGTAAAAATAATTTGTGAGGGTTCTCATTCGTATTATGTTAGTTTGGAAGATTATCATAGTAGATAAGTCCCCTGAAAAGAGTTGCTCTTCAAATGCCCTCAAATTCAAAATATGACAAGAAACAGCTGAAATGATCAGGCTGAACATTTGTGTGTAGTCCCATATACACATCTCTGTGTGCAGAGCATGTGACTCTCAGCAGGATTGAGTCAATTTCTTATCATTTTGGTGATTCCAAAACCTTACAGCATACACCAATTCTTATGTGCTATATAATCAACCTTTCCCAATTGCTTTGAGACAGTTTCTTTAACAATTCAATCTCATGACCAGAACTCAACGTTTTCTTTAATTCTGAGAGTCAAGATTTAGTAATAATGTTTGAAAAAGAGAGAGTTTATGGACAAGAAGGCAATGTTGTGTTAATACCTGCATGGGCGGATACATCCTATAAGAACTAACCTTTGGTGATGATCATATCGATGTCGTGTTGGATCATACACCCCGCCGACGTCGACCACGATGTCACAGGTTTCTAAGACAGAAGGGTCTCGGGTGCGAACGATTTCTGGTGGGAAAAGATGATTTGAAGAATTAGAATTCACAATGTAAGACTTCCTCTTTTCTTATTGAGAGGGAGGGGGGGGGGGGGGTTGAGTAATGAAACTAGTTGATTCCATATCCAAAACTTTACCCTAACTTTAGGTAAAATTTATTTCGGAGAGATAACAAGAGTGATTTTCTCGTAGCAATTTTAACTCCTATTCCAGTTCACCAGAGTATTTTAAAGCTTTATAGAGGAGCTACATATAGATATAAATGTCTTAATTACCCCTGTGTATATTTCAATAGAAATCCAGTACCCCATAGCACAAAGGTTTGCAAACGATTGCAAATTTGAAACCACCATTCTAATAGACCTGTTTACTAATGTATTTCAATTTTAATATGCATGTTTCTCTCCAGAATCCTTAGTTACCAACTATTTGGTGCACCTGCTATGCATAATGGCGTCTCTATAGATGGAATCCATTTTGCATACATTAGTTGTTGCTATGTCGGGCAAGCCTCTGGCAAGCTTTCGAGTCGTCAAGAGAAACTTTTGTTCAAAAAGTATGCATAAAATTTAATAGTAAACAGGTCTATTGGTTTAATGTTCAGCTTTTTTCACAATGTGTGCATGCAACAATGATATTGATTGGCCATACACGGCCCAGACTATCATTATTACCGGCATCCTTGTACTGTGGCAGTTTCTGTAACATGAAGCAAGCCAACGTCTCGTCACAGTGGAATGTCCCGTTGTGTGTTCCTATTCGCACACAGGTACGTTTGGTAGCACTCCCGTTGTCATCCGACATTGTGTTGTTATCTAGAATGAGAAAGAGTTTAAACACGAAGTTGAGTATGGGTCATGTAGATACGTTGGATAGAGACCGTAAATTATCATACTCTATGTAGGCCTACGCCACGTATATCGCGAGTGTTTGATTTTCATGCATTCGGCAAATCGAGAGTGAGTCCCGAAGTTAACAACATGCTAAAATACTGCCAACATAAGTAGTCAGTTGAATTTGTTTTCTCCTGCTCAGAAATTCACCACTTTAATAGCTTTGTGAAAGACCGAAAGTACATCATCATAGCTGTTTGCAGATCTAAATCTATCTGAGAATTTCACCATCGCTAATTCCACCACTCGCCAAATGGTCTGGCTAGTCTGATTGGCAAAAATTTATTGTGTACACATAACAGTATTACACAAAGACTTGACAATATGTAACATCCAGCCTGGACTGATGTAACGCCCTCCTCCATGGTGTCCCCTCTTCAAACATTTCTCGTTTGCAGCGGGTACACAACAGTGCAGCTAGGAAGTACAAACGGATAATTCATATCCTTCACCAATTGTATTGGCTAACGGTACAAGGGAAAATGTGATGAACTCATTACGAACTCGTACACACAGTAGAGGCGCACGACCGATATCGGAGACTCTCTCCCATTTGGGAGATTGTCTCTGATATCAGAGACTTCTGTAAATAATTTTGATCTCTGATTTGGGAGACAGTCTCCCATTTGGGAGATCGATTTGCTTTGTTTACATTTGCGGCAAAGGGATTACTTCGGCAGCAAAGGGATTACCTCGGCGCAAAATGAAAATATGATAAGCAGATTCCGGCTATTATAGCTAATATGCCCAGTAATCCTCAAATTGGCAAGAATCCTACCTAGGATATCAAAAAAACAGCAGAACGGAGGTATAGATACGATTTGTATGGAGCAGAGGTATAAAGCCTTAATAAACTACATGTAAGTAATAGATCTAGATTCACTGTCAATTGCTCGTGGTCTAGTGGGGTCTGAGCCAAAAGTAGTCAACATAAACCCTAAATTTTCAATTTAAGATTTGTGTCTGCCCTTGTATATCACATGAAAGCTGAGAATCTGTAGTTTATGAAAATGTGCATGTCTCTTCATGATTGCGTTCGGTTTTTTTTTAAATAACCTTTAAAATGGAAAAGAGCGCCCTCATAGCGCGACGGGACGGAATTACTAGAAAAAGCAATTTAAAAAAAAAGTGAAAGGGCATTTGAAAAATAAAGTTTGGAGTTGGAATACTATATGCAATACTATTCAATGCCCAATGCCAGTTCTGGCAATATTCTGTTATAATTGGGTTAAAATTTCAACTTTTTTGTGCAAAATTGTGTTTTGGGGCACTTTGACACCCCCTTTTATTATTTTGTAGGATAAAGTAGAGTTTATAGACTGAGGTCTTATAAAGTATCAATGAACTATCGTACCATCACTTCTGTACCATTAAAATTGACTCCCTTATATTTCGAGAAGAATTGTGATGTGTTCTTTTTTTTTCCGTCCCGTCGCATTTAGTGGGTATTTAAGGGATTTTAGGCGCGACGGGACGGAATTTTGCATGGAAAGTACAGTCCCATGTATGTCATTTGATGTAAGTATACTTTTTTTAACCCGAGCAAGTTTTTATTCATTTAATTTGAATAAACAATAGAGAATAAAAGTTTTCTTACTCGAACAATGTAGTTCTACCACATTTTTTTAGAGAAAAGAACTATTTCATGATATCAAAAAAATCTCTTTTCAAAATCCCCATTTGTTTTGTACATGGTGCAAAAGTGTCCATCCTCTCTAGTGATTTTATCTCTTTAATTTGAATTAACAATAAATCTTGCCACTTCCCTGTGCCTTAACATTGTAGTTCTACCATAGTTTAAAAGAAAAAAGTACAGTTGGACAATATTTAAAAAAAATTTTTAAATCCCCATTCATTTTGTACATGGTGCAAAAGTTTCCGTCCCGTCGCATTCCGTCCCGTCGCGCGACACCCATTCATCAATTTTCAAATTTAAAAAAATTGATTGGGCCAAAATCTTAGCTTCATGGTTGAATGTCATGTGCTCTATCATACTAATAAAAAATCAGGATACGTAGCTAGTCTTCAATTTTAACTTCGATAGAATTTTACTTTGAATCTGTCTTACAAAATTTCACCATTCTATCGTTCCGTCCCGTCGCGCTAACAAAAAATGTTGTTACCATGGAAACGGAATTACGATCATTCTTGTGTTTGTAGTGGAATTGTTCTTCAGTGTAAACTTATTATATAAGTAAAGGTATGCAGCAGGTAGCATATTTTCTTATTTTCTTGTAAGGAGAAAAAATCCTATTGAATTCCGTCCCGTCGCGTTGACAGGACTTTTGGCTCAGACCCAGTGGTAAAGGCATCTGGCCAGACTGTCAGAGTATTCTCTTTCTACACTGCACTCGCGTTTAAGGTCCCGGGTTCGAATCCCGCTTGTTCTTGCTGAAATTTTTTCAGTTATGAATCGATAACGATAGCGTTTATAAACTGAATTTCAACAATGAAAACCAAGAAACTTGACTACATGTAATTATTCACTTGTTCAGGCGGATTTAATGGCCGCTGGGCATAATAACGACTTTGGCCCAAATGCTATGCCTCATGCGTGTGTGCGCGCACCCAGCGTAGAACGGTGCGAAGTCCACCGATTCACTCTCCCCACAAATTCACCTTCCCCGAAATTTCGGGTTTGTACAGCTCATATAGCTTCATGGTTTTACGGACAAAATAATTAAAAACGTCTATAGCTAGACTAGTGCTGACCGCGCGCCGGCTCGCCTGCTCGAGAGAATTAGAGGTCATCGTTTGTCATGATAATGACAATTCTTACAGCAACATGCGGAAGGTAAGCTGAATCCTATCCCCGCTGCCAAATTTTTGTAGATAAGTTTTGAGATTTTGTGTAGATTGATAACTTTAGAATTGAAATATGACCAGAACCACCACAGCAAATACCGAGGGTGGTTTGCAAGGTTCACCGTGCGTGGGAATGGGTGATTATGAGGCATAGTATTTTTGTGTTGACACTTTCCAACACGGGCCACTATAGCAGGCCGTGCACATGGTGTACAGCTCTGTAGGCAAGTACCAGATTGATAAGCCAAGGAGTAGGTACATGTATGTGGCAAAAAGATTCAAAAGGACTGAATTACAACAAATTTGGTACTGTATGGTTGGAAAGCTCTTGGAAAGAACTTAATTATGAAAAAAAAGATCATCTTATTTGGACCACAAACAAGAAAGTTATGGTCATTTTTCTGATGTGAAATTGTCATTATTTTTGTTCGCTGACCTGCATAGAGAACAATACACTCATATATTTGACATTGTGAACGAAATATGTCACATTGTGACCAAAATACCTGAAATTATGTTGTTCGACAAATTCTTATATGTGACCCGCCGCCTCAAAACCTACAATAAGTCGCACGGACCACAACGTAGCAAACAGCCCAAAATAGTAAATTTGCTTGGATCAGTCGATTTTCGGTTTTTGATAGAAATGGGTAGTTTCATTATCATTCTATCATGTCTCAAGTTTGTGAGTCGTAATTCGACTTAGAAATATGTTTTTTGGGCATTTCAAAATGACTCCTTTTTTTCACCTGTCAAGCTAATGAATGTCTGGAGAGCTTTTGTAATACTTTCATTCAATGCCAAATTACTACTTTACCTCTAACAGTATTAAATTGATTTTTGGAGTGAGTAATGAATAGGTCCTCCTGGAGCAGTATGCAAAAATTCAGCCTAATCTGATAATCCCTTCATACCTGTTGCTACGGCCATTTCAATACCCAGTTTTACTTGGGCGCACACAGAGAGCGAACGTTTAGCACTCTTTTGTTCCGAACTTAAATGGCCATTTTCTCTGAATAGGAGTTATTGATTGCTGATTCTAAATGTGATATTTAATTGTGTTATCATTGACTAAACTAGGCAAGTGATATACCATTGGAAAGGTGAGAATCTCTACTTTCAGAAAATGTATAAAACAAGAAAAATAATTTGGGCGACTTATTGTAGGTTTTGAGGCGTCGGGTCACATATATTTTTCTTATTTCTTAGGTCAATTTTCATGAATTTGGTATCATTTAAAAGCTGCAAGATAGCTGAGTAAGTCTGGAACAATAATAATTGATATGATTAAGAGTAGTGATGATTTTAATTTGACCTAACACGCAAGAAAAATAGCCCAAAGGTGGTGTGATGGATGAAGAGGCACCTTGTGACTGCGATGGTGATGGCGTTACAGGAATGGCAGATGAACATGAAGGTCCTGGTGTGACACACTTTTCAGGATCAACCATTTCTGATGAAGGAGAATGCGGTTTCTCAGATTCCTGATGTGAAGCAGTGGCTGGAGGAGCTACAGGCACTGTTTTAAATCTTGTGCCACAGAAATCTACAAAAGTGTTCCATTCATTCTCACGTTTTGACTGTTTGAACGTTTCAAATTTCTTTGCAATTGCTGTAACTTGATGAATTTTAGTGGTGCATGTAACAGGGAGATGAGTGGAAATGGCACGAAATGTCTTTGCAAATGACTTTCCATTTTCGCAGTAGATGTACAAAACATGCCCATTTCTCAAGTCTCCGTCGTTCGGGATGGTACTGTACACATCATGAAGGTGCTGACGGGTTGCTCCCATCTTCGCAGGTGGAGGATGTCCTCTTTTTCTCTTACCCATCATGACTGAAAATAAAGTATAAACATTCCTCAGTATTCTATTGAAGTAATTTCTTAATTATTTATACAATGATTGCGTATGTATTGCCTACATGTATGGTTTTTAAAAAAAATCTTTCCTTTGGTACCAAATACATAAAATTGGATTTAGCATGTCAAATTGGAGTAAAATTTGGATTTTACTCAAAACCATAAGTAAAGAGCTGTTTATTTGGAGATTGGTTAATTTTGGACGTGAGTGACGTTGAGAAAAAAAAATGTTTGAGTATAGTATTTGGGGGCTCTGTTTTTCCCTGTTCGATCTGTATTTAGTTAAAACCGACTACATTCTTCTTTACAACGCTGGTAATCTGTCATGGCAGCGCCCACAGTCTGAGGCTGCGCTGTAGTACGGCTTGGCTGGTTGAACTCCCAGCGAAATGTCTAGCACTAAATACCTTACTGAGTCTGAGCGCTGCTTATTTCAAGATTGAAAATTGTATACCGTACTTAGGCCTACCATTTTTTTTTTTACTACAGTTAACATTTGACGATGAATTTATCCTACCATATGTCAGAGCAGTGGCATACCCAGAATTTTTTAAAGGGGGTGGTTTTTACTCCAAAATTCTCTGACAAGCAACAAAAAAAAAAGGTTATCAGTATTTATTATTTTATGTTCATTTTATTTATATATTTATTTTATGTTATTTTTTTTTAATTAATTTTTTTTTTTTTTTTTTTTTTTTTTTGGGGGGGGGGGGGGCAGGGTCTCTGACAAGCAGAAAAAAAAAAAAAATCAGTATCTTTTTTATGGGGGGGGGGGTCTTTTTATTCAAAAATTATCTTGACAACCAAAAAAACAAAACAGAAAAAGTTATCAGGAATTCTAAGTGGGGTGTTTTAACTTCAAATAACACAAAACGGGGGTGTTTGAACACATAAAACACCCAAAACACCCCCCTTGGTACACGCATGTGTCAGAGTAGATTCTATACTTGAATTATTTTAAAGCCCCCACTGTAGTAAATGCCTCAGTGGGTTTCTTATTTTCAATACACCTGTATTCATTTTCTATTCGATGGTAAATTCATCTTATTTGAGTATATTCTACATCTATTTTGTTTCTTTAAAAAAAAAAATCGTTCCATGAATATTATCAGTTTGAGGGGCAAATATGCTAGGAGTGTTATTCCATTGAAGTCATGGGCATAGATATAGCGGGCAGGGGGTGGGGATATGTGAATGCATCATTCATTTTTTTTTTCATTGTAGAAAAATAAACTCAGTGTAGATAGCATGATAAGGCCTGTAGGCAGTGTAGGGCATGACAGGGCCTGCCTTCACCATCCACCATGTCCAACGGCGGATCCAGGATTTTGTGAGGGAGGGGGCCAGCGCCGGATTAATGATTTTGTGATGGGAGGGGGCCCAATATTCGGAAATTCATACTTCTATTTTGTAATACTTTTAATGTGTATTGTAGGATGTGATTGAACGCATTTATCTCTATTCCACTCTCTCTCTCTCTCTCTCTCTGTTATGTTTATATTCTCTACATCCATTTCTCTCTCTTCCTATCTGTCTACCACCACTCTTTTTCTCTCTCTCCCCCTCCCCCTTTATGTCATGATATACATGTACATGATATATAAATTAAAATATATTTTGTACATTACATATTTTGATACAATATTTTTAACCGAGTCTGGGCAATTCCATAAACAAGTCAACCAGTAGGTGAAATTTTTAAAATCATCAAATTGGTCAGAATAATATATCATTCTAAAGGTAATAATATATACCGTCAGGAAATCTAGGTTTCAAATAGACTGGACCAAGTTCAAGGTCACCAGACCCCTCTAAATCCGAGGAATAAATCGAAGCTAACTTATTACCACTGTGTTGCACAAACCAATTTCTTAGTTTAAAAAAAGAAAATAAGTTGACTGACATCCATTACCATGATAGATGCAAACAGTATAACAGTAAGTATCCATGACAATAATTTAGAAAATATATGACTTTTTAAATTATGCTTAATTGCTAATTGATATTACTACTACTTAGGCCATGTACGTCCAACACCAAAAAACATCATTTTTTAATGTAACAAAAAGACAAATTACCTAATGGATGGCAAGATCTCTGCGCAAAGCAAGTTTTAGACCCTCTGCATAGACAGTACATTAAATTAATCTAATTATCTCTAATTAAGAAAAAAATGTGTGGTCGGACGTACACTTTTTTTGTACGTCCGACATCAATTTTCCTGTACGTCCGACACTGCATTCAAAGTGAATTAGTTTCTGCCACATTAAAGTGCCTAAGTGCCTTGTACATGTATCACCCCTTGTCTACATCATTACAAGTGTCCACTTTCATTAATTAATTAATTAAATTGATTAATTACTTAATTCCCCAAGACAAGTTCATCCAGATCTTTATTACTGTTCAGAATGATGCTGAAAAATATTAGATTTTATGAGGCCGAAACATGTGAAACATTTTGGTGCCATACCACACATACCATGAAAATGTCAGTCTCATTCTCCTTGCACTGAGTAAATGCATTGATCTCACTGAAAATATTTCTGCCTTCACTGATGCCATTGTCTGTGATGCTGGCTCTAAAGAGTCCATGGAGCGCCCAACGTGTCGAGAGAACATCAACCACCTCTTGAGAGTGACATACCTGTTAAATATCGGTGGCAGACAACTGTGGGAGTCCACAAAATGGAAATATTGGCAACTGCACAAGAGGCCTGTGTATGTACATGTGTATGTAAAATGAAAGCAGGCCACTTTCATCGAGGAACTGAAGGAGAAAGTGGGTGGAGAAGAGATACTTTTGCAAGTGGATTTCTCAGAGAATGCGACCCTATATGAACAGAACGAGATCCAATCAGCTAACTGGAGCCATGGACAAGTGACCCTCTTTACAGCTCAGGCTTGGATAAGGGCAGATCCAGACACCAGGTAGAGCATAGTTGTTGTATCTGATGAGCTTCAACATAACAAACTTAGTGTCTACACAATGATGGAGCAAATTCTTTTAAAGTTCAAGAGTAAGCATCCTTCGATAAGCACGGTCAAATGTGGTCTCTGATGGTGCCAGCTCCCAGTTCAAACAGAGGTTCCTGTTTTCCAACTTGACCAAGTGGGAGGATGACTTTAACATCACGCTAAAGTGGCACTTCTTCGCCACTTCCCATGGCAAAGGTGTGGTGGATGGACTAGGAGGTACGGTGAAGAGGTCACTATGGAGATTTGTGCGGAGTGGAAAGGGCAATGCTTCAACACTGATAGATTTCAATGAAATATCTGTCCAAAGAAATCCAACCATCGGCATCATCTTTTTGCACAGAAACAAGAAGTTTTGGATACATACTTGGAAACCACGATCCCTGTGCCAAACACCCACAAGATACACAGTGTGGTGCCCCTTGGAAAGCAACACTTTGTTGGTCAGTGATTTGTCCGATGCAACTGAGTACAAGCATGTCCGTATCAGAGAGGAGAAGGAGGACCTGAATGATTCCATCGACAGCATGGATGAATCTTCTGATGATGAGGGTCCTGCAAGTGATGAACTACAAATACGAGTTGGGGACCGGGTGTTAGTTGCTTATCAGGGGAAAACTTTCCCAGGTGAAGTGATACAATTTGGTGCAGATAATGCAGATCTCAGTCAATGTCATGCATGCAACAGGCAGATATTGGAAATGGCCAGACACCGCTGATCAAATCTTCTATTTCAGAAAAGATGTTAAAATTTAATCCACCTGTAGTTGCTGGCCACAGGGGACAGTGGAGTTTCACTATAAGCCTTTCATCTCTTTTTGCAAGGTCCCCTGCCCTTACCTGTAAAAGGAATTATATGGGTGCACATGATAGTTGTTCCAGTGTGTTTAGATTTTTTGTTTGTGCCATTTCAAAGACATGAAAAATTACAGGTTTAATGAATAAGAACTTAATACATTTCTGTAATTATGTGCCGGTCTGTTGAATTATGATGAGACAATATGTAGTTATGAAATGTACCAGTACATATTTCACTTACAAAATATACTGCTAAAGAGTATACAGTTTAAACTATTATAAATGCTATCAAGCCTCACAGTAAGAGTTGGCATCTTTATTTTTTCATTTATTTAATTTGAAGGGGAAAGGGATTCCAGAGCTAATATCATAAGGGTAGGCCTGTTTATTACAAAGTGTCAGTCTATCTAGGTTAGTACAGTGTATTATTTTGTTAGATATCTCCTGTTTTATTGTTTTATTGTAGCAAGATATGAGAAAAGAGTTCTGGGTTTACTTGGAATGGTGTTCATACATGTAGTTATAAAAAAAGTGTTCATCTTTTAGAGTGTGCTCTATTTCTACATGTAGGGTAATTCATTTGTGATGTAAGACAAGTTTAATCAGTTATCATGATAATAAACACTTAATTACTGGCAAAATTTATGTATCTAATACACATTTATACATGTACGTCCGACATTGCAGTCCTGTACGTCCGACATTGTACGTCCGACACTGAGAAGAAGCATAAATATTTATTATTTGAAAGTGGAAACAAGGCATTTTTCTTGCTATTTCTTATCATTTAGCATCTAATTGAAATAGTTATGGATGAATTTTAAGAAAAAAACCACACACTTCACAGAGATTTCCAGATGAAATTAGAATGTCAAAAAAACACACTTTTCTGCGTACGTCCGACCTGGCAATGTTTTTTAATTAGTACAAGGTCGTTATAGTGATGGTGCCTCTTTTATATCTGTAATTGCTTTTTACCCATTAGATGTTACATATTGGTCAAATAAAAATTGATAGATTGTATTACACTTTTCCTAAGTGACTCATTCAAGTGTCTGAAATGTACGTCCGACTTTATGGAATTGCCCCCATGAGGGTATGTTTGACAGAGTAATTGTGATCATGAGCACGTATGCGTGATAATTTCATTAACAAAAAAAAAAAATAAACTCACAAGAATGTACGCATCGATTGTGAACATGTTGAGAGTGCTGTGCAATGTAAAAAGTGAACCCGTGGATTTCCATGGGTCCCGCTAGTGTTTTATTAATAGGCCTGTATAGGAAGCAGATAATTGCTTTTTCGTCAGCACTGATCTTTATATAAGATTTTTTTAACGTGTATAGAGATCACTGAGTGGTCATGAGGGAATGACGTCAAACCTCATGACTAAATTCTGCGCCAGGGGGGGGCGGAGCGTCTTTCAAAGTGTGTGTGTGTTGGGGGGGGGGGAGTACCAACCAAAAAAAGACACCTGAGGGCACCTGCAAGTGGTGCATATAAAGCGACATTGGTATTATTATCAAGCACCTTCTTAATATGGTGGTTCTGCTTCAGCTTCAGCTTCCACAATTAGCAGTTGTGTGTAATTCTCTAATGATACACGTGCGAGCCAGCAAAAATCTTAAGAATTTTTCTAATGTACATTATTTACAGCGATCGTGAAAATGACAACAAATTAATTTGGGTGAATGTTCTGAAAATATTGACCTTATTAAATTAAAGTTATGGGCACATTCGAGCTAGTGGAATATGAATTCCTTTGCTGGTGGGGGGGGGGGGGGGGTGCATTGTGCCACTCTGCCTCCAGCTCCGCTGGCTTACATTGTAGTTGTAGTAATATGGGTAGGTACATGTTGCTACATAAAGCCGCACTGATTCTTGAAGCTAGATATGGCACTTTTTGTAAGAAACAAAGGGAAATTATAGGGATAAGGGTACACTTATTAGATGAGGAAAGTGCGCTTATGAGAGGTGGAAAGGGTATTTATGAGAGGTGGAAAGGGTATTTATAAGGGGTGAAAATTAAGTTGTTGTGAGAAGAGGAAACGGGCATATATTAGATAGTAAAAGTGACACTTATCAAAAGTAAAGACGGGGAACTTATCAGATAAAAAGAGGCACTAGAAGGGGGAAATGTGCAAAAAGGGGCACTTAAAGGGATACTCAACCGCAGATTGTGGACGTTTTAATGCCGCGAGTGGGCACCGTGATCGTTACTTGATCATGCCGTTGCCCCGCGGGGCGCAAACCACCTCGGATAAACAAACATGCATGCTCTGCCTGAGCTCGAGCTCTCGTGCGAGATTCGGTTGGCTTTGTGCAGTCGAAATGTAATCCCACTGAGTCCAACGGACGCGTTCGATGCACAAACTTTGTGTACGAGTGAATGGGGCTTACGCAATCCTGACTTTCCCCACGGCCGCCCGGTGGCGTATCCCTTTAACAGATTTAAAAAGAGGTACTTATCAGAAGGGGAAAATGTGCATATTGGGGAAAAGGGGCACTTCCAGTAGTAAAAAGGGCACCTGTCAGAGAGAAAGAGGTTATTTTAAAAAGCGTGGGGGCACTGTGCCCCCTGCCCCAGGTGTGCCACTTCTGATTTTAAAAAATTGTTTCTCGGAACGAACTTGACTTTTACTTATTGACGAAAATCAGACAAAACAAAATAACATGTTAATTCTGAATAAATATGAACAGAAATGAAAATCACTAGACAACTTTAATAGTCATGAGTTTTGACGTCATTCGCTCACGAGCATTCAGTGATCTCTATGTTAAAAAAAAATAGAGATCAGTGCTGACGAAAAAGCAATTATCTGTTTCCTACAGGCCTATTAATAAAACATTTTACGTTTTGTCCAAGAATAGGCCTATGATTTCTTTATAAATTGAATGCAAAATTTATATTTTACTCATATACTGTACCTTTGCATGTGTGTTACAGAAAAAATGATTTTTTTAATTAATATCAACAGCATGAAAATACAAATTTAAAAAAATCAATAAATCAACAATGACTAGGAATATGTAATATTTTGAAAGCAGTCTCACTGACTTTTTTCCCGGATACAAGTAAAAACATATTACTATAAATCGTCTATAATTAGGTTAAAGTTATGAGGAAATCTTATTATGGGACATAAATTTAGGATATGAAAGAAAATAATTGTGATGAGGATATCGGACGTTACAAATTCATGACAAAGTGGCCAATTTGTCTAGTGATTTTCTTTGTTTTCAATAGTTTTCAGTGTTATAAAGATTCATAAACTTTCAGACTATACAGTTGTCAGATAGTTTTCAGTGTTATAAAGATTCATAACTTCATTTTGTTCGATTTTCCCCGAACAGAGTCGAACTGCTTTCGTTTTGATTTGTCTGGGACCGGACTTGCCGCTGGGAAAATGAAGCGACACACACGTGTACTCACATATCCACCAACAAATGTCACACACCACACAAATGTTGAGGTTTCTTCACACTAGACAAGCTAGAGCCCACAGGCTCACAAGATTGTGGCAAATCAACGGGAATCGACGGATAATAAGGCAGCTGTGTAATTTCAACCTTTTTCATGTATTATTTATTACGTAGGTACGTACGTAGTAATTATCACGTATGTACGTAATATTATCACGTACGTACGTAGTATTTATTACGTACGGACGCAATATTTTTTTTTTTACGTCGTCGGTTTGGCCCTTCCAGGGCTTCGTAATATACATGTAATATCATGAGAAATGCGGCACAGCCAAATGGTATTTTGGGTGCTTCCCCTATACATGTAGCTCACGGCGCCCGGCTTCAAAAAGTGCTGTTTCTTTTATCCTTTTGACAGAACAAGAGGCTAACGAACGAGAGACAGAATTTTCGCTCCATCGCACCAGCCCCGCGGCCAGCCGGGATTAGCTTCGCGAGTGTAAAAAAAAAAATTGGCTATACGCCTTTTACATCACGAAGCCAAGCGTTTTTCCCCAGCAATCTAAATGCGCACAGGTTAGCACTTTTTGAATTAGTATGTGTTTTTGATCGTACATATTTTTACAAAACATTTTTTAAAAAGAGCATTTAAGTGTTTGTGTATCCATGCCTCCTCTTGTCATGCAGATATGAAATGGCGGGTGTGTGCGATGGCGCGCGCTGTCGGAGACGTATCTTCTTCTTCTTCTTCCATAATCTTCAAAGGGCTTTACAGCCTATCACGAAGATGAACTCATTTTGTGAGCACGTTATGAGGAGTGAGGGGTACTTGAAGATGGCTTCTCACAAGGTTCTGGAAACTTTCAAGTGAGACTACATTAACCACCGTAATCGGGAGATTGTTCCATTCAGGAATAGACCGTTGAGCAAAGGCAAACTTGTCGATGTTACCTCTTGGACGATATGTCTGAAAGCATTTGGTGTGGTTTTTCCTTGTAATTGTAGTGCTCAGGGTAAAGAATGTGCCTTGTTATATAGCGACGAGGTCATTCACGACCCTGTACACCATGCTGAGTCTGCTCACAGTGCGTCTAGAGGACAAGCTAGGCCATTTAAGCTTGGTGATCATGTGGCTACACTGCTTGTTCTTCTATTTATAATCAGCTAAGACGTAAAAAACGAGCCGCTTGCCTTTGCATCAGTATTCTAGGTGAGGACGTATTAGAGACTTAGACAGCCTCTCTGAATGCCTGGGGTAAGAATCTTGTGTTTCGCCGGACAAAACCAAGTTTGGTTGTATCGCGCGCCTTCGCACGCAGCCGCCATTTTTATATCTGCATGACAAGAGGAGGCACAAACACTGGTGAGTTCTCTGAAATTTCTTATGCTCTTTTTAAAAAATTTTTTGTAAAAATACGTACGATCAAAAACACATACTAATTCAAAAAGTTTCCCTAGGAGGAAACGCTGTGGGGAAGGGCCTGTCGGTCGCAGGAGTTATCAGAAAATAACGGCCGTATCACTCTCCTGTGCAAACCAAATACACATTGACTTACACACTATAACAGTTTGAAGATTTTCATTACGGAGAAAACCTTGTACCCTGAATTACCTGAAAAAGGAGCATTAAAAGGAATAAAACATGTTCGTTTAAGTATAGATCTATATAGGCACAACCACGGGCGCTAGATGGCGCTATCCACACCACGAATAGTGGTCATATCGACCACTACGAATACAACATGCAAAAATAGTTGATATTTTATGTCGCGTGTAGTAAAGGTATGGGGGAAAAATAAGATAAATATTTTAAATACTTGCTTTCAAATTCAGGCCTTAAAAATCTCACTCCTACCTCAAATGGCCGTTAGGAAGAAGTTTTGATATTTTCAGCAAAATCCAAAGTCAAAATCTTGTCCAAAACCGGAGAAATCCCCGCCGATTTGTTTCGCGATCGCGTGTTGTTTACATACTGCCGATTAGGGGTGGGAGTTTCGGGTATTTTTTCAATTCGGGAACCCGACAATTTTTCGGGCGGGTTCCCGGTTACCCGAAAATCATATAACACAAATTACAAGCTTATATTTACCCTTAAGAAGCTATTAACACTGGGAAAAACTCGAAAGCGATCACTGCAGTGGGGCGCTACATGGATATTTACATGTAGATATTGAATGGCTGGTCGACGTTATCTACCGCCTTGTCATGTTACATACATGAGTAATCATTAAATACTTATTTTCGGGAAACGGGCATGTAATATTTTGACCCGGGACCCGATGCTCTCGGGCGGGACCCGGGTACCCGGTTTTTAGTCCCAGCACTACTGCCGATGTCTTAGACTAAAATCGGCCAATAAAATTTTTGTCCACGAAGAAACTCGGGATCGCAAGCGCACATCGATCTTTACGAGCGCGCACACAGAAAATCAGGACTTTTCCGTGTATGCCACAGGGACCAAATTTTTAAGGACAAAACTCTTTTGGAGCGATGTCAGCGCCCACGGCGACCAGGAAATGTACACATTGACTCCGATAGCTCGTTTCGCGAGAATCAACATAAATTACGGATTTGATTTTTGGAAATATCTTTTCCAACATCGGTGAGTTGAATTTATTGTATTTCTTGGATATTTTGGGGTCGGTTTTTGTAAATTAAATGCCGATTTTGAGTGAATGTTTGTGACTTTTGTGCAGTGGTGTTTTAAAAAGTTGAGGTGTATGACTGCCTACATTATACACACGAAGTATAGGAATGTAGCTATGAGTGGCGCTATCGCGCAAGTGCACAGATAGTCAATGCGCGATTCGGCCCGCTATGCATGCACACACTTCCGATACCGCCTGTGTTAAGCGAATGACAGGCGAATGAATCTGAGATTTTTCTTTCTGTGATTGGTCCCCCTATGTTTATCAATGACGTATTCTGAATGTCTGCGAGTTTACCGTTCAGGGGATGCCCTATACATCCCACCAAACCCAGGATTTTTTCCCTGAAGGACAAACAAAGTGGCGGTATGTATGCAATTTTAGGCATTTTTATCGCTACTTACCTTGTTCTTGCATAGTTTGAGTGGGTGATGTAGTGAGATGTGTCAGAATCTGTGTATTTTAGGGGAGTTGAGTTCGTTATCTATCGATGAGTCATTGAATAATCGCGCCGCAGTGAATCGCCTATGCATGTGAGAGGCATAGATATGGGCTTGTCATGCAGTGAGCTACGATTTTGGGGGAATTTCTTCCAATTTATTCGCGTGCGCGCATGATGATCGTTTGACTATCGATAGTACATTGCTTGTAAAGCCACGTACGCGCTGCGCGCAGAATATGGCAACATATTTTTCAGCACATGATATGGACTATTTAGCCCTTATTTTTCACTATTTATGAGATTTTCAGTTAAGTTTTGAGCCATCTGTGTGATAATTGGAATATTAATCAATATTTTAAGGCATGTTTTGTGACAGTGAGTGCGGTTTTTTTTTTTTTGTGGACCTCCCTAGTATAAGAGCCTAGGATGCGCGCCCCGGTATTCGGTCATATTCCAGAATTCGGTCACGCAGCTCTTTGAACAGCTGTGAAGAACTCATGAATAATTTTTGAGGCTCGAAACCTGTACATAACAGACACATGAACAAGGTACCTCTAATGTTGAAAGCAATTCAGGTCGGACGCCCTGGAAAAGATCTCCAAATACCCTCGAAACTGGTCAGTGTTACCCAAGTTTCCGCACTTCCAGGTTCCGTTAGCGCGTGAGTTAACACGCATAGCCATATGTAGACGCCTATGGTGAAATAACTATGTGTGCAGGTGCAATGAATTTAGTATGTGTGTGAAGAGGAGCTTCCGGTCTTCCCTCTATCGCAGCGAATTTGCAAATGGCGATCTCAGCGATGAGCAAGAGAATATATACCTCACCCCTGCCAGTGAGATGGCGCTCTTCCAGTATTCGGTCAGGCAACATTGAGTGCCTTGCGCCAACGCGCTTTGTGTGCAACTTGTCGCTTTGCGCTTTGCTGACGCGCTTTGCTCTTTTTAGAAATACATTTTGTGCATTATTTCTGACCCTAGAGCTTCGATTTGTGGATTTTAATGGATAAAAATTCTCATACATTTAAGTATGAATATATAGAAGCCACAGAAAATGCCTAAAAACGCAGAAATGTGACAAAAATGGTTATATAACTCTCCCAAGATGCAGCGCACTATCGCGTGACCGAATTGTGGGCGGCGCCGACCGAATACTGGGCGGAAAACTTCTCCTTCTGTCGGCGATATTTTTTGGGGTAAGTTTCCATGTTTTAAATTATTTTGATAATTATTTAAAGGACAATTTTGCGGTTCTTTTGATGGTAGATTGTCAATTTAAAGAGATAGGTATTCATATCAGCGGCGATTTCTTTTTAAGTGACCGAATACCGGGGCGCGCACCCTAGGCCTAATCTATTTAATTTACACAAATATTTTTAAAAATCGTAATATTCACATTTTAACGACGACATGCCTACTGTTCCTCGGCGGTCAGTGAGTTTGCACAGGCGTGAGGCGAGTGTATGGAGCGTTTCTGTCTCTACTACTACTATTTCTAAGTTCTAGTTCTAGTCTAGTCTTCGTGGCAGCGTCCTGAGTGAAACCAGTACGATTCGGTGGGTCTCACAATTTACCAATGTTCAAATGACCATTGAAAATATGGCCATATAAGTTATTTTTGGGAATTAAAGTATCATATATACGATGCCACTTACCTAAACAGACCTTCCGCAAATCAGCTTTTCCTAAAAAATGTGTAGAATTGATGAATGTCGCTTTTTACTCTCAATTTTCGAAACCAGTCCCATTCGCCATGTTGTTGAAGCAGAAGCGAAAATAGGCACTTGCGCATGCGCCTATGAATATTTATTACAACGACGGCATCGGTTTCGTCACAGGAATAATGAATATTCATATATCCACTGTGATCCGGCGATCTCTACTCGCTCGAGCTCCTGCCTGCCACTCGTCTTAATGAATATTCATATTGCTCCCTTCTTGTCTATATAATTATTGGAGCTGACGCATGCGCATTGCAAGCAAAACACCGACCTACGGAAGTTTTTAGTACAGGCTTTTGGAGATAAATAGGCCTTTTTTGTATCATCCTCATTGAAAAGAAAGACGACAGTCAATCGTAAAGTATTGTAAGTACCTAAAGTAGCCTAAAATCAATTAATGTCATGTTTCATGGCTATCATTTTGACAAACGACCTTGTAATTAAGAGACATCCAAGCAATCAAAGGACTGCTCATCGCAGCCCGAACACTACGTGTTCGGGCTGCCGCAGTAAGCCTAGACTAAGTGAAGAGCCTAAAGTTAGGCCTACCCACTCCCGGGTACATTACTGTAAAATAGTTGGTATTTTCTGTCGCATGTACTAAAGGTATGGGGAAAAATTAGATAAATATTTTAAATACTTGCTTTCAAATTCAGCCCTTAAAAATCTCACTCCTACCTCAAATGGCCGTTAGGAAGAAATTTTGATATTTTCAGCAAAATCCAAAGTCAAAATCTTGTCCAAAACCGGAGAAATCCTCGCCGATTTGTTTCGCGATCGCGTGTTGTTTACAAACTGCCGATGTCTTAGACTAAAATCGGCCAATAAAATTTTTGTCCACGAAGAAACTCGGGATCGCAAGCGCACATCGATCTTTACGATCCCGCACACAGAAAATCGGAACTTTTCCGTGTACGCCATAGGGACCGAATTTTTGAGGACAAAACTCTTTTGGGGAGATGTCAGCGCCCGCGGCGACCAGGAAATGTACACAATGACTCCGATAGCTCGTTTCGCGAGAATCAACAGTAAATTACGGATTTCATTTTTGGAAATATCTTTTCCAACATTGGTGAGTTGAATTTATTGTATTTCTTGGATATTTTGGGGTCGGTTTTTGAAAATTAAATGCCGATTTTGAGTGAATATTGGTGACTTTTGTGCAGTGGTGTTTTAAAAAGATGAGGTGTATGACTGCCTACAATTATACACACGAAGTATAGGAATGTACCTATGAGTGGGCCTACCCTATCCAAATGAAATAAGTAAGACTAAGAAGAGGCTAACGAACGAGAGACAGAATTTTCGGTCTATGCTAACCCGTGCGCATTTGATTTAGATTGCTGGGGAAAAACGCCTGGCTTCGTGATGTAAAAGGCGTATAGCCATTTTTTTTTTTTTTTTAGTTTTACACTCACGAAGCTAATCCTGCCTGGCTACCCGCGGCGGGCGCTATCGCCTTACACTGTCCACAACACGCGTAACTCCAGCGAGAGCTCTCCGCTGCCACCGAAGCTCCCTGCAGTTCTCTGCGGACAGTGATACCGCAGTAATGCACAATGCGCTCAATACATACACACGGGACCATTGCAGATAAGAACCGAAAAACGAACAAAACTTACACAAATTGTGTTTTTTTCTGATGAAAGAATCACCCACTTGCTTTCTTATCAAACTGCTTTGATGACAAACCCGAGAAACTGGAAATATTGATGGAAGTCTACGCAACAGCATACCAATTAATCGCGAGAATCCAGGCACATGTGTCTTACACGTGTTTACACGTACACAACTCGGACCTTGAGCAAAGAGTTTAAATACGAAGAGTGCTCAGTGCCGAAATAAAGCACGCGTATATATTGTGGTACATGTCGATCGGCCCAGAGGGAAAGGTTATAGTCTTAATCAAGATGTTTTATTTTTTTACTTTCTTTATTTTTTCCTTCTTTTTCTGGACAGCGCTTTTGCCGTTTGGTAAAGCCCTAACTAAAAGGCATAATCTTGATATTGTCCCTTGAAATACAAACTTATGTCCCAAAACAGATAGGAATCAACTCTAACTGCACCAGGGAGGAGACTGAGAGGGAGAGAGTTGGGAGGGGGTGCTCGGACTAGATGTTTGGTTTTTTGTTAAAGTTATTTGCTATGAAATTTTTATTAATATTGATGTGATGATGGGGGTCCAAACATGTTCCCTGATATTAAGCTCTATATGAGCAAACACTGCGATATTTGACGGGAATGTCGAGAGAAGTTATATAAAAATAATAATGTGCTATCTTTATTTTTCTATTAAATCAGAATATTTCATTTGATATGATTTATGGAAGTTATAGGGATTATAGACCTGCAATGTAATTTTATTAGCCTTATTCTTTTTAAATTCAAGACAGAAAAAGGCTTTAATTAAATGAGATTGTGTGCGAGCAATTCCTTATATAAATGTAAAGATTACATTAAGAGTGGCGTATCCAAGATTATCCAGGAATGTACATGCCCCTAGGTGCTAGCCAAAACAAAATATGACATAATATGAAAGGAAATGTGTACCCCCCCCCCCCGCACAGAAAGAATATAACCAACCAATATAACCAACTTATGGTAAGTTATTTGTAATATTCCGCTGTAGAAAATATGAGACGACGGGCGAAGAAAACAGTAAAGGGGCTTGCTCCGAAGCCATCACCAACGCAATAGGGCCTTTACCGATTGTACGAAAAGGGGGATGGCCTCCGTGTTTTGAATTGAATTAACTAGTAACCAACAATATAGCAGCTGATGATATAATTTATTTATTACCAGTCCTATTTTGCCCCATCTCTCTTTGTCTCCCCCCCCCCCCCCTCCTCATTTTTCTCATACTCTCTTTTCTATCTTACAACAAGATCTGTAAAAATGACTCCAATAGAATTGAGGAACAAATAATGATCTCTTATTGTTTTAATTTGTGTTTTTATTTATAGGAAATCAACAAAAATCACAACAATTACAAGTGATTTACATGATTAAAAACAAAATCACTGAGCCAAAAACAAAACAAAAAAAAACACAACAAAAACAAAATAAAGCAACTGGAACAAAAAAAAAAAAAAACTGGACTAATAATATCTGATACCCTACACCCCTCCTTTGACATCCCTGCATCAATTTTATGCCCCCCCCCCCCCCACCCTACTACATCCCGCATTCGCCCTTGTCATAGAATGTCAGTGTCAGACTCATATCCATAACAGGGTTCAGAAGCCCCCCCCCCCCCCCCCCCCCCCACACACACACACACACTACATTGTCGGTCTCTCGGTACCAAGGACAACCAAACAACGAACAGCAAGCAAAAAAACCTGAATGAGCCAAGTTTTGGCAAACTGACATATCATCGGCAAAGCCAACGGCAACGCCACCACCTAGCACCTTTATCGGGATCGCAGAGGGGTAGACCAAGCCTAGATAGTGCTAGACACCTATCATGTCCATGCACCTATTCCGCTCGGCTATTCCATGCTGCTTGCATGAACATCAGCCATTAGGCTAGGCGTAATGCGGTGATAGAACATTGATTATACGAATTTATGAATTTAACACATTGAATTTTGCCTCTGGTACATTAGAAATATAGTAGTGAACTGGAATTTAGTTAGATTTTCTTCTAACCGGCTAGGCTGGGTTTGCTTTCGGGCGGACGTACGTCTGCTACATGGTCGTCTGCTAGTGCACGATCTAATTGGATGTCGTCACTCACGTGATCGGTACACGCACATTTACATTAGGTCATCGATAACAAATTTGAAGGCACGTGTAGTATGGCAAATTATTTTTTTTGGTCGAAAGCATGCATATTCCCGGGATTTGTGCGGGGTTTATTGGACTCACCGAGCCTCAATTATACCCTTCCATAGCTTTAAATTTCATGTAAATCACATTTTTCCTAATTTCAAATAAATACTAGGGGAATTAAAATCATTTCAAAACCCCTGTTTTTATGTGTTAACCAATGGGAGCTGGAAGCCAAAAGCATGCATATTCCCGGGGATTTATGGGGGGTTTATTGGACTCATCGATCCTCAATTATACCCTTTCAGGGCTTTAAATTTCATGTAAATCACATTTTTCATAATTTCAAATAAATACTAGGGGAACTAATATCATTTCAAAACCCCCGTTTTCATGTGTTAGCCTATGGGAGCTGGAAGGCCAAAAGCATGCATATTCCCGGGGATTTATGGGGGGTTTACTGGACTCACCAAGCCTTCATTATACCTTATTAGAGCTTCAAATTTCATGCAAATCACATTTTTACATTTTCAAAGAAAAATTATGGGAATTATAATCACCCTAAAATTCCTTGTTTTTGCGTGTTAACCTATGGCAGGCGAGACGTTTTTGGTCAAAAGCATGCATATTCCCGGGGATTTATGGGCGGTTTACTGAACTCATCAAGCCTTAAAGGGCGAGTCAATTAGAATTACATTTCATGATAATATCAAAGTATTGTGTCAATATTGCTAGAAATCGCATATACTTTTTATTAAAAAGATCTGTGTACTTCTCTAAGCTTCGTTGAAATTGCCTAAATCGCACGTTTATCAGCTAGTCTGTCACGCCCCTCGAAAAATAGGGCCCAGTCACGTGCCTTGTCAGGTGACCTGTGACGTACCATCGGGAACGTCTAGCTAGCGGACGACGCTTGTCTGTGTATATCCAGTGCAGGGAATTTTGGATAGGCATGATAGGAGTGCATATCTCAAGAAAATGCCGCGGAGATGTGTTGTTGCTGGGTGCAGCAAAGGCACCAGCGATGGTGTCAGTCTGCACACCTTTCCTAAAGGTGATGCAACTCGAAAAATTTGGATTTCAAGGATCAAGCTGACGCGAGCTAGCTCAGTGGGATGGCCCTTCCGCTCACAGTACTGTTTGCAGTGACCACTTCAGGGAGGAGGACTTCGATAGTCAGGCCCTCAGGCCAGGGGCTGTATGACCAGCTAGGATTTGCGCCCAAGAATAAAATGCTGCGGCCGACAGCTATCCCTGTCATCAGACTGGGAACTGAGGACTGTGGAACTGGAAGCCAAACACAGGGAGCTAAAAAAAACAAGAGTCGGTCTGCAGTTCTGAAGCTGGAGTCACTGGAGAAAAAGAGGGTAGGTCTACCGTACCGTACCGTAGTAGAGCCCGGGGGGGGGGGGGGGGGGGGGGACTCAACCTGTTTTTGGATGTGGGTGTGCCGCTGCCAATGCTAATTGAGGTAGCTCATTTTTGAGGGTCTAAGGAGAGAACGGGCTCATGGGCAGAGCTAATTTTAGCTGCTCGCGATCTCACTACTCTGGTACACATACGGTGCATGAACTGAGTCAGCGGTCGCAGCGCTGTTTTTAACGCTGTACATGCATGCCGCGCCACTGCACTGGCTCGATGTCGCATGCAGATTGATCTCGCTGAGCCGCCGCTAGCACTAGTAATACCGCGTTCAGTTAGGGGCACTAGGTCGCCCAGCTCCCCGCTGCGCTGGCCTGGGAGGCTAGGGAGCGACCGTTCCCGGACAATGGGCTGTGCGCATTGTTTTCTCATATTCTAGGGAGCGAGTCGGAAGCCAATCGAGGTGCGGTTAGTGAAAATCTGAAAATCGCATATCATGGGAGCGACCCGAGAAGGTTGAAAATGGGGGACGTCACAGCGGCACATACATGTGTGACATAATATATATGTGAGTGCCCCCCCCCCCTCCCCGGGAGGCAGCTAGCTTGCAGCACACGATTTTGCTGTAATTGTTGTAATTTAGACTTTCATCCAGTCTTTCAGTGTACTTGGTTGTTATCATAAGCACGCACACAACGATTCGCAAGGTACGGTCAGCAGTAAAGCGACTGTCCACACGTCTACTTGTCTGTAAAATATTACGTTTTTCCAAAACATAAACCTAATCCAAAAGAGGAATTATCATGGGTAAAGTGTTTGAAAAAATGCCAGACTTGTCATTTGACCTCTACTAAAATGTCTAAACAACCTATTCAAATCATTTTGGGGGACTTAAAGATTGTCGAAATTGTATAATAGTGATATGAAAATGGATAAATTATCATTGATTTACATTGCCAACATATTAGTCAACCTTAGTGGCTTCGCGGGACTTCCCGATGCTACGTCAAATCGCTCTAGCCAATCAGCTGTCAATTTTTGGGGGCGTTCCCAAATTAGTGAGTTTTTTGACCAATTTCTTGTTACTGGGCAATTTTTTTTCTGTAAAAATGTCAGAATTGTGTCATTGGACATATGTACTACATTTTTAGCCCCAATGTTGATTCTAATTGACTCGCCCTTTAATTATACCTTTTCAGAGCTTTAAATTTTATGTAAATCACGTTTTTTATATTTTAAAATGAAAATTATGGGAATTATAATCATCCTAAAATTCCTTGTTTTCGCGTGTAAACCTATGGCAAGAGAGACTTTTGGGGGGTAAAAAGCATGCATATTCCCGGGGATTTATGCGGGGTCTATTCAACTAGTTGAGTCTTAATTATACATTTTCAGAGCTTTAAATTTTATTCAAGGCACATTTTTCAAAATTTTGATTTAATTCTGCGGGAATTATAATCATTCAAAAATTTCCCTTTTTGCGTGCTAACCTATGGGAGATGGAAGGCCAAAAGCATGCATATTCCCGGGGATTTATGCGGGGTCCCTTGCACCTTTTGAGCCTTCATTAAGCCTTTTCAGATTCTCAAATTACATGTAAGCCACATTTGCACTAAATTCAAGGTAATACTAGAGGAACTATAATCATTTTTAAAATCCATGTTTTCACGTGTTAACCATATGGCAGATGACTCTGTCAAAAAGCAGGCATGATCCAAGGGATTCATATCGGCATTTATTGACAAAAAAAGGTTCAAGAAATGTTTTTTCAACTATCCATCCTTTTTCTCGTGCAAAAATCAGACTTGAAAAAGATAGAGTAAGATATGAAATATCAAGAAAAAGTGAGACATATTTTCACGTGTTATACCTATGGAGAACGTATTTTTCCGAGTCTGTTTTTAACACAGCAAAGTATGCCTCCAAAATGTACTACGGAAGTAGGTCAGAGTAATCTGTCTTGATACTATTTAAAGTCTTTGCCTTGAGCATAGAAAACAACCATAATACAAGTGAGGCTATAGTATAAGCGCCATATTGCTACTCCCACAAGACGGCGCTAATCGCACCGCGGGTACCCAAAATTTAATTTAATCACATAGTTTAGGATTTTTTTTTTTTTTTTTTTTTTTTTTGGGGGGGGGGGGGCACTTCCGGCCCTCCCCCCCCCCCCTTAGGAGGAAAGGTATGCATTTTGACAATAGACGATCCTCCATTTTCTGGATTATGCCCCCCCTTTTAGAATGATGACCTTTTTTTTCCTTTTTTTTTCCTTGTCAGAGAATTATGGAGGGAAACAGGACCCCCAACACCCCCCCACCCCCCACCCCCTCGGCAGTGAGCGACTTTTTGGGAAGTTGGCGAGACCAAAAAAGGGGGTCTACCTTTTCCAAAAGTTGACAAACCTGGGAAGAACAGTATGCATTTTGACTACGAAAGGATCCGCCCTGTTTTCGATTGTGCCCCCCTTAAATTAGTATGAAAAACCCCTTTCTTTTGTCTTTTTGTTGCTTGTCAGAGAATTATGGCGGGAAACTGGACTGCATGCCCTGGCATTGCGGGGAGGACACTTTCCCCCTTCTCAATGTTTTTTGTTTGTTTGGGTGTTTAAAGTATTATGTTATTCAGAAAACGGCTCTGACGACGGCCAGAGCATTCTGACCGGAACGTGGAGTTATTCCAACTCACATGGTTGTACCGCAAACCTTTTTTCTGAATTACAACTTCACCATGCAAACCTTCAAATCCTATATTATGTTATTCATTTCTTTTCAGTGAAATCAACAGTCTATACAAAAATAAACAATATTACAATCATGAATAAAGTATAAACAGAAACTTTTACAATTTCCAATTAAATATAACAGTAGGCCTATATATGGGAAAATGTACACATGAAGAAGACGGAATATACATGTACTTGTAAGTCACTTAAAATCCCAGCTTACTTCAATGTTACAGATTTACAACTGAAAATATATACCTTTACGTATCTGCAAATTATGTATACATTCATGGAAGAACAAAGAATTTATACAACTGAAAATAAACCTTAAGTATAATTGTTCCTTTTTATATGTTTTTTTCCAATGAAAATTATAATTAAAAAATAAAAAGGAGAAATAAAGAACAAAAAGGAGAAATGAAATATGAGAGAGCGAGAGAGAGAGAGAGAGAGAGAGAGAGGGAGGGAGAGAGAGCGGAGACAAACAGACACGATACCTCATCCCTTCCAGCCCCCCCCCCCCCCCCCCCCCTCCTGATCCAAATCCCTGAGCGCTCCTCTGCACTCCGTGACTTGCAATAAGCGTGAGAATCTGCAGACAACCAATGTCATAACAAAATCAATGTCCCTTGTGAGGGTAGGAAGTACAACCCAGGCACCTGGGAACGATTTTGTTACTAGGGGCGCTCTAAGCAAAATAAAAAAGGTCCTCAGCATTTTGGGGTCTCTTTTTAAGTCCAAAAATCTCTCTGACAAGCTAAAAAAAAAAAAAATAATAATTTAAACAAAAAGGGGTCCTCAGCCTTTTGGGGTCTCTTTTTAACTACTTTTTAGCTACAGCACCCCCAGCATCCTCTGCCTTCTAGGGGATGCTGTGCACCCCCTCAAAAAATTCTTGGGGTGCTGCAGCAGCCCAAGCACCCCCGGCTCCCAGGGGCCTGGTAAAATCCCTTTATAATTCTTACTTAACATATTTTATCCATTGCAATTCGCATCCAAGAGACTCCTCCCTTCAGCCGAAATCAAAAGCTTCCCTTACACGTGTAATGACAGGGTGTTACGATCTAGTGCTATCTTTTTTCTTCACCTTGATTTCCTCCCAATATTTCCTTCACTACTTTGCTGTTAGGAGGTATATTTCTCTTTCTGTATTGAAATATCAAATATTTTATTAACAAAATTATTATTATTCGATAAATACGATTTCCCCACATCGCCCAAAGTCACACAAAATAAAATTCTCTCCCAGTTTAATTTCTTTAAAATCGGCGAGTTCACCATGATTTCCCAATAGCAACTGGGGCCTGTAACATAAAGAGATACAATCGATCTTACGATTGATATCAATCGTAAGTCTATGGCAAAATAATGTACCGAAGAGTTACAATTGATCGTAAGATTGATTGTATCTCTGTATGTTACCGGCCCCTGATGTAATACTTTGTTCTCATTCATGAAACACGTGACGATAAAATAATATGATTCTACTTCCCTTCTGCAAAAGGAGCATTAACTACTTGGAACCAGTCCACACCGATATAAATCATCAATCGTGTAAATAATCCCATGTAACATCTTAAATAGGAATCTATTTAAATTGTGGGGAGGCACGCTCTCTTCACGCTCTCTTCATTACCCCCCCCCCCCCCCCCCCCCCCCGGTGAGTGGTTTGATCAGGGGTAGAGTTTCCCTGCTTGATGACCGCGAATGCAGCCCGGAGTGAAGAAAGCATGTGCTTGAAGGAAAAGTAATGATGCACTTTTAAACCATTTCTCTCCCCCCCCCAACATGAGCTATATACATTTTGGTAATGGAAAAGGACACTCCCCGAGGGAGACTCGTTTGCGTTATTGCGTTAATCTTAGGCCTATCAATTTTACGCACCTTTTATTTATTTCTTTTATTTTCATCTCCACTTGAGGTGTCGTGGTATAGTGGTTCATTCACTTGACTCTTAATCAAAAGGTTGAGGGTTCGAATCCCGTCACTAACGTCAATTCAATTCAATTTATTTCAACCATTTAAAAATACAAGATTACATCGCATCACATTTACATTGCACAACATAATAAATGGTTTGGACCCTAAAGAAGCAGTGATCTGCTTATAAGCAGGGCCCTTATTAACAGTACAAGAAAAACAAACAAATAGTATCAAAGGGAGATAATATAACACACACACACACTCCCACACACGCACACACATATAAATAAACAATGTTTAAAGTCATAGAAGAAATAGAAAGGGAAACAAAGGAAGTGATATAAGTAGAAAAAGAGTTTACTCAGTCATGGATAGAAGTTGATTAAATATATATTTCTTATACAATAATTTAAATCTTGTAATTGTAGAACTGGATCTCATATTGCAATCTAAACTGTTCCATTCACGTACCCCAACAGAAGATAAAGAGTTATAGAGCAAGGTTGAATGACAAAGAGGAATATGTAAATGTTTGCTTTGTCGAGTTGGGTAATTATGAATAGATGAATTTTTTGGAACATATTGAGAAAAACAGATGGACTTTTGTGAAATTTAAACATAAATATGGATGTGTTAAGCTTTATCAAGTAAAAAACAGGAATAATTTTCAACTTTAAAAAAAGTGGTATACTTGGTGACAAGTAATGGCTGTTTGTAATTAATCGAGCTATTCGTTTCTGTAACTTATACATCTTATCTAATTTTGTTTTATAGGTGTAGTAATTGCATGTATGTTATCAATTGGCATTCCATACATTGTACTACCCTTTCACTCTACTACTTCCTATTCCTTTTCTGTACACTTTCCCTATGTACATTGAGCTGCACACACACATCCTGAATACATGCATTAAAGACACATGCAAACTTAATCAACTTCTAAGTGTACTTTATTATGGTCTTCAAGCAGACCAACACACACTATTACATGGTGGCAGCGGATTTGGAACCCACTGATTTGATTTCAAGGAATTTTGTGACATTTTGGAGAGATTTGGAGCATCATTAATCTTGAATTTCTGCTGTACTTCTACTTCAGTCCCACATGCATGTTTTGCCGTGAGTACTATAACGTGTGCTTTGAACATTTTTCTTTCATGCTGAATGGTTTTCATGAACAATGACTGATTCATTTGTACCCCGTATGAACTGGAATGACCCTGACAGGGCCAATGCTGTCAAGATTTTTCATCAACAGTGCGATTTGTACTTTTCTGTTAAGAATGTTGCTGATAATAAGCAAGTTGACCACATCCTCTTGTTCGCTGGTGCCACCGGCATCAAAATCTACAATTCGTGGGGACTTGAGGGTGATGACAGGAAAAGTTCGACTGTTGTATGGGAGAAACTTGAAGCTCAGCTAAAGCCAAGGGCCAATTTTCGTGTGGCTAGGCTGTACCTCCAGCGGTATGTTCAGCAGGAGAAAGAAGGTGCTGATGATTTCATTTCACGTCTGAAATTGCAAGCGTATGACTGTGAGTTTCGAGATGACATTGAACTTAATGAGCGGGTGATTGAGCAGTTTATTGCGGGCACGAGGTACCCAGAGCTTCAGAAGGAACTGCTGGGGAAAAGCAAGTCGCTTACCCTTACTCAGATGCTTGAACTCTGTAGAACATTTGAGGCTTCACAGATGCATATGGCTCAACTAGCGATGGTCCAGGCTAGCAGTGAACCAGCTTCAATCAATGCTATCCGGCAGAAGGATGACAAATGTCCCAACTGTGGTGGCCGGCATACACGTAACAAATGCCCGGCATATGGCACCAACTGTAACAACTGCGGGAAGCAGAACCACTGGAAGAGCATGTGCAGGTCGCAGCCGGTGTATGCCAAGAAGAAGACCCAACACACTAAACGCCCGTCACAGCGCAGATACAAAAGTGTGAACTCTATTGGTAATGCCATGGATACGGCAGAGACACCACTACATGATGCGTTTGATGTTTTAACAATCAACCAGATTAGAGTGTCGAATATCAGTGCCGTCGACAAGGACATCAAGAATGATTCATCCATGACAAACATTGAGGTCAAGCTTGGTGAACGCACCATTGCGAATGTTCGTTCGAAGGTGGACACAGGTGCGGAAGGAAACACTCTTCCTATACGCATGTTTCGAAAGATGTATCCCAACCAGCTCACTACAAATGGACTTCCTGATCCTCGAAGAGTAGACAATTTGCATGTCAGGTTGCGATGCTACAATGAGACTCCCATAACGCACTATGGATCAGTCCGGATCCCATGTAGGTTCAATCAGTCTCCATGGTGCCATGCTGTATTCTTCATTGTCGAGTCAATGGGACCAGCTATCGTAGGCCTGGACACTTCAGAGAAGCTGAAGCTCGTCACCATGCACACCCGTGTACAAGAGATCCACCGAACAGAGGCGATACACTCCACCGATGACCTGGTTAAGGTCCATTTTGTGCAGTTTGCCCCAGATCGTTTGTGCCAGTTGAAAGAGGAAACGGTCAATGATGCAGAGTTCACAGCGCTACAGAATGTGATTGTGAAGGGTTGGCCAGAGAAGAGACGGGAGCTGTCAAAGCACTTACAAGCATACTGGGCCTTTCGTGACGAACTTGCAGTCGAGGATGGCCTAATTCTGAAAGGTGAACGGATTCTGATTCCACGATCTATGCGGAAGTTTATCTTGAGCAAACTCCACGAGGGTCATCAGGGGATTGAGAAGACACGTCTTCGTGCCAAGGGTTCAGTGTACTGGGTATCCATCAACGATGACATCGAGGCAATGGTGAAAGAGTGCCCAGTCTGTCAGGAGTATAAGCCGTCACAGCCTTCTGAGACTCTTCTTCAGCACGAGATACCTACCCGGCCTTGGCAAGTCTTGGGTACAGACTTGTTTCACTTTGAAGGGGACAACTATCTCCTTATTGCAGACTATTTCTCTAAATTTCCCTTCGTCCGGAAAATGCCTCGAGAATGTACCAGTGCTGCTGTTGTCAACGCAACTAGACAGTTGTTTGCTGAGCAAGGGATTCCAGAGCGAATCATCAGTGACAATGGTAGACATTTTGACTCTTCATCCTACAAGGAGTTTACTACAACGTGGGGATTCATTCACGTCACGTCATCACCCCACTACCCCAAGTCCAATGGCTTCATTGAGCGTATGGTCCAGACAGTCAAAAACACGCTCAAGAAAGCTAGAGCAAGTGGCATTGATCTTAACATGGCTCTTCTGTGTATCCGTGCCACTCCAATCGACAGCTGCATACCAAGCCCAGCTGAGCTACTCTACGGGAGAAAGATGAAGGACAACTTGCCAACACGAGTCCGCAACAACTCCCATCGTCGTGATGATATCTACAATCGTATGCAGCTACGACAACAAAGCCAAAAGTATCATCATGCCAAATCAGCCCACGACTTACCACCACTCTCGCCAGGACAGCTCGTAAGAGTCCAGGATCAGACATCTGGACATTGGTTACCAGCTACTGTTCTGGAAAAGTGTCGTGAACCGAGATCCTATCTTGTTGAGACACCGAATGGAGGTGTGCTACGCAGGAACCGACGTCACCTTGCTGATGTTCAACCTCAGCGTGTAAGCCTTGACGAGGAGATGACGCAGGCGCCACCTGATCTTCCATCATCGGAAAAGATGAGTCGCGATCCTCTCAATGGTAGCGAAAATCTTCTAGCCTCACACGCTGACTCAACTCTGAAGACGACCTACCACCAGACCACCCGAAGTGGACGTCTCGTCAAGAAGCCTGATAAGCTATCATATTAACAGATTTCTTGCTAAGTCAGAAGAAAGCAAAAATCTACACTACACTAAAATTGGGTTAATTTTTGGTATATACTATAGTGAACTTTTATGGACTCCAGTTTCATTTACCGTGAGGGGGATGTAGTAATTGCATGTATGTTATCAATTGGCATTCCATACATTGTACTATCCTTTCACTCTACTACTTCCTATTCCTTTTCTGTACACTTTCCCTATGTACATTGAGCTGCACACACACATCCTGAATACATGCATTAAAGACACATGCAAACTTAATCAACTTCTAAGTGTACTTTATTATGGTCTTCAAGCAGAACAACACACACTATTACAATAGGTATTCCCCCAAATAATGTTACAGTAGTTTAAGTGGGGAAGAATAGTTGAATTATAAATTTTTATCAATATGTTCCTTGGGAGAATATTTTTTAACTTATACAAGACACCAGTACTACGAGATATTTTAGAACAAACATATTCAATATGACATTTCCAATCAAGACTCTCTTCAATGTGAGTACCTAGAAAAAATACACTTTGTTTTCGTTCAATATCAACATTTTCTATTTTAACAGATTCAATAGAAACAGGAATTTTCTTTTTTTTTTCGTGTGAAAAAAAACATATTTTGTTTTGTCATAATTTAAAAATAGCTTATTGCATTTGAACCAAACATTCAATTTAATTAATTCTTCATTTAATAAAGAAATCAGCTGTGTTGCGTTAGAATGTGAATAATACACTACAGTATCATCTGCAAATAATGAAAACATAAGTAATTTAGATGAATTAATAATGTCATTGATATAAATAATAAAAAGGAGCGGACCAAGTACTGATCCTTGCGGAACTCCGATTTCAACATCCAGATAATCAGATTCAGCACCATCGACCACCACATATTGTTTTCTATTAAGTAAATAATTTGAAAACCATAGGTGTGGTACACCTCGAATACCATAATAATATATTTTTTAAAGTAAAATATGGTGGTCGATGGTGTCAAATGCTTTAGATAAGTCCATAAAAACCCCACAAGAAAACATTCCATTAGTAATTTTATGGAGAATATCATTTGTAAAGTTAACAATACTCAAATCTGTACCATACTTTTGACGAAAACCAAATTGATTTGGAATAAGAAGATCACATTTAAGTAAATAATCATATAATCTCTTGTGCATCACCTTTTCTAATAATTTTGCAAAAACTGAAAGAAGGGCAATGGGTCTGTAATTTTCTATATTATCAATATCATTTTTTTTTTTGTAAAGGGGTACAATCTTTGCAACCTTAAGTTTGTCTGGGACTATTCCACTATTTAAAGATTTGTTAAATATGTCACAAAGTGGATTGACAAAGCAATTAATACAAATCTTTATAACTTTAGGAGAAAACGAATCATGTCCACTTGATTTATCAACTTTTAAGGAAGAACATAATTGGATAATTTCATGAACAGTTGTTGTTCTAGCAAAAAATGAATTTAACTTTGGTTTTACTAGGTATTTCTCAAATAAGTGGCTTTGTGTTTGAAACGATAATGAAATTTGTTTACCTACACGAATTAAAAAATTGTTAAAGTATTGAGCAATATTTTTCTTGCCGCTTACTTTAGTATTTCCATGATACATATTTTGTGGGAGTTTATTTTGTTTCTTTTGACCAAGTACGATATTAATTTTTTTTTTTTCATATCATTTTTCAAGTCAAAGAATAAGGACTCATAATATTTCCTTTTTGATATTCTAATGATATTTGTAAGCTTATTTTTAAACTCTAAATATTTTCTTTTATGAAATGGACTGGGTTTTCTTAAACTATTTTCATATAATCTGTGTTTACGCTTCACCGAGTTCAGTATAGCTTGTGTAATCCAAGGTTTCTGTGTTTTTCTGTTATGTTTCATTGATTTAAGAGGAAAACATTTATCATACATTGTATTAAATTTATCAAAAAAGTTATCATAGGAGTCATTCGCATTTTCACAATTATAAACATCATTCCAATCAACAGTTGATAAACATTTCTTAAACAATGACAAAGTTGAATCATTAATAATACGCCTTTTGAAATGTTTGAAAACAGGCTTTACATATATTTCAGTTGCAATTGAAAACACTGGAAAGTGATCAGAAATATCACTGTAAATAATGCCCTTGTGTTTTTTTTCTATATTGTTTGTAAATATATTATCAATCAATGATGCCTTTTTTTCAGTAATGCGGGTTGGTTTTGTAATTAAAGGATACAAATTAAAAGAAGACATAGTGTCTAAGAATTCATTTGTTTTATTATGGATACCGGAATTTTAACAAGTTTACATTAAATCACCCAAAATATAGATATCTTTTTTATCACTTTCCAGTGCTTCCAGAACATTTTATATTTTTTCATTAAAACAGGATATATCAGATTGCGGTGGACGATAAGCACAAACAAGAACTATAGGTTTGGGGGTATTGGCAATTTCAACAAATATCATTTCTTAATTGGGTTTAGAACAAGTAAAATTAGACAGTAGATTGTAGTTAAGATCATGTTTCAAATAGAGAGCAACTCCACCACCAGCCTTAGAAGGTCTACATTTAGAAACAAGAGAATACCCATCTAAATTATACATATCTATGTTTGTAGAAGTACTAAACCAGGTTTCAGAAACAGCAATGATATCAAACTCAAAGTTAAGAGTTGATAAAACAACTTGAAATTCATCAAAATTTTTATTCAGGCTTCGGGCATTCAAGTGTAATAGAGAGAGTTTAGATCTGAATTTGTTAAATTGTATATTAAATTCTTCACAAAATGTATATTTACATGAATTATTAAGAAAAGGTTCATCTGAATCAGAAAAAAAATTGCTATCAATTTTATTCATAGAAAAAGGATTGACTTTCAATTTCAATAACTGTTCAATATCGATCCTCTTGTTTAAATGGAAAAATTCATACAAGGTCATATAAAATTCATTATCATCTTTGACATGGTTGAATGGAAATAAAGAAGCACTACATTGAACACATAACCATGACTGAGCAGAAGAAAGGGAAGAAGAGTTATCACAATGAACACATACACTCATTCACATCAACTTAATCCTAGACAAAATTAATGAAGTAAATAAAAGGTATAAAAAACGTCCTTTGGCAAGACATTAATCCACATTTGCCACTCTCCACCCAGGTGTAAATGGGTACCCGATATGCTAGAGCGCTACATATTTGGCCGCCAAGCTCTATGACCGGGGTAATAATGTTGAAGCGCCAGGAGTCATGAGCGCTATACAAGAAGCCACCATTATTATCTGGAGGGGTGGGGTTGACGAAAGGACAAAATTCTGCTAACCATCTACATGTATCTGCAATAAAATTGTAATAATGAAATCATTTTCTCATCATCATAACCCTTCCACTATATAACAAGAGCAACAATCTTGTGTAAATTTGAAACAAAGCAACGTTTTGCTATACGTCGCTGGAGGTTAAGTAAATATACAGTAGATAATCTTATCTCGTCTTTATTGCTGATCTTTGTACCGTTGGGCATTCGACATGATACTGCTCTGAGGGCGGCTCCGACATTATCTGATCAAAGGGGCGCATATATACGATAATAAGTTTGCATTGTATATATGAATAGCTTCTATTATCCAGATCAAGCTCCTGTATGATACACACTAACACTGAGAAATTTGCAGTTACATGTTCACGGATAACACCAATCGTGTGTTAACTGCACGGGGTCAGTCTGTGGGCTATGGGCCCCCACCCACCCCCCCCCCCCACTCCTCTCTTTCTCTCTCTCTCGCTCTCTCTCTCGCTTTCTCTCTCTCTCTTTCTCTCTATACCCTTTACAAAACGGTGCTATAATGGTGACGCCAGTCAAGAATTGTTTGACTTCGATTTCGTCTAATACTGAACATCAAACCACAATCTATTTCCTTCGGGGATATAATTATATGCTCCACTGAGATTACACCTGACTCCAGCGATGTAGGTGTAGTGCCTCTAAAGTCAAAATTGTTAAAACTCCTCAAACGAGATGGATTTTCCAGTCTAACTAAACACGTGCATTATAATGATCCCGGTGGTGAAGCTTGCAAGAGAAAAATAACCTGCATTAATTGACTTGGGAAGGATTAAAAACATATCCCAATCGACATGCAGGAGGGCACAATGAACAGAGCACCGTTCATAACATGGGTATGTATGTATGGGACTATTATAGAGATTATAACACCAAAAATAAGTCGACTATCGGACTTGACAGTTTAGGAACCTAGAAAAGTTCTTTCTGTTCAATTTGTTCTGTGTTTGTGGATTTGTGATCCGATGTTGTCTCCGGACAATTTCAGCTTTGTTGCCCACGAAAACGCAACTTTGTGATAATTGTGCATGTGTATTGGCAATGTTAAATCAGCACTAATGTGCACGCTGCACCCAATGTTGACGTAACTTTGATAAACCTTGATCACACTCCTTATCGGTTGGTCTGCCGTATCATCGTTATCGCTATCAGACAAGTCTGGTCTGCCCTTTACTCTCCTTGCAGCGTTTTAAGGGCTAGTGGTCAGATGTGTCCGATGACGATAACAATAATAATTGATTTGATTGATTTGATTTATTGTTTCACATTCCATAAAATAACAGTTTTCATATAAAAGTTCAACAAGATAAGGTATAATGATAAAAAACAACAACAATGGTAGTAAGAGATAAGCAATAACGTGAAATATGAGGAACCTGTTAAAAAGCAAAGCTTGTATAACATAGGTTCCCAGTAAGATGCCAGTGACTGTATAAAACTTCTAACGCAATGAAGAGATCCGAATTATATGCATATATATATGTCTATATAAAATGTACATATAACACTATTAATAAAAGTGGTCACACCTGACCAATAAAATCAGCGGACTTCTGTCAGTCAAGCACGACGTCACTGCCCACAGGTCTTTTCTTTTCTCTTCTTTTTTTTCGGGGGGGGGGGGGGTGTCATGTTTGCCAAATATAAATATTAGAGGATCGATCACCCTAGCTACCTAATCTCCCTCTTCTTGATAAAAAAAGTTGAATTGAACTTCAAACTGTTTTCTATCTTCCAGATAAAAGCCTTGGTGTTACTTCTTCTCGTTATGCTTAGTTTCTACCTTGGATGGTCTTCAGTCAGCCTACCCTACAGTCATGGTTAGTATGGTAAAATGACTATTAAACTCTTTTTACGAGAAAGATGTTGATGATAATGACCATGATGATGATTACAATAATGGTGGTGGTGACGATGATGGCAGTGGTGATGATGATAACGATGATAACGATGACGATGATGGTGATGATGATAATAATAACAATAATAATAGTACTACTACTACTACCACTAATAATAATAATAATAGGCCTAATAATAATATCAACAATAATAATAATCTTAATAGTGATAATAATGGTAATGATGATAATGATAGCAATTATAACTTTATATGAAATCTTTCTATTGGGAATTAACTGATTAAATGAACTTTAGGCTGTATTATATAGGCTTGCCTTGATTTACTTGATATTGACTTTATTGTTGGTGTCCACATCAATTCGTCTCGCATGTGACCCGTTGGCGGTTACTTCTTTGAAATTACGCATGTTATGAGGATATCTATGAATTTAAAGTGACTCTCGTAACTTGATACATGTACAAACTTAATATGGAAAATCCAAACTGTCTACCCCCTACCAAACCTTAATCATTAAAAAAAAAACAACAACAAAACATTCTAATACAAATTGATAAACAATGCAACTACCTTCTCGAATCTCGACCATGTCAACATAATGAATAAGTACCTTTAAAGATAAACATGATAAAGTTGGGTTCTGGTCGAGCAATTACATTGTGAAAGAAACTGTCTCAACGCAATTTGGAAAGGTTGATCATGTCTACATAAGAACTGATGTCATGCCGAGAGGTCGTGGAGAAAGTGACCCAATCTCGCAGAAAAGCACATGCACTGCAGACAGAAATGGGTAGATGGGACTTTGCAGTCACGTGGCATGAATGTTTGGGCCGAACACTTAGCCATTTCTTGTCATACTATATGAGGGCATTTGAAGAGCAATCCCATTCAGGGTATATCCACTATGATGTTCTTCCAAACTGACATAATAAGGAATGGAAAGCTCACAAATTATATTTCACCTTGTCCAGGACTCAACCTTCTCTTCAATGTGTTTTTATCATATCTATTTCTTTCTGTTAACTGTTTTCACCTTATAGGTAAAGAGGTGAAATTCCATAAAGAGGAAGCCGTTCCAAAGCCTCTTACGATCGGTCATTATAAGCGTTCACAAAGTTCGTCAAATCGTATGAAGTCTCCATTGCATTTTGGTCATAGAAAACGACCATGGGTTATATTAGCTACCACCAACAACGCATTCCTTGATTTCACAAGAAACTGGCTTGAGAGCCTGAAGCGATGCAGCGTGTACCACGTGACCATAGTAGCCGAAGATTCCCGAACGCGGGAAGCTCTCCGCAACACGAAAGGCATCAATGTCACCATCATGATGACGAACGAGTCCGATTTACCCGCAAGACTTCTGCAGTTCGGCTCCGAAGATTATATCCGTCTCGTCAACAAGAGACCAACGTATATCTTAAGTTTCTTACGACGAGGGATCGATGTCCTCTTCAGTGATGTCGATACGGTCTGGCTGAGGAACCCTATGCCGTTCTTCGAAGGCGATTACGATGTCTACTTCGAGCGTGACATTTATAACAACGCGACGCGCCCCGATATGATCTGCGCGGGATTTGCCTACTACAGCGCCACCAACGCTTCAATTGATCTCATCTTAAAGTGGATGCAACTGATCAATGCTAAACCGAAAATCCCCGACCAACAATTGCTGAATCAATTAGTACGAAGGAAAACTGTCAGACAATCATTGAAAGTGAAGTATTTGGATCCAAGACAGTTTCCGAATGGACAAGACTATTTTAATGCAACATGGAGAAGAAAGAACGCTAATGTCCCTCCGATTGTAGTTCATAATAATTGGATTAAAGGATATGATATAAAGATACAAAGATTTAAGAAAGTTGGCATGTGGTATCTATAATGAAAGGTACAACTTAGTCTTTAAAGATAAGGTTGAGTTCTAGTCATGCGATTACTTTGTGAAAGAAAGTGTCTCAAAGCAATTGGGGAAATGTTGTTCATGTCTACATAAGAACTGGTGTATAAATTATTGTGAGGATTCGGAATCATCAAATTGGTAAGAAATTAATTTGACCCAATCTCGCTGAAAAGAAATGATTATAATGGGACTGCACACACATGTAGCATGAATGTTTAGCACGAACATTTCAGCTATTTCTCTTCATATTTCGAATAAAACAGCATTTGAAGAGTAATTCTTTTCAGGGGACATTTATACTAGAGAAAGAGAGAAACCTCACAAACTATTTTGCACCTCTTCAAAAACTCAAATTTTTCTTAAGTGTTGTACACTTCTTTTATACATAATATTGTATTTGAAAATGCCTATTTTCATTGCAGTGTGTGCCATTCCAAGAAGTACTTCTCTGTATTGTAGAGCTAGCAAGATGGAATACACCAATCGATTTTTTCTTTCAAAATGAGATTTAAAAGTTTAGGGTAGGCCTATACATGCATTTAGAATATAACTGTATTCTGTATGAATGTACTGTAAACGCCAAACTATAATAATCCAGCCTAGAGGCCAAAATAATGAGTATAGCGAAGAAATGCTAAAGTACGAAGTGAAATAAAAGTGGGCCTAAACTTGCAGAATAACTACTTAAAAAGAAATACTAAATTTTGTCATAAAACATCGTGTTTACCGTTTTTCTAAAGGAAAATAGTATACTCTTTGTTAAAAATGGTAAATTTGATAATTGTTACATAGTTTTGTTATAAAAGGCACTTTGAAGGAAATTGAAAAATCAAGCAATAGCATGGTAAACGTCGAGATCGTCACTCTATTAATTCTTGATCTCTGTCTCCGTCTCTACCTTTACTCTCCTTCTCTCCCTCTCTAGCAATCTATAAGATCTGTATTTTTACACTGTGTTCTGTTTTTTCTTTTCATAAACACGCCTTCCTATTGTAACCACCCCCCTCTCTTTATTTATCAGTCACCGTCGATCGCTTTCGTCACCTTCCTTTTCCCTATTTCTTCGTCTCTCTTTCTCTTTGGTCACCTTCCTTCTTGGATTGCTTTTCACTTCAGCAAACACATTCCCCTTTCTTGATGTGAACTCATGTTCTTTAACTCTCCCTCCCCTCTCTAACGAAACAAAAACAAACACAAATACACAAATTTGCAAATGACAAAATGTTTGGCACTTTTTATTGAGTAACATGCACATCAAATGTGGAATAGCAAAGGTGAGAAGTTCAGTAGCGAGTAGAAGATCCGAATACAGCTACGACAGCCTGGCATCTCCTCATGCTTGTCACCAGCCTGGTGATGCGTTGCTGTGGGATGAGGTTCCACTCTTCGATAAGGATCTGTCGCAACTCAGCCAGTGTAGTGTGATCTGTCACTCTGGCGCGTACAGCACGGCCAAGCTGGTCCCACAGGTGCTCGATTGGGTTCAAGTCAGGGCTGTTCGCAGGCCAATCCATCCTCGTCACTGCCTCCTCCTGCAGGTATTCGGTGATGATCCTTGCTCTGTGTGGGTGGGGGTTGTCATCTTGGAAGATGGCGTTTGGTCCAAGACTGCGCATGTATGGGATGACCTCTGGCCGAAGAATGTTGTCTCGGTATCTCTCTGCTGTCAGGTTTCCATCAACGATGATAAGCTGTGTCTTTCCCTCAGCAGATATGCCACCCCACACCATAACACTGCCTCCTCCAAACGCTGTTACCCGGTCGATGCAGCAGTCAGCGAAGCGTTCCCCACGGCGACGCCACACTTTCACCCTTCCGTCCAGTTTCCTCAAGCAGAATCTGGATTCATCTGTAAAAAGGACATTCTGCCACATTTCCCGTTGCAAACACCAGCGATGACGGGAATGACAATGCAAGGCCGAAAGTGCAGGTCTTCTTGCTGCATTGTGAGCTTTTAAATTGGCTACGTGAAGTCTGTTCCTGATGGTCTGGTCGGAGAGTCGCTTGGCAAATCTTCGATCAAATCGTCCTTGCAGGTTCCTGGAAGATAACCTTCGATTCCGCAGGGCAGAAAGGGTCATGAAGCGGTCTTCTTGTTGGGTTGTCTTCTTTTGACGACCACTCCTTGGTCTGTCCTTGACATCCCCAGTTTCCCGGAACTTTGCCAATAATCTGGAGATGGTACTGGGACTCAATCCAAATTGAGCAGCAACTTCTCTTTGGGGAATACCGGCTTCGATTTGGCCGATTGCTCGAGCCGTCTCAACATTTGATAGACGTGGCATGTTAACATACGCGAACAACTACTCTTTAAAAGTAAGCACTGCCAAGCATAAAGCTTGTGCAAGGCACATTTCATCTACCAAATAGGAAATAAACTTGTTGAATCATTCATGACCCATTCAACATCATTCACACACACCCGACATTGCAACAAAAGCAATAGACAATAGCCAAGATAGCCATTCAATTTGCAACTTTTCACTTTTGACTTTGCCCTCTATTCAGGGGTGCTGTGCATTCAAGGATGACATAACCATTACAAATGGGGCATGGATGTGAAGGGGGATAAATGAACTTTCCAATGATCTAAAAATCAAGAATGATTAAAAAGCCGCCAAAAAGATATCAAGGCTCAAAGTTGAATTGCAGAACTTTTTTTGAGGGGTTTATTTTGCACCTCTTCAAAAACTCAAATTTTTCTTTAATGTTGTACACTTCTTTTACACATAATATTGTATTTGAAAAGGCCTATTTTCATTGCAGTGTGTGCCATTCCAAGAAGTACTTCTCTGTATTGTAGAGCTAGCAAGATGGAATACGCCAATCGATTTTTTTCTTTCAAAATGAGATTTAAAAGTTTAGGGTAGGCCTATACATGCATTTAGAATATAACTGTATTCTGTATAAATGTACTGTAAACGCCAAACTATAATCTACGTTTGCCACTCTCCACCCAGGTGAAGTAAATGGGTACCCGGTAGGAAGAAAGTCCTTGAATGCCTTAGCGCCTGTCATGGCAGCTCGGCTAAAGCCGGGGTAATAATGTGATACTTTGTATTAAGCGCAGTAGAGTATATTTGTATAGTAGCTGCGCTATATAAATGGACATATTATTATTATTATTATTATTATAATCCAGCCTAGGGGCAAAAATCATGAGTATAGCGAAGAAATGCTAAAGTACGAAGTGAAATAAAAGTGGGCCTAAACTCGCAGAATAACACTGCTATTGGGCTTATTACACATTGATAGCCTGCCCTCTGTGCTACAGCACTTCTTTGGTATTACAGTATTTTCACATTTTTTATGTTTTGGAGTTTTATCATAAAAATTTGGTTATTTATTGGTTATAACATTAACAATTGTTCTAGCTATTGTTCAAACCCTGTATATCATAACAGCAGTGCTACTGGCGTGAGGGGGCAAATCAATCGGCAGTGCTATCATTCTGAAAGTGCAATAGCCTAAGCACGTACATGTACGTGGCACGCACCGTGAGGTGAGATTGAGAGCACGTACATCTACGTGGCACGCCGTGAAGTGGCTACAAAGAAATACTAAATTTTGTCATAACACATTGTGTTTACCGTTTTTCTAAAGGAAAATACAAAATAGTATACTGTTTGTTAAAAATGGTAAATTTGATATTCATTTCATAGTTTTGTTATAAAAGGCACTTTGAAGGAAATTAAAAAAATCAAGCAATAGCATGGTAAACGTCGAGCTCGTCACTCTACTAACTCTTGATCTCTGTCTCCGTCTCTACCTTTACTCTCCTTCCCCTCTCTAGCAATCTATAGATCTGTATTTTGACACTGTGTTTCTGTTTTTCTTTTCATAAACACGCCTTCCTGCCTTCTAAAAGGGTGGAAAAGTTTTTCTTCCACCCTTTTATTTTTGTCACTCCGATTTTTTTTTTTTTTTTTTTTTTTGGTGGGGGGGGGGGGGGGCAAACTGCTTTCGTCACCTTCCTTTTCCCTATTTCTTCGTCTCTCTTTCTCTTTGGTCACCCCCCTTCTGTCCCTCTCTCGTCAACCCCCCGCCGGTTTTCCACTTTCTCTCTCTTTCTCTCTCTATTTCCGAGACGTCCCTCTTTTTTTGCTTCTCCCCCGTTCCCTCTTTCGACACGTCTTTCCCTTTCCAAGACTCTTTGTCCGTCTCTATCCCTCCCTCTCAGTCTCTCGTCGACCTCTTCCATTTTCATCACTCTCCCAATCGCTGTCTGGGTCTCTCTCATATCCCCCTATCTTGCTCTCTCACACACACACACACACACACACCCACACACACTCTCTCTCTTTCCCCGGGTGTCTCCATCCTTCTCTCGCTCGTAACATTTTCTCTCGTCATTCACCATCTCCTCGGCTCAACAAAATTACATTATGCAGTTAATTCAACAAATTGTGCAAGTTTTGGAGACATGATTCAACAAGAAAAAAAGGAAATCATTCCTATATTTATTTGAAACCTAGTTTTTGACAATTGTATGCGATGTAAATATTTTCCAAACAAGGAAGGAAAGGGTGCATGTATATTCAGTATATGATAAATGCACAAATAACCAGAATCGCTCGTAGTTAGTAAATTTGTATTAAATGTACAAGCAAGACCTTATAAGAAATTTGACCTTTAGATTAGCCAGTCAGACCCAACTCCGGAAAACCGAGCACATGTATATACTCCGAAAACGGCGTATGGAGCATGGTTAATATAGAGCCCTCATCGTTCAGTGCGAGATAGTGTGTAAAAAAGACATGGGGAAAATCGTGCAATGTCGACCTGCTGTTGATATATTTTTCAAAAATAATGCTACGGATATATTTATTTCAAACGTTTGTCATTTGAAAATCATTTCATATCATTCAAGGATTTTGAAGATAATTGACACGCATCATTATTAAAAAAAATATATATATCGTTGGCTGGTTGACTTTGCAAGATTTTCCCCATACCTTTTATACACACTGTCTCGCACTGAACGATGAGGGCTCTCTATTCATACGCCGTTTTCGGAGTATACCATACCTGTGTTCGGTTTTCCGAAGTTGGGTCTGACTGTTAGCTGAAGGCTGCAGGCACGTCAAGCTACCTGTTTATGCCGTAGCCCTCTTGCGTCTAGTATTGATGTTCATAATGCATTCAATTTATCAATTTCGTACATTATATGTATAGTTATTTATTCAATATGTTCAGTTGGGGTAACCTCGCTAGTCATAAGGACCACTTATTCACAAGGACCGCTATCCATAACGCGTGACAAAATGAAATCGGTGTTGCATGGATAGCGGTCCTTTTAAATAGCGAGCAAACCATAGACAAATTACCTCGCTATTCATAGGGACCTCCATTCATAAGGACCACTATTCATAATTATTCATAAGGACTGCTATTCATAACGCGTGTTAAATGAATAACTGTTTCTATCAATAGCGGTCCTTATGAATAGCGAGCGGACCCCATTATAATTTCTGTACATGTATTCAATGTCAAGTATGTAATCGAATATGTATTCAGTTATGTATTCAATCATGGTTCATATATGTTTTCAAATAAGTATCCAGTTATGTATCTAATTATGTAACAAATATGTATTCAAATATGTATTCAACATGTTGATTGATTCATTTATGTTTTCAAATAAGTATCCAGTTATGTATCTTATTATGTATCAAATATGTATTCAAATATGTATTCAACATGTTGATTGATTCATTTATGTTTTCAAATAAGTATCCAGTTATGTATCTAATTATGTATCAAATATGTATTCAAATATGTATTCAACATGTTGATTGATTCATTTATGTTTTCAAATAAGTATCCAGTTATGTATCTAATTATGTATCAAATATGTATTCAAATATGCATTCAACATGTATAATTATGTATTATGTATGAGAACAGTACCATGCCTGCAAAAAAATAATGTTCAAAGCATTTTGCAAAAAAAAATAAAAATCAAATCAAATCAAATTGTATTTAAAAACACTGCATTATAATCTAAGTTATCTCTATATACTTTGATGATAAATTACTAGTTTTTGTCTCTATACACACAACAATTTCCTTATTAATTTTTGAAAGCAAAATAGTTAATCAAAAACATTAAAAAATGCATGTTTATTGTATTTACGAGACATAGAGTGAAAAAAAAAACAACAACAACAACTGTACGTTTAAATTCAAGACTGTCATGTCTTGGAGATAGATTTCAAAGCAATTCACAACGCTACACACTTATGAAATAAATAATACATGAATTCATAAATACGTATGGAAATAGAATTTTGAAATTACTAACGACGATCATTGTTATATACCGTATATAGGTCTACATGCATTGACAGAATATTACACTGATTAGTATAATCAGTGGCGGATTCGGGGGGGGGGTGCACTTCCAGCCCGCGTGCCCCTTTTTTTTTATTGTACGTGCCCCCCCCCCCTTTTTTGAACCAAAACCTTTTTTTTTTTGCTTGTCAGAGAAATATGGCGGGAAACTGGAACCCCATACCCCACCCCCCCCCCTCCCCCACTGAGCGACTTTTTCGAGAGCTGGCAAGACCAAAAAAATATGGTTATACCTTTTCCAAAAGTTCACAAACCTGCATTTGTTGCGTGCCCCCCTCCCCTTATACAAAATCCTGGATCAGCCCCTGATCTAAAATCTGATAAAAGATAGAACAGCAACTGAATATCTAAATTTGTGATGGAACAAACTCAAATGGGCATCTGTATAATGTGAATTAATATCCATTTGTTACACAAATTAAGACAGCTTTATCTCTTCAGTTCACAAAAGGGTTTTTTTAATCTTGTGATCATATTCAACGGAAAGTTTGATGCATATCATACGGGATCACAGTTACAGATTTTTATTGATTTTGCAAATATTTTAATTTTTATCTTTTGTCAGATTTTCTTCTACTTCAGTTTCTTCAATTATCAGTGTTGATTTATTTAAAGCAACTTGATATTCGATGAACCTCCCCTTTAACCTGTTGTTTAAGGCAGAAATAAAATTCACTGATTTGAATTTTGAAATCAAGATTTAAATCAGTCCCTAACAAGAGGTTCATATTGGTAAGGAATGTGTTGAAGTATATAAATAAACTAGAAAGGCCGTCAAAGGCGGCAGACCCACGCCTTAGCGGCGCTACAGAGTAGTTGCAATACTATACTAATATATGGGATCAAAACTACAAGGTTACACAGAAAATACAAATCGTACATCTTTCGTTCAACTAGCAAAGTGATATGAGGCTATCTGTCTCTAACGTTAGTGAGAGGCCGACTCAATACTAGCCTCTTGTCGAGGCTCTGGCGCTGTTGAAATCTTTGGCGATATGGAGGCAAAATTTCTGGCGAGCGAAGCGAGCCAGAAAGACCGAGGCGCTTGCGCCGAGGGCCTCTTGACACCCGATCTGAATTTCTTTTGTATTTCATTGTTTTGACGAATATTCCGACCAAATTTTGGTCGGTGAAAATAATCCAATAAGCGCGAGTTAGCATGACGTAATGTTAAATATTCATGACTCGACTGCACGCTATTTCTTACATATTAATTAATCGCAGCCCAAAATGGCGTTCAACGTTTCTTCCACGACGAGTGATGACGATATTTGTAAGAGCTTAGAATATGCCGCTAGAATGTTGAAGATTGACAGATTCAAAGATTTGCAAGTTGATGCAATCAAATCTGCACTTAAAGGACAATATGTTTTTGTGAATCTGCCTACTGGCTATGGAAAAAGTGTTATTTTTCACGCGCTACCGCTCTGTGCTGATTACCTCCGTGGGCCAGGGATGGAGAGTGAGACTGCTGCATGCTTCGCGTGGGCCAGGCGGATCCCCCGGGGCCTTGCCGGGCAGTGAAGTTGCTGGTAACTTTTTGGTTACATCAGAATTGATGGAGATGCATCTATTGTTGAACGGTGACTTTTATTGCCCATTCTTCATTATTTGTAAATATATGATGATCTCTTGAGAAATATGTACATTTGTCTTATTTCAAATTACCATGGTTTGTAAGCTAGAGATCGAATTCTTCATAATGTGCTTGTCTGTGAATGTATTTTGAGCAAGAGATTTACGTAATTCCCCCCCCCCCCCCCCCCAAAAAAAAAAAAAAAAAAAAAAATAGACTAGTCCAGAACTGAAGTAAGAAATCCTTGAGATTTCATTGGCCAATTTGCTGGGTGATCGCCGCGGTTATCTAACTATTCACGTTTTCATGCATAATTCAGTAGGAAATCGTGCCTCATGAATATATAATTCAGGTCGGGTGTGAAGAGGCTCCTCCTAGGGAAACGTTTAGAATTAGAATGTCTTTTTGATCGTACGTATTTTTACAAAAAAATCCAAAAAAGATCATAAGAAATTTCCGAGAACTCACCAGTGTTTGTGTGTATCCATTGTCATGCCATATCTGCGTGACAAGAAGAGGCATGGATACACACAAACACTGGTGAGTTCTCGGAAATTATTAGTTGACACGATTTATTTTATTATGTTTTGTTACAGGAGAAATAGACCTGCGCTTTGAACTTTATTAAGAAAGATCAACATAGAATTTAAATGACAATGTCTTCTATGCTGGGCATAAATTAAAATGTTCTTCATTTTCTATAACCAAAGGCTTCCAGTGCCGTATATAGAGAGAGTCTGGCCAACTCGGTTCCAGTTTGGTAGCAACATGGCGTATATTCCTTTGTTATGTAAGCTTGCAACAAAGGAATAAGCGCCATGTTGTTACCCAACTGGAGCCGAGTTGGCCAGACTCTATCTATATACGGCACTGAAGGCTTCTACTAAAGAGCGACCTCACTTTCATCCAATGGTAGATATCGATGATTGTGACGGATTCACGGTAAAATCTCTGTCGTATACTACAATTTCATTAGTTTCCGTTGTTATACTAAGACCCTTTCCCTCAGACAGTCCCCAAAATGTAATATGTCCTCCAAAAAGAAAAAGATCCTACCAAGTAATACATTTTGAGAAATTAACATAATGCTCATTTTACGTGTTGCAGCCACTGAGGATGTTGTCCTCCGCTAAATCACAGTGACATTACCGATTGGGTCCATTTGAAATTCCAATATGTAGAGTGATTACGACTTTTTAAAAATAATTGCTTGTCTAATCTCATTCAAACTTTCACCAATCTGTTCCTTTGATTTTCTCCTTTTCTTCAGAGCAACTTGCATTTAAGGTTGGATTTAATTTCCGTTTAAAGGGTGCCACTCTCGTACCATGCTATGGGAAGTGGGGAGTAAATTAAAGCAGATAATATTCTCTGATTTTCTTTTTTACTCGAATGCAACGTAATTTCCTTAAGGTGATATGTTGACTTGGCAAACTGTGGCATACCGTCTAGTACATGTATGGTCGTGCATTCTACCATTCTCCGTCGCTATCATCACACACCCATTAAGCCCATAGTTATCGTCTGGTTGAGTGTCCTCCCAATCTGAAAGAGAACAAATATGTGGCAATAATAATAAAGTAGCATGCGATAATCTGACATAAGAGTAGCATATCCAGAATCCTCTCGCAAGCATGGTAGCGGTGTACTGAAAATTTCCTGGATCCGCCAATGTACATGTATTAACCAAAATCTGGACGTATTTATTGGTATTGATTATAAACGTCCACAAAATAGTCCATCCGGTATTAAAGCAACAGTGTTTTATCGGGTTGGGGGATAGGGGATCTTTTAGTTTTTATTTAGGGAATTGCCCAGTTTTGACCAAGAAGTAGAAGGTCTTGGCAGTCAAAATTAAAAGAACGTGTTATTAGAAATAAGTCCATAAAGGCATTTAGCCCATGCTCCAATAAATCAAGGCACATTTGCTGACGTAGGCGTGCGTCATTGAGTGGCGCACTTTGTGACGTGACAATAGCATCGCACAAAAAAGTGAATGCAGAATAAACAGTACATCCATTAATTGCGTTACAATAACAGGTGCATGCAGTAATGCCCGTTTAAGAAGAGGTGTCATTTTGACATTGTTATTGTTGTGAGTCAAATTAGATATTCAATGTTATCTTTGCAATCTTTATTTTGTATTTCCATTTCCCGCGATGCCACTCTCATATAGTGCGTCAAAGACTGCGACCGTCGCTGACACAGTTCTACATGCATGAGAAAAATGGCGTTTCGTTGAAATGCGTGCAGCGTGCCTGAAGCGTTTAGATCCGTCATGCTCTTAGCAATGACGCTCATGGCGCTGTGCAAAAAGTTACAATCATGCTCTACTTAAAATTATTAAAGGAGAATGAAACCCTGGGGAAATATCCATTTTAATGAAAAGATAGTAAAGAGAGAAGCAATTTATAAAAAGTTCCATCAAAATCGGTTAAGAAATTAAAAAGTTGTGAAAGTTTGAAAAGTCTCGATTTACTTTCTATGGCGATCCTCAAATTGGCTATTTGCTTCAATGTGGCAGGTTTTTGTGGACAACTCTCCATATGTTTTGTACACAAAATTTCAGATTTTCTCCATTATCTCTCAAGGTACAGCTTGTCTCTTTTTTAGCTCTATGTATATCATGGTAACATGTATTTTACACAACATATGTTGAGGTCACAAAGAGACAAGTAGCATCTTTAGAGATAATGGAGAAAATCTGAAATTTTGTGTACAAAACATGGAGAGTTGTCCACAAAAACCTGCCACATTGAAGCAAATAGCCAATTTGAGGATCGCCATAGAAAGTAAATCGAGACTTTTCAAACTTTCACAACTTTTTCATTTCTTAACCGATTTTGATGGAACTTTTTTAAAATTGCTTCTCTCTTTACTATCTTTTCATTAAAATGGATATTTCCCCAGGGTTTCATTCTCCTTTAAAGGCAAAGTTGATTTCTAGTCATGCGATTACATTGCAAAAGAAACTGGCTCAAAGCAATTGGAAAATATTGATTTCGATTGCGTCAGTACCTATGCTCATGGCAACCAATGGCAAATGCTAGTCTCGTCCAACCCCCCCCCCCCCCCCCCCCCCTCCAACAGTGACAAGAAATCTCCGCCTATGCTAATTGTACCTGTGAAGGAAATTATCTCATAAATGCAGTTATTAAAAGTATTGTTAGGACTGGGTTTTTTTTCTCAATCACTTCTTCAAAGATATCACGACGTAAGACCAGTCACTGACGCAGTCCTACCGTCAGTAAATGATGCCATCACAGCCGGCTCAATTAGCGCAGGTACTGACGCAAACGAAATGACACCTCTTGTGAGCCGGGCTTAAGTCCAGTAAATCATGAACCTCTAAACTCACTTCTGTATTCACTCGTAGTACTTGCCCGGTCTTTGTAACACACCCACGGCCCACTGAAGGCATTGCAGTTCATCCAGACCAACGTCGAGGTCACATTAGGCTGAAGAAGCACGTACTCTTCTGTGCTCTCTATGAAGAGCAGGGACGGACCGACCTCATCTCCGTTGCCAAGGATAACCACATCCAGACCTTCGCAGTAATCATGAGCAGATGACCATGTCGATGTTGCACTGTCATCAGCGATCAGGAAACATTTTGTTACCCCATACACCCAACCAAACGGGCAGATTTCTAAATTATTGGAGATTGAAGGAGAAATAACAGACAACACACGCGGATTTCATTAAAGAAAACTTAACGAGAAAAATAAACTTCTCTCTCTGCCGAAATGGCCTTCACTATAGGCCTCCTGGGCAGGCTTCACTTGAACAAGATTAAATAACGCCCCGATATCCGATACACATACGGCAAGGAATTTTGATGATTATGATAGAATAGACCTGACAAGAATTTCTTAAAAGAATGTATTTTTATCTAATTGTTATTCAGTAGGGCCTACATGATACATCCCATACCCCGATATGCAAACGGAAGTCTAGACTACATTATAAAAAAAGTTTGACACGAACTAACACGAGGTGTCGTTGTGTCGAAATAATACCTGTTCACGCACCCAGAGAAAACAACAAAAAAATCTGCTATAGGAATCTGATCATTTCATACTTCAATTTAATTCAAAACTCAGGGAGACAACCGCTTTTGGAGGACAATGGACGTCCTTAAAGAGAACATGTTCTGAATCAGCGAGGAGGTATGACAACGCTGCTGTCTACACCGCTGCAGATACCAGTGGAGCATTTCATCAAGTGTTTTGTCAGTGATTTTTACCGACAAATTGCTCTCAGCCAATCAGATACAAGGATTTCAGTAGCTTGTAACAGTTGTCGGTAAAAATCACTGACAAAACACTTGATGAAACGCTCCCCTGACAGATTTGGCTTGGATGTCTTCATAAATCATATAGAATTGACCATGGTATATTAAACCTGACAACCTTTTAAACATGATCTGTGATACCTGCAGTTTCGGGACATCCAGGAGAGCGTTTCATCAAGTGTTTTTGTCGGTGATTTTTACCGACAATTGTTATAAGCTACTGAAATCCTTGCATCTGATTGGCTGAGAGCAGAATTGTCGGTAAAAATCACTGACAAAAAACTTGGTGAAATGCTCCCCAGATCTTCAGCCCCCAAGAGCTGCAGCCCACGGCACCGATAACGTCTGTCCAGTAAACCCCTCATGAAAGTTGATAGAAGGCTCGCGAGATCGATATTGTAGATCTCGTACGCTGTCGGTCTCATGTAGATTTGCAGTTTTCGCAATGACACACATCAGACTTCTCTCCTTCTAGCTATCCCGGCTTTCTTATCATCTTTCCTGCCCCCCCCCCCCCCTCTCCCCCGGCCGTATTTGTCTGTTTCACAACATTTCTGTTTTTGTCTTTTCTGCAGTACTGTTCAGACCCGTGTTTTTCTTTTTTTTTTTTTTTTTTCCTTTTTTTTTCTCTCTTGTCTTGTCTTTTTTTTCTTTTACTCTCTCTCTCTCTCTTATTAGTAGTACTAGAATTGACATGCGATGGCAGCCATCTAACCAGACAGACACTTTTTACCACTCCATACGATATTCAAAAAACCCTAGATGTTCTTGTTCTTTTCAACTTTCAGCAGTTAAGAGTGTGCATCGTTCTCACCTGGATAACATTTTGAATCAACTTGCCTCCCAAGAATCAAAGGAAAACTGAATGTTGGACCAAGCTGTCAAGTCAGTAGTATACAGAATTCAGAAGGTTGTGAGAGCTTTGGAATTTGAAGGTTGGCGAATCGACGATCTTGGACATGTTTACAAATGGAAAACTGTGTTGCATTTGACCCGGAGAGGCCTACGGATGCCTTATAATACGTGAAAATTCCAGTATATACCCCACTTCCAGCAAAGAATCGCAAAAGAAAACACAATGAGCTTTTATAAACCCTCGCCCTGCAAATCAAAGTTTAAACCTTTAACTTTTCAATTAATATATTCTTGAAACAATTTTAATTCGGGAAATTAATGCGTTTTTGGACTAAAGTTGGACCTAAAATCATCCAAAATTGGAGAGACTATGGCGCTTTGGCACAAAAAAGGGCCATTCTCCGAAAAGGGGCGCCAAAAGGATATTTTTGTGTCGCCAACATTATCCAGGCTATAAACCACTGGTTTGTTCATCAGGAAACCTATTTTTAAATTTTATTGATACTTAAGAATATAAAGAGTAAAATTAGTATCAACCAAGGTCACAATACGCCATGAAAATATTATATATATCAGCGAGAAGCATATATATGTTTATTTTACCCATGTCGCCAGCGAACTATGTGATTATGTTTCAGGCCTCTGCTCTTTACTGTTATATCAAAATCATGTATTTTGTTTACCATTTTATAGTTCCTTCGGCGCCTAAAGAAGAAAACATATTACTTACCAAAAAGAGATTCGTATATTTTTTGTTGCGATCTTAGCGACGGTGTCTCCGAATCGCGATAAGATAAGTTACTTTTTGTATTGACGGCCTAAAAAATTGAAGACAATGACGTACTGATGTGGATTGAGGTGTGGTCAATGAAGTCCATCTCAATATTATATAAATAAAAAAAGTGTGTATTGAATCTCTATAATAATAGATATATTCAGATACAAAGTTTTTGAAGGTGTATGTTACGATAAGCAGAAATAATATACGTTACTGAAACTCTGCTCCATTACAGAAAAAGTACATTATTGACAAAGTTATAATATATTTTGCTTTAAAACATCATACACTACCTTTCGTCACACATGGGAATTAAGAAGGTAAAGTTTTTTTTTCTCGTCAAAACACAAGGTGGAAACTAAAGGCCATCAAATACGTTACCCTTGGCTCTCTCTGAATGTAAAAATAGACGTGAAAATGTAAAATACGTCAATAGTGTAAGCTTTAATGTACCAAAATACTTGTTTGGATGATTAATCACATAATTTGTTTAAAGAAAGGAGTTTTAGTTAGATTAAATAAGATTTGTGTCAGATACGTTACCACCATTAAAGTATTGTTCCTTAGCTTTAAAAAGTTAAAAAGTAAAATTCATTAAAGAACATGTGAAAATACTTTAATACATATACAATGCTTTTGATATCAATGCAACGTTATTATTTGAGATATTTTATTATTTTTGAAAACTTTTTGAAGGGGCAGAGCCAATTAAACTAGCCTTGTGAAATAACGTTGTATTTATAAAAAAATTAAATCGTCAGGAAGACTTATAAGTCTACTAAGCTAAAAGAGATCTCTGGATGGTTATTGTTTGTATGCATGGTTGTAGTGATTTCAATTCTGGAAAAAACATGGTACATGTAGAATAATGCACATGGATTGCCATGTCGACATAATACATTTAACGTATGTTACCTTGTATATTTTTTCTTTGCCTCGGAGGCATAGTTTATTCAGGGTCAAAGGTCAATGACCTTTTTCAAAATCACTAAAATTAGTATTTCAAGAAAGGAAAGTGGTATATGCATGATTCTGGTGTCAAAATGCTTAGAACTAGGAAAGAAAATGATGTAGAGCAATTACTGACTATACAAATCAAATGATCAATGACCTTTTTCACAAAATCACTAAAAATGGTATTTCAGGAAAGAAATATGGTATATACATGTACCTGATTTCGGTATCAAAATGCTCAGGAATTCGAAAGAAAATAATTTAGAGTAATAACTATTAGATTAAAGTCTTGACCTCTAAAGTTAAGGTCAAAGAGGGTGAAAGGTCAAAGTTCAAAATTGATGCTTTATCATATATCAACATGGTATTAAGAAAATTATGCTAATTAATTATGCTACTGTTTCAAGTGTGAGCAGAGAAATCAAAGTGGCTAATAACTACTCGTTCCTAATTGTTCTGGCAACAACAGGAAAAATTGGTTATTCCAAAAGCAGATGATGAGGTGAAATTCTTTGTCTTCGACCACTGTGTTAATCACGAAACTTAAATTGAGCAAGCATTTGGTACAGCTTATTAGTATAAAATATATTATGTCCATAATCCTAGGTATTCATAATCCTAAAATAATTCTTTGCCAATCTTTTGATTCATTCAATCCTGATCAAGATAACGTTGGCCTGGTCAGTCTAGATCGGCATGGGTAAATAGGGACAGCCTCCCTATAATCTACCTTGATCGACATTGCTCTGAGTTCTTGCACAAGTAATATTAGAATGTAAAAAATATCCTTTGCCGATCCAGCCTGAGCAGGTCTATTGAACAGAGTTTACCGATTGGCAGTAGAACCTTGCATAATTATCAACAATTTGAAGAACACTGCTCGCAGCATACAACCTGGGCTTATAACTTCTAGTAACTATTGACAACACAATAAAAATCAACGATACTTATGGGGTGTTGCAAGAAAGTTGCAATCAATTGCAAATTGTAAAGCAAATTAGAAAAACCATTCTGAATGGTTAACGGTCTGCCCATTCAAGAAGATGCGCTTGCAACAATGATTTTGATTGGTCAGTACCGATCAGTTGCAACTTGCAATCAATCGCAACTTTCTTGCAACACCCCATTAGTCTGTTTCCTCTTCATCACTTCCAACTTCACCATCTATGAGTTCTGTTCCACTGGAGCAATGTCCAGAGCACACCCCACATGCAGATGCACATGACATACCAGCTTTCAGGCAGCTACATTTCATGTTTTGACAATGTCTCTCCCCTTCTTTGCAGTTGCAGCAAATTCCTTTTAGAAGGTTGTCTGGGGCAATACTACCAGACAACATCTTCGGTCTCATTCCCATCCTCTTCCTTTGGGATCAAGAATAGAGGTGTCCAGATGTTTCCACACAGCGACTTGAAGATGTACGCGAAAGGAATGCTGAGCTGTTGCATCGTCCGTTGGTGGGAGCCTGTCAGGATCAATTTTGCCCTTGGCTGCTTGCTTCTTGAACTTCATATAGCGAGACGGTTCTAGGGGAGTACCCTCACAGCCATATGTGATTTGCATTGCAGTTGATCCAGCTGATCGAATCTCGGAGTCAGTTGAAATGTTACTTGTGAATGCAGTGATGACACTGGCAGGAAATCTGCATTTGTAGAGAGAACATTTGGCATGTCCATGAATGCATGACACAGTGTCGTTTCCCGACCAGCCATACTGGAAGAGAAAATTCTTCTCGATCCCCAATGTCTATGGTAGAGATGTCGTAGAGACCATCAAAGTCTGCTTGGAAATATAAATTAGTACATTGGATAGGCCTATGAGGATCTTGATAATGAGTCACCGGTAAAGAGCATGAAAACATCAAATAAATTCAAAAATCTTGCTGACCTTCAGAAGAAAGTAAGTGTAGGGGACAAGAAGATCTCATGGACATACCAAATGTTCTCTCTACAAATGCAGATTTCCTGCCAGTGTCATCACTGCATTCACAACTAACACTTCAACTGACTCCGAGATTCGATCAGCTGGATTAACTGCAATGCAAATCACATATGGCTGTGAGGGTACTCCCCTAGAACAGTCTCGCTATATGAAGTTCAAGAAGCAAGCAGCCAAGCAGCCAAGCAGCCAAGGGCAAAATTGATCCCTACATGCTCCCACCAACGGACTATGCAACAGCTCAACATTCCTTTCGCGTACATCTTCAAGTCGCTGTGTGGAAACATCTGGACACCTCTATTCTTGATCCCAAAGGAAAGGGGATGGGAACTGGATTCCAAAAGAAAGCTAAGACCGAAGATGTTGTCTGGTAGCATTGCCCCAGACAACCTTCTAAAAGGAATTTGTTGCAACTGCAAAGAAGGGGAGAGACAATGTCAAAACATTAAATGTAGCTGCCTGAATGCTGATATATCGTGTGTATATGGATGTGGGGTGTGCTCTGGGCATTGCTCCAGTGGAACAGAACTCATAGATGATGAAGTTCGAAGTGATGAAGAGGAAGCAGACTAAGTATCGTTGATTTTTATTGTCTTGTCAATAGTTACTAGAAGTTACAAGCCCAGGTTGTATGCTGCGAGCAGTGTTCTTCAAATTGTTGATAATTATGCAAGGTTCTACTGCCAATCGGTAAACTGTTCAATAGACCTGCTCAGGCTGGATCGGCAAAGGATATTTTTTTACATTCTAATATTAATTGTGCAAGAACTCAGAGCAATGTCGATCAAGGTAGACTATAGGGAGGTTGTCCCTATTTACCCATGCCGAGTTAGACTGACCAGGCCAACGTTATCTTGATCATGATTGAATGAGTTAAAAGATTGGCAAATAATTATTTTAGGATTATGAATACCTAGGATTATGGACAATATATTTTATACTAATAAGCTGTACCCAATGCTTGCTCAATATAAGTTTCGTGATTAACACAGGGGTCAATGACCTTTGACCCAAAGACAAGGCATTTCACCTCATCATCTGCTTTTGGAATAACCAATTTTTCCCGTTGTTGCCAGAATAATTAGATAGGAATTAGCCACTTTGATTTCTCTGCTCACACTTGAAACAGTAGCATAATTTTCTTAATACCATGTTGATATATGATTAAACATCAATTTTGACCTTTGACCCTCTTTGACCTTAGCTTTAGAGGTCAAGACTTTAATCTAATAGTTATTACTCTAAATGATTTTCTTTCGTATTCCTGAGCATTTTGATACCGAAATCAGGTACACGTATATACCATATTTCTTTCCTGAAATACCATTTTTAGTGATTTTGTGAAAAAGGTCATTGACCTTTGACCTCAATTTTGGAGGTCAAGATTTGATTTGTATAGTCAGTAATTGCTCTACATCATTTTCTTTCCTAGTTCTAAGCATTTTGACACCAAAATCATGCAGATACCATATTCCTTTCTTGAAATACCAATTTTAGTGATTTTGAAAAAGGTCATTGACCTTTGACCTTGAATAAAACAAGTTCCCCAACCTCTATCACTCCTTCCTTTTTTTGGTAGTTGTCCATACCCATACCTACCCAAATCAGTTGAAATTAGCTTCTTTTAAATTTTTTCACAGATTGGTTCAATATAGTGCTAATTTAGGGTTACTAGCAATCAAATTGATGATTTTGTTCTATCTGAAAAATGTTACATATCTAATCAATGAGTTAATATAGTTTCGGAGACTACAGTGTGCATTAGATGTCAAGTTTCGTTCATCATACATTTCAAACAGAATTATAATTATGTTTTTGCGTTAATTTAAGGCGATTACCCAAGGCTATAAATATGATTGTTCTTGGTGGATATAACATTTGGGTGTAAAACAAAATACAAGAGTGATTTTATCATCATATTGATATATAACTCTCAGTAACGAAATTTTGTAGTAGATGTATGTCAAATACGTTACCATATCTACGTGACCGTATATCTTCTTTTCACTCGGTGGTAATCAATTTGATGATTTTGTTCTTATCTGAATAATGTTACATTATATAATCAATGAATAGAGCTACATGGACTACATTGTGCATTAGAAATCAAACGTTTCGGTCATACGTTTCAAACAGATATAATTATGTTGTTGTCTTAATTTTGTTCATCTATGCACGTATGTTATTGATGAATATATATATGACTTTGCACTTACTGAGCTAGTTTATGGTGATTATCCAAGGTTATGAATGTTATTGGTGGATAATACATTTTGATGTAAGATAAAGTGCAAGTGTGAGTTTATCATCATGTTGATATATAACTCACAGTAAAGAGGTTTGGTAGTAGAGGTCTGTCAGATACGTTACCATATTTTTCTTTCCTTTTAATCCAAGGTGTATGAAATATAATGTAAAAAGTTCTTGCAATTAGCTTTCTATAATAATTTCAATACTTATGCATAGCATTTAATATGTTATCAATGAGATACAAGATCTAAATGTATTAGAGATATAAAATGCAATTCAGGGTTATGCATTTTATACCAAAATAGACTATTTTTTCGCGCTAATTTTGACCTACACACTTCAAACATCAGTCTTTTTTGTATCTGGACCAATCAAAGTTTAGTTAAATTTTTATAACCATGTGTGCATATTAGTAACGTTTACTTTTAAATACATATTTACATGAATGATCCATAAATGATACACCCTCAACAATTTTCTTGTTTATAGCTGACTTGTAACGTATCTGATTGGTGGTAAATATATGTCAAACAGGTGTTCGAGTTCGATACCATATCTTGAAAAATATGGGGCTGTTAAAAACGGTTACAGCCCTATAGCTAGAAGGTCCGATAGTTAGCGGATCCGATAGACCGACACCCAATAGATAGAAGGTTTGATAGACCGAATGTACGAGAGGGTCCAATAGACAGACGGTTGTATAGACCGAATCGGCGGAGGGTCCGATAGTCCGAAGGTTCTATAGATCGAATGTCCAAAGGGGTCCGATAGTCAGAAGGTCCGATAGATAGAAGGTTCGATAGTCCGAATGTACGAGAGGGTCCAATAGCCAGAAGGTTCTATAGACCGAATCGGCAAAAGGGTCCGATAGTCCGAAGGTTCAGTAGGGGTCCGATAGTTAGAAGGTCCAATAGACCGACAGTAACGTAAAAAAGGTAAAATAAGTGGATACAATATGTTTTTAATAGTTTTATCTCATAAAAGGAAAAGGGTAATGCCTTATCTTCTTCTATGTGTTTGGTAATAATAAACCGATGCACTAGGTCTGTAGGCCCACCCTCCCCCCGTCCCCCCCCAAAAAAAATGGGGAACTTATTTTAAAGTTTTGTTTTATACATATTCAACATGTTAAAAATATTTTTATCAGGGCATCATCATCACCGTGGGGCGGGGGTGGTCCACCCATGCAGCTCAGCCCCCCCCCCCGGTTAATTCTGCCACTAAACCGATGTATTGGTAATGGGGAACGCTGACCATTTTTTGAAACATGGAAATCTAATTATATGGTGCACACTAAAGCCCCGAGGCCCATCATGCCCGAAGCATTTTTTTCTAGTCGAGCAAGATTTATTTATTTATTTATTTATTTATTTCTGATATCTATACAGGGTGACTCATTATCACCAATATTGGTGGTCTTCCATGAGGCCCTGATAGAAATAGTAAGTAACAATAATAGCCAACAAAATCATGAAAATAAACTCATAACCAAAAATAAATAAGAACATACATAAATATATATATATACATGTATATACAAAGAATATGGTATCCTCGTAATCAAAATTGGTTTTACGAAAATGTTGAAATTATTGCACATTCCTATCATCTTAATTCATAATGTATAGACCATATATAGAAAATAACCATTTATATATGGGTTATTTTGAAATGGCATTGTATAATTTTGAAAGTACATACACGAAGTATAAAGACTACTTTAGCTCAGTATAGAAACAAAATTGTTATATACATATTTACAAAACATATTATAGGGTAGTATACTTATTCAAAGATTACACAATGATTGCATGTAATATAGTATAACAATCGAATGTACAGTGTCTCTTATGAAACAATAAAATGCAAATTATTTATTGATTATAAATGATATGAAATCATTCATACATTTTGAAAAGCATTATGTCATCGTACATTTTTGGGCAAAGAAACAAACCATCAAACATATTTTGCAAATCAGGGCAACAAAAAATGACATATTACTGATGAAGACAAATATAAAATAGCATCAAGTGAAATTTTCTAGCAATAAGAATGAATATGACTCATTTACCATGCTGTTATGTAAACACATCAAACCAATCCTTTGTTTTCACAAGAGAATGCGTAGAAATGCGATAAGGAATGAGAGTAAAACTTCAGCTAAGAAACTGAATAAAATTTCTTATTGCGAACAGATTTTGCAAGATCTTTTGAACATATATTTAAAAGTGTTCACAGAGCTTGCCATTTTTAGTGATCTGTCCAACTGATTCCATGCTATAATTGAAGATACGAGGGGGCTATGTTTAAAGCATTCTGTTTTATACTTTGGCACAGAAAGTAAACCTTCATCTGCCTGCCTCGTATGATACTGATGAATGTCACTTACTTTAACTAAACTTTCTTGTAAATAGGATGGTGCCAAATTGTGTGTACACTTGAACATCATAGTAACATGCTGAAATTCAAATCGTTTCTCAATTGGCATCTATTTCAGATTGCTAATTAATTCACTTGATGGAGTCTCATAACTTTTGTTTGAAATTATTCTATCAGCTCGTTTTTGAACTTTCTGAAGCTTATACGTTTGTTCCTGATATCGATTTGACCACACAGAGGAACAATAATCAAAGTGAGGCAACACGAGTGCATTATACAGCATCTTTAAAGATGTTAATGGTAAATAATCCTTCGCTCGTTTTATTACACTGACATTTCTCTGCGTTACCTTTGTTACTTTGTCAACGTGTTTGGACCAATTCAATTCTTCATCAATTAATATACCAAGACATTTGGCGACATTAAGATGAGGAAAGGGGGGGGGCCTTCTAACACAAGTGTTTTTTTTTAAACAAAGAAATGCTATGGGGTGCACACTTTATAGTTGGATTTTCATTAGAAGTAACAAAAGATAAGATTCTGACAACAAACGATTCTGACCGATGAAATGAAATTGTTTCAATTAGGCCCTACCACGTTCTTGGGGGGGGGGGGGGGGCGTTTCCATTTTTTTTTGAGGGATGATATTTTCCTACCAGCTATGGATGTCAGCTTTTATCCTTTTTTGAATGTTCACCGCCCTTGTGGCAAATTTTAGTCTGTGGACTCTGTCGGGTAAATTATACCATTTTTTTGGGGGGGGGGGGGGGTGGGGGAATTCGAGAATTGTCGGATACCACACTGCCCGAATATTATGATATTCGGGTTTCTTGTTGCTGCAGGACGTAAGAGGTGCTTGCTGCAAGAAACAATCTAGGCCTAGTTTCTTGATTGTACAAGCGAGCAAAGCGAGCGAACGAGAGAGAATTTTGTATCCGAGAATAGGTTCTAGCGTATTGTTATTCCGTTCTCATAATCTGTGTAACATGTTATCGGCATCTTCCGTTCTCATATTGGGAAGAGACTTTAGGACAACGTGCCGCTTGATTCCTTTCAGTTATGTTGCTAACATTCTTTTAGTAGAAAAATAGCATAACATTAGCTAGAGATTCAAGATGCAAACCAAATAACTTCATAAGAATATGACTTATTAATATAATTGGCATTGGTTTATATACATAAATATGGCGATTATATTAAAAACTAATATCAATAATGAAAATATAATGGGCATTGGTAAATAACCCTAATAATGCTAGTGAGCGAAGTTTTTGAATTTTTGTTTTCTTCTCTTTCCTTTCTGATTTCTTTTCTTTTTCTCTTCTTTTCCTTTCTTTTCTTTTCTTCTTTCCTTTTTTTCAACCTCTTCCTTTTTTGCCTTTTCTTTGGTTGGAACCCCCTTTTCAGGCATTTTAACCACTTATTTTTTACCCACTTATAATTTTATCCACTATTTTACCCTTTTTATGTATTTATTGTCGGTCTATGGGACCTTCTAACTATCGGACCTCTACTGAACCTTCGGACTATCGGACCCTTTTGCCGATTCGGTCTATAGAACATTCTATCTATCGAACCCGACTATCGGACCCGTTGGTCATTCGATCTATAGAACCTTCGGACTATTGGACCCTCCTGCCGATTCGGTCTATAGAACCTTCTGTCCACTGGACCCTCTCGTACATTCGGTCTATCGAACCTTCTATCTATTGGGTGTCAGTCTATCGGACCCGCTAACTATCGGACCTTCTAGCTATAGGGATGACCCCGTTAAAAACAACCCACTGACTGTTCTGTGTTCTCAAAGTATTAAAGTTTCCGAATTCAAATGAGTTTTATGGATTTTCTTGTGTTGAATTTTTTCAATTTGTCCAACCCTTTTGGTGCCTTTTTGCGAGGTCTGCTGACATTGCTCAATGGAAATGAGCCTCAATCACTTATTCTTTGTTCTATCCATTACCCTCGCGCGCGAAAAGATTGTAGAGCGGTCATGGTTTTGAATGATATGAAACTTATTTTGATTGGATGAAAGGAACTTAGGGCGTTTTTCTTGTCAAATCAGAGCAAGTTTCTTATTTGTGATCAAGAGCCGTATCATTCAATGACGTGCGCGAGCTTTCCTTTGTACAGCAATTCAATAGGCTTATACGGAAAACGCACGCACAATGCACACATTTGAGGATTAGCTGTCGGCGAGTGTACACACACCGGACCGCTCCGCCAAATGCAGCATTTATGGCTAAAGTTTTCCATATGAAGAAGAACAAGGATCTGGAAGGAAGGATGTAGAAATGGGAAAAGCATACAATGAATTACACAGAAAGTAGTGCATCAAGAGGCCGAGGTTGGTATCCCTGAACCAACTGGCGACCAGGAGGAGGACTGCATCAAGATCGTAGAGGACATCCTCAAGTCCAAGTTCAAGTATTATGTCAAAATGTTGATCTTGTGTTATATTCATTGCATATTTAACTGGTCCATTATTGGTATAGCTGAAACTTGGCTAAATGCAGAATCTCCACCTCTTTTTGCATTAGATGATTTAATACAAAGACGTTCGCAAAGACCGGTCAAATGGCAAGGGTGGTGGAGTAATGTAGTATATATCAGATTCTCTATCATTTATACCTAGGGATGACCTCTCATTCCCGAGAAGTACTGCTGAATTTATTATTTGTTGAGGTTAATCTTCCAGTGGGAAAGAACTTTGTAGTTTGTCTTGTATATAGACCACCATGCGCAGATGTGGCTAATTTTCTTGATGATCTCTTATATGTTAACTGTCAATTCCTCTGGTAAATCTGTCCTTGTGATGGGCGATCTTAATATTGATCTGTCAAGCAAAATTCCTCACTCCCTTCGCTTCCAAAATATTTTAGATTCAAATGCATTCAGTATAATGATTGATAAGCCGAACAGGATTAGTGATCACCCGTCCTCATTGTTAGATAACATTTTTATAAAGACATCTCAGGTCGTTTCCAGTCTGGCTTGTTTTATTCTGAAATATCTGACCATCTTCCTGTGTTTTACATATTTCATGATTTTCAAACCAATGTTTTTCCTAAGAAAAGAGATGTAAGGGAGCGAAGAATTACTGATGAAGGGGTCTTTCGTCTGAACACAGATTTACTGTCAGAAGATTGGGATGATGTTCTTGCCTGTGATAATGTGATAGGGCTTATGCTATTTTTTTGACCACATTTCATTACATTTTCCAGATGAAAAATCTAAGAACGAGAAAAGAGGATTACATCCATATAGGGGTATTCTTCAATCAATAAAAATGAGAAAAAGTTTTTATATAAACGTAGTATTAAGAATTGAACGCATAAACATATTGACAAATCCAAGAAAATATCGGAACGTCAGTTATATGTTACTCATATTACTCCACACAACTTGAACAGCCAATGGGCAATATGTCCTCTACTTGGAAAACTGTCGGATATATTACGTAAGCATGGTAATATTACTACATGATGGAAAAGAATCTACTTCGGCAGGAGATATTGCCAATGCATTTAAGAACTATTTTATTAATCAAATCAAGCAAAGTTAATAGATACAGGTGGTACCAACTTTACGAATTATCTACACAATTCATCCCAATTTTCTATCTTCTTCAAACCAACTAACTATCTGCTACATGTATGTGCGTGTATTGCCATACCTCTGCATGTTATTAGGTTATCCATAATTTATATTGGATGATGAAGCTATCGGTTATTTTCCCCCTTTACCAAAATTCAGCCTTCTCTTGAAAGTAATATATCATACCATATTCACAAAGGGTTCCTCCATATCCTTCCTGACATGAGCAGCTAAATCCATCAAGTTCCTCCATGCAAGTCCCTCCATTAAGACACGGCTTCGAGTAACAAGCTGTGTATTATAAAGGATGAATGGAAACAGTTACGTAATAACGCTCTTATAATTGTGCGGGCTATCGCCCGTAAATAAATAGATATTCAGATATTTTGACTGTAGTGGGGTGGCACAGCAACAAATTCCAGGCCAATTGTGCATTTTATGATAAAAGCACCAAATCTGGCACACTTGTAGATGAATATGTAAGGATATTGAGCCACCTGGAATTTGGGCTCTGGGACCCGTTGTGCGAGGTTTTCAAAATGACTGCCGCAGGTGATTTTTTTTTTCTTCTGTATATTTGGTCAAAAAATAATATATTTTTACAAAATTTAAGTTCCAGGTCTCAGAATTCTTGAAAAAGAGTTAGGTGCCCATTTTTTTCCAAAAGAGGGCACATTTTATGCATAACATGTTTGATAAAATTATTGCATTGCAGAATATGTTTGATATTATCCTAATTATAATCAGGAAAACCTTACCCTATTTAAAAAATCAACAGATAGGTGGCCCAAGTGCCCATTATGCCCCATTGCGAGAAAGGGCCCAATATATAGGTTTTGAATAAAATGTTATCTTCAATTTCAATTTCAATTTCAATTTATTTAGCAAATTCATAAAAAAACATTACAAATACAATACATGTAATACATTAAAACAATTGAAACAATAAAATACTTAAGAAATTGCAGGGAAATGCAGCAGAAAGACAAAGTCTTATATTGAAGCCGCACCCCATGTATACATAACTACAGTACATGAATAAAATACAGTATGTAAAACACATTGTGCCCTAACACATACACATACACGCCTACACACGCACACACACACTCACATGCAAAATGCTTATTAGATATGTTATTGCACATAATTTGTCTGAAGTAAATACATTTTATATTTTCTCTTAAAAACATTCAATGATGGACTACTTTTGATATCATTCGGTATTTCATTCCAAATCTTCGGACCATTGTAAAATATGGATTTTTGAAATAACGTGGTTCTTACACATGGAATATTGTAATTTCTGTTACTTCGTGTAAAATAATCATGTATTGAAGTATTCAAATTAAAATATGACATAATAGAAACTGGAAGAACTTTATGAAAACACATATACATGAATATTGCACTTTGAAGTTTATACATATCATGAATATTTAAAATTTTAAGACGAGCAAAAAGTGGTGTGGTATGAGCTAAATACTTGCTATGTGTAATAATTCTTATAGCTCGTTTTTGAAGTTTAAATACTCTATTAGTATTTTTGGCAGTAGAATTTGCCCACATCAATATACAATAATTTAAATAAGGTGATATTAGGGTATGGTATAACATTAACAATATATCTTGGGGGAAAAACTTTACATTATTAAGAATGCCAATATTTTTAGATATAGTGTTACATTAGATATAGTGTTACATCTTAATCTGAATAGTCACTTTGTGATAGAAGCACCAAACCTGGCACACATGTACATGCAAGTAAATGTGCTATTATAACAGAAAGTGTATATTGAGCCATTTTGAGCCTGTTATGTCCAGGTTCCGCCACAGGGTACTTTTCATGTAAAATTTGTCAAATATCAATATATTAGAGTAAATGTAGATTTAATGAACGACTTTTTATTCATATTTGAAATTTCCAGGCCTACATATTCCTGGAAAGTAATTTTGTACCCATTTTAAAGTTAGGGTCTATTTGAATACCAGTGCAAGATAGAGTCATGAATCGTAGACTATGTGAACAAATGATTCTGATTGTGATCAAGCAAAGACGGCCTTCTTTAAAATTAGCAAGATACATGTACATGGCACGATGAAACAAGTGCCTATTCTGAAAAAGGGCCCAAAATATACAAACATGACGGACAAAGGTGTAAATAAGATTTCACATCTTTGATTTAAGTTTTGAAATGGTAGACAACTGGTTTTCAAGATCAAAGGACACCCTCTTCAAATTTGGCACATGGGTATATGTGATAGATCGCGAAAGACAAATTTTGTACAATCTGATTCAGTTTCATCGATTATCATGGAAAAGTTTAGCATTGACCATGCATATAATGTACGCCTATGATGCAGGGTATCCCCTCTCTGTGTCTGCCTCTGTCTCTGTTTCTGGCTCTCCCTCTTTTTTTATTTCACTTTTTTTTATCATCTTATAAGCTGTGTCCACCCCATGGCTATGCTAATGTTTTGTTTTTTTTCCTCGAAGATGGAGTAAGCAGGATGTGTATAGCAAAGTCTCTCAGAATTCTTCATTAAATCTGATATTTACGAGTACCCCAGCGTTTTTTTACTTCAAACCAGATCGAGTACTGTCATCATGAGTCAGACGGGCAGGAAACCCCTCAACAGGAAGGCCAAGAAAGACAACCCTGAACCAGAGAAGGTATACGAAATACTTCGTCGCCCAAGTCGCCATTTTCTTCCTTCCAGGGATCCACCCGACCAGCACCCACAACTATCCCCCAGGGTGCTCGCCAGAAAACCGCTGGAATTGCAGCAGCTTCTCCGGTTGGGCAATTCCACCAGATTCGGCAGCTCAATTCCACCCAACAATACACGGCAACGATGACAATGAGCATGACGTAACAACTCCTGCTGGCATTGCGCGGTACTTTAAAGCTGCAACAGCAAACTTTGAAAAGATGATACAAAAGGTCGTATCTTCTTTAGTCGACAACATAAAGCAGGTCGAATCTCAGCTGGGGGCAGCTATTGAATATGAAAGCAAGAGGGTTACGGAGATAAATGCCAAGTATTCGCAACTGGAGAAACGAATGAAGGAGATGGAGAAGGAGGTCAACGCACTGAGGTCAGAAGTTTCCAAGCAACAACAAGAGATTAACAAGAACGAACGCTTCTCGGAACGACATCCGCGTAATCGGGATTCCGGAATCTGCTACCGGCGAGGATTGTGCCGCTCTGGTCGAGAGGATAGCCCAGGAGAAGTTCGGCATGACCCTCAAGGTCGAGAGAGCCCATCGCGATGGGAAACTAGCAAATGATCGCCCACGGCATATTCTCTTCAAAACGTTATCGCCAGAAAATCGACATAATGAAGGCCCAGCGCGAGAAACTAGCTAACGAACGCTACTACATGACAGACGACCTGAGAGCCGATGACCTCAAAGAGAAGCGGAAGTGGTCCGGTACCGTACAGGAGTTGTACAACACCGGCGTCAAGCTTCGGTTCTACGCGGGAAGATGGAGAACCAGAGGAGGAGCACCGTACATCTTCAACTCCTCAGCTTAGAACACTCTCCGGTAACTTCACACTCTGTTTCTTCCTCTATTTCTCTATTTCTTTGTTTCTCTATTTCTTGTTTCTTCCTCTATTTCTTTAGTTCTCTCTTGCCACTTTAAGCATAGATTATAATAGGTACGTTCACACGTAGAGCGATAGCATCGATGCTATCGAGGTGAAGACCAGATAGTGTCGAGACCAAACGCTGTCTGAACGCAGATAGTCACGATATAGAAGCGAGTTTCCAAACTATTCTTGCAGCGAGTTTAGCAGGAGTAAATCTCAGGATCCAGCGACATAGCATCGACGCTTTGCGGTAGACCACCCTCCGCGCTTATGACTATTTGTAATGGGAGCGCAATCGCTGCTATCTTCACTCGCTGCTATTGTAATTCTTTCTGTTTCATGTGGTGCTCTACTATAATGCAATGTATGTATTCATGTGATGTACCCTCTTCCCTACTTTTTTCTATTATCATTCTGTATGTTTCATCTGGTACTGTAATGTAATGTGATGTATATAGGGGTAAGTACGCTAATGTGTATACTGTGTGGTAAGGAAGGGGGTTGTTTTGTTATTTGTTTGTTTTTGGGGTTCCTTCTTTTTATCTTTTACTTTTTTAAATATGACCAGGCGCCACAAAACCACCCAAAAGTCGCACTGTGTGATTTTCAGTTAGAGCTCAATCACTGTGTTTTGGCTGGCATGCATGGTCAAATTTTAGTTTTAGGTATTTCCTGAAAGAGTATACTTTTTCTAAGTAATCTAAAATGTGGAGGCACCAAACAATCTAGATAATGCCGAGTAATATGCCGAAAGATTTGTTTACAAATTAAAAATTCCTCCCCAGTCAAGCTTCTTCGTTTACTAACCATTGTTCCACGGCGGACCGTTTGAATATTAATGAGTCAGAAAGAAGAGGATCTTGGGTATTTGATTCTAGTTCGTCGTGACTTGGCCGTGAACCAGAATAGCCTGGTGGTTAAGTCGCTGCCCGGCAAGCAGTAGATGACAGGTTCGAATCCCGCTGGTTCCAATTTTTTCTGACTTGTGTTTTTCATTACAGATCGAGCATGCGATCTTTGACACTGGGAGTAATATGCCGAAAGATTTGTTTACAAATTAAAAATTCCTCCCCAGTCAAGCTTCTTCGTTTACTAACCATTGTTCCACGGCGGACCGTTTGAATATTAATGAGTCAGAAAGAAGAGGATCTTGGGTATTTGATTCTAGTTCGTCGTGACTTGGCCGTGAACCAGAATAGCCTGTGCCGGCCGCACAGAAAGGTTGTTAGCGCTAACAGCCCACTAACAGTACCGATAGCGATGATGTGGCCGCACAGAAGAGTAATGTTAGTCAAATTCACGAACAGCGCTGTTAGCCTAACATTTCAAGGCCGCACAGAAGCTAGCAGTAGTGGTAATGTTTTAACAACTCACTAACGGTGCCAGGGGCACCAATAGTGACAATGTTAGTGAATAATTTCTTGCGTGCGCTATAACTTGTCTCTCCTTTTTTTAAATACCAAGTACTTAAACATAGACCTAGACTAATTAAGAATGTGTCGGAGAGCCTGCGGGTGACATATATTTTGCTGATATCGACACGAGGAGACCAAGATATGATCCTTTTCAGGAAGAAAATGAACATGACTTTTTCAATTTGGAGAAAACTCGTTGTATGTTATTTAGTAATTCAATCTCATATGCTTAAAAATACCACATTTAAAATGGTCGAGGAGTTAAAGTTTCTTGGTTTACTTATTGATAATTTCAGGAAGAAAATGAACATGACTTTTCCAATTTGGAAAAAAACTTATTGATAATAAGTTATCTTGGAAACCACAGACTCTGTATCTAAACAAATTACTCTCTAGAAATGTTGGTATTATAAACAAATTGAAATATTTGTTTCTTTCTCATGTATTACTCTTGTTGTATTCCACCTTGGTTCTACCCTACATAAATTATGGCATTCTAGCTTGGGGCAACTGTACTAAGTCTCAGTTGGATAGACTCTCAGTTATACAAAAACGGGTGATGAGAATAATTTTGAAAAAACCTAGACTAGCTCCGTCTAAAATATTATTCTTTGGAAATAAATCGTTGAGACTAAACGATTTGTTTTATTACCAGTTAGGCAGTTTAATGTATCAAGTACGAATTCATGAATTGCCTCAGGTTTTACAATCAATGCTTACAACGAATGATGGAATACATAGGCATTCTACACGACAATCATCTTTCTTTCATTTACCACTTCTTCGTACTCAGTTTGCCCAGAAAACATTAATCTAAACTGGGCCCTTCTATTGAAATCATCTTGATTTAAATCTAAAGCAAGCTTCCTGTCTTAAATCTTTTAGAAGAAATCTTAAACGTTATCAAATTAGCTCTTACAGTGTAAGTCCATAACAGGGGCGTATCCAGGATTCCCCAGTAGGGGAGGCAGGCATTATTGATCGCCGTCCTGGGGGAGGGGTCTAAGGGGAGGGGTGCCCCTCCCCTTTGGAAAATTCTTGCTTCTGAAGAAGGGCTGAGATGCAAAATAATCCTATATGTGACCAATTTTGAAGCTTTTTTAATGAACAACTTTTTTTTCCAAGTTTTTTTTTTAATTTTACGACGGTCAATAGGGGGGCGCGCCTGTTGCGCCACCCCCTGGATACGCCACTGCATAACAACTGTACAGTATTTGGTTTTCTGCCTGTGTCTAAACGGAACATAAACAAAAACTTTCCTAAGACATCTTTTTATTCATACTTAATACACATACATGTATTATGTGTATCTGGTTTTTCTACTACTATATAAACCCAATAGGCTGACATTAACTGCTAGTATAATACTAGTTCATAGTATGCTTATTTTATCTTGATGTTTTAGTGATGTTGTGTGTGTATTGTTGTTTTTTCCTTTTACACACGTCTTGTCTCGTCTCTTTATTGCTATACCCTGATAGCAGAAAGTGTGAAAAATGACGTGATATTTACGTCGTGGTTTTCGTCTTTTTTACGTCCTGCAATTACGTCAATAAGACGACAACTTGCACCAACGCAAGACGTCAAGAGAACGTCTTATTTTGACGTCATCTCTACGTCTTCATTCCTCTTCCCTGATACCAGAAAGTGTTAAAAATGACGTGATATTTACGTCGCGGTTTTCGTCTTTTTTACGTCCTGTAATTACGTCAATAAGACGACAACTTACACCAACGCAAGACGTGAAGAGGACGTCTTATTTTGACGTCATCTCTACGTCTTGTACAAAAATTGTTTATAGCACTTGTAGTGTGCTAATTTACCAGCACAAAAATTGTGACCGTGGCGAGCCTCGAACCAGGTTCCGCTGATTGAGAGCCGCTGACGTTACCGATGGACTAACAAATGCTTCTTGCAATCCAGTTTAGTCATGGGAGTCAAGTAGATAACATGAACTATGTGGTGTCGTAAATTCACTATGTAACAATTTCTGCTCTAAATCGTACAATGTGAGTTAGTCTAGCGGTAAGGCCAGCAATTCTCGATCAGCGGACCCTGGTTCGAAGCTCGCCCAAATCATTTTTGGTGAATGTTTAGCAGTGCTGAAATAGCACGTTGTGTGCATTCAATAGCACTCTGAGAGCAGTCCCTATGCATGCCTTCACAAAGTGCTCAGCACTTCAGTTTTTGCAGTGTACAGATGACGTCAATATAAGACGTCCTCTTGACGTCTTGCGTTGGTGCAAGTTGTCGTCTTATTGACGTAATTACAGGACGTCAAAAAGACGAAAACCACGACGTAAATATCACGTAATTTTTACCACTTTCTGCTATCAGGGTACATAATTACATACATGTATTTCTTAATTCTCTCTGTTATTGGGGAACCTCGTTTTAACAAGCTGTGCTTTTCCTTAGCTTCTCCCATGATACTACTTTTGGGAATTGTTATTATGATATCTGTATTCGAAATTCGGAATGTCATGTTTATTTTGGTCATTTGTCAGCAAATATACATTTTAAAACGTGAATACACAACGCACGCGCACTGTGCTATGCTGCACAGAAACGCTGTTGGTAGCGGCTTTGTTAGCGCTAACAAGTCACAAACAAATCAGCCACTAACAACACGGGCAAGATGACCGCACAGAAAGCGCTGTTAGGGCGCTGTTAGACACTCGTTCTGTTACAGCGCTGTTAATGGATTTGAGCCATAGAGTTAGGCAAAATCTATGATGTGTGCGTAGTGATCTATGTATAGATTGATGAATCTTGTTGATGCAGCATAGCACAGTGCGCGTGCGTTGTGTATTCACGTTTTAAAATGTATATTTGCTGACAAATGACCAAAATAAACATGACATTCCGAATTTCGAATACAGATATCATAATAACAATTTCCAAAAGTAGTATCATGGGAGAAGCTAAGGAAAAGCACAGCTTGTTAAAACGAGGTTCCCCAATAACAGAGAGAATTAAGAAATACATGTATGTAATTATGTACCCTGATAGCAGAAAGTGGTAAAAATTACGTGATATTTACGTCGTGGTTTTCGTCTTTTTGACGTCCTGTAATTACGTCAATAAGACGACAACTTGCACCAACGCAAGACGTCAAGAGGGCGTCTTATATTGACGTCATCTGTACACTGCAAAAACTGAAGTGCTGAGCACTTTGTGAAGGCATGCATAGGGACTGCTCTCAGAGTGCTATTGAATGCACACAACGTGCTATTTCAGCACTGCTAAACATTCACCAAAAATGATTTGGGCGAGCTTCGAACCAGGGTCCGCTGATCGAGAATTGCTGGCCTTACCGCTAGACTAACTCACATTGTACGATTTAGAGCAGAAATTGTTACATAGTGAATTTACGACACCACATAGTTCATGTTATCTACTTGACTCCCATGACTAAACTGGATTGCAAGAAGCATTTGTTAGTCCATCGGTAACGTCAGCGGCTCTCAATCAGCGGAACCTGGTTCGAGGCTCGCCACGGTCACAATTTTTGTGCTGGTAAATTAGCACACTACAAGTGCTATAAACAGCATTTTTGTACAAGACGTAGAGATGACGTCAAAATAAGACGTCCTCTTCACGTCTTGCGTTGGTGTAAGTTGTCGTCTTATTGACGTAATTACAGGACGTAAAAAAGACGAAAACCGCGACGTAAATATCACGTCATTTTTAACACTTTCTGGTATCAGGGAAGAGGAATGAAGACGTAGAGATGACGTCAAAATAAGACGTTCTCTTGACGTCTTGCGTTGGTGCAAGTTGTCGTCTTATTGACGTAATTGCAGGACGTAAAAAAGACGAAAACCACGACGTAAATATCACGTCATTTTTCACACTTTCTGCTATCAGGGTATAGCAATAAAGAGACGAGACAAGACGTGTGTAAAAGGAAAAAACAACAATACACACACAACATCACTAAAACATCAAGATAAAATAAGCATACTATGAACTAGTATTATACTAGCAGTTAATGTCAGCCTATTGGGTTTATATAGTAGTAGAAAAACCAGATACACATAATACATGTATGTGTATTAAGTATGAATAAAAAGATGTCTTAGGAAAGTTTTTGTTTATGTTCCGTTTAGACACAGGCAGAAAACCAAATACTGTACAGTTGTTATGCAGTGGCGTATCCAGGGGGTGGCGCAACAGGCGCGCCCCCCTATTGACCGTCGTAAAATTAAAAAAAAAACTTGGAAAAAAAAGTTGTTCATTAAAAAAGCTTCAAAATTGGTCACATATAGGATTATTTTGCATCTCAGCCCTTCTTCAGAAGCAAGAATTTTCCAAAGGGGAGGGGGCACCCCTCCCCTTAGACCCCTCCCCCAGGACGGCGATCAATAATGCCTGCCTCCCCTACTGGGGAATCCTGGATACGCCCCTGTTATGGACTTACACTGTAAGAACTAATTTGATAACGTTTAAGATTTCTTCTAAAAGATTTAAGACAGGAAGCTTGCTTTAGATTTAAATCAAGATGATTTCAATAGAAGGGCCCAGTTTAGATTAATGTTTTCTGGGCAAACTGAGTACGAAGAAGTGGTAAATGAAAGAAAGATGATTGTCGTGTAGAATGCCTATGTATTCCATCATTCGTTGTAAGCATTGATTGTAAAACCTGAGGCAGTTCATGAATTCGTACTTGATACATTAAACTGCCTAACTGGTAATAAAACAAATCGTTTAGTCTCAACGATTTATTTCCAAAGAATAATATTTTAGACGGAGCTAGTCTAGGTTTTTTCAAAATTATTCTCATCACCCGTTTTTGTATAACTGAGAGTCTATCCAACTGAGACTTAGTACAGTTGCCCCAAGCTAGAATGCCATAATTTATGTAGGGTAGAACCAAGGTGGAATACAACAAGAGTAATACATGAGAGAGAAACAAATATTTCAATTTGTTTATAATACCAACATTTCTAGAGAGTAATTTGTTTAGATACAGAGTCTGTGGTTTCCAAGATAACTTATTATCAATAAGTTTTTTTCCAAATTGGAAAAGTCATGTTCATTTTCTTCCTGAAATTATCAATAAGTAAACCAAGAAACTTTAACTCCTCGACCATTTTAAATGTGGTATTTTTAAGCATATGAGATTGAATTACTAAATAACATACAACGAGTTTTCTCCAAATTGAAAAAGTCATGTTCATTTTCTTCCTGAAAAGGATCATATCTTGGTCTCCTCGTGTCGATATCAGCAAAATATATGTCACCCGCAGGCTCTCCGACACATTCTTAATTAGTCTAGGTCTATGTTTAAGTACTTGGTATTTAAAAAAAGGAGAGACAAGTTATAGCGCACGCAAGAAATTATTCACTAACATTGTCACTATTGGTGCCCCTGGCACCGTTAGTGAGTTGTTAAAACATTACCACTACTGCTAGCTTCTGTGCGGCCTTGAAATGTTAGGCTAACAGCGCTGTTCGTGAATTTGACTAACATTACTCTTCTGTGCGGCCACATCATCGCTATCGGTACTGTTAGTGGGCTGTTAGCGCTAACAACCTTTCTGTGCGGCCGGCACAGGTGGTTAAGTCGCTGCCCGGCAAGCAGTAGATGACAGGTTCGAATCCCGCTGGTTCCAATTTTTTCTGACTTGTGTTTTTCATTACAGATCGAGCATGCGATCTTTGACACTGGGAGTAATATGCCGAAAGATTTGTTTACAAATTAAAAATTCCTCCCCAGTCAAGCTTCTTCGTTTACTAATCTAGAAGTGGTAATTTTGACAGCTTTTTATCAGACTTATGTGTGTCTTCTCTGGATTTTGTTTTATTACTTTTCTTTTTCACGACCCTGAATACTTGTCTCATTTTAATCTCCCATAAATCTTCCGGAGTAACGGTTTTTGCATTGATACTTGTGTACTATGATAAATAGGATATGTCTACGTAGTATGCCAAGTTTTAGGACAATCTGATAATCCCTTCATAGAAATTTTCATTGAGTTCTAATCCTCCATTTGTCACCTTAGCACAACACTTTGCAAGTCAGAGTGCTTCAGTAGACTGCAAACTTTAAACCCTTATTAAGAAGTAACATTATGAGGGACTGTGCATTCTTTTCTTTGTACATTGAGTTATGAACATCCAATGAGTTATATATCATTTTAAAGCTGAAAATCTGCTCTTTCAGAATCAGACCTTAACTAAAGTATGATGTGGTCTTTAGATATTGATTTACATGTGCTTACCAGAGAATATAGTGTGCATGCATGTGTTTTATTTTGGCATAAGATTGGAGTTCAGTCAATTTTGACATTACAAGGTTTATTTAAAATTAAGTATTATAACACATGTATCTGCTACTTGATTGTATAGGTTTTCCCGGTCAATTTCGTAAGATCGTCAGTCAATTTCATTTTGCGTGCATTCAATTTCAAGGATTTAGGTCGCGCACAGCCGATTTATAATTCAAATTCATTTTCATATCATTCGAATTTGTATTTATGTCATTTGAATCTAAGTTTTTGTCAATCAAATTCGCACTAAATGCACCTAGTTCGCAAAACGTTCATTCAATTTAGCAAAGAATGGCAAGGGAATTGCGCAATACTGTTATTCCAGCATTCAATTTCATTTCGGATCATTCAACTTAACACGTTGAGCATTCAAAATCAAATGTCGTTCCAGTAAATTTTGTCAGTTGATAATTATTTGGTATTTTCATTCTTTCCTTATGAGTTTTCTGCACACATGGGTGTGTTTTTCTATAATCTTCTGATTTATTATTTTTATTTCATTTTCTTCTGATTTATCATCATTTTGAAATTTAGTTCTAGGAATTTTTGTTCTTCATTTCTAACGTTTATAGTGCCTGCAGAATTGCAGATTTTCTTGATTGATTTTTATTTTTTTTCATAATCTTTTTTTTTCATTTATAGGTTTTCCCGGTCAATTTCGTAAGATCGTCAGTCAATTTCATTTTGCGTGCATTCAATTTCAGAGATTTAGGTCGCGCACAGCCGATTTGTAATTCAAATTCATTTTCATATCATTCGAATTTGTATTTATGTCATTTGAATCTAAGTTTTTGTCAATCAAATTCGCACTAAATGCACCTAGTTCGCAAAACGTTCATTCAATTTAGCAAAGAATGGCAAGGGAATTGCGCAATACTGTTATTGCAGCATTCAATTTCATTTCGGATCATTCAACTTAACACGTTGAGCATTCAAAATCAAATGTAGTTCCAGTAAATTTTGTCAGTTGATAATTATTTGGTATTTTCATTCTTTCCTTATGAGTTTTCTGCACACATGGGTGTGTTTTTCTATAATCAATAACATTCTTTTATTTTTCTTCTGATTTATTATTTTTATTTTATTTTCTTCTGATTTATCATCATTTTGAAATTTAGTTCTAGGAATTTTTGTTCTTTATTTCTAACGTTTATAGTGCCTGCAGAATTGCATATTTTCTTGATTGATTTTTATTTTTTTTCATAATCTTGTTTTTTCATTTATTTTCTTGATTGATTTATTCTTTTTCATAATCTTTTTTTTAAATTTATTTTCTTGATTGATTTTTATTCTTTTTCATAATCTGTTTTTTCATGTCTAACTATATATATATATATATATAGTGAGTGTGTCACTGTGTTGGCTGTCAATGTATACTCTGAAAAATGTTATTCATAACATACATGTAGTTATCATGAATTATGTTATATATATAATGTTTCCTTTGTATAGTAGGCCTATGTCATGTTGGGCAAAAACACACAAACGCTAAATACATGCTAAATTGAATGAACTCATTACGAATTCGAATGCCCACGTGCGAATTTGAATGCTCGAAAAGACGCTTCCAAGCGAGGTAGCGAATTTGAATGCTCTCCACGCATATTTGAATTTGAATGATGTAAACGCTAAATGTCTTGACCGAAGTGCGAATTTGAATGACCTCAAAATGAATTTGAATGATAAATTTCATGGCACAGATCTTTTTCGCGAATTTGAATGACTCCCTTATCAAATTGAATGACAAATCTGCGAAATTGACCGGGAAAACCTATATTTTCTTGATTGATTTTTATTCTTTTTCATGTCTAACTGTATATATATATATATATAGTGAGTGTGTCACTGTGTTTGCCGTCAATGTATACTCTGAAAAATGTTATTCATAACGTACATGTAGTTATCATGAATTATGTTATATATATAATGTTTCCTTTGTATAGTAGGCCTATGTCATGTTGGGCAATGTATCTCTTTATTTATAGATGAGCAAAAACACACAAACGCTAAATACATGCTAAATTGAATGAACTCATTACGAATTCGAATGCCCACGTGCGAATTTGAATGCTCGAAAAGACGCTTCCAAGCGAGGTAGCGAATTTGAATGCTCTCCACGCATATTTGAATTTGAATGATGTAAACGCTAAATGTCTTGACCGAAGTGCGAATTTGAATGACCTCAAAATGAATTTGTATGATAAATTTCATGGCACAGATCTTTTTCGCAAATTTGAATGACTCCCTTATCAAACTGAATGACAAATCTGCGAAATTGACCGGGAAAACCTATATTATCGATATTACAAATGAATTGTTATTGTGTTATTAAGTTGATTTATGAAGACAAATAAAATATTATTCAAAACAAAAGCTTCGCATCATATGACCCCTGTACACAAACTTCCGCGCGTTTGACCATGCATACCAATTATACTCGGGTCACTCTGTGTGGCGCAGTAATTATTGTTTTGGCAGCGGGTGAGCGATGAATAGTCACGAGTGGGTGATAGAAGCAAGTCGATCACGGCCTGTCTGAACGTACTGGAAATATTTTTGAAACTTACATAGCATCGATGCTAACATAGCATCGATGCTATGTACTACGTGTGAACATAACTAATACTTTGTAATTAAATTTGTAATTGGCGAGAGACTTGCTATTTTCCAACGTACACTTATGGCACATTTTCTTCGAGTCTTTTTCAATATATTCTGTACCACGCAATGTATACATACTCCTTTGCCTGTACCCCAACTGTTTTTCGTATTCTTGCCAGATACGCTCATTTTCTTCTGCCAAGTCATGGGTAACTATATGTACTTATTTGAATACCTAAATTGTAATGTTCAACCCTACGTGAAATTTCAATACTATCTGCCTGATGAGTTCAACCGTACTTTTTCAAACTGTTCTGAAAAAAATAAGTTTATTGCATTGTAATGCCCGTAGTCCAAATGTATATGATATTAATAATTACCATTTTATCCGTAATGATAGACAGAACTGCAGTGGTGGTGGTGTTGCCTTTTATATATCCCAATCGTTATCGTACAAAGTCAGACACGAATTTTCTCTTGTTAATAGCTCCTCTGAATTATTATGTATTCAGATTAATATAAAAAATTGGAAAAATTTAATTGTATGTGTTATTTATCGTCCACCTAGCAACAATGTTGATACCTTTTTAGAAGATTTTGATAATTTATTGAATAGTCTGAACCCAGAAGGCAAATTAATATGCTTAATGGGAGATTTTAATATAGACCTTAAACAAGATAGTAATACTGTCAATCAATTTAAAAGTATCATATATTCAAATGCTTGTTTTCCTGTTATAGACAAACCCACAAGAATTGTAAATCAATCTTCCACTATCATAGATAATATAATTTTTAATGATGATACTTACAAGATTGATTCCTGTCTTTTATATTCTGAAATTTCAGATCATAATCCTGTTCTTTTAATGTTTAATATCCCTTCCCCGTTAGAGAGAAAGAAACGAAATATACACGGAAGTTATCCCCAGAAAATATATATAGGTTAAACGAACACTTACAGAGTGAAGAATGGGAAGATGTTTTAATGCGCAATGACACTGAAAGAGCATATCATTTATTTTGGTCAAAATTTGAGTCATATTTTAATACTAGTATTCCTAAAGTTAAAGTTGGGGTGAAACGCAATAAACCTATCAAACCGTGGATTACAAGAGGAATTCTGAAATCTATTAATAAAAGAAATACTCCATATAAAATAAGCCTTTCTGAACCAAACCCTATAAATGTGCGTAATTACAAAATATATCGAAATAAATTAACAAGTGTAATAAGATTATCAAAACGGATGTACTTGTCTAATAAAATAGATAATACTCAAGGTAATATTTCAACCACATGGAAAATAATTAACGAAATCCTTCATAAGAGCAAATCACATATTAATTCCCAAGTATTTAATAGAGATGGTAATTCTATCAAAAATCCCCCTGAAATAGCAAACATGTTTAACGAATATTTTGTTAATGTAGGTCCAAACCAAGGTGCTAAACTTGATGAGAGTAATTGTAACTTTGTAGAATTTTTATCACAATCAATAGACAAATCCATATTCTTCATCCCCACTGACTTTATTGAAATATTAAGAATCGCCCGCACCCTTAAATGTAGTCACTCCTCTAGTCATGATGAAATTAGTACTCACCTATTGAAACAGATTATAAATAATATTTTGTCACCTGTAATCCATATTTTTAATCTCTCACTCTCCTCTGGTGTCTTCCCGACCCCCTTTAAAATTGCAAAGGTTATACCAATTTATAAGAAAGACGATCCTTCTTGTATATGTAATTATCGACCTGTTTCTATTTTGTCAAGTTTCTCAAAGATTCTTGAGAGGATTGTCTATAATAGGTTATATGGATTTTTGTCTGAAAATGTTTTTTTAAATCCTAATCAATTTGGTTTCCGTAAGAATCATTCAACTGATTTAGCCTTAATGCAGTTATTTGACAGAGTATCAGATGCCTTGGCAAATCATGAACATGTAATTGGTATATTTATGGATCTTAGCAAGGCATTTGATACTCTTGATCACAAAATTTTACTATATAAGTTACAACATTACGGGATTCGGGGTACTGCACTTCATTGGTTTGAGAATTATTTATCACACAGAGAACAATTTGTTTCCTTTGAATCCGCTCATTCGAATATGTTACCAACAACATGCGGAGTCCCACAAGGCTCAATTTTAGGCCCCTTATTATTTCTAATTTATGTTAATGATATTTCAAATGCTTCACCTATGTTACAGTATATTTTATTTGCTGATGATACAAATTTTTTTTGTTCACACTCTGACTTACACCTTTAAATTACTATTTTGAATAATGAATTACCGAAGTTATCTACATGGTTTAAAAGTAATATCTTGTCACTCAATTTAAGGAAAACCAACTATATTTATTTCAGAGGTAAAAGAAAAGTTGACTTGCAAAATCATGATTTATATATTGATGGTAATCTTCTTGAAAACAAAATAATGACTAAATTTCTTCGTGTGTATATTAATGAAAATTTAAAATGGAATGATCATGTAAAACACATAATTTTACCTATCTCTCGTAATGTTGGTCTGTTAACTAAGCTAAAATATTTTTTACCTACTTCTGTACTATTTACGCTGTATAATACGCTTGTCTTGCCATACATATCATATTGTAATATTATCTGGGCAACTCATAAATGTTATACAAATCCCATATTAATTCTCCAGAAAAAAGCCATCCGGGCGTGTAGTGGGGCAAGTTTTTGCTCTCACACTGACCCTCTGCTTTTTCGTCTTAAGTCCCTCAAGGTCAATGATATTAATTTCCTACAAAAAGCTCTATTCATGTTTAAGTATAACTCCAACCTTTTACCCCCAGTATTTGCAACATTATTTCAATCGAACACACAAATTCGCGCATATCCCACCAGACAATAAAAAAATGTGCATTTATTTAACCCCATGACTGCTCTTGCACATAATTCTATTAGGCACTCTGGCCCTGATGTATGGAATTCTCTTCCTCCCGAAATAAAAAAACATGACTTTAATGTACTCTTTCAAGCGAGCAGCAAAAAATCACCTAATTAAGCAATATGCCCCACAATAATGATGTTGTAGTACACCCATAATATCTTGTATAATTATGTAATTAGGACCCATGACTTGGCACATTTTCACCTCTTTGGGAGGCAGATATGATATTAGTTTACAAAAAGAGTTTACCACTTGCTATTATGTTAATATCATGTCTGCCTCTCAAACCGGATGATTAACCCTCTATTGTTAATACAGTTGTTATTTAAAATATTTGGAAAGGTACAATTGCCTCATTTTATCCTCCTCTCTTCATCCCTATTTCTCTCTGTATCCTCTTCCCATTCTCTCTCATTATTTTTTAATTATATTTTATCTCAAAGGGCTTTCGTGCTGTCAAGCCTCGGCTTATTATGAAAACCCTCTTGTTTGATTTCTCTTTCTATAATCCTACTGTTAGCCTTGTAGTTTAAGATATATTAATGTCATGATGTTCCATTGTATTGTATATCGCATAATTTGTATAACGTATGCATTATTTGATGAATTGAGAAATCAAGCAGAAATAAATAAATAAAATAAAATCGAATAATGTATAGTTACTAGCTTGTAATTCCAAGATAGACAAATAATAGAGGTCATAGACGGGATCTCTTATATACACCCAGGAACCCCTGGTCAAAAAACATTTCCGTGTAAATTATTTTCCTGTATAATTGCATTAGTTCACCAAGAATTTTGAATAAATCAGGAGGGCACGAAGATTATGAGTAAGGGCCACCTTCAATAGATACTGGAGCAGGCAACTAGAATTTCTGCGACGCTTTGCTGTCATTCGAAAATTAAGACCTAAACCCTGATATTACACAATTACAAGCGGCACATTGATGTAAATTATTTTGTCATCTATTCGCGACCATTGGGGCACTCATTCAAGGACTCAGGTACAATAAGGTAAATACAAGTATCTTGGAGGGACACTTTTGCACGGAATGTATTAATGAGGTTCTGTCTTGAAACTTGAAACTTGAAACGTGAAAACTGCTGAATATAATTATGTATTATGTATGTAACCATGGCCTTCTATCCAGTGCTGTATGATCATCGACATTTCATGTTTAATAAATGGCGATGAGATGAATTCATTAGCATTTAGACATTTAAAATTTGAGCTTTGCACTATGATGAACATACTAAAGAATTTATCTCATCGCCATTTATTAAACATGTTTGATTTCATGGTTAGCATTTAGACATTTCAAATTTTAGCGTTGCATATTGATGAACATACTAATGAATCTATCTCATCGCCATTTATTAAACATGAAAAGTCGATGATCATATACAGCAAGGTTAGCTTATACATAAATGTTCTATATGGGTAGGATACATATATTCAGCAGTTTTCATGAAAAGAAAAGATCTCAATGATACATTCCGTGAAAACTATGGGCTCATAGGCAAACTGGGGACCCGTGCCGTACAATTTCACATCAGGCAATGTATCTTCCTGATCACGCTTTGAAATATTCAATATGTAGTTGACGGTCAGTGTCTTAATGATAATAATAATGAGAGAATTCCACAGTGTAGGTGCTAAGGTGCTGAAAGTACGTTCCCCGTAGAAAAAAAATTGGCCCTTTTTTCGATATTTGGTGCCTGTAAAAACCTATTGTGTCAATTTTAAACGAGGTAATGTTGATCTCAGTTAGAATCATTTTACACATATTTTATTTGAAAAAATGGGCACCTGGGGCTTCTCTTCGCAACTTTGAGGTCTAAATATAAAAATAAAATAAATATAACTAGTGTTCGGGGATACTATGGATTTGGCATCTTCGCGCCGCGTCCGCGTCCGCCCCAGAGATTTTCTTGTGAGCGCTCTACTATCTGCAGTTTTTGTCAGATCACCTTCAAATTTCGCATGGAGGTGCATTACGGTAAAATGAAGACGCCTATTGTTTTTGGTGTGGGTGTAGTCATCGTTGCCATGGTAACCATATTTTTTAAAGAAATGGTAAAGACTTTCATGTGAGCGCTCTACCGGCTGCAGTTCTTGTCGGATCATCTTCAAATTTCGCAATGAGGTGCATTATGGTAAGATGAAGACACCTATTGTGTTTGGTGTGGGCGGAGTCGACATTGTTGCCATGGTAACCATATTTTTTAAAGGAATGGTACAGATTTTCTTGTGAGCGCTCTACCGGCTGCAGTTTTGTCGGATCACCTTCAAATTTCGCATGGAGGTGCATTATGGTAAAATGAAGACGCCTATTGTTTTTGGTGTGGGTGTAGTCATCGTTGCCATGGTAACCATATTTTTTAAAGAAATGGTAAAGACTTTCATGTGAGCGCTCTACCGGCTGCAGTTCTTGTCGGATCATCTTCAAATTTCGCAATGAGGTGCATTATGGTAAGATGAAGACACCTATTGTGTTTGGTGTGGGCGGAGTCGACATTGTTGCCATGGTAACCATATTTTTTAAAGGAATGGTACAGATTTTCTTGTGAGCGCTCTACCGGCTGCAGTTTTGTCGGATCACCTTCAAATTTCGCATGGAGGTGCATTATGGTAAAATGAAGACGCCTATTGTTTTTGGTGTGGGTGTAGTCATCGTTGCCATGGTAACCATATTTTTTAAAGAAATGGTAAAGACTTTCATGTGAGCGCTCTACCGACTGCAGTTCTTGTCGGATCATCTTCAAATTTCGCAATGAGGTGCATTATGGTAAGATGAAGACGCCTATTGTTTTTGGTGTGGGCGGAGTCGACATTGTTGCCATTGTAACCATATTTTTTAAAGAAATGGTAAAGATTTTCTTGTGAGCGCTCTACCAGCTGCAGTTTTTGTCGGATCACCTTCAAATTTCACATGGATGTGCATTACGGTAAGATGAGGACGCCTATTGTGTTTGGTGTGGGCGGAGTCGACATTGTTGCCATGGTAACCATATTTTTTAAAGGAATGGTACAGATTTTCTTGTGAGCGCTCTACTGGCTGCAGTTTTGTCGGATCACCTTCAAATTTCGCATGGAAGTGCATTATGGTAAAATGAAGACGCCTATTGTTTTTGGTGTGGGTGTAGTCATCGTTGCCATGGTAACCATATTTTTTAAAGAAATAGTAAAGACTTTCATGTGAGTGCTCTACCGGCTGCAGTTTTGTCGGATCACCTTCAATTTCAAAATAACTAACAAATGACAAGAGTACAGAAAGGTCAAATTTGTCAGCAGTGATACCCGATGTCCCAAATTGCCACTTTATCCATTTCAGTCACAACATTGATTCAAATGGGGAATGGGTGACGGGTTCGGGGGATACATGTACTCGGACTGGTCCCCCCTCCGAGTGCTCTAGTTATCATGTAGGGATTGAAGAGTATTGCTGAAAAGTATTGCTCCATGGAGGGAATGTAATTTGTTTTCTTTAGGTTTAGAGACAACGTGTTCGCCTTTATCCAGTTCGAAACAAGTTTCAACACGGAAATGACTGATGAGAGAAAAATACCTCCCAGTAACAAAGGCCAGCACAAGAATGGCGTAGGACCTATTGCAACTAAAACGAAGTTGTATTTGTATCGGTTTTAATATGCCCACTGCAACCAAAATGCAAGTTGATACCTGTTGATGTGCAGGGATGCATACAACTTATATTTTGTTATTCAAACTTCTAAATATGTTTAATTAATTTTTGAAATATTTTAAAAATCTTTTTCTCAAACATATAAGCTCCACCCTAAAAGAATGTTATATTCCATTTCACCTGTGCGAGATGTAAGGCTCGTTTAAATATATAGGCCAGACCAAACGACATTACATAACACGAGTACAGGAGCATTTAGGGAAGGACAAAGCTCCCATATCTGGAACACTTACAGTCTTCAAAGCAATGTCTAACATAATGTAATACACAATGCTTCAAAATTCTAGATACTGCCCACACAGATTTCCAACTCAAAATAAAAGAAGGCTTATACATCAATTGGACCAAACCACAACTCAACCAACAGGTGTACAATTATCAAAAAATGCTGTCTATTTAATTTATGTATCGTCCATTCATGTCATTGACCAGTCAGGTCTTTCACCCTATTACCTGAATTCATGACATACAGTTTACTTATTCACGCATGTTGGGTTAGATTTTCGTTGTAATCAGAGAGTATGTATAAAGTTGGTTCTGTTGTAAATGATTCACGCTGACGATGGAGTTTGCATGACTCCGAAACATGTACCATTCCTTAACAGAGAGAGAGAGAGAATTAATCAACATACCCGGCTGTGCGCAGTATAAGTTTATTTTGTCCCTCGCTTCTTCAGGCGTTCTGACTTCATATTCAGGGTGATCGCGTGGTAGATACTTGGGAACCAACTTCACTAATTCCCCTGTATATTCAGAGACGGCATAGGGACAGATGTCCATAGGTATTGCAGGGCATGTTCCATCACCAAGTATGCCTGTCATTTTACATGAAATAGTAATATTTCCTATTAACCATTTGTACCTTATTGTGGGATGCCGACTTGTACCTTTCGTGTTTTCTTTTAATAATTTATTTTCGTAATAAAAAAATGAGAGAAGTACTGAAATGTGAATGCAAAAAAACCCAAACATTTAAATGTTATTCATTGGATGATTAAATTTATATACGAGCATACGAGTATTAAAACCGTGTTTTAAAGCCACCTTTTTCTGCGTTTCTAATAGGGCGATTTAAAACATGTTTAATTTACGACCGGCGGAAAAAAAATGCTTAGGCCTAAACTGTCATTGCAAACCGTGATTCGGGGGGGGGGGGGGGGGGGGGGGTATGCATGAGCACACCCTACATGTTTACGTGATTGAATTTCTAGAAGTGCCGTATGTATATTATTACAGGACGAATTTGCAGTTTTATTGATACTTGGCCAATCTGAACTCCTAAAAGAATTCAATCTCTTTCTCTCTTTCTCTGTCGTTCTTACCCACACCCCTCTCTCTCTCTTTTGGTCTTCCTATCCATCTTGCTTTATCATTGTGCTGCCTCCCCCTTGGCATCCCCCCCTCTCTCTCTCTTTTTCCTCTCTCTCTCTCTGTGTCGTTCTTACCCATAATTTTTTTTCCGCCAGACCCAGCTTCCCTCCATAATTTACAAGCAAAAAAAAAGAAGACAAAATCATTCTAAAAAAAAAAGGGGGGGGGGGCACAATCGGCAAAAGGGCGGATCCTTTATCGTAAAAAAGCATACTTTTCTTCCAAGGGAGGGGGGGGGGGGGCACGGGACAGATCCGCCAATGACTATAACATTGATATTGAATTATTGACTGAAATAAAAATTCTAAGTTTTGAAGCCAATTACTCACCCTCAATCTCTTGGTTGAGTATGAAGAATGTGAATGCGAGCTTCAAATACTGTTAAAAGAGAGAGAAAGTTAAATATTCTACGTGTACAAATGAAAGTAGATCGATGTGTGTCGTAATAATTGTAGACAAATTGCTGAGGCGACAATTGCTTCGAGGTTTATTTCCTCAAAGTATGTAAGTGCCACTGAAATGGGCTATCCGCCTTACCGATTACCATGTATATATTAACTTTTAATGTTGTTATGGAAAATAAAAACAAACAACAAATAAACAAACAAATTATTTCACCGTGGCCTACATCTTTGAAACAAGTTTGCTTTCATGTAGATCCTATCATATTTCTCTCAGTTAAATCAGTACTCTATATGGACTACTTACTTTTATGTAATTTATGTATGTGTCCTTAAATGTAATTTCATCACAAACAAAAACTTGCACTTTATTTTTGAAATGTATAGGTTTTCCCGGTCAATTTCGTAAGATCGTCAGTCAATTTCATTTTGCGTGCATTCAATTTCAAGGATTTAGGTCGCGCACAGCCGATTTGTAATTCAAATTCATTTTCATATCATTCGAATTTGTATTTATATCATTTGAATCTAAGTTTTTGTCAATCAAATTCGCACTAAATGCACCTAGTTCGCAAAACGTTCATTCAATTTAGCAAAGAATGGCAAGGGAATTGCGCAATACTGTTATTCCAGCATTCAATTTCATTTCGGATCATTCAACTTAACACGTTGAACATTCAAAATCAAATGTAGTTCCAGTAAATTTTGTCAGTTGATAATTATTTGGTATTTTCATTCCTTCCTTATGAGTTTTCTGCACACATGGGTGTGTTTTTCTATAATCAATAACATTCTTTTATTTTTCTTCTGATTTATTATTTTTATTTTATTTTCTTCTGATTTATCATCATTTTGAAATTTAGTTCTAGGAATTTTTGTTCTTCATTTCTAACGTTTATAGTGCCTGCAGAATTGCAGATTTTCTTGATTGATTTTTATTTTTTTTCATAATCTTGTTTTTTCATTTATTTTCTTGATTGATTTTTATTCTTTTTCATAATCTTTTTTTTTTTTATTGATTTTTATTCCTTTTCATAATCTGTTTTTTCATGTCTAACTATATGAGTGTGTCACTGTGTTGGCTGTCAATGTATACTCTGAAAAATGTTATTCATAACGTACATGTAGTTATCATGAATTATGTTATATATAATGTTTCCTTTGTATAGTAGGCCTATGTCATGTTGGGCAAAAACACACAAACGCTAAATACATGCTAAATTGAATGAACTCATTACGAATTCGAATGTCCACGTGCGAATTTGAATGCTCGAAAAGACGCTTCCAAGCGAGGTAGCGAATTTGAATGCTCTCCACGCATATTTGAATTTGAATGATGTAAACGCTAAATGTCTTGACCGAAGTGCGAATTTGAATGACCTCAAAATGAATTTGAATGATAAATTTCATGGCACAGATCTTTTTCGCGAATTTGAATGACTCCCTTATCAAATTGAATGACAAATCTGCGAAATTGACCGGGAAAACCTATAAATGCAACATGAGAAATATGAAAATAAATGAAATGAAAATTTAACATCTATGTCAAACTGTGATTTATATTTCAAACGATCATCTGAATATATTATCATCATGGTTGTTATCAGATTGCATATTCAGACAAAAATTATAAAATAATTATTATCGAAGATAGCAGATACTTACCATACTGGTACTTCAACCACCATCAGAAAACTCTGTATCAACATGAGCAGAATGTATAGGAAATGCAACGACATTCCATCCCCAGCACATCTGAGTAGCCAGCATGTTTGTGGGTAGGACGGTACAGGCAGAAGGGGGGAGGGGGGGGGGGGCGTTGATGAGGGATAGCCCCAAGTCAAAGTAGCGACAAGTTGATAAAGATGAACAATTATCTTATCGACATAGTGCTGACATGATGAAATATCTAAATATCTATTTGGAGCGGGGGGGGGGGGGTGTAATCGCACCAGACCCTCTTGGCCCTTTGGCTTCGCCAATCTCCAAAACGCTCGTACAGGATAAGCTCAAAGCTTTATCTTACCATCGATTTTCATTACAACGTCAGCAGGAAAATCTAATTAATTATGGGTAGCTTTTGACAAAGTCGTGCGTTACCTTGATAATAATTAAAAGACCAACAATTGTAGTTAGTGTAGTTAACTAAATTAGCTTCAGAATAATGACTTATAAAATTAATTTCTGACTTGTGTTTTTCATTACAGATCGAGCATACGATCTTTAACACTGGGAGTAATATGTCGAAAGATTTGTTTACAAATTAAAAATTCCTCCCCAGTCAAGCTTCTTCGTTTACTAAAATTAATAACCTTTATTACTAATAACAATTAATACATACAAAGCGGAGGTGTTATTAAAGGTCGCATTGTGTACATATTTCAATTGAATCGAACTCAATTTTATTTTCATTTCCAACAGAAAGGTACATATCAAAGTGCATTTTAACAAAATAACACGATAACCAATAATTATGACAATTAAATGAATGGAAAATAACAGTATTATAATTAAGAGGAAAAAAAAAACATTGTGTACATATTTCAAATGAAACGAACTCCCTAATGTACAGGAGTGGAAATCCACTCTTTAAGGAGTGACGTTAGTGATCACTTCGTTTTTTAGTCGAAATCCACTCTTTTAGGATTCATATTAGGGTTCACTTCGTTTTGGAGTGGAAATCCATTATTTTAGGAGTAACGTAAAGGATCGCTTCATTTTGGAGTATGTATGTGTCCTTGAATGTAATTTCATCACAAACAAAAACTTGCACTTTATTTTTGAAATGTAAATGCAACATGAGAAATATGAAAATAAATGAAATGAAATGAAATGAAAACTTAACATATATGTCAAACTGTGATGTCTGTTTCAAACGATCATCTGAATATATTATGGTTAATATCAGATTGCAAATTTACACAAAACTTAGAGAATAATCCTTACTATAATTTGGCTGTGTGTCTGTCCGTCCGTTTGTATGAAAGCGCCTTTCTCTGTGATTTTCCACTCAATCGAGTTTTGTAAACGTGGTTAAATTGTTCCCAGATTATCGTGGGGGGGGGGGGGGGGGGGGGGTTGTTTGTGGTATTTTGGTCGTATTATTTAAAGGATTTTTTTTAACAATTCGTAACTTCCTTTGGCAGGCCCCGGGTAAGGCTTCGAAGTTCCCAGTCCTTTCGACCTTTTCAGGTCAGTGAAATTACATAGGCATAAATTTCACGTACGTTACGCTTCCACCGTGCACCGTCTATTTGAAGCTGCCTAATACATGTACACGTCATAAAGGCTATGCTGATGAGTGAACCGTCGCACTGCGTGTATATAGATCATGAAGCTACAAACCAAGCTTCAGGCCAGGGGCGGATCCAGGATTTAGTAAAAGAGGGGGCACAAAAATGAAAGTTTGTGAAAAGGTAGACCAGTATTTTTTTGGTCTCGCCTGCTTCTCGAAAAGTGGGGGGGGGGGGGGGGGTGGTTAGGGAGGGAAAAAAAATCGCCAAACCTTCAAAAATCGCTTAGTAAGGGGTTAGTGGGTCCCGTTCCCCTCCAAAAAAAAAAAAGGTCTTCACTGTAAAAAAAGGGGGGGGGGGCACAATCGAGAAAATGGCGGATCGTCTATGGTAAAAATTCATACTTCTCTGTGCCCCCCCCCCCCCCCCCGCATCCGCCAATGCTTCAGGCACACACTCGGCCTTCAATCAGTGTGTTTCCGCCCAGTGCATATACATGGCAGATCATGAAGCTACAAATTATTGGTTTGAAGCTTCATGGATAGATCTAATCTGAACTACAAGTACAACTAGCACCTGAATTTCAGTTACATCGGACATCGGGAACGGCTCTACTTCGGCTTCGATGTCGAGTGGGGTGTGGGGGATATGGGGGTCCAGTTTCCCTCCATAATTATCTGACAAGCCAAAAAAGGGGGGGGGGGGAAGCCCGGGGGGGGGGGCACTCACATATATATGTCTCACATGTATGTGCCGCTGTGCGTCCCCCATTTTCAACCTTCTCGGGTCGCTCCCATGATATGCGATTTTCACTAACCGCACCTCAATTGGCTTGCGCACAGCCCATTGTCCGGGAACAGCGGGGTAGCTGGGCGGCCTAGTGCCCCCCCCCCCCCCAACTTACGGTGCTAGCGGCGGCTCAGCGAGATCAATCTGCATGCAACATCGAGTCAGTGCAGTGGCGCGGCATGGTACAGCGTTAAAAACAACGCTGCGACCGCTTACTCGCGCTCATGCACCGTATGTGTACCAGAGTAGTGAGATCGCGAGCAGCTATAAAATTAGCTCTTCCCATGAGCACTTTCGCTCCTTAGACCCTCAAAAATGAGCTTCCTCAATTCACCATTTAGCTCCTTAGCCCCCTGTTTTGAGATTGGCAGCGGCACACCCACATCCAAAAACAGGTTGAGTGCCCCCCCCCCCCCCCCGGGGGGGGGGGGGGGGAAGGGCACGGGCCGGATATGGTCTAACATACACATGTCAATATTGTTATTTATTTGAATGGAAACTGAATATTGTATTCTAATAAGTGAAGATGCCCATATCAAGATGCACGAGTTCGATATCATATACACTGTCAGTGCATGTTCTAAGATTTTTATCAATTCCTTTAATGCATAACGAATTAACCTACCAGGGGAAAAAATGATCAGAAACCTAAACATGCCAGTGGAAGCCCTACAAATCTTATCATCGCTAGCAGCTACTCCTCTCTCTCTCTCTTTTTTTTCTCTCTTGCTCTCATTTTCCTCACTGTCTATGTCCCTCTCTATCATTTTCCCCACTGTGTATGAGTCTCTCTCTGGCTCATTTTTCCCACTGGGTATTTTTCACTCTCTTATATTTCTCTCTCACTACAATAGCCCCAAGTCAAAGTAACGACAAGTTGATAAAGATGAACAATTATCTAACTGACATAGTGTCGATATTATGATTTTTAACCAACACTATGCAACATACTGACCTGTTAACTATTGGTTGAAGGTGGCGAGGTTTTTACAGACGTGTATCAATCAGATATGATTATTTACGTCTGGGGATAACGTCACCATCCGAAAGACGTGACTCAGTCTTGAACTTGGGTCCGCTGAATCAGTTTATAACCTCCATTGTTTGCTGGATTACAGGCGCACGCCACAACGCCCAGTTAATCCAGTTGGTGTTGTTGTTGTTGTTGTAGTAAAAGGAATGGCACTTTTGACCACTAGAGTCCTGTGTATCCAGTTGGTGGAATCTGGTGCAAGATCTTATAATCCCTGTATAATTTGTCATGTTAGTAAATCTGGCCCACCCCAAACCGTACGCAACTAAAAATTCATGAATATTCATATTTAACTTTACCATCTGTTGGTAAATACATGCCCATTTATTAGGTGAATACAACTGCCACAAATTGGTCAAGCTTGCTTTAGCTGAGTTGGTTTAAATAACTTGATAAACTTTTAAACCAACTCCTGTTTGCCCAACTTAATTCGCCCCAACATTTTAAGAGTGTGCAACTGTGGGGCAGTGTTTGAGCAATAGTTGAGCAATGTTTGCGCAATGTTTTTTGCAGTGTAACTTAAATTAATATTTTCCCTGAATCTTGTGCAAAATTTACCCAACTGTTAGGTAAACTTCTGTATGGCAAAATTTCCCTCATAGATTTCGACCAACCTTTCTTTGTCCAACTATTTTTCCCCAACATGAAAGAGGAACTCATTCCCAATTATCCAACTACGAGGCAAATATTCCCAACCTAGATTTAACCAATGTTTTTGGTAAATATGTGCCCAACAGTTGTGTAAATTTATTTGCCACAAATTGGTGAAAGCCTTAGGCGATCAGTTGGTTAAACAATGTTATAACTGGGCATTTTTTTTACCAACCATGATTACCCAACATAATTTAACCAACATTTTAAGAGCGCATTTGGAGCGGGGTGAGTAATCGCACCAGCCCCTCTTGGCCGTTTGGCTTCGCCAACCTCCAAAGGGCTCGTACATGATAAGCTCAAAAGCTTAGACTATTCCCATCGATTTTCATAACAATATCAGCCGTAACTTTTTTTCAGTTAAGGGTAGCTCTTGACAAAGTCGTGCGTTACCTTGATCAAACAATTCATTGTGTAGTTAACTTAATTAGCTTCAGAATAATGACTAATAAAATTAATAACCTTTATTACTAATAACAATTAATACATACAAAGCGGAGGTGTACATGATAAGTTCAAAAGCTTAGACTGTTCCGATCGATTTTCATTTTCAGTTAAGGGTAGCTTTTGACAAAATCGTGCGTTACCTTGATAATAATTAAAAGATCAACAATTTATTGTGTAGTGAACTTATAGCTTCAGAATAATGACTAATAAAATTAATAACCTTTATTACTAATAACAATTAGTACATGCACGTTTACAAAGCGGAGGTGTTATTAAAGGTCACATTGTGTACATAAGACATTCGAGAGCTTTTAGTGAGGGGTAGGGAGATATGAAATTTCAAATGAAACGAACTCCCTAATGTACAGGAGTGGAAATCCACTCTTTAAGGAGTGACGTTAGGGATCACTTCGTTTTTGAATGAAAATCCACTCTTTTAGGATTCATGTTAGGGATCACTTCGTTTTGGAGTGGAAATCCATTATTTTAGGAGTAATGTAAATGATCGCTTCATTTTGGAGTGGAAATCCACGTTCCAAAACAGTAGAATCCATTCTGAAGAAAAAAATAATTCAAACTATTTATTTGAATAGCTAGATTCCACTGGATTGGATTCAACCAAAAAATGAAGTGACCCTAATTATGACTCTTATTAAAGGATTTGAAATTCCCATTCTTTTGAAATGTTAACACTTGTAAGGATAATGACGCATCTATACAACGCGGTAACATTATTTCATATTATATTCCACATACTAAGAATCTTGCTGTTAGATTGGTCGAAAAGTAATCACGTGATAAAACGTAGTTTCCCCATATCAATCGACCCGAGAAAATAGTATGTTTCGTTGGTCTCTCCAGTCCATTACAGAGTCACAAGCGTTATCAATATTACGCGCGAAATGAAAGTGCGTGACCTCTACGAATAGTCAATTGAAAAGTGCGTGACCTCTACGAATAGTCAAAATGAAAAGTGCTTGTCATTTACGAATAGAGGGCTTTCGAAAATCGTTCGCGGACCCACTCAGAGACGAAGGACGATTGCGATTTGATCTGCGCACGCGTCGATTCCGTTGTTCCGAGTCCGTACTTCAATCGCCAACGGGTTTTGGCCAATTTCACGTTGGTGAATTCAGCAGCGGTAAGAAGCCGAGCAGCCAATCAGCGCTCTTGTCGGTGACATCATCATCGCGGTCGATCATGTGGGGCGTGTCCTCAGCAATTACGTCACGCAAACCGCTCATTCTTGGATGTGCAAAACGAAAAATAATCGGTACCACGGTCGAGCGCAACTACGTTCAAATCTTAATCGTCCTTCGTCTCTGAGTGAGTCCGCGAACGATTTGCGAAAGCTTGCTAATAGCTCCATAGGCGTACTAAAATAAGCGCGCATTGCCCAATCGCGCGCTTAAAATGGTCAAACAATTGGGCGGGGGTACGGTTTATGGTGGTTTTAACATCTTTTGAGAATTTATTCGGGCCTAAATCAAAAATGTCTTTTTCGAAAAGTAGAGAATAATGGTCTTTCTCGTACCAGTTAAATGTTTCAGATGCGCAATATAATGCAAATAATCACCTTTTGATTTCAGGCGATGAGACGTACTATCCCTTCCTCGGCAATCTGAATGTATAACGCTATCTTTCCTCAGCTTCGCTTCGGAAAGATAGCTACATCCAGATCGCCTCGGACGTGATATTTTGTCCCATCACCTTCACCAACAGTAATTACTTGCTTATTAACTATAACTGCACTGATACATGTCATTAAGATTAAATTGCAAACTCTTCCTTTATATTCTTCAGTCAAATGACTGTTGGGGTTGTTAAGTAGTCCATAATAGATTAATTTAAATATCACGATTATTCTGCTCTTTTTTGTTTTTAAGAATCTTTTATTACTTCCTTTTTCAAAATAACACTTTCACAATAATCAAGGTAAAATACACAAACAAATATATTCACATGCCAGTATTATTGTGTCAAATTACATAATAATAACAGTATAAGTAACCCCAAAATAAATAGTAAATTATGCAAAATCTGGAAGTCTGCAATAAAAAAGGGGAAAACTAATATAATAATGAAGATTAAAATAGAAAAGGAGAAGAAAAAAAGACCCCCCCCCCCATTTTGTCCATTGTTCCGCCTCAGATTTTAAAGACTACAGTTCAGAATTTTCTTCATGATTTTGATGTTATTCAGCACACTTAGCTCCCCATGTCCACCCCTTCGTCCCGGAAATCAAAATTTTCCAATTTTCCTAAGGTGTAATGAGAGGGTACCTCTCTCCAAAACCAATTTTTCAAATGCTGAATACATATTATAATTAAGGATAAGTGAAAGTATGAGAGCAAATGCAACACGTTTACTATCCTCTGTAAGAGTTCTTTAGGGTTCGGTGGTACTCTATCCCGACATCAATGTTCAGTCGTAAATATCTTGATATATAAACTACCGATCATCTTATAAAACTCAGGCGATTCCTGTCTGACCTAAAGGTTTGCAATTATGATACAGCATTAGCTGATACAGTGATTTTTCTTTTCTTTCAATCCTGGGCAGAGGTAATCAATCCCTTTAAACGATATCTCTCTTTGATTACACACAGAAGACCGTAAAAGTCACTGAATTGGTCCTTACGTCAGCAAATGACGTTTCGTGTAAGCCGGGCTTAAGGAATCATAATAGTCAAAAATGAGACAAAACATCTGCAATATGTGCTAGAGACTGTTTTGCCCCAAAAGATAATTGTTTATAGTACGAGTAAATGTAGGGAGTGAAGAGCATGCAACCTAGTCTCGAATTGTTTTTATTATTATGAGGCAAGTATGATGACGAAATGATGCAGAATAGTATAGCCTGAACAAGTGAGGCAATAATAATGAATAAAAGTGTCTTGAGTGAAGCCTAACCCATTTGTTTCAAAAATAGTTTGACTGATTGCCAAACAAAAATGAATAACATAAACAATAACAGCTGTGTCAAAATGCAGTAGGAGCTGTATAGGACAGGGCCTACGGAGTGAGGTCATAGTCTCCTATTTCAAACCCTCTGTTACTCATCGCGACTGACAAAGGTGTGTGCCTGCAAATTAGTGTCAATATGCAGTAGGAGCTATATACATGGTATACATGTAGTTCATGGCCTACGGAGTGAGGTCATAGTCTCCTATTTCAAACCCTGGTTACGCACCGCCACTGACGAAGGTGTGTGCCTGCAAATTAGAGTTTGTCCCTGGATAAGGCTTAATTCCAAGAAGTTTGCAAACTACGACTGAACTCTAGGCTTATACAAGGTAAGATAGATGCATTAGATTAGTTATATCATGTATATTAGCGCCGTTGTTGTATTTGTTGTTTTGTTTCTTGTTTTATCTCTTTGTCAGGGATACCAGTTTTTTTACTGAACGAGCCTTAACCCTAAAAAGACTGGGGGGGGGGGGGGGGGGGGGGGTAAACTGCGATTATATTGTAACGCTTAAAGATTTCGCGCTGCTGTTTCGTTACTTTTTTCTTTCGAGTTTTGCGCAACTTGATACCAAATTTGCATGCCCCGCGTGTACGATAACAGAGTTATCTCATGTTTTCACACGGCATGTCAAGAAAAATTCGATATTTTGCATTCGTTTGTGTGTAAAGTCAATGGGGACCGGAATGAATATTACAGATAGTGTTTTCAAACTATATTTTCATATCTTCAAAAATAAGAATAATAAGATTAATTTGACTATGCATTCATGTAGAAAACATAATGAACTATGTGTATACCAAATTTGGTTGCAATCAGACAATCAACAGCCGAGATCTTAGGGGAGGGGGGCCTTTAGGCCCCTCAGTTTTTCCAGCCTCCAAAATACCCCAGTCTTTTTAGGGTTTAAGGGATTCGGTAATTTTGTGGTGGCTTGATTTGATAAATTGTTGAATTTTGATATCTGTCTCGTATAATGATGTTCAGAAGGATAAATAAATAGACAGGCATAGAAAGGTTTTCAAATATATAATGTTATATTCCACATACTAAGAATCTTGCTGTTAGATTGGTCAAAAGGTAATCACATGATAAAACGTAGTTTTCCACAAATCAATCGACCGAGAAGAAAAGTTTGTGACCTGTTGAGAGAGAAAATCCACATTCCGTTTATCCAAGAAACGTACAAATGAACACTGCCAATTTATGATTCTCTTCCTGATAAGCAGATAATCACTTTACGTTAAGACTATACAAACTCGATCCTCTGTGGATAAAATAATAGAAAGTAATAATCATATCATCTTTTCCCCCCAACCAATTGCAGACAACCGGTAAAAGTGTTGAACACATCCAATGTCTATACGCATGCTATGTAAAGACATGAAAACCACTTGTGCTTTTAGAGAAACATCAGTAATTTAAGTCATAATGCTTATCTGGTAAATATTTTATCCTTTATCAGTGGTCATGTTAAAGGGCCACCCACTATATACTTTTCACAGTGGAGGGAGCACGTGTTATGAATAGCGGTCCTTATGAATAGCGAGGTAATTGGTCTATGGTTTGCTCACTATCTAGAAGTCCTTATGACTAGCGAAGTTACCCCAAATTGACTGATCTCAATTAGAAGCATTTTACTAATGTATTCAACAAATCAGTGACTTTACAAATTGTTGATAATTATATAGGATGGCCCTTTATTTGAAAAAAATGGGCACCTAAAACATTTGTCTGATGTTAGAGGCCGGGAAATAATATATGATATTTCATTATATCAAACTAGATTTGATTACATCAACTTCGAAGGGGAAAGACCATGAGAGGACCATGTTTAAACAAAAATTGGCACAACAGGCCTAAGGGCCCGAATTTTCGTTGGCCCCATATCCAGAAAAAAAAAACCTCTACCAACATGCCACATTTTATGCTTTTATGAAAAAGTTCACAATTCCGTCGATTTTCTTCACCAATCTGCTGGACTATTTATACGATCTATCCGCTCTCTGAGGCTGCATATGCACCTATCGTACTCAGCCTGACGGCTTCGTATGATAGATACACACAGCTTGAACCCGAGCCCCGTCTGTTAGTGTTTGGTGCACCGATCCTGGCCGGCTATACTGCGCTTTCCCTAGAACAAATGTTACAGGAGCAATAGACCTGCGCTTTGAATTTTATTAAGAAATATCAACATAACATTTTAAATGACATTGTCTTCTATGCTGGACCTAAATTAAAATATTCTTTATTGTATCCCCCGGCAGAATGCCTAAGGATACTTTGGATTCAGCAGCGTTACGCCGCCACTGCCGCGTCACATTCTTGTGCGCGCTCTAGCGGTCACATTTCTCACCGGACTTTGTTCAAATTTTGCATGAAGGTGCATGTCTCTTGGTATAATCTAGAACCCTATAGGGCTCACATAAGTAATTCACGGACCCCATTCACTCACGTGTTATAACGAAGGTTGTCTATAAATCATATTTTGAACACCCCTTTGTAGAAATCGTTTAAATTCACAGAATAGAGACAAAATATAAATATCTCTTAAATAAAGTACCTAATTTGGGCACTTTCCCGGCGTTAAAAAAAGATATTTAGGCTGAAACAAGGCTAGCCGAAATTTCAGCCCATTTGCACATAGAAACAGTGGAAGTGCACCAGTGATACAATAAATCCTTTAAAAATAATAAAAAGCTAGCCAACTTCGGCTAAGGTGTCAAATTGAAAAGAGTATGTCTATTAAACACCATTTACGCTTTTTAAATTTACTGAGGACAATCAATCGATTTTATATGAATATTTCTAATCAATTAATTTCAAATAATCTTTGCTCCGCCTCACCGGCATGCATTGCGAGCGGATGAATTACTTATGTGTGCCCTATAGATTTTGGTGATGCTGCCCCCAGTGTTCCGTCTTTTATAGGGTCAAAGTTCATATTTTGATAGATGTCTTGTGTGCACTCTTGTGTGAGCTCTGGCGTTCACATTTCTCTACGGATTTCGTTCATATTTTGCATGAAGGTGTCTCTTGGTGTAATCTAAAAACATATAGTTTTTGGTGATGCTTCCACCAGAGTCCCGTCTTTTATAGGGTCAAAGTTCATACGATGGCGTGAGTACACTCTGTAGGCCACTTTTCTGGATGGATTTCTTTTAAATTTTGTATGGAGAAGTATCTTGGTATAATCTACAGATCTTTACTATTTGGTGATGCTGCCCTCATTGTTCCGTACTTTATTGGGTCATAGGTCATTTGTCCATTTCTTGCAATCTTCTGCATTTCTTGACAGATTTCGTTCAAATTGTGTGTGGAAGCGTATCTTGATAAAGTTTACGCACCTATAGTTTTTGGTGATCCTGCCACCAGTGTCCTGTCTTTTATAGGGTCAAAGGTCATCTTTGGAGGATGACGTGACTGCACTATGCAGGCCACATTTCGTAATGGATTTCTTTCAAATTTTGTATGGAGATTTATCTTGGTACAATCTACAAATTTATACTTTTGATAATGCTGCGCTCATTGCTCCGTCCTTTATAGGGCCAAAGGTATTATGTCTTTTGTGCGCTCTAACTGCCACATTTCTTGACGGATTTTTTTCTTCAAATTTTATATTTAGGTGTGTCTTAGTGAAATCTAAACATCTGTAGTGTTTGCTGATGCTGCCCCGGTGGCTAAATTTTCCTACGAACGTTTGGTCCCTGTCCTCCCTGGCGCATGCGCACCTGATCCTTTCCGATCTAAATCAATTTCGCAATCATAGGGTTTATTGCGTAAGCGATATAATGACGGTTGCTTCCAGCGTCTTGCTGTGGCGAGATGCGTTAGCCATCGGACATTTAACCTGAGGTATGTGGGTTCGACTCTCAGTTTGAACATTACAAAAATAACGTTTTGTATTTTTATTATTACTAAAAGTAGGATGAAACTCTGAAACCCCATCCAACTCCAAGCATTGTAGGGCTAGTTCAAAGTTGCGCATGCGTCAAGGACGATAGTGACAAAAAGTTCGTGGGGAAAAAAATTTCGCGCCCCGGTGTTCCCCTTTTTATAGGGTCAAATGTCATATTTTGGTTGCTGTCTTGCATGCATTCTGGAGGACACATTTGTTGACTGATTTCTTTCAGATTTTGTATGGAGGTCCATCATGGATTACTCTAGACCTCTACAGTTTTGGTGATGCTGCCCCAAGTGTTTCGTCTTTTATAGGGTCATAGGTCATATTTTAGTGGATATCTTGTGTGCGCTCTGCAGGTCACATTTCTTGACAGATTTCTTTCAAATTTTCTCTAGAAATGCATTACACTCTTAATCTACACACATTGTTTTGGTGATGCTGCTCCTAGTGTTGACAATAGTCCGGGCCACTGGCGGCAATCTCTACGGCATCATTTTGTTTGAGGGAGGGGAGGAGGGAGGTTCTTTGCCTTTCTTCGAAACGCTGCCAGTGCCGGGGAATACATTCGCTTTGTGCGGTAATGGACTTTCCTAGTTTTCTATAACCTAAGGCTTGTTCTAAGAGAGGTCTCAGTTTCATCCATTAGTAGATATCGATGATTATGACGTATTCACCGTCAACTCTCCCGTTTCTCGTAATATACTAAAATTTCATTAGTTTCCGTTTTTCTCCTGAGCGCCTTTTCCCTCAGACAGTACTCAAAATGTAATATGTCCTCCAAAAAGAAGAAGACCCTACCAAGTAATACATTTTGAGGAATTGACATAATATTGCTCACTTTACGTGTAGCATCCATAGAGAATGTTGTCCTCCGCAAAATCACAGTGACATATTACCGATTGGGTCCATTTGAAATTCCAATATGTAGAGTGATTACAACGTAAACAAAAATAATTGCTTGTCTAATCTCATTCAAACTTTCACCAATCGGCTCCTCTGATTTTTCTCCTTTTCTTCAGAGCAAATTGCATTTAAGGTTGGATTTTATTTCCCTTTAAAGGGTGCCACTCCCGTTCCATGCTCTTGGAAGTGGGGAGTAAATAAAAACAGATAATATTCTTATTGGCGATTTCTGATTTTTCTTTTTTTTTACTCGAATGCAATGTAATTTCCTTAAGGTGATATGTTGACTTGGCATTCTGTGGCATATCGATTAAAACAGAGTTGGTCGTGCATTCTACCATTCTTCGTCTTTATCATCGCACAATCCTTGTTTCTGTCTGGTTGACGAACACCCCAATCTGAAAGAGAACAAATATGTGGCAATAATAATAAATTAACATCCGATGATCTGACATAAGAATAGCAGATCCAGGATCCTCTTGCATGGTTGGGGTGTACTGAAAATTCCTGGATCCCCCAATGTATTAACCAAAATCTGGACGCATTTGTTATTGATTATGAACGTCCACAAAATGGTCCATCCGGTATTAAAGTAATATCGGGGGAGGGGTCATTTAGGGAATTGCCCAGTATTGACACAAAAGTAGAAGGTCTGTGCAGTCAAAATTAAAAGAGCGTTCATAACCTGACTTCGATTTCACACAATCATGGCGGTTGCCCATGATGAGTCACTTCAATTGCGTTATTAGAAATCAGTGTATAAAGGCAGTTAGCACATGCGTCAAGAATTCAAGGCACATTTGCTGACGTAGGCGTGCGTCATCGAGTGGTGCACTTTGTGACGTGACAATATAGCATCGCACAGAAATGTGAATCCAGAATAAACAGCGCATGCATTGCGTTACAATAACTTGTGCATGCATTAATGCCCGTTGAAGAAGAGGCGTCGTTATGACTTTGTTTTGTTGTGAGGCAAATTAGCTATTCAATGCTATCTTTGAAATTTTTACTTTGTATTTCTATTTCCCGCGATGCTACTCACATATGGTGCGTCAAAGACTGCGACCGTCGCTAACACAGTTCCACATCATCAAGCGCTTCCTGTGTAATTGAAATGTGTTCAACGTGCCTGAAGCGTTTAGATCCGTCATTCTCTAAGCAATGACGCTCATGGCGTTGTGCAAAAAGTTACAATCATGCACTACTTAAAATTATTGAAGGCAAAGTTGAGTTCTGGTCTTGCGATTACATTGTAAAATAAACTGGATCAAATCAATTGGGGAATGTAGATCGTGTCTACGTAAGGACTGGTGTAGATTGTCAGGTTTTGGAATCACCAAAATGATAAGAAATTGACTCAATCTCGCTGAAAGGCACATGCACTGCACACAGTAATAAGTATATGGGACTGCTCACGCATGTGGCGTGAGCAGTCCCATATTCTCAAAGAAAGGGGGCTGAACATAGGCATACACGGCACATACTCTGAATACTTGCGAGCGAGCGAAGCGAGTGCGCAAAAAAAAAATGAAAATGTAATTTTGTCACAGATCTAGACCTATATCTGGTAGTTAAAGGAGAATTAAGCCCTGATTACAAATTTACTTATATTGGAAGGTGTAATATATTCCTACATTGGTCGGTACGTAAGTAGGGATACGATCACGCAAGGAATTCGGCAATAACATTCCTTCGGTAACGCACGATTGGACCTGATTGTATCCGAATTTCCCCGAGTCAGGCCAACTGGTCAGGCCCATGGATTACGACTTGCCACTCCCTTTAAGAACGATTTTTAGACCATTTCGTAAGATCTTCTGAAGAAGGCCGTACGAAACCAGCGTTCGTAGACCGTTCGTAGACCGTGCGTCAGTTCGCAGCCTGGTCGATGGTCTTGTCCGAGATTTTTTTCAACGTCGTACAAAACCCCCTCTCCGTAAGGCGGCCCTACGAACGTCGTAACTAAGAACATCGTAAGAACCACGGAAGATTTTGTAGGGTCCAGAGACAATTCTAGAAGCCTTAAATTCTTACGATAATCGTGAGAACGCCTCAAGTTGTTCATAGAGGGCTCTTGCGGCTCTTACGAACGGAGATCCGTACGGTGCTCTTAATACGAACGATTCTTGGCGTTTGTAAGGCGTTCGTAAGGTGCTCGTAAGGCGTGGGTACATAATGTGTGCAATTGGCGAGTTATAGGGGGTATAAACCCAAACGCACGAAGTTCAAATCCTCAACTTTCAACAGCCCATAATTTTCAACAGTACACGGCAGCACATTTTTGCAACCCGACAAAATTTACAAAAATTCGTAAGATCGATCTTCTTACGAATGGACTTGAGAGTGCCGTGAGTTGCACGTATGACCATCAAGGGACAACAAAATTAGTAAAATTGCCGTAGGTCTGACGAAAGAATAACTCAAGGCATTCTTACGAAAAACGTACGAACTCTAGGGCCATTGTATAAGCGAAACGCACTTCGTTTCTCAAGAAGGTCTGAAGTTGTTCTTGCGAAATTAAACGGCGTTCATACGAACTTCCGTAAGAAGCTATGCCCCATCTACGAACAGGGGCGTATCCAGGGGGGCGCAACAGGCGCCCCCCCCTATTGGCCGTCGTAAAAAAAAAAAAACTAGCAAAAAAAAAAAAAAAAATCCTCATACCAATTGAAAATATTGTTCATTAAATAGGCTCCAAAATTTGTCACATATAGCACTATTTTGCATCTCAGCCCTTCTTCAGAAGCAAAAATTTTCCAAAGGCCCCTCCCCCATGACGGCGATCAATAATTCCTGGCGCCCCCCCCCCCCCCTATTGGGAAATCCTGGATACGCCACTGTACGAATCTCTACGAACTCCAGAATTCTTACGGACAGTGAGGTTAGTACGAACCTTTGTGCTAAGACCTTTTCATCCCCGCACAACAATTTCGAGGCAGAAAATAGCATGTGTGTCACCGTGTGTAGGTTTTGAACGCGTGTAAGGTGTGTGTGTGTAATTGGGTTTTTACAGACGTGTATCAATCAGATATGATTATTTACGTCTGGGACCGACCTTTAACGTCACCATCCGAAAGACGTGACTCAGTCTCGAACCTGGGTCCGCTGAATCAGTTTATAACTTCCACTGGTAGCTGGATTATAGGCGCACGCCACAACGCCCAGTTATAGTGCACGCTGAAGTTGTTGGGAGGTTATATCCATGTCCCGGCAGCGCGTTTCCGTTTTACACCGTTGCCTAGGCATTTTTTCGATTAATCGCTTCGAACGTGCTGGTTTCAAAGTCTAGGTTTCAGCTCGCTTCATGCGCTATGAGCTCGAGCTTGCTCTGCACGCGCGAAGTATGAAATCGAATGTACACACGTACTCCTACTCTGCATGTTTGCGGCGATCGGGTGTATGTGTACGTGTACTATAGGGTCTACTGCACTGGTCTACTGTCTCGGATTGTCTATATGGCGATAAAGAATAACATTAGAGTTAATTCATGTTGCATTGCAAGGTAAAAGAATTTTAAAATGTAGCTGAAAGGCAGCTAAGCTGAAACAGTGTTACCAGAAAGCGAGGGAATTAAACAGAAGGGGTGGGGGACGAGGAATATACGTATAATAATTATAGCCCAGGATCAAACATTTAAAAGAAAATTTAGGTGTTTTACTAATATCGAGAAGATAAGAATAATAAGAATAATAATAATTGATTTGAAGAAATATAGTTATATTTGCTACAACTATAACTATAACTATAACTGCGTATCTAGCTGTAACTCTTTGTGCGCCAATTAGAGAAGAGGAAGCCTCATCAGCATGAAAGAAAAAAAAAAACAAAGAAGACGGCCCTTTCACGCTTCCTTCTGTTTTGCTTTTCCTTTCATCCCCCTTGTCTCTCTTATATATTTTTTTGCTTTTATCGTTCCTTATATATTTCTTTTAGCTCGTTTGCGCACAAGATGAAGTGTAGCTACTGTACAGTTACTGTAATGCATATCTTTGCTGTCTGTGCAGATGCTGTGCATGCTAGACCTCACTGGGGGCGCTGACGACTTAGACTCTTTCACCAGCGCACTTCTTGGATTTTTTCGCGAAAATGCCTAGGCAACGGTGTAAAACGGAAATGCGCGTCCCGGCAGCGTCTTTTTTTTTTGTAACCAAGCCTAGGCAGATTTCGCATTTTTTCATGAATATTCATGACGCAGGGTCGGGAAACGGTTCCGATTGGTCTTCATGAAAGCACGGTCGGTGGGGAAAAAAAGTCCCTGGCCTGCACGTACCTACGCATATTACGTGCAGCGCTATATTTCGATCGTGTGTGTTCAACGTGTAGGCGCCTAGCCTACGTTCATGTATGTATTGTTTAATTCTCAACATATTCACCCCACCTATGCAATGTGACACGTAAAAAATTGGATTGAGCAGTCAATTTCAAAATCAAGTTTTGCATTAATTTATTGCATGTGCGTAGATCTAATTTAGTAATTAGCTCTTTTGAGGACACCCTCCTTTTCCGACCAAAATTGACACTGCCACTGGCATTACTCTGAAAATAGGTCTAGGCCTAGGCTATGCGTATATTGACAATTGCCCATCGTAATGTTCTCCACAAATGAACTTTACAACAATATGCAGAATCAAGACACAGACTCTAGGCTAGGTCTAACAACGTTAGACTTAGAGTCTTACTATTCACGTTAGAAATTAAATTTCCTTGCATGCACACTGTAATTAGCACTTGCACCCTGCTCCTGTAACGCACATTGCCCTGAGTTAGAAGAACTGCAAGAGTCTTCAGGACTGAAAGAAGCAGACTACTACTAACGTTCCAATAGTAGTACTAACGTTAGTACCAAGAAAACAAATTATTTTGGTGACCTTTTAGCTGATGAAAACAAAGTGCGTAACTAGTTATTGTAGGTAGATCTAAAATCATCTAGATGTAGATCTACCCCATCATCAATCATTTACTAGATCTACTAGGTCTAACTCATCATGCTCATTGACCTTAAAATAACATTCACTTAATCTAAACTTAACTGAAATTGAAAATTGTAACAAAATTGGTCTAGTTAGAGTAGATCTAGAGTAGTTAGAGTCTTGGCTAGACATACCTGCAAATTTGATGATATCACACCATCACATTCCGATTCCATTTTGAAGTTGGGTCTACCACACGTCTATTATTAGGCCAGCATTTTGAGGGATACGTGGAGGCAATTCTAACTCTTATATTAAGATCTAACTTAGATCGATAATAGATTCAGTGCAAAAACGTAGGCTAGGCGCCTACACGTTGAACACATGTATACGATCATAATATGCGTACGTGCGTGCAGGCCAGGGACTTTTTTCCCCACCGGCGACCGTGCTTTCATGAAGACCAATCGGAACCGTTTCCCGACCTTGCGTCATGAATTTTCATGAAAAATGCAAAATCTGCCTAGGCTTGGTTACAAAAAAAAAAGACGCGTCCCGGCACCTAAAACATTTTTTTTGCTCTCATTTCTTTTTTATGCCTCTTTGGGACGTGAAATCTTCTCACAATATTTGTATTGGTAGTATCTTGCTATTTCTCAACAGAAATCCCATAAATCTGACGAAAAGTTTTTGAGGGTTAAGGGCTTACCATAACTAAACATTACCTTAAAGTTCAGTAAATCATGAACCTCTAAACTTACTTCTGTATTCACTCGTAGTATTTGCCCGGTCTTTGAAACACACCCACGGCCCACTTAAGGCATTGCAGTTCATCCAGACGAACGTCGAGGTCAAATTGGGCTGAAGAAACACGTACTCTTCTGTGCTCTCTATGAAGAGCAGGACGGACCGACCTCATCTCCGTTGCCAAGGATAACCACATCCAGACCTTCGCAGTAATCATGAGCAGACTGCCATGTCGATGTTGCACTGTCATCGGCGATCAGGAAACATTTTGTTTCCCCGTACACCCAACCAAACGGGCAGATTTCTAAATTATTGGAGACTGAAGGAGAAATAACAAACAACACACGGATTTCATGAAAGAATATTGAACTAGAAAATAAACTTCTCTCTACCGAAATGACCTTCAGTATGCCTCATTGTATTACAAGCCATTAATCCAGTTTAATGAACTAGCTGATATAACGTACAAGGGTTTTATTAGGGTCTGACGATTCATTATTGGCATGATTGGTGTTCTTGTATTTTTTTTTTCATTTCAGTTGGAAACTTTCTTTTCTATAATCTGGCTTTAATGGAATTCAAACTATTATGTTTGTATTCTGTTTGCTTATTATACAGGGCTTGACACTAAAGGAAATTTATGTGGTACAGTTGGTCCACCAAATTTGACTTATTTTCATATTTGGTAGACCACACTCAATTTTGGTGGTCCACATAAAAAAAATAAAATTAATAAGATTTTTGTTTTCAAACGCCCAAACGTTATTGTTGGCGGTAAAGTTTTCAATTTCATGACATTTCACTTTCACATACTGTAAAAGCTGATATTTTCGCGAATTTCACGAGCTGATAGTTGGGTGCGAATTAACAGCTCGTAAGAATATTGCCACTTGATTATGACTGCACTAATTTGCGCCGCGAAAAAAGTGAATGCTGAGACAACCGGACCTCAGATCGCTATGATCTGGGAGGTGGTGATTGAAGCTTAAATTGTTACCTTAATCCGCTCTATCTAGGTGCTGGCACTTAATATGTACATAAATTTTACTACGCAAAAGTTGGTTAGACAATTGGCATGAATTTCACTTTTATTTTAGCTTAGAGCTAAAATCTCATGCCTTAATTCATTCTCCCGTAAAAGACATTTATATTCTTTCATTTAATCTGATTTTTATTGAATTCCTGTTGCAATAATTCAGATTTGGTGTCAAATTATTGAATTTCTTCAATTATGCTTCATTCTCAAGTACATGTACAGTCTCATCTTGACTCATCTGACTCACCTGACTCATCTTTGCGATGGCGATCGTAAAATCTGTTGTAAGTCTTATACTATGTTGATAGAATTTTGTTTTAGAAAATAAAATTACAGGCCTTTAAAATGAACAAAATTAATTTGTATCTTTTCCTTAATGAGGTATCACAGAAACAATACAGTCAACTCTCTATAATAGCTGTGGATACAAGCAAAAAAAGTGGCCTGATAAGGCTTGTTCACATATGAGCCATTTGTCAACGAGACATGTAGCTTGGCACAGGAGTGTATATTCACTCGTTCAGTATTTTGGTCAATAAAACTTCTGAAATTCCACCAGTACATCAAACCATCAATGAAAATCTAACCATAGACATTTATCTCAACATTTCCAAATCAATCTTCTTACCTTCTGTTGGATATTTTGTGTTCATAGCTAGAAATCTTACTGAACTTAATCTTGTGGGGCTGGACACAACCATTTACTTGGCCGACAAGAACAAAAATACTGCATACACCATTAGTCAGGGGCTAAAACGTATATCGACCACAACCCAAATGTGACGTAAAACAAAATTGCAATTTAAGATGTTCCCATCGGGATTCGGGCTCGGACTCGGATGTCCAGGACTCGGACATGACTAGGACTTGGAATTGGACTTGGACTCGGACTCGGGCTTGGATCCGGACGCGGACTCAGATGGATGGACTCTACTACAGCACTGATTAGATCATACTGGAATAACGCCCCGGCATCCGATACACATACGGCAGGCAATTTTGATGATTATGATAGAATAAAGTTGACAAGAATTCCTTAAAATAATTTATTTTTAGATAATTTTCATTCAATAGGGCCTACGTGATACATTCCATACCCTGATACGCAAACGGAAATCTAGACTAAATATATTCAAATTTTGACAAGCATTTTTTACAGAATTCACTCTAAATATTAAGATCGAAATCAATACCTCCCATTAATCTATCAAATATTAGATATCAAAGCTGCTCTATCCACCGCTGTAGATACATGCCAAATTTGGCTTAAACTTCTTCAAATATCATATAAAAACGCCCATGGTATGTTAAACCTAAAAACTCTTAACATGATCTGTGATACTTGCAGCTTCAGGACATCCATGGGAGCGTTTTGTGAGTGATTTTTACCGACAACTGTTTTAAGCTACTGAAATCCTTGCATCTGATTAGCTGAGAGCAAATTTGTTGGTAAAAATCACTGATAAAACACTTGATGAACCGCTGCCCAGATCTTCAGCCCACAAGGCTGCAGCCCACGGGACCCCTCATGAAAGTTGATAGAAGGCTCATGAGACCAAGAGAGGTCTTGTGATCCGTCGGTCTAGTGAACCCTCAAATAACTTTTCAGAAGGCCAGTCAGATCGATGTTGGAGATCTCGTGCGCTGTCGGTCTCATGGTCTGTTTCAGGGGCTGTCGATCTCATGGGATGTAGATCTTTCGCAAGGACATGAATCAGACTTCTCTCATTATCATCTTTCCTCCGCCGCCCCAGGGGTGTCGATCCGTGTTCATGATTGGGGGGGGGGGGGGGGGGGCGGGAGCGAAGCCAGTGGCGTATCTAGGGATTATGGCTTCCGGGGCAAATAATGAAGTTACGACCCCCAGCCCCCAGAATGCTCAAACTTATGAACGTTATTATACGAGCGGGGGAGCAAAGCCAATAAGCGGCATTTTTGTGCATTTTACCAAGGAAATTTTACAATTGACCATTGCAAAGCAACCGAGCTTTGGAAAATTGTTCGCGTTTCAAACCTTCAAAACTTACACGATTTATCTTCAATATTCCCTGTTTTGTCTCTATCCTTTGAGTTGAACATTGTCTGTAAAACCTGTATTTTAGAGCGATCCCAAAATGGTTTTAATGAAAAGAAAGGAATGTACGGATCTATGCCAATGGACGGAACCTCTTAATTGAGTATAACAATGCGAGCAATCGAATTTTCTTTGATATTAACGCACTGAAATTATGGCATTTATCATTTCCTTTTTACTTCCAATCATTAAAATATGTGATGGTATTTCAAGATCAAAAATCATGAGTTTGGATAATTATTAGTTTTTAAGTTAATTTACATGTAATATAATTCTTGTTAATCTATCCAAAAATATTTGGGGGGGGGGCATCCCCCACCTCAATTGTTTTGTGGGGTTTGGGGGTTTTTTTGAGGGGGGGGGGTATATACCCTCCATCCCCCGGGATCGACACCCATGCCACCCCACGCCCATTACTTGTTCACAATATTTCTGTTTTTGTTTTTTCTCCAGTACTGTTCAGATTTTTTTTCTTCTTTTTTTCTCCTCTTTTTTCGGTTACGCTTTTTGTCTTATTTCCTCTTATTATTAATACTAGACTAAGAACGTTTCTTTTAATATATCAATTATAAACTATTTTTTATCAAACATTTATCTTTGAAATACAAGCCATTATGCTTTATTAATAGGCGCCTCATCTTCCACGTTTTTCCTTTACTCTCGTCATATTCGAATATGATAGCATTTGAAGAGCAGTGCATTCCAGTGGACATTTCAGCTGGGATGTTCTTCCAAATTGATATAAACAAAATATGAGGCTAACTTTTTTCCCTCTCCTTTAGCAGAGGTCAACCTTCTCTTCAAAGTAATATATCGTACCATATTCGCAAAGTGTTCCTCCGTATCCTTCCTGACATGAGCAGCTAAATCCATCAAGTTCCTCCATGCAAGTCCCTCCATTAAGACATGGCTGTGAGTAACATGCTGTATAGAGGATAAATGCAACAAAAGTTACGCAGTAACGCTTTTGGAATTGTGCGGGCTATCGCAATAAATATTCGGATTTTTACTGCATTATTGCGGACTGCATGGCCGAAATTCATTAAAAATGTGTCGGCAAATTCGCATACGAACACAGACACACACACAAACGCGCGCGCTAGCTCTCTACCCCCCCCCCCTCTCTCTCTCTTATTTGTACCCACCCACCCACACACACACACACACACACACATATAAAGTTAGAGTCAAGCCTATGCAGTAATGCAACATCGAGCAATGTCAACATACCACTTTATATGGTTGGTAAGGGAACTACGAACGTCTTTGATTTGTTTTGATTTTATTTCCACGTCCAGCTTACATTGTATGTATAACAATGAGAAGCAAAATATAAGCATATAAATCAAATAGCATAATACAAAATATAATACTGTCACAAGCCCATTGCAAAAGCAAAGGACAAAAATACTCTACAGAAAAAAAAAATTGCCTAAGTACTGTTAACACAACAAATTACTAAAATAGAAAATGGACTGGGATTACAAAAGCAAAAGTAAATATCTTTAATAAGATTTACGTTTAACAACTTTCGCATCATCTCTGTGTAATGAAATGCATGGTTTTCAATAACTAAAAAGGTGAACAATCTCATTCCAAAAATAGTCCTTAGCTGATATCATATCGTTGGGGCCCATTTGAGAAATCGACGAGTGTCGCTTAACCCTAATCCCATTGGGTTATTTGGAGGACTTGAGTCCATGGGGGGGGGGGGGGGGGGCTTTTAGGCCCCCCTCAGATCTCGGCAACGAATAGACCGATCGACTTGAAAATTGGCACAGACGTAAAACATAGTAAGTAGAATAAGATTTAACAAAAAATGGACCTTTCCCTTTTTTTAAGAATTAATTTAAATATGCACATTTTTGATGAATTTTTGGGGAAAAATCTGATTTTCATCTAAGCATATTAGTATATTAGTATTCCCGGATTTACCCACAGAAAGATATTTCTTTTGTATTTCATTGTTTTTATTCCATGTATTTTATTGTTTTTATTGTTTTTTTTTCTTAGAATTTATCTCTGAAGTATATGAAATAAACTAATAACAAAGAAATAATCCAAATTCTAATTCATCATATCAATTATAACAGATCTGGAGTTTACATGGCATTGGATATATTAATTACATTACCTGTACAAAAATTGCTGTTTTTTGTGATGGTCAAGCAATTATCGACCTCTAAAATCAGTTCTACCCGTCCAACCAGGGTGAATTATATATCAAAATATGCATGAGACTTGAGAGAAAAAAGTCATGAAGTTTGAACGTGAAATTCCAAACGGTCTAGAAGCACGGCGAATAAAACTACAGGGGACCAAAAAGCCCCCCCCCCCCCCCAATGGGATTAGGGTTAAGCTGGGTTCACATAAACGATCTGACGCGCCCTCGATGGGATTTCGATGGATTTCGAGGTATCGGTACCGCCGATTTTTATCTGAACCAAGCTTTAGTGATGTATCCAAGTTTGAGTGTGAGTAATTACTATAATATTGAACAAATAAATAACGTCCCCCCCCCCCCTCCCAAAAAAAAGAGAAAGATTTGACAAGTTATTTGTATGTGGTTTCCAGGAGAGGTTTCAATTATTATACCTAAGCATTTTGCATTTCCACTTCGTCGATAGGTTTGTTATCACCGGTGTTCACTCTTGCGGTATACTCCGATGAGTGCAAGACGAAAAGCTCCAGTATGTCTCTCTTCAACGCCATTTTCCGAAGAAGAATATTAAAGGGCAGGGATTGAAGAGTATTGCGTGAGAGCATATAATTTGTTTTCGTTAGGTTTAGAGGGAACGTGTTCGCCTTTATCCAGTTCGTAACAAGTTTCAACTCGGAATTAACTGATGAGAGTAAAATACCTCCCTGTAACAAAGGCCAGCACAAGAGTACAGTGCACTTCCCAAGCCAAGAATGGCGTAGGACCTATTGCAACTCAAACGAAGTTGTATTTTTATCGGCTTATGTACACTGCCACCCAAATGCAAGTTGATTCCTGTTGATGTGCCTACAACTTATAATTTGTTATTCAAACATCTAAATATCTTTAACATTTTTTTTTGGCATCCAGGATGACACAGAGGGGGCACAGAGCCGGAAAATTACACAGTTAAGGAGGCCTTTAAAAAAAAAATGTGTATTTAAGGTATGCTAGTTGGGTTTCAAAGGGGGGGGGGGGGCGGCCGATTCTCCCCACTCCCTGGATTCGCCCCTGATTATTAATTCTATTCAATTCAATTCAATTCCTTTATATATTCATCATCCATAAAAAGAACTACATGACATGAAATCATTTGTTATACGTAGTTCCCGTAAAAGCAATGTTAACATTAATCAGGGCCTGATCCAGGATTTTGTAAAGGAGGGGGGGGGGGGGGGGGGGATGGCGAAAAAAAATCGCCAGGCCTCCTAAAGTCGCTCAGTGGAGGGGGGGGGGGGGTGGGAGTTTCAGATTTTATGGGTTCCACTATTCCACCCATAATTTTCTGACAAGCAACAAAAAGAAAACTATTAAGCAAACCAAAAAAAAAAGTTATCAGATTTAAAGTGGGGGGGGGGGGGGGGCAACAAGCATACTTTTCTGTTTAAAGGAGGGGAGGGGGCATGTGCCGGGATCCATAAATCCGCCACTCTAATTAATATTATGTTACAAAAATGTTCAAAGCCACCCTTTCGGCAAAACCGGGGGGTGGGGGGGGGGGGGGGCTTTGGGGGAATGGTGGCGTTCGCGTCAACGCTACCCACCCTTTCAGACTAAGCCTGCCTCTTTAAGGGCAATTTTAACACCTTTCCGCTTAATTAGGATTATTACATTTCATATATTACTATCGTGAAAGATGACTCTAGGAAATATAGCCAACCGCCAACCTGAAGTAGTGGGCACTCGCGCCCAGTCAAGAAATTGTCATCGCAGTTCTTGTGTTTTGGGCACTAAATATGTTCGCTTGAACCTTGTATACTTATCGTTCATGTGCACTTTTTTCGAATACATTTGGGTCTGCGAAAACCAATTATCTTTACAAGAGAATATCCTCCATTGCACGTATCCATGGTTATGTAATAGAACGAAATTTGCTTTGTTTCCTCATTTGGAAGAATTTTTTCGGAGAGCGCATATGTGTCATGTTTGTTCCGGCAGCATCGAAGCTCGCTCCAAAGGGAAGCTGTCAGTTATGACTCCATCTGTCTGAACCTTTTTGATGAAACATATCTAGATGTTTGAATAGCAGAATATTAGTTGTATGCATCCCTGCAAAAATTGCATTTGGGTTGCGTTTGGGTTGCGTTTGGGTTGCAGGGCCCTTTAAGCCTAACACTGACAGCCATTTTGTCTCTCGATGGGGGTACGAGGAAATAATTTGCATTTATATTTCTGTTCAAACTTTATTGTTTGAATTTAGAACATACGAAAACTGATGCTTGAACACACCACTACATATTTACGTGATTAAAATTTCTAGAAGTGCAGTATGTATTTTATTACAGGACGAAAGTGCAGTTTTACTGATAATTGGCAAATTTGAACTCGTAAAAGAATTCAATCTCTCTCTCTCACTCTTACGAGTTCTCAGCCCCACCCCTCTCTATCTCTCTTTCTGATTTCATGTCCATCATCCTGCTATACCATTGTGCTGCCTCCCCCTCGGCTTTCCCTCTTTCTCTCTGCCGTTCTTACCCCCCCCCCCCCTCCCCTTTCACCTTTTTTCTCTTCCCTCTCACACTTTTTTAAAATCTCTCTGTCCATTATGTTTCTGTTTATTACTCTCAGTCTTATCTTAGCTCTCTCTCTCTCTTCATATTTGTCGTTTCATCTATTTCACCCATCTCTCTCTCTCACTCTCTCTCCGTCCACTTATTACGTGACACTCTTCAAAGAATAATGTAGGTGATCATGACTATGGGTAAATTCTTTACCATGTTACTTTTACTATAACATTGATATTCAGTTATTGGCTGAACTCCAAATACTAAGTTTTGAAGCCAATTACTCACCCTCAATCTGTTGGTTCAGTATGAAGAATGTGAATGCGAACTTCAAATACTGTTAAAAAAAGAGAGAAAGCTAAATTTTCTATGTGTACAGATGAGAATAAATCAAAGTGTGTTGTAATATAGACAATCGGACCGACGCGTAGACCCAACATTATTTGCTGAGGCTACAATTGCTTCGAGGTTTATTTGCTCAAAACTATAAGGATATAGGTTTGCAATTAGGTTTTAGGTTATGTTCAGGGTAAGTGTAAGGCATATTGTTGGGTGTAAGTTTCAATTAGGAATTCGGTAAAGGTGCTCTCACACGAGAGCTATGGACAGAGTCGGTTCATGTTGGTTCATGTAATACCGCCCTAATAAGGCCGTAATAGACCGTACAAAGCCGTCTGAAGAACCGTATTACAGACCATAATAATTGACGGTTGGAGAGAAAGTTGTAAACATGTTCAAAACTTTCCTTCTGACCGACTGATCCAAAATCACCGGAGTAAGCCGTATAATGACCTTACATCAGCCGTTATAAGACCGTCATGGACCGTTATGGAGCGTACTTGACCGTAGTAGCGACCGTCTTACCTGATTTTAGTACGGTCAAACCAAGCAAAACACGGTCCATGGCGGTCTAGTATGGTCATGTGACGGTCAATACTACGGTCCATTACGGTTAGTGTTTGGCCCAGTCCAACCGTGGGGGTTATTTATATGTTTGAGCCGGTCCATGACGGTCGAGCTTCGGTCTTGCTACGGTCTTCACCTGTCTTTTACGGTAGTACTTCGGTTCACTAAGGCCCAATAAGGTCAACCCAAGGGAAGGAGAAGGAGAAATCCCGAAACCCTTACCTCCTGCTGGATACCCCGAACACAGTTAGGCAGAGGAATGGGAAATGCAGGCCACCAACCCTAACCCTGGGCCTGCTGAGCCTGAGGAAGAGGACCAGGAAGAGGAGGAAGAAGAGGAAGAGGATGGGGAGCCTGCTGCCGCTGCGTCTGGTTCTGCTTCCAGTCAGGGGAAGGAAAAAGCCTACCCTTTTACACAGAAGCAGTACATGATTGATTTGCTAAGCGGTTGGAGGAAACCCCTGCCTTTACGACTGGAGACAGCACGATTACAAGAATAACACCAAGAAAAAAAAAAAAAAAACGACAGTGGGCTGAGAAGGCTGCAACATTATAAGGCATGCACAGTCAAGCAGCTCCTCAACTTCTGGAAGACAGGTTTGGGAGGCTGATTGATGTGGCTAAGTAGGAAGATAGGGCTTCAAAACGCATGATTAAAACATTAAAGTTGTGCTGAAGGCTTAATGGCAAAAACGTACGTAGAGTGCGTGTCGTCTCTTCGAAAAAGTCGTATGTGGATCGCAGAGGTGATAATAAACATAATACAGAAATAAATACATAAGAGAGTTTAAAGTGACAGTAAATTGAAGCTTCTAATGGCGCCATCTTTAAACAGGATTTGAAAAGTGTCTGTGCTTTTCCCATCATGCTCCATTCTAGTTTGTAGTATCTGTAGGCAATTTTCCACATGTGCTATTTGTCAAAATTCAAAATTAATTTTCAAATTATAATCTCAATTTAGCAGTAACTGTAAGGTGGCGATGTTCAATTTTTGTCAGTTTAATGCCATTTTAATGTTTGATACATGTATATGAATATTTTCATATAAAAAGAGGTCTATATAGGCTACATGTATACAGTTAACAGCATAATTATTCATACCCCTTGTAATTTAAGTCTTAATGTGTCCGTCTTAAAATGAAAGTTTGACTAGAGGAATTTTGTGAATTTGTTAATGTTATATGATATCATTCGTGACATTCTTTGCCTCACGATCAAGTCCATGAACATAAATCCAGGACAAACTCATTTTTAATGACAAACAAAAAAACCCCATCAAATATTGGTAAAGGTATGAATAATTTGTTGTCAGCCCGACCCCGTGTATATGTGTGTATTAGTGTTGTTTTACATAGATAGTCTTGTGGGGTACAGAGAACAAAAGAGCACAATGATGCCCTTTATTCCGTCATGCTTGTGGGGTACAAAATACAATAGGAGAAGTACTTGTGGGGTACAAAACACAATAGGAGAAATGAATAGAGTTCCCCACAAGTCCATGTATGTGAATGTGTGTGTGCATGTAAGTGTGTGTGTACCAACAGAGGTATACTTGTGTGACTAAATGGACAGTCAAACACAATAGATGCCTTTATTCCGTCAGGCTTGTGTGGCTTTTTTGCTGCTTGTGTGGCTATTTGAACAATAGAGAGAACAAAGGGAAAGACACACAAGTATACCTGAAGGCATGGTTGGCGATTTTTTTTTTAATTTAAAAAATAGCAATTCTGATAAAATATTTTTAAAAAGCAAGTCAAACAATGTAAATAAATTCATACCTTTTCTTTGTTTTGAACTTTTAGCGTCATTGTTTATTTTTCTATTAGAATTTTTTTCTTCAAAGTTGATTTAAATCGCGATTTAAATCAATAATTTAAATGAATTCATTTCAAATGGGCCAACCCTTCCTGAAGGTGATGAAATACATTCAGACATACATGAAAAGGCACAGACAGACATAAACACACAGACACGCAAAAACACACTTTCACAAATACCGACACACACTATCAAGCAAAAAAGTTGTAAGCAAGTCTTGTTGCAATAGTTTGTTTTGTGACATTTTTATTTACGTACGATAGAATTCACCTAAAAATCAAATAAAAATTAAGTAGCATGCATGTTTCAAGGATTACATTGATTTCTTCAATACATTTCTCTCAGATATTTGAAACAGATTTTTTCTTTTTAGGCCTATAGTTCTTGTACAATGATCAAAATTAATGAATATGTAGCATGCTAAATATATATTTTGATGATTGTACAATAACGGCATATGCATAGGGCCACACAAAGAGCAATACACGACATAGTTAGAATTTGGCTACAACATTTCCAGATATGCTATAGTATATTACGCGATAGTCTGCTAAAGTTTTCATCAACGAAATTGTGAAAAAACCACTAAAAGTGATATAGGAAGAAAAGGACAAGATACATACCACCTGACTGTTCTTTCTTATGCAAATGAATTTGCGGACCAATCATTCCCACGCTAGGTAATGGTCATAAGCTGCCAATTTAAAATCAATCTATTTTGAACTAGAAATGTGCATAATCTAGGTGCATAATCTAGGTGCATAATCTAGTAGGTCTAGATCTCAAAATTACTGGAAAGAAAATTAAAGCATATTAATTTTCTAAAAACAGATTTTATGCATTTTTAAGTACAATCTAGTTCAAAATAGATGTAGATCAATTCTAAATTGGCAGCTTATCCCACTCCCTAGATCTAGCAAGGGAACGATCGGCTGCAAATTCATATATGCTTTTGAAGAACAGTCTGTTGGTAAGTTACTCTCCTCTTCTTCCAAGATATCATTTTAAGCGCTTTTTCACAAATTCGTTGATGAAAACTTAAGGAGATTATCACATCTGCTACACTACAGTCAACATGAGCAATAGCATAAAATCTATCTGCAAACGTCAAAGCCAAATTGAATCCTCGGACACCAGGGTCTATGCATCTGACATTATCCCTAACTCTAACCCTAAATCTAATCTAGGGTCCATGAAACCCTAGGACTCCGGGGTCGTACAAATCCTAGGACAATTATATAGGGCGGTAGGGAGTTTTTTCATTTTTGAAAATGTGCAATCTGGGACATACCTAGGAAGGAAATTTTGACTTTAAAATTTGCAACATTGGGCATACCTAAGAAGACCATTTCGACTTGACGATATTATGGGTAAGCGTGTCGCGATTCGACCGAGCGGGAAAAGGGTATAGAGAAATATATTTTTCATCAACTTGGATACATAATTCTGAAAATATGCACCCCAAAATAATGTTCGCTAATTTTATAACACAGTCCAATGTTATATTAAATTCTATATTACTTTAAATATATTAATAGGAATGAGGTACCCAGACGTAGAAACGAGGGAGCGAAAGGAACGAGTACAGAGGGAATGTGATGCTGGGGGTGATCACTTTCCAATTCCAATTTCTTCAATGAATTTTTTTTTCTTCTTGTTTTGTGTATTATTTTGGTGATAAGTTATATAAAAACAAAGAAACAGCAAAAATTGTTTCAATTTAGTTTTAAATTATGAAATCATTTAAATTATTTATCTTTGTTTAAAAACTAAAAAGAACCATTTTATTATATTTCATTAAAGTTTTATACCAAATATAATATAGAAAAGTAGCAAAATTTGAAAAAAAAATGATGTCTTTTGTTTTATGGTGATGTTCTAGTAGGAAAAGTGAGCAAATTTGGAGGAAAACAGTTAATCGGACAAAAATGCTAAACGTTCGTCCTCATTTATGCATGCACAGCCCGCGAGTGGTGCATAATTATGGGTTAACTAATTTTATGTTAACTCCCGGCACCGTTTGTCGCAGTATACTGTAGCTCCGGGAAAGGAATTATCTACTTACTCGTGATGTGTTATTGGTCAAGCGGCCAGTGGTCACTAATTATGCCCAATAGTGACTATAAAAACATATTCTCTACATGGCTATTTGGGAATGTGTTAGTTTGTAACAGAAAGGGAGAAATACACATTTTATTGAAAATCATGTGATATCACGAATAATTATATATCACTTGTATGGAATTTAAAATAAACCATGGTTTAATTTATTATTATTATTATTTATTATTATTTATTATTTATTATTTATTATTTATTATTTATTATTTATTATTTTTTATTTTTTATTTTTTATTTTTTATTTTTTATTTATTATTTATTATTTATTATTATTAATGACATAGTAGAAGAAAATCTATCATCAGAAAATGAAAAGCATAAGACCATATAAGACTATACGCAGAGCTAATGATACGTACCAAGAAGCTCTTGATGCTTCGCATCTTTGATAGCTAGGCTTGTTTTGTATACCGCCGGGTTCAACCAAGTCTTTCCAAATGAAACAGGCTTGATGAGGGTAAAGCTGCAGTGATGCAGATGCTTCTCTGATTCGCTTGTTATGTACACCCCCGATCAACCCTCCACTTCACGCTTCTTCTTTCTTCTCTCTCTCTCTCTCCCTTGCATACACACACACACACATGCTCACACTTTTTTCTCTTTTTTATCTATTTCTCTCTCTATACATTACATTCACTTTCCTAGTTCTCAGATTTTTTAAAAAGCAATGTCTCGTATTCAGGGTTCTCTCTAGTTCTCTGGATATCTCTCTCTCTCCCTCTCTCTTTCTCCCCCTCTCTCGAACGCTCACACCTTTTTCTCTCTCTCTTTCGCTAATTGTCTGCTTATACATTACATCCACTTTCCCAGTCCTCCTCAATCAATTTTTGAAAGCCGTGTCTCGACTTCAGGGCGACTTCATCCTGTCTCCTTCGCTAACATCGCTCTCATAATTTATTGAACCCGTTGATTTGCCTAAATCACGCTAACTTGCCACTTTCTGACCTTGCATATGATTTTGTTATAGGCATATCCATGTACACAGTTTGATCCCATCAAGTTGTGTTATTGAAATAAGTTATTCCTCATTAAACTCAATTTGCGTAAATTGTTAAGCCTTCTTACATCTCTCTTTGCTCTACCCCCATTTTAGACCACCAATAGGGAGGGAGAGGGGGGGGGGGGGGGGGGGTAGGGTGATAACCTGGAAACACAGTATTTCTTGCCTTTTGGGTCTAAATTTCTACAAGTCCAATCACTTAGACCAGTGAAAACCTGAATTTCCAGTATAACCAGTTTAACTATTTGACCTTGGTATGTTGGGTTAGGGTTAGGGTTACCCAATAGACAATAAAATTATGCGAGCGCATAGCGCGAGCTGATGTTTTTTTCTCTCCCTCGATAAAGTGACCTGAATCACTGCATTCTAAACCCTTATTTTAAAATCCCCTGAAATAATAAATTTAACATGGGTTAAATAAATTAAACAAATATGGCGTCGGAGGTTCTAGGACGCTGATCACGTTCGGAATTTCATATGCAGTGAAACCATGCGAGAGCGAAGTGCGAGCCGAAATTATCCGATATAATGATATAATATTAATTATAATATATAATTGATAAAAAAAGCATTTGTAGCCTTTCTTTTAAGCAGTTGAATAAATTAATAAAAGTAGGCATACTTGAAGAAATCGTTGAATTGTAACATATTCAGTTTATTTTTTTTTCAGTTAGACAAAGTACTAGGTGTTTTAAAAAACCCACACATTTAACACCTTTGGAAAAAAATAATACGCCAGGAACGTGAAAAACAAAAACATTTGTCACACATGCCTATAATCGGACATTAAAAGCTGAAATGTGGTACCACCCCAAAAATATAATTCTGAGATCGTCTTTTGCCCGGTGACGTAGACGATTGGGGAAGAATTGCTTTAATGACACGTTAATTATACAGGAGTGCATCGAAATTCCTCCATCTCGTCTATAAAGTAAAACAAAAATTTAAATATCCGAAATTTGCTCCAGTGTCATCATTTTGCTCCTGCCTTTATTTCGTCATTGCACTTATCCCGGATCGGATTTCCCACCCCGGGGGCATAACAATCTCAGACTTTGCCCCCCCCCACCCTTCCAGGTCGCAAATTTAAAACAAAATGTCCGTCACATCCCCTCTCTGTTCATTTTGCGCCCTTTTAAAAATATTTTTGCGCTCCTATATTGGTTGACCTGGGGGCCAAAGCCCCCTCAGCCTCAACCCCAAAGGATGCGCGCCTGAGAAGTAGGGTTGCTATTGTGTTTTAAGTTAGATTTGGGTCCAGGGTTGACCGCAAATCTAACTTAACCCTAATAGGCCTCGACGTTTCGCGTAATATGTTCGCATCGCGAAAAGCAGTCACCACACCGCTTCACTACTTTTTTCTTCAAGTATTGCGCAACTTTTGAGACCAAATTTGTGATGTCCGCGCGTGCGGTTCCGGAGTTACGCAACATTTCGTAAGTGCATGTCAGACCCAAAATTGCTCAAAAACGTGATTTCGTGTACAAATCCAATGCAAATTGTGTTTCCAGCTAAAATTCATAAATGTTTCATTATTTTTACTTTTACTGTTTAAAAACAATTAATTTTATGTTGTTTATCATTAAAATAGTGTCGCCGACGAATTCCATCGAAAAACAATAAAAAACAAAAAGTCGAAAAACAAAGAAATACATAAGAAATTAAAAAAACAATAAAATACATAAGAAAAAAAGGATTTCACCGAATTTTTGGTTTATTTGATCAGAATCTGACAAAGAGTCTCTATACAAAAAATTAGCAGTTTTGGGGCTTTATTTAATTAATTAGAGCAAACCATTAATTTTATGCATAAATTAGCATAATTAATTAGTTGTGACATTTTTCGGAGAAATTGACTATACAGTTTTGTAGATTACATGGTCGGCGACGTGTGTGCCGATTTTCGTTGCGAATGTGCGGTGGACGGCCGAGATCTTAGGGGGGGGGGGGCGGAATCAGCCCCCCCCCCCCCCCCCCCCGGCTGTGAGATGGGTCTAAATAACCCGGCTCTATTAGGGTTAAAACACAATCGCAACCTGAGAGGCTCTTGGTCCCCCTGGTCAACCAATAGGGGCGCAAACAACGGGGAAATGGCGAAAAAGGGGGTAGAGGGGGGTGGGACAAACTTATGAGTGAGTGACTTTTGGACATGACAATATCATAAAACAAGTAAAGAATGATTTTGCTCTTCCGTTTAGGTACGTCGTCGGGTGTTTATAATCCTAAGTCTTAACTTACGTAAGATCATGTCTGGCTAAGCTGGGACCCAACACGATGGCCTTGAGCAAATGTGATTTCAGATATATATTATTGGGGTTCGTTTTACGGACACCATATATGTGCAGCTGCCGTGTATTGGTATGAGTGGTAACTTCATTTTTCCCTACGCAAACGCATCGCTCGACGGCACCAAACGCTGAACCTCATCCAGTGACTTTGCCACAGCTGGGAGTTGTGGCGTGCGCCTGTAATCCAGCTACAAGTGGAAGTTATAAACTGATTCAGTGGACCCAGGTTCGAGACTGAGTCACGTCTTTCGGATGGTGACGTTAAAGGTCGGTCCCAGACGTAAATAATCATATCTGATTGATACACGTCTGTAAAAAACCCTATTACACATACACGCTGATGATTTTGACATAAAATTGCCCTTTTTGACGTCAAATGAAAGAGAATCAACAAATATTGGTATGTGAACGTCTGCATATATTACTATGATCAATTTTGATACAAAATAATGGTCGTAAATTGCGTTCCGCCAAACGGCCCCTTTTCTCCGGGTTTGCCGAACCCCCTTTTATTATCACCCTTTCCTATGAAACAAGAAGTTTGACTTGAACTTGTTATTGTTTAGCTTGTTGTTACAATGTTTCATTGCATTACAACTTTATTCTTTTTTAAGTAATTGGTGGTGATTGTTATTATTCATGTCACATATGATACTACATAACTTAGCATCTGAAATCATAAAAAAGGGGAGGACTTAACGAATATTTAGTATGTTGGCATTCATTCATTCATTCATTCATTCATTTTTATTTCATTTTCACAGGAAAAATACAAAATCATTTTACAAGAAAAATAAAGAATTTTGCAAATACAAAATAATACATCATAATTATATTCACATAAACAAACAAGAAGAATAATATCTAAATTGGATTTGACAAACAAAATATAAAATAAAATAACACTGTGAAAATGGAGGTCCTCTGAAAATCCGAAGCTTGCATGGTGAGGTACCCTCAAAATAATTACATAAAAAAAGAAGACGTAAGGAACAAAAGAATAAAAGTGCTTGGTTAAATGTTACCAAGCTGCGTACTTAATAATTTATTTACGCCATGTGCGAGCAAATAAATATAGTAGTGTGTAGAAAAAGTGAGAGAAAAAAAAAAAAAAAAAAACAAACCGAAATATACAGCGCCATAGGATAACGGATTATACGTATCAATGATATATGTTGCCAATTGTGTTTAACCATGTTTCATGGATTTAGAGACAGAAGACCAAAACAAAGACGGGAATTAGATTTTACAAGTGCTAAATATCAATTCAATTGGGGGTATATTTACTCAGTAAATAGAATTTTAGTCTTTTTTTAAAGCAACTCTGGGATGGAGCATTTTTTATGTTTTCAGGGAGAGAATTCCAAAATTTGGGGCCTTTATAAGAGTATGAATGTTGAGCTAAAAGTGTCCTAAGGAGGGGCAAGTGTATGTCACCTGAGTGTCTGGTCGGATAATTATGTACAGACTGATTCAACTGAAATATCGAGTTAAATGCTGCTGGTAAAACATTATGATTATAATCAAACATAAATAAGCCTAATTGATACAGATATAAATCATTTATTTTAAGAACCTTATTTTCCGAAAATAAAGGGTCAGTATGAGCCAAGAAATGAGTGTGACTAATAATTCTAATTACTCTTTTCTGTAGTAAAGTTATTTTTTCAAGTAACGTCTGACATGCAGTACCCCATGCCAAAAGACCATAATTCAAGTAGGGTAATATCAAGGATGAGTACAGGGTTAACAAGGATTTACTTGGTAGACAATTTTTTAATTTATTAATGACACCAATATTGCGAGAAATTACCCTACAAATATTATCAACGTGAAGTTTCCATGAAAGTTTATCATCAATTTTGACACCTAAAAATTTTATATCGGAAACCTTCTCAAGGGGGGAGTTATCAAAAAATATATCACTTGGTAGGGAATTGAGGATGTGACTAAATAGCATATACTTTGTTTTTTTAAGATTTAAGGACAGACGGTTCGCTCGAATCCACTGAGTAAGATTCTTTAATTCAGAATTAATTATATTCGCCAATTGAGCAGGGTCACTGTGAGAATAAAACAGAGTGGTGTCGTCAGCGAATAATATGAACGACATAGAATTAGACGATCTACAAAAATCATTTATGTAAAGGATAAACAAAAGTGGTCCCAACAAGCTCCCTGAGGAAGCTTGAATAAGTCGTTTAATATGTTACGTTTCATTCAATTCTACGCTCAGTGGCGGCAAATTGTAATTTTTTCGCCCCTTCGCATTTATACTTGTTGCACACCACAGTAGATTACCTCGTGGGAAGGTTCACTTTAGAAACATGATGTTGATTATTCTAATTGCCATTGTTCTTTTAAAGCACCAAGTTGTTTACCAGGCAATTAAGTCCTGTTGTTGGCGTATAACCTGTACTCGCTGGTCGACGTAGTTCTGTTCACCTGTTTTTAATGCAGGGAACCTTATTGCATTTATGGCCGGGGGGGGGGGGGGGGGGGTTATATTAGGTATAGCCTGTACTCACTGGTCTAAGTAGTACTGTTCAGGGGCGGGGAGGGGGGGGGGGGAGCTACAAGGTACTCCACTCTTGGTTATTTAGATGCAGAGAGTATCGTGGTATGCACATGGTGGTTCCATGTTGCGCGTATGTAGGTGCTGAAATTTGCATGAAGGTGATTTTAAGAATGAAAAGATGATTTGGAAAAATACCCTGGTCCTTCCCTGAGGGGAATCGTGATAGTGTATACTGTACTTATAAAGAGTTATGATAAGTATGCCAAAGATATGACTATACCCGTTTGTACCGTTTTATGAAGTTTAATTTGGAAATTGCTGATATTGTGATGTTGATATGCAGAGAGATATCTGTTGTGTCTTTCACTCCAAATCACGCAATTTATGACACTAAAATATACTCGGCACACATGGGTTTTAACGTCAATGTAGCTTCCTGCTTTATTACCACAAGGTGGCGCTATACCACATTTCCTCTCCTTCCTCTTAAAAAAAATACATCTATATCCAGTATCTTTTTGTTGATATCACACACATATCATGATGTACTTTCATCATCTGCGATTTAAACATTGTTTTCCTTTTAGTTTTATCACTGTTCCAGTAAAATTGAAAAACAAAACTTGCAAATCATTCTATATCATTTATCCTCATATTACTCTCTGAGTTAGCAAATGAAATATTACGCTGTTTGTTTGTTTGTTTATTTTTTTATATTGAAATATCTCTACCATTCCTAACCTGATTTTTTTTTTTTAATGTCCTTAAGGTGAAAAAAAAAAATATCCTGATAATAAATATACGAAATGCAATCCTTTCATTGTGTATAACTACACTGTATAACACAAAACATATTTCCTACCATCTTGTGCTATCAAAATGGTTTCTTTTGTTTTTTACTTTGTTGCAACATTTGGGTTCTTCATAAATCCTTATTTCAAAAGAATTATAAAAACTTTAATCCAAAACATATTGTCCTGACGTCATCTAATAATAACATAAAACCAACATAAAAATCTTGCTGATTAAAATATGAAAGTTATGCATATAATACACACGAAATGATTATGCATAGATATCCAACTATAGATAACTTTGAAATAGCAATTTTGACTTGTTGTGTTATTCAGATACATGTACAAAAAATGAATGAATAAATAATAATAATAATCAATAGTGCACCTGGACTATTTGTTTCCTTTCTTTTCTTTGTTTGTTTAGCATTACACCTGCATTATATGATAATTCATACTATACATACACCGCAACAGTGTTAAACTTCAGAAACTGAAAATAATACTTTCTGAACATAAATCAGCAATATAATATGAGTTAAATTACAATGAGATAAGTTACAAATTCAACCTATCTGGTTTTTTGATATGACGTTTTGAACGACGAAGGTTTTGTTCTGTGTGTTGTGGTAGTTCTGTTTGACTGGTATCTTTGGTCTGAATAACCTTCTGAGATGGTTGAGATGTATGTTTCTGTGACTGAGTTGGGGTGTTTGGTATGTCAGGTTCTGTTGAGGCTGGTGTGGTCTTGTCTCTGTCACTGTATATGTCTGTGTTTGGTACCATTGGTTTTAGTGGCTCCACCCTAGACTCAACAACCTGCGACATTTTCCTAATCTGGTCAACATGCCTTTTCCACACCAAACCATCTACTGTAACTTGATAAGTCACAGGACCAAGAACTCTGGTAACTACACCTTCAGTCCATCTCTCAGAATGAATCCGAAAGTCTAGCACTCTCACTGATTCACCTACTTCAAACCTCCTAACTCTCTCTTTCTTTGGAGCTCTCTTCTGTTGTAGCTTCAATCCTAAGTCTGGTCTAGCTTGACTCAACTCTCGTCCAAGGCACATCTTTGCTGGCGTTTCCTGAGTCACCACATGGGGAGTGGTCCTGTATGACAACAAGAACTTAGCCAACTTCAGATATATATGACCTTCTCCTGTCTTAGCTTTCTTCATGGCTTTTTTGAAAGTCTGAACGAAGCGTTCCACTTCACCATTTGAAGCTGGATGCTTCACTGCTGACTTGATGTGCTTGATCCCATTTTCTTTCAAGAAGACAGAAAACTCCTCTGCAACAAACTGTGGTCCGTTATCCGAAACTACCTCAATGGGAAGGCCATATCTAGAAAACAGATTCCTCAACACCCTAATGGTATTGGATGCTGTTGTAGATTTCATGGGGATGACTTCTGGCCATTTACTATGAGCGTCTACAACTAACAGAAACATCTGACCTAAGAACGGTCCACCGAAGTCAATATGCACTCTATGCCATGGCTGTGAAGGCCATGCCCAGGGATTGACTGGTGCTGCTGATGGTACAGACTGCATAGCTTGGCAAGATGCACAAGACTGTACTAACTGCTCAATATCCTGATCTAAACCTGGCCAGTAGACATGCATTCTGGCAAAACTCTTCATTCTCACCATCCGTTGATGTCCTTTATGAAGCTCTTCCAAGATGGATTGCTGCAAACACTCTGGGATAATCACCCGAGTTCCCCAAAGCAAACAACCACTCTCTACAGTTAGCTCATCCTTCTTCCTCAGCCACACATGCAATTCTGGGGAAATCTCCACACGACAAGGCCACCCATTCTGAACAAAGAACCGAACTTTCGACAAAATCTTGTCAGTGTCTGTAGATCTTCGCACTCTATCAGCAGTTACTGGTAGGGACTTCAACTTTGCCTCATTCGTCTTCGTAGGCTATTCCGTCCACTTCACTACAAACTCATCCTCCTTGTTCTCCAACTTTCCTGACACTGGAAGACGTGATAGGAAATCTGCATTGGCGTTTTGCTTGGATGTACGATATTTGATATCGTACACATATTCTGAAAGCAAAATTGCCCAACGTTGCAGCCGTGATGCTGCTAGAAAGGGAATCCCCTTCTTAGGTCCTAGCAGGAATGTCAATGGCTTGTGATCTGTAAGAAGTATAAACTTCCTACCACAGAGATATTGATGGAAGAACCTTACACCATATACAATGGCTAAGGCTTCTTTCTCTAGCTGAGAATAGTTAAATTCTGCTTTGGTCAACTTCCTAGAGGCATATGCGATTGGTTTGTCACCATCTTCAGTTACATGGGAAATCACCGCGCCTATCCCATATGGTGAGGCATCCACTGCCAAAGTCACCTCTTTGCTTGGATCGAAGTAGCACAGTACCTTGCTGGAACTAAGGATCTTCTTGACCAAGTAAAAAGCTTGTTGGCATTCCTGTGTCCAGTGGAACTCCTGCTTCTTCTTCAATGCATCAATAGGTTCTAGAATTGATGCCAGGTTAGGAATAAATTTCCTGTAGTAGTTGATTAGCCCTGTAAACGACTGGACTTCAGCGCCATCCTTTGGTGGGCTAGCTGATATAATCGCTTCCACCCTCGATGGTAAAGGGTGCACCCCTTCCGCATCTACTACATGACCCAGGTATTCAACTGAGTCTTTCATGAACACACACTTGGATCTCTTCAACCGTAACCCAAACTGACTCAACCTCTTCAACACACTCTCCAAGTTAGATGCATGTTCCTCATCACTGGTACCTGTGACTATATAATGTCATCCAGGTAACATCCAACTCCTTTTAGACCATGGAGAATCTTGTCCATGCACTCCTGAAATATTGCAGGAGCCGAACTCACACCAAACGGTAACCTTGTGTACCTGTATAATCCTAAATGTGTGTTGATTGTGACATACTGTCTTGAATTCTCCTCTAAGTCTACTTGTTGATATGCATTCTTCAGATCTAACTTAGTAAACTTCTTGCCTCCTTGCAGGCTAGCATACAACTCTTCAGGTCTTGGCATTGGATACTCTTTCACTTCCAATTGTGGATTAACAGCGACTTTATAGTCTCCACACAACATTATTTTACCATCCGGTTTCTGTACTGGCACTACTGGTGCCGCCCAATCAGAAAACTCAACAGCTTCTAGTATCCCTTCATTCACTAATCTACCAATTTCATCTCCTACTTTGTCTTTCATTGCAAAGGGAATAGGTCTGGGTTTGAAGAATTTTGGTTCTGCATCACTCTTCACCTTTAGTTTTGCTTGAACCCCTTTTACTCTTCCTACACTGTTATCAAACACCTCACTACCTGCAATAATCTTCTCTATCCTATCTGGCAGAATACCCTGAGTTACCTGATGTACAGAAAATATTTTCTTCCATCGCAAGCGGATCTTACTCAACCAATCTGTACCCAGAAGAGTGGGGCCATCATTCTTCACAATGATTAATGGTAACCTTGCATTGCTACCATGGTAACTGACATCGACCATACATCTACCCACTACTGGTATTTTCTCCTTGGTGTATGTTCTAAGTTTCACACCACATTTCTCAATCTTTACACCCTTCTCTTTGAAATGCTTATCAAACATGGATTGGCTTACAATAAGCCAGTTCGGGGTTGCAATCTGAGCATGAGCAGATAAAGGTCATCTGTACCAAATTCTAAAACCCACTGACACTAACATTCGATATGTGCTCATGAATGGTATGTAATCATTATTCAATTATGCACTAATGGTGCATTCCATGATATCCAGGTGGAAGTATTCTTTTTAAAGGGGGAAACAAAAGCTATTCATGAGGCACCTCTATCACTCCCAGAGTTATTTTTCTGAAGTGCACATAAAGGGACCCTCCATGTCTAAAACATCTGTGGATATTTGGGGTCATTTGTACAATCTCAGTACCATGCGCTAACCCCGAACTGGCTTATTGACACGCCACAACCTGTGTCCACTTTCATGAGGATTTGAGTATTTGCTACCTCTACCTCCACCACAATAGGCTCAGTATCCTTTCCTATTTTATTTACTCTTAAGTAGAAAATTTCTTCATCTGTTTCACTTTGTGACCCTGAACTACATGAACCACTTGACCGAGAATCTTTCTCGCTGTTATCAACATGACTCACCCCTACTCTGGACTTCCTGCTACTTTTACTTCTTTGTTTATGACTCTTTTCCTTGTGATGTGTGCTTTTTTCCCTTCCACTAGGTTTGGTGCTACGACTACTATCACCTCTCTGACTAAAACTCTTTCCCTTACTCATTCTACACACTTGCTTCAAATGTCCTTTACGATGACATATTTCACATTCATACTCTTTGTATGTACATTTGTTTTTGGTATGTCCTTTCTTCCCACAGCAGAATCATTCAACAGTACTATAGTTCACATATACACTGGTCTTCTCACGCTTATCACCTGTTGCTAACTCTTCAGCGTTCCTGCTAGCTGCTTCCATGCTCATCGCAATTTTCACTGCCTTGTTGATCTGGAGGTCGTCCTGTGACAGGAGTCTCTTCTGCGTGGCCTTATCTGCCAGGCCGCAGACAAACCGGTCCCGGAGGGCTTCACCTCGAAATGTCTTGAAATCACAGGTCTCCGCCATCTTCTTGAGCTCCGCCAACTAAAGTACACGGCTATTGTTTCCCCTTCACGCTGGCTCCTCTGATAAAAGCGATACCTTTCCAGCATTACCGGTGGTGACGGGTTATAATGTCCTTTCAGCACTGTGTCAATGTCTTCTAGGCACAATTCCGTTATTTTTCTTGGTGCCACCAGGCTCTTAAGTAGCCCATATTCTTTCGCACCCATTACCGACAGCAGTACGGCCACTTTCTTTTTCTCACTCGTAATGTCATTAGCAATGAAGTATTGATCAATGCGTTCACGATACACTTCATACTGTTCGACATCGGGATCAAAACTTTCTGCCTTACCGGTACACGTTGACGTTGCAGAAGCCATTTCACACCTTTTTTTTTTTTTTTTTTTTTTACCGAGTCACTATGTCTACAACCAGAATCCCATCTTGGTCGCCACTTCAAATCACGCAATTTATGACACTAAAATATACTCGGCACACATGGGTTTTAACGTCAATGTAGCTTCCTGCTTTATTACCACAAGGTGGTGCTATACCACAATATCCTCCATTAAATCGCAGGTAATCGCATAAAACATTGTTCTGTTTCATTTTGTCACTGAGAGTGTAAATGACTTTCCAATGTAGGAAAAGAGCGACACCTCCGACCGAAAAAGAAATTAAAGCAATGATGTCAGACAATCGATTAGAAGAGAAAAAAATGGCTTTGGAGAGAGGTACCCTCTCATTACACCTTAGAAAATGGGAAAATGGGATGGACATGGGGAGCTAAGTGTGCTTAATAACATCAAAATCATGAAGAAAATTCTGAACTGTAGTCTTTTAAAATCTGAGGCAGAACAACGGACACATTTGGGGGATGGGGGGCTTTTTTCTTCCTTTTTTTCCTCCTCCTTCTCATTTCTTCCTTTTATATTTTAATCTTCATTTTTATATTTTTCCCCTTTTTAATCATAATAAAGACTTTCAGATTTTGCATAATTTACTATTTAATACATGCATGTAAAATATTATGGTTACTTATTATTATTGTTATGTTATTTGGCACAATGATACTGGCATGTGAATATATTTGTTCGTGTATTTTACCTTGATTATTGTGAAAATGTATTTTGAAAAAGGAAGCAATAAAAGATTTTTTAAAACACACCAAAAAAAAAACAACATGTAACCTTGATTACACTGACATAATTATGATACCGAAATTGTGATACCATCATACCGAAAATTTTCTGTCATGTGCATACGCGAGCTTCGACACGGACGCTTTAACGTGCAAAACCTTCTCAAAAACGTAATCGTTGCACTATAAATCCTTCTATAATTTTTCAACCCCACACATATTTTACTTTTCGAGCCCGGATTCTGAAAGTGGATACTGTAGGAATATTTCCATGTGCGAAACATTATTTTCTGAATTTGTGACAGTCACACAATTGTCCTTTGAAAAATAAAAATATTTTTAGTTACTTTTTATATGGCTTAATGTTAATTCAGCATGTTTTCCTTGTGATACGTGAATTTGAATAGCTACAAAATAATACTTCTGAATATAACAGTTTTCGAAAACAGACCGTAGATACATTTTGGTAATGCAGGACTTACTACCATTGGTTTTGTACTAAAGATTTTATACCCAATCACAGTCTTCAGAAAAAATGCAAGAAAATAAAAATAATTGTTAAATCTTATTCATTAAGAGCGCATAAGTTTGTGTCAATCATTCATATTGTACATGTTGTATGTAATTTTTTAAAATATAATTTGTCATAATATTGCGTTATATGTACCTTAAAAAAATATTAATGACAATGGCAATAACTAACTTCCTAATGCAAACACATACACACATTTGAATGAGAACAGTCAATCGTTTCGTAATATTTAGTAAAATCCTCACTGACGACATTCTATCAACATGCAAAGTGCTAAATACGCAAGACATGTTTTTGTTATTTCTTTTTAATTTCTAGCTTGGTTGCTCTTCATGGCCATCCGTTAGTAAGCAAATCTCATGATTAATTTTACGCCTTAACTAAGAGTCTTATAAACTCCACAAAGCACGGAATGAGATATTAGTCATAACTATGACCAAGAAGAGAGCACAGAGAACATATTCGTTTGTCTTAGCACCCTAAACGAGGACTTTAGTGGAAGATATTTGATACCCTATTCAGGGAAACCCGCGACAATTTTCAGATTTTTATATCCTTAACTGGGATTTTTTAGATTTTGCAAAGTATTGTACACCCTATTCGAGGGTTCTTCTTGGCCGTTACTTTGTTAAAAAGGCAGAGTTAAATGCAAATATTTACTTTGAAAAACAGGCCTACAGAATGATGCTTTTATTGAAAGAATAGAAAAGAACCTCTTTGGATTAATGAAAAAATATCGACGGGAAGATTTTCAGATGCCGCTTATTTTGCTCGTTTATAAAGCTAGTATTAGGACCTTTCACAACAGGAATGACAGGGAGGGGTTACAAAAAAACCCCACTCATTCAAATTCAATGATAAACATGGGTCATGAGGATATTGTAAACACTTGTAGAACTTGATGATTTGAAAAAACCGTATGCACACACAATTCAACACTACATCCATGGATCAGTCACCAAAAACCAAATTGACAAGATGGCATAATATATATTTTATGAACAATATAACTTTTTAAATGTTATATTTCTTGGAGTTGTGATATACATGTACATGTGATAAATTAAAGACAATTGCTACACTTTATTACATAAGAGAAATGCTATGTATTTTTATTTCAGCAAAATTTGAAACACATGATCATCATTTTCTACACTAGCTACAAGAATCATATATACTCAATTAATAAAAGGAAACATGCTAAGCTCCTGGGCAAATTACACGTTAGGAATGCACTACTATGGCAGAACTATGTTGAATGATGACAAGAAAATGGTCTGTACCAGGGGTGTCGATCCGTGTTCACGATTGGGGGGGGGGGGGGGGCGGGAATGACCGGCAAGGGACCGAAGCCAGTGGCGTATCTCGGGATTATGGCGCCTGGGGTAAAAAATGAAGTTACGCCCCCTCCCCCTCCCCCAGTGCCCAAACTTTTCTACGTTAGCAAGAGGGCAAAGCGACCGAGCGACAAATTTTTCAATTTTTAACCCTAAAAACCGCAATTTCTTGAGCATTTTACCCAGGAATTTTTGCAGTTGATCACCGCATTGAGCGGTAGAGACGCTTGAATCATACATTGATAACGGTTTTTCTATTCACTCACTTCTACAATCGGAAGCAAAACTAACGAAATCCCTATATAGGCTTGAGAAAGAGTCGAGAATGTAGAACAGGGAATGTATAAATATGATACCGCTTTAAAACAGGATTATTATTTTCTTACTATTTTCTTACTATATATTTTTGGCGGGCCGCATGATATCGTCTCGCGGGCCGGACCGCATGTAAAGAACAAGGGCTTTAAGCTATCCAAGAAGTATATAGGCTTACTGGGGGGGGGGGAGGGGGGGGGGGGGGGGGGGGGCGAAATTACGAGATCTTGAAAGGAAAATTTTCGCATTTCAAACCTTCAAAAACTAGATTTCTAGGGCATTTACCCTGCGGATTCTTCATTTCCCCCTTTTTTTACGCCCCCTCCAAGGGCCGCCCAGGGCATGTGTCCTCTGACTGCTTAGATACGCCACTGAGCGAAGCAAGCGAGCGGGGGAGGGTGTGGGACTATTTCAAAAATCTGTCTAAAAACTTGAATTTCAAAGCATCCCAAAATGGGTTTTGTTATGAAAAGAAGGAATGCACGGTTCTACACTAATGGACGGACCCCTCAATTGAGAATAACAATGCGACTCGCGAACTAATTTCTTCGATATTTTAGCATTGAAATTATGGCATTTCTTATTTCCTTACTTCTATCATTAAAAAATGTGATGGTATTTCAAGATCAAACATAATGAATTTGGATAATTATTGTTTTTATGTTAATGTATATAATTCTTATTTATTTCATCCAAAAATATTGGGGGGATGATAATACAGGCCATCCCCCAACTCAATTTATTTTTTATTTTTTAAAATTTGTTTAAATTTATTTATTTATTTATTTTTTAATTATTTTATTATTTTTTTTTTAAATTTATTTATTTATTTATTTATTATATATTCTTTTTTTTGGGGGGGGGGGCAGATATATACCCCCATCCCCCTGGATCGACACCCATGGTCTGTATACATGTAGAAATACTTACTGTACATTATGTTTCAAAAGATATATATAAGACAAATGCCATGAAAACAATCGCTACACTCTATTACATTACAATAATAATATGTCGTTTTATATCACAAAAAATTGAATCAAATCATCATTTTGTACACTTCAAACTAGCTTTAATGTACAAGAATCATATATATTCAATTAATGATGAAATAAAAGACAATATATTATGCCGACGGGCAAATTACATGTTAGGAATGCACTCCTATGTATGGCAAATCTTTGTTGAATGATGACAGGAAAATGGTCTGTATACGGTTGATACATATATGCAAAAACACTTACTGTACTTATAGTTTATCAAAAGTCTAATACATAGGTTTCAATTTTTTTTTCATATTCGGCATAGAATTACGTGCTTTATGAAACATTTCTATATAATACAGTGACTCCTATACATGTACAAGAATGAACATTGACAATAATAGCTAGCTTTACAGCGCGATATATAATTTATAATTAATCGGGATCGAACAGTACAGCTAAGTTTTACCATGTTTGTGACGCGATTTCAATATTTCCCCCTTTTCCCTTATTTCCTGGTCCAGTCTTCCTTGATTTTGCCTCATTAAATGGATAAATATTCTTACAAATTCAAATAACTTAACCAGTTTGTGGACGGTAGAAGGGTAATATGAAATCTGTAGCTATCGTATGTTCGTTCACAAAACCATAGCACAAAACCCCAAACCGCGAAAATCTTGCAAAAACCGCGGCGAAAACCCGCGTAAAAACAGACCTAGCCTATTTCATGGAATTCGAGTGAAAAACGCTCAATCCCGCGGAAAATACACCAAACAGACTACTAATAATGAAGATTCCCGAGATTATTGACAGCCGACAGCCGGTTAAGCATAAATCATGCAGCTGTTCGTTGGGCTCCTGACCGGATCCCGAATACTGTCAAATTTAAATTTTCTACCCTTCTCGAGGATCTTTTCTCATCACTCGTGAATTGGATACCCTTTTTCAGAATTTTCCTGTTTTTGATACCCTAAACGAGATACCCGGGTTACCCGTCTGGTTTTGAAAAGAAACCCAACCCTTTTTACTCGTTTTCATGGACGCGGATGCCGTACAGGCCTCAATGACACATCCCCCCCCCTCCCCCGGATGCAGGCATCTTTCGCCGATTTTCAACTAAAAGCTGACATTTTTGAAAATCAGCAAAGTAAAATCTTCAATCACACGGATGAGTTTTTGATTTTCCTTCTTTATGCTCTTTGTCTTTCATTTGTAATTCGTTGTGATATTGCAATCCTTTTGGTTCACACTGGTTTTTGGGGCATGCAACCTTGTTAAATTTCACCGAGACTGTCTTTGCAAAATGATTCCTTTCTGAAAAGGATTTTATGAAGCAAAATCCTGAATAATTGGTGAATAAACACAAATTTGAAAAAGAAAATTATCCACAATGAGAATTGGAGCACCCAGCACTATGAACATGGCGAACAAAGAAGCGGACATAATATACAGCTCCTCATTTTTCCTTCCACACTTGCTCTGGTAGACAAAAGAACATCCCTTCATTGCTATTATGTAAAAATATGTAGAACAGGTGTCACATGCATATTCACCTGTTCTACTTATTTTACATAATAGCAATGAAGGGATGTTCTTTTGTCTACCAGAACGATTGTGGAGGGTACAATGATGAGCTGTATATTTTGTCCGCTTTCTTTGTCATCGTGTTCATAGTGCAGGCCATTTCACAAAAGGCATCTCCTTAACATCATGCCTATTGTGTTTTGCAAGAAATTGAACCAACTAGATATTTGCACAACCTACTTAAGACAGTGGTGTTCAGTGATGCATGACCCTGGAAACCTGAACAAGTTACCATTGAAAAGAATATGGATTACTCTGTCATATGATATGAATTTCATTGCCAGTAAACATGTAGTTCGTTTACATGAATTTTTCAAAGTTGGATTTCCTTTTTTTGTGTTGAAACGCCCAGTAGTGCGGAAATTCTATTACACCCTTCTGAATTCGACAAAGCGTTCGGGTTCTTTTGTGAGAACTACACTGTAAA